>CM060906.1:435309198-437809198 GCA_030737815.1 Allium fistulosum | reverse complement strand
GTGCTTCCCTATAACTCTCTCTGGGATTGCAATGAAATGGTTCATAAGATTACCCTCACGATCGATCTCAAGGTTTGATGAATTAGGAACAAAGCTCGTGGAGTAGTTCTGGATCCATGCTACCCACCTTAAAGCCGTGATGTCATTGTCCAGTGTGATCCAGGCTCCGGGGGAATCATTGAAGGACTACTTGCAAAGATTTCATGTCGCTGCCACTGAAGTTAGTAACCCAAATGACCATGCTATACTTATGGATGTGACGAGAGGAGTTGATCCGGAATTCGAATTTGGTGATTGGCTAGCTGGAAAACCGCTGGCCACGTTGGAATGCTTCTATTCAAAGGTATCTCAGTTTATGAGGAAGGAGGAAGCCAGGTCCTCCAGAAAAAGCAATGTTGTGGGACTGGGAGGAGAAGCGGTACAAAGCAACATTGCAATAAATCAATCAGATGAGAGTTCTGGGAAGGTTCAGGTCAATGTTCAAAACAAGTCGAAAAAATAGAAGAGAAGTGGTGAAGGGAATCGAGACTAGAAGAGGGAGGCTGGAACACCAAAGCCTAGGATTCCTATGTATGACAATTACATGCCTCTAAACGCATCCTTGGAGAATATATACTTATCTACCTGTAATACTTTTCAATACAAGAAGCAACATCCAAAAGAGTCAACAGAGGCCCAGAAGCATGCTGGAAAATAGTGCCGGTTTCAGGAGTGTTACAGGCACAATATGAATGAGTGCAGGCATCTCCAGGATGCTATCGAGAAGTTGATTCGGGAAAAGAAGCTACAGCAGTTTGTGAAAGCTCCAGAGGATGGCGGACAAGGGACGTCCGACCCCAATCGAGCATAAGTTCCACGTGGGGCTTAGGAGCCCGCACGGATCAGAGGAAGATTAGTGATAAACACGATAATTGGAGGACCACATCCTGGGGATAGAAGTTGGCAGGAAATGGAGTGCTACACAAGCGCGACGAGGCATGTGGATTTTGAGCATTGGTTAAGTACGGAGGACGGAACCCCGGCCGAGCAACAGCGTACGATGACTGATGATATAGTGTTCAGGAGCAGGGATGTAGATAGAGTAAAGGCTCCTACAATTGACGTGATGGTCATTTCTGCCATGATTGGACCTGCTTTGGTGAGAATAATTTTGATTGATTTGGGAAGCTCGGTAAACATTATTTTCAAGAAGGCTTATGATCAAATGAGAATGGAGGCTAAAGCTTTGAAACCGTCTAAGGCTCACATACATGGTTTCAATGGTGTGGCGACTGAGGCAGTTGGTTATGTGGAGTTGCCAGTGGAATTAGGGGATGGTGAACGTAGGAGAGTGCAGATCCTACCATTCATTGTGTTGGATGTTGACTCACGGTACAACGTTTTTCTAGGTCGATCGATCCTGGTTGAATTTCGGATAGCTCTTGCCCCATGGTGTTTGACTTTGAAATTTCCGACCGACAATGGAGTAGGAGTGGTGCATGTTGATCAGGCAACTGTATGTGCATGTTATGTGGCTGAGTTGAGAGAATCTTAGCGCAAGAAGAAAGGAAAAGGTGTGGACAAATCTGTCCGCATCCAAGTTACTAAAGATTGACAAGTAGCGCCTAAGCCTTGGCTTGGGCGACACAGCTGGTTCTATAGAGATATAGATCTGAGGGATGACGAAGAGGAGCCCAAGGAGACCAAGGCGGGGCACATTGAACTGACGATTTATATATCAGTCAGCCATGACGACCCATCGTGGGTCTTGAAGACTGAATCGGAGCTCAGCCCCTTGATGATGAGAGAACTTGTTGATTTTCTCTGAGCGAATCTGGATGTATTTTCTTGGACTCATTCTGACATGTGTGGGATCTCGTCTGCCATCGCGAGCCATGCATTGAACGTTGACCCGAAGTATGTACCAGTAAAACAAAAAAGGAGAGGCATGGATCCGGAGAGATCTGTCGCCCTTAAAGAGGAGGTGGATAAACTGAAAGTCAATGGGTTTATTCGCGACGCCCTCTATCTGGGATGGATATCTAATCATGTGCTGGTGAAGAAGGCGAATGGGAAGTGGAGAACATGCATTGACTATTCAGACCTGAACAAGGTGTATCCTAAAGATAATTTTCCCCATCCAAGGATTGATCAACTAGTTGATTCAACTGCAGGACACAAATTGTTATCCTTTATGGATACGTACTTAGGGTATAACCAAATCCTGATGCATGTCCTCGATCAAGAACACACCAGCTTTGTGATGGATGTTCGATTATATTGTTACATGGTGATGCCGTTTGGATTGAAGAACGTCGAAGCAACCTATCAACGCTTAGTTAATTGGATGTTTAAAGATCAAATTGGAAGGACGATGGAAGTCTATGTGGATGATATGCTCGTGAAGTCACGGTGATCAAACGACCACATTCGAGACTTGGCAGAGATGTTCGGCAACCTCTGATCTTATAACATGAAGATCAACGCTTTGAAGTATTCATTCGATGTTGCATCAGGAAAGTTCTTGGGCTTTATTGTCAGTACTCGAGGGATTGAAGTTAATCCAGAAAAGATTCATGCTATTCGAGATATTCAGGTGCCAAGAACCATTAAGCAAGTGCAAAGTTTGAATGGGAAAGTTGCTGCTTTGAGTCAATTCATCTCCAAGGCAACTGATAAATGCATTCCTTTCTTTGATTCGATAAGAAAGGGAAAAAGGAACTTTGAATGGACGCACGATTATGAAGATGCGTTTTGAGCTCTGGCAAATCATTTGGAGAGACCTTATGTCTTGTCAAAGCCAGTTGATCATGAGGATTTGTACGTTTACTTGGCTGTATCATCACATGCTATAAGTGCTGCCTTGATTTGCGAGAAGAACCAGATTCAAAGACCGGTGTATTACGTCAGTAAGCGATTAACAGGTGTAGAAAGAAACTATCCGAAGATAGAGAAATTGGCGTACTGCTTGCTAATTGCGTCATGGAAACTTCGCCCATACTTCCAGGCACATCTGATCAACATTTACATCGACCAGCCTTAAGACAGGTCCTACAGCGACCTGAGACGTCTGGGAGGTTGCTTAAATGGAACATCGAGCTCAGCCATTTCGACATCAAATATCTGCCACGAAGAGCTATCCAGGGTCAAGTGTTGGCGGACTTCATAGTGGAATTTACCACACAAGACGAGCTTCCAGAAAGTAGCATAATCCTTACTGTGCGGTGGAAGTCATACACTGATGGAGCATCTAATGATCACTGTTTCGGAGCTGGGATTGCACTTGTAACCTCTAAGAACCGATCAATTTTCTATGCTTTGAAGCTTGATTTTCCCGCAACAAACAACAAGGCCAAGTATGAAGCGTTGATCGCTGGACTTAAACTTGCTAGAGAGCTTGGAGTGAAGTCCTTTGAAATTTTTTGCGACTCACAATTGGTGGTGTATCAAGTCAGGAGAGACTATCAGGCTAAGGGACAGCGGCTTGCCCCGTACCCAACCTGAGTTCAGGAATTGTTGGCGGATATCGAGTACTATGACATTTCACATATCCCACATGAGCAGAACGGAGAAGCCGATTCATTGGCAAAGTTTGCTGGTGCTGGCAATGCGCAATAGAAGGGCTTGGTTCCAGTTGAGACATTACATACCCCGAGCATAAATATGATGGAAGTTGATCGAGTATTGGAAACGAAGCCCGAGAGGGAATCATGGATAACTCCATTTAAAGATGACCTTTTGCATGGGATCTTGCCTGAAAGGAGAAACGAAAAGATACAAGTCCTTCGTAAAGCTTTATGGTATATTATGCAAGAAGGAACTATGTATAGAAGAGGGTTTTCCCTTTCCTTACTCCGATGTATCACTCATGATGGGATAAAGCATGTTTTGAAAGAAGTTCACGAGGGAGAATGCAGCGGTTACATTGGGAGGCAAACTCTGGCACAGAAGATACTCCGCTATGGATATTACTGGCCAACTGTAAACCAGGACGCTGCTGCTTATGTGAGAAGATGCGACAAGTGCCAGATATATGAAAAAGTTCCAAGAGCTCCGCCAACAGACATCGCGCAAATGGTCAATCCATGGCCATTCGCTATGTGGGGTATTGACATCTTCAACTCTTTACGAATCTCTAAAAGCGGTGCGAAGTACGCTACCGTCGCAGTTGATTACTTCACAAAATGGGCCGAAGCGGAATCATTAGCCATGATCACGATCAAGAAAATTATCAACTTTGTTGTTCGAAACATCATATGTTGCTTCGGTCTCCCACAAACTATTGTAACGGATAATGGGACTTAGTTCGATAGTGATGAATTTAAAGAATTTTGTTGGAGATGTCGTATTGAAAAAAGGTTTCCGATGGTCGCTCACCCTCAGACGAATGGACAGGTTTGAAGCTGTAAACAAAATTATCAAGTCTATTCTGAAAAAGTGTTTGGAGAAGGCTAGAGGCAAGTGGGTAGATGAACTTCCTATGGCACTTTGGGCCTATAGAACCACTCACAAGTCTGCGACTGTCCATACTCTGTTCGACCTTGCTTACGGGACCGAAGCGGTTATTCCAGTAGAACTCGAAGTCCCTTCTCATCGAGTGACTTACTACTACCCTAGAACAAAGAAAGATATCCTCCTGGAATCCTTGGACTTTATCGACGAGAAGCGCGAGGAAGCTAATTTGAGAGTAGCTGTGCACCAACATCGAGTCACCCGGTATTACAACACAAAAGTACGATCGAAAACCTTTGAAGTTGGAGATCTCGTCCTGAAACGGGTTTTTTCGATCCCATCGCACATGAATCCAACACGGGAAGGACCGTATGTGATTGAACAGAGGCTTGGAGAAGGAACTTTCAAGCTAGCGACTGTTGATAGCACGACACTTCCAAGAGCGTGGAATAGCGAGCATTTACGATGCTATTTCACTTAGAACATTTCTTTTGTATTTCTGTACTAGTTACTTTCGACATTTGCTTTAGTATTTGACTTTTTGAATATGTAATAAGACAGATTTGTTTGTTCCTTCTCATTTGATGAATAAAATCTTGAACTTCCTTTGTTTGCATAAACGACTATCATTGCATTTTATGCTAAGTACATAATGAAACTGATCGATATCGATATGTGTGATGTGTGAACAGGCTCACGAAGTTTGAAATCGATCAATCATACCAAACTCCTATGGGACCGAACAAGACGAGCTTTGTAAATTTGCTCAAATCACAACTCCTATAGATAAACCAAAAGGACGGAACTCACGATAAGGAACAAGGATCACCGACAATCTGGAGGCTAAAAACCCCCCTTTCCGGACTGTAGGACCAGATTGAAATTAAGGCGACCAAGAGAAGTAAAAGTATAAAGAATCCGGGCGGAAAAACACTGTCTTGGGTAGAAAAATGACTACCCACGAGAAAGCTCTAAGTCCCTGGAATGCGGACTGGAGTATAAACAATTCGACGGAAAAATAATTACCCTGGGTGGAAAAACGACTACCCACAAGAAAACTCTAAGTCCTCGGAGTGCGGACTGGAGTATAAACAATTCAGGCGGAAAAACAACTGCCCCGGGCAGAAAACGACTGCCCACTAGAAAACTCTATGTCCATAGAGTGCGGACTGGAGTATAAACAATTCAGGTGGAAAAACAATTGCCTCGGGTGGAAAAACAACTGCCCATGAGAAAATTCTAAGTCCCTAGAGTGCGGACTGGAGTATAAACAATCCGAGTGAAAAAACGACTGCCCACGAGAATACTGTAAGTCTTTGGAGTGCGGACTAAAGTATAAACAATTCAGGCGTAAAAACAACCGCCCCGGTTAGAAAAACGACCGCCCATAAGAAAACTCTAAGTCCCCGGAGTGAGGACTAGAGTACAAACAATTCAGGCAGAACAACGACCGCCTCAGGCAGAAAAACGACCGCCCACGAGAAAACTCAAAGACCCGAGAGTGCGGACCGGAGTATAACAGTTCGAGCGAAAAAATGACTGCCCACGAGAAAAATCTAAGTTCCCGGAGTGTGGACTGGAGTATAAACAATTCAGGCGGAAAAACGACTGCCTCGGGCGGAAAAACGACTGCCTACGGGAAAACTCTAAGTCCCTGAAGTGCAGACTAGAGTATAAACAATTCAAGCGGAAAAACGATTGCCACGGACGGAAAAATGACTGCCCACGAGAAAAATCTAAGTCCCCGGAGTGCGGACTGGAGTATAAACAATTTGCGCGGAAAAACGACTGCCCACGAGAAAACTTTAAGTCCCCGGAGCGCGGACTGGAGTATAAACAATCCGGGCAGATACCGACTGCCCATGAGAAAATCTAAGTCCCCGGAGGGTGGACTAAAGCATGAACGTAAATCGAGCATGAACCGACCGCTTATAGAATAACTCCAAGTCCTCGTAGTGCAGACTAGAATATAAACAATCTGGGCGGATACCGCTACTGTTTAACGACCAAATTTCTATCGGATTAGAAAAATAGCCGAAAAATTATAATAAAATATAACCACAAGCGCACAGCGTACAATTCTAGTACGTGGCGAGTACGGGTCAATCCGCATGGAATCGTATTGATTTTAAAAATTCTATTCAATCAAATTAACCAAGAATTGAAGTTGTGTCAAGCTAAAAAAATATAAAAACTAAAAAAAGCTAAAATGGATAAAAATATGAGAGTTTGAAGGCAATTTAGAGGCAAATCCCTTCTCATGATCACATACATCAACAAAATGAAATTATGATCTCTTTTGGTCATTAGTGAATTTAGTTGATATGTTTATTATAAGTATGACCTGTTTGTGCTATTAATTAGCCAACATAAACCATCAAACTTTAACATACCCACTAAACCACTTTTTTACTGTAATGAAAATGACAATGAACTTGAAAATAAAATCTATTCTAAGCATGATCTATTAACTATTGATTAGAAATATATACCATCAAATTTTGATTTTAATATTCACTTCATTACCATAATCATATGTAGATGAAGAGGTAATTTGTGTTTGTGGTTGTTTAAGAATAGCCTATTTGGTGTCAACAACATAGGCTATCGAATTCAAAGCTAAAACAACAAAAAATTTACCCATTCAAACATTGTCATTAAGCACAAAAGGAGATCAAAAATTAGCAAAATGTTGAATCTACATGATTAAAAGAGCTTCATTGCCCCTAAATTGAAGGGGTTTAGCCTCTCATATTTGTTATCATTTTAACAAATGTAGAGTTAAACATGAAACAAAAACAAGAAGAAAAAGTTAGCTAAATAAAATAAAAGCTAAGCTACTTGCATAAATAAAACTAACTACTAACATGAAAGGAAAAAAGCATGTAAATAAAATGAGCATGAATTAACATTGCATAAAAATAAATTACATAAAAGATGAAAATGGATAAGTAGTCATGAAATAGAAGAAGAGGGTTTATATTTATTTTGAACCTAATTCTAAACTAACTAAAGAGGAGGCTAAGAGCTTATTACATGAAACAAAGGGGTATATATACATGTTTTAAAACCCTAATCATATTTTTGGGGACTACCTAAATTGCCCTTGAGGAAGTGTGGCCACCAAGTTATCATTAGTCTCTATTTTAATCCATTATTAAATATGCATGTAAATTTAACCTCCACTAACTTGTGCATTAGCTCCTAATTGTAGATTAAGGTAAGTGGGTAGGTGGGGTCCTCCATGATGCATGAGTTGAATTATTTCCATCTTCATTCCTTTGTTACCATTCTTGTGCATGCATGAATACATGAAGCCTCTTGTAATTTCCATCCAATTTTCCTATAAATAAAAATAAAATGCGCAAATAAATATTCTCAAATTAATATATGCACAAAAATGACCATTTTGCCCCTATTGAAGATGAATGAATAAATGATGATTTGAAAATAATTTGAATTTTGATTTAAACATGTTAAAGCACCCTATATGCTCATTTATTTAATTAAATTAGATTAAATATGGAAGTAAAAATATGCACATTTACGTGCACATCAAATACCCCCACACTTATCTTTTTATTTGTCCTCGAATAAAGAAAAACTAAGATAAATCCGTTTTCGTAGGGAGCACGATTGCATTGAGCGTATGCAATAAGCCGTTAAACCTCTAGGTGTACCTAGTAGGACGAGTGTTGTCTCGTGAGGGTTTTCAGTGGATACTACCCACAAATGCAAATTCCTAAATGCAAGATTTACTTACAAAGATGCAAGTTTTTGAAGATATTTACAAATGAAGAATTTACCTTCAAATTAACACAAATAAGTTAAATATAAGTTCTGGTCATTACCTTGAAAATTTCAGTCCTTTTACTTGTGAAATTTTCAACAAAAATTAAGTTATCATAAAAAATAGGCTCTAGTTTGGCTAGTTGTTTCGGTTGATAACATAATGCAACTATGAAATGGATCCTTAGTTGATGATCAAAGTTTTTCAAAGTGGTATTTTTATTTCTTTTGAATAACAAGTCAAATCAAACAAGTCAAAATAGCACTTGGATTTCAATTGCTTACTCTCTCTTTATTTGAATTTTTTTTATATTAACAATATTTACATATGCCTAATTCAGAAAACCGAGGCCAGATATATTACCCATGCACTGCCTTGCGGGCTTACGTGAGGGGAATACAGAGCATAGCGAGTGAACACACAAGTGTGTACACCTATCGACTGTAGGTATTATTAATAAAAGGATTTTTATATACATACACCTAACTTAGATAAACTGAGGCCAGATATACCAATCGTGCACTACCTTTTGGGCTTATGTGAGAAGGGTACAGAGCATGGCGAGTGTACACACTTGTGCGTGAACACACGACTCTAGGTGTTTCTTATTTTTATAAAAACCATTATACATACATACATATATATATAATTTTTTTCTTTTTATTTTTGTTTTTTTAAGAGAGAGTTTTGCAAAATCATCTTAGCACCATTTAACTTAGAAGATAAAAAAAATGTTTTATCCTTTACTTTAATTTCACCACTTTTTAAAACAAAGATTTTCCATTAGGATATACTTCATAATTATCACCCATGAACCTTCCTATATACTAGTTAAATCATCGTTACTTGTAATCAAACTTCATTTTTATTTTTGTCAAGACAAACAAATTTTCAAAAATTTTAATTTAATAACCAAAATCCTATACTTATCCTATCATGTTTGTTTAAAAGTAAATCAAAATGCTAGAAAGAAAATTTGTTTTGGATTTTTTTTTTTCATTTTTTTTAAGTTTTGGAAAGAAAATGCAAAAAATAAACCATGAAAAATCAAAAATGAAGATGAGGCTCCCCCACACTTGATTTTGACTGTGTCCCCACAATCAGCCCACGAGAAAACTCTAAGTCCCCGGAGTGCGGACTGGACAAGAAAACTTTAGGTCCCCGGAATGCGGACTGGATGAGAAAATTTTAGGTCCCCGGAGTGTAAATAAATCGAGCACGAACCGACCACTCGCACAATAACTCTAAGTCCCTAAAGCGCAGACTGACATGTAAACCCCAACTGATAGATGAACGGGCTTCGACTATTCACTATCCCACCAACTCTGACCTAAAATCTACGGGGAAGTACAAACTACTAAAGACTAAATATGACAGCTCACTACAGCTATGACTTAGCATTTTTTACAGCTTGAGGCAATGACCACAGAGGGGCCTTGAGATGGAGACCGTGGATAGTTAACGGAATTTGCAATCAATGGATTTCAAGTACGTTAATATGGAAAGTAATTATTCAACTACCAAAGTGATGGTTCACACGACGATTAATCAAAAGCAAAAACTTTTATTCACAAGTCTCAAAATCCCGGTACAAGTTACTTCAAAAAACAAACAATAACGGGATTTGTATCCAAACACCCATGACTGAGGAAAGAAATAACTACTAAAACTATGTATAATGATATGAAGTAGTGACTACTTCTTCGACCTTCTCTTCCTCTTTGATTTTTCAGGAGTAGAGTCGGTCGAGCTTCTCTTCCGGGACCCTTTGCCGCCCTTTGCCGGAATGCTTAAAGAAGAAGGAGGGATTTCGCCTAGAATTGTCCCACCTGGTGGAATAACTTGCAGTGGTACAAGATCAAGATCTTCAGTTTCCACCTCGACGGGCACACCTTTCACTTTACGCTTTAATTTTTCCTCCTCCTCGATCTGCTCCTTCATGCTAGTTTCAATAGTGTGCTCGGAAGCACCTGTGATCACTACATCTTCCGATTCATTAGCAGGGGGCAAATCTTCGGGCTTATCTTCATCGAGTGCACCGATGACTTGAGCATCGGGCCCCAGGATATCAACAGCGGTCGAGTCTTCGGCTGTCTTTTCTTGCTGCTCCGTGGCGGCACCACTGTTGGGAGTCTGATCAGGGCCTAGAAGACCTGCAAAATTTTGTCAAAGCATAAGCATTATTTAAAAGGCGTTGCACATCAAGAATATAAATTTATCCTGATTCAAAGCAGTTTAGTACAATACCAGCGTCTGGTTGGCTTTCTATCTTCAATGGAGTGCTTCCTTTGAGAATGGGAGATAGAATACGTGGTCCAAAGCCAGGCCTGTCCGAATCGTAGCCAAGGGTTTGCTCTATATTGTGAGAAGAGGATGGTCCGGCTACTTGGATAGGAGTGGAACTTTTAGGATCGGTTCCAGCTGACTCAACGATATCCCCTCCTTCTTTAGTCGGTGCAGGAGCTTTAAATAATTGAAGTTTGATGATGGCTAGATCAGACGGCTTGTTACCCCGAAGCACTTGTCTCATAAGTTCCTCTTCATTGAATTCTGCTTCTCCCAACTCTTCCTTCTTTTCCTTAACGATGAGCTCCTAGGCTTCAGCGAGTGATTCTAGATATCCCTCACCAAGAAAGCTTAAGTCGCGGTGGAGAAGGACCTTCACATTATATTCGACATTAGTGGATCGAATAGGTCCTTAATCTCATTCCTCCCGGACTCGATGGCAACCTCCACCCGGGAGTTGGCTTGCTCAAGCATTTCTTTTCTGCCCTCTTCCCGGGCTTCTTCATTCAAAGCTTCAATCTTGGCGAATTGTTCATCGAGCTTTGTTCTTAAGCTTCTTGCCTCAACGATTTCCTCGCGGTATCTCTACGACTCCTCTTGCGCCTTGATTTTTTCTACCCTCTCCTTCTTTAACAATTCTTCAAGCTCTTCGACACGGCAAGCCATGGAGTCTTTCTCCTTTTGCAAGGAGTCCTTTTCCAGGGCAAGCGTGCCGCTGTGTTGAAGCGCCGTGTCAAGTTCCTTTTTATGGGAGTCTCCAAGCGACGTACCGCCTCTGCCATGTCCTTTGCACTCTTTCGGCCTTTGCAAGTCAGGTCTTGTATTCAAGCAACTCAGCGTCTTGATGCTTGATATATCTTTATCATGGATAGCCTCGAACTTGAGATGGTTGATTTCATGCTAACGCTCAATGGAGACTTCAGAAACCTTCTCGGCCAAATGGATGAATGATTCATGCTGGACGAATACATCGTTCATACACGCTAGTGAGCTCTCTTTGGCTTTTCCGGAAATAACATGTATGGAGGGGAGGAATTTGAGACCATCAAAGAAGATCTTTGGAAAAATAGCTTTAAGTTCAGCTAACTTTTTCGTTGTAGTAGGATCATGAGCGGGAACCGGTGGAAGCGGATCATAAGTAACAAGTGGATGCTTGCCGGAGTGGCGCTCGCGTGATTGCCTTGAACTTGACTACCCAGAATGTTGGCCAGGAGGCGCGGCAGCATGAGAGCCCCGATGTGAAGACTTATCTCCGCTGTGAGCGGGAAGGTTTGAGTGATCATCATGACGAGGAGCGTGTGATTGAGACTTTCGTTTGATTGAGGAAGAGGACTCCCATAAATAATAATCTTTGTCTCGCCCGTCATCTTTTTATCTACGTCTCTCGGATTTGGAATCTCGGATCGAGCAATAATAAGTAGAAGAACTCCGAAGACGGTCGAAGGTGTGGGACTGTGACATTGCACCTGTAAAGAACCAAATAAGAGCATATTAAAAGTTGTTGTACGAAGAATTAATAACAAGTGTATAGTGGAGTGCAAGTGTTTGTGTATGTCCTAGTGCTCCCCCCAACGGACCGATAATGGTGGCTTTACTCATCGGAGTATTCTCCCCTCTATTGGAAGGTTGGACGCCTTCGCCGCTTCTGGTGAGGGAGTTGAGCCCTTCGATGTTGATGTTTGGAAAGTCATAGGTCATTATATCATCTGGGATTGGAAGGTCAGAGAATCCCTTCAATGAGCTTTCCATGTGTTGAGAGGATGACTCATGTTTGGGCCAAAATTGGTCACAAACACCCAATTGTATGAAAGCACTAATATCCAATCACAAATTACAGATAGTATTTAACATGGAGAGTATAATAGAAAGAATAAACAAATTAAAAATGAAAGCAAGTAAAAGAGAGACAAGATTTATAGTGGTTCGGCTAACTCCGGCCTACGTCCACTCCAAAGATTTTCCTTTTAATTATACTAAAGTTTGATTGCAGTTACAATCCAAAATCCAAGAATCAAAATGGCAGAGTATAGCCTAGGTAGAAGATGAAGAGAAACAGAATGAAGGTCCTTTTTTCTAAAGCCATATATGCTGTATTTATAGGTGAAACTTCGGCTATAGGGCCTTCTCATCCATACGGGCCCACCATAACGATCGGCATGTCCAATTCGTCCATAAATAACGATCAGCCTTATCACAACCGATCATTCTTCCTTCATCCAAATCAACGTCGATCATCTCAGGAGGGTCCCTCATGCCGATCCCTCCCTGTCCATGTTGCTACGTCGATCCGTCTTCTTCCAATATCCTCTACCGATCCATCCTCCATGAAGTGTGCCGATCCTCCTCCTCCATGAAGTTATGTCGATCCATCCTTTCCCATAAAGTTACGTCAATCCTTCCTGATGTAGCCTGGAAAGTATACCAATCCCTCTAGATTTATAGATGTATACCTATCCATCTTGCTTAGAGTGTTATGTCGATCCATAGTGTTCCTTAAATACATTCCGCTCCCTAGTGCCTCAGTATGCTATGCCAATCTATACTCGTTCGTGCACAATCCTTAGCTCACTTCATAACATGCCGATCCCTTTAGCGCCAGAGACATATGTTGAACCCTCCATATCCTAAATGCTATACCGGCCCAAACTTTTCCAATCCATGGTATGCTGATCCTTCCTATGTCGTTCCAAACTTTGCCAATCCAATCTATGTCGATCCAAGTTATAATGGTTGTCCTAGAACAATCAGTCATCCCAAGACCTTCACTTTTTGGTGTGCGATCGTTTGTGTAGGCTCCCCTCTCTATTTTATTGATGCTCTGATGACTTGAGCTATTTAATGGATTGTCCTTGGTCCATACAAAACCTTGCTTCATCTGAATCCATTCAACTATCATCCATAACTTTAATTGTAATTGATTTTCCATCCATCCATTTCAGCCAAATCAATGATATCTCAGACTTGATAACCGTGAAGTCTATTGGGTTAAATCCGCCTACGTATTGCCTTGCCAAAAGGTGGGTTAACAACTCCTTTTCAAGCGGAGTAATGACGAATTCTGGATTTGCCCCGGCCTTACTTTTGCACAGCTGGTACACTAACTTTTTCTTCCTCTTCGGGGGTGTTTGCATTCGACCAACCTGCGATGGTTCAGCCACCGGCACTTTTCTAAGGCCTGCATATTCATTTCTCAGCCCAACATCTTGGGATTCTTTGATCTTCCTCTTTTCGGTGTCTTCCCGAGTTCCCTCGACAGGGGGCATAATGGGATTGTTTGCTTCTGCTCTTCTTTCAGTTACAATTTTGGGGACTGTTTTGCTCCCGGGGAGTCCAGTTTTGCGGCCTTCTTTCGGCAACCCGAATAATGAAAGTAGCTCGTCAGTAATAAGAAGTTTAATATCCCGATCATCAACGGGAGTGGAAGGAGTGGAGGCGACGACTCTAGAATACTCGATGCCTTCGGGTCGAGGACGAACACCCGAAAGAACTTGGGACATTAGTATATTCAATGGAGAAGTTATGCCATAAGTCATCGAACTTAAAACGAAAGCAGATTAACACTTACGTCCTTCTAACCATCTCCTTGCAAAGTCAGGAGGACATCATATGTAAAACCACTCGTGCTTGAATAAGGAAAGCTTGTTCCATGCACCTGTCAAGACTTGGCACTTAGGCGAGTGTTCAAGGAAGACATATGAGGACTCCCTGACCGTCTTTTGAAGTTGTAGATATATCCGATGTCTTCGGGGGGGCGGCAGATGGAAAAAAACATTCATAAATAGAAGGAAAGTCCCATGGATGAAAGCATAATTGTTGGGGTGCAACTGGGTAGGAGCGATCCCCAAATACCTCAACATTTCCCAAACGAAGGAGTTGAAGGGTGGCACACATCCAGCCCAGCACATAAACTTGTTGCAATCAGTATATCCGGCTAGAGGCAAGTGAGGTCTGTCCCGCCTCGTTGGAATTAAAACATCTTTGAATGAGATTCCATGGATGGAGCACAATTGGCGAAGGGCGGCTTCGCTGATTCTAGAAGCTTGCGAGTTGACAGGGTTATCCAGGATGATGGCAGCCTCAACGACATCGGGAGTTGGAATGATGGCTTCTGTTGAAAGAACTGGAATATCGAAAAAGAGATTCATTTGTGGGTTATACACCTCTACTTGTTCTGTATGTTGGATCAAAGAAGGTTTTTCAGATATGGTGGTGGAACTTGACCTTGCCTCAGAACTAGTGTGTCTCATGGCTGATTCAGAAGACATTTTAACTGAGTGCTTCGTGCGGCTTGAGATCTATGTCAGCTATACTTAGTAGACAATCAACATTAGAAATAATAAAATGTTCCCCTCGTGTTGTGTGTGAACTAGTGCAGTGCAGTGCAGTGTGAAACAAGTATGAACAGTTCAAAATCATAGAAGCAAGAATAAAATGACAAGACTTGGAGTTTTATCTAGAGAGACCATCATCGCTAACCGTATCAATCGACAAGGAAGTTGATCGGCAACAGAAGCTTTAGGATCGTTTATCGACATTTTGAATTATAAAGTCTGTTGCTTGAGTTTGTTAACTAGTTCTTTATTTAGTCTAGAAGTATGTTCATTTAAGCTTAAGTTCGACGGTCCAAATATGTAAGTCGTGTTGTCCGTAGTCATCATGTATTCAGGCAAAACAATATGAAGTTAAGTGTTGGAGGACTTAAGTTAAACTAGCCTTTTATTGTAAATACTGATCCATATTCTTCTTGTATTGATCTCTTACCCCAGCCTTAATACTGATCCCTACACTATAGCTACCAATACCGATCCCTACGCTGACACTACTAGCACCAATCCCTTGAACAACTAACTCCTACTGACCCCACATAAAGCTGTTTCCTACACTTCAACAACCTACCGATCCCTTCCTTCGAACATGTCATATCGACCCCTCATCCAATGCAACTTCCTCGCCGATCCCTCACTTAACCTACCCAAAAGCTATTCAATCCAATGTCAATACCCATCACACTAGTTCCTTTCCCATCATAAAACCTTAACTTTCCTCCAACCCTTCAGGAATACCCAACTGAACCCTCTTCCTTCCTCCTCCTTCTCCAGCTCCTTCACTCCTCCTCCTCTTGCTTGACTTAGTGGAACCCGTTAAATTATTCACCTAAAAACAACTCGAACACACACAAGCTCAAGATTCGTGACTCGACTAACGCGATTAGAGAGGAAAACGTACCTATATATGTATCGAATTAAATTATAGGCGAGTAGTTGAAACTTGGGATTAAAGGTAAACTACAGGACTTGGATTGAGGTTGATGTTTCATGTTTGCATTTAGTATTAAAGTTGAGGATTTCTTCTTTCTGTCGTTCAGCAAAGGGAGATGGTGATGATGGGGTTCGGCTGTGTGTTTGTGCAAAGGGCAGATAAAAGGTTAAGAAAAAGTTATGAAGTATAAAAGTGAAGGGAGGAAGAAAGGAAGGCTAGTTTATATATGAGTGTTTGTGAAGGGAAGTCCAACCGGTTACCACGGGTAGACCAAGTCTGGAGCAAATAGGGATTGGCATTGGGTTTTGTCGACCCCTATTGGCATGTATCTAGCAAGGGATCGACATGTCAGATGCCAATCCCTCCACAAGGATTTTTATAAAAAAAATGTTGATGAGAATGAATGAAATAAAAAATGGAAGTAAAGAGAAATGGCAGACAACTGAAAACCAAATGGCGACCGCTATCGTGGAGGTTAGACTGCAAATGTAAGCGAACAGAGTATAAAAAAAACTTGGCAATGATCTACAAACGTTCGAACACGTCCGGGAGCCAACAAAAGAAATGTGTATATGAGTGCGCTCGGAAACGATTCAAGAATTCAACCTTTTGAAATCAACCGAAATTGCGGTCAAGCCTGAGACAATCAAGTTCGAGATCGAATCAAAAGAAAGCCTATAAGACCCACATGACAAAATTTGTATATGCTAATGGGATACGACATCAGACTTTCATTATTGAAGATCGATAAAGGAACAGAAATCAACCGGGAAGTTGGATGGACTTCTTTCCGACAACTCAGACCTTTTTCAATTCAAAGCACGTCATGTTACTCAATAGACATACTTTGGTAGGGGCAAGTGTTACCCGATGCTCTGATCCGGCTATATTGGGATGATCACGCAAGATAGATCGACTGTTTATAAGAAGAATGACCATGAGGCAATGGCTACATGACCCAGATGTAAAGTCCAGACAGTTACACGAAGCCTGGATCGAACAGAGTTGACAAATAGACAACGAAGGATGGCGGAAATATGGAGATTAGCTTAGATGAGATAGGGATCAACATAATGACTTGTTAATATAGACAATATGCTAAAGAGATCGGTATAGCAAGGAGAAATTACAGGGATCAGCATGGTTACTTGGCTAGGTAGTCAACTTGGATGGAAATGCGGAGGGATCGGTATAAGATGTGGTACCTTGTTCAACGTGGTTCAGTGGCACTAGATGGATCGGTATAATATGGTGGATCAACGGGGATCGGCATGTTAAGCTGAGTGGATAGCAAATGTACGTGAGCATGTGAAGGGATCGGCATGTATTTGAGAGGTGAGATGGATCAGCATGTATTTAAGAGGTGAGATGGATTGGCATGTTGCTCATGAGAGATGGATCAACATATGTTAGTGAAGCAAGAGGGTTCAACACTGTTATTCGGAGGGATCAGCACTTCTTAGGCTAGAATGGGATTTGAACCAAAGATCAACCAGGACTCGAGCTTTGTACATCCAATCATCATGACATTTGAAACACCATCATATCAGAGCATAAGGAGGCTACCATAAGGGTCGCTGCCCCAAACCGAACACATGGAGGGATTGGTACCGACCCCTCTCCATTGAGAGTTGGGCCTTGCACTCCCTATGGTGAGCTCATATGGATGAGAAGGTCATGTTGCCGAAGTTCAAGTCGGATTGATGGTCGCCTTCATCTATAAATACATGCCTAAAGGGCCATCCCGGGGAATTTTATGCTATTGGTTAGATAACACCATTATTGTAATCAACTTCCTCCATTACTCTCTTGTCTCTTGCTATTTCTTGCGGTTTCTAATTGTAATCAAGTTAATTGAAAAGCAATAAAGAGGACAATCAAAGTGGACGTAGGCAATCAACACCGAACCACTATAAATTTTGTTGTTCCTGCTTTCTGTTGTGTTTTTCTTGTTATTTTGATATATTCCTCTGTTTTCATTTGGTTTCTTCATTTATTTCACTACTTAAATCTGTTCTTGGGTGTTTGTGGCCAATTTGGTTGCAAACAACGGGGGAAACAAAATAAAAAGAGCGACCACGAAATAATTGAGAGGGAAAAGGTGGAGTCAAAAATAAAAAATTTGATAAATTAAATCGGACGACATATAAAATGTTGTCTGAATAAAAATCTTGTTCATAGAGATTTCATGGGCTATTCAGACAATAAATGAAAGATTATGTGGCTCTTCAGACAACAAAAGGTTTTGTCATGTGTTATGTGAAAAAGTGGAATAATAGAAAATCTACCTTATGTCGTATGATCACTGTTATCTGATTCACTTTGTGGCATAGTGGATCAAACCAATCAATTCAAGATTCAAATTAAAGCAAATAGTATGAATATGAGATCATAGTTGTGAGTAAGAAATTCAACTCACCGAGAGTAGGCATGAAAAGATCGCAACATCTCAGTCCCATTTTTATTGTCGCATTCTCTTTCTTGCTCGATCACCCAAGCTTCTACATCAGGCCTTCAGTTCCATATCCCATCATTGCAATTTTCAAAATCCCCCAAATCGCCTCACTGCGCTCCAAATCATCGCAACTCAACACGACGTGCCCCCGAGTCGTGTACGCACACACGACCAACCTTTCGCCCCAGCCGCCGCCTCATTCACGCACGAATCCTCCATCGCTTGACGTCATCATTCCTTCCCGAAGCCTAGGTCGCGACTTAATTTGGTCACACCTGTTTGTTTTTTCCTTGCTGAATCGGGGATTGAGGAAGATAATTAGGGTTCGAACAAGAGTATGAATGGAGGGGTTCCGGTTTAATAGCCAGAAGGAATAGGTGAATTCCAGAGAAATAAACTAGGGTAGAAATTATTAGTTTTAAATGGGCTTGGCCAAAATTTGATTAAATCAATTTTTTTCTTTCCTTTTTCATTTCAAATAATTCTTGTTATTTATTTATAAACAAGTTCCGATCTAGTTCAGTTTAAGTTACACTTCATTCTATAATCTATATTTCAATAGCCAGATAATTTTATTCAATACAATGTCTGCTTATTTATTTTTCACTAATTTAATTATGCAACGATTATTTTTACTTTAAAAATATCTTATATTTAATTAAAACATTTTTATTCAATTCATTAAATTATCTAAAAAGAATTTATTAATTCAATTCAATTTATTAAGTCAAAATCTTATATAAAATAGAATTTAACAAACTAAATATTTATTTTCAAAATATTAATTATCAAATATCGAATTCAAATAATTTTATATTAATCAAATTTGTTTACTTAACGGTGCAGAAAGCACGGTTGTTACACAATATTTCAATTTATTTGCAGAATATGTAGGCGTTGTTTTATACGGTTCATTCAAGCCTAGAACTCTTTAAATTTCTATTAAGGCATAAACATCAAATAAATTTCCAATGAGATAAATTCTAGTGTTATAAGTAAATCATAAATTTCCCACTCACATTTAAAAGCTTTCCAAATCTTGAGATCTAAATCTGATTCCATGAATCAACTGTAGTTCCTTTCTGATCCCAAAAAATATGTATAAAAGTGTATACATAAACCATTAAAATTACAAACTAAGAAGAGATTTCGAAAAAAAGGGAAATATAGATTTATAATATTGAAATTTACCTTTTTATTTGCACAACGCTGATCCCCTTCTCCTCTTCTTCTATTTATTTTCTGCTCTTCTCCAATTTGTGTAAGTACAAACTATTTTAAAGTTAGGTGGAATAATGAAGAAGAGGAAATGGCAAAGCTTCTTCACTAATCTAGATCAAAAAATATGAGAAGAGAAGAGAGGGGTTAGGCCTGTATATATAGGCTCTCGAATCAGTCGTATCTGTTAGATTAAAATTATTAAATATGGGTCGCTGGTTCAGTTTCAAACCACAGCCGAAATTGCTCGATCGGTCGATCGCTCCCCTATGAGAAGTCGACCGCTAGTGATCAGCTGCCCCATAGCAGTGGTCGGCTGGTGGGGGCCTGGTTTAATTATATTTTTGTTACCAATATTTCTATTTAATTGTTTTTGTTCTGATTTCTTTAAACGTCCGTAACTACTTCGTTTGAACTCCAATCGCTAAACTCCAAGTATGAAAGTTGCTCAAAAATCACCACGAACACAATGATGTAAGTTTCATGGCTAAATTTCACTGTTTGCTCAAATTCAATTTTTAGAGCCTAATTAATTATTACATTATTATCGTAACTTTACGGGGTGTTACATTTTTTCTTCCATAAAAGAATTTCTTCCCCAAAATTACTCTAATGATTAAATCATGGGGTAATGCAATAACTATCCTAGACTACTCAACCAATTAGTGTATAGCCAATTTTTCAGCCAAATGTGCATAAGTGCATAGTGTGTCACAATATATAAAATACGTATGTAGAATAATTCTAAATTAGACCCTCTTATACGAATATTTTCTTTTAAAATCATTTTTGAAAGTATAATGCAAACAACCTATACATACTGGCAGTTCTATATGTATGCAAGTTTTGAAAAAATCCTTTTCGCATAAAAATTCCATACTCCTACGAATAGAAGCACGGTTCAATCAATTTTGCATCTAAATCCTACCATCCAACAATCTAACGCGTCAAATTTTCATTTTCTAAATGTTTACTTCTATGCTAGAAAAAAAATTTAGGTGGAGAATTTTACTTTCTTACCACTCTGTTTGGTATCAATCCCGTTGTACATTGAAAATTTACCCATTGCCCCAAATTTTCTCTAAAATTTTCCATCTATAATACGCATAAGGAGGTTTGTTTTCAAGCTTTAAAATAGAATTGACTCCAAAAACATATTCTCGTACGTCATTGTCAAGGTATGGAAATAGAAATTCCCAGGCTAAAACGACTTTTCCCTTGTTCTTGTGCACTTATCCTTAACGTTAATCCTTAACGCACTGCTAAATTCATATTTATTAACCCATTTATTTTTCTACGCTTATTATGTGGCATTAGGAAACCAAAAAATTTCCATAAATTTTTTTCCTTTTTCCAATCAAATTTGCACACGGTTTGAAAAGTCAAACTTCCAAAACAATTAAAACACCAAATTTCTTTCAAAACATTTGGACAAAAACGTCCAAAATAATTTGAATGCCAATAATAATTTAAATGCTAAATTCTTTTTGAACGCAATTTTTCAAAACATTCAACTTTTCCATTTAAATAAATCAAGCCATATTTCAACATAGTTGGAAATCAGTTATAAGTTAACACATATGTTCAATCCTATCCTCCGATAATTAATTCAAGACCTTTAAACTCTATATTTTAATATGATAATTCATTAATCAATTTATAAATTTTAGCTTTAATAGGAATAAGGATCCGTGATTCCACAACAAACTCTGCCCGTCCTTCGCTCGCTAAAATTAATTATTTTATAAACTCCAAATCTTATATTGCATTTACCATTAGTTAAATGTCTTTTTGAAAATTTCCATATTTATACCGTTTGTTCTGAAAATACATATAAAAGTGGTCTACGCATCCAGAAACAAAAGAAAGTGAATAAATAGGAACCCACCTTATAACATACCATATGACTCTTTTATACAAGAGACAACCAACGGTTACAACTCAAACAACCTAAAGAAAGAAAATGACAAATGCTGAAAGGGAAATGTCAACATAACACTACTAAACCCAAAATATTACCTACAAACTATGAGATGGTCCCGTTCCTCTTGAGCCATTACCGCGACCCCGGAATGGGCATAGCATAGTGGCTATGCACCGGATCTCACGGCTCTGGTGTTGTTGCTTAGCTCGAATCTCTCGGATCTTTGCTTAGACATGTCGGATAGCACTAGCTCGAGTGGTTTGGTATCCTCCAATGCCTTGTCCTTGCTCTGCCTCCTATTATGGCTACTCTTTTACTACTAGCGCTGCTACTGCAGCTGGTGGCTTAGGGATTCCCATCTTCTTAAGAGAGGCTCGCTCGAATGGAGAAGGGAATTTCTTCTAGACTTGCTTTCCGAAGAGGTTCACTCCGTATTGCCTAAAGACACGAGTGAATAGATGGCAATACGGAAAGTAGCTCTTGGGAAAACTCTAGGACTAATAAAGTTGCTCATGATAGCACGTGCTCAATGACATCCATACCACCCTTAATGGCGTACGCGGCCTTTTGTGCCAATAGATAAATCTGATCAAAGCTCCCCTTTTTCGGAATGATGTTCTACCAAACTATGTGAACGACGAGGTGGGTTATAGGTCGTAAATTGTCTAACCTCCAAACACTGATAATTCCAAAAAAGATTTGCTTCAAAATCTCAGGACCAGTTATCTCCACATCATCCAAATTCGCTCCCTCTACGTCTATCCCCAAAATACCACTGAAATCATCGTCAGAAAAATTGATCTCGACTCCCTTCACTTCCGACTGGAGATTTTTGATGCCTCCATCAAAGTTGTATTCTAGATTTGCGTCAAATAGATCCAAGCAACGCATTAGCATTCCTGCTCAAAAGTATCATGGTGGAGGATCGGTGCTGATCCTGTCACCGTGAACAATTCCTTGAGTCTAAAGATGGCGAAATCTCCAAATTTGGCTGGCCGCCCTATAGAAAGGTGAAATTTTCTAATGCCAAGTAAACGAAGATTTTCTGGTCGCTCCAGTCGAGCCAAGCAATCTCTTAAGGGGTAAAACCCAAATGGCATGAGGAAGAACAGGAGTTTCAAGATGGTGTCATAGACTAAGTGGAGGTCGGAGAAGGGAGATTGGGTTCAGATCTGGAGAGGTGGCAGAGCTAGATTTAGCATGCAAAAATTGGCGCTTGGGAGGGGAACCTACTGCTGGAGTGGGGTCTACAACAATGGAGAGGTAGGTAGGATTGCTCATCATTGGCAAGGGTGGAATAGAAGAGCGGCGGCCTTGATCTGGGACGGAGGGGATTGGGTTCGGCTGTGAGGAAGTGGAGGGAAACGATGGGGGAAGGCGGCTGAAAAGAAGCGACTTATAAAGTCGTGTTCCAGGTTCGGGTTATGCCTCAAACCCACTAGCCAGATGACCCCTCCTAGGGCAACCGGTCGACGCTACTGGTCGACCGCTAAGGTTTGACCGGTTGCTTTATTGCGGGCCCAGGTTGGACCTGGACCATATTCGGGCCGAATTAATTAATAACAATAATTATTTTTTCACACCCTTTTCTTAGATCCGACACGATTCAAATTTTTTTGTTTTCTTCACAATGGTGCCCCAGCTTATAGTCTTGCTCTTTGAACCCTTTCCTTAATTATTTGTAGCATTCCTAACTTATACTGCTCCTGCCATCAACAACTTCAAAAACCTGAAATATTTCAGCTACTATTCTCCATATTATTATATACGGGAATATTCCTCCTATTTGCTGGCAGGTTACTCTACACTTTCTAACAACATACCCCACCTGAATTAAATGACATTTCTATTTTATCTATCCCTTTAAGAGAGAATTTTGTTAAAAGTTTTTCCATTCTTTAAAAAAGAAAAATCATCGAACTATACATACGTATACTTTCGCTTTGTTGCCAAAATGGAAAGCTCTTTTTCGCCCAAAAACATTTTAAACCAAAATCAAACTTTTATTTTATTATATATTTAAGAATTTCAAATTTTACTTTTTAAACCAAAGCTTATTAACACAGCAAAATTTATTGGTATATATTTCTTATAAAAATTAAAATTTTCGAACTCTCTTACTTTCCAAACAACCGTTTCCAAATGGACCATTGAAAAAACATTTGGAAAATAAATATCTTATGTTATTCTCGCATAGGGTCAAACTAAGAAATGAGTTTTACTTCTCTTTAATAAAGATCTGGTTCGTCATCTTGAGATGATTGATGAAAATACTCTTGTGATAACTTGCCTCCGAATGTCAATGACCTAAAGATTCTTAATTCCCGCTTGTCTAAATAAATTATGCATCTTCAATCGATAATTCATCGAAATCCGTAATCATAAGGTAGCTAAGTCTCAACAATCAAGTCAAACACATCCAGTCTCTGAGATCCTTCCGTATGTCATGCTCATGCTCTTCAAAGTTAATGCCTTATATACATCCAACGCTCTGTGATGTAATTGGGCTAGGTGCGTAATCCTTAACTCTATAAAATTTTCTAACTCATAGTTGCCTCGCTCATCCCTCCAAAATATGGTTGCAACTATTTTATGGTCTGAATTTATAGAGTTCGGCGTAGATTTAGATAGAAAATTACAAATATGCACTCTCAGTATATCCTAATCCCTGTGATCGACTAACCTAGGCTCTCATACCAAATGAAACATCTGCACCTTAATGGGCCAAAATTTCGACAAAAATCAAAACCCAAGTCCATTAGTGTACAGATCATTGGTTTTGATAACATGTAATAAACATGAGCATATCATAGATCGATCAAACTAAACTCACAGCGGAAAAAAATATAATAGGATATAAATACTGACTGAGATCACTACCTCGAAATAAATGGTATTCCTTGGACATCTAATCGCCTTGTCAATACTGAGCATGAATAAGAAGTCTTCTCTATCAACCGTTCTATCTTGTTCCAGTGACCCGTTCCTCTAAATTTATCTTCTGGGTTGTTATGAGGAGAGGATCAGCACAATGTTCTAGTGATTGGAAAATTGCATACTTTATCCATAATATAATCTTATACCGATTGGTTTTCATTTAAATGCTACGTCTTATTATTTACGGTTAATCCATTTAATTTCATATATGCGTATTATATGTCTACCTAACCTTCTCTGAGGTATATAATACTAACATATGCATATTGTGCACATGCTACCCAAAACCTGGGCACTTAATACTTCTTGAATAGGGAGGAGACATACCCAAGGGTCATTTAATACCTCAATCCCCGAAGTGGGCCCTTCGCGTCGTTAACGTTGATTTGTCGGTCCTAGCTACAGAGACTGATGACTTCTATATACGGCTTTATAATATATAATTGTTGCATCTATCATTAATAATGTCCTAGCCATGTGAGAGATAATACCCAAGCTGCTTAGTACCTGCTTAATGGAATTTGGAAAACTCTGACTATTTAATAACTTATTTAAGGCAGGTCCCCATCATTTAATACCTAATCCAAAGGCGGACTCCTCATCGGTACCTATCTAATCGACACTGCATGAAAATCTCTTTGACCACTTAATACTTTCTATTGAAGCGGACCTTATCGAGATATCCTTTGCCATGCCTAATCGCTAATCCTGACCATTTAATACTTCCTAAATAGGAAAGAGGAGGGCCCTCAATCAACTACTTAATACCTCTGACCCAAAAGCAGGTCCTGTATACTTCCAATGTTCTTGTTCCCACGGGTCCTATAGTTGGAGATGTCTCACATAGTAGTAAGTTTACATAACTACTGGTAGCCTTTGAGTGAAGGGCGGACTTTTGTTGTGTAACTCCACAAACCTTGTATCCCAATACACTAAGTCCAATTAATTATTCTAAGCTTTATTATTGGAAAAAGCTATACTAACCTTTATTTGCATATTTAAGATGTAGTTTATTTTAATGATAATTATACTGCCTTATAATATTTAATTACTACCTAGCATGTTTTATTTATTATCTCCATAAATGTCCCTTTTGTCCAATAATAAATAATTATTATCCTAACAGACACTTCCAAAGGCATTTATTCACTTATTCAAACCTTACCATTATTTCTTCCTTACCTTTTCCATGATTAACCTATCAATTTCATTAACCGATCTTATTTCATCTATTATTTAAATTGTTGTAACTCCCAATTTATTGCATATTTACTACCTATTCATTTTTTATGTTACAATCCTTCCATCTTTATTTTCCAATTCTATCATTTATTACATTATCTATTATAATGTCCAATTTACATTTAATGTGAACATTAACGTATAATATACTATATTAATTACATATTTATTTTGAATGTTGTAGCGCGGTTATATAACATAGCTATTAATCCTTTAACTGGAATATTTCATTCTATATTTTAATCTGTTAGAATTATCCTTCCATAAAGGTTTCCCGTTTTAACCTACCATAAATTAACTAAATGAAGGGATTTGGTTAGTTTGAAATTACAAGAAACTATTTATTTTCTTTTTTATTAAAATAGACAATGTAAACTATGGAAAGAGAATCCATAGTTTACACATTTCTTTTCTCTTTTGATGTGTACTCCTTGTCGAATTAAGAATTGCACTTTTCGATGAAATTATGATGTTAGACAAATTCAAGGAGATTAAACGGACAGTACTTCCAACAAATTAAAATACAAGACTCGAATTCTAAATAAAATTAGAGAAAATCTAAACTACGCCAATATTTTTATAACCCAATTGTGGATCTGAACAAATTCTACATCTTTATCCATATTCAACCTCTAATAACTTGGAAAATGATTTCCAGATCTAGATGTATACAATAATCCTATTTATTTACAGAATATGTAAGCGTTGTTTTATATGCTTAATTCTAGCCTACAACTTTTTAGATTTCTATTAAGGTATAAACATCAAATAAAATTCCAATGAGATAAATTCTAGTGTTATAAGTAAATCACATAATTTCCCACTGACCTTTAAAAGCTTTCCAAATCTCAAGATATGAATCTGATTCCTTGAATCAACTCCATTTCCTTTCTAATCCTAAGAAATATGTATAAAAGTGTATACATATACCATTAAAATTATAGAGCTGGGAAGAGATTTGAGAAAAAAGGGGATATAGATTTATAATCCTAAAATTTACCTTTTTATTTGCGCAACGCCGATCCGCTTCTCCTTTTATTTATTTTCCGCTCTTCTCCAATTTGTATAAATACAACTATTTTAAAGTTAGGAGGAATAGTGGAGAAGAGGAAACAACATAACTTTGCTGCTCTAGATCAAAAAATATGGGAAGAAAAAGGAGGGATTAGGCCTGTATTTATATGCTCTCGAATCAGTCATATCCGTTAGATTAAAATTATTAAATCCCAGTAGTTGGGCGAGTTTAAACCACAGCCAAAATGCCTCGACTGGTCGATTGCTCCCTTATGTACAATCGACCGCCCCGTAGCATGGCTCGACCAGTGGAGTCCTAGTTTAATTATATATTTATTACCAATTTTGTTGTTCAATTATTTTCATTCCGATTTCTTTAAAAGCTCGTAATTTCTTCGTTTGAACTCCAATCGCAAAACTCAAAATATGAAAGTTGCTTAGAAAATCACCATGAACACAATAGTGCAAGAGTCATGGCCAAATTCCATTGTTTTATCAAATTCTAAATTTGGATCCTACTTAGTTATTAAATTATTATCGTAAATTTATGGGGTGTTACATATATAGTTAGAAAACTTCACAGTGGACGTAGGCAGCTTTTTCGAACCACTTTACATCTTATGTTATTTACCTTTCAGTTGTAAATCTAACTCATCTTCCTTTTTTATTTTTTAAGCTTAGTGATTAGCAAGTAATCTCTGCATTTCACAACGCATTCGTATCATTTTCAGATTGGCTAAAAAACGTCAATATTTTGACGCTGGAAGGAGGGCCTTCCCCTAAAAGTTCTCCCATTTCCACACCTTCAACTCCGCAAGACCTAACCTAACTTGTTACCCTGGATAATCCTCCTTCGATCGAAGATAACAACACTAACGAATAGAAAACCAACGACAACGCTCTCGCCAATGCTGCACAGTCCAATCTTAGCCCTAACGAAGAAACTTGGTGTGATTTGCAGCTACAGCTATCAAATGTGGGTCAACTAGCCCACGAAGTAAATGGCTTGAGGATGCAAATGGATGCTCAATCCATTGTGAACTTTGTCCCACCAGCTCCTCCAACAGTCGCCCAGTCAACCCACCTATTCACGAATCCATGCTCCCTAACGGTGAACCGTTCGTTAATATCCTCGGGTCCAACAATGCTTAGGACCATACCAAGAACAATGGCCATGCTGAAGACTGGGATGGTAGAAACCTAGTATTATTGGCCACTCCCCAAAGGACTAGGGAACTCATTGCAGCATGGAATGAGCAATCCGCTCCCTGTTGAAAGGCGGGATCGTCAGACATAATCGCTCTTACCCTCTCATCAACGGCCAACTTGTTTGTGGGAACTGAAGACACCATCGCCCAAACCCCCACATGAACATCCATTTCGACCGAAGATGTCATGGAGTGTACAATATACATGTCGGACCAGTGTGACTTAGAAACCAACTTAGACTCGAAAGATGACCTGCTGGATCCTCGCATGGGTGACTCAAGCATTGAAGGCGGACTAGCCACCCTTTTGAAGTCCATCACTATAGACAGTTTCGATCCTAGCAAGATCATCCAAATCTATACTGACATGAATGTCATCGATCCTAGGATCATTTTTCACATGCTCAACATCGATCCTAAGGCCACCCCCATCTGCCAAATACGCTGACCGCTCAACCCAAAGAGGTATAGAGCTCTCAAATAAGAGGTGGAAAAGTTGTTGGCCAATTGCTTCATTAGGAAGACAAATTATCCCATATGGATGGCAAACTTAATACTGGTAAAAAATCCAAAAAGGACATGGAGAATGTGCATCAACTTCTTCGATCTTAATAAGGCTGCCCTAAAGACAATTTTCCTTTGCCTTGCATTGACCAGTTGGTATATGCAACTAGCGAACATATGGTATGCACATTCATAGATGCCTATTCAAGGTGCAACAAAATTATCATGCACAATCCAGACCAAGAACACACCTCCTTATAACTAACGATGGCTTATAGTGTTATCATGTCATGCCATTTGATTTGCGGAATGCGGGCGCAACATACCAGTGGTTCATCAATCGCATGTTCTTAGAACAGATTGGTCGATCTACGAAAGTTTATATAGATGATATGTTGGTTAGATCTGAGAAGGCATGGGTATGTGCAAAATCTAGCCAAGACTTTCAGCATCCTTCATTAAAACAACATGAAGCTGAATCCCAAGAAAAGTTCCATCGCTATTTGGTCCGGTAAATTACTTGGCTATGTTGTGAGCACCAAGGGGACTGAAGCCAACCCCGATAAGATCCAAGCCATCCAAGACATGCAAGTTCCTAGAATCATGAAGTAAGTGCAAAGCATGAATGGAATCATTGCAACATCAAGCTAACTTATGTCAAATTCAACCGACCGATGTCTACCTTTCTTCAATCTCATTATGAAAAGGAAAACTTTCACTTGGAGTGAGGAATGAGCAAGGCATCTAAAGAACTGAAGTAACATTTAGCCACATAGGGCACACACTATCCAGACCTATCGACCAGGAGGATCTTTATATATACTTGGTTGTGTCTGATCATGCGATCAGGGCCGCCCTAATCAAAGGATTAAAAGATCCAACGGCCAGTTTATTATGTCAATAGGATATTGACTGATCCATAAGCTAGGTATTCCTTGCAAGAGAAGCTCATGTTCTACCTGCTTATGGAGGCCCATAAGCTCCGGCCATACTTTCAAGCTCACCCTATCAAAGTCCTAACAAATCAAGCTTTAAAGTAGATCCTCAGCTGATCCAACACAATGGGCTGATCATTAAAATGGTTCGTCGAGCTTGGATAGCATCACATCTAATTCCAACCTCGCACTTCCATCAAAGGTTAGGTTATAGCTGACTTCATTACCGAATATTCAGGGCCATAAGGCTCTAAAGAAGAAGACTTTGCCGACGGGCCATTTTGGTGCTTATACATTGATGGAGCATCAAACAAGAAAAGGGCTAGGGCCGGCATGGTCCTCATCACATCCGAGGGGAAAGAATTATGTTTTACAGTCCGCCTAACATTCAAGGCGATCAACAATGAAAACGATTACGAAAATGTCCTCGCCTGTCTCAAGATGACAAGGGAGTTACGTGTGGAATCAATATATGTTTTCAACAATTCATCATTAGTCGTCAACCAAATTGGCGAGCACTTCCAAGTAAAAAAACAAAACACCGACCTTGTATGTTTCCGAGGCCAAAAGGATCATCAATGCCTTTTAGACTGGAATAAATACTAAGAGAACATAATGCCAAGGCTGACTAACTAGCCACAGCAGCAAGCAACCCCGAAGATGGTACCACTCCTTGGGTCAACATCGGTGGAAATAGATGCATTCCTTACACTCCTTATGAAACTAGACGTTGCCCGTGGTTAGATATTTAATAAATTAAGAACTTCTTGCTAATTAGAAGAAAGCTAAGAAAATCCTCTATCGAGCTTCCAACTACATGATCGTGGATGAAATGCTCTATAAGCGTGGGTATTCCACACCACTCCAGTAATGTGCGTTTGCAGGCAAAGTCGTCCGGATCTTAGAGGAACTGCAGGAAGGATTCCGTGGGAACAATGTTGGGGGGGAAAGCGTAGCAAAGAAGGCTGCCTGGCAGGGTTACTGCTGGCTTACTATGATAAATGATTCCTTGAAGTATGTAAAGAAATGTGATCGATGCGAATGATTTGCTAATATCCTCTAAGCCTTGCTTACCAACCTAACCTTGATAGTGATCATTCGATACCTGGGAATTTGACCTAATAGGCAAGCTACCAAACACCGTGAGAGGTTACAACCATGCTATAGTTGTCATTGATCTTCACCAAGTGGGTCAAAGCTGAATCCTTAACAAGGGTAACCACTCCCAAAATACCAAACTTCACAATAAAGAACATTGTCTATTGTTTTGGCCTACCCAATAAGACCATCACTGATAACGACACTCAATTTGAAAGTGGTCACTTCTAAGACTTATGCGCAAGAAACGAAACTGAGAAATGCTTTTCTTCCATCGCCCATCTCAAGGCCAATGGACATGTGAAAGCCGTCAATAAGACCATTAAGACCGCTCTAAAAAAGCATCTCATGAAAGCTAAAGAGAACTAGACTGAAGAACAACCACTTGTCCTTTGGGTCATATTATACTTCCAGCTACACATTAATCGACCATACCCCATTTTCTCTATCCTACCATGTTACCTATCGAGGTTGACGTCCCATCACCTCTGTTTCAAACCTTCGGGGCCAAGCAAAACAATGAGTTACTCAAGCTCGACACTGTAGGAGAACGAAGGGTGAGGCTGAGCTCAGCACTGAAGCATACAAGAGGAAGATTACTAAAACCTACAACTCAATAGTAAAACTTCCTTATTTCATTGTCGACAGCCTTGAACTACATTGGGTATTCGCTAATACAAAAGACCCAACCGAAGGGGTCCTCAGCCCAAATTAGGAAGGAACCTATGTCATCCAAGAGGTCCTAAAAACTGGCATATACCATCTTTCTCACCTGGACGGAGAAGCCATCTCCTACCCTTGGAACCCTATTCACCTCCGAGCGTACCGCGCATGATAATCGATCATGACTATAAGGCTATGTGACCCTTAATTTTTACAAATACACCGAACATTCCAAAAGACCACTGTCCAGCACTTGACCCACTATCCACAAGAGTGAATTACCGAGCATTTAGGGGCCATCGACCTCTTTCCTAAGGTGCATAGTAAGCCATGCTCCATGCATCCCTACTTGCCAGCCAGCTATCCACGAGGGTGGATTACCATACATTCCATTCCTTATCAGGGACCGCCGACCTCTGTTGCAAGGTACATAGCGAACCATGCTCATTGGCTACTCCTAGGCTATCCAATAAAGGATGAGTTTTTATGTGCTCATTTTCCTTTTTGGGGACCGCCGACCTGTGCCGCCAAATGCATAGTAAGCCATGCTCCCTGCTTATCGACCGCCTATCTATGAAGGTGAATTGTCGTGCATTCATTTCCTTGCTGGGGACAACCGAACTATGCCTCATGGTGCATAGTGAGCCATGCTCCCTGCCTACCGCAAGGCTATCCAATGAAGGATGATTTTTATGTGCCCATTTTCCTTGTTGGGGACAACTAACCCATGCCGCCAAGTTCACAGCAAACCATGCTCCCCACTTGATGGGTGGCTATCCACGAAAGTGAATTACCATGCATTCATTTTATTGTTGGGGACCGCTGACCTCCACCGTAAGGTGCACAGTGAGCCATGCTCCCCACTTCCCGCCAGGCTATCCAATAAAGGATAAGTTTTTATGTGCTCATGTGCCTTATTAGGGACCGGGGACCCATGCCGCCAAATGCCTTGCGAGCCATACTCCCCGCTTGCCGACTAGTTATCCACGAGGATGAATAACTGTGCATTCATTTCCTTATTAAGGACCGCCAATCTTTGCCACGAGGTGCATAGCGAGCCAGGTTCCCCGCCTATCGCCGTGCTATCTAATAAAGGATGAGTTTTTATATACTCGTCTACCTTATTAGAACCGTTGAACTATGCCACCAAGTGCCTAGCGAGCCAAGCTCCCCGCTTGCTTGTCGACTATCCACGAGGGTGAATTACTATGTATTTATTTCTTTGTTGGGAACCGCCATTCTTACTACACCCAAGGAACCTAAAAGACGAACTTAGTTTAATCCAGGATCACATAATTAAGCACAATGCTCAAACACCGACCTTAGCGTCTTACTAATAAGATTGAGCGATACAATAGAAAATACAAAAGAGGTCATGACCGGCATTTGTCACCTAAGTTAGCATTTGTCATTGGAAACACAAGTATTAATGAAGAAACCAAGTTGCTTAAAATATACCCACCCATTAAAGCAAACAAAGACAATCAACAGTAAAAATTTCGACAAAGGGAAATATTGTCATAAACAAAGTATTAGGACACATAGTCTGCCCTAATAGGATCATAAAGGAATGAAAATATCTACGAGGATGGATCCTCAATGGCCAGTGTAAGGAGTCAATTTGCTCCCTACTCAAGATAACCGGCACAACTTCCCAAGCAACCGCCATTTCCTCTTCAGCTACCTCATATGTCGCCTTGAGCAAATAAGCAATCATGCGACTCATGGAAATTGACACATCATAATTCTCCCTGAATAAGGCTTTGATCATGTCAATCAGCCAATTCTATAATTGTTCCTCTTCCTCATTCTGAGTGGCCTTTGCATCGAAAGCAGACTCACATTCCGTAGTATGATGGGCAAGGTCTGCCTTAAGCTGGCTTAGCTTCTCCTTGAGGCTTGCCTCCTCCCTTTACGCTTGTTCCCTAGCATCAACCGTTGCACTTTCTACCTCTTTTGCCTCCTTGACTGTTTGTTCAACTGACGCCTAAGCCTGCTTGTACGCATCAACCTCGTTCTTAAGCATCTTAAATTCATCCTAAAGGTGGATGGAGTGATAGGAGGCCTACAAAAAAACCAGTTAGAAAATTATACATAATGTAAAGGGCTCGAAGAGAAAAGAGTTCTTACAGACAAAGCTTCTTGGGTATGAACGTCCATGACCTTCCCTCCATCATGGAAACCCCACCTAGATCAAACACGATGAGAAGACCCTAGAAGCTCCACCGACATCCCCTGAAACAACCATGGTAGGCGGTTTAAATCATCATTATCTCGGGCAGCATTAAGCTCCAACGATACACGCTATTTCGGTTTCCCTCCTCTCCTCGATAGAGCCCCTCCGCATTATAATTAGGTGCATGCCTGGCAAAGGGGCAAGAGGCCCCTTGCATTTGGATTCCCTGGCCAACTTCCTCCTCCTAGACCCCTTGCCTGAGGGACTTTTCTCTCTGCTTGGAGAAAACCACAGTGACCTCCCCCTTCTCTCCTTCTCCTTCTCCTTCCCCTTCCCTCTATCCTCTAAGGAAATGACAATCACAATGGCCTCAGGGGAAAAGGCAGGCTGATCAAAGGCACCAAAGTTAAACCTCCCAGCCACTACATCAATAAAGAAGTAAAAGTTAAGCCACATTCAAATACAACACAAATTAAAATGCAAATAAAACTACCATCTCTACTAACCCGACACTAGTCGCATTTGTCCCCGTCAAGTGCTCAGCCATAGCCCCCCTTCATATCCAAGGTGTGAGGGGTCATACTCGCGTACTAGCTTAAGTGAAGGGTCTACATCCATGTAAGCACTTGACCTTTGTTCCTTCTGAGAACTACTCCAACTAGAACTAGACTCTATGTCCCAATCCATGAGCATTGTCTGGTGACGACGGACATAGAAGTCAACTAGCTACCGAGGGTCAAACTCCTCCCATTGCCCTATCACAACATTAAATAACTTATCAAGATATACATAAGGCCACTCCTTTATATCCTCACCCATATCCAGGTCTTCATACCCATGGTTGGCATCACTTATCGGCTCCGAGTCAGGATTATTGAACCTAATCTTATACCAGTCCCTCTTCGACTTGGTCGATTTCCTTCACTCATCCGCTTGCCTAGATTTCTTCCTCTTTTGTGGCTCCCTAGCTGTTGTCTAGCCTTACCTCGGCGGCACGACCCTTTGAAGATTATCGTTTATCAATAGTAGTGTCAAGTCTAAGCGCTAAGGGTTAGCCTCTTTCAACCGCTCCAACCTTGAGGTCCAGGTAGAAAGCCTGATGTTGAGATAATTGGCATTCCCTATTAATTGACATTATAAGCAAAGGAAAGCAGTGAAAAGAGGAAATATAAAAATGATAAGGTATGGACATATGAGGTGAGCGAAAGATGATATTCTCCAAATCGGGATTAACCCCATATGGCACAAAGTAATACATCGACTAGCCAGGGGCTATCGTGTTGAGAATGTCTGAAAAAATCATAGACCTACCGGTGGCCTGAAAAATAGTCAGAGGTATTAGTAGGATAATTGGCCTCCTTTTGCAATTCGAAGGTTAACTCAATAAGGTTAGCATTGGGCTTTGGGAGACCTAGAGAGACACAAGCGGCGCAGATACCTAATATAAAACAATAGCTGTTCGACGTAAGCTAGCCGGGGGACAGTCGATATGCGTTGAGTTTGGAGACAAAGAAAGGGCGAAGGGGCAGTGTAACCCTACCTTGAGATAGCCAGTTGAGATTGCAAAGTAACCCATTTAAGGTGAATAAGAACATTCTTCCAGATTGGCATAATGCATGGCCCTATATTTACCCATGATCTGCCAATTTAGCTAAGTCAGAGTTATCCGGGTTTAAATCAGAAGCCTTGAAGGCAGCGACCCCCGTTGAGGGAAATCGATCGATAGAAGTGAAGACTGAAGCAGCCATCTGAAATACAAAAGACTAAGTTATATAAACACAATGATCAAAAACCTAACAAAACCCAGGGGAATATCCCCAGGAAGGCTATGATCTCCAGAAAATCATCCACATGGCGCACCCATACTGGATGCCCCATACAGGTTGGCCCTCTCTTCCTTATTAAGACCAATATTTGACCCATGACCCATTAACGGAAGAAATGCTACATATAAAAAAGGCCAGTTCACTTCTAGGCCAATTCAAGCCCGTTAGCGTCGATCGACTACCACTGATAAGATTGCGATGGTTGATTGACATCAAAAGCATGATTTCTAAACAATTGTTCGAAGAGAACCCATGCATTATGAACCTATAGCATTTATGACCATAAAGTTGCTTTCAAAAAAAGAGCTTGAAAAAATATAAAAAGAAAAAGAATAGCTAACACCTCAGCTCCTGCACCAGCCACGATGCTCACCGTGATAAAGATAAAGGTGGAAGCATACTTACTTTTCTAATAATGAAGATCTGAAGAATTCAAGGTTTAGGGAGTGCTCAAGCTTTTATAACTACCCTCGAAATTTTTGTAAAGAATGAAAAGGAAGGAGTTGGAAGGATTTTATAAACCAACACCCACTAATCTCCACTGTCGGATTTGAATCGGCCTTAAATCTTAACCATCTAGGTGTAATGAATGCAACAGTTATTTCACCTACACCCAAAAGCAGACTTCCCTTCTGCCACATCTAGAAAAACAAACCATCATAGACAATTAAACAAAGCCATTTGGAAAGCACATTAAATGCATTGCAGAGCTGTCAATTGGCAAGATTTGTATGACTTTTCTTTAAGCCCGCACCCACTAGCGGGTACGCACTTAGAGGCAAAATGTTGCTTAAATTTTTCACAAGTAACTAGCAGGCCAATTAAAGGCAGTCTGGCCTAATCAAAGCCAACCTAATTGATCCACCACTGGATCAAAAAGCCTGACCCAAGCCCATGGTCTCCAACCAACCTTTCTACTAAGCAAGGTGCCAAGATTAGACCCAACCGTTTCATCTTGGAGTAACCTTCACACTTAGACAAGGTCTGGATCAGGTCCGTCTTGGTTCGACTGACTCCTCTATATCAAGCTACCAACAGCAGCTAAAAACCAACACAGTTACCCTAGCATTACATTAGCTAGCAGTCGGCTCCTATATAAACCCAAACCGACAACTAGTACATCGGGTAAGAATGGCCCAAGCAATGCATGTCTCCAAATGTGGCTTCAGTACAGACAACTCCAACTGCAATCAGGCCTCCCTCCTGGATGCCCCTCACTAGTCATTTCCCATCTTCCCCAAAAAAGTCCTCAATAAAATTCCAAGTATCTTTAGTGTCAGCGAGATCCAGTCGTCTGACTCGGCCATATGGGTACTCCAGTGAATGACAAAGTTGTCCATCCATCCATTCAGAGCACCATAGTTGGGTGGCTGATTTGATGTGGCTTACCATCAACATTAAATGTGCATAATGCATGCCCTCTTTTGATACAGAGAGACAACAAGTACTTTCTCATCCACGTCCCATCTTATGGCACACTTTACAGCTATCGACCATCCACCCTGGCAGTCAGATCAACGGTTAAGCGCTTTTCTCACCAACTCTACAGCGTGATCTCTACTATCCACCACCCACTTTAGTTACTATAAATAACCCCTACTTTGCAACTTCAAAGGGTTGAGCTCTGATTGAAACATTCAAGAATCCTATATACTACACACACTTATGCGCTATTATTACCACATAAGCACTAAAGATTACACGGCTTTGTTAGCCTTGAGTCATCCTTTTTTCTTATTAGTCACTTGTAATTCCCTGTAGTTGTAAAAGGAATATATAGTAATAAAACTTTATAATGGACATAGGTAGTTTTGCCTAACAACCTTACATCTTGTGTATTTACCTTTCAATTATGTATTGGTGAGATTTTTTGTCTCACCACACCCGAAAGAACGTGAAGTAAATTTAGTAATAATTACTTCGAGGATTTAGAATCAGCAAATTTAGGTAATATTAACTTTACCTTTAGGTAGTAATTGTGTCAGTGGAAGCTTACTCAATTAAGTAGTTGCACTTTTACCGTTTGTTAAAATATCAAATCAAACTAGTACTTTAATTTAAGTAAAGACCGAACAAAATCTAACACTGAAATCTAGATGAAAATAAACTAAAATGCGGAAAAGTAAAAGACACATAGAATTTTATGTGGTTTGGAAATCCTACGTCTATAGGAGAAATGTCGCTTTCTTCTTTTCATTCCTTAGTACATATTTCAATGGCTAGGAGAGTGCAATGGTTTTTCTTTTTGAACCTTAAAATGTCAAATTGGGAAAAAGGTCTCTTTCTTTCTACAGTGCCTTTTCTATTTATAGTACAAAGATGCATGTGGATTGCCATGTTCCTTCTTCTGCTGTTCCAATTTTCGCCCTTGGATCCTGCCACATGCCATCCATCTGTGTTGTTTATTTAGTATGCATGGATTGTTAGCGTGTTATTGGCGAGATATTGTGATTTGAGTGGTTGAATTTTCGGTTTTGGTGGGAGATCTAAAATTCAAGCGGGGATGTTTGTATTTGAGGTGGGAGGTTCCAAATTTAAATGAGCTTTAAATTCCCCTTCTTCAAAGGGTGAATGACCGAGGCATTACTTCCTTTTGTGAGTGTGATACTGCAAGTCGCTGTCCTTTTTTTCTTTGGGGTGAATTACGCCGCTTTTACATCATTTAGCTCAAAAGTTGGTTATTCCTTTGATCTTCCCTAAGCATTGATGATACTTACAACGTCAGTTAGGGTAATCGTACCGCCATTTATGAAGGCAATCACTTTATGTGATTCTACGCTGAGCTACTCTGAGCGATGGACTACACGGGTTATTGATAAGGGAGACTTATATCTCTGCATTTATTCGTCAGCGTGGATCTGCGTAGGTGCATAGTTTGAGTGGCCCTGTGTGCAGCCCTTGGATTGCTATTGACTCCACGTAGTATTTATTAAGTAGCCTTCAGTGAGTGCAGTGCAGATCCGTTCTTGGTGGTATTAGCAATGTACATGCTTTGGGAAAGATATCGGGGTTTATTTAGCCTTTTGAGTGCAGCGTGGTCCTCTTTTGAGATCATATTTCGATGGCTATGCGCTTCTGATGGCGGTGCGTTGTGCCATTTCACTCTTTTATAGTGTCAAAACAGGGGTAGCACATTCCTATTTTCATTTAATGCAAGATTATTAGTACAATTCTATTATCCATATATATTGGCTCATGAGTGCAGTTTGTCATTAATTGTATACGACTTTTTTTTAAGTGAAGTGTGTTATGCTTTGACGCCATTTATACAACTTCTTATGTCACGGCGCAATATTAACATTTTATTATTATTTGGGATTTTGATTACGCTGTTGTTCCATATATTATAGTCATAAACCATCTATCGCACCTTGTGACGTTTCCGATTTTGGGCTCAGTATCATAATGTAACACTAGGATTAGGAGTATCGACACAGTTTGAATCTTTGTTAGTTTTTTACAATTTTTTAGCGTAGTATTTTCTTAACTTCGCTTCATTCTTTTCCTTTCTTCTTTTTAGTCCATTTTTATTGTAAGGGCATTCCATTTTGATCTTGGTTCATACGTCATATTGCCTTCAACATGATTCAGGAAATACGGATGTAAAACTTGTGTAACATTCCGCTTCTAGAGGCTCAAAACTAACTGTTACGGATGTTGCAGTCATCCATAGGTGTTATTTCTGAGTGACCGAAATCGGAATCTTGAAATTATTGGCAACACAGAAACATAAGAATATGAAAAAATTTAAACTTCAACAAAACAGAATTTCTCATTTCTTATGAATTTCAATTTAAGATTTAATTACATAATCCCAGATGTTAACCACGTTTAGATCACATATACCTGTACAAAATACGATAAGAGCGACATATGAAGATATCCCCTTATGATGATTAAAGAACTAATAAATATGAACTTTATAGTTCTTAGTACATCACAGCGGCGAACACAAAAAAGCTCCTATATAGCTAACACTGCCTCCTGCATGTCTTCAGAAGCTTATTCGTCCAAAAACCTGAAAGCCTCCCACTCTCATACTACTCAAATTAATTTTGAGTACCCGAGAGTTTATGGAGAAACACAAACTTCTAGTCAGACAATAAGTCTGGTATGAATAATCCCATATCATCTCTTATCATAAATAGATTTCTAGTGAGACCACGCCGTTTAGCATAATGGGTTTCCCCTCACTAGTATCCAAAACAAAACATGCAAATCATTTACTATGCTCCTGCACCCAAAATGATTAGTCTTAACATAATATGAAATAATCCATAAATCATATATATATTGGATATCCCATCCACCCATTCATTAGATATCCCATCTAAAAGCAATTTATTAGATTTTCCATTTGAAATCCATTTATTAGAGTTCCCCTCTAAAAATTTAAATTGACTATCCGTCAAAACTTAAAAAGGACTATCTGTCCCAAATTCGTCAAAATAAATGCAGATTATCCATTGTACATTGTTTATAGAAGTTGGTGTGGGCTATCCACCGCACACTCCATAGTTTTCCTAGGATGACTATGAACCCTTGGGTGCCAAATCTCGAGGCTAACCACCTCTAGCAAAACATTATTTACTTTAGAAATTTGATGTGAGTTATCCACCGCACATTCCATGGTTTTCCTAGGTTAACCAAGAACCCAACACTTGGCCAATTAAAATATCATGATCCCCATGATTATTCATTAAAATTCATGATCCCTATGAATATTTATTTTTCCCATGTATCCCACATGTTTAACCTATTCCCATTTGCAGCCCCAATTAGGTTAAATTAAATAAAAACACATTGATAGCCCTAATGTTTATTTTCGAAAGCATATTTCTGTTTGTAACCCCAAACTATGTATCGGAAACATTAAACCCACCCCGGTGTCCCCAAGGTTTAATAACATCCAATTTATATAAGGATTCCCCTTACATATTCAAACCAAGTTAAGTATTTTATGCTATAATCCTTCGAAGTACCCCCTTCAATTTAGCAAAACTTTACTTAAGAAAAATGGCTAAAAACAGCCCTTTAAACCCCTTCGAATGCAGCCCCATTCGAAAGCAAATAAACATTAGCCTTTGGAAGGCATTGAAAACCATTCCTTTCGACCTTATCGGAAGGTTCACCTTTTGACTTTGTCAAAAGCCTGGGGTATCCCCCTCTATAAAACCATTTATAAACCTTTCAAAAGCAATGAAACCTTTCGAAGACAAAACCTTTCGAATTCATTGAAGCTCAAAACCTTTCGAAATCAAAACCTTTCGAAACCAAAACCTTTCGAAACCAAAACCTTTCAAAATCATTGAAGCTCAAAACCTTTCGAAACCATTCAAAAACAATGAAGTGTTAGTGTTGAAACCAACCCTTCGAAATCAATGGAGAGAGGTAGCAAGTTTTAGAAAACAAAAATAACCTTTGACTCTATCTGTGTCGAAAGGTTTAGAAGCGGCAACTATGCTTCCGACCCTGTTAAAAGCTAACCTTTCGACTTTGTCGAAAGGTTTCATTTAAAACAAGAAATCAAACCAATCGAAACTTTTTTCTTTTAAACCATTTGATAACGTCGAAAGCTCTTTGTCGAAAGCTAGCAGGTGTATTTTCTTTAAAACCAAAAAAAAGTTTCATCTCCTGCGAAAGCTCTAACCTTTCATCCTTAAACCTTTTGACCCCTTTCAATTCACTACGTACCAGTCGCCTAATACCATGTGCATTGATATTTGACCCAGTCAAAAGGTTTGATACCTTTCGACCTTGTCGAAAGGTTTCGAATGGAGGCGGAAGCTCTTGTCGAAAGAGTTGAAATAGTGAAAATTGTACTTTAAATAGTTCTTTTGTACCCCACCTGTCTTGTTTGTCTAAATCTGATTGGTTGCCAGAATTTTATATTCAAAAATTGCTGCCAACTTTCCTTATTTGGAAATTTGAATAAATTTAAAAAAGCCCCTTTCTCCTTTATAATTATACAAAACATTTAAGTCCCATTCCTTAAACAATTTTATATAACTATTAAAACATCATGAAAAATTCTAGAAAAATTCCAGAAAATCAATTAATACGTTCTCTTCAACATATTAAAATTTCAAAGCATATGAAGATCAAAACAACTCAAAATTTAGCCAAAACCGAATAAAACGTGTTAATAAGCCCATTAACATTTAAAACACCTATGTCTTATCCAAACAAAGATTTAAATGGTTATATCCTAACCAAAACGCAAACATGAATCGGGTATAACCCATAGCCGATCCAAACAGAGAAAATGAGATGATAAACATGATTATTCACCTTGATTAGTTGATTGGAGAATGAGATAATTTCCTAGCTTTAATTCCTTAGCTTTTATCTTCAATTTATATTCTTCCTGGAGCTTTTAATGGTTAGCCGAAAGTTGGTGAGGAGTTATGAATGAGAAAGTGAAAGTTTGTTAAGGTGGAGGAAGATATATATACTAAGAAATGTAACCCCATTTCCAAGTTTACCCCTTAGGAAAATTCCTCCTTCTAAATTTAGTTAAGTCTTATTTTAGTTCATTCATTAAGACACGGCCATTGGATTTATTAATCTCATCTTCCTAATTATTCATATTATTCTATTTAATTTATCCAATTAAATATCCCGAATAATGTTAATTAAAATTTAGAGGCATTACAACTTACCCTCCTAAAGAATTTCTTCCCCGAAATTTCAGTAAGGACACAACAACAAGCATATAGCCCATGCAAGCAAAGCTAGTATAACCTACCAGCCAAATTCTATATAAACCCTATATAGAACATACCATCAAAAACAGCCCAGGAAAAGTAGCCCTAATCCTGTCTTTTGTCTCCCAAGTATAGTCCTTCACGTTGTCGCTCCACTGAACTTTCACCAACCTGACTGTCTTGTTCCTCGACCTCTTCTCATCTTTTGCCACAACACGAACTGGTTGCCTCATAAAAGTCATATCTGGTTCCACCACTAAGTCCTCTAGTGCCATCGGAATGATAGTAGTTTCTGGATCATGAACATACTTCCCAAGATGAGAACATGAAACACATTGTCGACCCCGGCCAAACTATTCGGTAAATCTACTCGGTATGTGAGTCTCCCAATCCTCTCTGATATAGGAAATGGTCCAACATATCTCGGTGCTAGCTTCCCGGTCTTCCCGAACCGAACCACACCTTTCATCGGTGATACCTTGATGAAAACTCTATCTCCAACTGAGAACTCTAGGTCCTTATGCCTTTTGTCTACGTAACTCTTCTTCCTAGACTGAGCTTCCTTCATTCTTTCTCGTATCAACTCGATCCTTTCCATCACCTCTCTCACCAAATCTGGACCAAGGACCATTCTGTCTCCGGTCTCTAACCAACATACTGGTGATTTGCACGGCCTTCCATACAAAGCTTCAAAAGGCGCCATTCTTATAGTAGTTTGATAACTATTATTATAGGAAAACTCCACTAAGTGTAAGTGATCTTCCCAAGAACCACTAAAATCCAGCACACAAGCCCTCAACAGATCTTCCAGTACCTTGTTGACTCTCTCTGTCTGCCCATCCGACCAAGGATGATATGCGGTACTCATCTTGAGCTTAGTGCCTAACACATTCTGCAGGCTTTTCCAGAACTTGCTAGTAAACAAAGCATCTCTATCACTGATGATACTACTAGGAATTCCATGCAGTCTAACTACGTTCTTCATGGACAACTTAGCCAAAACAGGTGCCGTCCTGGTTGATCTTACCGGAATGAAATGGGCAATCTTGGTCAATCTGTCCACTATGACCCATATACTTTCATTACCCCGGTTTGACCTTGGCAACCCATCAATAAAGTCCATGGATATCGAGTCCCACTTCCTAACTGGAATATCCAAAGGCTGAAGCAAACCACTTGGCTTCTGATGTTCGACTTTTACTTGCTGACAGTTCAAACACCGTTTTACCCATAAGCCAACGTCCCTCTTCAATCCTTCCTAGAAGAAACTTCTCTTCGTATTCTGATACATCTTGGTTCCCCTAGGATGAATCGTAAACTTCGATCGATGACATTTCCTAAGAACTTCCTTCCTAAGGTCTCCAACATCCAGAACATATAACCGTTCCTTCTTTCTCAACCAACCCCAGTGGTCAAGAATAAAATCCTTCAAATCATCAATCTCGGTTCCAGCTTCTAACCTTCTAATCGTCTCGGCTAACACTGGATGCTCTTTCTGCCTAGAAGCAATCCGTTCGATCAGAACTGGTCGAACTTCCAAACAAGACATCATGGCAATATTCCGACTAGATCCAGCCGTCGACCTCAACTACACACTGCAAGTAGCCAGTGGTTCCAAGTCTTTCCATTCCACCAACTTAGCTAACACCACATTCTGATGTTTCTTGCTAAGTGCATCTGCCACCTTATTTCCTTTTCCCGGTGTATACTCGATGCTAAAATCATAAGGTGCAACAAACTCCAGCCATCTCTATTGTCTCATGTTTAGGTCATTCTGAGAAAATAAATAACGTAGAGACTTATCATCTGTGAATAGCTCAAACCTTTCTCCCAAAAGATAATGCCTCCACACCTTCAATGCGAAGATTACCACTGCCAACTCCAAATCATGAGTAGGGTATCTCACTTCATGCAGTCTAAGCTATCTAGAAGCATAGGCAATAACCTTCCCATTCTGCATTAGCACGGCACCTAACCCAGTACCACATGCATCGGTGTAAAATATTAACCCCTAATTCCCATCTGGAACTACTAACAAGGGTGCATTGGTTAACAAATGTTTCAACTTAAGGAATGCCTCCTCACATTTGTCAGACTAAACAAACTTCATCCTTCCTGCTTAGCATGGTCAAGGATGCCGCTATTTGTGAGAAATCCTTAATGAACCTTCGGTAGTATCCTAAAAGTCCAAGTAAACTTCTAATCTCATTTACCATCTTTGGTCTCTTCCAATTGTTAATAGCTTCGATCTTATCCGGATCAACTGCTAAACCCTCCTCGGAAACTACATGACCCAGGAACTTCACTTCCTTCTTTCAGAAATGACACTTGGAGAACTTCGCTTTCAGCTGATGTTGCCTTAGCGTCTCCAACACTATTCTAAGATGATCTGTATGATCCTTCTCATTCTTAGAATACACCAAAATTTCATCAATAAAAATTAACACGAACCTAATCCAAGTGCTCTCGGAAAACCCGGTTCATCAAATCCACGAAGAAAAGCTGGCGCATTAGTAAGCCCGAATGGCATAACCAACCATTCGTAAGACCCATATCTGGTCCTAAATGCTGTCAAAGGAATGCTGTCCTCTACCACCCTTGACTGATGGAAATTTGTCGCCAAATCCAGCTGGGAAAACACTCTGGCTCCACTCAACTGATAGAATAAGTCGTCAATTCTCGACAAAGGATACCTATTCTTGATCATCCTCTCATTTAGCATACGATAGTCGATACACATCCTTAACGACCTATCTGGCTTCTTCACGAATACCGTGGCCGTTCCCTAAGGTGAACTGCTTGGCTAGATGAAATTCTTTCCTTCCAATTCGACTAGCTGCACATTCAATTCCTTCATTTTAGTTGGTGACATCTTGCTAGGTGGTCTACTTACGGGTTCAACTCCCGGTACGAGATCTATTCAAAACTTGATCACTTTTTTCGGCAGCAAGCCCAAAACTGGTTCAAACACATCCGCAAACTCTCTTGGAACATAAACTTGCTTCAACTCTGCTTCCGTTCCCATGGCACCCAATAACACATAAGCATTTCTGTCCGAACTCCTTACTGAGTAAATAACTCGGTTACGACTATTAGGGTGCTTCAATGATATTTTCCCCTCCTGGCAAAATATCCTAGCACCATATCTATCTAACCAATCCATACCCAATATGATCCTGAAACCCACGAAATCAAAACATATAAATTGCATGCAAACATATGACCTAACAAATCAAGTTCTAACCGGTCATATCTCATTCCCAGAGTCGCATACCCTCCTATAGGATTCACAACCCTTAAAGGAGTAATAAGGTATAAAGGTTCCAAACATAAGCAATCTACCAAATACTGAGATATAAATGAGTGTGATGCACCAGTATCAAATAGTATCCTAACTGGAGTACTATGAATCATAAGCATACCTTCCATCATGGCTTTTCCTTTCTCAGCAGCCGATGGTCTAGAGGACGATGGTTCCAATGCAAAGATCTTTCCCTTTCCAACCTTAGCAGCCTCGGGACACTTATCCTTGTAATGCCCCATCTGGCCACAGTTGTAGCACTTCACATTCGGCCTTACTGCAACTGCTCTTCCATCACCCGAGCGACACTCATTAGTATAGTGCCCCTTCTTGTCATACTTGTAACAGACAATATCAGCCTTGCTCTTCTTGGCTGCCGCCCCCGACTGGGTTCCTTTCTTCTTGAAGAACTTCCGCTTCTTACCCTGGAAATTCTGAACCTTAGCTGGTTTACCTTTTCCAAAAGTAGAAAGCATCTCTTCATTCCGAATAGCCATCTCAACAACAATATGACACGGATCCCGGAGGTTTGGCATGGTTGCTCTGGCGATCTCAAGATTCAACCCCCAGATAAACTTATCATTCCTCTGAATGATTGTATCCACATTAGCATACCCGTAACGGGATAGCACATCAAACTTGGTAGCATACTCAATCACCGATCTATCCCCATGGACTAAATCTGTAAATTTCCAAAGCAATGCTGACTTGGCAACCTCTGATATAAATCTTTCTTCGAACCTCCTTTAAAATTCAGCCCAAGTCAGGTCTTCCTCTAGCTCTCCCACGGTAACTCCGTTCCACCAAAACAATGCTGCTCCCTGCAATTGCCTTGAAGCAAGTCTTCTCTTATCCATATCCGTCAAACCGAGATCTGCAAATATCCTTTCACAATGCAATAGGCAGTTCTCCACTCCTACTGCATCTTCGGTTCCCAGAAAAGGCTTCCCTTTAAGACTAGCGTAATCCTTGCTCAGCTTGGCATAAATATTGCCAATTGGGGCCGCCAGATGAGCTCCTCCAGCATTCCCTACAGCCACTCCCGCAGCTGCTCTAGCTTGCATCATATTCTCGAAGAACTAATACATTATCCCCATATCAACAGGCGGAATCTCAGCACCAACATTAGCATTTGCATCTGAGTTTGCATTCGCATGTCGACCCTGGTTGCTCCTAGTATTGGGTCAAATATTTCCATTTGTTGCGGTGTGTCTTCCACCTTGATTAACTCTTCCATTTCATGCCTCTATATCTTACTTCCCTACTACCTGAAATCCAACCATTGTAAGATACAAAAGAATGGTCTAAGAGATTAGGGAATACAAACTTAGGTATTTATAGCAAAGTACACATACGTTACTATAACGCTTACCCAAGCCCAACTATATTTTAGATTCATTAGATTATGCTTTAAAAATCATTTAAGGTTTAAATTTCTTTTAAGTACATAAACCATGCTCTAATACCAACTTGTAACATCCCGCGTTTGGAGGCTCAAAACTAACTGCTACGGATGCACCAGTCATCCATAGGTGTTATTTTCGAGTGACCGAAATCGGAATCTTGAAACTATTGGCAACACAAAACACAAGAATATGAAAAAATTTAAACTTCAACAAAATAGAATTTCTTATTTCTTATAAATTTCAATTTAAGATTTAATTACATAATCCCAAACGTTAACCACGTTCAGATCACATATACCTATACAAAATACGATAAGAGCGACATATGAAGATGTCCCCATATGAAGATCAGAGAACTAATAAATATGAACTTTACAGTTACATCATAGCGGAAAACACAAAATAGCTCTTATATAGCTAACACTGCCTCCTACACGTCTCTAGAAGCTTATTCGTCCAAAAACCTGAAAGTCTCCCATTCTCATACTACTCAAATTAATTTTGAGTACCCGAAAGTTTATGGAGAAACACAAACTTCAAGTCAGACAATAAGTCTGGTATGAATAATCCCCTATCATCTCTTATCATAAATAGATATCTAGTGAGACCACGCCGCTTAGCAGAACGGGTTTTCCCCTTACTAATATCCAAACAAAACATGCAAATCATTTATTATGCTCCTGCACCCAAAATGATTAGTCTTAACATAATATGAAATAAGCCATAAATCATATATATATATTAGATATCCCATCCACCCATTCATTACATATCCTATCTAAAAGCAACTTATTACATTTTCCATTTGAAATCCATTTATTAGAGTTCCCCTCTAAAATCTTTAAAATGACTATCCGTCAAAACTTAAATTGGACTATCTGTCCCAAATTCATCAACATAAATGCAGATTATCCATTGTATATTGTTTTAAAAAAGTTGGTGTGGGCCATCCACCGCACACTCCATAGTTTTCCTAGGATGACTATGAACCCTTGGGTGCCAAATCCCGAGGCTAACCACCTCTGGCAAAACATTATTTACTTTAGAAATTTGATGTGAGCTATCCGCCGCACATTCCATAGTTTTCCTAGGTTAACCAAGAACCCAACGCTTAACCAATTAAAATATCATGATCCCCATGATTATTCATTAAAATTCATGATCCCCATGAATATTTATTTTTCCCATGCATCCTACATGTTTAACCTATTCCCATTGGCAGCCCCAATTAGGTTAAATTAAATAAAAACACATTGATAGCCACAATGTTTATTTTCGAAAGCATATTTCTGTTTCTAACCCAAAACTATGTATCGAAAACATTAAACCCACCCCAGTGTCCCCAAGGTTTAATAACATCCAATTTATATAAGGATCCCCCTTACATATTCAAACCAAGATAAGTATTTTATGCTATAACCTTTCGAAGTACACCCTTCAATTTAGCAAAACTTTACTTAAGAAAAATGGCTAAAAACAGCCTTTTGAACCCCCTTCGAATGCAGCCCATTCGAAAGCAAATAAACATTAGCCTTTGGAAGGCATTGAAAACCATTCCTTTCGACCTTGTCGGAAGGTTTCTTTTCGGCCTAGTCAAAAGGCTTCACCTTTCGACTTTGTCGAAAGCCTGAGGTATCCCCCTTTTATAAAACCATTTATAAACCTTTCGAAAGCAATGAAACCTTTCGAAGACAAAACCTTTTGAAACCAAAACCTTTCGAAATCATTGAAGCTCAAAACCTTTTGAAACCATTCAAAAACAATGAAGTGTTGGTGTTGAAACCAACCCTTCGAAATCAATGGAGAGAGGCGACAAGTTTTAGAAAACAAAAATAACCTTTGACTCCATCTATGTCGAAAGGTTTGGAAGCGGTAACTATGCTTCCGACCCTGTCGAAAGGTTTCATTTAAAACAAGAAAGCAAACCAATTGAAACTGTTTTCTTTTAAACCATTTGACAACATCGAAAGCACTTTGTCGAAAGCTAGTAGGTGTATTTTCTTTAAAACCAAAACAAAGTTTCATCTCCTTCGAAAGCTCTAACCTTTCGTCCTTAAACCTTTTGACCCCTTTCAATTCACTACGTACCAGTCGCCTGATACCATGTGCATTGATATTTGACCCAGTCAAAAGGTTTGATACCTTTCGACCTTGTTAGAAGGTTTCGAATGGAGGCGGAAGCTCTTGCCGAAAGAGTTGAAATAGTGAAAATTGTACTTTAAACAGTTCTTTTGTACCACACCTGCCTTGTTTGTCTAAATTTGATAGGTTGCCAGAATTTTATATTCAAAAATTGCTGCCGACTTTTCTTATTTGGAAATTTGAATAAAGTTGAAAAAACCCCTTTCTCCTTTATAATTATACAAAACATTTAAATCCCATTCCTTAAACAATTTTATATAACTATTAAAACATCATGAAAAATTCTGAAAAAATTCCAAAAAATCAATTAGTATGTTCTCTTCAACATATTAAAATTTCAAAGCATATGAAGATAAAAACAACTCAAAATTTAGCCAAAACCGAATAAAAACGTGTTAATAAGCCCATTAACATTTAAAACACCTGTGTCTTATCCAAATAAAGGTTTAAATGGTTATATCCCAACCAAAATGCAAACATGAATCGGGTATAACCCATAGCCGATCCAAACAGAGAAAATGAGATGATAAACATGATTATTCACCTTGATTAGTTGATTGGAGAATGAGATAATTTCCTAGCTTTAATTCCTTATTTTTTATCTTCAATTTATATTCTTCCTAGAGCTTTTAATGGTCGGACGAAAGTTGGTGAGGAGTTATCAATGAGAAAGTAAAAGTTTATTAAGGTGGAGGAAGAGATATATACTAAGAAATGTAGCCCTATTTCCAAGTTTACCCCTTAGGAAAATTCCTCCTTCTAAATTTAGTTAAGTCTTATTTTAGTTCATTCAGTAAGATACGACTATTGGATTTATTAATCTCATCTCCCTAATTATTCACATTATTTTATTTTATTTATCCAATTAAATATCCCGAATAATGTTAATTAAAATTCAGGGGCATTATAACTTACCCCCCTAATATGCGATGATCGCAAAACGGTGTAGGCTTGTCTTCATTGGCCCTCACATCCTGTCATTTCCATCTACTCCTTTCTTTCCTTTCTCTAAAGGGATAAAGTCTTGATACCCGTTTCACATTTAATGTTCATGCACACATGTCATTCTCTAATGGCCAATCCCTTGAATTGTTGTCACGTCACCCTCTCCGCTTTCTAGGTAAATCTATCTCGATCTTTGCACTTTTTATCTTTGCTATTAATTGATTGATGTTTTGTATGTTTCCTTTTTATTCTAGTTGTATAGCTAGTATTCATATTAAGGTGCGTATATACGGTTTTGTTTAATTTGTCATTTTGACGACGTAGTTAATGATGCATGCTCCCATTTTAATTTTAACATGTTGACAAGGGTTCCCAATTCGGTTTTGGTCCCTGCCCTCATGCAGAGGAGTGGGTAGAGGACTGATGCCCATAGGTATTTTGGTGGTTTTACCAGAAATATCAAAAAGGCCAAGGCTCGACTGATGGATAATTTAGAGGGCACGAGGGAGAAAGTCATACTTAAGATTTATGCGTTTGAGGATTCCTTAAACAAAGTTTGGGGCAGCATCGTGCCTTTCTTAGAAAAAATTTAGACAAAAGAAAGTTAAGAGCAAGATGGGTAGGTTTTCTCTCAACGCGCTAAGGACGTCTTCTGCCATTCTTACCATGCGCTTTACCTGAGCTTTACATGTAATGTCACAAGCTTCGAGGTGGCCGCAGAAGAGCTAATGGATCCTTGGGTTGGCGCTTTCTATGACCCTCGAAGGTCTATCCCCAGAGCCTCGCCAGTGACCAATGATCCTCAAACTTTTTTTGCGATGTGTGTGCAAATGTGCAGAGCATATAATTATGCGTAGATCTTTAATAAATATGGGAAGGACTAAGTAAACTTGAACAGACCTTAGTTTCTGATGTTAACCTGGCGTGCTTTAAGCTGTTTCTAGAATCGTACCTGATCTATAAATTGCAGTATGTTCCACGTGTTGTTTTTCCTTGTCATTTTCTAGATTAGCTTATTGTGCAGCTCATGAATCCTGAACTAAGCTTTTGACATGCATCTTTTGCTGCATTCTTTATGTGATCTACCCCCTTGTTTGGAGGAAGGCTCACGTTCATATGCTTGGCGCGATCTGCCCTACTATTTGAAGGCAGACCGATATTTGACTATGAAGTCAGGTCGCGTATTTACAACCATCTTAATTCATGTGCATGGTTTTTATGACTGGCTTAGGCTATCTAATATCTTTACGTCCAGTGTGGCTATTTTAACATAATTAAATTAGAGGGATTTTTATACCGGTTCAGGCCATCTAATATCCCTCCAACCAGTTTGGCTGAGAAAGTCGGGCTGAGTTTTATGCAACTTCGTTTTGATAGCTGGTTTGGGCCATCCAATATCCCTAAGTCCAGCATGACTATTCTAACAAAATTAACATATAAAGGTTTATTATACTGGTTCGGACCGTCTAATATCTCTAAGTCCAGTTTGATTATTTTGCCATGTCAAAGAGATTAAAATAGAGAGATTTTTATACTGGTTCAAGTCGTCTAATATCCCTACGTACAGTTTATTGTATTATTACTTTTCATAAAAATTACAATGTTTATTACATCGGTAATGTAAATCATACAAAGTAAGGCCTGAGGTGCTCTGAATTCCATGTTTGTGGAACTAGGTTATTGACATGCTTTGATAGTTGGTAGGCTCCGTTTGCTAGAACTTCTGCTATGTCTAGTGGGCCTTCCCAATTTGGGCCTAGTGGTCCATCTGCTGGATCTTTTGTGTTGGTTATTACCCTCCGCGGCACCAAATCTCCCTTGCAGAAGTTTTGTTCTCTTAGTCTTGTGTTGTAATTTCTTGTCATTCTTTGTCGATATGCGGCATATACTACTGCCGCATCTCTTCTTTCCTGAATGAGATCTAGGGCAATTTCCTTCAGCCTTTTGTTCTTCTTTGCCATGTATGATATTTTTCTGTGTGATGGGACTTCTACTTCAATAGGGAGCATGGCTTCATATCCATAGGTTAGCAAAAAAGGAGTATGGCCTGTTGGGGATCTATTCGAGGTTCGATAGGCCCATAATACCAGAGTAGCTCTTCCACTCACTTTCCCTCAGCTTTTTACGGTCTTTTCTTATGTAACTTGTTAATAGTTTTGTTTGCGGCTTCAGCCTGTCCATTCGCTTGTGGGCATGTGATGGAGGAAAACCCCTTAATTATGCTATTCTTCCCATAAAGCTCTACAAACTCCTTACTTTCAACCTGGGTGCCGTTATCGAAAATTATCTTTTGGGGGATTCTGAATCTGGTGATTATGTTTCTTACTATAAAAGTGACTATCTTCTTTACAGTGATCGTGGCTAAAGATTCTGCCTCTACCCACTTGGTGAAGTAGTCTATTACCATTATGGTGTACTTCAGCCTTCCCTTTAAGATAGGAAGTGGATTTATCATATTTGTGTCCCATATGTCAAACGGCCATGGATTGGTAAGTGGGATGAGCTTGGGGGATGGCTATCTAGGTATACTCAAAAATCGTTGACATCTGTTACATCTTCCTAACAATTTCCTCACATCCTAAAGCATTATAATCCAGTAATAACCGTGCATCAATACATTCTTTGCTAACTTGGCCCCTCCTGAATGATCCCCGCATTGGCCCTCATGTACTTCTCTTATGACCCATACCCCCTCTTCTTTGGAAACGTGCCTAAAATAAAAGGTTGAGTACCCTCTCTTGTATAATGTGCCATCAAAGAAGGAGTAGTACAGAGCTTGGTATCTTATTTTGGAGCATCATTTCTTTTTTGGGTTAGTGTCCCATTTAGCAGAAATTATTTGATGGGAGTCATCCAGTTTGTTCTCCTCAATTTGTTGAAGTGTGGGTTCAACTAGGGACTGTTCCCGATTTTCTGCTATTTCTTGATCTTGAGCCCCTTGAATTACTACCAGTTGGGCTCGGGTTAAGACCAGTATCTGATTTGATTATGTTATGCTTGACTCTACCTAATCCCCCATTGGTACTACCTTCATTTCATTTGCCGCTTTGGTGCTTGCAAATTTGGATAATGAGTCGGTAGACGTGTTATTTTCACGTGGAATTTGTTCTATGCTAAACTGCTCTAGTAATTTCTTAGAAAGTTTCACATATTTGGCCAAGGTTGGTTCATTTGCTTAGTAATTTTTCTGCACTTGATTCACAACTAATTGAGAATCACTGTGGATTTTAATGTGGGTTACCTTCATTACCTGGGCTATTCTCAGGCCTACGAGGAGAGTTTCATATTCTTCAACATTGTTGGTTGCTTTGAATCCAAGCAACACTACTCCATACAACTTCTGCTTATCTAGAGTGCTTAGTACATACCCAACTCTTGCTCCATGTTAAATCAATGCTCCATCTACGAATAATTGCCAGAACTAAGAGGTTGAGGCCTCTTCCTCTAGTTGAGGTTCATCTGGCAACATGCATTCTACGATGAAGTCTGTCCGTGCTTGACCTTTGATTGCCTTTCGAGGACAGTAAGTGATGTCATATTGACTGAGCTCCATTGCCCATTTTAGCAAGCAATATGATGTTTCTAGCTTCTGCAATATCTGCCTTAGGGGTTTGTCTATAAGGACTTTGAGAGTATGTGCTTGGAAATAAGATCGCAACTTTCTTGTTGTAAGGAGTAGGTTATAAGCTAGCTTTTCAATGACCAAGTATTTCAACTCTGCTCCTGACAGCCGCTTGCTTGTGAAGTAGATGGGCCTCTGGGTCCCTTCGCCCTCTCGTGTTACTGAAGAACTAACAGCTTTATCAGTTACAGCTAAATAAACATACAAATTCTCACATGTTACCGATTTAGATAGTATGTGAGTGTTGACCAGATGATCTATTAGGTTTTTGAATATGGCTTTGCATTCCTCCATCCATTTGAATTTCACCCTTTCTTTACCTGGTCGAAGAATGGGATGCACTTGTTCGTTGCTTTTGATATGAATCTGCTCAGTGCTGCCGCATTGCCATTTAGGCTCGTCAAATCCTTCAGTTTTACTAGGATTACCATTTGTCTTATGCCTTCCATCTTTTCTGGGTTTGCTTTTATGCCATGCGCACTCACTGTGCACCCTAAGAACTTCCCTAATTGAATAGTGAAGGTACACTTTAGAGGGTTCGACTTCATATTGTACTGCCTTAAGACATCAAATGTCTGCTCTAGGCCTTGAACATGACTCGATGCTACCTTTGACTTGACTAGCATATCATCTATATATACTTCGACACTCTTTCCAATCTGCTCTGAGAACATCTTAATAACTGACCTCTGATAGGTTGCCCCGGCATTCTTTAGCCCAAATGGGATAAGTTTATAACAATATAATCCTTTGTTTGTCACAAAACCGATATGCTCTTGGTCTGGCTTTAACATTGCTATTTGTTTGTATCCTAAGTATGTGTCTATGAATGAGAGCAGTTTATGTCTGTTGGTTGCGTCTACTAATTGATCAATTTTAGGTAAAGGAAAGCTATCCTTTAGGCATGCCTTGCTGAGCTTGGTATAATCAATGCAGGTTCTTCATTTTTCATTGGGTTTCTCAATGAGCACTGGGTTAGAGAACCATTTTGGATAATATACCTCCCTAATGAATCCAAATTCCTTTATCTTTTTGACTTCTTCATGCAGGGCATTGTATCTTTCTTGATCTAAGGTTCTATGCTTTAATCTAACTGCATGGGCATCTAGATTGATGTTAAGCACATGACAGATGATGGCCGGGTTTATCCTACCACGTCTGAATGAGTCCAGGCAAATACATCTGCTGATCTCTTCATGAAGTCTATTAGTTCAACTTGTGCTTCTATACTAAGGTTTTTCCTATCTTAAATACCTTTGTGGGGTCCTCTGGATCTATTTGTACGTCTTTAAGATCATCTAGTGACTCTAACTCTTTCTTTAATACCCCTAATCTCGGGTCTATCTCGCTTTCCGCTTCCTCTTATGGTTCTAAGTTAACCGAGGATTCCTATTTCTAGGCTTCTTCGAAGAAGTACTACGTGTAAATTGAATTATATTCATCAGTGTCAATCATGTGCATATATGTTCTTTTCACTTTCTTTACTGATTATGGTCTCGCAAAATGGTCTGCCTCAGTATCGACTTTTGTGCTTTGTACTGATACGGTTCTTTGAGTTGGTTTGATTCCTTGTTCATTACTATTATCGAAAATATCAGAAGTGGCAATTGAATAGTTTCGAACAATTTCATTGCCAAAGTCAAGTGTTACATTGTATAGTTCTTTAGTTAAAAATTGTTTGGCTCTTACTAATCCTACCCCAATAGGAGTGTTGAATTTCATAAGCAAGTCTTTCTGAGAGATGAAGACCCCCAAATCTATCAGCGCGGGTATTCCTAGAAAGGCATTGTATGACAATGGCTGATCAATGATTAGGAAGCTTGCATAGAATGACTTATGTAAAGGCGCAGTTCCAGCTGTAATAAGCAGGCATGCAGATCCTATTGGGATGATTGTTGTGTTGTTGAACCCGTAAATTGGTTCAGGGTTGGGTTTCAGGATTTCTATAGGAAGCTTCATCTTATCATATGTTGATTTGAAGATGATAATTAACCAAACTTATGGAATCAACAAAGACTTTATTCATGGTGTAGTTTGAGATCTGCACCATGACAATAAGCGGGTCCTGATGTGAGAATACCACTCATGCTATCGTGAAAACTATCTCCTGAGCTGGCCTCTGTTTGACATGGAAAATCATCCTTTGCTATAGCTTGGCCTCATACCTCTCTTGTGCTTTTTTGCTTTCCCAACAAGGTATGGCCCTCTATGAATCAAGGCTATGAGGTTAGAGGGGTTTCCTACTTGGTTTTCGATTGGGTCGGAGTGAGGTTTCTGCTTCTATTTTTGTTGTCGGCCTTCTGAAAGCTGCCCAGATACTCTTTCTGGATTATCTTTCTATTTCATTCTTCCAATGACTGCATTTGTCGGTTTGATGACCGTTAGCCCTATGGAAGTGGCAGTATGCTCCACCCTAGTTTTGTTCTGCTTTCTTACCCTTATTCAGTACGTTGTATGCAAGCTCAGCCTTAGTCATCTCATATATCTCCCCAGGAGTGTGAGTGAAGGGATTTTTGGTGGTGAGTTTCAATTCCATTTGTCGTTTCATAGGTGGGTGGTTCCTTTCTGCCCCCTTTTTCTTGTCATAGGTAGGGGCAGAAGTTCTTTGAGGTTGCACTGTAGATCCGACTTCCTCTATTCTTATATAGCCAGGTGCTCTTTTGTAGAAAACCTTCATGATGTGGCATGACTTTTTGCTATTTTTATCCCACATAGCAGTTCCTCTTCTAATCTCGACATGCACCGCCATTAGCAATGCTTTTTCACTAGTCACTCCAATCTGGAGTGCCTCAGCTTTGAAGCATTTAATGAAATTGCACAGGCTTTTATTTTCACCCTGCTTTACACATGACATAGTATTTGACATCTAGGGAAGCTTCCTCGAGTTGAATTGCCTCAGGAAATCAGTAGACAGCCATCTCCAAGATCGGACCTCCCCTGATCCGTACCTCTTGAACCATCGAGAGGCTGCACCAGCTAAGTAAACAATGAAAAACTTACATCAGGCCATTCTCCCTACCTTCAAGATGTCCAAGTAGTACTCAAAAGTGCAGAGGTGGTCGTCGGGGTTAGTAGTTCATCGAAAACCTATCAGTTGAAGGGGCTTTGAAGTTATCAAGGAAATCTGCTTCGATAACGGTCTTATTGAACGGGGAAGGCGCCCCTTCCCCTACTTTTTATCTAGTGCTTTGTTGGTAAATTTGTTCTAACTACTCTACTCGAGCCTTTAGTTGATGGATTTCGCTCACTCTTTCGGGTTGATCTGGTATGAATTACCCTCAGAAGCGGTTTCTGCATCATACAAGGTGGAGTGGGTTGGTTTTTTCAGCAATAGTGGGTTAATATTGGCCGGCTTTGTTTTGATCTAAGGATTAGCCTGAATTTTCCTTTTAGCTTGGCGTTATTTTTTTGGCCAGTGTCACCATTCCCATTTCTAGGAGTGTCATTTTCTCTTACCTGCTGTATAGCGAGTGCAGTTGGCGAGTGATAGGGATGAGCTATGGAATATGGAGAGGTGTCTTGCCTGAGAGAAGTATGTTGGGCCATCGTCTTTTCTAGCCCTTCCATTCGTTGGTAGATTTGATTTGTGAAGGAATGGAATGAGGCCAGGATATGGTCTATGATGGCCTTGGTTGAGGCTCCCACCTTGGTTTGCACCTTTGAGGTTATAAGTGCTTCTTCACATTTTTTCAAGCCAGGTGTAATTGTTCCTAAGTAGGAGGGATAGGTGAATCGGTGGGATCCATGGTATGGGAAATAAATGTGGGTAAAATTTTACTAGATGCAGAAAATGAACAAAGGTTCGGGCCCTCCTTATAGCGCCAAAATGTTAGTGATATTTTTTTGTCTTACCATACCCAAATGAACATGAAGTAACTTTAGTAACAATTACTTCAAAGATTTAGAATCAGCAAATTTAAGTAATATTGACTTTGCCTTTAGGTAGTAATTGTGTCACTAGAAGCTTACATAATTAAGTAGTTGCACTTTAACTATTTGTTAAAATGTCAAATTGAACTAGTACTTTAATTTAAGTAAAGACTGAACAAAATCTAATGCTGAAATCTAGATGAAAATAAACTAAAATGCAAAAAAGTAAAAGACACACAAATTTTTATGTGGTTTAGGTATTAAGGAATTCTACATCCATGAGGAAAATGTCACTTTTTTCTTTATATTCCTTTGTACATATTTCAATGGCTGAGAGAGTACAGTGATTTTTCTTTCTGAACCTTAAAATATTTCCCTATGGAAAAAGATCCCTTTTTGCAACAGTGGTTTTTCTATTTATAGTACAAAGATGCACGTGGATTACCATATTCCTTCTTTCACTATTTTGATTTCCACCCTTGGATCCTGCCACATGTCATCCATCTGTGTTGTTTATTTAGTGTGCATGGGTTGCTGGCATGTTATTGGCAAGATATCGTGATTTGAGCGGTTGAACTTTCGGTTTCAGCGGAAGATCTAAAATCGGGAATGTTTAAATTTGAGGTGGGAGGTTCCAAATTTGAATGAACTCTGAATTCCCTCTCTCGAAGGGTGAATGGCCCATGGATTACTTCCTTTTGCAAATGTTAGCATGGCAAGTCACTGTCCCTTTTTTTTCCAAGGTGAACTACACCACTTTTACATCTTTCGCCTCAAAAGATGATTGCTCCTTTGATTTTCCTAAGCATTGATGACACTTACAAGGTTGGTTAGAGTGAGCATACCACCATTTGTGAAGGAAAGCGTTATACACAATTTTTCCCTAAGCTACTCTGAGTGATGGACTTTGTGAGTTATTGATGAGGAAGACTTATATCTATGTCGTTTATTCATGATTATGGATCTACGTTAGTGCACTATTTGAGTGTCCCTGTGTGCAGCTCTTGGATTGCTTTTGACTCCATATGGTACTGCTTAGGTAGCCCCCAGTGAGTGCAGTACAGATATGTTCTTGGAGATATTAGCAATGTACACGCTTTAAGAATGATATCAGGATTTATTCAGCCCTTTGAGTGTAGCACGGTCGTTCTCTTTTGAGCTCATGTTTCGATGGCGTTGCGCTTCTGATGGTGGTGCGTTGTGCATTTCACTCTTTTCTGATGTCAAAAAAGGGGCAGCACATCCTTATTTTCCTTCAATGCAAGATTGTTAGTACAATTCTACTATCCGCATATATTGGCTCCTGAGTGTAGTATGTCATTGATTGCATGCGTTTTTTAAGTGAAGTGTGTTATGCTTTGATGCCATTTATACAAATTCTTGTGTCACAACGCAGCATTAACATTTTATTGTTATTTAGGATTTTGGTTACATCGTATTTCCTGTATTGTAGTCATAGACTATCTACCACACCATGTGACCGTGTTCGGTTTTCAATATCATAATGTAACACTCGAATTCGGGCGTTCAACGCAGTTTGAATCTTTGTTATTGTCTTATAATTTCCAGGCACAATGACTTCGCTTGATTATTTGTCTTTCTTCTTTATAGTCCATCTTTTATTGTAAGGGCATTATGTTTTGATCTTGGTGCTTACATCATATTGCCTTCAACATGATTCGGGAAATACGGGTGCAACATTGTGTATTTAACTCCTCTTTCTTTTTTTCTTTTTTAAGCTTAGCGATTAGTAAGTAATCTCTGCTTTACACAATGCACTCATATCATTCCAAGGTTGGTTAAAAACTAGCCAATAGAATGTCTTCTCCTTTATGCAAGAGACATGCTGCAAATTAGTCTTGTGGGAACAATCAAGTAGTATCATAGAATTGAAACACTTGCATAACGCACTCAAATTCGAGTGCGACCACGTAATATTCAACACATTATCCGCAACATCATCTCTTGTGTACCAATAAACATAATGCATACCTTCAAATAATTTCATAGGGTGTTGCGTAACCTATCCACCTTCTATTTTGATACTACAAAATATGTATATCGAGCATCTAAAGAGAACATGTTGAGTTTGGGGTTGACAAGAGAGTTCAAGCCCAAAGAAAGTAAAGTCATCAAGCATTTAACAAAGATAGAAAGCTTCAAGCAATCACAAGAAGGTGTTGAATATCTAGTAGTAAGGAGTGTAGAGCCTCTACATAAAACATTGACATCGAATGATCAAGTAGTTAACTTGAATAGAAGAGGTGCCGAGTCTTTATGGATGTCGAACCCAAAGCAATTAGCAAACAATGAAGAGGTGCCGAGTCTTTAAAGGGCAATGAGCTTCTACAACAGCAGGTGTTGTTGAGGATTTAACAAGCAGAACAAATATCAAACATTAACAATGAAGAAGGGTACGAGCTTGTAAGAGGATGAAGACGTCGGACTAATAAATGCTTAGAGATATCGAGCTACAACAGACTCAAAAGGACAAGAGATGTCGAACCTCTACAACACAAAGTGTTGTAGAGTATGTTACTACTATAGGATGTCGAGCGTCTAATCACAAGCGAAGGATACCGAGTTTCTATGAATAACAAGCTTATGATGCATAAACTATTATCGAGCCCTTACAACAATAACTATAGTAGAGCATCTACTAATGAATGATATCGAGCTTCAACACTAGCAAGGAGTTTTGAGCTTTTACAAGCAACAAGAGATATCGAAGCTTTAAAGATTTAAAAGATGTCGAGTTTCTGCAAGGAAGGTTATGATACCAAACTTATGTAAGTAAATGATGTTGAATCTCAACAATGAGATGTCGAGATCTCATCATGATGGTGCCATCGAAACTCTTAGATTCAAAGCTGTGCCATGTGTCAATCATCCTGCATGATTGGCATTCTTATAATTTGGCTCCCATCGACACGAAGATGGGGCCGATTTATCCTTGCTCTATTTCTCTATTTTAAATGTTATAAATCCTTATTCGAATTAGAGATTTTTAGAGCCTTTTGTACTCTTGTGACTGTTGCAGATAAGAACTTGAACAATTAACTTTGCATAACATACTTCTCTTGTACTTGACTAATTAGTTATTTGTGATAATGATCATGCATATAACTTATCGTTGGACTTGGACTTGAACTTGCATATACTCCTAAGCTTATGTAAGGCCACTTACACTGTTAATTAAACCAGCCTTACATATTTGGTAAGCGAATAAATTTGCTAACATTTTGGTGTTAGAAGGAGAGCTCAAACCTTTGTCTCCCAGCATATCCCTACAGAGGACCTTCCATATCTAGCATATTCCTATAGAGGACTTTCGATACTTTCCATAACCTACTAAACTATATAAATGACTATATCTGAACAAGGATCTTCCCAACCTCATATTACTATGCCAGCTTATCAAGTTACCCGTTGTTTGCACCAAAATTGGTCACAAAAACCCAATAGAGTTCTAATAGAGATTAAATGAAGAATAAAATTAAAATAGAGCAGAAAAAGTAAATCAGACATAGATTTTTATAGTAGTTCGGCAATCTGGGCCTACGTCCATTTTATATTTTTATTGATCTTTTACTTGATTATGATTATAAGAATGTTTTGATCAGCTGGGATCCAATATTACAAGAATAAAGAATAGTAATGGCAGAGCCTCGGAAGTAGAAAATAAGATTCCTCTTATGGAGAATGATCACTGTATTTATAGAGGAAGACGGCTGAATATCTTCCTGAAATTTCACAAGTAGAATCTGACGATATAAACATGGTCAACCAAAACGTTTCGTAGCCCAACTCCCAAGTATGAGTGATCGGGGCCGATCGGCTAAGATGGCCATATAGGGCCATGCGATCGCTCCAGTAGGTCCATCTTAATGTTGGCTTTGTGTTTTCGAAGTTGTTTTCATAGTCGCCTACATGATTTTTGGAGATATTGATGAATCTTTGATAAGATGAACTGTTGGGCTGATATGATCTGATTTTCTACCTAGGGAAATAAAACAATCCGGTCCCCTATTTTGGGAAGTAATACAATTCAATCCCCTGTCTAGGGAAGTAATACAATCTGATCCCCTATCTAGGGAAGTAATACAATCTGATCCCATGCTTAGGGAAGTAATACGATCTAATCCTCTGTCTAGAGGAAGGGATATGTATCGATCCCCTGCCTAGGAGAGGCACTAATCCATATTTAGAATATTCTAGAGAGTATATCCCTTGGTCTTGCTTGATCACTACTTCATACCATTGTCAGTGTTTATTATCTGGAATCCATGATCACCACTTTGGGATACTTGCCTTGTCTATTATCGAGTCTAACTTGTCCAATCAGTCTGGATATAGCTTGGTCAAAAAGCCGGATAACACTTGCCTCCCAAAGTATGTCTTGTTTCAAACATGACGTGCTTTAAATCGAAGCATGTTAGAGTTGCTGGAAAGGGTCCCATTCAATTTCCTGAACAGTCATTATCTTTTCATTGAATTGTCTTTTCAAAAAGTCGTACCTCTCTCTATTTGTTATAATGCTTGGTCGATATCCATCAGTATATAGCCGAAATGCTATCTCTCAGTTATTGTCTGTGCTCGGTTCCATTGAGCTTATCGATTGAGTTAGTAGGCCTCGGTTGTCTGAATAGATTTCTATTCTGAAAATTCTAGGTAGAAATTTAATTTTCGTTGACTTTAGAAATTGAGTGTTAAATATGTACACGTGCACATCATTAATGTACACGTATGTCATTAGCTATCGTGCATGCTCGTACGCTCATGGATCATCGCTAATTTAGTAGAATGCAATCCAATTATTTGCAAAAAAAATTATATATTTTGAAATAGGGGTTTGGTGAAGAGAAATAGATCAATCCCTTTCTTCACTTTCATTTTTTATTCATTACCAATCCCCATTTAAATTTACCGAACCCTTCATTCTTCTTCACTTTGTTTTTTTAGTTATTTAAATGAACTGTTCCCCTTTGTTTCTTCACTATCATAATTCTCGAATTCGAGAAATTCAATCAATCGCCACAAATATAATCACTGATCCAATCCTTCTCCTTCTCTAATGCCTACACCTCCATCTGCTAGCAAGCACCGCCACTTCCTTAAATCAATTTTGCCTTTGATCTTACTAATTTAATTTTGGATCCAAACTCGAACTTGAATCACCCCCATCTTTCTCAAGTCGATTCTGCTTTATGTGGGTTTGAAATCTTAATACTTGATTTGAATTGCCAGTGTTAAGTTGGATTTGCGATCATTTGTTGAGGGATCGGTAATTGGAGATGGGAGATGGAGTCGAAAATTGGAAAGGGTTCCTGAAGTACCGTATGTAGGCAATGCAGTAGTGTGTGCAAAGTATAGGGATCAATGGTTACATGTAGGGGATCGATTGTCGACTTGGCGAATTACAAGTGAAAATTGGTAGTTGACAATCTTGTCACACGTGCTTTTGATGATCGTGCTGCCTTTGCCTCAGGTGGCCATCCATGGTACGACCAAGAAGAATCAATGTGAAAGTGAAGGGGAGAGATTTGAAAGGAATTCAACTACACCAAAACAAGTATAGGATCGGCTGTAGTTGTTTTGAATTGAGAATCATTTACGATCGGTAGTAGATATAGAGATCGATGGTCGAAGGATGAGGACATCATCAGCTGGTCATGAAGTCTAGTTTGTGTTAAATTGATATGGCGACAGTGTGTAATATACATACATATTTTATTAAAGTTTGAGGTATCACTCGATCTAGCCATCCAATTCAATGATTGCAATTTCAATATGAATTGAGGAAGTTGTTGGTGTGAAGAGAAGAGAGTGTAAGGAGCGAGTATGCGATCGGTTATTGATAGTAGGTGTAGGGATCGGTTGTTGAATTTTTTATTTAAATCCGCCTTGTACTTTTACATATATGAATGCTTTTATCTTCATGAGTACTTGCTTTGTGACCTGAATGTATGCATATGTATGCCCGCATAGACTTGAACTTTTATGTATTGATTTCATGTTGGTGGGTCGATGTGGGATTGGCTACCCATGCATAGGCAGATTCTTGATTTGTCTTTTATACGCACTAAGGTTCGAACATACATACCTACTCACGACTCGTGCCTGAACTTGTAAATGTATATACACTTAATGAATGGGATCATGTGCATACTTGAAAGGTATATAAACTTGAACACTCAATTTTGCGTGCATATATGAATGATTCGTGGATTTGGACTTGGATTTAAACGCATACAAAAGTACCGATTATGAACTTGAATGTAACTCTTACGTATAGCTATCGACGTGAAATCCGATCAGGACAGTCAGCGGTGACAGTCGCTCTGGTCGAATTTTTGAATCTCATCATGAGTTGTTGAGTCTGATAGTGATGGGTTCTAAACGCTTTGAGCGATTATCTACAATGGCTGAAGATCAAGATTATAGGCACATTGAATCAAATGCCAAGTAGAGTTTAGCCTAGTGTTGCGTGCAGCTTCATAGCCAGCTCTTGCTTTGAGTTTGAATTTGCTTGTGTACTTAAGTAACGTGCTTTCCATTCAATGTACTTATGATTCGTTGCTCGTTATTTGGGTTGGAATGGTATTCAGTCTCCCATGAGCCCGGGCGTCGATTCGATGATTCTATCTCTAGGCATCTTTTCGATCGTAGCCTCGAGTCGTCGTAAACACTTGGAATGAGTCATAGTATTAAGTTATTGAAGTCAACTTTTGGATGATCGCACTTCTGCCTCCAGTCTTGGGTTGATAGATGTACTGCATGGACGGTCAAATCTCATCCTAGTTTTGTTTATACTTTTGTCTAAGCTCCAAAGACTTAGAGTTGGTTGATGAAGGGTGGGGTCACATTCATCTTGATTCTCGCTCGTGCCCCCCAAGTCATGGGCAAATGTCGATAAGTGGACGGGCAAGTCTTGTCCGCTTTAGTTTTATAGTCTTTCTACCAAATCTGAGGTCAGAGTTAGTTGATGAAAGGCCGAGTCACGCCTATTTGGATTGTATTCTAGTTTCTCCTTCTCGGGGGAAAGTCTTCGATGCTCCATCAGATTTCGGGCATGAGCTAAGTATTGGACGGTCAATCACGTCTACTTTTGGTGCAGATGTCACCATACTCTAGGCAGGAACTGAAGAATGGTTGGTTAGGTTACATCCATTCCATGATTCATGCTTCCCCTTTCGAGTCAAGGAAAAGAATTAAGCGATGGATGGTCTGATCACATCCATTTGTGGTTGGTGTGGATCGACATTGACCGTCGATCCGGGGGCACAATATAGAAGGTTTGGATCGATATTGCCCGTCGATACGATGGTATGGTATAGTCGGTCGCCTATAGCTTCGGACGTCGTTCCGATTGGTTTTGAATTAAAGCCTCCTTACGGTCGTTGCCTTAAGTCATAAAGGACTCCAAGCCGAAGCTATAGTGAGCAGTCATATTCAACTTTTAGTAGTTTGTACTCCTACCCCTAGTCTAGGGTTAGCGGAGTTAGTTTTTGGAGAGTCGTGTCATGTCCTTTTGAGTTTATACTCCTATTATTGGGTTCAGTTCGAAGTTGATGAATAAACGGTCAAGTCACACCCATTCTCTGTTTATATCCTATTCATGCTCTAGGGACCAGAGTTTGCCGATAGGCAGTCGGTCACATCCATTTGGTGTTTATACTCCAGCTCGCGGTCTGGGAACTAGAGTTATCGATGAACGGTCAAACCATGTCCATTTTTTGATATAAGCTCCCTCTGCCAAACCAAAAGTGAGAGTAAGTGAGTGGACGGTCTAATCGCATCCATTTGGTGAGTTTATACTCCATTTGTTAAGGCAAAGATTGGAGTTGGTGAATGAACGGTCGAGTCACATTCATTCGTGGTTGGACGGGCAGTCACATCCATTCAGAATTGGATGGTCAGTCACGTCCGTTTTGCGAATCTAGATCTTCTTATTGAGTCAAGGAAAAAATTTAGTGCTATATGGTCAGAGTGCATCCATATGAATTTATTCTATGGGTCCCGTGCCGAGAATAAGTGTTAATGCACGAATGGTCGTGTTGTGTCCACTTTGCACCAGATGGTCGGGTCACGTCCGATTTTCTAGGAAAGGGAGAACTCTTAGAGTTCATCAACGAAACTTGAGTGAAAAACCAATGTATGTACAAAGATCAAGTGCTTAATAATGGGAAATACTTCATGAAAAGGATTTACCAAAATAACGAAAAAGCCTTTGATCCCGTCACAAGGGCCTGGTCAAAGAACTATAAGTCTTCGGCCCCGCCTATAAGGCCTGACTATAGCACCTCGTAGAGGGAGGTCAAAGTAAGCCTCGGGTCCCGCCTATAAGGCCTGATCAGAGCACTGCGAGCCTTCAGTCCCACTTATGTGGCTTGGCCAGAGTGTCTCCTAGAGGAAAGACAGAGTAAGCCTTTGGTCCCGCCTAAGATGGCCTAGCCAAAGCACCAACTAGCCTTAGGTTTCACCTATAAGGCTTGAGCGGAGTGCCTCCTAGAGGGAGGATGGGTAAGACTTTGGTTCTGCCTAAGATGGCTAACTAAATGCACCGACCAACCTAAATCCTCGCCTAAAAGGTAAGAAAGGGCAAAAGAAATCAATTAGAGCCTAAATCCCTATCTAAAAGGTAAGAAGGGGCGAAATAAATCAATTAGAGCCTAAATCCTTACCTAAAAAGTAAGAAGGGGCACAATGAAATCAATTCAGCAAGTCTAATTCCATCTTAGAGAGGGGCTAAAGCAATCTTCCAGAAGAGGAGCAATCAAACACAATTAATCTTGTGACATCTTCAAAGGAAAGGTCGGACCTCTACGATGGAAGAATATTTTCAAAGGAAATTCTAAATCTTACATGTCAAAGGCATAAATTATTACCGGAACTTGGGATATTATTCTTTAATGTGCTAAGTTAAATTAGCTCTCAATCTTTTATTTCTAGATTGGAATCCAAATTTTCTATCAAATAACAAGGATCTTTGTTATTGGTCACATTTTTGAAAAGGCTCATTCTGTTGAATTAGTCATTGTTATCTTTTAAAAAGAAAAGGGATTTTAAAGAGAAGTGAGAGCTAAAAAGCATTCTGCGAAGAAATAAGGAACAAATGAATCTATGCTTAATCAAAGACCATAAATCATATTAAATCAGATTGAACCTCTTAAGACAGTCACAAACCTCAAACAGTTCAAAAGGTTTAAATAAAGGACAAGAATGATGAATAAAATACAAGGTTTGTTCAAAATATCAACTATTCAGACATGAAGTTATTTGCTAAATTTATATACAAAAGTTACAAACATCAAGAAAAGTTATTTAAGTCTTCCCGAGGAGGAGATTAAGGGAGTAGATAATGTTGGTATACTTTTACTTTACCCTTCCCCTCAACCTCAAGAAGACATGGATGAATTTCGCTTGAACCATGGGCATCTCTAAGCAAGTGAGAAGGGCCTCTAATATTCTTGAGATGGTCGGTGCACCTATATAAAAAGAAGTGTTGATAGCATTTGTATCATGCTTTCGCTGTTTTGCTCAGCCTTTGATTCATTTCTGGAACAAAGAAGGAATGATCGATTTGTAAGACAAAAGCAATTATTACTTCAAGAAAGTAATCTACAAGGGAATCCAATCAGGAGTTCTCAAGCGACATCACCTCAATTATTTTTAATTGAGACTCAAGGTCCTACACTTGCTCCTTCAAGGCTTTAATGGCCGAGGAGAGTTTAGTAATATGAATTGCCACATCCAGATGTTCTTTAAGTTTTGTCTCCTTCTTTTGGATGATATTTGTGTCATCGATAGTGCCAATCTAGACCTTTAATGCTCATTCGAGCGTTTTATTGGCCCCCTTTAAATTTTTAACCTTCTACACAAGAGCATATTTTTTGTGCCCCATCTCCTTAACTTGACTTTGATACTTTTTGAGATATTTTGAAACCTTTTCATCCCACTTTCCTTTTAGAAACTGAGTGCATTCATATTTATACTCTCGGCACCACATGGAAATTTCTCCATCATTTAGACCCAGGGGTGGGTTTTCCAAGGAAGGAAATTTCTTTTTACCAATTAAGGATTGGGACCAGTTGTCCTTATGGGAGTAGGAGTGGAAAGGCTGAATTTGCCCCCATTAGCAATAAGCTCTAAAGATTGGTATGACACTTTACTCTTTAACAGATCAACTTCAAGGTCCTCAATTTTCGTATCAACCTCATCCTCTGATCTAAGGGTCCGGATTGACCGAATGATTCTATGCTTTCTTTCAACCATTTAATCTCATTATCTTTCTCTTTGATTTTATCCTCTAAACATGAGGTCATTTCATTCATACTACTTAATGTTGATCTCAAAGTATAGTATTTGTTATGCCATTTACATGCTTCTGGGTTGTCCGAAAACGGTATAACTAAAAAGGAGAGCTTCCCAATATCAAACATTAGTCTGGCCTTAATTCAGTTAAGAAGAGAGATCAGGATCGCTGGATGTAAGTGCTAGTAGATGTTCCTAATAAGAATAAATAAAATAAAAATCAACACAGGGGGAAAAGCATATTCTTTTATTAGTAACAACAAGGTTTACAAGTATGAACAAAATTAAATTACATTAATGGTTCAAGTTTTATACATTCAATTTTTAAGTTTAGAAGCAGCGGTTTGAGCTTTTTTGAGTGAATCCACGGACATAGTGAAAGTAAAGTCAAAAGAGGCATTAAACCCGCAAGGAGTAACAACTGGGAGAAACTAATGATAATCCCATCTCTCGGTAGGAGTACTAGAATCTCTGCATAACAATTTAGCGTAATTAGATGGGATTTCTTTTAAGAAAACTGTCTATTTCATTATCTAAGAAATCAAAATATAAGTGGGGGAGTTGTGTATAAACTTCTTGAAGGTCCATAAGAAAGCAATATTTTGCTAGTCGAGAAATTTTGAGGGTTAATGTTTTCTCCTTAAAATCCCATTTTAGCTGACAAATTTACTTAAGAGTTCTTTTGGAATGAGAGTGCCCAACAGTCCCTTAATCTGTGTATTTAAAAAAACAGAGTAAGTCGCAAAAATAGAAACACTAAAAATTATAAAGATCGTACAAATTACGTAATACAACAACAAAATCAGTTCATACAATGCAGACATTTTGTAAAACTCAGAAGTAAATTTCTCTTTGTTGAACTTGACCTTCTCGATAGGAAGGGTATTGGGAGAAAGTGAAACAGCTGTGATCCAAGAAAGATTCCAGTATTCTCCAGGATGAAGGATCGGTCCCATGATCATTTAAACACTTATTATGAAGACGCCTAAGTAAACGCTCACTCTCCTTCCCTAGGAAGGAAAAGTTAGTAAAAAGATTCCTAGTACAATTTTTTTTGAGGAATTCCACTAAAGTGTCTTTATCGTCAATAAGCATCCAAAAAAATATGGTCAACTCCATGTTCTCCTTTAAAACTCTTTCTCGATGAAGGTGAGATCTCTTTAAAAGCAAGGCTACTTGTTTTTCTATAAAATCTTTCAATATTTTGGAATAATGATAAGGCTTCTATACTTTTCGGATAGACTTTTGTAATCTTCAACCAATTTCTCAATTTCCCTATTTAATCGCAACCCATCCTTCTCGCTCTTCTTGTGTAAAATCTTAAAGTAATTTTTTCTTTTCTTTTTCTTAGATAAAATAATTAACATATCAACTAAAACTAATGAGTATAAGCATGCAAGGATAATAAACTTTATACCTATACTACGAGAGCTTGTGAGGCGAAAGCCCGAGTTTTCTCCTTGCTGGATTCTTTGTTATGGTGGCTAATATCTTGAATGTCCTTTAATGAGGTGTCTTCTTGAGAAGCATTTTGAACTCGAGGAGATCAGGAAAGTTCACATCGTAAGCAGATGGGCCCAAGCCATGGCCACTTGATCCATTACCATCATTTCCCAAGTTCATTGGCATCTTTGTTGCCATTTCCCCTTCTTTCCCGGCATTGTTATCATCATCATCTCCATCTTTATCTTCATCACCATTATTATCGTCCTTGTCATTATCCGCTCTGTCATCCTCATCCCTGTCTTCATCAAGTAGAGGGTCATCAAAAGATAGTAATTCCTGAGGATTGAGGGCTTGTTCTTCTGGGAATTCATTTTGTAATGACCCAGGAACTCTCCCTAATTTAAGGTCAAACTTCCTCTTGAACTTGTCTTTTAGTGTTGGTAGTGAAGGGAAGTCTAACTCTGGATGGTTTTCTATATTATCGTAATACACGATAAGGAAGGCCTCCTCATAACCTTGCTCCTTTATTTGAGGGAGGTATTGTCCTATGAAAGAAGAGACTTTCTTTTCAACATCCTTAATAATGTTATTTGTATATAATAGAGCAGCCCACTTACTTTCCAGACCATCCTTCAAATTTGTAACCTATGCAACCATTTGAGTATTTTTAGTTTTTGCCTTCTCAAGCTCTTTTTTCAGCAATTTCACCCTCTCTTCAACTACTAGTCTAGCTTTCCTATATTCATCTAAGTTAGAGACAAGTATATTTTTTCCAGCAATAACTTCATCTCTTTGTGGTGACTTCAAGAATTTGGCCATCAAGGGACCTAACTTTATCTATCAACAAAGAAATCTGCCTTTTAAATTTGAAATTTGATCAACAGATTCGTGAGGAGCTTGTTATAGAAAAAACATGTGCTTGGCCACCTAAAATATACCAAAATATACATAAGTAAAGACATATGAAGCCAGAATTTGTATTACTTAGACACGTAAGGATATATACCATAAGAAGTTGTTGAAAAAGAATGTGGAGATGATCTTTGGAAAAAGAAAAAGGTTGTAAGGTACCAAAGAAGCCATAGATGGAGACTGGATAAGTGAACAAATAAAATTATCGAAATTTGAAGGGATGAGTTGAGTTAGAGCTTCACAAGGAAGGGATTTAGAGGGAGAATGAGTCAGGTCCAATTCCTGGTACAAACACTAGAAAACCGTTGTGGATGAAGGATTCATAATGCATATAACAGGACTCGAGGTGCGAGCAATTTCTGTCCAGTCTTAAGGATCCTAGTCTGGCAAGCTTAAATCAATAACATCAGAATCTTGGTTGATTGTGGTCGTAGTTGCATTTGATTCCTTGGCAATAGTAAGAAGTGATTGATCTTCTCCAAGTTTGTCCTTTTTAACTAGATGAGGAATTAGAGCACTAGACAGGTCGCAAAAATCCTTCTATCTCTTGCTACTCTCAATAGCCTTAAGACCGTCAACGATAGAGTCGGCAACAAGAGCAGCTTTGGTAGTCACAGTCGAGGAAGAGGGAGGAGTTTTAGCTTTTCTGGGCTTAGCAACCAGGGTAATAAGAGTTGAACCTAAGTCAAAGAAAGAACCATAAGATGACAATATAGGAAATTCTATCAAATCGTAGTAAGAAATTACTAGAAGAATCACGCTGAATGGGAGAATATAGAGAAAAAGCATTTTAATTGTCGACACCCAAAGTTTGTTGCCCATGAGCATTCTTCTTGACCATGGAGGGCTCCCTAAGCACTTTATGATTTTTCAAGATCAAGGAGTACATTTAAAGGTTGGCTTTGGTTAAGAGTTTAAGCATGTCTCCCATAGTCTGAGATGCCAGATTCGAAGCACCGATTGCACTAGAGACCAAAGGATTCGTCCTTTCAGAAGCAGGATTTGAAAGAGAATAGCTATTATAAGAGAATAGCAAAATATGGTGTAAATAGGAGAGAGAAAGCAATAGGACTTACTAGGGGTAAAGAAGGACCCCTTGATTCCAAGGGTATGACTCTTAATAAAAGAACGGGCTTTCCTAGTCCTTAGTTCTATTGATCAAATTAGTGATCGCTCCTCGGATGAGGAAGAACGCGATAAACGGTACCTGCTGGTTATTTCCCCACTTTAATAAGATTTACCAAAGAATGAAGGGTTTCACATCAAGTGAGGGGAGGTCAGCTTCCCTGGCTAGTATCTCAAGGTAACTGAGATATGTATAAGAGTTGGGCACCAATTGTATTGGAGCGCTTCCTAAATGATCCAAGAATTGAATGAAGAATTCTAAGAGAGTCAGGTATCCCAAATGCTAGATATAAATTGGAGTGAAAACAAAAAATTCTTTTGGAGGATTATTTATCATTCCGGATGGGCCTGCCACCTTAGCTTCTACAGTGTTAATCCCGGATTATTGAAGAATAATGTCAACTTCATCCTGATAATTTATAAAAGATTAAATGAATCTATAGTCTCCTTTTTTTGAAGCAAGAGAGGATTTAGAGCCCTTCTTGCTAGTCATTTATCCATCATACAATATTATGCAAGAATCAGGGAAGTATCATATATTTTGTGAACATTTAAAATAGCTCAGAGAACATAAAAAAGGAATAACTAGATGACAAACTCATAAATAATTGGTGAATTTATAATCAACTGAAGGCAATTTAATTAATTATCAAGTTTGTGACTAAATGTTGAACTCATATACAGTTACCGAGTTTGTAACTAGTTGGCAATTCTCTAAATAATTATCGAGTTCATAATGAGATTTCGAACTCATAACTTGTTATCGATAAGTGATTAGATGACGAATAGTTAGTGAATTCATAAATAATTAAAGTCATTTAACTGGTTATCAAGTTATAATGAGATGTCAAACTCTTAAATGGTTAACAAGTTCGTAACTAGAGCACCTTAGCTAGTTATCAAGTTTATAAAAAATGCCAAATTCATAATTAGTTATTGTCCATAACAAGATATCGAGCTTGTAACTAGTTATTGGGTTTATAATAGAATGTCCAACTCATAAACAACTAATGAGTTCATCGCCAGTTAAAGAATCTTTTTCAAGACTAAAAGTCGAACTTATAAAAGATTTCGAATTTGTAACTAGCTAACTATCCTATAAGTAGTTATCAAGTTTGAAACTAGTTAATAGCTCTCTAAAGGTTTGTTGAATTTAAAACCAGATAACAAATTTCTAGTAGGTTATCGAGTTTATAACTAGTTAATGATTTGTTAAGTAATTTTTGGATTCATAGCTAGTTATCAAGTCGCTAGCTAGTTGCCGAACATACAACCAATTGGCGAAGCTCATAACTAATTATCAAACTAGTTATCAAGTTTATAACAAAATGCCAAATTCGTAATTAGTTATCGTCCATAACAAGATATCGAGCTTGTAACTAGTTATTGGGTTTATAATAGAATGTCGAACTCATAAACAACTAGTGAGTTTGTTACCAGTTAAAGAATCTTTTTCATGACTAAATGTCAAACTTATAAAAGATATCGAATTTGTAACTAGCTAACTACCCTATAAGTAGTTATCAAGTTTGAAACTAGTTAATAGCTCTCTAAAGGATTGTCAAATTTAAAACTAGATAACAATTTTCTAGCAGGTTGTTGATTTTGTAACTAGTTAATGATTTGTTAAGTAATTTTTGGATTCATAGCTAGTTATCGAGTCACTAGCCAGTTGCCGAATGTACAACCAATTAGCAAAGCTCGTAACTAATTATCAAATTTTAACAAGTTGTCAAGTCTCTAACTAATTGTTGAGTTTATAATTAGTTGGTGAACCTATAACCAATTAGCGAACTTCCAGCAGGCTATCGAGTCTCTAAGTAGACGTCGAGTTCTTAATAATTACCAAAACCCCAATTATTTGTCGAATTTGTAGAAAATTTTCAGGTCTATGATAATTAACAGAACTCTGTTTATCATCAAGCTTCTGTTAAGTCATTAGGGATATGAAATTGTAAACAACCTTTAGATTCAAGCACTAAAATTCCCAAATCATGATAGTATTTGAATTCAAACTTCCAATCAAACCCAAGCAATTCATGAGAACCCGATCCATAAAACCCTAGTTTCATATATTAAAAACCCCTTTTTTCTATATTTAAATCGATTGAAATATAAATTAAACCTTCAGTCGAGTTTGAATACGGTGGAAATTGAAAACTTCTTTTTGAAATTATGAAATTGAAGAGAAAGAATTACAATTGCAATTTGAGTTTTAAGCTTACAAGTAAAGCTTTGAGAGAAAGAGAGACATGTATTTATAGAAGAAGAAAGAAACAGTAAGGACCATTGATTCCTATTCAAATGAATGAGCAAGATTGAAAACATCGGGATACCAATAGGTGGCAATCCGAAAAGTGAAATTATACCAAAGAAATAATATGCTTCTTCCACACAAAGAGGGTAAATGTTACTACTAATATGTATATCGAGCATCTAAAGGGAACGTGTCGAGTTTGGGGTTGACAAGGGATGCCTAGCCTAAAGAAAGTGAAGTCATCAAACATTTAACAAAGGATAGCGAGCTTTAAGTAATTACAAGAAGGTGTCGAATATCTAGCAGCAAGGAGTGTTGAGCCTCTACATAAAAAGTTGATGTCAAATGATCAAGTAGTTAACAAGCATAGAAGAGGCGCCTAGTCTCTAAGGATGTTGAACCCCAAGTAGTTAGCAGTGCCAAGTCCTTAAAGGGTATTGAGCTTCTAAAACAGCAAGTGTTGTTGAGGATTTAACAAGCAGAACAAATATCGAACATTAGTGTTACACCCATATTTCTCGAGCTATGTTAAAGGGGAATTAAATAAGGCACAAAGCCGAGAGAACTTCCCTCACAATAAAAGTTAAGATGAAAAAGAGAAGAGGTTGAAGCAATCCAACTGGTATGGCACAAAAAGACAGCCTGTAGTCCAAACACCCAATCAAACCAAAATGACACAGCTAAAAAGCAGGAAGTTGCAACATAACAAAATACTGCACCAATAAGGAAGGATACAAAGATATCAGATCTGCACCCATCCCTAAGTTTTAATATTACATTGTGATGTTAAAACCAATATCTGACATAGTCTCGAGAAGCGAGCGATGAAGTACTCGCTTACAAGCCATAATAAGTGAATGATTGAACTGTGCTGCCAACATCCCCAAAACTCATTCTTTGTTAACACCTTCAAGACGGATCTACACTACGCATACTGAGGACTACCTAAGAAGTACTTCACAGGGCCAAAAGCATCCCAAAAGGCTGCATACAGGAAAATAGAAAAGATATGAGTCGCCTTAATCGACAACTCATGCATATTAACAACAAAGGGAACTCAAATCAAAGGAAACTCAGATCACAGTCAATTCAGATCACAATCAGCTCATTTCGTAGTCAGCCCAGATCATATACTAAACCAACTCTTAGGAAACAACAAATCACACATCCTGAAGCCCAAAGCAGCATAGGACGATTATGCTTGAGTATCAAGAAAACACCACGGCATCATACAAATATCACACACCAACTGGTAGAGCCTCACTCCAAATGTGCCGGCAGCACCTCAAAATCAACGAGTCACTCTTACTGTCCTCCTAAGGACTCATATGTAAAGCCAATTCAAATCTGAAGCCCCCCGCCAATATTTTAAATATTCCCGCTCTAATTTCAAATACTCCTGCTTTGATTTCGAGAGTTTCCACCTTCACCTCAAACTTTCCGCCAAAGACACATCAGCAATCTAGGTGCATCAAACAGACAATATAGATAGATGACACTTGGAAGAATCCAAGGCTAGAGGAACAATGGCAAGAGAAGGAGTATAGTGATTTGCGTACATCTCCGTGCTATAAATAGAAAAGGCACTGTAGCAAGAAAGAGAACTTTACCTTTTCACTTTTCAATACTTTTAAGGTTTTATTGTATTCTCTGCCATTGAAATCTGCACCAGAGAATATAAAGGAAGAAATATTTCCCCCGTGGACATAGGATCCCTTAACATCCGAACCACGTAAATCTCTTGTGTTCTTTACTATTTCCTGCATTTTATTATTTACCTATCTAGTTTTCAGTACCGAATCTTACCTTATATGTACTAAAATTAAATACTAGTTGGAGTTGACATTTTAATAAATAGTTAAAGTGCAACCACCTGATTATGTAAGCATCCAGTAACATAATTATTACTTAATGGAAAATTTAGCACCGCTTAATTTTGCTAATTCAAAATCAATGAGGTAATTAGTACATAATTACTTCAACATCAGTTAGAGTATTGTAAGATGAAAAATCTTACTAACATTTTTTATAGAAGGAGGGCCCGAACCTCTATTTATTTCCTACATCCAGTAAAAATTTATTCACATTTATTTCATGTACCATGAATCCCACCAATTTCTCTGTCCCTTCTATTTCAAGAATATTTACACTTAGCTTCAAAGACCGCCAACAAGTCACCCATAACTTCAAAAGCCCAAGATAAGGCGAGAGCTTCGACTGATGTCCCCTCAGACCCCCTCCCATTACATTCCAATCCTTCACCGACAAAATTAAGCAACGGATTGAAGGGCTAGGAAAAATTATGGCTCAACATATTGTCCAATGACCATCCTCTCCACCTCGGTCCACAGCCTACCACCTTTGTTCACCTACTATGTTGGTTATTCAGTAGGGGAATGGTAACGTCACTTCCAAAGATGGAAAAGGTAACGCTATCCTAAGAATCGATATCAAGCTGAGAGGCAAGATCCTAGCAAATCCATAAATCAAAACAAAAACCTCCAATATTAACCCTCGGCTACTTAAGAAACAAACTCTATCTGCTTTGGAAGAGGATGAGGCCACCTCACTATTTAAGGATGAATCGTCATAGTCAAAACCCAAAGGAGACAAGATTTGCCAATTAAAAGCCCGTGTAGAGCAGTTGGATAAACTATGTCAATAAGGAACTAGGGAGAAGATGAGGGAGGAAGGGTCTTCTCCATTCAGTGAGACTATCATCGAAGCAGACTTCCTTAACAATTTTAAGACCCCGATAATTGAAAAAATTTCAATGGAAGTAAAAATCCAGACGATCACCTCTATACGTTTGAATATTAATGAACATTTTGAAATGGGAAGGATGGCTAGATGCAAACTCTTCCCAGTTTACTTAGCCGGAACTATAACTAGATGGTTTAGGAAATTTGGATCTAGGGAGATCCGTTCCTAGGCCAGCTATCTAATGATTTTCTAAGATGGTTCAATTCAAGAAGAGAAGCTTTCATTAATGTAAACGCAATGTCCCCCATTAAGCAGGGAAAAAAAATGAGAGTTTGTGCAGTTTTATTAAGCACTTTAAGTCTAAGGCTCTCAGGATTAGAGTAAGTGACAAAAGAGCCTTACTGATGGCGGCCCACACTAGGATCAAAAAAGGGACCTCAATGTAGAAGACGAATAGCTAAAAATCATGCCACAATAAGAAGGCTTCTACGAATGATCCAATGGCTACATCAGGATGCAAGAAGCTCGTTCCACCGCACGGATTCAGAAGTCTTCTGCCCCTAGCTATGATAAGAAAATAGGGTAGAAGGATATCACCCACCGACAAAGATATAGAAGGAAGTTAGCTTAGCAATAGAAACCCCACTCACTCATACTCCTAATCAGATACATGAGATGACCAAGGCAGAACTTGCTTATAACATGCCCAACATAGGGAAGAAACCAGAACAGAAATGGGGTAGGACATACTGCTATTTCCACCGAGCTAATGGCCATTATATAGACAATTACCGACATCTGAAGAACGAAATAGAGAGGCTGATCAAGAAAGGACACCTAGGAAACTTTCAGAAGAATAATGGCAAAGGCGTAATAGGAGATCTGACTCCTGATCCACATGAGAATCGAGTTGGGAAACCCTCTAACTTGATAGCATCAATCCATGGGGGGCCACACCTCACGGGTATGAGTAAGAAGGCATATGAGAGGTAGTGCAGGAGGCGAAAGTCCAACAGAAGTCAATCTTTCATGTCAAACAAAAGCCTATTCCAAAGATAACATTCACAACAACTGACATGGTGGGAGTTGTCTTCCCTTACTAAGACCCACTCATCATTACAGTGCAGATATCAAATGGCATTACAAAGAAAGTTTTCGTTGATTCTAGGAGCTCGGTCATTGTCATCTTCAAGTCTGCATACAATTAGACAAGACTTCACCCATAAATCCTAAAACCAAGTTCTGAATCGATCTTTGGCTTCAATAATATTGCTACCGTCCCAATGGTATCTGCACGTTTGCTTGTTACCGTTAGAACTGCCCCACTACATAAGTCATTATATGCCAGCTTTTAGTCATCGTCCAACCCTCACCATATAATGCCGTCATCGTCCAACCCTCACCATATAATGCCTTTCGAGGAAGGCTTACTTTGATAGACATGGGAGCTACCGTTTCTCAGAAAGACCTGCTTATAAAGTTCAATGCTCATGCTAGAATAGCTTTAGTAAAAGGCAAACAATTTTTTTAGCTAGAGAGTTATACAATATAAACCTTAATTCTGGTAGTAAAATTTTCAAAATTATTATGGTGTCCCTTCTAATATCTGTAATAATAATAACAAAAAGAAGACAAACTGGTTCATAAAACTGCACCAGTACTAGATACCCAAACTAACGCTGAAGCAAGTGATCCTATGCCCTCAAAATTTGCAAAGAAGGAAAAAAGAACATATATGCACATGATCGGCACCGATGAGTATAATTCAGTTTATACACAATACTTCTCCAAAAAAGCCCAAAAACAGGCATCCTCGGTAAACTCACCACTATAAGAGGAAACGTAAAATGAGATAGACCTAAGAATAGGAGCATCAAAGAAAGAACTAGAGCCGGTAGATGATCTTGAAGATATATAAATAGATCCAGAAGACCCCATGAAGATTCTCAATATCGAAAAGAACCTCAATGTAGATGCTCATACTAAACCGATAGATTTTTTGAAAAAATCAGCAGATATATCCACCCGAACACACTCAGACATGGTAGGAATATATCCAGCCATAATCAGTCATGCGCTCAACATTGACCTTGTTGTCCATCCAGCCAGATAAAAGCGTAGAACTCTAGACTAAGAAAGGTACAATGCTTTGTACGAGGAAGTTAAGAAGTTAAAGGAGAATGGATTCATTGGGGAAGTATACTATCCGAAGTGGATTGCCAACCCAGTACTTGTAAGGAAGCCCAATGGGAAATGGAGAAATTGCATAGACTTCACCAACCTCAACAAGGATTGCCTGAAGGGTAATTTTCCCCTACCTATAATTAATCGGTTAGTAGAAGCGACCAGTGGGCACGAACTGCTATCATTCATGGATGCATATTTAGGGTACAATCAGATAGCCATGTTTGAGCCAGATCAGGAGCATGCTAGTTTTATAACAGATAAAAGATTATACTGCTACAAAGTCATGTCATTCAAGCTCAAGAACGTGAGGGCAACCTACCAAAGACTGGTTAATATGATGTTTGCAGAATAGATTGGAAAGAGAATTGAGGTATATGTAGACGACATGCTGATTAAGTCTAAGGTAACATCAAGCTACGTTCGAGACTTAAAGCAGACATTTGGAGTCTTAAGGCAATATAATACGAAGCTAAACCCATTAAAATACACCTTTGTCATCCAATCGGCAAGTTCCTAGGGTAAATAGTAAGTGCACGTGGCATTGAAGCAAATCCTGAGAAGATTGAGGCAATAAGAGGAATGGGAATCCCAAAGAAGCCAAAGGATCTTATGAGACTAAATGGCAGGATAGCAGCACTAAGTAGATTTATATCCAAAGCAACAGACAAGTGCATCCCATTCTTTGACCAAGTGAAGAAAGGGCAAAACTTTGGATAGAATGAGGAATGCAAACCTGCATTTCAAAACTTAAAATATCATCTGGTCAATACTACTATATTATCCAAACCGGTGACAAGTGAGGACTTGTACGTCTATTTAGTAGTAATTGATAAAGCTGTTAGTGCTGTAGTGATACAGGAAGATGAAGGGACCCAAAGACCTATCTACTTCACAAGCAAGCAGCCACCAGGAGCAGAGGTAAACTACTCAGTCATTGAGAAACTGGCCTACAACCTACTCCTTACAGCAAGGAAGCTACGACCCTATTTCCAATGCATCCTATTAAAGGCCTCACAGACAAAGCCCTTAGGCAGATACTGCAGAAGCCAGAGAAGTCAGGCTACCTATTGAAAAGGGCGATGGAGCTTAGTCAGTATGACATCACTCTCAGGAAGGCAATCAAAGGCCTGACACTCGCAGAGTGCACCTTACCAACTGAACCCCAATCAGAAGAAGAAGCAAACATCCCCTAGTTCTAGCAGTTGTTCATAGATGGATCATTGAATGAACACAAGGTAGGAATTGGGTATGTACTGATCACTCCAAATGGGTAGAAGCTATATGGAGCAGTGCAGCTCGGTTTCAAAGCAACCAATAATGTGGTGGAATATAAGGCTCTCCTTGCAGGCCTAAGAATGACCCAGGTAATGAAGGTAACCCACATTAAAATTCACAGCGATTCCCAACTAGTTGTGAACCAAGTGTAGAGAAATTACCAAGCGAAGGAGCCAACCTTTGCCAAATATGTAGAACTGTCTAAGAAGTTACTAGAGCAGTTCGAACAATTTGGGATATAACAAATTCCACGTGAAAACAACTCATCCATCGACTCCTTAGTAAACCTTGCCAGTACCAAAATGACTAGTGAAATAAAGGTAGTACCATTTGGCATCAGGCAGAGCCAAGTATAACATAATCAAATCAGATACTGGTCCTGACTCGTGCCCAATGGACCACCATTCAAGGAACGTGAGATCAGGAGATAGCGGAGAATCAAGAGCAACCCTCAGTTGAACCCTCGCCTTAACAAACCAAGGAGAATAACTGGATAACCCCCATCAGGTAATTTTTACTAAACAGAGTCTTACCCCTACACCGAAACAAAGTCCAAAAATTAAGATACCAGGCTCCTTACTACTCCTTCTTTGATGGCACATCATACAAGAGAGGGTATTCAACCCCTTACCCTAGGTGCGTTTCTAAAGAAGAGGGGGCACGAGTCATGAAGGAAATACATGAGGGCCAATATGGAGATCACTCAAGGGATAACAAGTTGGCAAAGAAAGTACTAAGCCATGGTTACTATTAGCCTATGGCACTTCATGACACAAAGGAATTTGTAAGAAAGTGTGATAGGTGCCAATGATTTTCAAGTATCCGCAGACAACCATCCTATGAGCTTATCCCACTAGCAAGCCCATGGCTATTCGATATATGCAGCATAGATTTGATAGGACCACTCCCAATATCAAAGGGAGGAGCCTAATACGCCATAGTGGTAATAAACTACTTCACCAAGTGAGTAGAGGCAGAACCCCTAGCCGTTGTGAAGAAGATATCACTTTCGTGGTGAGGAACATAATCACTAGATACGGGTTCCCCTACAAGATCATTTCAAATAAAGGCACCCAGTTTGAAAGTAAAGAGTTTACCGAGCTTTGTAAGAAGAACAACATAATAAAAAGTTTCTCTTTAGTCACTCACCCACAAGCAAACGGGCAGGCAGAAGCTGCAAACTAAACCATCAAGAAGCTACTTAAGAAAATGATGTAGAAAGCTAAAGGAAAGTGGGCAAAAGAGCTATCTTTAGTCCTATGGGCCTACCGAACTTCAACCAGATCTCCAACCGGCCATACCCCCTTTTCGCTAACCTATGGATATGTGGTCATGCTTCCTGTCAAAGTAGAGATTTCATCATATAGAAGAATATCATATACATCATAAAAAATAAGAAGTTGAAGGAAGCTGTGTTAGACCTAATTCAGGAAAGAAAGGATGAAGTAGCCGTAGTATCGACCGCATATCGGCAAAGAATGGCAAAAAATTATAACGTCAGGCTCAAAGAGAGAAACTTATGTAAATGAGACTTGGTACTGCAAAGAGTAATGGCCAACACAAAGGATCCAGCGGATGGAGCGTTGGGTCCGAATTGGGAAGGCCCGTTAGTTATAACAAGAGTATTAGCGAATGGGCATATCGACTATCAAGACCTAATGGCAACCTAGTTCCAATGACTTGGAACTCGGAACACCTTAACCTTACTTTGTACGACCTACATTGCTTATGTAATGTATATTGTACTTACTATTATATAGTAATAATATAACGAACTTGAAGCAGGGATATTAGACGATCCACACCAGTATAAAAATCTCTTTATGTTAATATTCTTTGACATAGCTAAATAATCATGCTTGACATAGGGATATTAGACTGCCCGAACCAGTTATCAATACAGAGCTGCTAACAACGCAGATCGGCTTCTTCAGCCAACTAACTGGACATAAGGATATTGGATGGCCTGAACCTATATAAAAACCTCTCCATGTTAAATGCTATTAATAAAGCATAGTGAATGTACAGATACTAGATAGCCGAAACCAGTATAAAAAACCATGCTCATGATTTAAAAGGCTGTAAATACACGATCTGACTTTACAGTCAAAACTCAGTCCTCCCCAAAGTCACGGGGAACACCATGCTAAGCGCACAAACACATAATTTGTCATAGCTCACCGTTGTCATTCGACAACACATCACACAAATGACAACGACAATCTTAGAAGCGAGAATGGTGATGCTAAAGTAAAAGCAAATGACATTTCACGGCTTACCGCTATCGTTCAATAGTTGTATTGACATCATAGCAAATGTACGACAATGGCAATCTCAGAAATGAGAACGGTTACGCTAAACTAAAAACAAACAATTTCTTGTAAATCACCACCGTTGTTTGATAGTCATGCTGATCACACAGCGTAGGAATGATAACGACCTGTCCCCAAATAGTGGGGCAGACCACGCCAAGTGCATGGTAAAGCTTATGTAAAAGGCAATGTCCGGAAAGCAATTCATAGGATGCAAAGATCAGAAATAAGTAGAGACAAACCTACATCGACCTACGATCGCTGCGGACTTGGGAGGCAAGTGTTACACCCAATTTCTCGAGCTTCAACATTAGCAAGGATTTTCGAGCGTTTACAAGCCGCAAGAGATATCGAAGCTTTAAAGATGTAAAAGATGTTGAGTTTCTGCAAGAAAGGTTATGACCCTAAACTTATGTAAGTAAATGATGTCGAATCTCAATTATAAGATGCCGAGATCTCATCGTGATGGTGCCATCGGAGCCTTTGGATTCAAAGTCATGCCACGTGCCAATCATCCTGCATGATTGACATCCCTATAAATAGGCCCTCATCCACATCAAGAGGGGGGGCAATTCATTCTTACTCTGTTTCTCTATTTTAAAAGTTGTAAACCCTAAATTGAATTGAGGATTTTTAAAGCCGACTATACTCTTGTGACTTTTGCAAGTAAGGACTGAACAATTAGCTTTGCATAGCATACTTCTCTTAGACTTGCCTAATTAGTTATTTGTGACAATGAACATGCATATGACTTATTGTTGGACTTGAACTCAAACTCGAACTTGCATATAATCCTAAGCTTGTGTAAGGTCACTTATGCCCTTATTCAAACCAGTCTTGACTTGCCTTGCATATTTGGTTAGCGAAGAAATTTGCTAAGACATTTCGTTAATTTTCATTTTATCATTGACATTCTATACCATTTTTAAGGTATATTCATTTTCAAGAAACTCTTTCTTAATACCAATGAGTGCTTCTCTTAGCGGAACCTCGACCATGGTCATGTTTTGCAATATTCTTTTCTCCTTCATGGTCAGTCTACCAACAAATGGATGTCCAACTAAATCGTTTGGTAAAGAATGATTATGTTGACCGCAAACAACATCAACACCCCACACATCATCTCCTTTATACAGACATTTCATTAAAAATAGACATTCATATTTTATTGTAGCACTTCGAACATGTCTTTTTGAATTTTCAACTGTAGGGGTATAAGATTAGTACTTTCCACTTCTTTAACATGCGAGCCAAACTATAGGCTTCCTCCAAGAATCAACTTTGTCTGATTTAGTTATAACCAGTACTATATTTAATTTTTAGCTTCTGTTTGACACTAATGAATGTGTCACGTGAATGAAAAACCTACATAAATTTATAATTTAATCAAATTATCATCATTAACGAGTATTTGTATACTTCAATATTATCATTAATTTTTAACTTCCGTTTGACACTCACTTCATCTGTCAAAAAATGCCAAGTGAGGTCTACTTCAATATTTTCATTTTTTGATTCAAAGTTTTTTCTTAGGGTTTTGGATTAGGTTTTGAAGAAGGGAAAAAACATGAAGTAATTGAGAACAAGGAGCTAATGAGTGTTGGAAGACCAATGAATATGTTTGTTTTAAAACATTAATTGGATAAACAGTAAAAGAGAAATTTGGGGTGATAGCAACACTCAGTACTAACGGTGTGATGACAATGACTAAAACCATAAGACTTTTTAGGTGGGAGCTGTTGCTTTAGCCTTTATATGCTTCCCCAAGCGTCCATGCCGGGGAGAAAAATGCAACAGTTAAGCCGACTTTCGCGTACGGAAAGCACCCAAGTCCGACTGGGCATTGGTAATGGACCCATAACTCACAGACCGAAGTACCTTTCTCACCGTCAAACAGTAGAATCAAATTCCAAAAGCACCTCGAAAAATATCTGTTAATCCATCAATTAAATTAATAAACCAACTCCGAAATCAGCTCAAAATCCTTTTCCTCCATCGTCAAAAATAGTCTCATCATTCGTCGTAAATAAAGAGGAAAAGGAACCATATTTCAACCAGAAGAGAGATGTGGGAATCTATAATTTTAACCCTAATGGCCACAGCCGGTAATAATATCGGAAAAGTTCTTCAGAAGAAAGGAACCATTATTCTCCCTCCGCTCTCTTTCAAGCTCAAGGTATTTTGGATCGTTAATTACTTTAGATCTTGTTTATGCTGATTTGTTCCAGTCATTTAGAAACGTTCTTTCTGATAATAATGTTATTGATTCTGGGTCCGGTTGTTGTTCCATGATAATAATTTAAATATCCAGTAAAATCACGTACTAAAAACATTTCAAGGAGATATTGGTTAGGCGTGAATTTATGTATATATCTAATGAGACCAGTTAGAAGATCATTTTTATGCAAAATTATGCTGAACGTTTAAATAAATCGTGTGTAGGTAATTAGGGCTTATGCTTTCAACAAGCTTTGGGTTATCGGTTTTTTAATGGATATCGTTGGTGCTTTGTTGATGCTGCGGGCTCTATCTCAAGCTCCGGTGAGCTTCTTTACAGTGTTAGTTTTTGTTTGGGTTTGATATTGACTTAACTTTTCTGCATGTTTATTTTAGAGTGCTGCCTACTGTCAATAACAATATAAATTCTTCTTTTACCCAAATTTCGAAACTGGGTAAATTGGAGTCCACAAAGCATATTTGGATTTCATAAAATTTATTTTTGTTGGCCAAAAGCAATAACAATGCTCGTTTAGGGTGAGAGGAAGAAAAATACAATGTTCAAGATGGACGAGGGTAAGGAAGAAGACAATATTGAAGTTGAATGTAAAATTAACCAACACCAGCTATGAACATGAATTTTAAAAAATATGTAAGGGTAAATATATAATATAATGGAGTATGAAAGGAAATATACGGGGTTAATTTTTTAACAACCGATGGAGCGAGGAAATTTTTTTAAGGGGTGTTGGTAAATCTAGCCTAGTGTTGCCTCATAACTATGCTAGTTATACTTGTATGAATTTTTTTTTGATGTATGACATTTTTTATAAGGTGATAGGAACTAAAACTAAATACAAAGTGAGATTATGTGTCTATGACTCATATTCGAAGGAAACACAATTCAGTGAGCTAAATGTTATATGTTAAATTTTGAAAGCTCCATTGGCTTTCCATTGTTTGTTACAAGTTGTTAGCATATTGATGCTTTGTAATGCATAGAGAATGTCAGTTTTCAGAATATATTATTTCACCACGAGCATTTAGATTGAATTGTTTGTTACAGGTATCTGTTATACAACCAGTTTCTGGTTGTGGGTTAGCTATACTTTCTGTCTTCTCGCATTTCTACCTTAAAGAAATTATGAATGCTGTGGATTGGTTAGGCATTACTTGGGCTGGTATTGGCACAATAGGTAATGTAAGTTCATACCTTATTCTTGGTATCATGAATATTTTTATGCTGCGGTCTGTGGAATTATACATATTTATACATATATGTATGTATATATTTGTATGTTGCCATCATTTTTTTACATTTGAAAAGGTGGACCTTGAAAGTGAATTCAATTTTCATCACAGCTTGAATATTGAGAATAAACGCTAAAGTCATTGACAACTGCCTGTCTACTTCTACTGACTACAGTGTATCTTTGATAATATTGTTTAATATGACTAGATGCTAGTTTGATATGTTCAGACAATTGTTTATCATCGGAATCAATGATTGTGAATGTTACACTGAATTCTTTTGTACAAGGGTTAACATATTTTACAAGCTTCTCCCATTGCAATAGTAATACCATTTCCCATTCTGTAATGTAATTATTATTTTAAGTGGTCAGCTGAAGTAAATATTTAGAAGGAAACGGAAAAGTAATGATTATTTTGTAGTTTAAAGACAGTTGTTGATACTCATCTGGCTGCATCAGAATATCATAATCTGGATATTTCAGACTTTACTAAACCTCCACGCTTTATTTTCCCTCCATTGAAAGTTTGCACAGTTTGTTTTCACTTACCACAGCATTTTTTTTTCTGTGCCCTGATTAGGCTTTTAAAAATAAAGAAAAATCTTCCCATTGCAAGTTAATATAGTATGTATTTTTCCTTTGCCCTTATTAATCTGGAAAAAATAACCTCCCCTTGCAAATTAGAATAGTATGTTTTCACCTACTGCAGTTTTTTTCCCCTTCTTTCTATGCCCTTATTATTCGTCAAATAAATTACCCTTCTTTCAGTTTGCTCAACATAACTAAATTCTTATACATTATCATCTTCATATCGTTACGAATCATCTCCGATGATAGTTATGAGTTATTATGAATGAAATGGTTTCTGGGATCTGTTCTGTCATGTCAATCATCCATTTCCAACTTCGAATTGTACCATTTAAAATGGCAAGATTTTGAATATGTACAGGGTGCTGTAAGATAACTATTGTTTCATGTTTTTCCTTGTGTTCATTTGCGTGATTTGCATTTTCCCTCTTATTCCAGGTGTTGGCATTGGTGGTGAAGAGCAAAAAGCATCCAATATTTCACTATATCGCCTACCTTTGCTAGTCATCACCGTTTCCATCTTGTTTGTAGGTATCATACTCTATGTGTCATATATTATTTTAGGTTGCTTTAGGGTTTTCTTCATACCATAGTACCCAAAATCGAATGATGTCCAACTTATTTGGTAATCACCCATTCCGTAATAAAGGTTTTCAGTAGCAGACAGAACTGTGTTCATGCATGTTTGACATTCTTGTACGTGTAGGAATTCATTACCTTTCGTTCATTACATATTTTACTAGATTGCACAATCGTATATTCAATACCTATCTGTTTTACTATTTTTTTTTTAACTTTGCTTACTATTACGAGAGGTGGAGCCTTGGCGCAACGGTTATATCACCTGCATGGTGATCTGAGCGTCCAGGTTCTAGTTTGGAAACAGCCTCTTTGCAATGCGAGGGAAAGACTGCGTACATTATTAACCTCCCCAGAGCCTGCTATCGTGCGGGAGCCTCGTGCACTGGGTTCCACCTTTGCTTAGTATTGCGACTTCAAAATACCTCTCATTTCTTTCTTATGTTTGTGTACTAGGTTCTCTTGAATATGTGGCTTCACAACTATAGAAGTCAGCGACGTGAACAAGAACTGGTAAGTTTAGCATGTGCCATTAATGCTGATAGATGGGTTTATAATGTGTTTCTTATGTTGAGTTTTTCTGTGCGCTTTTTCTACTCAGATGCAATCAGAAGTAGTGGAGGAAATTATATATGGCTTAGAATCAGGCATATTGTTTGGGTTAGTTATGTTAGCCCTTCTTTAGTTATTCGTTCCTTTTGATGCAAGCTGCATCTGTTTGACATTCCAACAGTGTGTTGGTTGCCTTCATGTTATTAGATGCAACCTATTGTGGCATAGAGTAATAAAAAGTCAGATCAGGTACTCGTAATCTCCGCTAAAGTTTCTCACCCATGTGAACATGAAATATGACAAATGCAATATAAGCTGGTATGTTATTTAAACAAAATTGCTCAGCATTACTTGGGTTACACGATGAATGTAGGATTTTCTACTCTGCAATTGTAAAATACTAGATTGAACATTTTTTTGGTAATTGAATTATTTATGTATACCTATCTACGCTTTATGCGGCCTTTATCCGCCAGCATTTGAGCAATAAACAAATATTTGATCAATAATTTTTTTTGAAGCTCCTCTTTAAAAGCTGTAAATACCATCAAAGTTAAAACCCGTCTTCACTGTGTGTCCTCTACTGCAAATATATTTTACGTTGTTTAACCGGGATTCTTCACATATACAAGTTCTCCATACCTACATCTAAAGTTTTGTACGCAAACAAAGAATCTGAATGCTATACATTCATGCTACAATGCTATATATGCTAAATATTTCAGCTTGATCATTGATGGATAAGCTAAGTTTTAATGTAGTGTGTATGAATGTGCAGGATGGCATCAGTGATATCAAAAATGGGGTTTTTGTTTTCGGAGCAGGGCTTCTCTAAGTTTCTCGTTCCCATATGTATATCAATCAGTATCGGCTGCAGTGGCACTGGCTTTGTTTATCAGACCCGAGGCCTTAAGCATGGGAGAGCAATCGTGGTTTCTACATGTGCTGCCGTGTCATCAATTGTTACTGGAGTGCTAGCTGGCATGCTTGCTCTTGGTGAAAAATTACCTTCTGCTCCCCTTGCTCGTTTCATTCTCTTGCTTGGATGGTAAAATATAACTTGTTCCAATTATACATGCAACTTAAATCATAACACACCTAAAATACAGGACCCTTGTCTTATATTTTGCAGGTTATCAATCATATTTGGAGTAATTTTGTTAGTAAGTTCGACAAGGATAATGGCACATCTTCCAAGACCGCTCAGGCGTTTTTTGAGAGCCAGCCCCGAAAGGAATCAAAATATTAGACGAACCCTTTCTGCTCGTGGTAAGGAGCTGAACCCTAGTACTATAATTCATACTTCTACTCTTCACCACTTGATTCCTACTCCTGCTAAAGAGAAAGCCTAACTTTTACTATTTGGTTCTTACACATTCTTTCTTGGTTCTTGGTGTTATACAAACTGTGAACATGTTGCAAATTGGTAGCTGTTTGATATTGATATGTGCTTTTAACTGCTGATATACGATGTTATTTGCAACATACTGAAATTTGTGTATACAGTGGAAATGACATGGATATGTGGAACAATGTTATATGTTTTTTCTCAGTTTTATTGTATTTGGTTTGTTTTTTGTTTTTCTACTGCTCTTAAATTATTTTTACTTCTGTGATTTTCATTTTCTTTTTCTTCTTCTTTTTCTTTACCCCGTGGGAATATTTGTTTATGAAGAAATATGCTTTTCTAGGTACCGGTCTGTTTCCAGTATGCGAGTTTATTTATTTATTTTCCTGCCTTTAACCGATGGTTTGAGTTTGAAATTACGCATGTGGAGACCTGACATAATTTCTGAGAATCTGCTGCACAAAAAAGGATTGTTTATGTCGGGAATATGATTTTCCTTGGGTATTCCTAAAAGAAAATTTAATAACTTTACATTGGACCTGCGGTGTATGCTTTGGATGCCAATGGTTAGCTTTACTGTAAATATAAATAAATAAAAAGAAATAGTCTATGTATATTTATACTTTTTCTGACCACTTCTCCATATTTCTCTCAAACTTTAAATTGTTGAATGTGTCGTTGGGTCCTAAGGATCATGTGGATAATATATAAAAACTGTGCGTAAAGTTGTCAAAAGAAATGAAAAATTATCACACTTGTGGTGATCCGTGATTGACATGTCATTTATCTATTTGTTATCATTTTCACTTAGATGGAACAGCAGTAAAAGCATCACCAATAGCTTCAGCATTGAATATTCACAGCTTTGAAATATTCAGGATTGAAAGGAGGAAAAAACTAACCGTCACACATTTCATTAAATGGACGTCTGACTCTAAACATTCATTTAATGTGTGCTTAGCATTTGACATTGATATTTATATTATGCTGGAGGTTCGGTTGGATATTCAAATAAGAGATGCAGGATGGCTAAGGGCTTTGAAATGGAGTTTGGCCGTTGAAACGGAGTCTGGCCGCGGCTTGATATGTATATTATACTATTAAATTTGAGTTTCATCCTTGTTTTTCTTCCTTCATCCTTAGCTTTCTCGCTAATATGTGTTACTCATAGTTTATTTAGAAATTTTAGTAGAATGTAAAGAGTTGTTTGGACTTTTAATTTCGTCCCTCTATAACTCTTCCATAATATTCAACATTTTTCGACTTAAAATTTGTCTTAATCCCTAAATTCAAAGCATAATTTTTGCCTCTTTCAATAGAATTGATAGCAATAGTAGAATTTTGGATGAAAATTTCAATTTCAAGATAAATCAAAAAATTATTGTTCATCTTAATTTCCTTTTTTATTTTCTTTTGGATTTTAACTTTATGCATTATATTACTAACCATTAGAATAAGAGTTACATTTCCTAAAATTTATGCTGGATTTATGTAGAATTTATTGATTTCGTTTACAAACATGGATTTAAATGTGAAAGCAAAATTGGAACTTTGTAAAATCATCAGTAAGCAATGTCATTGCTATATAATTGTTAATTTTTTAAAGTTTTAACTTTTTTCCATTCCTCCATCATTCATTTTCATTTTGAGTTGAACTAGTGATATATTAGGGTTGAATTTGGACAATGTTGGCACAAAAAGAAGTTTCCCTTTTTTCATTTTTACAACAACAACTACTAAGGTATCATTCCCAAACAAGTTGGGGTCGACTAAAGATGAAACCCAAAACTATATGACAAAATCAATTTAAAAGTAATAGCAACAACAACAATATTATAAAAAACAATGATAATAATAATACAATAAAGTAAAATAATAATAATAATAACAACAAATAAGTAAAATATAAATAAAGATAAAAATAAAATGGAAAATAAAAATATATAAAGAAATTAAAAAAATCATGATAATAATAATACTAGCAGTAGTAGTAATAATGATATTAATAGTAATAGAGATCGAATACCAAACACTACATCTTAGACTCTTATTCACTAGTCATATAATCTACCTCTTATAACACCTACCCCTAAACCAACCCTAAGCAAAAAGCTCCTAACTCATGGTTCTGGTACATGGATCATTAACTTCCACACACTGTTGTCTGACACCAGTTCTTCGAATATATTCTAATCCTTCAAGTTCCTTTTTACCACTTCCTCCCATATTAACCTTAGTCAACCTCTACCTCTTTTTAAGTATTCGATGCAGCATATAATTTCAATGAGCACAGGTGCCTCACGAGGCCTCCGTTGGAGATGTTCAAACCATCTTAAGCGGTGTTGGACTAGCTTCTCTTCAATTAGTGCTACTCCAAGTTTGTCACGTATAATCATCATTTCTAACTCGGTCTCGTCTTCTATGACCACAACTCCATCGCATCATACGCATCTCTGCTACACTTATCTTCTGCACGTGTTGTCTTTTAGTAGGCCAACATTATGCACCATACAACATCGCATGCCTGATTGTCATTTTGTAGAACTTTCCTTTAAGTTTTTGTGGGACTTTCTTATCACAGAGAATGCTAGACGCCAGTCGTTATTTCACCATCCCGCTCGAATTCTAAAACTAACATCTTCATCAATCTCACCATTATACTGCAACATTGATCATAAATATCGAAAGGATTCCTTCTTGGGCACTACTTGTCCGGCCAGAGTGACATCTCCATCCTCTGACCCGACACTACTGAATTCACACTTCATATACTCCGTTTTAGTTCTGCTAAGCCTAAAACCCTTTGATTCTAAAGTATGCCTCCACAACTCCAGTTGTCTATCAACCCCTATCATACTTTCGTCATTTAGCACAACATCATCAGCAAAGATCATACATCAAGAAATCTCACCTTGTATACCCTTCGTAACCTCCTCCATCGCTAGGGAAAAAGTGTTGGGACTCAAAGCTGACCCTTGGTATAATCCTATCTTAATGGGAAAATCATTGGTTTCACCATTGCATGCTCTGACACTAGTCACAACATCATCGTACATATCCTTGATAAGGGTAATGTACTTTGTTGGGACTCTCTTCATTTTTAGAGCCCACCACATAACCTTTCTCGGTACTTTGTAATAAGCTTTCTCTAAATCGATAAATACCATGTGTAGATTCTTCTTTTGCTCCCTAAATCTCTCCATAAGTTGTCTTATTAAGAAAATCGCATCTGTGGTCGACCTCTCAGGCATGAAAGCAAATTGTTTTTGAAAAAGCTTGTCATACTTCTTAATCGATATTTAATTACTCTCTCCCAAAGCTTCATTGTATGACTCATAAGCTTAATTCCTCTATAGTTTATGCAACTTTGAATATCTCATTTATTCTTAAAGATTGGAACTCCTACACTCATCTGGCATCTTGTTTGATTTGAAAATATTATTGAACAACTTAGCTAACTAGCTATTCCTGTATCTCCAAGGCATCTCCACACCTCAATGGGGATGTCATCAGGCCCCAACATCTTGCCCGGTTTCATCCGTTTTAGCGCCTCCTTTACCTCGGACTCTTGAATTCTCCAAACAAAATATCTACTGGTGTCATCAAAAGAGTTGCCCAGCTCAATAGTAGTGCTATCACCTTCTTCATTGAATAGCTTGTCGAAGTATTCTCTTCATCTATTTTTTATCTCATCATCCTTCACCAAAAATATGTTATTCTCATCCTTGATGCATTTACCTTAGTTGAAGTCTCTTGTCTTCTTTTGCGGAGCTTAGCTATCATATAGATGTTTTTTTACCCTTCTTCGTACTTAGCTTTTGATATAGATCTTCACATGCCCGACTCCTTGCTTTACTCATCGCTCTCTTTGCGTTCTTCTTTGCCGCTTTGTATCTTTGCATGTTGTCCTCGCTCCTGTGATGATGCGAGCATTTTTAACATTCCTTTTTTTGATAGCCTTTTGCACATCACTGTTCCACCACCATGAATCTTTAGGTTCGTGTTTATTTTCTTTATTATTCCAAACACCTCAGTAGCCACTTTTTCGAATACACGTTGCCATCTCATCCCACATGTCATTTGCTTCTCCATCCATATTCCATGCCCCTTTTTCCATCACTCTATCCTTAAACACCCGTGAGGCATCTCCTTTGAACTTCCACCATTTTGTCCGACTAATCTTGGCTCTTTTATCCTATCGAACACGTATCCGAACATGAAACTCAGATATCAAAAGCCGATGTTGTGAGGTAACACATGCTTCAGGTATGACTTTGCAACCTACACAAGCTCGTTTGTCATCTCTTCTAGTAAGAACAAAGTCAATCTGACTAGAGTGTAGGCCACTACTGAAAGTAACTAAATACGATCGCCTCTTTCTAAAGAAGGTATTATCTATCATGAGGTCATAAGAAATAGCAAAATTCAATATTTCTTCTCCTTCTTGGTTCCTATCGCCATATCCAAAACCACCATGCACCCTCTCAAACCCCCCACTAGTTGAACCAATATGGCTGTTGAAATCTCCTTCAATGAAAAGTTTCTTGCTACTAGGCACATCTCTAACCATGCCATCTAGCTCTTCCCTGAAGTTCCTCTTAGCGGCTTCACTTAGACCTACTTGTGGATCATAAACACTAATGACGTTTAGAACCATATCACCAACTACCAGCTTGACTAGGATGATCTTGTCCCCTTGTCTCCTAACGTCGGCCATTCTGTTTTTAAGGTTCTTGTTAATTAAGATGCCTAACCCGTTCTTCTTACTTTCTTTTCCCATGTAACGTAACTTGAAGCATGTGTACTCCACCTCCTTTGCCCTCTGGCCCATCCATTTGGTCTCCTGAACGCATAAGATATTACCCTTCTCCTAGTCATAGTATCAACTATCTCTCTTAACTTTCATGTTAAGGATCTTACATTTAAACTACCTAACCGAATTCTACTTTCATCGACTAGCTTCCTTGCCCCTCGCACCCACCGAGTAAAGTGCGAAGACCCTTGCTCATTTATCACTACATTAGGGCATCGATGTAGCGTGTCACTAAAAGAGTAACGACCCATCCCTTGCATATTTATTACCATAACCGAGCCTCGATATGGGATGCCACTGAGGGAGTGGCGACACATCCCTTTCTTATTTATCACTATACCCAAGCCTCGATATGATGCGTCACTAAAAGGGTTACTCCCCAAAAAATATAATAAGGTTCCATTTCCTTAAGGTAGGCTATGGTTTTTATATTGGCTCGCCAAGCCTATCACAATCCTCCTCCTTTATCCTGCCTCGGGACAGGCTGCATAGAAAACTACACAGGCGAAGATTTTGCACAGCAATATTTTCATAACCTAAAAATTATACATATACAACGCACCAATTAAATCATGTAGAGGGTCGGGGATTGCCCAATTTTTAATTACTTTTCCCCTGGATCCTAATCGATGAAACATAAGGTTGATTATTATATAGTTGACTAAGAGTTTGCCAACAGGGTTAGCGTGGTTGGTTAATGATTCAGACTACGAGATCAGAGGTCACTAGTTCGAACCTCGAAACTGACAATTCTGTAACAAGTACCTGAAGTATGTGATAATAATAATAATAAAAAATAAATAAAAAAAAATAAAAATAATAAAAAAAATAAAAAAAAAATTAAATATAAAAATAAAAAAAGATAAAAATAATAAAATAATAAAAAAATAAATATAATAAAATAAAATAATAAAAAATAAATAAATATAAAAAATAAAAAAATAAAAAAATAAAAATAATAAATAATAATTAAAAATATATATAATATAAATATAAAAGAAAAAAAAAATATAGAATACTTCCCTAGAGTTTAAAAGTGAAGCTTGGTTCTCTAGGTAATTCAAAAAAAAATTTCAGTTTAAGTTTCCATAATTAGGACTTGATTTAGGTTGAATTTATTATTTCATTTAGTAAAATGATTTTAAATGGTGAAAGCAAAATTGGAACTTTATAACATCATCAATGAACGTAGCATAACTGTTTAGTTATTAACTTTTCATATATTTAACCTTCTTTATTTTCTACGCCTTTCATTTCCATTTTGAGTTGAATTAATAACAACACAAAATTAAATTTGGGTAATAGCAAAAAAAAGAATGATTTTTTTCATTCTGCATAACAATAAAGTTGCGACCTAAATAGTATGAAAATAGATGAGCCTATAATTCCAGTAAATAGTGACACTCATTGTGTATTCAGTAATTCAACTATCATCATTGCTTTTTTCCTTCATTCTTAACTTTCTCTCCTAAGACTAACATGTGACACTCATTGTGTATTCAGAAATTTTCCTATAATGTAAAAAGTTGTTTAGACCTTTCCTTTGGAAGATTTAAGAGTATGCCTTATGGACAATTATGTAATTTGTTACATAAATCTAACTCTGTAGTCAATCTTATTCCTAATAAATGTGTGTGTTTTCTATCATATACTTTGTTATATTGTGATATAATTAATTAAGTAATTAATTTAAAGTATATTAATAAGAAAATTCTCAAATAAATTATTATGTGATTGTAGTTGCAAATAATTGTAATCGTGAGTAATTAATCACAAAATAAAATAACATCTTGTTTTAAATATTCTTGGTGGAGACGGGTCGAGAAAAGATATCAACACAACCATTGAGACTAGTTTGCGTTATGTTCTTCAAATATTGGACAGTGTATTACTCATGGTTGTTGCAGACACCAAGGGATTACATACTCATTATGCAGCAAAAGCCCCACTAAAGCCTCGATAACGCCCTGCTAAAGCACACAACGCACTTCAACCACTACGCTATTTCAATTTAGCATTATTAAATAGTAGATCTGCTTAAAACCCCATTGTTTTTGCTACGCCCGCTAAATTAGGGTTTTTAGCACCTGCTTTAGCAACTTTAATGTAAAAATGTTACTTTGACCAGTTCTCTTATAAACTAAATAGACAAACTTAGGGTATAAATCCGAGTTCAAGTCCTAAGCGCTCAACATAAATTAGAACTCCATTCTATTCACCAAGTTTGAAACGAATGGATCATGATATTTTTCGGTTCTGTTACACAGGAGAGGACAATGTTTATTCATTGTGCACAATTGACATGAAAATGAGAATAAATCAACTTTGAAGATTTGATTTTATCTCCAACATTTTTTTTACACATACGAACTTTTCTGATATATCACTGCTGTATCCCCACTATAGCGTTAGGCACCTCGACTGCTATAAAACTACTAGGTTCTTTAACTACATAACATACTCATAGTTCTTGGATATATATGAAGTGACTCGTTCGAGAATTTCATGTTGGTTAACAATAACTAAGTCAAACAGGAAATCTCAGGGTGACGATATCACATGGTTCCCTTGACTTGAGAATATAGGGGAATTTAATGAGAATACTATATTTTTATTATAGTTAAATCATGTCATGGTAATCCATCGGGCGACTATATTTGGGTCTGAGTTGAAGCACGGTGTGAAACACTATTCAACATAAAATTTGTCTCCTCGGTTGTATTTGGCTAATACCACAGTTAATAACAGTCAACTCAAAGTCAAAATCTCTGGCTAAAGTAGTGCAGTTAATAATAAATGTTTTTATTGAACGAAGGACTTTGTATTTGGAAAAACCGAGTTGAAGTGGATAATATTGGAATTTTGACCAATACAAAATTCCATATATCGTAAAGTGATATAGTTTTGAAGCTGAGAACATGTGTAAATTATTTTTACTAAATGGCACCGCTTAAGAAAATGTGAAATTAGATTTTACCGAAAAGATTTGTAAATGATGAATTTGGCCAAACTATCACACCACTAGCAAAAGTTGTGTGTAAACATTAATATTTGAATGCCACTTATAGGTCAGATCTACAAGGTAAAATTTCCTTTTACATTTATATGTTTTGATTCATGCTTATCGCCATTTATATATGTGTTATTTCCATTACTGTAAATACAATTAATTGTAAAAATTTGATTAGTTAGTTAAATGTTCTGTTTTAATTCAATTTGACAGTTTTAAATTAAAACATTTGTTTTTATGTTTTTTTGCCATATATGTTCAGATATTTATATAGTAATTTTATATAAAACTTATTTTTAATGACTTCATAAAATTATTTATTAATTCTTAATCATCTTAAATCATGAGATAGAATAACGTTATGTTTTAGGCCAATACCAATTTAGCATATGTATTGTTATATCTAAACCATTTTCAGTAGTTTTGAAAAAAATTCTAGCCAAAATATTATTTATAATACATATTCATATTTTATAATAATATAATTAAATTCTAAACTTATGAGTTTATATATATGTATATATATATATCTGTTTGTGGTTGGAATTACACAATTATTTGGCTATGTATTGATAGAGTTAAGGGGGCCCTAGGTGCAATTATGTAATTTCTTGCATATATCTAACTATGTGACCGATCTAGTTCATAGTAAAGGTGTTTTATATCTATTATATACTTTGTTATATAATGATATAATTAGTTAGGTACTTAATTTAAAGTATATAATTAAAAAAATCTTTAAATAATATGTTATGTGATAATAATTACAAGGAGTTGTAATCAAGAGAAAAATATCACAAAATAATATAACATATTATTTTAAACATTTCTAGTCAAGATGTTTTAAGGAATGATATCGATACATCCATTGAGACCAGAGTACATAATGCTCTCCAAATGTTGGGCAGTGATACTCGTGGCTACCGGGGGCACCAAGGAGTTACATGCTAATAGTTCTTGGATAACCATGGAATGACTCAATCGAGAGCCTCTTATGGTAAATACAAGTAGGATCAAACAAGAGATTTCAAAGTAACGATGTTACATAGTTCTCTCGACTTGCGAATATCATCGTACTGTAATGTGGACAGTCCACTTTGACTATATTTAAATCATAGCATAGCAGCCACCGAGCGACTATGGTTGGGTCTGAGTTAAAGCATTTGGAGTGAAACATTATTCAATAGAGAATTAGTCTCCTCGAATAAGAGGTTAGTATTACTATCAACTATAGTCAACTCAAAGTCAAAGTCTTTGGCCATAGTAGTATGGTTAATAGTAATTGTTATTATTGAACCAGTGACTTTATGCTTAGACAAACCAAGTTGAATATGAATGATATTGGTCAAAATCAAAGTCCTAAAGTGATATATGTTTGACAAAGAGAATTGGTATAAATAATTGTTACCAAAAGGTACCACTTAATATTGTAAATTTGGATTATACCAAAAAAACGTATAAGTGATAAATTCGGTCGAACTATCACACCACTAGCTAAGATGAAGTGTGAATGTTAATATTCGAATTGTTCGATATTAATCACCGAATGGATTTACAACTGAGAGTCACACAACCGTATAGACGAATACTCTAAAATACCACACGATTTAGTAAATATATAATTGTTGTAAATTAAGTAAATTAGTTAATATTTATGAAATATTAATTAATCATTTGATGTATTGGTGACATTAGTAATTATTTGGGTGCCCTTTAGTATTTAGTTGGGCGCATATATAAAATATATATATGTAAAAATCGATATTTGATATTGATACACATTTAGTTTGGATTTAGTTGTTATTAATTACTTAGATGGTTTGAAGTCATTAGGAGCCCAAGAATCCCTAGTTATGGCCGATCAAAAGTGGAGCAATGAGGGGTTTAAGATTTGAATATTAGATCTAGAACTCGGTAAAAGGTGGATTAGAAAATTAAGGAGAATGGTTCTCCTTAGCTCTCTCTATAAAAACCAACTTAACCCCTCATTATTTGGTTGATCTCCATCTTTCATCTCACTTGTTCCTGCCTCCACCATTACCATTCCTACTTAAACCCCAAGGCCAAAATTTATACACTAATCTAAATCAGATCAGATATAAGACATAGTACTCTAGATGTAACAACCTGCACCTTAGTGGGTCTGAATTTTTGCTAAATTGAAAACCCAAGTCCACTAGAGTACGAATCATTGGCGTTAATATCTAGTAATAAACAAAAGGGTATTTGAGAGCTATCGATAAGAACTCACATCAGAATAATGAAGTATAATAAACCATATATATACTGACTAAGGCTAATACCTCGGGTATCTAGTGCCCTTGTCAGTTCAGAGCATGCATAAGGAGATCTATCCTTCCTCTATTCCCGCTTTGTACTAGTAGCCATCTCTCTAAATCTATCATGTGGGTTGTAATGAGGAGGGGTTAGAATATGGTTTTGGTGACTAATAAATTACATACTTTATCCATAACATTAGTTTATGCCGATTGTTTTCCGTTACATGTTATGTCTATTATTTAAAGCTTAGTCATTTTGACTTCATGTATGCATACGATACGTCCAACCTACTCCAGGTATACAATAGCTATAAATATAAGTATCACAATCCCTCCATGGACTAGGATACATTCCCTGCTAGTATCCATAACTCTACACCATGCTGGGCATACACCAACAGTGTCTAGGTCGAGTTACCCATGTACACCGAGCAACCTCTCGTTAGTGCCTAATAATGGCATTACAACTATTTAGCCGTATTCTAATTCATCTTGAAGACTCATCTAGGGGTCATCTATCCTTTCCTCCTAACAAAAAACAAACAACTGGGACGATGAATGTCCCATACAGAACCTACACTAGTAGGAGGTCTAGTCCGTTCTAGGTGGAACCCAAATCTTTTTAATGACAGCGGCAAAACCGATGACGCTCTCGACCTATGTGTACATCCCCACCCCTCGCATATATTGAAACGACCCGAAATTTTGGATATTTGAAATTGGAATATTTAATTGATTTTAAATATTTAAAATTTAATTTTTAAACTTGAATTTCAAATATCACTATTTATTGGATGATTTAATTATTGAATTTAATAATTGGAAATTGGGTAAAATATGAAATCTTGGTTTTTAAGCTTGTTAAAAATAATTTGAAGGCTTGTAAAATTTATATTAATAGTACCGAGGATAATAGAAGTTTTAAAATTGAATTCGGAAGTGATTTGTTCAGTTTTAAAAATATATCGTTTAAATCGACATTTAAAAATAGCCTTTCGAGGCACAGTCTCGGAATTCGACGAAACCAATTCCATTGGATCCGTAATAGTGTATTATTATCAGATTTTAGAATTTCGTAACTTTTGGAGTTATCGTTTGGTCGTACGGGTTAGAAACGCGTTGAAAATTATATCGAAAGTACAATATAATAACTGGATCCAAAAAGTTATATTCTCCATACGATCGAATTAGGACTCGAAACCTTTTCCATTGCGTTTGAAATAAGGGTATAACTTTATAAACGCCTAGCGGCACGCCTCGATAGGGGGTCGAGATTTTAAGCTGCGGACTCGAGATAATTTAAAATTTGAATATATATATATATATATATATATACACACATACATACATACATACATTGATTGACTATATTCACATCAAATTGCTTTGTCTTTTCTCAGCCACCTAAGATCTGACCTTAGCCCATTCTAACACACTTTCCCTTTTTAAACCAGACAAAGAAAAAAATGCAAAAAAATCAATTCAAAAACAAAAATAAAGTAAAACATTTCAAATATAAATTTATATATGCCTGCAACGAAGTCATCAGCCCTCCTCATTTTCCTTTTCTTTCAAGTTGGAATAAATCCATGGTCGCGCGATTTCAGTTTGAAAAAAAATCTTAATGGCCGAACTTCGAAATTTCTACCTCAGGTTTTACTTCTCTTCCATCCTCAATCCAAAGTTTGAAACACACGGCTTCCTTCTTCCATCCCCCTTCACGAGTGAAATCAAGATCGAAAAAGAAAAATATAGGAAATAAATGAGGGCTGCATATGTACTCCTCTGCAAAATTCGAAGCCCTCAAATAAAACTTTTCCCCTCTTCTAATTCATGTCGCACAAAAGAAATCGTGCTCATCATTGATTGCGCGAGAGGAGGAGGGACGACTGCGATAGGTTCATCGATAGTCTCGAACACGAGAAAGACAGGGCCGCACAGTCATGGGGCGAGCGTGCGTGGCGACCACGGCAGGTCGTCGTTGTCGGAGACCTTGTTTTCACGTTTAGAGTGATGGGCCAGGCGGAAAAAGGCAAGGGGGGATGCTCAGGATTTGGTTGCGACAGACGACGCTTCAATCGTGGGGGGGGGGATTCGTGCTGGCAGCGTGAAGTAGGGTGGCAAACGGCAATGGTTCAGGCAGGATGGAGTTATGTTCGAGCGAGTGTTGTAGTGTGGTGATAGTCATCAGTGAAGCAATATCCAGATTTTGAGAGGTATAGAGCTTTTCGGTTTAATTAAATTTAATTAGAGTGATATTAGCCAAGTAAAGAAAAAGAATTACAGTAAGGAAAATTTGAAAATTTATTTAGCTAATAAATTTAAAACTCAAACTGAGAGTGTTAATGGTAGGTTAAACCATGTCAAAAGCTCATAAATTCGGATATTTCTTTTATACGAGGTCAAGTCGAGCGAGATGTGCAATAAAGTCAAATATTGGATTGATCAGAAAAATTCGAACAAGGAAATATAGGTGAGTTAATCTCACTCAAATTGGATTACTAGCAAATTTTAAATAGTTAAAATTTATTATTGATTGATGGATTGTTGAATGGATAAATGTTATCAGCTGAATGTGATATTATATAGTAATATATATATATATATATATATATATATTGGAGTGATTGATATTCCCGCATTATATAGCGGATGAGACCCTATACGCCCCACATAATAGCGGACGGCCCTATATACCGCGATATCTTTCTTGAAGTGGGATTGGTATTTTTATATTGTGCTAACATTTGTGGATGCACGGAAAAAGGTTGGAGGGATCAACCTGGATTCCTCAAGAACATTTAAATTTATTTTCATATTCACTAATATGGTTTATTTGATAATCTGTGATAGATTATATTGATAATTGGAATTATTGAATGCTATGGTTTTGTTGGATATATTTTGATATTTTAAGATATTAAAAATTGGATTTTTGAAGGAAAATAAAAAGGGAAATTTTAAGTAAAATATTTATAGTGAAGTTGAATAAATTAAAAGAATGAATTTGGGAAAAAGGTAAAAAGTTTGATTTTATAGTCCTATTGAATAAACTCCAAGTATGGAAAGAAAAATAGAGATTTTGAATAAATAGGAATAAAAGGGTTTAGGGACTTAAGTGATATTGATTAAGAATAAAAGGATTTATTTTTAAATTCAAGATTTAAACGAGTTGGGTAAAATAAAAGGAGAATTTTGAAATAAAGTATGAAATTGATGTTCCAGATTTAAATAGGATTTTAAATCAGAAAAGAGCAGTGAATCTGAAATTAGGGGGTTGGGGTGATTTGGGTAAATCAAGTAATAAATTTCAAAATGGAATTAATTCAGAAAATCGATTAAGGGTTTTGAAACAGTGATTAAAAAGGAGAATGAGACTATGGAATTTATAAACTGGGTTTATAAATAAAGTGAACTATTTATCAGTGGATAATTTGAAATTATAAATTCACGATGGGAATTTATAAGGAGATGGTAATTCGTTTTAAAAATAAATAGCGGTTTTATTTTTAAAGTGTGGAAAATGAAATTTACGGGGTTGGAACGTAAATTTTAAACTGGAGATAAATCGAGAAGGATTTATAAATGACAAGGCCGGTTTTATTGGAGTGGAAAGTGTATTTTCCTGAAAAGCTAAGTATATTTTCAAAGAAAGATTTTTAAGTATAAATTAGAAGTTTTAAAAGTGTTTGAAAAGAATGTTTTAGAAAAATTTATTATTTAGTTGTTTTAAAATTGTTAAAGAAAATTTTAATTAAGTTAATCATAGTAGTTAATTATTTTTAAAGGTTAAATTGGTATTATGATTTAAAGGATAATTATTAAATATTTATACTTTATATAATAGCTTTATTTTAAATGTAGTTTTTGGCTAAAGTTTTACTTGGAAAATTATTATAGAATTTCATAACTATTATTTGAATAAAGTAATTTAAGTAGCTTTATTATAAATATTTTAAGTGTATAGTTTGGATAAAGTGATTTAATTTATTTAAAATCTAAATTTAATAAGACTTGGTGTTTTTAGTGAAAATAAAATATTTGGTTGAATAATTGTTTATTTGATAGTTAAATAACCGACTATCAAATCTGGACCCAGGTATAACTTTGGAAATATCTAGAAGAAGTACGGGAATTATATGGTACAGTACCGTTCGAGGTGCTATACTGTACGCATAAACTCGTTTCATTCTTCTAGGACGTTTATAAGAAAATCCGTCCACAAAATGGTTAGGAGGTGATCTCCGATCGTTTTTTCGTCTGTGTATTTCCTATAGAACCGGGGTTGAGTTTATCGGGAATAGAGAACGTTGTTTCGAAGAGACCGAGATCAGATTTGTGATCCGAAAACCACTTCGATCCAACGAGTACGTTTTCGTAAGGAAGACAAGAGCTTGGAGTCGAAGATGGAGCAGTGAAGTGCAAGGGCTAATCGCTACTAATCCTGAGGGTGATTCCAAAATGGATGTAGTAGGAGTAGTGCCTTCGGTTCCGTTTAGACCGGGAACGGACTTTTATGGATGATTGCTATCAGAACATTGTCATTGGAGGACGATGAGCATTCTAAGTGAATGTGTTCTAAAAAGGTAATCGTAGCCTCAAGCCTCATCAACCGGGAATGGCTAAAACAGGGGAGGTGCAGCAAGGCTTAGTGGGTGGCTTCCAAGTTGGGTAAGATCATCCCTGTCTAGAGTTTCTTTTTATTTTGGCTGTGTGGGCGGTTGCTGATCCCAACCGTGGGGTGATCTTATTCGGGCTATCCAGTAAGGGATAGTTTTGGTCTTGTGTTGCAGGGGATCGGGAGTGGTCCTCGGTACACTGATCTAGGCCAGGTACTGTGACGGGCGGTACCCCAGTAGCCCTGCCATTGTATGGAAACCAAATCTCCAATAAGCGCCGTACGGTTTTGATTGTGCCCAACTATGCTGGAATGTGAGATGCAAGCATTTCAGTTATTTGAATAAGTATTTGTACTTAGACACTATTATAATATCAGAGGATTTTGATATAAAATGTTTTGGTTATCGTAAGGTAAAAACCCGGCATGTTTATTTATGGCGTGGTCTTACGAGATACCTTTGATTTTCAACGAATTTTGGAAACTTTAATAATTCAATTGAGTGTGTTTTCTTACGCCGGATTTCCAGACTGACTCGGTTGTGAAATGACCCTACTATGTTCCACCCTAATTTCATAAGGATTTTTTTTTTTTTGCTAAGAGATGATATATAGATATATCATTCATTGCAAATATCTTTTCCAAGGTCATTTTCTTTTTCCAATAAACAAAATATATCCAGGATCAAAATAACTTACCAATATAAATATATCAGTGTATATCTAATAACATACACATACATATGAAGATGTATGTGATCTTCTTATCTAAGTTCAGAGTGTATACTTCATTTTTTTTGTACAGGAACATTCTGTTTGATTTAGATTTTTAGCAATTCAGATAAATTATTGTATTCAGATTTTTGGCCATAATATCCACTAGAAACATGTACTTAAGTCTGTCATTAGGATTAAGAAATGATCAAGTAATAATCAGTGGTAAACAAGCTTTTAATATAGATGATTATGTTAAAGTCTGGATAATATCAAATTCAGTATAAAAGTAAGTGGATCCTAAGTGAACACAAGCAACATCTAGGCGTAATGGAAACGCGCCTAACTTATACATGAAAGGTCACGAGTTCGAGTGCTATGCTGGTCGGTTCAAACACAATTTTTGTTTTTCTTTTTTTTTTTCCTGTATGGTTTGTAATCTGATATCTACCTACCTTTGTACATATATTTTTAATGTTTGCCTATAACCTAACATACAAAACAATTCTTCTTACTTTACTATTTTTGAATCCCATTCCTATAGCTGTTCTAGGAATTATAATTATATTTTTGCTCAAATATCAACATGTACACAGATATACATGTACATGTCAATATCTCTGCTTATTTTCCAGAAAACTGGGTGAAACAATTACTAAAGGTACTAAGCTTTGAAATGCACTTTTATTCTCAGAATACAATCTATCATGATCAACCAATACTTCATTCATTTGGAGCTGGTTAACTCATGGATCCTGTATCTACCACATTAGTTCAAAGCAATGGAGATACCCTTCATTTCATTCTATCTGAAGCTTTTAGAAAAACATTTTACTTTTCCTAATTCAATTCAGAAATGAATTCAGATTTATTTACAAAGCATTTCAGTAAAAAGAAAATAAAATACTTTAAGTTTACTTCTTGCTAAATCCAGATTTTAGTTCTAAAACTCAGTGCTCTGTTATGTCACAAGATTAGCTAATACATATATGAATTATGCTATCACATAGTTGTATATTTCTTCCAGATTTTTATTTATATGAACCTACTTGAGCATATTTCTCTTGTTTATATTTCAGACACCACCTCAAAAACAAATCAAACCTTAACACACAACCATTTCAACAGAACAACAAATTTTAATCTGACACTTTACAGATCATAAGGGCAACTTGATCACTAACCATAAAATATTCAATACATGACTGGAAATCTTAGAAACATAATATTTTTCCTGAATACATGCAGATATAATCAATTTAAACTCTTATTGAGACTAGCTAGCATGTTCATTCACTCCTCCATAAAAGCCATAACTTCATTTTTACTTAGTGCCTGGGTTACCTGAAAGAACATAAGTGGCTGCCTCATTTTAAAATGAGACACCCCAGATGCCATGAGCAAACAAGGGTCAGATCTATGATCTGGTATGAATAACATCAATTCATTCATGATATTAAGCAATAGAGAATATAAGGGTACTAACTTGTTATTTAAGCAAATTTCTGCAATCAAATATTTTAACATAGTATAATTAAGTTGATTCAGGTATGATATATTCACTTATCATTCCTTCACTTGCATACATAATCATGCAAACATGATTATCTATTGGCATCAATTTCATTTACTGGAATCATCTTGGTTCCATACCATTCAACCTAAGAAATATCCACATTCCTATTTCTTCATTTACAGGTTGTAATATTCAATTTAAATCCCTGCCTCATCTGCTATTAAGGAATCACTGGGACACATTGCAATGAACTAATTCACATCATTGCACAAAGATCTCAGGGCTTAAACAAACCATGTGCCAACTTGCATACTTCAAATATGACAAGCATTCCAGCAGTCATCTTGGCCTTCCCTTCCCTAGTTTATTTACTAGTGTATTGTCTTAAATCCTAACATCAAATATGCTAAGTGAACATGTCACTGCAAACATGGAAACATCCATAATTTCTTCTAGCATAATTTCCCCTCAGAAATAATCAGACAGTCATTTCCTAAATGGGGTCAATATGTCTTGATCTTAGTAAATATAAAAACATTTTCAACTGTAAAAGAGGCATGGCATGTTATACTGATCTGCAAGCCTTTATGATTGATTCAGATTCAAGATCTGGTTCAATCATAATTTTAGCTTGTGGGTTTTTTTTTTGATTAAGGGCTCAGCACTTAGAAAATTTCTATTGCACCCTTAACATTTTTCTTTTCAAGCCTCAGCACTTATACCAAGTATAATGCAGCTCCAATCATTTTTATAAGGTTTCCATGCCATAGATCTATAACAGTTGAGAGTATTCTCTATATAATTTTTAAGATCCTAAACTTTAACATTTATGAGTATAAATAAAACAGTATGATACTCATCCAAAGACAAATGTCTCAACCAATCAAAGATCATCAAAATCATCCATATTAAATCATATCAGATTTAAAATAAAACATCCAAAAAGCATTGATGAAATCATATACATCAAAACCAGAAATACATAAATGGCAATATAAAAAGTGGCTGCCTCAACTCAGGTCTTAATGCCATGAACTCAGTGAGATTACTCACCTAAATGTTTCTTCTTATTAATCCAGAAAATTCTTGTTTGAGTGTTTTCTCCTTCCTTTCAATATTTTCTTCTTCTTTTCTTATTTTTTATGCAGCTCGGGGTAAAATAATTCTACTGGCTAAACTGCCTATTTATAAGCAATTTTCCTCTAGGGTTTTATTGAAACAGAATTCCATTTCTGTCCTGGCTTAGCATCATGCATTTTTCATTCATATTACCCCGGCCATATTAACCAATTTAAAGGCTGCATTTTCTTTCTTTTACTTTTTCAGAAAATGGCCACTCACTTAGTCATGTCAAAAGTGTGACTATTCTATTTATTTTAATTATTTCTGAAAATCCCCTTTGCTATTTTTGCCTACACAAGCATATTGACTTGTATCACATTTCATGTCATTTTAATGTTATGGTTTCACTTGCTAATATATATATATATATGTACTTTTCAGTATTTAAAAATGTATATTTGTATACATATCTTATCTAGGCTTATTTTAATTCCTCTTTTAAATTCAGAAACATATACACCTATATGTATACAAGTTTACAAATATATATATATATATATTATTTTCTTTTCTGGGTTTTAAATAAATTTGTTTACTGATCTAAAGTAAAACTTACTTTTCTTATTTTCTAAGATGACCCATAAAATCTCAGAAATCAAATAACCATGTTGCAAAATCATGTTTGTATTGCTCTTTAATTCTTGTTTTAAATCCAAGAAATCTGGAGTTCTTTCTTGTGCCATTTCAGTGTGCACGTGCACACATATACTTGCACACTATTTATTCCAGAAATTTCACCATATTTAAATCTAAATATTTCAAAATTAAATCATTTTACAAAAATGATTTTTCACAAAATTTTGGGGTATTACATTCACCCCTCCTTTTAGGAATTGTGTCCTCACAATTTTTCTAACATTTAGTAAGCATCATTTTTCTTTTCTGAAAACTTATCAAATATATGCATAAGCAAACAAATTCAACCATATCAACCATGCATAACAAATAATTTTTCCAGAAGAAAAAAAAATTACCTTTTAATTTGCAAAAAGCTTAGGATAATCCATTCTAATCTTATCCTCTAACTCCCATGTGCAGTCATTAGGATCACTACTCCACTGGATCTTAACTAGTTTCAAGGTTTTGCTCCTTAATTTCTTTTCTTCCTTGGCTATAATCCCCACTGGTTCTTTTTCATAAACCAAGTCAGGATTTATTTGAATTTTGGTAGGCTTTTCCAAAATGTCTTCCTTATCATGTACCCATTTTCTAAGTTGGGACACATGAAAAACATTATGCATTGCTTTCATCTCCTCTGGTAGTTCTAATTTGTAAGCCAATGAACCAATTCTTTCCAGAATTTTATAGGGTCCAACATACCTTGGTGTAAGCTTACCTTGCTTGCCAAATCTCATGACTTTCTTCATAGGTGAAATCTTGATGAAAACAAAGTCTCCCACTTCATATTCCACTTGCTTTCTCTTCCTATCTGCAAATTTATTTTGCCTATCTTGAGCTGCTGCTATTCTTTTTCTTATTAACCCAATTTTCTCTGTGGTTTCTTTAACATATTCAGGTCCAAGAATAGCCCTTTCTCCAGCCTCTACCCAGCATGTAGGTGATAAACATGGCTTGCCATATAAGGCTTCAAATGGTGCCATCCCTATGGTGCTTTGGTAACTGTTATTGTAGGTGAATTCAGCTAGATGGAGGTGGTCTTCCCAGTTGCCTCCAAAGTCCAGTGTACATGCTCTCAACAAATCCTCTAAGACTTTGTTCACCACCTCAGTTTGACCATCTGATTGTGGATGGTAGGCAGTGCTTAAGCACAATTCACTCCCCATAGCCTCTTGAAAACTTTTCCAAAATCTTGAGGTGAAGATGGTATCCCTATCACTCACAATGGTTTTGGGTATGCCATGCAACCTTACTACCTCTTTCATGAATATTTGAGCCAATTTTGGAGCATTTCTTTCTGTTTTAACTGGGATAAAATGTGCTACCTTAGTTAGCCTATCCACTATTACCCATATACTTGTGTTTCCCTTCTTAGATCTAGGAAGACCATCTATGAAATCCATAGATATATCCTCCCACTTCCACTGTGGTATACTAAGGGGTTGCAATAGTCCTGATGGCCTTTGTGTCTCTGCCTTGACTTGTTGGCAAGTCATGCACCTTGCAACATATCTGGCCACATCTGATTTCATCCCCTTCCACCAAAGATTTCTTTTCAAATTTTGATACATCTTGGTGCTACCTGGGTGTATGGAGTACTTACTCCTATGGTACCCATTTAATATTTCCTCTTTCAATTCTATATTTTCTGGAACACATATCCTATTTTTATTCCTTAAATAACCATTTTTATCAATTTGATAATTTATTACTTCCTCCCCTTTTGATATGAGCATTTTCTTTTCCATCATGTTTAAGTCTTGTTCCTGCATTTGTCCAATCTTAAGAAGTAAATCTGATTGCAGAGATATCATACTTAATTTTCCTTTACCTTTACCTTCTTCAATAGGCATCATTTGTTCCTCACTGTTTTCCTCAATTTCCAAATCAGTAAGTATAGACAAATCCCTAAACTCTTCCATCATCAACATGGCTACCTTGGCATGTTGTCTACTCAAGGCATCTGCAACTTTATTTGCCTTGCCTGGTGTATACAGTATATCTAGGTCATAGGCAGCTAGGAACTCTACCCATCTATGTTGCCTCATGTTCAAATCTTTTTGTGAGAATAAATATTTCAGTGCCTTATGATCAGTGTACAAAATGAATTTGGCACCTAACAAATAATGTCTCCAAAGTTTCAAAGCATACACAACTGCTGCTAGTTCAAGATCATGGGTTGCATACCTGGTTTCATGTGGCTTTAATTGCCTAGATGCATAGGCTACCACCTGGTCTTGCTGCATCAACACAGCCCCTAACCCAGAGCCACTTGCATCAGTGTACACAACCAAATTTTCATTTCCTTCTGGCACTCTCAATACTGGTGCATCAATCAGGGCTTCTTTTATTTTGATAAAAGCTTGCTCACATTTTTCTGTCCATACAAAGGCTTGGTTCTTTCTAGTTAAATTGGTAAGTGGTGATGATATTTTTGAGAAATCTTTTATGAATCTCCTATAATATCCTGCCATCCCCATAAATGATCTAATCTCACTGATGGTGCTAGGCCTTTTCCATGCTTGGATTGCCACTACTTTGTTAGGGTTTACTGATATTCCTTTGGCAGAGATGACATGCCCAAGGAAATGCACTTCTTCTTTCCAAAATGCACATTTTGAAAATTTTGCCTTTAAATCATTTTCCCTTAGTCTTGACAAAACTAAATGCAAATGATTTTTATGCTCTTCCACTGTCTTAGAATAAATCAAAATGTCATCAATAAAAATCAGTACAAACTTGTCTAGATAATCTCTAAATATTCTATTCATCAAATCAACAAAATATGAAGGAGCATTTGTCAAACCAAATGGCATGACCAAAAATTCATATAAGCCATATCTTGTGTTAAATGCAGTATACTTAACACTTGAGTCTTCAACCTTCATTTGATGGAATCCTGATGCTAAGTCTAGCCTAGAAAATATTTTAGCTTCACTGAGTTGGTCAAAGAGATCATCTATTCTAGGCAATGGGTATTTATTCTTGATGGTTACTTTATTTAGTTCTCTGTAATCTATGCACATTCTCAAGGTACCATCATGTTTTCTCACAAACACTACTGGAGAACCCCAGCAAGAATTGCTTGGCCTTATAAATCCCTTGCCTTCTAATTCTTCCAACTGATTTTTCAATTCTTTCAGTTCACTTGGCCCCATTCTATAAGGTTTCTTGATTATTGGACTTGCTCCTGGAATGAGATTAATTTGGAACTCAACTGGTCTGTGGTGTGGAACACCCTTAACTTCCCCAAACACATCCAAGTATTCATTAACTATGGAAATTTCTTCAATGGTTAGTTCACTCAGATCTTTATCTAAGTCAACTAAATGATACAATTTCCCTTCCTTAGCTATTTCACATAGAACTGTGATTCTCTGGCCTCTAGAATCTTGCAATGATATGGTGGATGAGTCTAAATTAATTATGGCTTTAAATTGCCTTAACCAATCTACCCCCAATATAACTCCTATATTTGGGTAATTTAAAACATATAAATTGGAAATAAAAATATTTCCTCCTATGTTTAACTCCACATCCACACAATTCATGTTCAAAACACTAGAACTCCCTAGGGGACTTTGTACAAGCAATGGGGTTTCAACCAATTTGCAGTTTAATTTTAACACTTTAACTAATTCATAGGAAATCAAAGAGTGTGTTGCTCCAGTATCATATACTACTGGTATGGGTATGGCACAAATGAGTAATGTACCTTCCACTTGGCCATGATTTTCAGCATCAATTTTCACTGCAGATTTGCCTTTTCCTTCCAAAGTTGCCAATTTCCCTTGCTGTTTATTCTCAGGACAGTTCCTCTTCATATGCCCCTCTTTCCCACATAGGTAGCATTTGAAGGCTCCTCCTTTTAACTCTGGGCACCTTGGTTTGATGTGTCCTTCTTTTCCACAATGATGGCAAACCAATTTCTTCTTAGTATCATTGGCTTTAGTATCTTTACTCTTCCTGTTGTCTGCCTCCTCCTTCTTTTTATCATAAGGGTGATATCTTCCCTTATCCTTCTTGTTGTTGCTCTTAAAATTCCTATATTTCTCTCTTTCTTTGTCATGTTGTTCCAGTTTCAAAGCCAGATCAATTACTTGATCAAATGTCCTATCTGCATATGGTAGCATAGCTCTGCTAAGTCCTGGGTTCAGCCCTTTTATATACCTATCATTCTTGGATGCTTCATCTGCCACTAGCATTGCTCCATAATTAGATAGCCCCTCAAACTTTTGAGTGTATTCAGTGACATTCAAAGTTCCCTGCCTAAGTTTGATAAATTCTTCAAGCAAAATGGTCTTGGCTGATGCTGGTACAAATCTTGCCTCCAACATCTCCTTGAACTGATTCCAAGTGATTTCATTTTCATTTCTTCCAGCTATGATCACCTCCCACCAGCTTAAAGCTACCCCTTTCAGTTGTCTAGAAGCTACTTGCCTCTTTCTTTGGTCATCCAACTGCATGTCATTGAAAATCCTATCAAGTGTTCTCAACCATGCTTGAATTTCCATCACACTCTCTGTTCCTTCAAAACTCTTGCCTCCCAAATTGGAATAAGTCTTCAGTAGTTTTGAAAGCTCTTCATGTGGGTTCTCAGGCCTATGCCCAATTCCATCTCTTAAAACCCTCACAAATTCTTGCATATCAAGCATTTGAGGTGCACTGGTTCCTGCATTGTGATGAGATCCTCTTCCTACCATGTTCTGCTAACTAAATTCTGGGTAAATGGTATTAGCATATTATGAGTGCTTCTATAATTTCTAATTTCTTATCTAAATTATTTCATCCAAAACAAACAGACATTATACATTTCTATAATACTTAACAATCAATGCAACCAAGTGCTCTGATACCAACTGAAATGACCCTACTATGTTCCACCCTAATTTCATAAGGATTTTTTTTTTTTTTTTTGCTAAGAGATGATATATAGATATATCATTCATTGCAAATATCTTTTCCAAGGTCATTTTCTTTTTCCAATAAACAAAATATATCCAGGATCAAAATAACTTACCAATATAAATATATCAGTGTATATCTAATAACATACACATACATATGAAGATGTATGTGATCTTCTTATCTAAGTTCAGAGTGTATACTTCATTTTTTTTGTACAGGAACATTCTGTTTGATTTAGATTTTTAGCAATTCAGATAAATTATTGTATTCAGATTTTTGGCCATAATATCCACTAGAAACATGTACTTAAGTCTGTCATTAGGATTAAGAAATGATCAAGTAATAATCAGTGGTAAACAAGCTTTTAATATAGATGATTATGTTAAAGTCTGGATAATATCAAATTCAGTATAAAAGTAAGTGGATCCTAAGTGAACACAAGCAACATCTAGGTGTAATGGAAACGCGCCTAACTTATACATGAAAGGTCACGAGTTCGAGTGCTATGCTGGTCGGTTCAAACATAATTTTTGTTTTTCTTCTTTTTTTTTTCCTGTATGGTTTGTAATCTGATATCTACCTACCTTTGTACATATATTTTTAATGTTTGCCTATAACCTAACATACAAAACAATTCTTCTTACTTTACTATTTTTGAATCCCATTCCTATAGCTGTTCTAGGAATTATAATTATATTTTTGCTCAAATATCAACATGTACACATATATACATGTACATGTCAATATCTCTGCTTATTTTCCAGAAAACTGGGTGAAACAATTACTAAAGGTACTAAGCTTTGAAATGCACTTTTATTCTCAGAATACAATCTATCATGATCAACCAATACTTCATTCATTTGGAGCTGGTTAACTCATGGATCCTGTATCTACCACATTAGTTCAAAGCAATGGAGATACCCTTCATTTCATTCTATCTGAAGCTTTTAGAAAAACATTTTACTTTTCCTAATTCAATTCAGAAATGAATTCAGATTTATTTACAAAGCATTTCAGTAAAAAGAAAATAAAATACTTTAAGTTTACTTCTTGCTAAATCCAGATTTTAGTTCTAAAACTCAGTGCTCTGTTATGTCACAAGATTAGCTAATACATATATGAATTATGCTATCACATAGTTGTATATTTCTTCCAGATTTTTATTTATATGAACCTACTTGAGCATATTTCTCTTGTTTATATTTCAGACACCACCTCAAAAACAAATCAAACCTTAACACACAACCATTTCAACAGAACAACAAATTTTAATCTGACACTTTACAGATCATAAGGGCAACTTAATCACTAACCATAAAATATTCAATACATGACTGGAAATCTTAGAAACATAATATTTTTCCTGAATACATGCAGATATAATCAATTTAAACTCTTATTGAGACTAGCTAGCATGTTCATTCACTCCTCCATAAAAGCCATAACTTCATTTTTACTTAGTGCCTGGGTTACCTGAAAGAACATAAGTGGCTGCCTCATTTTAAAATGAGACACCCCAGATGCCATGAGCAAACAAGGGTCAGATCTATGATCTGGTATGAATAACATCAATTCATTCATGATATTAAGCAATAGAGAATATAAGGGTACTAACTTGTTATTTAAGCAAATTTCTGCAATCAAATATTTTAACATAGTATAATTAAGTTGATTCAGGTATGATATATTCACTTATCATTCCTTCACTTGCATACATAATCATGCAAACATGATTATCTATTGGCATCAATTTCATTTACTGGAATCATCTTGGTTCCATACCATTCAACCTAAGAAATATCCACATTCCTATTTCTTCATTTACAGGTTGTAATATTCAATTTAAATCCCTGCCTCATCTGCTATTAAGGAATCACTGGGACACATTGCAATGAACTAATTCACATCATTGCACAAAGATCTCAGGGCTTAAACAAACCATGTGCCAACTTGCATACTTCAAATATGACAAGCATTCCAGCAGTCATCTTGGCCTTCCCTTCCCTAGTTTATTTACTAGTGTATTGTCTTAAATCCTAACATCAAATATGCTAAGTGAACATGTCACTGCAAACATGGAAACATCCATAATTTCTTCTAGCATAATTTCCCCTCAGAAATAATCAGACAGTCATTTCCTAAATGGGGTCAATATGTCTTGATCTTAGTAAATATAAGAACATTTTCAACTGTAAAAGAGGCATGGCATGTTATACTGATCTGCAAGCCTTTATGATTGATTCAGATTCAAGATCTGGTTCAATCATAATTTTAGCTTGTGGGTTTTTTTTTTTGATTAAGGGCTCAGCACTTAGAAAATTTCTATTGCACCCTTAACATTTTTCTTTTCAAGCCTCAGCACTTATACCAAGTATAATGCAGCTCCAATCATTTTTATAAGGTTTCCATGCCATAGATCTATAACAGTTGAGAGTATTCTCTATATAATTTTTAAGATCCTAAACTTTAACATTTATGAGTATAAATAAAACAGTATGATACTCATCCAAAGACAAATGTCTCAACCAATCAAAGATCATCAAAATCATCCATATTAAATCATATCAGATTTAAAATAAAACATCCAAAAAGCATTGATGAAATCATATACATCAAAACCAGAAATACATAAATGGCAATATAAAAAGTGGCTGCCTCAACTCAGGTCTTAATGCCATGAACTCAGTGAGATTACTCACCTAAATGTTTCTTCTTATTAATCCAGAAAATTCTTGTTTGAGTGTTTTCTCCTTCCTTTCAATATTTTCTTCTTCTTTTCTTATTTTTTATGCAGCTCGGGGTAAAATAATTCTACTGGCTAAACTGCCTATTTATAAGCAATTTTCCTCTAGGGTTTTATTGAAACAGAATTCCATTTCTGTCCTGGCTTAGCATCATGCATTTTTCATTCATATTACCCCGGCCATATTAACCAATTTAAAGGCTGCATTTTCTTTCTTTTACTTTTTCAGAAAATGGCCACTCACTTAGTCATGTCAAAAGTGTGACTATTCTATTTATTTTAATTATTTCTGAAAATCCCCTTTGCTATTTTTGCCTACACAAGCATATTGACTTGTATCACATTTCATGTCATTTTAATGTTATGGTTTCACTTGCTAATATATATATATATATGTACTTTTCAGTACTTAAAAATGTATATTTGTATACATATCTTATCTAGGCTTATTTTAATTCCTCTTTTAAATTCAGAAACATATACACCTATATGTATACAAGTTTACAAATATATATATATATATTATTTTCTTTTCTGGGTTTTAAATAAATTTGTTTACTGATCTAAAGTAAAACTTACTTTTCTTATTTTCTAAGATGACCCATAAAATCTCAGAAATCAAATAACCATGTTGCAAAATCATGTTTGTATTGCTCTTTAATTCTTGTTTTAAATCCAAGAAATATGGAGTTCTTTCTTGTGCCATTTCAGTGTGCACGTGCACACATATACTTGCACACTATTTATTCCAGAAATTTCACCATATTTAAATCTAAATATTTCAAAATTAAATCATTTTACAAAAATGATTTTTCACAAAATTTTGGGGTATTACAGGTTGTTATTTTCTTATAATGCTCGGGTCAGACCGAGTATTACAGATACAGGATAGGATGCTATGGAGCTTAGGAGACGAGCCGGATGACGAGACGTATCACACGTATTTAGTGTATATTCTGTTGTGTATGGTATGCTGTATATTTAGCTATTGAGAGGACAAGTTATTATAACTGTCCATTATTGTGCTATTGTTTTGTGTTGTACTCTGATGATGTAATGTATAAAAACAGTTATAGTTCCTTTGTATAAAGATCAGTTGTTATCTATTATATATTGTTCCGCTGCGATTGTGAGATCCTGGTGTTGTTTTCTATTTTCTTCTTCTACCTCTTTCTTCTTTTCCCTAACGATATGGTATTTCCGGCATTCGATGGTTCAGCATGTAATATAGTGGACATATTGATGTCGATTTTCGGACGTCGAAAAACCGGGCCGTGACATTTTGGTATCAGAGCTGAAGGTTAAGTGAGAACCTTGGCTCTGGTGGGGATTACTCATTAAAGATAGGGTCAGTAGCACCCTAGAATGAGTTTGAGAGTATTAATAAATATGAGCGCGTATTTGTTAGTGAATATAAAATCGTTTTATATTGTGTTGAGTGGATTATGGATTCCGGTCAATACGAGTAATTAACGTTATTGATATGGATCTCTAAGCACTATAACAGAACAATTTGACACGGTATCGTTTTAAAATGGGGTAAATGAAACAATTTTACCCGAATTATTTTTATATATAATAGAAATAATTTTCGTAAATTATTATATATGGTCTGCTTGGTTGCTTGGAAACGATAGTATTAAACTGTTATCATTGTTGCGTGGAAATTGAAATAAGAAATAAATGTTAAAACCAAAAGTTAAGAAATTAACCCATATGACATAATGAAATTTGTAAATGTGAATTATAAATGTGATTTATAATTGAAATGGGATAAAATTCCTGAGGAATATTTAACTATAGATTGAAAGGATTTGAAATTCGAAAATTTGGGAAATTTAATTTATTTGAGTTTGAAAATGATTTTCAAAGGGCTCTGGAGGAATAATAGTGATATTATTCGAATTTTTTTTGGATATGAAATCTGGTGAGATTTGGAATTAAAAATATTTGAACAGTTTTTTAAAGAAGTAAAAGCACTGAACTCACTTCGGACGTGGAAAATAACTGCGGTGATGACTGCAGCATCACCAATGTTCATTTTCGAGTTTCTAAGAGAGGAATTGCTACCTGAAAGTTTTGAATTGGAAATTATGTGCAATACTGATTTGATTTGAGATTCAAAGAATAATTTGATATACCAAAGGACTTTGGGTATATATGTTTTCAAAAATGATTTTTAAATACTTTAGTAATTGTTTAAAAACTCTGGGTTTGGTCTAAAATTGTTATTCGGAGATATGATAAAATGGTTTGATAACTTATGAGAATTTGAAGTTATTTGGAATGGAATTTAACTTGAAAAAAAAAGTGTTAAACTAAAGTAAGTGTGATAATAAAATAGAGTGGTAAAGTAAACCAATTAAATGAAGTGAATTGGAAGAGATTAGTGAATGGAATGTAAATAAGTTTGGAAACTTATAGAAGTTAAAATTTGAATTGGAATGGAAAGTTAAGCCTAGTAGACTTAATGGAATAAGTTATTGGGCTAAAAATTTAAATAGTTGGAATAAATTAGTGGAGGAACAAATTAATTTAAAATGGTAAGTAATAGAATTGAAAATTTAGTTTGAATTGGACTGAGTAAAACAAAAGTTGGGAATAAAAGTTGATTGGAAATAAATTAGTGAATGGGGAGGTAAATTGGATTCAAATGGAATTGAAAATTTATTTTGAATAGAAATGGATATAGACCAAAGTGATGAAGTGAAAATAAATAGAGAAAATTGTGTAAAATATTTATATTGAACTTAAGAAATGGATGGTGAAATCCTTAAGCAAATTTGGTATTAGAAATATACTAAGTTAATATTTGAATGAAGATTAAACTGAAAGTTGTGAAAAATGGTAAGTGTGAATATGTGCATGGAAATTGAAATAAATGTGAATAGAAAGAAATTGATATAAATAATAAATCAATTGGAAATTAATACCTAAGTGTACGTATATTGTTTTATGCGCATAACGATTAGATCCAGATTCGAGTACAGAATTTCGAGATAGTTATATCGATCCGAGTTAGGATTTTTCACTCGATTTTCGACGGCGAACCCTGGATATGGATTTTTGTTGAATGGATAAATGTTATTAGCTGAATGTGATATTATATAGTAATATATATATATATATATATATTGGAGTGATTGATATTCCCGCATTATATAGCGGATGAGACCCTATACGCCCCGCATAATAGCGGATGACCCTATATACCGCGATATCCTCCTCGAAGTGGGATTGGTATTTTTATATTGTGCTAACATTTGTGGATGTAGGGGAAAGGTTGGAGGGATCCAACTGGATTCCTCAAGAACATTTAAATTTATTTTCATGTTCACTGATATGATTTATTTGATAATCTGTGATAGATTATATTGATAATTGGAATTATTAAATGCTATGGTTTTGTGGATATATTTTGGTATTTAAAGATATCAAAAATTGGATTTTTGAAGGAAAATAAAAAGGGAAATTTTAAGTAAAATATTTATAGTGAAGTTGAATAAATTAAAAGAATGAATTTGGGAAAAAGGTAAAAAGTTTGATTTTATAGTCCTATTGAATAAACTCCAAGTATGGAAAGAAAAATAGAGATTTTGAATAAATGGGAATAAAAGGGTTTATGGACTTAAGTGATATTGATTAAGAATAAAAGGATTTATTTTTAAATTCAAGATTTAAATGAGTTGGGCAAAATAAAAGGAGAATTTTGAAATAAAGTATGAAATTGATGTTCCAGATTTAAATAGGATTTTAAATCAGAAAAGAGCAGTGAATCTGAAATTAGGGGGTTGGGGTGATTTGGGTAAATCAAGAAATAAATTTCAAAATGGAATTAATTTCGAAAATCGATTTGAAAATCGATTAAGGATTTTGAAACAGTGATTAAAAAGGAGAATGAGACTATGGAATTTATAAACTGGGTTTATAAATAAAGTGAAATATTTATCAGTGGATAATTTGAAATTATAAATTCATGATGGGAATTTATAAGGAGATGGTATAAAAATAAATAGTGGTTTTATTTTTATAAGTGTGGAAAGGAAATTTATGGGGTTGGACGTAAATTTTAAAATGGAGATAAATCGAGAAGGTTTATAAATGACAAGGCCGGTTTTATTGGAGTGGAAAGTTTATTTTCCTGAAAAGCTAAGTATATTTTCAAAGAAATATTTTTAAGTATAAATTAGAAGTTTTAAAAGTGTTTGAAAAGAATGTTTTAGAAAAATTTATTATTTAGTTGTTTTAAAATTGTTAAAGAAAATATTAATTAAATTAATCATAGTAGTTAATTATTTTTAAAGGTTAAATTGGTATTATGATTCAAAGGATAATTATTAAATATTTATACTTTATATAATAGCTTTATTTTAAAAGTAGTTTTTGGCTAAAGTTTTACTTGGAAAATTATTATAGAATTTCATAACTATTATTTTGAACAAAGTAATTTAAGTAGCTTTATTTTAAATATTTTAAGTGTATAGTTTGGATAAAGTGATTTAATTTATTTAAAATCTAAATTTAATAAGACTTGGTGTTTTCAGTGAAAATAAAATATTTGGTTGAATGATTGTTTATTTGATAGTTAAATAACCGACTATCAAATCTGGACCCAGATATAACGTGGGAAATATCTAGAAGAAGTACGGGAATTATATGGTACAGTACCGTTCGAGGTGCTATACTATACGTATAAACTCGTTTCATTCTTCTAGGACGTTTATAAGGAAATCCGTCCATAAAACGGTTAGGAGGTGATCTCCGATCTTATTTTCGTCTGTGTATTTCCTAAAGAACTGGGGTTGAGTTTATCGGAAATAGAGAACGTTGTTTCGAAGAAACCGGGATCAGATTTGTGATCCAAAAACCACTTCGATCCAACGAGTACGTTTTCGTAAGGAAGACAAGAGCTTGGAGTCGAAAATGGAGCAGTGAAGTGCAAGGGCTAATCGCTACTAATCCTGAGGGTGATTCCAAAATGGATGTAGTAGGAGCAGTGCCTGCGGTTCCGTTCGGACCAGGAACAGACTTGTATGGATGAATGCTATCAGAACATTGTCATTGGAGGACGATGAGCATTCTAAGTGAATGTGTTCTAAAAAGATAATCGTAGCCTCAAGCCTCATCAACCGGGAATGGCTAAAACAGGGGAGGTGAAACAAGGCTAAGTGGGTGGCTTCCAAATAGGGTAAGGTCATCCCTGTCTAGAGTTCCTTATTATTTCGGCTGTGTGGGAGGTTGTTGATCCCAACCGCGGGGTGATCTTATTCGGGCTATCCAGTAAGGGATAGTTTCTGTCTTGTGTTGCAGGGGATCGGGAGTGGTCCTCGATACGCTGATCTAGGCCAGGTACTGTGACGGGCGGTACCCCAGTAGCCCTACCATTGTATGGAAACCCAATCTCCAATAAGCGCCGTACAGTTTTGATTGTGCCCAACTATGCTGGAACGTGAGATGCAAGCATTTCAAATATTTGAATAAGTATTTATACTTAGACACTATTATAATATCAAAGGATTTTGATATAAAATGTTTTGGTCATCGTAAGGTAAAAACCCGACATGCTTATTTGTGGCGTGGTCTTATGAGATACCTTTGATTTTCAAAGGATTTTGGAAACTTTAATAATTCAATTGAGTGTGTTTTTTCACGCTGGTTTTCCAGACTGACTAGGGTATTATTTTATTATAATGCTCGGGTTAGATCGAGTATTACAGATACAAGATAAGATGCTATGGAGCTCAGGAGACGAGCTGGATGACGAGACGTATCACACATATTTGGTGTATATTCCATTGTGTATGGCATGTTGTATATTCAGCTTTTGAGAGGACAATTTATTATAACTGTCCAGTATTGTGCTATTGTTTTGTGTTGTGCTCTGATGATGTAATGTATAAAAACAATAATAGTTCCTTTGTATAAAGATCAGTTGTTATCTATTATATATTGTTCCGCTGCGATTGTGAGATCCTGATGTTGTTGTCTATTTTCTTCTTCTACCTTTTTCTTCTTTTCCCTAACGATCTGCTATTTCCGGCATTCGATGGTTCGACATGTAATACGGTGGACGTATTGATGTCGATTTTCAGGCGTCGAAAAACCGAATCGTGACATATATGGTACCAACCTTGCAAACATAGCGCCAAGCCTACGCCTACCGACCCATTTAGATTGCATAATGCAATTAAGGAAATACCCATCTGGTTATTTAGTATCCTATATGGGGATTGAAGCAGACCATTATTGGCCATTTAAGACTTCAAATCTGAGGCAAACCCCCTTTGATATATTTCCTTCACTTATACGTGAACGTATATCCCCACGAGTCCTATAATTGGAGATTTCCCACATTTGTGCAATGTATATACAATTGCTGGTAGCTCCTTGCGGAGGACAGACTTCTGTTGTTTTACATTACTGACCTTGCATTCCAACCCTTACTAACGACTATGTCATTTATAGTTAATTTATATATTTGGTCAGATTCAATAATTCACACCCGTCATAAATGTATTCTTGAGGCTATATTTTTTAGCTGGAGAATTATTACGCCTCCTAAGTTCAATCATTACTGTTTTCTTACATGAACTTACTTCTTATTTCTTTAATGTCATTAAATGTCATTTACCTCTTCTTTCTATTTTACTAGATTAATTGTCTTTTACTACTTGATTTTCGATTAATACAATTAGATATAATTTATTGCTCTTCTTTTTAACTATTACTATTAAGTATAATTAATTAATTCTCTTAATCTATTAACTATCTTTCTTGATTACTGTAATTTTCCCGACTTACCTAAATCATGTATATTAAATTGACAATGAAATTATTGTCACTATTCTATTTACAATACTTTGGTTTTACATTTTGGGATTCTTGTGTTTTAATGCATTGGAACTATATCTTCCTAAATGAAATATTAACACTGTAATTTCTCATAAATTATCTAAAAGAGGATTTATGTTGTGTCCGATACATTAAATTATCATTTTTGTTATTATTCAAATAGACGGTACAAAATACTATAAACAACCCTATTTTGTATATCTATTTCTTTTGGGTATATTCCTTGTTATTCAAACAATACATCTTCATACATAATTATAAAGCTGGATAATTTATAGTAATTTGCATAGAAACATTCTTCATTCCAATGAAATAAGATATTAACTTAAATCCCAATCAAATTTATAACAATCTTCAATTCATGTTTAATAACTTAAGACATTCAACTAACAAATATGAAATTTACATAAAATCTTATTAATGAATTATCTCATAACTTTTAGGTACAACTTTCACCCTTACATGCCAGATTTAGGTATATACAATATTTAATCAAAGTCAACAATTCATAGAATATGTAGGCAAGGTTCTCAAATTCATTGCACATATATTTAAGCCTACAATTCCAAAATTTATATTTAGGCATAAAGGGAACATGTTCACAACGATATAAATCCAATATTATATAAAAATATATAATTTTCCACTCACCTCCAAGCTTCCAAATCTCCAAATTAAAATTCGATATTCCTGATTGACTCCCTTCCTTTCTACCAAAATATGTATCAAAAGTATCTACATATTTATTAGAATTATAGATCTAAGAAGAGCTTGGAATTAAGCGTAGATTTAGATTTAGATTTATAATTTATCTTTTGCTTTGGAGAATCGATTCGACCCTATTCTTCTTCTCTTTTGATTTCCGTTATTCTCCACTTACACACATACATAATAATTTATAATCTTTATTATCCTTAGAATTTGCGGAGAAGAGAAAATGACAGAGTTTTGCTCTTGATTTAGAAAATAGGAGAAGAAAAGTAAGAGGCTAGGCCTGTATTTATAGAAGTCCGTATCAATTCTATCTGTTAGATTATATTAGATTAAACCACACCCGTTCGGCCTAGGTTTATCATCAGTCGTCGCCTTTCACAGGTCGGCCACTCTACTTTACTTGTTGACTGCTAGCGATCGATCGGTTGAAACATAGGGGTCGACAGATTAATGTTAAGTAATTAATGTTGATTTGTTTCCTTTGTTTATTTTATTTCCATATATATAATTATTTTCGATTCAAAATCTTCAAACGTTAATAACTTTTCCGTTTAGACTCCGATCATAAAACATTATATATGAAAGTTGATCAGAAAATCGCTAACAACACAACGGTGCAAGTTTCATAGTCAAATTCTGATGTTTATAAAATAAATTCTATTTTTAATCTTCAATAATTGCTTATTAATTTTTTAGTTAACTACCGTTTAATTTACGGGGTGTCACATTCTTCCTCTCTTAAATGAATTTAATCATCGAAATTTCTCAAGGACTTAATCAAGTACCATAGCACACGACCATTTAAATCTATTCAACCAATCAGTTTACAATCAATTTTGCTGCCAATAATATACAAGTGCATGGTGTATCACAACACATAAAATATGTATACCAAAAAGTGCTAAATCGGTGCCTCCTATGAATGCATTCTTTAAGACAATTTTGAAAATATGATGCAAACTACCTATATATATTGGCAGTTCTATATGCATGCAAGTTTTCAAAAATCAAAAGTCTTTTTTCATACAATAATTTTCCACACTCCTACGAATAGGAGTATGATTCAACCAATTTTTGCATCCAATCCCTACCGTCCAATACTTAACATGTGATTTCTAGCATTCATAATTTTGAAAATCTAGTTTTCTAAATCTAGATTCTTATGTCGGAAAAGGATTTAGATAGAGAATTCCACATTTCCATCCTTCTCTTGAGTACCCATTCCATTGTACCTTGGGACCCTCTCTTTTGCCTTGAATATTTTCCAGCTTTTTCAAGTAGAGTCCGGATAAGGAAATTTATTTTTAAAATATTAAAACCAAGTTATTTCAAAACAAGCTTTATTCCACTATTAACGGGGTAAGGAAAAAGAAATTCTTAAGCTAAAATAATTTTTCTCCTCGTTGTTAACTATATTTAACATACACTCACTTTTGTAGAACAGTAAAATTCATATTTGCTAACCCTTTGACTTTTCCTACTCTTAGCATGTGTTGTTTCAAAAATCAAAAATTTTCTCTTTTTCATTCAAAGTTTTTTTCAATTAAAATTTTGAAATAGTTGGAAATTTAAAAAAAAATAAAAAATCATATTTTAAAACTTTACAAAAGTATTTTATATTTTAAAAATTAAGAATTTTTGAACAAAATTTTCAAAAATATCTGTCCTTAACTTTTTCAAAACAAATCAACCTACATCCCAATGTAATCGCGATTCAGTCGATGGGTTAACGTATATGATTGACCTTAGCCTATTACATAGTAAATTTAAAAAAATCATTTTCATTTAGAGCAACAATCGGCACAGAAGTATATTTATAAATTTTAGCATTTAATGTAACAACCAGCACCCCAGTGGGCCTGAATTTTCGTTAAATCGAACCCAAGTCTACCAATGAACGGATCAAGTCTACCAAAGCACGGATCGTTAGTTTGGTATCTTATAAATAAAACAAAAGAATGCATATACGAGCTCTAACGAAATAGTTAAAATATAATAGATCACATAAGTACCGATCAAGATTTTGATACTTTCCAAAATCAAGTGTCCTTATCAGCACCGAACACGCCAAGCACAGTACCCGTCCTTCTAACTATCATGTAGGTTGTAATGAGGAGGGTGTCAGAACAACGTTCTGGTAACTAGTAAATTATACATCTTATACATAACACTGTTTTATGCCGATTGTTCACTATCTCATGTTATGTCTGTTTACATTTTATTAGTTATCTTGACTCTATATCCGAGTACTAACCATTCCTATCTACCTTTCGTAGATTCATATATATATGTATATGCCTATATATATATGTATATGTGTATATATATCCCATGGTCCCTTAATGGACCTAGATACCATCCCCACTAGTATCTGTCATTTAGCACCCCGTTAGGATCCAACGCCTCATCGTATCATGATTTTGTTACCGTATAACTCGAGGAAGTCCTATAGTGGTTACTGGTTACTGATACCCTTTCATGCATTTCGTCGTAATCTTTCTGATGGCCTTTCATACATTTTGCCATATTCTCTTTGGAGATTTATACTTTGTCTGCTTCCTAATGTGGACTCGGCTCCACTAACCACCATATCCATACTTTGAAGGAATCTCGTTATGGGATAACTAGCCTTGCCTTATCAAAAAAACTAGCAAACAACTGTGGCGGCACACGACCCAGTGTGGTCCACCCTATTAGGCTATAGACGAAGACAGGCTATGTGTAACCCTATCCTTCTTGTTTATCGTATGAAGATTAGCTATGGCAGCCCTACCTTTATATTTGGTACTAATAACCGCTGCATAGTGCACGATCCCGCTCATCACCCGTTTAGATCACCTAGTGCAATCAATACCCAATACTCTCCTCTAAAATAAATTTGAAGCAGACTACTCTATTCCGAGGGTACCCCTTTATCTATACGCAAGCATATACTCTCAGGTCCTGTGGTTGGACATGTCCCACATCAGTATGATGTTACACAACTGCTACTAGCCTTTTACAGTGGGCAGACTTCTATTATGTAATCCTACCGACCTCGCATTCCAACCTACTCTAATGACCTTTTGTCATTTTCTTCATATAATTTGTACGTTAAACTATAATATTCACACCTGTCATAAATGCATAATCGAGGCTACTTATATACATATCTCTTATACATACATATACATATATATTCCCATTCTTACATTCTTTACTTTTATTACCTCTACAGTTCTTATAGTTGACCATAGGTCTTCATTTTATTATGCGTTTTACTTTTCTTCTTCAAGTTCATTTACCGCTTCCTTTTTATCAAATCCTTAATATAGTTGCCAATTTGTTCATTAGTTCCAAACTTTTATTTCTATTCCCATTTTATTCTCTATTTCTTCTTCTTGCCTATTTCTCATACTTTTTTTCATTACTTTCCATCCTATTGACATTTTTATTTCATTCATATCTTAATGTTCAACTTTTGGGATTTATTACATTTTAATACATTGGAACTAAACTTCTACTCAATAAATGTTAACACGGTAAATTTCTATATCTTATCTAAAAGAGGAGATATTTATGCGATGTTTGTAATTATAAGGAATTGTCCTTTTATTTTTGTCGTATTCTTTTCGATGGCCTTCAGTACATTTCGCCATATTCTCTTTGGGGATTTCTTCTTTATCTGCTTCCTAATGTGGAATCAGCTCCACTAAATACCCCATCCATGCTTTGAAGGAATCTTGTTATGGGTTAATTAGCCTCGTTCTATCAAAAAAAGGTAGAAAACAACTGTGGCGGTGCATGACCCAGCGTGGTCTACCCTGGTAGTCTACAGACGAAGACCGGCTAGGTGTAACCCTATCCTTCCCGTTGACTGCCAGGGACTGATGACGTTCTCGCTCTATGATGGCCATACCTCTATATTTGGTACCAACACGTACTTTATAGTTCACGATCCTGCTCATCATCCGTTTAGATTGCCTAGTGCAATCAAGGAAATACCCTCCTCTAAAGTAAATTTGAAGCGGACTACTCTATCCCGAGGGTACCCTTTCATCTATATGCAAGCATATACTCTCCACGGGTCTTGTGGTTGGACATGTCTGACATCAGTATGATATTACACAACTGCTAGTAGCCGCTTATAGTGGGTGGACTTCTGTTGTGTAACCCTACCGACCTCGCATTTGAACCTACTCTAATGACCTTTCATCATTTTCTTCATATAATTTATATATTAAATTATAATAATTCACACTTATCATAAACACATACTCGAGGCTACTTATATACAATCTCATATACATATGTATATTCTCATTCTTACATTCTTTTACTTTTATTGCCTCCACGGTTCTTATAGTTGACCCTGGGTCTTCATTTTATTATGCGTTTTACTTTTCTTCTTCAAGTTCATTTACCACTTCCTTTTTATCAAATTCTTAATATCATTGCCAATTTGTTCATTAGTTCCAACTTTTATTTCTTTTCCCATTTTATTCTCTATTTCTTCTTCTTGCCAATTTACCGTACTTTTTTTTCATTACTTTCCATCTTATTGGCATCTTTATTTCATTCATATCTTAATGTTCAACTTTTAGGTTCTACTACATTTTAATACATTAGAACTAAATTTCTACTCAATAAATGTTAACACGGTAAATTTCCATATCTTATCAAAAAGGGGGATATTTGTGCGGTATTTGTATTTATAAGGAATTTTCCTTTTATTTTTTTGAAATAGATGGTACGAAACACGGTGATTATCCCTATTTTGTACATCTTTTTTTTCATATATATAAATATATATATTCCTTGTTACTCCGAACGTCACACTTTTATTTATTTTAAACTTAATAATATTCAAAAATCTACTTGCAACATTCCAAGTTGCAATGCATTAAAATATCATAAACCCCAAAGATCCAAATAAATTTTCATTTCAACTTAATTCATATTGGTCAAATAATAATATATTCCTAATCATTATGCATTTTATTAAGATTTCATTCAATTCATGTTCGTCGAATAAATATAAATTCCTAATCAGTATGCATTACTTTAGATTCAAATTCATATTCGATGAGAAAATACCAATTCTATCATTACACAATTCAGTATCAACTTCATATAAAATTCTAAACTAGTTTCCACAACAGGAAAGCATTGATTCATCAATATAAATTACATAGGTAAGTTTAACCTCCTCAACATTTCTTATTCATGAATTTATTTGCAATTTAAATTCAATTTCTTAGGCATGTAGGAATAGATCTACAATGATATAATCTAATATTACATATAAACATATAGTATTCCTACTCATTTTCCTAAGCATTTCCAAATCTCTAGATCTAATCCAGATCTAATCTTTGTTATATATGTTTTCCACTTTAACTCCCTATTCAGATACACAAATAACATTTACATTTAGATCTATTAGCGTTTGGATTAGAGAGAAGAGATTTGGATTAATTTATTTATTAAAACTAGATTTATAGTTTACCTTTGATGTAGCGACCTGATTTGAACCTATTTCCTATTCTCTATCATCTTCTATTCTTATCCAAAGTGTATACGTGTAAATTAATCTGTTTCTATGAATCTAGAATTTTGGAGGAGAAGAGAAAGTGACAAATCTTCCGTGCTCATTAGAACATTATGAGTTCGAAGTGAGGTCCTAGGTCTGAATTTATAGAGGTTCAAATCAGTGTTAACCATCGGATCAAACTATTCCAAATCTGGGCTACACGACCAAAATCTATTGTCGCACAAAATAAAGCACTGGTTGACTGTCCCATGGCTTAGGTCAACCACTCATGGTCGACCTAAGACACCCTTGGGTTGACCCATGTGGTGAAATTTTTGCAATTTTGAACGTTGTTTGATTTTTGTTGATTTTGTTTCCTTTGTTCAATTATCCTGTCCCGTTATTTCCTCTGTTAATTGATTTTCAATTCTTTTCCCTTTTATAAATTTTCTAAGATTTTAATTTAATGTTAGCATTTAAATCTCCATTAATGTTAACAATTAACATTAATTGATTTAATTGTCATATTTACATATATAATTATTTTTGATGTAAACTTTAAACGTTAATCACTTTTTGGTTTGAACTTCGATCACAAAACATTATATATGAAAATTGATCTGAAAATCATCACGAACACAATGATGCAAGTTTCGTAGCCAAATTTTAACATTTGCAAAATTTCTATTTTCACTATTTATTAATAAATTTCTTTTTAATCAATTAATGTATAAATGCAGGGGAATTACATTTCAGGCATAGGCATAGTGGCCTGTGGTTTCGCAATAAAACTTCCCTGTCCTTCGCTCGCTAAAATTTATCTTTCCAAGATTTTAATGCTTTTGGAACTTAACTTTATTTATTTTTAGTAGATAATTTAATAAATTACTTAATTTATTTTATAAACGTCCAGTCTTACTTTGCAGTAGTTAAGTGTCTTTATGAGATTTTCATATTTATACCATTTTGCAGTAAATATAGCGGTTAATCCAAAAAATCAACATAGTAATAAAAAAGGGATTTTTCCCATAATATCGCACATGTTTTAATACAACAGAGACAACTAATGCTTATAACCCAAAGCCTAAAAGAATAATCGCTAGAAGCTGCCCTTCAACATCAACTGGTGTTAATGATGTTGTAGCTATATCACTTCTTACTCAAATAAATTGACACTTTTAATATGCTATACTACTACAACCTACATGTCTTTACTTACATTTTTGGCTTCTAATAAATAAGGTCCATCCATAATTTTAACTATTACAACCAATTAAGCTAAACTGTGCATCCCCACACTACAGTGGGTAAGAAATATAAACTATGCATCCGCATATAGCATTTGATAAGGAATATAAACAATGCACATTTAAAATAGGGACTGTTTGGCACAGGTCCCTAATATGTTTCAAAGTACACAAAAACCCCAGTAAAAAAAGGTTTGTAAATTAGGTCCCTAGAATTAAGTTATCGAATAATGGCATACACTTATGCAATTATTCAGTGAATAATTGCAGACATTTCCACAATTATTCACTGAAAAATTGCAGAAATTTCTGCAATTTTTTCAAAAAATTGCAGAAAATTCCGCAATTATTCACAAAAAATTGCGGAAATTTCCGCAATTCTTTCAAAAATTTGCAGAAAATTCCGCAATTATTCACCAAAAAAATTGCGGAAATTTCCACAATTATTCACCGAAAAATTTGCATAAATTTATGCAACTTTTGGATATAATTGCATAAATGTCTGCAATTATTCAGTGAATAATTGCATAACTATATGCAATTACTTAGTAATTTAATTCTAGGGACCTAATTTACATACTTTTTTTACTGGGATTTTTGTGTATTTTGAAACTTATTAGGGACCTGAGCCTAATATTCACTTTAAAATAACTCATTAGAATATTGGCTTGGTGGAATAACTTTTCCTTTATCTTGTTTGCACCAAAAATGGTCACAAACCCCAAGTGTTGTGAAAGCACCAGCGTATGAATGCCAATCAACAATATTCACACACAAATCACAGATCTAAGCAAATAACAAGCAGCAATCCAGAAATAATGAACAGAGACACACGATTTATAGTGGTTCGGCTATCTCCGGCCTACGTCCACTTCAAGGTTTTTATGATTTTATTGCTCGATACTTGAAGATTACAGTTTCTTATTGCGTAGTACAACAGACTTTATGATTCTAATCTGAGTGCTGAGGCAACAATGGTGATCTGGAGTGAATCTGACAGAATCTGGGCGCTCCTTAGCTCTTAGAATTGTCTGACCCCTTTTCTGAATGACCAGGGGCTCTATTTATAGGCGTAGAAGGCTGATATTTCGCCTAAATTGAGGGGAGACCAGTTCTGGCACGTCAGGGGCCCGCATGGCCGAAATATGGAGATCCGGGCCCACTTTGGGATCGATTCGACCCTTGGTTCGAATCGATCAAGACATCATCCAATCGAGCTGAAATTTGGGGTGAACATTCTTCATCATGCGCTTAAGCTTCTGTGAAAATTTCGTGGCATTTGGACTTGTAGAACTCGAGTTATGATCGATTCAAGTTGAAGACTTTCGCTTTCTGGAGTCGTTCGAATCGATTTTCCTGCACGCGAAGACTATGGCATGGCGCGCATGCCTCGGGTCAACCCTCCTTTTTCTCCGAGTTTTACTGAGTCGTGGCCGGGATTTTAGCTATGTAGACGTGGTGGATTCGAGGTGATCGATTCGAAGACGTGCTTCCTTCGAATCGATCTGGGTAACCTTCAGTCGATTGATACGAAGACTTCACTGTTTGAAGGGATTCGAAGGTGGGAACGTTCCAATGGATTCGAGCTATTGGATTCAAACTAAGGCTTGCTCAATGGATTCGAAGCCAGGCAAAAGGATGGTTTCGAAGTGCTTCCACGATGGACACGAAGATGATGGAGTCAACCTTGATGGAGTCGAAGCTAAAAGTACTTCTCCTGGATTCGAAGAGCGGTTGTCTGATGGACTCGAAGCAAGAAAGGCTTCGATGGATTCGAACCCAAGGCTAGACTGATCGATTCGAACCTAGGGCTATTTCCTCCAACTTGCATCGATGATATCTTGAGCATGCGAACTCGGATTGTCCCGAAACTTGGAACGTTGTTTCATCTGGCCTTGCTTGACATGTCTTATCAATTGCAGCCCGATCCGGACTCGGACAAAATTCATCGATATCCGTGGTGAACCTGCGATGCACAATCGATGTTCATGACTAATAATTATTGATTTTCAGTTAATTTTTGGGTATCTCGGCTTTGCCAAAAGTTGGGATAACATTTTGCCCCCCAAAACATGCCTCTTTGTAAAAGGCGTGTTTTGATCAGTCTCAAATTAAATGCAGTGAGTTCATGTGTTTCTCATAGCTTATAGCATTTTCAATCAAGTCCGTGGCTGTTCGAAGCCGAATTGTTATCAATTTTTTCCAGTAGAAGTTAAGAATGAAATTCTGAAGCCCCTCCGGACTGTCGATGGTCACTCCGGACCCTTGTCAAACCCATTCTAGATTTAGCGATTGAATAGAAAGATCCTATTGCATTCCGGCGTTGCTTTCTATCCCTTGCACTCTAGCCCCAGCTAGGGCGTATAGCGATGTCTTGGTCATTCTGGACCGATCGTAGCCTTTCTGGGCTCTTACTGGATCCCATCCTGTCACTCTCCGGTGAAGGGGAAACAACGTTAAGCGAGTCAATCCTGTCGCTCTCCGGCGAAGCGAATCACCTCCTGCACTCCGGTTCAGTGTATCTGAACATTAAGCGATGTCTTGACCTGAATCGTCGGTCGATCACAGCCTCTCCGGGCTCATGCTGGATCCCATCCTGTCACTCTCCGGTGAAGGGGAAACAACGTTAAGCGAGTCAATCCTGTCGCTCTCCGGCGAAGCGACTCGCCTCCTGCACTCCGGTTCAGTGTATCTGAACTTTAAGCGATGTCATGGCCTAAATCGTGGGCCGATCATAGCCTCTCCGGGCTCTTATCGAATCCTGATCCCATCACTCTCCGGTGAATAGGAAGCGATGCTTAAGTGAGTCGATCTTGTCGCTCTCCGGCGAAGCAACTCACTTCTTGCACTCCGGACCCCGCCTCTCCGGGTAAGGTCATAAAGCGATCACGTTTATATTGATATTCGATGTTCATCCTTTAACTCTCCGGTCAAAGGTTTATTTCAAGAAATTCAAGTTTATTTATTAAATTCAGGTCCTAGATGTTCAATCTCAAACATCAGGAAAAACTAAACATTGCCTCTCCGGGCAGATTGGACTATCTCCATCCCAGAGCATGCCTAGGGATCTCTCCGGTTCCCGTACATGAGTAAGTGGGGTAGTCATTTATTCTAAAAACAAATCTAATGAAATTATTTGACCAAAGTCCAAATCTTGAACTTGGCCCTTGCCATCTTAATCAGTTGATGACGAGTCGTGATCCCGATCCAGGATCATTCCTGTTAGGTTGAGGCGGCAGTTGTTCGGGCCTAGCCGTCGTTGTACGTTTTCTGACATACTGTGGCAATCTACCGCTCCTGGCATGTTCTCCCACCTCATCTTTCAGGTGGCGGCATTCATCGGTAGTGTGCCCATCCAGCTCATGGAATAGGCAGTATTTTCCAGTTCTGCGTTCCCGCTCCGTGGGATCCCTCCTCGGTGGCTTTCGATAGGGGAGTTGCCCCCGAGTTTCAGTGTAAATTCGTTCCAGTCCTGCCACCAAGTCTGTGTATTGCCTGAATCTAGGCTCTCGGAATTTCTTCCGTTTGTCAGGACCATCATGTGCGTCATCCTGCTTTCTCTTTCCTTTGTCCGCCCTGGACTGTTCCCTGGCGGTTCCTTCGCCTTGTGCAACATTTATTTCCTTCCTCTCGGCCCGTGATTCTTCTAACCGAATGAATTTTTCAGCTTCATGGAAAAACTCTCCAAGATCTCGCGGTGGATCTTTAGTCAAAGAGTCTTTGAATTCGGTACCTTCCCCAACTCCTGCCACTACCGCCATCAGAATCATTGATGGATCCGGGTGGTCTACAAAAGCCACCGTTGCATTGAATCGTAGTAGAAAATCTTTTATGGACTCTTCGGTCCTTTGCTTTATTGAAGCTAGAGTCATCACACTTTTGGGCCGTGTTACGTGGACCCTGAACTGTCTCATGAAGCAATCCACAAGCTCGCCCCATGTCCTGATTGATCCAGTCTCTAGTTGTCTGAACCAAAGTGCAGCCAAATCTGATAAAAATAAAGGGAAACATCGTGTCATCACTTCCTCGGATGCTCCAAGTACTTCCATGTGTCTAATGTATTTGGTAATATGCATGGTTGGATCCGACTTCCCGTCATATGAATCCAGCATTGGTAGTTTGAACTTTGGAGGGTTCTGTGCATTCCTGATATTCGGAGCGAACGGACTCCGACTAACTTCTTCTAATCCTCCTCCTGACAACCCTCCTCTCATGAGTCGTCTCACTAGGCCAATCATTCTTTCATCTCCATACAGGGGTTGCCCCCTTGTCATGTCTCTATCTTGCCCTCCGAGCCTTGTAGGAAATTCTGGTACGTACTCCTCGGGCGGCTCGTTAGCATTTGTGTTGGCCCTAGCCGGTTGAGCTCCTTCCAAAGGTCCTTCTGTGTTGGATCCTGCGGGCCTGCCCCCAAGCCCTTGTTGATTGATTTCTGGACCTGCAGTTTGACCTTCGTTGATTTCCGCAATCCTGACTCCTTGTCCTGCACCTGCGGCTGCGGTAGCCGGTCCAACATTTTGCACATTTGCTGTTCTCATTTGTTCAAAGAAATTCTGCAGCATATCTTGTTGGCTCTTCATCATTCGTTCGTGCATTAGATTGGCCATAGCCTCCATTTCGTCTCTAGTGATGTAGATCGAAGCTGGCTCCTCTCCAGCACCAGAGGATGCCTCTTGACTTCCTCCTTGTTGGCTTCTTTCAGCCCTTTGCCTTCTACTAGTTTGTCGAGTCATTGTAGAGTCGAATCTGAATCCTTAAAATTCCAAATCTAAACTTTGAATCTGGTGTAGCGGGTGCTAGTTCTTCTCGGTGAAAGCACCAAAGTGTTTGCACCAAAAATGGTCACAAACCCCAAGTGTTGTGAAAGCACCAGCGTATGAATACCAATCAACAATATTCACACACAAATCACAGATCTAAGCAAATAACAAGCAGCAATCCAGAAATAATGAACAGAGACACACGATTTATAGTGGTTCGGCTATCTCCGGCCTACGTCCACTTCAAGGTTTTTATGATTTTATTGCTCGATACTTGAAGATTACAGTTTCTTATTGCGTAGTACAACAGACTTTATGATTCTAATCTGAGTGCTGAGGCAACAATGGTGATCTGGAGTGAATCTGACAGAATCTGGGCGCTCCTTAGCTCTTAGAATTGTCTGACCCCTTTTCTGAATGACCAGGGGCTCTATTTATAGGCGTAGAAGGCTGATATTTCGCCTAAATTGAGGGGAGACCAGTTCTGGCACGTCAGGGGCCCGCATGGCCGAAATATGGAGATCCGGGCCCACTTTGGGATCGATTCGACCCTTGGTTCGAATCGATCAAGACATCACCCAATCGAGCTGAAATTTGGGGTGAACATTCTTCATCATGCGCTTAAGCTTCTATGAAAATTTCGTGGCATTTGGACTTGTAGAACTCGAGTTATGATCGATTCAAGTTGAAGACTTTCGCTTTCTGGAGTCGTTCGAATCGATTCGTTCGAATCGATTTTCCTGCACGCGAAGACTATGGCGCGGCGCGCATGCCTCGGGTCAACCCTCCTTTTTCTCCGAGTTTTACTGAGTCGTGGTCGGGATTTTAGCTATGTAGACGTGGTGGATTCGAGGTGATCGATTCGAAGACGTGCTTCCTTCGAATCGATCTGGGTAACCTTCAGTCGATTGATACGAAGACTTCACTGTTTGAAGGGATTCGAAGGTGGGAACGTTCCAATGGATTCGAGCTATTGGATTCAAACTAAGGCTTGCTCAATGGATTCGAAGCCAGGCAAAAGGATGGTTTCGAAGTGCTTCCACGATGGACACGAAGATGATGGAGTCAACCTTGATGGAGTCGAAGCTAAAAGTACTTCTCCTGGATTCGAAGAGCGGTTGTCTGATGGACTCGAAGCAAGAAAGGCTTCGATGGATTCGAACCCAAGGCTAGACTGATCGATTCGAACCTAGGGCTATTTCCTCCAACTTGCATCGATGATATCTTGAGCATGCGAACTCGGATTGTCCCGAAACTTGGAACGTTGTTTCATCTGGCCTTGCTTGACATGTCTTATCAATTGCAGCCCGATCCGGACTCGGACAAAATTCATCGATATCCGTGGTGAACCTGCGATGCACAATCGATGTTCATGACTAATAATTATTGATTTTCAGTTAATTTTTGGGTATCTCGGCTTTGCCAAAAGTTGGGATAACATATCTATCTTGTCTTCCTTAATCTTGAGTCTATCAACGTCCACTATATGTGTTTGCCATCCCATTACCCTCTATTATTATCATCTTTTAATCCAAACCTCTTGATAGTATTCCCAAACGTTGGCATTTACTTTCTTTATCCTTGATCTTTCATGCGATTATACTCTAAGACTAGCAAAAGTGTACTTTGATACCATTCTTCATTCCTTTGTGAGTTTTTCTTCTGGATTTCACAAATGTCTAATAAAACATTCCCAAATTCATACTAATATTCCTTATATATATATATTCTATGAGGATTCCTCATTGCTACTCTACGAGCATTCGTAGTTATTTTATTCATAACCTTAACCTTTACCCATCTTACCTAGGCAGTCATCCTTATCTACTCAATATTAAAGTTGGTTTGGTTTTCACTATTCTTACAAAATCATTTAACTTCACGGTTAATATAAACTTAGAACTTTTTATTAAACTCAATAATTATTGGTTTCAAAAGGAGCAGTGAAAAAATCTTTGTTTAAATCAACCTTAATTGTAGGTGTCTTAACGTTTAAAACTATAATTTAGAATTTACGAAGCAGGTTTATTTATTAAGTTCCAAAATTCCATGTTAGCAATTTGAAAAAAAGATCCTTTCCTTTAATGTCTTTTCACAACAAAGATTTGTACTTCTTAAAAAGTAGGGTTTTTAACTCAAATCATTTATTAAAATTTTATATTCCAAAAACTTAATTTTTATTCCAAACCATTTTTAACAAATGCACTTTGCAGTGTTTCTAAAACATCTTTTATAACTTTAAACAAAAAAAAACTGGTGTAGACAAGGAAAACATCCATTCTATTATTTTTCTATCTCTCATGCTATTTCCACTTTTAACCTTAGCAGAGACTCTAACAACATATGAGGGGAACTTCTAAAAGATATGTGCAATTACTGCACATATTTATGAAAATTATTCATTTTTCCATGTTATTTCTAACTAGATCACTAACATTATTTTAATATCAATTCCCAACGTTGCTTCCATTTAAATTTCCTAATGTTGTTGCTATTTAGATTCCTTCTACCTAACTTTTTTTTATTTGAATTACTTCTCTTTATATAGTTTTTCTTTCAATTTATTATCTTATTTATTGAATCATCGCAGTGCATTCGCCTATTGCTTTAACAGTTGGGCTTTCCTCTGTTAACATGAAACATTCTGCTTTTCATGTATAAACATAATTCAGCTATTTTTCTCCACATTTTCCTTATATGGGAATATTCTTCCTATCTTCACTGTGGGTGTTCTTATCCTTCCATTCTCTTTAACCAATTTAAAACTAGTACCACTTCTTATTGTCCACCACTTAAAAGAATTTTAAAACTTCAAATTTGACAAAATCAGAAAAATTATCGAGCTATACATACGCTCTATTTTCTACTTTTTCCAAAGGAAATTCCCATTTATTAAAACCCATGTTAACTGAAATTTTTGGTCCAAACAATTTTAATCTTTCACCAGAAATTCTATTAAATAAAATGATATTTAATATGATGAATTTTTTTAATATTTACTTACTTTTCAGAAATAAGGTTTTTCTACTTTTAAATAAATTCTTTGAAAATTGGTTCATATAATTTTAAGGAAATTCAAAACCTTTTTATTAAATCCTTTTATATGGGGTGTGACTCAGAGTGTATTTTATTTGTCCCTTCTTTGGACTTTTCTTCTTTTCCACTTACTTTCTGACTTATCTTCATTCAAAATATATTAAAAATCTAGCTACAATCTTGGAGTGATTACTACATGCCTTCCTTCGGGAACTAGCTCAAATTTTACTTTCGATATCTACAACATATAAATTCTTTATTTACAATTTATCTGGATCTAACGTACATTATCAATTTCCAATCCTACGGGGATCCACAACCATAGGGCAATCTAAGCTCAACAAGGGAGTCAAGTACCATCTAGCTTTAGGGACCCTTCTATATGTTGCACTCATAATCTTCTTAAGTCAGTGTCTTTTAGTATGACCTATCTCCCATGGAGTGATCGGGATATGTGTATATTTTTAACTCTATCTATTGTTCTAACTCATAGTTGCCATATCCATCTTTTCGGAATATGGTTGCAATTCTTATAAAGTTGGAATTTGTAGAGTTTAGTGTATAATATGTATATAATTATAGGTTAAAATACAAGTACGTTCACTCGGCATATTCTAATTACTATGATCGACTAACCTATGCTCTAATACCAAGTGTAAAATCCACACCTTAGTGGCCCGAGTTTTCTCTAAATTAAAAATCCACTAGAGTACGAATCATTGTTGTTGGTGTCCTGTAATAAAAAAAATTGTCTCAAAGAGCCATATTTAAGAACTCAAAGTGGAATAATGAGGTAAAATAAAACATATATAGACACTCACACACACTGACCAAGGCTAAGACCTCAGGTATCTAGTGCCCTTGTCAATGTAGAGCATGCATAAGGAGATCCGTCCTTCAACCATTATCACCTTTTACCACTACCTGTCCCTCTAATTCTATCATCAGGGTTATAATGAGTAGGGGTCGGAATAAAGTTCTGGTGACTGGTAAATTACATATTTTACCCATAACACTAGTTTATGCTGATTGTTCTCCATTACATGTTATATCTATTATTTAAAGCTTAGTCATTTTGACTTCATGTACGCGTAAGATACGCCCAAGCTACTCGAAGTTACCTCCCTGGTATCGTGATTATGTCCACCTAATGTACTCGTCAACGCAAGGACTCTTAGTCACGATCTGGATTATGACCCTAAGGTTACAGACTGTTGGCCTTTGTGACTAAAGGGGCTAGGGCTACACCGCCTTTTTTCAAAATCCCACGATACGCATCTATTATAATAAAGGTGCCACAAATCGGGGGTGCGACCCCACGATCAGGCCTCTAGGGTGGACAATGGCCATCTTATTCCCACTAACTCCAAATCATATCCTAGAGCACTTCATGATAGACAACGTACATATGGGTACACCCCTAAAGCTCAGTCATCCATAATGCTCTACCCCAAGAATATATAATTTCTCTACACCAAGCATATAAACTTGCACTACCCCAAGCATCACCCCACGTAAGTATAATCCTAGTTCCCGTCACTTGACTGACATTTAATTACAATGAATAACTGAATAAGTATCCCATCAGCATCCCATACCTCCACGTGATGCTTAATCGTTATTCAATGCTTGTAAACTACACTCAATCTCCACAAATATTTTATATAACAAGTCCAAAGAATAATCGAAAAAATATTACTGAATGCCATATCCCATACGGTATTATAACTCCATTTATTCAGATTTTTCGTCACATAATTAAATATCCCAAAATCATAAGAAGGGTGTCATCACTTAAATCAAATCAATATCAACGGTGAATCATTCTTATAAATCCATGTCAATATAAAAGAAAGGAGAAATCAGAGAAGTATGAAAATGCCAATTAATTATATATATATAGTTTAATCAAATCAATAGTAATAACAAACTATTTATAACAACAAAAATTAACGCGGAAGAGATAAGAAATCATGAAATCATAGTAAAATATCATTTTAACAAATATGTATAATAAACACCTTATATCATTAATTATTTAATTATTATAAAATAAATTGTAAAATTCCTATAATATTAAGTAGAAAATATTTTCTTATTTTCAGAAATTAAATAAACTTTTCAATAATTATTAAACACTAATTTTAGCTTTCTTTTAAATAAATTAATAGTTTTAAACAAAACCTTTCTTCAATCAATTTTTATATTCTTGAACTAATAAAACTAATAAAACATTTATATATTAAATAATTTCACATTATTTACATAATACCAAAAATAGAAATTTAATACTATAATCTACTATAAATCCTTGTTTATATATGTATAAAACATTCATAATCACTTTACCAATTAAATGTAACTTATAGAGATTTTGATACTAAAAATTCTAATTTAAAATAAATTTATAAACTTCAAAAATAAATATAAATTATAAACTTCCAAAATAAATATAAATTATAATTCCAAAATTTCACTTTATACTAAACCGATTAGAATTAAAACATTTTCTCTAAATTATATACCATAATCGAAATTCCCATATTATAAAAAGAGATTTTTATTTATTCAAAATGTATATAAAACCCTATAATTATTTCATAAAAAGAATTCTATATTTCTCCAAGGCTTGAAAACTCTTTCAACAATATTTAAATAACCTTTATAATAAATATCTATTTAAAATAATATTATTCTAAAAATAATATATATCATAAAATAATAATATTATATTTTCCTTTAAAACAATTTTAAACTATAATATATCATAATGTGGAATTGGTAAACGATTTTATAACCAAAAGAAAACTATATTTATATCTATAATTAGAAATATATTTGTAAATTTGAAAATTGCCAAATTGAATAAGATTTAGTATAATATTATTTATAAAACACTTTTAGTAAAATTTCAAAACCCATAATTAAATTTTCCAAAATTTTTCAAAAATCTTTTTAAAATAAGAAAATAAATAAATATCCAAATATATAAATTATGGACTAAAATTACTCAAAAAATATTTATCAACCAATTAACACTCTATCATGTGACCCAAGTCCAATTCCATCGAACTCCGATCATCTATAAATGTACACATATCGACATAAAAATACTTATATAATTTAATTCGCAATCGGACAGAGTTCTGTTTGCAAATTGACACTTTCAATCAATATAGAAAATCAACTATCACTAGATCAACCAATTCCTAACCAATATACCAAACATACACTACAATCATGTAATTCAATTAATAATCGAGATATATATATATGTATGTATGTATGTATATGTATATGTATACACACGCAGCAAGAAATAGTATAGATATAGTTGTGAGTAAAATTTACTCATTGAAATGACGAATGCAGAAAATTACTCAGCTCTATACGGTTTGCTTCACCTAAAATCTACTATGCCAGCACCTCCACCATTAACCTGGAATTCGCCTGTGCCTCCATCATCAGCCGCTCCTCTACATTGTTCGACCTCACAAAGTCGCCAGTTACCATGTGATGCATAAAATCGCAGCCATCATCCCTGTTTTTCTCTCTCTAACATCACCACTCCAGCCTACCCCGTTGCACCGCACGTGCAAGCATCGCCACCCTCTAATTCATGCGCGACTTCCTCTCTCATTTTTTTCCGTTAGGTTGCGAATGGTTTGAGAATTTTGGAGGAGGCTAGGACTTTTTAGGCAATATGGGTTCAGGTATAAAAATATAGGGGTTTTGGGTTAGGGGAATGGGTGAAGGGAAAAGGAATAAGCACTCTAGATGGGCTTGAGCTTTGATAAAAGAAAAGAAAGGATGAATTGGATTGGGCTTGAATAGTTAATATACATTTTTCTTCTCCTTTCTTTTTAGATAACCCTTTCTATTAACTTGTAAATAGATCTCGGCTTAATTTAATCGATTTATACTTCATTTTACATAATATATCTCGATAACTACATAATTCTTTTAATTCAATACATGTTTATTTTTATTTAATTCTATTAACATAAAATAAATTTATTTTCAGACTATTTCAATTATTTGAATATTATCTAATATATACAACATTTCATATTTATTAAAATAATTTATTCAATTTCAGTATATTGTCTCAAAAGAATTTATTAATTTAATTACATTTATCAAACAAAATCTATTATTAAATATAATTTATTTAAGTAAAATTTTATTTTCGTAAATAATAGCATTAGAATCAAATTCAAACGTTTTATTTTAGTTAAATTTATTTATTATTACCGCGTAGATAGTAAGGTTGTTACAGACTTCCTCTTATGAAATTGTGTCCTCGCAATTTCTTATGGGGAGACGTCAAACAACTCACATCCTGACATTGTTCGTATATAGAATCTTCTATCAAACTTATACTACTCAATCATTTAGTGGCTCTGTCTCTAATTTCCATTATCGTATGCTACAATTTAAATAGATTCAATTCAATGACTTTCTATTTTCACACGATAAAAATTTTGCAAAATTTTTCTAAGTGTCGGATTTTTCAGAAAATTTTGGCAGAGTCTCCTTTGTACGAAGAGTATCCGAAAAATCATACATAAAGATATCACAATATATATGCACACCCAACACAGGGCATCCTGAAACACAAGGAAACCCAATAATATAACTTTATATATATATATATTGATATATCATAGAAACATACCTTTTGATTAGCATATAAGTGAGCTATTCAGCTTTTACGCGAGCAAAAGCGAGATATCATGGAAAACTAATCCAAATAAGCTCCAAACGTACCCGTTCTCAACTAATCTTTAAACAACAATGACATATAAAGAGTTATATAAACATATGCATTCATTGAAAATAAAAGCTACATCCCTATCTTATTTAAAACACTTTATATCTAATTTTTAAAGATCAAAACGATCAATTTAAGTAATGTCTCTGAGATTGAATTGTTACATAGTGAACTTTCCAAAACAATTTTCAAATTGCAAAAATATGGATTACAAGTCAAGTTATGGGGGACTTTCTAAAGTTTAACCTGACAGATTTTTCAACATACGCGCGGTCCCACTTAAGTAATTTGCAATTTTAGCACAGGAAATGTAAAATGTTGCAAAATGCTTAGAATAAAAGTTGTTGCTTAGGTTCTTAGCTTTCCAAAAAGTGCAAGATCTCCGAATACTAACATACATTTGAAAGTTATGCAAGTTTTTCTACAACAGTTATAATATAAAATTTCTAAATTTTTGTTATTGTTTTCAAATCTTGTATCATTCCTTTCAAATTCTATATTTTGACAATTTGATATATTTTTAATGAAATATGTATCATTCTTTTTTTACAAATAATTTACCTTTAAAACTTTTAAACAAAAAATTTCAATTTATCATCATTTTGTTTCCATATCCATTACTTCATACTTAAAGACTTAACTCCTATGTTTATTTTATCAATTTTTACATAAAATATCTTTCTCTTAAGTCATTTATACATTTTCCATATTATATATTTTCCAAAACACGTTTTAAATACATATCATTTTCCATATGTTCTTGATTTTTTTTATATTTAAAAATCTTGAACCTGAATAATTGAAAGTTGCCAAAATTCAGATTCTCATTAGCAAATTAACTTATAAACTAAAAAACAATAAATTTTCTAGTAAATTTCATTTCTCTTGAAATGCTTTCAAAACATTTTACATAATATATATTTATTTATTTTATTTTTCTCTTTTATAATATTTATTTCCAACTTAAAACAAATCCATTATACATATGTATATATGGTTTTTTGAAAATTGGTACTACTGCCTCATTAAAAACCCGGACAATACTAGAGTAGTATAGTATTGGAAAAAAAGTGTGGTTTCTTTATTGCTAATCAACAACGTTTACAATCTATACATAGCAATAAAATATAAATAGATACATGATAGCAATAAAGATAAAGGAAACATGACATCCCAAGCTACTAACCCAGAAGAAATATTCTCTTACTTTCTTCCAATGCTAGAAACATGTAAAATCACAACCAAAACCCAAATCACGTTCATTTATCAACTATAGTTCATAAATTCATCCCCTACAGTTAATAAATGCAATACTGACACACTGATTAGCAGTATTTTGGAATTATATAATTCTTGCCAATCTCAGATGGATATGAGTTTAGCATGCGAAATGCTTACATTTCAACCTTCATCTTTTAAATCAATTCTCCATCTTTCTAAGATTTCACGGTTGTAAGCATTATTTGCAGTTCTTCAAGTAAATGCCATAACTTGATAGTTAACATACACCGTAATTCTTCTAGTAATCTCCAATTTATCATGTTTATGGTTGTCAAAAATATGTGAATTCCTTTCTTTCCAAATATAGTAAATAGAAGTAACTATGCAGCATCTGGCTATATCTTGAATCTGACCTTTTGGCTTAAAAAGACTACTGATCTCATTCAATCCATCCAACATATTAAGAGAGCTATGAGGTGAGAGTTTTAGTTTGAGACGGATTGAAAGCTAATGAAAGCAAAAAATTACATTTAAAAAAGGGATGTTCTATACTTTCATTATCCAACTCACAAAGAACACATTTAGCATCGATAAGGTTATCCTTTAGAGATAATTTGTCTTCAGTGTTAAGTCTGCCATGAAAGCTTGATAAGCACAAAAAGCCATCTTACGACCAATAATGTTATGCCACATAACATTAGCTCAAGCTAGCTTATCATGATGTATTCTTAATTTTTCCCAAGCATCTTTAAAAGAAAATTTGCCTTTATCCCATTTCCAGAAATCGTCTTTGGTATTATTACAAATACTAGTTTGCTTAATTAAAGCTTCAAGTTCTCTTGTTTTAAAATAAATTGATGGGACAAGTTGATTATTTCTTATAATACTACTCATTTTATTGTCTATTAATCCACTAGTTTCAACCCTGTCCCACCCCAAAAAATCAACCCTCAATTTGTCACTAATTTAAGGGTCAAACCATAATGAGGTAGTCTCTCCATTTGAAATAATTCTCCTAATGTAAATCAAATCTTTATCTATAGCTTTGAGAATAGTTTTCCAAGTGGAAGAGTTATTATTATCAATATTCATGGTCCAAAACGTTTTATTCAAGCGGTATTTATTCTATAGCCACCTTGACCGCATATTATTTTTTGTTAAGAAATGCCATAAAAGAGTTTCATACCAGCAGCTTTTCTAAGCTCAATAATATTTTTTTAAACCCATGTCTCCTTCTTTCTTAGGTCTAAATATCACATTCCATGCTATTTTATGGTGTCTCCCTCCCTAGAAAAAGTCTGCACACATTTTATTGATTTTTCTAATTGAAGCCATAGGGATTTAATATATCATCAACCAATATAGTATAATGAGGGTAAAGATTAAATGAATAAGTTCCGCTCTCCCAACAACTGGCAATAATTTGTTGTCCCGGTTGTCCATTCTTTCTTTCATTTTGTACTCCTACAATCAAAGTAGTATAAATAATTAGAAGATAAAGGAACTCCTAAGTATTTAACTAAAAAAGAATCTTCTTCTACTTTCAACATGCTTTTAATTAAAACTCTATTCCTACAACCATTACTGAAAAATAATTTGGATTTGGTTTGATTAATGCTTGAACTAACTTTTGATTCAAGGTGGTTCAAAATTTCTAATAAATTGTTAGCACAATTCTCATTATCTTTAAAAAATATCATCCAATCATTCTTTACAAAATATCATCAAATCATCTGCATAAAGTAAGTGACAAATAGTAGGGGAGATTTTGTTTGTCGGAGTAAATTTTCCATCTTCAATATATTTTTCCATGAGAATAGAAAAGTATTCCATGGCTATGTAAAATAAGTGTGGGGATAGAGGGTCTCCTTGTCTGATTCCACAATTGCTAGTAAAGAAACCCTTAGGAATCCCTTGAATTAAAATAGAGAAGGATGGGTTAGTGATACATTCTCTGATAAGGTTAATTAGTTTCAAGGGAAACCCCATCATTTTAAGCATACGACAAATGAAAAAGTTGTTAACCCAATAATATGCTTTTTAAAAATCAATTTTCATGCAAATATTATATGATCACTTTCCCTTGAAGCTTCCGAGGAGTTCATGAGCCAGCAAAACATCCTCTGCAATATATCTTCCCTGTATTAATGCAGATTGATTTTCTGAAATTAACAGAGGAAGCATACATTTAATTCTATTACTGATTATTTTTGTAATACATATTACAACAAGATATCGGACGATCATCAGGAATAGAAGTAGGCTTAACTTTCTTTAGGACAAGTGTAATGAAAGTATGGTTAACTCCTTTAGCCAATTTTCAAGTTTTAAACACTTCTTTTATAGCCTCATATAAAATTTATTCAATATTTCCTAATGAATTTTGAAAAATTTAGCTGTGAATCCATTGGGACCTAGGCTCTTATTATCCGAAGTAGAGAAAATAACTTCCTTTATTTCCTCCATAGATATAGCTTCCAAAAATATTTTTCTACCTTTTTCATTAATATTTCGCCTGCATTGAATTATAGGATGATTTTGTTTTTTTCTCATCGTTAAAGATATCAAAATAAAATTTAATGGCATCCTTTTCAATCATTTTAGCATCATAGATTAATTCCCCTTATTCATTAAGGAGAGCAAGTAAACTATTTCTATGTCTTCTCATAGACATTTTAGCACGGAAGAACCTCGAATCAGTGTCCCCTTCTTGCAGCCACAAAATTTTAGACTTTTGTTTAGCATTGTCATGAAATCTTTCAAATGTAATCTCATGTTACTATCATCTTGAACAAGATTATCAAACAAGGCCAAATTAGCAGGATCATCATCTTACTCCTTCAAGACCATTTGAAATTTCAACTCACTATTAATAAGATTCTTATTCTCCTTCTCTCTAGACCTATTCCACTTTTTAAGCTCCTTCTTGACATGTCGCAACTTATTAATCAAATTATGTTGAACAAATCCCAAAGTGTGGTGTTCAAATCTAGATTTTGAGCACTCAAAATAATTATGTAAAAGATGCCAAGATGTACAATATCTGATAGGAGAGTCCTTCACTTTATTGCTAGTAGGTTGAAATTTGACTAAAGTAGGATTATGGTCACTGGAATGATTTGGGAGAGCAATCAAAACTAATTAAGGAAAGAGAATAAGGAATATATCATTAGTTAAAACTCTATCTATCTTAATCGCCATTCCCCTTCTCCTCCAAGTAAATTTAAATCCTTGAAATTTCGTATCCACTAAACCAAATGCAATTAAAAAATTATTAAACCCTCTCAAATGAGTAAAAGGAATTGCTAGACCACCCTTTTTTTATCATTAGCATGTAATGCATTATTAAATCCACCCATCAAAACAATAGGTTTATCAGACAAATTGATCTCTTTACTCAAGCACTTCCACAACATTTCTCTATCTTTTAGAAAATTGCTAGCATAGATGAAAGAAATATGAACCTTGCACACTCTCTTATTAGAGATATTGCAACTGATGTGTTGTTTACTTTTAGAGCAAATTTGAAAATCCTAAAGTCCTCGCAAATCAAAATTCTACCTTTCTCCCCCGTATCATTATTGTGAATTAACCTCCAATTAGTTGGTAGATTTAATTTCTCTATACTTTTTATAGTCAGTTTATTCTCCAATAAACTAACTATATTAAGTTTATGATATGTTGAGAGTTTCATCTCATCATTATATCTATTATCTGAATTCAAACTCCTAACGTTCCAACACAAAATAGTCATTTAATCTTATTACTGCTCCTTAAATTATCTCTTTTAGGAGGAGCAATAACAGAAGTTTTTTTTTCTTTCTTCCCTTTTTCGATTTTCAATTTTGTAATCCGGGTTATCACTTACATACCCTGAAAAATCCTTGACTGACTCCTTGACTTAAGGATTATCTTTACTATGTTAGCAATATTTTCAATAAATATACTATCATCATCGAAAGAATTAATTTCATCTTCCATTAACTCAAGGCTTTGTGAAGAGTCAGAAAATATACCTTTGTCTTTAACTTGTTTGCTTCAGTTGTATAATGATTACCAGCTTTCGCCTTTGTAGATGTTTCCTTTTTCACTACAACACCTATTCCTTTACCATGATAATCACCGTCCCTGCACAGTTTTTTTCTACAGTAGAGAACAATATGGAGCCACCAACACACTCCATGTCGTGATGGGAAAGAGAATTACTTTTTGAATTTTAAACAGGTTGCATGCTTCATTGAAAAACACAACATGGTATAATCGCGTTAAACTCTTCCATATCTCCTAATGTACTTCTTTTGTTTGAGCCATCAGCACTTTCCATGATTCCTGTTTTCAACGCATTATGGATTTTTAGAAAATTATCTTTTCCTTATGTTTATGTAATATTTACATCCTTCATGCCATCATAATACAAATCAACACCTATGCTAGCCACATCCTCTGATCCTCGTAGATTCGCATTCGCATTCCCATTCCCTGACTCAATGCCTTCGCTAACCCCTTCAAGTGCTACCTCATTTCCACTGTTTTCATGCATTGTTTTTTGTTTACTACTCTGTGCATGTCGTGCACCATCAACTTTTAATATCATAACTACACTATGTCCCTACCCTTCAGCCAACATCTCTTCCAGAGACTTCTCTACATCAGCTACCGTTCCATTAACCTGCTTCCCTATGTTAGATTAAATGCTTGCACTTACCCCAACATCTGACACATTTTTCCTTATATAGTTTCTAAGCTCCTGAATTTTTTTCTCCTTAGCCTATTCATGTTCAACTTCTAACTCCTTTGAAAACTTGACCCTTTTTTATCTTCCAGCCCTTCAACTGAATTTTTATGCCCTGAATCATCATCGATATTAATCTACACATCATCCTGATGGACAACTACTCCCCTTGTGCCAGTAACCATTTTTTGAACACCATGCTGTTCCCTAGCGACTTTGGAAAAAATTATTTCAATCTTTGAGTCTGTGTCTACAGATTCGAGTTCATCAAATTTATTTTTGTCTACTATCATATCACCTCTTCTAGCAAATGCCTCTTTATTTTTCAAGGGGTTATTATCATCCATAACTTTGTCTACCTATATTCTTTGAACACATCTTGATAGAATTTCATCCCCTGTTTATATAATCTCCTTATTAAAAGCTGCTTCCTTTTCATTATCCATGGAGTAAGTTTAAGTTGCCAAACTTGGGTTTCTTTCCCCTTACACTAGGAGTTAACCTGTCCAAACACTTTACATATATTACATCGACTCGATTTGAACTCATAGTCAACTTAATCAAAATATCCTCTCCATTAAACAGGACTCCCTCAATTTCATTTGGAAACTCAGAAGATGTATTCATTTCAACTAAAACATGAGCAAATGAAAGCCTAGATTCTTTTAAAGTAATTTCATATGGTTCAATATGATTCCCTAAAGCACTAGTAATAATATCAAGCACCTCAACATCCCAAAATTCAAGATCTAAATGTGATAATTTCACCCGAATAGAAATCGTAGTAAGAATATCTCTATCAAATTTAAGACCAGGACTATATTTTTTATTATTATAATTACATAATCAAATAAATAAGGACCCTCTTTCGAAATTCGTTCACAACCTTTTGTATCTTCAAATATAAGAAAAAAACCATTTTGTCTAGCAAACAATTCGTATCTAGTTTTCGGTGTCCACACGCAGTCTATATAGGTTCTAAAATGTAAATAATATAGCCTTGTCGTCCTAAAAACATACATCACTATAGATTTACCCCATTTTAGTTCAGATCTAACAAAAATATGTTCATGGATTAGAGATTTCCATTTTTTGTCCCGTTTAACAGCTGGTTTGACATAAGTTAATTTCTTACATCCTTTATCTCCTACCACTCAACTTTGTTGAGAATTCGTTATTGTCCCTTTAGCCACATCAGCCCACGATTTTTTGTTATTTAAGTGAAAACTGGGAATATTCAAACCCTTTGTCGCATTCACCACATTGGGTCTGCTCTTCATATTTTGTTGTTTGTGAATAGTTCTATGCTCTTGAAAATCCCCTACCACCTTAGAATTCGTTCCTTTGTTCATATTACTAAGGTATGACTCAACAGCATTCGCACCCTGCAAAATTGAAGCATCGATCCCAGAGCCTATAGGATAAGGTCTTGAAGATTAACCAGCGACATAAACATCTCTAAAAGCAGGATCGCATGAAACTGGAATGTTTGCTGGAGCCCTTTTCGAATCAAAAATAGCATCGCCTGAAACACGAGCTGGGTCCTTATCCCCTCTTGATCCAATTGTCTTCGTCATTGCATTGAAATCCGATGAGATAGAGGGGCCTGGAGGCTCGGTTGGATTTGAAATTAGGGTTTTAAGAGAAGCCGCCATTTCAAATTATGGTTTTATTTTACATATGTATATTTTTCACTAGATAATTCTTTGGATTTAAAATTAAACAAATTTTTATATTTACATACAATAATCCATAATTTAATTTTATATTAGAATATACAACGTTGCCATACCATAGATTTTAGCGATTCACTTCACTAATTGGCTACAATATTAACAACCTAAGATGACATCAACATTATCTGGCCAATGATCTCAACCTCACAGTAATATCCAATGGCTACATACATTGTTTAAAAATTATTTAAATCTAGGAAATAATATTTTCCCATTTTCTAAAATAATGTATTGCCTTTTAAAACAGTGCACAATTCTAAATAAAATATTTCTTACACCATTTTCAAAATACTATGCTAACTGCCTTGTATAAGCTTTTGGAATCCCTACCGATAACGCTGATCAAATGTAACGATCAGAATTCTTAAATCACACTATGGACAAACTAACAGTAAAAACAAACTATTAAAACATTCTTAAATCACATTGCAAAATCAAATTCATATTTTTATTTAATCATATGCTTATTTGTCATAGAATATTAAATTTCAAAATTCGTATATACATTCAATTCAACAATCATTAATAACAATACAATAATCACACATCCAATTAATTCTACTCAATTTAATTTTCTTTCCACATCTTTAGTTATATTTATTATTATTACTACTACTACCACCATTACTACTTAAACAAATTTTATCATCCCTTAGCGGTTTAGATTTGGATAAACCGCTTGATCCTATCAATATTTGGTTCCGTCTAGATTCAAATAGGTTTATAAATATTTGGCTCCATCTAGAAAGCAGGGTTGTTACACAACCCTTGCTAACATAGCATTGAGCTTACGTCCACTGTCCCATTTAGATTGCCCAATGCAATCAAGGAAATGCCCACCCGGTTACCAAATATCCATATTGGGATTAATGAAGACCTTAATTGGTCATTTAAGACTTTAAGCCTGTGGCGAACCCCCTTTGGCATACTCCCTTTACTTATATGCGAACATATTTCCCCATGGATCCTATAGTTGGAGATGTTTCACATCAGTATAATGTATATAGAGCTTCCCCTTTCGGAGGACAGACTTCTATTATGTAACATTGCTGATCTCGCATTTGAACCCTTAATAATGACTATGTAATTTATAGTTAATTTAAATATTTGATTAGATCCAATAATTCACACCCGTCATAAACGTATTCTTGAGGTTATATAATTTTAGTTGAAGAATCATTATACCTCATAAGTTCAATTATTGATGTTTACTTACATGAAATTACTTCTTATTTCATTAATCCCATTGAATGTCATTTACCTCTCCTTTCTAATTTAATAAATTAAATATCTTCTATTGCTTGATTTCCAATTAATACAATTAGATATAATTTACTTCTTTTTTTATAAACTATTACAGTTAAGTATAATTCATTGATTTTTTTAATTTATTAACTATCTTTCTTGATTACTGTAATCTTCCTAACTTACCTAAATCATGTATATTAAATTGACAATGGAATTATTGTTATTATTTCCATTTACTATACTTTGGTTTTATATTTAGGGATTCCTATATTTTAATGCATTGGAACTATATCTTTCCAAAAGGAAAAGTTAACACTGTATGTTCCATAAATTATCTAAAAGAGGATTTGTGTTGTGTTTGGAATTACAAGGAAATACCTTTTCTATTATTATTGAAATAGACGATACAAAATACGGTAAACATCTTTAATTTGGACATCTCTTTCTTTTAGTCATATTCCTTGTTATTTCAAACAATACACCTTCATACATAATTATAAATTTGGATAATTTATAGTAATTTACATAGAAACATTCTTCATTTCAATGAATTATAATATTAACTTAAATCCCAATCAAATTTTTTATCAATCTTCAATTCATCTTTAATAACTTATAATGTTCAATTACAAAATATGGAATTTACATCAAATCTTATTAATGAATTATCTCGTAACTTTTAGGTACTAGTTTCACCCTTACATTCCAGATTTAGGTAATCAAAGTTAATAATTCATAGAATATGTAGACAGGGTTTTCAAATTCATTGCATATATATTTAAGCCTACAATTCCAATATTTACATTTAGGCATAAAGGGAATGGACTCGCAACGATATAAATCCAATATTATATAAAAACATGTAATTTCTCACTCAACTCTAAGCTTTCAAATCCACATATCTAAATCCTATATTCTCAATTGACACCCTTCCTTTCTACCAAAATATGTATCAAAAGTATATATATTTATTAGAATTATAGATTTGAAAAAGATTTGAATTAAGTGTAATTTAGATTTATAATTTACCTTTTGCTTGGAGAATCGATGCGACCCTATTCTTCTTCTCTTTTGATTTCTGTTATTCTCCACTTATATATATAGAGATAATAATTTATAATTTCTATAATCCTTAAAATTTGTGGAGAAGAGAAAATTGTAGAGTTTTGCTCTTGATTCCAAAATATGAGAAGAAAAGTAAAGGGCTAGGTTGATGTTTATAGATGCTCGAATCAATTCTACGCGTTAGATCAGATTGTGTTAAATTCATGCCGTACGGCCTAGGTTTCTCATCAGTCGCGACGGTCGACCGCTCTACTTTTATCCATCGATCACTAATGGTCGGCCGGTTGAAGCAAGAGGGTCGACCGGTTTATATTAAGTAATTAACGTTGTTTTGTTTCCTTTCTTTATTATATATATAATTATTTTTGATTTGAAATCTTTAAACGTTACTACCTTTTCCATTTCCATTTAGACTCAGATCGTAAAACTTTATGTATGAAAGTTGATAAGAAAATTGCTACGAACACAATGGTGCAAGTTTCGTAGCCAAATTTTGACGTCTATAAAAATTCTATTTTTAAGCTTTAATAATTGTTTAATAATTTTTTAATTAAATACCATTTAATTTATGGTGTGTTACTCCAGATCTTTGAAACAACCAGTGGGTGATTTCAAATGAATCTAGGCTTTATTCCATCAATCAAAGTGCATTCAAAGGCGACATCTAGTTAGGTAATATTCTCTAGTTTATGACTTGTTTGCAACTAATTGGTCACAAACACCCAAGAAAAGTTTTTTGTGGAGAAGTAAGTGAAGAAAAACAAAATTAAATTGAGTAGATATATCAACAAGTAACAGAGAATTAACTATAATCAGAGACACAAAAATTTATAGTGGTTCAGCGTTGTATGCCTACGTCCACTTTGAAGATTATCCTTTATTAATCACTTATAATCTGATTACAGTAGTAGAAAATAGCAAACACTTGATTAAAAAAGAGTCCAGAGTAATAAGTAGTGTAAAGATCCTTATAATGACACATTGGGCCAGTATTTATAGGTGAAGACGACCACCCATCTCTTTGAAATTTCGGCTGAAGGACCTTCTAATCCACATGGGCCCACTAGAGGGATCTTTCCAATTCCCAATATGGAGGGATCGGTACCGACCTCTTTTTTGGTTGGATTTTGGAGAGCGATCCCTATACGGGCTTCATCATGCTAAAATATGTTCAACCTTCAATTTTCAGATCATTTGGATCACTGGAACTCGAGTTATTTCTTGATCTTTTATTCAACATTACTTGTGCATTGCTCTCTGCCGATCCCTTCCAAGGGATACATACCGATCCCTCCAATATTATCCTTTTGATGAGCGATCCCTAGGGTAGGTTCCCTACGGTCCATATACCTTGCTCTCCAAATTTCATATGATTTGGACTTGTAGATCTCGAGATATTGATTGTTTTCTATAAGGATGCTCTTGTATTTCGATGTGTGCCGACCCCTCCTTCATGAAGTATGCCTATCCCTCTTAATGAACCAATATATGCCGATCCCTTTCAATCATTGACCCATATTCCATACTTTGAGCATCCTATATTGTACATCTATCAAATCCATTCCGTCCTAACTTTATATAATCATTTATACTTGACTTTTGGGTCCCACAATCATCACTCCGGAGTCATCCGCCTTGATGGCAATCGAATCTAATCTGGGCAATCAGTTTGATATAGTTGGGCTAGAATGCCAAATAACACTTGCCCCCAAAGTACGTCTTACGATGAACATGACGTGCTTTGAATCGAAGCAAATTAGAGTCGTTGATAAGAAATCCATCCAAGTTTCTGAATAGCTGCTATCCATCTGCCGAACTATTTTTCCAAGGCGTTATTTTTCTCATTGATCACCATGACGCTTGGTTGATTTCCAATAGTATAAATCCAAGGCTATACTCCATTAATTAATATTGATGAGTTTGGTCCAACAAGGCTAACAAGTTTTGGTTACTTGTTCCAGCCTTGAACTTGAAGGCTTCAGGTTTGATTTCAATTTCTGTTGATTTCAAAAACTAGACCTTTAGGTTACACGCATGCACATTCATGTACATGTTCTTATTGCTGGTTCCCGGACGTGCTCGCATGTTCACGAGTCATTGCCAACTTTCCTACATTTTATATGTACATGTTTATAGCCGAAACCTCATAATCATCATCATCATCCTTTTATTATTATTCATTCATCATTTCATCATTCATTCATCAGTTTTTCATTTTTTATGCATAGGAATCGACATGTGTTTAGCCGATCCCTCTCTCTCTCTTTGCCTTGCCATCTTTTTTTATTTTTTAAAAATCGTTTGTAGGGATCGACATACATGTATGCCAACCCCTTTTATGGGTTCATGCTAACAGGGATCCGTAAACTTTCATACTGATCCCTCTCTTCGTGCTTCGTGCCAAAGACTTAGGCCGATCCCTCAGTCCATATATACATATAAATTAGCTTTCCCATTCCTTCACTTTTACTTCATTTTCGCGTTTCCCTCCGTAGCACCAAACCTGATGTGCACGTAAATGTGCATATTTTTACCACCATATTTAATCTATTTAAATTAAATAAATGATCATATTGGGTATTTTAACTTGTTTAAACCAAAATTCAAATTATTTGAAATTGTCACATATTCATCTTCATATAGGGGCAAAATGGTCCTTTTTATGCATTTATTAAATTGTGAAAATTTACTTGGAATTTTCTATGCTGTTTTATAGGAAATTTGGTGAATTTTACAAGTGGTTACATGATGATATATGCATGCACAAGAGTGAAGAGAACAAATAAAGATAATTCAAAGTGAAGATAATGGAGGACCCCACCTACCCACCTACCTTAATGTATAAATTAGAGGCTAATGCACATGCTTATGGAATTAATTGCTTCTTGTACACTTAAATGATGATTAGTAGAAGCTAATGATTACTTGGCCTCCACACTTTCTCAAGGGTATTTTGTGCATTCCCCAAAAATATGAATTAGGGTTTAACACATGTATAAGTATCCCTTATGTTTCATGTAACCCTCCTCTTGCTTAGTCTCTCTTTAGTTTAGTTTAGTCTCAAAAATAAACAAACTCTTCTCTTTCTCTTTTCATGGCTACTTAGCCATATTTATTTTCATGTAATTTTTTTTATGCAATTTAATATATGATCTTTTCCCTTTCTTGTTTATTTCCTTTCATGTTGTAGTGTAGATTTACTTTCATGCAAGTAGAATAGTTCTGATTCTTGTTAATTTTCTCTCCTTTTCCTCTTGTTAGTTTCATGTTGCTTTCTACATTTATTCATATGATAACAAATATGAGAGGCTAATCCCTACAATTTAGGGGTAATGAAGCTCTCTAGTATGTAGATGCAACATTTTGATGTTTACGCTCTCTTCTTGTGCTTAATGAATCATTTGAAGTGGTTTAACTTGTTGTTTTTGATGTGAATTTGATAGCCTATTTTGTTGACACCAAATAGGCTATGCTTAAACAATCACAAACAATGATTACCTCTTCATCTACATATGATGATGGTAATAAAGTGATTGTTGAAATTAAAATTTGATGGCCTATATTTCTAAACAATAGTTAATAGCCCATGCTTAAAATAGATTTTGCTTTCAACTTTGTTGTCATATTTCATGAGAGTTAAATGTGTATTAGTGGTTGTGTTATAGTTTGATGGTTTATATTATGCTAATTAATAGCACAAATATATCATACTTATGATAAGCACATCAACTAATTAGACTAATGACAAGAAAAGAGAGATCATAACTTCATTTTGTTGATTTATGTGATCTAGAGAGTGGAAATTGCCTTCACACTCTCATATTTTTATCAATTTTCTTTTGCTAGTTTTCTACATTTTTAGCTAATCACATTTTCAACTTTGGTTAATTTGATTGAATAGAATTTTAAAATCATCAATTCCCTGCGGATCGACCCGTATTCGCCACGTACTACAAGTGTACGCCGTGCGCTTGCGGTTATTTTTAATTTTGAAATTTTTCGACGATTTTCTAACTCGATAGAAATTCCGCCGATTAACAAGTTTTTGGCGCCGTTGCCGGGGAATTTGCTTTGTTTTTAATTCTCTATTCTTCGAATTATTTTTGTTTGATTTTTATTGTGTGTGTTTGCATTAAAAAAATTATGTTGTGTGCTTGTCGTTTTCATTTTTGTGTGATTGTTGCATTCTATTTGTTTTGCATTTGCATTGTATATATTTTTAAAAAAAACCATAATAATTTCAAAACAAAAAAATAAAAAGAAAATATTTTTTAATCCACATTTGCATTTATATATTTCATTTTCTTTTCTTTTAACACATTTAAAAAAAACAAACACTATTACAACACTGTTCACTGTCCCTCTGTGCACTATTACAATACTGTTCACTGTTGCGCACATTTGTGCCATCGTCTCCTCCCCTCTGCATTTGACAATGCCCCTCTGTTAACTCCCAAACGTCCCTTTTGCATAACCACAGAACCACCTCTTAGCTGCTTCACCTCCACTCCTCATAACACTGCAACAAAACCACCTCACTGGCAACTACAGACCACATCAACTTCAATTTACAGACAACGCTTGCATACATCAACAACTCTGGGCACTGCACATCTCACCTGCGACATAGAAACATCTCCATAGCAACCTGCACATCCAAATCCCTGCCCCAATTCCCATAGTCTGTTTTGATCACCAACAAACCTACTTTGCTCCTCCAACCCTCTCTCCTCTGCAGCCTAATCACCGAAAAATCGGACTCCACCTCTGTAGCGATTTCGACATCAACGAACAAGTGTTTGGCGTCCACATCAGCCATCGCAACTTTTCAACAACTTTGAACCCACAACTGAGCCTGTGCAGCCACCTTCTACATTCGGAAAACACAAAATCACCATCCCCTCAATTCGCCAACTACTGCAACACCTACTTCCTCCTCGAAAATCCCCAAACCCCAATCATGTTTCCATCTCACAAATCCAAAATCTCCACAATTCAACTCGAGCGAATCCATCTCCCTGCTCCTCGATCCCCTCAACGACCACCAAGACCTGCCCAAACCCCCTTGCAATTCATCACTCTCCCCTACAGTCTCACCACCCCTAGCCTAGTTCAACAAGCAATCAAGCCACTGCGTGCACACAACCTCCCCAGAAAACCCTCTCGACAACAGCCACCTGCTTCTTCTCAACCACACGCGACCTACCAACAGCCACGACCACGCTGACCAACCCTGACTCGTCACCAATACCCTCTAATTCAACTCCCTTCAATCCAACTTCGAACCCTAAATCGACTCACCTCGAATTCACCTCCACCAACTCACGCCAACCTGAAAGAAGCACGCCCAATTGCCAGTCGCTAATCCTCCAATCAAATCACGACCTCTACCCAATTCCCAAATTCGCATTTCTGAATCGATATATTAATGGGTGGAGAATTCTATGAACTACGAATTTAAAGATGAATTCAAGTTGAACGAATGTGGAAAATGAATGTGTGCTTTACGAATTTGGGAACGATTTTTTTTGTTAGTTTGTGTGGTTGAACGAATTCCTTTTATCAGTTAGAACTGCGAGCCTTGGGCCTTCATTGTTTGGGCTTGGTAAAGATTTTTTTTTTAAAAAAAACTTTTAAGTTTTCTTTTGTTAAAATCTCTCTTTGATTTGTTTTTTTTGTTCTTTGATTTTTTTTTATAAAAAAAACAAAACAAAACCAAAAAAAAACAAAAATTGTATATATATCTTTTGTCTAGAGATCTTTTGTTTTGATTTGTTTCCTTTTGATTTCAACTGTTTTGACTTTCCATTTGTTTTAGTGTTCCTTCCTTGATAATTTTTTTAAGTAAGACTTCACTTTTAAGTTTCCTTCCCAAAAAAATAAAATAAAATAAAATAAAAACAGCTTTGGAATTTGTTAAAGAAAAAGGTGAGGTTGTTTTGAATTTTTTTGGCTTTAGTTTGTTCTATTTTTTTCATTTGTTTTAGTCTTTCTTTGATATAAAAAAATTGTATATATTTTGTTTTTTATTTCAGGTTGACAAAGCAGAATTTCAGAAGAAGAGGAGCTGCTACTATAAAACTTCTCCGCTTGCTTGTTTTAAAATAAAAGTTTTTTGCTTTCATCTCTAGTTTATATTTTCCTTGCATTGTTGTTTGCTTGCATTTTAGAAAAAAAATCAAAAAAAACCAAAAACCAAAAATAGAAATTTCATTTGTAGTTGCATTGTTAATACACGTTTAATTTCTGCTTTGCATTTCATCCTAGAATTTGTTAATAATAACGGTTAGACACTGATAGCTCTTAATTGTATATTGACAAGTTGTCTTCTTTGAACAATTTACTTTCATGGTGTCTAGGCTACGACAGAGTAATAACCATTTATAAATATTACGGTGATTCGTAAATATTATAGTGGTTGTTCCTCTGAAGGTACTTAAACCTTCGGCTGCATTGCTACGGTGATTCATGGTGCACCGATAAATCCTGTCCGTTACCTGGCTAAGAACTATCTTGTTTATTTAAGACAATGTGTGATTATACAATTTTGAGTTAAATTAGGATAAATCATTTGTAATTAACCCTTGCATTCATTTAGTTGCATTAGTTCATGCATATTTAAAAAAAACAAAAAAAATTCAAAATCCTAAAAAAAAAATTGTAAATATTCCTTTCCAAATTTTTAAATCCTTTCTTTTGAAATTTTTTTAAATAAAAAACAAAAGTCCAAATTTTTTTTTTAGAAAATCAAAAAAATAAAATATTTTCAAAAAAAAATGAAAATCCAAAAAAAAATAGAAAACCAATTTCCCTTTTGAAAAATTTTATTTGTAAATATTTTTCCTTTATATAAAAAAAACATTCTTGAAAATGTCCAAGTTTCCCCACTCATTTGAATTTTACAATAGTTGTGAAAATCAATATAATCCATACGATTTCACTCCAAATTCGTATGGATATTTTAACGACAACTATTCTTTAAACAATTCGAATTTTGAACAACAAAATTTTCAAAACGATGACCAACCCTCGAATCTCGAAAAGAGCATTTCGTCTTTACTTGAAATCTCTACACAATAAAATCAAATGATAAATGATTTGTGTAATTCATATTTGGGCAATGATTCAAATCAAAGTTTTCAAAATAGTCAAAATTTGAATTCACTTCAAAATTCAAACGATTTCGAGTATAACCCATGCCAATTCAATTTTGAACTCCAAAATGAATTTCAAAATCAAAATGAAAATGTGATCCACTTTTCAAATAATTTTGGCAATGGGAATAATTTTGGCAACGAAAACGAAAATGGATTTTGTTGAACAAATGAACGAAATTTACGATGATCACACAGATTCGTTGTTTGAAACTTATATGAAACAACGTGAACAACAAAACCAAATCCCAACATGTGACGAGTTAAGTAATAATCCACCTTTTACCCAAATTGACGATTTTCAAATAACAACTTTTGAAATTGAAAATAATAATCTTAATAAAGTTGTTGAAAACACGGTAATTGAGTTGGATTTCAATTCTTTTAAGGGTGTGGAACCAAATTTAAAATGCGATCTTCCTTGTCTCGATTTCAAAAATTTGAATACAACAACTTTAGATTTTGAACTTGAGATACGCAATGAAGTTGTTGATAATCCAATAAAGGAAGACGAATTTAACGAACACAAATTTTTTGGACTTTTCGATGATGAGTTGTTAAATTCCGATGGGGAAGATTTAAATCACCATTTTGATTTTGAATTCATTAATTTTGAAGAAGTTTTCAGTGATAAATTTGAATTTCAATTTGGTGATAAGAAATTTGAATTTCAATCAATTATTCTATCAACCCCGATAATCATCGAAAATAAAACAACTCGTATGGTTTTCAATAAAATGACATTCGTTTTTCCAAATCAACATTCAACTTTGAAATCTTTTATGATTTGGTTCTTCGAACTTAAACTGTGTCTCGTATACTTGATGAGGCAAATGAATCGGTTTTGGAAGACCGTTTCATTTACGCTTTGATGATATACTTCTGATCCCGTGTAAATACCGTTCATTTTCATATAAATAAAGGCCATTTTTATTTTTCTCCTTTCACTTGGGTTGACTGTGGGGACATAGTCAAAATCAAGTGTGGGGGGGGGGGAGACTCGTCATCTTTTCGATTTTTCATGGTTTATTTACTTTTATTTTCCAAATTAAAAAAAAACATCTAAAAAAACAATTTTTTTAAAGCATTTTGATTTATTTTTAAAGAAACAATATAAGATAAATATATGGTTTTGGTTTATTAAATTGAAATTTTTGAAAATTTATTTGTCTTAACAAAAATAAAAATGAAGTTTGATTACAAATAACAATGGTTTAACTAGTATATAGGAAGATTCACTAGTGATAATTATGAAATATATCCTAATTGAAAATCTTTGTTTTAAAAAGTGGTTGATTTTAAGTGAAGGATATAACATTTTTTTTGTCTTCTAAGTTAAATGATGCTAAGATGATTTTGTGAAACTCTCTCTCTCTCAAAAAAGAACAAAAACACAAAAAAAATTCTTGTATATATGTATATATTTTCTTAATAAACACCTAGAGTCAGGTGTTCACTCGCCATGCTCTGTACCCTTCTCACGTAAGCCCGAAAGGCAGTGCACGATCGGTATATCTGGCCTCAGTTTATCTGAGTTAGGTGTGTGTATATAAAAAAAATTCTTTTAGCCTACGGTCGATAAGTGTTCACACTTGTGTGTTCACTCGCCACGCTCTGTATTCCCCTCACATAAGTCCGCAAGACAGTGCACGGGTAATATATCTGGCCTCAGTTTACCTGAGTTAGGCGTATGTAAATATTGTTAATATCAATAAAATTTTCAAACAAGAGAGAGTAAGCAAATGAAATCCAAGCACCATTTAAACTTATTTGATTTGATTTGTTATTGAAAAGAAATGAAAATACCACTTTGAAAAACTTTGATAATCAACTAAGGATCCATTTCAAATTACACTGTGTTATCAACCAAAACAACGAGTTAAACTATTGTCTATTTGTTATGATAACTTGATTTTTGTTCGAAATTTTGACAAGTAAATGACTTAAATTTTCAAAGATAATAACCAAAACTATATTTAACTTATTTGTGTTAATTTATAAGTAAATCTTTCACTTGTAAATATTTTCAAAAAATTCGCATTCATCTCTTTGTAAATAAATCTTGCATTTTGTAAATATTTTCACTTTGCATTCGGATTTTGTGGGTAGTATCCACTGAAAACCCTCACGAGACAACACTCGTCCTACTGGGGACACCCAGAGGTTTAACGACTTGTTGCATACGCTCAATGCAATCGTGCTTCCTACGAAAACGGATTTATCTTAGTTTTTAGTTTATTCGAGGACGAATAAAAAGATAAGTGTGGGGGTATTTGATGTACACGTAAATGTGCATATTTTTACCACCATATTTAATCTATTTAAATTAAATAAATGATCATATTGGGTATTTTAACTTGTTTAAACCAAAATTCAAATTATTTGAAATTGTCACATATTCATCTTCATATAGGGGCAAAATGGTCCTTTTTATGCATTTATTAAATTGTGAAAATTTACTTGGAATTTTCTATGTTGTTTTGTAGGAAATTTGGTGAATTTTACAAGTGGTTACATGATGATATATGCATGCACAAGAGTGAAGAGAACAAATGAAGATAATTCAAAGTGAAGATAATGGAGGACCCCACCTACCCACCTACCTTAATGTATAAATTAGAGGCTAATGCACATGCTTATGGAATTAATGGCTTCATATACACGTAAATGATGATTAGTAGAAGCTAATGATTACTAGGCCTCCACACTTTCTCAAGGGTATTTTGGGCATTCCCCAAAAATATGAATTAGGGTTTAACATATGTATAAGTACCCCTTATGTTTCATGTAACCCTCCTCTTGCTTAGTCTCTCTTTAGTTTAGTTTAGTCTCAAAAATAAACAAACTCTTCTCTTTCTCTTTTCATGGCTACTTAGCCATTTTTATTTTCATGTAATTTTCTTTTCTTTTTTTATGCAATTTAATATATGATCTTTTCCCTTTCTTGTTTATTTCCTTTCATGTTGTAGTGTAGATATACTTTCATGCAAGTAGAATAGTTCTAATTCTTGTTAATTTGCTCTCTTTTTCCTCTTGTTAGTTTCATGTTGCTTTCTACATTTGTTCATATGATAACAAATATGAGAGGCTAATCCCTACAATTTAGGGGTAATGAAGCTCTCTAGTATGTAAATGCAACATTTTGATGTTTATGCTCTCCTTTTGTGCTTAATGAATCATTTGAAGTGGTTTAACTTGTTTTTTTGATGTGAATTTGATAGCCTATATTGTTGATACCAAATAGGCTATGCTTAAACAATCACAAACAATGATTACCTCGTCATATACATATGATGATGGTAATAAAGTGATTGTTGAAATTAAATTTTGATGGCCTATATTTCTAAACAATAGTTAATAGGCCATGCTTAAAATAGATTTTGCTTTCAACTTTGTTGTCATATTTCATGAGAGTTAAATGTGTATTAGTGGTTGTGTTATAGTTTGATGGTTTATATTGTGCTAATTAATAGCACAAATATACCATACTTATGATAAGCACATCAACTAATTAGACTAATGACAAGAAAAGAGAGATCATAACTTCATTTTGTTGATTTATGTGATCTAGAGAGTGGAAATTGCCTCTAAATTGCCTTTACACTCTCATATTTTTATCAATTTTCTTTTGCTAGTATTCTACATTTTTAGCTAATCACATTTTCAACTTTGGTTAATTTGATTGAATAGAATTTTAAAATCATCAATTCCCTGCGGATCGACCTGTATTCGCCACGTACTACAAGTGTACGCCGTGCGCTTGCGGTTATTTTTAATTTAAATTCGTTCGACGGTTTTCTAAATCGATAGAAAATCCGTCGATGAACAAAACCCTCTCGCTCTTTCTTTCAAAACAAATTTTCCTTCTTTTCTTCTTCCTACAAATGCGAGACAAAATCTCTTCATGATTCAATCTGCATTTACAAACTAACTTCTCTATACTTTCCATTTTGGTTTCCTTCGAACTTCTCACCAATTTCCTTAGCATATTCTCATGTAGGTGAGCCTTCTTGACTTCATCCTTTGGTTTCATTGTGAGATGAGGGAGTTGTTAATTATTTTGATGGTACCCGAGGCTGTGATGATAAGTGATCGAAGGGACCTGGAGAAGATGAATCATTGGTGGATAGGGCTCAACAAAATAAATAAGGAGAAGGAAGAGGGGAGGATAAAGGAGGAAGAAGATAGAGTGGAGGAGGGATCGATGTTGGAGATTTGGATTTATACCGATCCCTCGGTGTAGAGGCTTGATGAGCAGAGGGTGAAGTAGAGGGGTCGGTATGTTTAGGGTTCGGCAATGTTTGTTGTGAGAGAGGAATCTATGGGATTTAGGTTGAAGAGAGGGATCAATTGGGAAGTTCTGGGATAGGGATCTGTATAACCATAGGGATCGGTATAAAGTTGGGGATCGATATAAACATAGGGATCGGCATAAAGATAGGGGTCGGCATAAAGTGCTCTTTGAAATTGCAATTTAATCCAACCTTACTTGTTTGGACAATCATCACCAATTCACCTTAACGAACTTGGAAATACGAAGATGATGAACAATAAAACTTACATATTCACTATTAAACTTGAGATTGAACAATCAAATCCTTGGAACTTTCAACGTATACTAAAAACTTGCATATGGACTTGAATGACAAAATTTACACTTCGATATGCCGATAGTCGGTCCCAAAGCTTTCGCAACCGATTAATCTTTTTGCCAGTTGAAATGGTTAGCGATGATGGTCATGCTGGTCAAAATCCAAAGTTTTGTTATTTAACTTCATTTTCTGATTTTAAGTTATTTATTTTTGCTATACACTTCACTACACTGCACTAGCTCACACTTAACACCGGGGGGGGATAGGTTAACTTTCTAACCTCGATTGTCTATTGAGTATAGTTAATATGGACTCTAGAGGCTCAGAGCATTTAGCTTTTATGTCTTCCGAACTGGCCATGCAGCATATCAATCCTGAAGCAAAAATCGAGCTCTACGACTATTCCCAGTAGGCTTTCTCCTAATCATCAAGCTGAATAAACGAAAGTTTCTGGTCCATCGGTCAACCTTTTTCCAGATGTTCCAGTCCTCCCAGTGGAGGATATAAGCCCAGCTCCCGATGCAGTAGAAGGTGTCATTCTCCTAGATAACCCAATAGATTCTCAAGCTTCCCGAATTGGCGAGGCTGCCCTTCGCAGTGTGTGTTCCATATATGGAATTGCATTCACAGACATCTTGGTTTCTTCGATAAACGACAGGTCTCACTTGCCTTCGGAGGGGTACCGACGTGTAACAAATTTATGTGCTGGGACGGATGCGTACAGCCCTTTAATTCGTTTATTCGAGAGATGTTGAGATATCTTGGAATAGCTTCCACTCAACTCAATCCGAACAGCTACGCCTTCCTACATGGAACCTTTCTGCTGTTCATGAACGTTCTATTTCGTCCGCCAACCCCGAGGACATAAAGTTTCATTTACAACTTTAAATGACGGTCAGGAAGTCCTTCCTACGTTTTTTCTTGAACCTTCACCTAACTGCCAAGTCTTAACAGGCGCTTGGAATAAACTCTCCCTATTCAAACACAAGAGGTTCTATGTTTGGTGTCCACCTGGCTTCGCAAGGAGATGGTTGGAAGGATCTAAGTGTTATTTTCATTTCATTCTTATGTCCGTTAATCCAAGTCATATTTTTAAATCTACTAACATCCGAGATTCCTACAGGTGTCTGCCCATGTCTTGAAGGCATTAGTTTTTCAAGAGCAATCTCCGCTATTCGTGCTACCTTTGTCGAAGATAGGGACATCAAACTTCTTGTAACCGATGACTTATTATATTTATTCGGGCTTGTTGGAAGATGGTTGTAGCATTGGGCTCCTCGAAAGTGCAGCATTGCCGAGAAATGTCACAGAGCAAGAAAGGGATGTCATCAATCCTGTCGTGCCCCCAGTTGAGGTTACTCGGGATGACATTAAAGAAGGTGACATTAGGGATTCCCAGGCCAATAAACCCAGCGATGCTGATGCGGGCCCAGGCAAGGCGCCTGTGGTCGAACCGCCACAAGGCACGCAATCTTAAATACCGACCAAGAGAAAGAAGAAGCTAGCATATAAACTTTGCAGAAGAAAAACTACTACAGATCCAGAATTCATCATCACTTCTATTGAAGAAGAATCATCTTCCCAACACTTGGAAAGTTCACTAAAGGGTTTTTCAAACCTCCAAATTCTCGATTATATTATCACCTATGACTTTCCAAATATTAATATCGAAGGGCTCAATTCTCCTACTAGGAGCGGTGAAGGCATCCTTCCTACCGATAAAGGAGAGAGTACACCCATAAGCAAGGCTACAGTTAACGGTCTGTTAGGGTGGAACATTAGGACACTCACATCCACGTGTGCTTCACTACACGCTCTTTATCAATCTTTTGCACAATAGTTACTTACATGTTCTCATTTGGTCTTTGCAGGTGCAATGACTCAGTCTCGGGCCTTCGATCGCTTAATGGGCTCGTCGATACACTATCAATCTAGCCATGATTTAGAATCTGGCAGGCATATGGAAAAAGACGACAGATGGGGAAAAAGCTATCATTCAAGGGAATTTTCCTCTTCCAAGCACAAGTCCCAGTCTTAGACATCTCGCCAGGGAGACCAGCCCAATTTTCCTGTTTATAGCGGAGACTAGCCTCCCTTCCACGACCCTTAAATTTCCACGTCACATGAGCATCACTCTGGTTGTTTTAGCTCTAAGCAATATTGCGACTATAGATCGAGCAAGCATCCAATTACCACTTCCAATCCATCCTTGCCGACTGCTGCTCCTGAAATTTCTACAGCAGAGAAATTGGCCAAACTTAAGGCCACTTTCCCGAAAATATATTTTGATGGGCTTAAATTCCTTCCCACGGTACATATGGTCCCGGGGCATACCAAAGCAAGCTCTCTTGCATGTGGTAATGACATGTTCGGGTAGCATGAATTGTTTCAACATTTAGCGGAAAAAATCTCCAAAGTGTCAATCAACCAACAATATGAAATAGATCGTCTCAAGCTAGAGATGATACACGATAAAGACATAATCAAACACTAAGATAATGAACTATCGAAGTTGACAACAAAACTTACCGAGGCAGAAAAGAGCGCCAAGGAAACGTTGGAGGCAGTGAGTCGTTTAGAAGCTTCCCATAAGAAAGAACTCGAAGCTGCCCTCAATCCCAATGGGGCCCTCACTCTGGAAAAGGATTCATTGCAAAAGGAAAAAGATGTCTTGGCCCGCCACGTCGAGGAACTTGAGGAGTTTCTCAAGAAAGAAAGGGAAGAGAAGATTGAGGCTTAGGAAGAATCGCAAAGGTACTGCGAAGAGGCTGTTGAAGCCAGGAGCCTGGAAATTAAACTCGATAAGCAATTTGTCAAAATAAAACCCTAAAAGAAGAGGCACGAGAGGAAGGCCGCAAGGATATGATGTAACAAATTAAAACCCGAGTAGAAGATGCTAAGGAGTCCGGTCGGAATGAAATCAAGGACTTTTTTGACCCACTGATCATTGAATACAACGCGAGACTCCGATTGACGTTTCAGCGCCTTCTGAAAAAGGGAAACATTTTGCTGGATCCTTGGAGTCTGATTCTAAGGGCCCCTCTTCTTTCCAAGGTGTTGGAGCATCGGTTTCTTTTGGCCCAGAGCAGGACTTGAGCTACTATCCAAATAAGCCCGGTTATAATCCAAAGTGCTAACCTACTTTGGAAGGGGACACTCCAGCAACAACCGAGAGCCAACCGAATGCGAGTATTCCACTTTACTCTCCAATTTACGAGGGGTTTTGTTCTTCGCATCCAATGGGTTTAGGCTTATCTCCCTATTTTAACAAATTTTTAGGTTTTCCGGGTCCCAGTCAAACCCCTAAAAGTGATGTTACTGTGGAGCAACAAGAGAAACTAACAGAGATTTCAATGGCAACTGATGTACAGGGGCCCCGTGCTCAAGTCATCGGAGCACTCGATGATGAGGTTAAAGATCCGCTCTCGGTGGATGAATCCGACGATGTTGTGATTACTAGCACCTCTGAACGCACTGATGAGATTAGCTTGAAAGAGCATATTAAGAAAGAGGAGTTTCTGAAGAAAAAGGCTATAGTTGAGCCCACCGAGGTGGACATCGATGATCCACACCTTATCCCACTATAAGTCATTCCACCTAGTTGGTCAATTCCCAAAGAACTCCCTCCTACTTTTGAAAGCTCTTATGCAAAAGGTGGCAAAGGATCCAAGAAGAGAACCATCGTGGGCTCAACTGGCACCACTCCCAAAAAATCCAAAAGGAGAGAAGATTGAAGAAATAGCCGTCACTTCGGCTCGGTGTGTACATAGTTTGCATAGCTATTTATTCGTCATTTTATTTTATTAGTTGTGGTTGTACGGGTATGATTCTTGGTTTTTTGAAATAACTTGTACAATAATTTTGAAACATATCATGTGAATAAAAGTTTTTGTTTTATGTTGAGCTTTCATGTGAACTGCTATTTAAGTAGTTGAACTATTACTTTCCATTTAATGCACTTGTAATTCATTATTCATCAATTCTGGTAACAATCCACTAGCTATATCCCAAGGCCTCCATGTGGTCGTGGCCTTGAGTCGTATCAAATGCTAGGCTCGAGCCTTACTGTTACGCCGTCGAATTCATCGTTTTTGAGTAATTATACTCCTACCCTGAGTCTTAGGTTAGCGGGGTTAGACATTGGATGGTCGAACTCCATCCTTAGCAGGTTTATACTCTTCCTGTTGATTTCAGGGCAGAGTTCATGAAATAGTGAATAGTCGAACCTTGCTCATCCATCTGTTTATACTCATATCCGCACTCTGGGGATAAGAGTTTGTTGATGGGCGGTCGAATCGCACCCAATTTATGTTTATACTCTAGTCCGCACCCTGGTGACTTAGAGTTATATCACAGGTGGTCGATTCACACCCGATTTATGTTTATACTCCAATCCGCACCCTGGGACTTAGAGTTATTTTACGGGTGGTCGATTCACACCCGATTTATGTTTATACTCCAGTCCGCACCCTGGCGACTTAGAGTTATTTTACGGGTGGTCGATTCACACCCGATTTATGTTTATACTCCAGTCCGCACTCTGGGGACTTAGAGTTATTTCGGAGAGAAGTTGGATCGTACTCTCCTTAATTGATTGATTTGCCCCTAGGGTCCGGGGTTTGATTTAGCAAGAGATCGGTCGTATCACAATCGCTCTTATTTCATTTCAGTCCTACCATTCAGCAGGATTTATTCGATCATTAGATGGTCGAGCCACATTTATTCCTCATTGTGTATCCCGTCCGTTGGATTATGAACGGGAGTTATCAAATGAACAAATGGACCAAGCTCATCTAGTTTAGTCCTATTAGGAGCTAGCGTAATTGATTAATTCCAAGCTCTGGGTACCTATTCGGACATGTCGACATTAATCGGTTTTGTTACGTAATTAATACATAATGCTACAACAAACATAATACAAAGGAAGTCTGAAACTTTATTCGCTAAATGGAAATCAATAACATAATCTGTCTTATTACACATTTGGAAAATCTAATGCTAAAGTAAATTCTGAAAGCAAATACAATTGAAATGAAAAAGAAATAAACTAAGTGAAATAGCATCGTAAATGCACGTTATTCCATGCCCTTGGGAGTGTATGCCATCAACAACCGCTAGTTTGAAAGTTCCCTCTCCAAGCCTCTGTTTAATGACATCCGATCCTTCCCAGATTGGATTCATGTGCGATAGGGTAGAAAAAACCTGTTTCAGGACGAGATCATCGATTTCAAAGGTTCTAGGTTAGACTTTAATGTTGAAATATCGGGTGATGGTGTCAATGTGCAGTTGCCCTTAGATTGGCTTCCTCACGCTTCTCATCTATAAAGTCAAGAGATTCCAGAAAGAGATCTTTATTCATTTTGGGATCGTATTAAGTCACTCGATGAGAAGGAACTTCGAGCTCAACAGGAATGACGGCTTCAGATCCATAAGCAAGGATGAATGGAGTATGGCCAGTCACAGACTTATGGGTGGTCTTGTAAGCCCATAATGTTGTCGGGTGTTCATCCACCCACTTGCTTCTAGCCTTCTCCAAACGCTTATTCAGAACGGACTTTATGATTTTGTTTACAGCTTTAACTTGTCCATTTGACTGAGGGTGAGCGACTACCGCAAATCTTGTTTCAATACGATACCTTCGTCAGAAGTCTTTGAATTCAGTACCGTCGAATTGAGTTCCATTATCTGTTACAATAGTTCGTGGAGATCGAAGCGACATATGATGTTTCAGACAATGAGGTTTATTACTTTCTTGGTTGTGATCATGGCTAAAGGTTCTACTTCAGCCCATTTGGTGAAGTAATCAACTGCAACGATAGCGTACTTTGTGCCACCTTTAGAGATCTGTAAGGAACCGATAATGTCTATACCCCATATGGAAAACGGCCATGGGCAGACTATTTGTGTGATTTCCGTCGGTGGAGCTCTTGGAACTTCTGCATATATCCGACACTTATCGCATCATCTTATATAGTTAGCGGCGTCTCAATTGACAGTTGGCCAATAATATCCATAACGGAGTATTTTATTTGCTAGACTTTGCCCCCAGTGTGATCGCCACATTCCCCTTTATGAACTTCTTTTAGGAAACGTTTTATCTCATCATGAGTGACACATCGGAGTAGAGGAACAGAGAAACCTTTCCTGTACAAAATTCCTCCTTGCATGACATATCGCGAAGCTTTACGAAGGACCTGTCGCTTTTCATTTCTTTGGTCTGGTAGGACCCCAGCTTCGTACTTAACTTTGTTGTTTATCACTGGAAATCAAAATTTAAAGCATAACAGATTGACCGACCTTCAGGAGTTACAAGCACAAATCTAGCTCTAGAACAATGATAATTTGACGCTCCATCGGTATACATTTTCCACCATACGGTAGGGATTTTGCTGTCCTTTGGGGAATTATCCTGCACAATGAACTCCGCTGTAAAATCTGCCAGTGTCTAACCCTGGATAGCCCTCCAAGGGAGATAAATGATATCGAATTCATTGAGCTCGATATTCCACTTGAGTAACCTTCCTGACATCTCAGGTCGCTGTAGGATCTTTCGTAATGGCTGGTTGGTGTAAACATTGATTGGGTGTGCATGGAATGGACGAAGCTTTCGTGATGCAATCAGCAAGCAGTATGCCAGTTTCTCTATTTTCAGATAGTTCCTTTCTGCTCCCGTTAATTGTTAGCTGACGTAATACACCGACCTTAATTTGGATCCGATCCTCCTCGCAAAACAATGTGACACTTATAGCTGTGCCGATACGGCCTAATAAATGTACAAATCTTCATGATCCACCGGCTTTGACAAGATGGGGGTTTCTCCAAATGATTCACCAATGCTTGAAATGCATCTTTATAATCCCGTGTCCATTCGAAATTTCTTTTCCCTTTCCTAATCAAGTCAAAGAAAGGAATGCATTTGTCGGTAGCTTTGGAAATAAATTGTCTTAAGGCAGTAACTTTCCCATTCAGACTATGTACTTGTTTAATAGTCCTTGGCGCTTGGACATCACAAATAGCTTGAATCTTCTCGGAATTAGCTTCTATTCCATGGGCGTTAACAATAAAGCCCAAGAATTTCCCTGATGTAACATCAAAAGAACACTTCGAAGGATTAATTTTCATCTTGTAATGTCGGAGGATGTCGAACATTTCTGTTAAGTCTCTAATATGGTCGCTTGATCGTCATGACTTCACGAGCATATCATCCACATACACTTCCATTGTTTATCCAATCTGATCTTTAAACATCCTGTTGACTAAGCACTGATAAGTCGCTCCTGCATTCTTTAATCCAAACGGCATGACTACATAGCAGTACAATCCAACATGGGTAATAAATTGGTGTGCTCCTGATCGGAAATATGCGTCGAGATTTGGTTATATCCGAGTATGCATCCATGAAAGATTACAATTCGTGTCCCGTGGTTGAATCCACCAGCTGGTCAATCCTCGAAAGGGAAAAACTGACTTTTGGGCACGCCTTGTTCAAATCTAAATAATCAATGCATGTTCTCCATTTCCCATTTGCTTTTTTCACAAGTACATGATTAGATACCCATTTAGGGTAGAGGGCGTCATGGATAAACCCATTGTCTTTGAGTTTATCCACCTCCTCTTTCAGAGCGGCAGATCTCTCCGGATCCATGCTGCATCTTTTTTGCTTCACCAAGACAAGCCTCGGGTCGATATTCAATGCATGGCTCGTAATGGAAGGCGAGATTTCACACATGTCAGAGTGAGTCCAAGCAAACACGTCTAGATTCACTTGGATAAATCTAGCAAGTTCTTTCATCATCGGGGGGCTGAGCTGTGATCCGATCTTTAAGACTCGTGATGTGTCGTCATGGTTGACCGTGATATCAATCGTCAGCTCAGCCATTGTAGCCTTGGTCACTTTGGGCTCCTTCTTGTCATCCCTCAGATTTATATCTCTATAGAACCTATTAAGGTGCCTGAGTAAAGCCTCAGATGCTAATTGTCAATCTTCAGCAGCTTGGATGCGGACTAACTTGTCCACACCCTTACCCTTCTCCTTGTGTTGAGCATTCCTCAACTCAGCTACATAACGACAGATCCAATCGCCTGATCGCCATAAACAACTCCAACACCTTTATCTGTCAGAAAAATCTAAGTCAAACACCATGGGGCAAGAACTGCCCAGAATTTGGCTAGGGTCGGTCGACCTAGAAAAACGTTGTATGGGGAGTCAACATACAAAACAAAAAACAAAAAAATCTGCACTCTCCTTCGTTCACCTTCTCCCAACTCCACGGATAGTTCGACATGACCAATGGCTTCAGTTGCAACGTCGTTAAAACCATTTATACGGGCTTTAGACGGGTTTAAATCTTTGGCTTCCATCCTCATCTGATCATAAGCTTTTTTGAAAATTATATTTACCGAACTTCCACAATCAATTAATATCCTTCTCGCCAAAGCGGGGCCAATCATGGCCGAAATGACCATTGGATCGATCGTTGGAACCTCTACCTTATCTGCATCTCTATTCCTAAACACAATATCATCCACCATCGAATGTTGTTGTTTTTCCAGAGCTCCATCTTCCGTATTCGAACAATATTCAAAATCCACATGCCTAATCGCGCTGGCATGGCGCTCCATCTCTTGCCAACTCTTATCTGCTGGGTGCGGTCCTTCGACTATCGTATTTATTAGCAGTCTTCCACAAATCTATGCAAGCTCCTTAGCCATATGCGATGCTTGTCCTCGGTTGGGGTCAGAATTCCCCTGCCCGCCATCCTGTGGGGCTTTCACAAACTGTTGTAATTTCCTTTCTCGAATCAGTTTTCCTATAACATCCTGGAGATGTCTGCATTCATTTGTATTGTACCCATAGCACTCGTGAAACCGATAATATTTCTCGGTCTTTTTCTGCTTCTCTGTTGATTCTATTGGAGGCGACTTCCTATACTGCATGCTATTGCAAGTAGATAGATAGATATTCTCCAAGGACGTATTCAACAGCGTGTAAGTATCATACATTGGAATCCTGGGCTTCCCTCTTCCAGAATCCCTCTTCCGTTCTCGATTCTTATCTCCGCCTCTCTTTCATTGATTTGGTTTATTCTGGACATTCACTTGAACTTTTCCAGAACTGTCATCAGACTGCTTTATTGCAATGTTACTCTGTACTTTCTCTCCACTTGGTCACACAACATTCTTTTTTCTAGAGGACCTGGCTTCCTCCTTTCTCAAACACTGAGCCACCTTTGCGTAAAAGTGCTCCCATATTGCGGGCGGCTTACAGGCTAACCAATCACCAAAACCAGACTCTAGATCAATCCCTCTCATCATGGCGATGAGTATAGTATTGTCATTCGGATTACTGACTTCCATAACAGCTCTATAAAATCTCTCTAGATAATCCTTCAACGGCTATCCTGGAGCCTGAATCATGCTAGACAGGGACATAACATATTTAGGACGAGTTGCGTGCATCCGGAATTGCTCCACAAACTTGGTTGCAAAATCATCGAATCTAGAAATTTATCGTGGGGGTATTCTTGTGAACCACATCGTTGCTATTCCAAAGAGATTTATGGGAAAGCATCTACACTTGGTTGCATCATCCGCTTGTGCAGAATCCATCAGCCATTCGTATCTCATGATATGCTGCCTGGGGTTGGTTTTTCCCTCGTAGGCGAGCATTGATGGCATGTTAAACCTCCTCAGATATTCTGCATGTAGAACATATTAGTGAACGGGGTATGGCTTGTCGAGATTCCCCAGCCATCGTGAGTCAAGCCTTGGCTCTCTCTAACCAACTGTCTGACATTGCCGATAAGTCCGGCATTTGGATGGTTGGTGCTAAGAGGTAGTCGTGCTTCACCTCACATGAATGGTCCGGTTGATATTTGCAGGCCGTTTCATGACTTCTTGGTTCACCATCTTCCCGATGCACATCTTGTATATTCATTTCATCATCATTCCGAGGAGGTACCTAGCCAGCATTCAATCGAACTCCATCATCCAAACCAATAGAAGCAACTCCACATCGATTACCAAGGTGTATGAGAGGAATCCCTCCTCTGGAGGAGGGATCAGTACTGACCCCCATGGAGGGATCAGCACTGATCAGTCTTGGCAGACCACGATGGTATACCAGGTGACGCTCTAAAGTTTCTGCGTGATATTCTTCTATCCTGCGACGCCTATGCCTGTGATATTCATCCGATGAGCTAGAACTTTCCGATGCCGAGTAAGGAGTGGGATCCCTCCTAGCTTTCCCTGCTGCTGCTGATTGAATTGGTTCATCAAGTTGATATTGGTCTGAATTTGTTAATTTAATTATCAATGACTATCCATCAGCTCTCTCATTAAATTATGAAATTCAGCTCTTGTAATAGAATCAGTGGGATTCTGAACTTTAACCGATTCAGCATTCACATTTGTTGGTTGATTGCTTGTGTATCCTTACTGAATGCTAGTATTCTCATTCCTTCCACGTTCTGAGAAGTAGATCTAGTATGTCTCACCATTATTAATAGCCTTTCTTGGATTTCTACAAATCTGAGTAGTATTAGCAACTTCTTAAAGATAACTGCAGATCTCCTTTGGGGGATTTATCCAATCAAGTAGCAACAAAGGGATCCTAGCAAGCTGAGAATCAAGTTTCTCAGTGAAAGCACCAAAGTGTTTGCAACTAAATTGGTCACAAACACCCAAGAATAGTTTTTTGTAGAGAAGTAAGTGAAGAAAAACAAAATTAAACTAAGTGGATAATTCAATAAGTAACAGAGAATCAACTATAATAAGAGGCATAAAAATTTATTGTGGTTCGGCGTTGTATGCCTACGTCCAATTTTAAGATTATCCTTTATTAACCACTTATAAATTTGATTACACGAGTAGAAAATAGCAAACACTTGATTACAATAGAGTTTAGAGTAACAAGCAGCGTAATATCCTCATAATGACCCATCAGGCCATTATTTATAGATGAAGACGACCACCTATCTCTCAGAAATTTTGGCTGAAGGACCTTCTAATCCACATAGGCCCACTAGAGGGATCGCTAGGCCCAATTACCAATGTTGAGGGATCTTTACCGATATGTTCTTTGGTTGAATTTTAAGGAACGATCCCTGTAGAGGCTTCATCATGCTAAAATATGTTCAACCTCCAATTTTCACATCATTTGGATCATAGAACTCAAGTTACTGCTTGATCTATGATTCAACATTACTTGTGCATTGCTCTCTACCGATCCCTTCCAAGGGGTACATGCCGATCCCTCCAATATTGTCCTTTTGATGTGCGGTCCCTAGGATAGATTCCCTAGGGTCCATAAACCTTGCTCTCCAAATTTCATATGCTTTGGAGTTGTAGATCTCGAGATATTGATCGTTTTCTGTAAGGATGCTCTTATATTTCGATGTGTGCCGACCACTCCTTCATGAAGTATGTTGATCCCTCTTAATGAACCAATCAACGCCGATCCCTTGCCATTATTGACCATATTCCATACTTTGAGCATCCTACATTGTACATCCATCAAATCCATTCAGTCCTGATTTTATATGATCATTTGTACTTGATTTCTGGGTCCCACAATCATCACTCCGGAGTCGTCGGCCTTGATGGCAGTCGAATCTAACTCGTGCAATCAGTTTGATATAGCCGAGCTAGAATGCCGGATAACATGACTTATATTCTATTATGTTTAATATAGATCTATAATATGGCTTGATCAAATTAACATGCATGATTGTTGTCCACTTTATCAATATACTATTATATAATCATGCACACATACACACATACACATATATCTCTTCAAGTTTCACCATCCATATTCTATCTTTTTTTTAATTTTAAAATGAATTATACATATAAAAGTGTACGGAATTATATCAACCTTTTTTATTTTTAATACATCAAAACTAATTCAAATGTATTTTAAATGCAATATATATATATAATTATTTTAAATTATTGTATGCATTAAATTATATTAGACAATAATACAAAAAATTTGAAACATTATTATATTTTATTTGTAAATCTAAAGTTGTATATTGTTTTTAAAGTAATATATAAATATTTATCAATATGTGTTTATATTTATAAATTAACAATTTTAATTTTATAAAATTATGTTTTATTTTATTACGTATAGATGTAATAAAAAAATATTTGGTCAAAAGGCATTTTATTATATATATTATATCTAATTTAATAATTGTTTTAGCATAAAATTATATGTATATATAACTATTTTCGCAATCGTTTGTTATTTAAAATATTGCGATAGTTTTGTTTTAATTTTTTATATATGCATATATTACTTCAAATTTATCGAACTAGATTTTCTTTCTAAACTATTTTACTAAGCAACAAATTAGATGTTTTCAGAAAAAATTAAATTTCAATATTATTAACTTTGTTAAGGTGATTTATTTTCATTTTAATAAAAATAAAAATCGAAATATTTATACATGTATTTAAATTAATTTGGACAAAAATATGCATATAAAGGGTTAATGTATCCATTGTGGTTCCGATACACATACACGTACACATTAAAATACATATACCTTGCACGTGAAAAATACACATATAAGTATATAATGATATACTAACTAATTAACTTAATTATTAATTTATTAAAATCCATTAATCAATTTATCATAAAATAAAGTTAAATATGATTTTATTTAAATTAATTAGATTGAATCAAATACAACCTTTAGACTTCCTATGCCTGATATGATCCAAAATATGAATCTTTTAGAAATCTACCTATTTCACTGCTTCCAACCTGCACTATTCCAACATGTATTACATTCAATATCATTATATGCATTTTATAATAATAATATTAGTCAAATTTAAGATGTTTTATGATTTTGAATTAATGCTTTAGATCTAGATCTAACATTTCAATATATCTTTACTAGATCAAAAGTTAGATGTTTTAATTTTGGATTTGAATTTAAAATTTGTGATTTACTCAAATTTTATATGGTAATTTTATAAGATTATACATACTATTTCATGAAACATAATATTAGAAAATATAATAAGTATATTTATATTTTATATCGACTAATTTTGATATCGCAATTAACATATATATAAATCCTAATGTTGCTCCATTTTATTGCAAATAAAAGATTAGCGTACCTGCACATCTTAGCCTAACCCAAACTAATCCAGCCAGCACTTCTAAGCCTGGCCCAATCTAAGCTAGCTCGCACTCCTAAGCCTGACCCTATCTCAACTAATTCACTTGGCAAACACTCTAGAGCTATAGCCACTCAACTTGTCTCTAGACAATATATAACCAATTCATTTGACTAGGCCCAACTCAAAAGCGACTAGTCTTTAGTCCGGCTCCATCTCAGCCCAACTACGACTAGTCCTAGTTAGCCCGTCTCGTCATCGCATAATTTACTCGACTAGTCTCATCCTTTTCAGCTTTGTCCTTAGCAATCTTCAACTTTGTTCACAACAATCTTAGGCAACAAGAAACCAACTGTAATTGCACATAAGAAGCTTCTCTCCAGCCTTATTCCTTAAAAAAATCGTACTACATGACAACTAGTACAACAAAGTGTACCAACTAATGTGGCATGTCTTCCAAAAGCACATCCACTCCTCTACCATACCACCTTTCTTAGCATAAAGCATGCCTATAGTACAAAACAACAACTGGCACACATATCTGCCACATGTTCATACCACCTTTTCAACTATCCTCCATCATCCCATGTTACCAGATCAACGACGAAGAGCTATTCTTGCCAATAAACTACGCAATCTCAGCCATCTAATGATCTAACTCGGCTGCTATAAATACCCATTGCCATTCAACATCAAAGGGATTGATTTTTATGCTTAGTTAGCACAAGATATACAAGAACACTTGATTTTAGAAAGATTGTAAACTTAAGTGCTTAATTTCTTATTATTCACTTGAATTTTTTTGTAATTGTGAGCGTTGTGCCAAAAATTTACACAATACCCCAATATCAAATGAAGGCATCGACAATATAGATATATTCAAATAAACAAACAAAAGATCATGATTTTTAGAATAGTTGGGCAAATTCTCCAGCCTATGTCCACTTTAATTTTATTATCTTAGGTTTCTCATTGAGATACAAAGATTACAACTCAAATATGACCATAATCTAGTAGATCTTGAATTTGATTTGGTTTTCTAAGTTGATGATGGAAGAAGAAGATAAAAAAAATCCAAAGTCCAAAGGAAAAGCCCCTTCCTAGTTGTAGGTAGCTTGATATTTATAGAAGAATCGCCCACCGAAGTCGCTGGAATAAAAAATACCGGTTCAAACTCAGATCTAAGAAAGTAGGAAGGGAGACAAGGTCCTCCATGTCATAAAATCATATCAGTACCGATATGATCAGGTTGGTACCGATATGATTTGCTAGTTGCAAATCACTCATTGTTCCTCTATTCCATCTTCTAGCTTCAATTCATCAATTTTTGAGCACTTTTTTTTTATGAAATCAAGTTGCTCCCGAGAGTTTTTATTACATTTAGTACTTATCCTTTTCTACTAAGCTTTTCAGAGTTTTCTAACTATTTCTCCATAGATGAGCTCTAGGCTGTTAACCTTAGCCAACTATCCATTGACTATCACTTTAGAAGTCATGAATAAGCACGAAAAGTGACCGGTACCGACCTCTTTTCATGTCAGTAACGACCTCTTTTCATTAGTGCAATCAACTCAATACTTCCTGATGTCTTTTCCATTGCCATTCCAAGATTTCCTCCAAATCTCTGGTGTTATCCCTTCATTATTCTGAAGTCCAATCCATCTGTTCGAACCCGTTCTAACACTGTGGAAAATTTGACCATAACACTTGCCCTCCAAAATATGCCTTATGGACATAAGGCGACTTTTCTCGAGAAATAGTACCAGGAGTGATCAACCATTGGTAGTTGACCTCTTCGGGTATCTATGGATCCATGTTGTGGTGAACCATCCGGTTCATTTGGACTCACCTGTAAATCAAAGGTCGGTCTAGATCATTATAGCTAAGGATTCTAGTCCTTGCTTAAAAGTCATTTGTGAATTGTAATTATTCCGTGTTCACTAGGAGTTACATATCAGATACCATTACTAAAACCATTCATGTTCGCTCGGGGTTAAGTTATCATATTTCAATGTCATCCCGTGTTTACCTAGGATTTAGGTTATCATAGTTTAGTATCTATATCATCCCATGTTCGCTTGGTATTTATATATCTTAGGCTAGTCATAGGGGTACATTGCCATCGATTAGAATGTCACTTATAAATCGTCTAGTATTACCTAGCACCCCATTATAAGTAAGCCCAACCAAACTGAGACAATGACAATCATTAATCAACATGTTATTTTTATCAAATCATAAGGCATTCAAATCTTAAGGTCAAGTCTAGATCTCTCCGGGTCGCACTATCAACGTCTAATCTAAGGTTTGATTCCTTCAACCATATATTCATGTTGAGTCCTATTCGCTTGCTCTCTAGTTAGGAGACCTAACATCCAAGCAAGTCCATCCACTCACTCCCCAGTGAGGGGACTTACTTTTCTATACAAGTCCATCCATCCACTCTCCGACAAAGGGACTTTTACCTTATGATTCATCACCCCGCCTCTCTGGTCAAGAAAACCACGTCCAATCAGTTTATATATCAGGTATCATGTTCAAATAATTTTCAAAATCAAACATTCATTTATTAAATCCAAATCAAAGCAACAATTAAATATCCTAAATATTCCTACTATCGATGATCACTACCATACATTCAATTCAGATCTTGCTTAAAGACCGATCAAGGTGCCATGCATGTATAAACGTTTTGATAGTACCCCTTATTTATTTGATACACAGGAAAATAAGAGAACTAAACCTGACCCATATCCATCTCGATCATGGGATAATCATCTTCGATCCAGATCCATAGTCGTATCCTGATGCATTTGCCGTAGATGGTGGCTGCTCTTGCTATACCACATAAGTTTGGTTCCTTATGTATTGCTATAGCTAGTTGTTCCAAACCCGCTCTTCTATTAGATCATGAAAGTGTCTGCATTCATTCGTCTCATACCCCTCTATCTCATTAAAAAGGAAAAACCTTCCAGTTCTTTTCTCTCTGCTTGTGGGTTCTCTCTTAACTAGCCTTAAATAGGAGATTTTCCCCTGAGTATCTAAGTAAATCCTCTCCGAGGTTTCAGTTAGATCGATGTGGGAAGATAATTTTGGTTCCTCCTTTGTTGCTTCAGTCCTCCGAAGCCTTCGTCGGCTTTCTGCGTTCCATTGTCTTTACTATATCCTATTTTGGATGGTCCTCCATTATCCACACCATTAATCTTAGTATTTCAACTCCAGCGTCCTCCTAGCGCAGATATCGCTTAGCTTTATATAAAACTCCATAAGGTCCATTGGTAGATTTTCCAAAGCAATTTGAAGTCAGTCTTAATCGTGACTCTAGACATTGTCGCCATCAGAATTATTGATGGATCTATCTTATGAACTATAGCGGCTATTGCGTTAAATCTAGTCAAATAACTTCATATGGTCTCTCTGGCCCTTTGCATCACGCTCGAAAACGTCATCACGTTCTTCGATCGAGAAATGTGACCTTTAAAATATCTTATAAATTTGTCTATCAATTCGGCTTATATGCTTATGGATCCATTCTCTAACTGTCTGAACTACATTACAGCCAACTCCGTCCGGTATAATGGGAAACACCATCCCATTACTTCTTCAAATGCATCGACACCTCCATATGTCAAATGTATCTCATTTGATGAATGGCCAGATTGCTCCTCCTGTTGTATATTTCCAACGTCGATGGCTTGAAATCGGGTGGATTCCTCGCGTATCGGATGTTCGGAATGAATGTATATCTATTCACTTCCTCCAAACTATGGTCTAGAGTGCACCTCTCACTATTCTCTTGATCATTTCAGTTATTCGATCATTATCATCTAGTGAAGGTTTGTGATCCATAGCTCCATTCTACCTCTATGTTTCTACGGTGAGCTTCTGGTTCCAACTCCTGTTGTGGTGCATTTGCATTCTAATATGCATTCCTGGCTCCAGCCTTTGGGTTCCAGCTGTTCCTTCTTTTCCTCGCTGCCATCCTTTTGAAAAATCATTCTAGCATTTCTTCTTGTCAAACCATCATCCCATCTTGCATGTCTTTCATCATTCTTTCCATCTCTTCTCTGGTCATGTAGATTGATGGATTTGAACTTAAGGACACCTCCTAATTGCGTCCTTAATCCAGTTGTCTTGGTCTTGCAATAGCTCTGGTATTAAGCCTCTTCATCTCTTCCAAACTTCAAATCCAAGCTCTTTCTCAGTGAAAGAACCAGAAGTTTTACGCTAAAAACAGACACAACACCCTGATATCAAATGCAAGCACCGATAATTTTTACCTATTCAAGAGAAAAAGGAAAGAACATGATTTTTATAGAGGTTCGACAAATTCTCCAGCCTATGTCCACTTTAAATTATTATCTTACATTTTCTCTCTTGAATACAAAGATTATTGTTGACGCCAAAAATAGGCATCAACACCCAATAGAATCTAGTAGAGATTAAATGAAGAACGAAATTAAAAACAAAGCAAAAATCATAAAGGAACACATAGATTTTTATAGCGGTTCGGCAGTCTTGGCCTATGTCCACTTTATATTTTTATTGACCTTCCATTTGATTATGATTACAAGAATGTTTAGATCAGCTGGGATCCATTAGTATGAAAGTGAAGAATAAAAATGGCAGGGCCTCAGCGAAGAAAGCAAGATCTCTTTTCTGACGCCATGCCTGCTGTATTTATAGGGGAAGACATGCACGGCTCGGACTAAAATTTTGGCAGTAGGTTCGAGAGACCATGACGAGCTACCCAAAAATTTGCAGGCTTCAAGATGTTAGCTACTTGCTCCCCAAATTTTGTGCAATTTTGACGTACGGTTTGTGAGATATTGCATTTTCCATGAAGTAGTGTTGCTTGAATTTTGATTTCTGCCGATCCCTCTAGAGGGATAGGTACCAATCCCTCAAATCTCTTCCAAATGCCATGCGATCCCTAGAGGAGCTTCTCCATGTTGTATTATGCTTAGCCTCCACGTTTCATGGAAATTAGATTAGTAGAGCAAGAGTTATTGATCAATCTTTATTGCAATATGTTGTGAAGACTGATTATAGCCGATCCCTATGGAGGGATAGGCACTGATCCCTCCAACTTGCTCCAAATGCCATGCGATCCCTATGGGGTGTTCCACGTGTTCTAATTAGATTATACTCAAAGTTTCATGTTGATAGCATTTGTAGATTTCGAATTATTGACCGATCATTGTTGCAATATGTAGTGAAAGCTGAATATGGACGATCCCTTTTATACCGATCCCTTTTAATAGGTGAAGTAATTGCCCATAACTTGAGCATACGAACTCCAAATGACTTAAAACTTGAAATGTAGACTCATGGAGCCTTCCTTGTCAATAAATAATGATCTTACCAAGTTTGAGACAAAAATTGACGATATGTACCGTTCCTCTAGGGAAAGGGATATGCATTGATCCCCCGCCCAGGGAAGGCATTATTCCATACTCAGAATATTCTAGAGAGTCTATCTCTTAGCCTCAGTTGATTGTAGCTTCATATCATTGCCTACGCTTGATCTTTGAGCCTAATGATCATCTCTCCAGGCTATCTTCCTCGATGATCATCTAGTCTAACTTATTCAGTCGGTCTTAATATAGCTGGGCCAAAAGGCCGGATAACAATTATAACTCAAATCCAACCATAATTTAGTAGATCTTGGTTTTGATATAGTTTTATAAGTTGATAGTGAAGGAAGATGATAAAGAAAATCCAAAGACCAAAGGAAAAGTCATTTCCTAGTTGAGGTAGCTTGCTATTTATAGAAGAATCACACATCGAAGTCGCTGGATCATGAAATACTAGTTCAAACTCCAGATCCAAGAAAGTAGGAGGGGAGACGAGGTCCCTGTGCCATAAAATCATAACGGTACCGACATAATTAGGTCGGTACCGATATGATTTTCTAGTTACAAATCACTCATTGTTCCTTTATTCCATCTTCATGCTTCGATTCATCAAGTTTTGAGCAATTTTTCTTTAGGAATCAGGTTGCTCCCGAGAGGTTCTGATATGTCTAGTACTTGTACTTTTCTACTGAGCTTTTTGGAGTTGTCTAACTGTTTCTCTAGAGATGAGCTATAGGTCGTTCACCTTAGCCAACTATCCATTGACCATCACTCAAGAAGCCATGAACATACAGGAAAAGTATCCGGCACCGACCTATTTTCTTGTCGATACCGACCTCTTTTCCTAATGCAATCAACTCAAAATTTCCTGAAGTCTTTTCCATTGCCATTCCAAACCTTCTCCAAGTCTTTGGAGCTATTCCTTCATCATTCTGAAGTCCAATCCATTTGTTTGAGCCTATTCTAAGACTGTAGAAAATTTGGTCTAAATAGTGAGAGATCAATATAGGAAGAAATCTTCATAGTGGACATATGAAAGCTTAGTTAAACCACTCTACATCTTGTACCATTTACTTTGATTGTTCATTTACTCACCAATTTTAATTTTTAGGCCTAGTATTAGTAAGTAACCTTTGTTAATATGAATGCAATAACATAATTCCAAAGTTGGCAAAATGTTAGTCAACTTTTTTCCACTAGAAGGAGATTATCTTCTAAAAGCTCTTATATTTCTTCACTTTTTCTTCTCTACTAAAAATCTATTCTAGTTATTGCCATGAATACTAATAGTGATAACGAAGGTAACAACTCTGATGACTATGACACTAATAGAAACACTGTCTCTAATGTTGTTTGTTCCATCCTAAGGCTTAGCAATAACATGCGGTGAAGTGTTCTTTAAGGTTTATCTAACATGGGAACTCTAGCTTGCGAAGTGAACCAATTAAGGACAAGGATAGATGCTAAGGCGATTGTAATTTGATCCCCACCACCTCCAGCAGCTGATCTAACTTTTCCCCAACCTATCATTCTAGGGGCTACAATCTTGTTAATGCTACCCGGAAGGTTGGTACTTGAAACCCAACCTGGGTAGCTCTTATTCATAATAGGAGAATGCATGTTATGCATGAGCCTAGTCGCGCAATTGATACCATTGACCCAGAATTGGCCACGTACAGAGAACCAAAGAACCGTCGTTCCCCATCAACAAAATGACCATATGTTTTTAAATGCCTTGGGGCAACAGACGGGGTTCGAGACTTGAGATTCGACCTTCTTACTGGTGGTGCTCATGCCGCTAGTAGATAACAAAGTACCCCGGCAGCACCCACCTTGTCCTACGGGAGATAGCATGACCTAGATATAAGGAAAGGCGAGCTAGGCATTCATGATCGCCATCTGTGTATAAAGCAAAGTCTCCCTCTCTAATCCATCATCACCATCCCTACTCTCCATCATAACACTCACTAATCTCCCTCTCCTCAAAGATGCTGATTGAGCCCTTTATCGATCAGAAGATAAATGAACCGCCTTTGCCAACAACTCAATAGAATGCAATCTTAGAATGTCGGCAACTAAGCACTATCTGAATGTAGAGCCAATATTTAAGGAAATCTTGAATACATACATCCGTATGTGATATGCCTTGCCACCTAATGATAAATATAATGGGAATTCTAAACCATCAGACCACATCACCACTTTCAACTCCACACACGGGTCGATTAGCTTTTCAATCCCGCAAAATGTCTTCTCTTCCCATTCACTCTCAAAGGACCAACCTCTCGTTGGCTCCTACATCTACAACCGAGCAGCATTCATTTTTTGGTCCAGATGGCTTGTGAGCTAGGTAACATTAGGCGGGGTCAATCAAGAATCTTCAGTCATATGTAAATCGTTTTAACAAGGAGTTCACCTGGGCTACGGTGTCAAAAAGAACAGCCTGGTTATGGCCCTCTAATTAGGGATAAGATACAAGTCAAGAATGTGGAACGAATTACAAAAGCAGCCAGCCTCGTCCTTAATCAGTTTCAACCAATAGGCGAACGACATCATGCATATAAAAGACGTTGACCACTTTGATAGTGATGATGGGGTTCAACATTATAACAAAGCCGACCCCATGAAAATACGGACCAACGAGTTAATGATCGACAAAATAACAATAGAAGGTGTGTAGAAGATGTCACTCAACACAAGCCTACGCATGCTAACTATGCCACTTTGAATAGAGATATGGAATCCATATATCTTATGACTAGGGACTGAGTACCATTCTAAAGACTATCTTCCATAAGAACATGTTGAAGTAAGGAACCTTGCAGCAATGGAAAGTACTTCAAGTTCCATCAAATCAACAGGCACTCCACTAATGAGTGCCACGTACTAAAGGATGAGATAGAGAGGCTGGCCCATGAAGGAGTAATTATGGAGTATGTTTGACATCGGGTCGATTTAAGAATGGATCATAACAACCAGATGGCTCAATGCCAACCGCCCAACAAAGATGTCACAGCTATAACTGACATTTTGACTATCTATGGAGGCCCATATATGGTTGGAACCAGCTAGGGAGTACAATCCTAGTGTCAAAGAGAAGTGGGGTTAGCTGGCCAAGTTTATTCGTTAGAGCATCGAAAGCGCCTAGATTAGAGGCGGAACAGCCCATCATGTTCACTGTTGTGGATAAAGAACCCGTCTCTTACAAACCACCATGATCCCATAGTTATCACTCTTGCAATGGAAAAAATCAAATGTACATCGAGCGTTCGTAGTTAGGGGTAGCTAAGTCGACGTCATGTTTATGCTTGTTTTCGAGATACTCAAGCTCCCTACCTCCACCCTCCCTTCCTATGCCTTTCCTATTTACGACTTTGGGGGTGTTGGCATTGTTCCGATGTGGACTGCTTCTCTTATGACTTCCTTCAACAAAGAGCCCCTTGCTGCAAAGATACTAGTAAACTTTGTAGTAGTTGATTGTCCATTTTTCATAACCTCTTCATAGGAGGACCGCTCATGCAAAACTCGACAACATCGTCTCATACAACCGGCTCATTAAGAAATTGTATATCCAAGGTGGGGTCGGTGAAATTTGGGGCAATCAACAAAGTGTTTTGGAGTGTTGCGATATCTTCTTCGGGCAAGAAAAAAGGGTTTCCTTATGCTTCAACAAGAATTAGCAAAAATCAACGGCGAGTCATTCTTGAAAAAACTTGATCTAGTCAGCACTCCGGTGCTTGCCGAAACTACCCCCAACTATGAAGCAGAGGTATCAACTTTAATAGCTTCCCCCATAACCAATAACCTACCTGATGAAGTCACAGTTATCAACGATGTGTCACCCAAGAGAGTGCTCGGCCTGGTCAGCACTTACACTCGTGTCGGGACCGTCCTTTCCCTTGAAGAAACTTCTGTTTGCGATGCGTCACCCAGAAATAACCCCGAGCCTATAGCACTCCAGTTCATGCCGAGACCATCGAAAGTAGTGGAGCAACACCAACTGGCTACATGTCACCTACGAGAACCATCAAGCCCTACAATGCATTAGTTCGTTCTGGGATTGCTCGCCATAATGAAGATCAGGATGGCATGGATCCCATCTCCTTGGCCACTCCCTAAAGAAAAAAGTGCTCATTATGGCATGGACTGAGCAAGTTGGTCCTTGTTTGAAAGTGAGGATGTCCACCACAGCAATGCCTACCCTCTCAATGCCGGTATACTCATTCGTTAGAGCCGAAGGTACCCTTAGCCCCTCGACTCAAGCATAAACGTCCGTCCCAGTCAAGGATGTTATAGAGTGCATAACTTATGCACTAGACTAATGCGAGTTAGAAAAAACTTTGATCATGACAATGACCCGCTCGATCCCCGCATGGAATATTCAAGCACTAAATGCGGGCTAACTACACCACTCGAACTACTATCTATAGACGGTGCTGAACTTTGCAAGGTCATTCAGGTCCGCACTGAGCTTAGTCTAGAGGTTAGAGATGAGTTGGTCAAAATTTTAAAACAAATCAAAGACGTCTTCACTTAGGGGCACGTCGACATGGCCAACATCGATCCAAGAATCATTTTCTATGCACTAAACCATCACCCCAAAGGTAACCCCCATCAGTCAAAGGCATAAACTTGACAAACCAGAAAGATACCGAGCTCTCAAAGAAAAAGTGGAGAAGCTGTTGGCCAGCGGCTTCATCTGAGAGGAAGAATACCCGGTTTGGGTAGCCTATCCAATACTGGTCGGAAAGCTAAATGGGTTTTGGAGAACTTGCATCGACTTTTCCAAACTCAAAATATCCAACCCTAAAGGCAAATTTCCATTGCCTCACATTGATCATCTAGTAGACGCAACCAATGGACATAAGCTCCTAGCTTTAATGGATGCCTATTTCGAGTACAATCAGATTCCCATGCATGATCTGGACAAAGAGCACACTTCCTTCATCACTAATGCTAGACTTTATACCATTAGTTCACCCTATTTGGACTTCAAAACGTGGGTATTACCTATCAACGGTTTGTCAACCGTTTTTAGAAGTCGGTCCATGGATGCATACATAGATGACATGCTGGTAAAGTTAAAAAAGACTGGGTATAAAAGCTGGTGAGACTTTCAACATTCTGCATTAATACAATAAGAAGCCGAATCCAAAGAAGTTCTTGTTCGTTGTCTGGTCGAGAAAATTCATAGTTCTATGGTGAGCGCCAAGGGGATTGAGACTCACCCTGATAAGATCTAAGCCATTCAAGATATGCAAGTCCATATAACCATAAAGCAAGTACAAAACCGAAATAGGATGGTTACTGCTTTGAGCTGGTTCATGTCCATGGCTACCGACTAGTGTCTCCCCTTCTTTGACCTTATCAAGAAGGGAAACTTGTTTCCTTGGAATGACGAGTGCACTGAGATGTTTGAAGAGTTGAAGCAACACTTGGCTACTACTATGGTATTGTTTAAGCCTATCGATGGGGAGGACTAGTACTTTGTCGTGATCAACCATGCAACTAGAGCTTCATTGATCAGAGAAGATGAGAAGGTCCAATAGTCGATATAATATGCTAGCAAAAGGTTGTCAGGCCCAAAGATAAGATACACTAGGTTTGGAAAGCTAGCTTTCTACCGACTCATAGCGGCTTGGAAACCCTAATTATTTCCAAGCTCATCTCATAAAAGTCCCGACAAACCACCATTGAAGCAAATTCTCCATCATCCCGACACAACGCGTCAGCTATTGAAGTGGTCCATCAAGCTTGGACAACATCACATCTCTTTCTAGCCTCGTACTTCTATCAAGAAGTAGGTCGTGGTAGATTTTATAGTCGAGTGCTCAAGCATGAATATCGGGGAAGAGGAGATCAAAAATCAACAAAATTGTCCCATACATGTGGATGGGGCATCAAACAAGAAAAGGGCAGGGGATGTCATGTTCCTTATCACCTCGAAAGGAAGAGAACTTTGTTTTGTGGTCTACCTCATTTTAAAAGCAACCAACAACAAAGATGAATATGAGGCTATCCTAACTTGTCTTAGAACGATAAAGGAGTTGCATGTGGATTCCAACATGTGTTCAGTGACTCGTCACTGGTTTCCAATGAAATTGGCAAGCGCTTTCAAATCAAAGGAAAAAAACTAGCCTTGTATGTTGTTGAGGCCAAGAAAGTAATCAGCATCTTCTCAGATTTCAAGCTATAGCAGAGACATAGGGAGAAAAATGCCAATGTCAACCAACTGGCCAAGGCGATAAGAAATCCAAAAGAAGCCACCCCTTGGGTTCCATTAGAGATTCGAGACATCCCTTGCTACGAGTCGAGGGAAACATTGATGGAAACTGACACGCCATCCACGTATAATTGTATGACTCCCCTGATCAAGTACTTGGTGAATAAATAATTTCCAACCGATCAAAAAGAAGCTCGGAAGGTCCTTTACCGGGCTCTTTATTACACAATCATGGATGGGAAACTCAAAAAATAGGGGTATTTAACACCACTTCAGTGGTGCGTGCCTAAAGATGAAATTTTCCGAATTCTGGAAGAACTAAAGAAGGATTTGTGGGGATCATGCCAAGTGGCAAAACTTAGCCAAGAATGTTGCCCGGTGAGGCTATTACCAAACTACAATGATCAAGGACTCATTGGATTAGGTAAAGAAGTGCAACAGGAGCTAGCGGTTTGTGAAGAACCCAGAGCCTCCCCTACCCTACTTACCCCTTTGACTTCCCCCCAACCGTTCGATACTTAGGGAATTGACTTGATAGGAAAGCTACTCAATGCTAAGGGAGAATACAACTACGCCATAGTTGCTATCGAGTACATCACCAAATGGGTCAAGGCCAAGCCCCTTACTTGGGTCACCATCCCCAAGGTACTGAAATTCGTTATCAAGAAATCCTCTGTCGGATCGACATATTAAAGAAAATCATCATCGACAATGACACTCGATTCGAAAGTGGCCTCATCTAAGACTTCTGTGAGAGAAAAGGAATCGAGAAGTGTTTCTATCTTGTTGCTCATCCCTAAAAAAATGGGAAAGTAGAGGCCGTCTGTAACGACCCGCCCTTCTCTGCCCAGAAAGACGCATCATTATGAAGAAAGAAAGGGATAGAAGAAGAAAAGAAAAGAAGAAAGAACAACAACACATCAGAAATCTCACAGCGGAACGAAAAATATATTATATCACATAAGATATTACATAGTATCATATACATCAGAGTACACAATTTATACATCACAGAATAGACAGTTATAAACTTCTGTCTATTATACAACACAAGTACATCAGTACTATACAGACTAATACAAACACAGTGGAAACTCTATATACATTTTTACAAACCCATTTTGACTTATATTTGAATATTAAAAGAGAAAAGATTATTAAAACAAATAAACTTCTTAATTTAAACCTTATTTAAACTTAAGCTTACATATATATTTTTAAATAAGAAATTATTCTTGTTATTTAAATCTCAAATATCATTTCCAAAAGTATTAAAACAAATTACAAATTTCCAAATTAAAAATTATATATATTAAAGTTTGAAAACATTTTATTAAATTCAAATTCAATATTCTTTCCATCTTAATATATACAATATATATATTCTAAATGGAAAATACTTTTAACATTAGTTTTGATAAATACTTTATTGAATTTTATAACATAACTTCAAATAACAATATATATATATTCATATATATTATAAATTTGAAAACATAGTTTTATTAAATTAAAGAATCCCTATTTATAATATATATATACCAATATATATATACACATTATAAATATAAAACATTTATATAAGTTTTAGAAAGATAAATCTTTCCAATTTTAAATTGTTAGAAAAGATATTAATAAATATTGCCAATTAAATATTATTAACCTTTAAAATGAATAAACTTGTCAATTTACAAAATAAAATCAACAAATCAATTTAATTATTTATAAAGATTATTAAATTGATATTGCCAAAATTTCGGGATATCACATTCCTCCCCCCTTAAAATAATTTCGTCCCCGAAATTTAAAAGCAAAGATAATTTAATAACCCAGCAAAATTTTAATTTTAATTTCAAACAGCAACCATACATATCAATCATATTCTAACAATCATAGCAAACAATTTAATCAAACAAATTTAACTATTCAGACAAATTCTGGATAGAATTTCCTCGAGTTTCCCCAAGTATATATATATACCGGGATACTCGTTCTACAGAATCTTAACTAACTATCTACAATAATCTAGAACTCCTTCCCATCTAGATTACAAATCTGAACAAAATATCAGACTAAACTCAAAACCATCTCAACTACCAAATCCTTCTGAACTGCTGATCCCACAACCAATGACAGATCAAACACGTATTCCCTCTGAGATACGTGAAATAAAATGAATTCCAGTCATCCGAACTGGCCATTTAATCCTATAGATCAAAGAACTAATCCTCTTGGGAACATAGGAAAAATCTCATAATACTTCTGGAGCTCACTCTCCAATTTTTCCAAATCTTATATCTCCTTTGATTGGAGAAAACTTAAACAATATCCAAATTTCAACTTCAAAGATAAACTCCGAACTTAAACAGTTTCCTTCGGAGATTGATGAAATCTTTACATCACAACAAAGTTTACTCGAGACAGTATTAGGTCTACAGTCTCGACAAATACACTTCCAACCTCAACACTCAGACTCCTAATCCTAGATGATAAATTATTATCATCTCAACCAATCATCACAAATACCATATACATTTAAAATGATACTTTTTTATATAGAAATTATATCTGGGTAAAATTATTTCATCTACTTTTTTTTAAAACAATATTGTGTCCGTTGGCCTGGTCTAAGTGTTTAGAGATCCCTATCAATAACGTTAGCTACTCGTATTGACCAGAATCCATATACCACTCAACCGATCAATTAACACAATATAAAACCATTTTATATAACTAACAAATACGCGCTCTCATATATATATATACACTCGGACTCAAACAGGTTGCTACAGATCCTATTTCTAATGAACAATCCTTCCGAACCTAGGTATTCACTCAACCTAGTGTTCTGATATTCACTTAACCAAAAGCTTAGGCATTCGCTCAACCTATGCTTTGATACCACTGTAACGACCCGCCCTTCTCTGCCCAGAAAGACGCATCATTATGAAGAAAGAAAGGGATAGAAGAAGAAAAGAAAAGAAGAAAGAACAACAACACATCAGAAATCTCACAGCGGAACGAAAAATATATTATATCACATAAGATATTACATAGTATCATATACATCAGAGTACACAATTTATACATCACAGAATAGACAGTTATAAACTTCTGTCTATTATACAACACAAGTACATCAATACTATACAGACTAATACAAACACAGTGGAAACTCTATATACATTTTTACAAACCCATTTTGACTTATATTTGAATATTAAAAGAGAAAAGATTATTAAAACAAATAAACTTCTTAATTTAAACCTTATTTAAACTTAAGCTTACATATATATTTTTAAATAAGAAATTATTCTTGTTATTTAAATCTCAAATATCATTTCCAAAAGTATTAAAACAAATTACAAATTTCCAAATTAAAAATTATATATATTAAAGTTTGAAAACATTTTATTAAATTCAAATTCAATATTCTTTCCATCTTAATATATACAATATATATATTCTAAATGGAAAATACTTTTAACATTAGTTTTGATAAATACTTTATTGAATTTTATAACATAACTTCAAATAACAATATATATATATTCATATATATTATAAATTTGAAAACATAGTTTTATTAAATTAAAGACTCCCTATTTATAATATATATATACCAATATATATATATACACATTATAAATATAAAACATTTATATAAGTTTTAGAAAGATAAATCTTTCCAATTTTAAATTGTTAGAAAAGATATTAATAAATATTGCCAATTAAATATTATTAACCTTTAAAATGAATAAACTTGTCAATTTACAAAATAAAATCAACAAATCAATTTAATTATTTATAAAGATTATTAAATTGATATTGCCAAAATTCCGGGATATCACACCGTCAATAAAACCATCAAGTTAACACTCAAGAAGTGTCTTACGAAAGTCAAGGGAAACTGGCCCGAGGAACAACCACTCGTCCTTTAGTCCTATCACACTTCCACCTACACTTTAATCGACCATACTTCCTTCTCGCTTTCCAATAGGTACAAAGTCACACTGCCCATTGAGATAGATGTCCCCTCACCTCGGCATCTCACCTATGAGCCTAAACACAATGGTGAACTACTCAAGCTCGGGCTTGACAACATCGAAGAACAAAGGCTGAAGCCAAACTCTACACTAAAGAATATAAGGGGAAGATAGCCAAATACTACAACTCCAGAGTGAAGCTTCAACAATTCATTATTAACGATCTAGTACTACATCGGGTGTTCACAAACATAAAGAACCCGACTGAAGCAGTGCTCGGCCCAAATTGGGAAGTGCCCTATACAGTTAGTGCCGCCTTATCAAATGGCACTAACCACCTCTCTCGCCCAGATGGGACGCACGTACCCCACACTTAGAACACAGAGCACCTCCGAGCTTATCCTATATGAGTAATCCATAATTATAAGGCTGTTGCAACAACCTTTTACGAAGAATATAATGAAGACTTCAGAGCCAGTTCTATCTAACACAGCCAAGGTCATTCGGTAGGGATGGGTGTAACACCCCGAAAATACCAATAATAAATTAAAACACTAATAAGGGTAAAAAAATATGATTTTATATAAAAGAAAATATTAAATTTTCGTAAACATTGGAATTAGGCCTCAGGACTTATTCCATCAAGTACGAAATTTTGTATATAGTCAGAAAACATATATAACTTGTTGAACTTGGTAAAACAAGTCAAAACTAGCGAAAACTAGACCTAGTGGAATTTCCCTAAATATTCATTTTTGGATTTAACTTGATAACCCTAATTATTAACTATAAATATAGTCCTAACCCTCACTCCGCTTAATTATAACCCTAGCCGCCGCCTCTCTAATTCTATATGTTCTTTTCTTCCTCCTCTTCAAAATTCCTTAATCCAAACATTATTTTCTATTCTACTCTTAAAATTTCTAAACCAAAAATAAAAGAAGCAATTTAAATTAAAAGAGAGAGTGAAAGAGAGTTAAATCGAAAGAGAGAGAGGAGAAGCATACATAAATCAAGGAATATGTAAGGGAGACACCAATTCGAATCAGGTTAGGAAAATGATTTCATCGAACAACCCTTCAAGGTGAGTGGATTTATCTATGAAATGCTTATGTTGTAGATAAGTAGTTAATCTTCAATTATATACCTTCTTAAAATTAAAGAATATGATTTTTAATCTTGAATCAATGCTTTTATTCAAAAGTTCTTATGATTTGAAAGAACTGGAAAACCCTAAGCAAAGAATTGATAAGATGATCATTGTATTTGGTATGAAGGGTAAATTGGATTGAATATACCACTAGTTTTATCGATCTGATTCTATATAACAAGTTTGGATTGATTTCAATAAATAAAAAGTAAATGGATATATAGTTTTGAATTTTCCTAAATTTGATTCTACTAACTTGGAAATGCATAAATCAATCGATTGTTATATACATAGAAATTGATTAAAATACTAGATACAATTGTTGGGATAAACTAATTGGAGTCACATATAAACAAATTGAAAACTGAAACAAATGGAATCCATGAATAAGATGAACAAAACAATCAAAATGAATAAGTTAACTGATCTAAAAACACTTCAGAATTAATAACCAGATGGTTAAATTTCAAGAACTGCGAAACAAAAGGGAATCAGTTCAAAACTAACTAGATTCAAGCATTTGAACCTTTGTTCAGACGTTTGGAATCAAAGTCAAGCATCTGAATCTATGTAGTTAAGGAGCTTAGCGATTCCATAGTGGTGGAGGTGCAAAACGTTATAACGAGGATAAAACAGAGATATAGTGGAAAATAGCGGAGGCACAAAAAACTTCATTAGATATAAAACCAAATATTTAAAGTTAATTTATTCCTATTCTCATATCATTTGTGCAGGAAAAAATATAGTTTAATCCTATACGACAAATTCAAAGAATCTCATGATTTAAGCAGTCCAGATTTGTTGATTATAATAGATTTCTAATTAATATTGAGCACTTATGCCTTAAAGTTAGGTCTTTACCCTATCATTTTTGATTTGGTTCAAAAGAGAACAAGATAAATCAACCTTTTTATATTAATGTTGCTAAAGCGGGTACTAAAATGCCTTGATTTAGCGGATGAAGAGGAAAATAGCAGGGCTTAAAGCAGACCTACTGTTTAATAGGGCTATATTGCAAAACCATAGCAGTCGAAGAGTGCTATGGACTATTGTGAGAATTTTGCAGGGCTTTAGCGGGGCTTTAACTACACATGCCTGAATAATGAACCACATGTCTGAATGTCTATAACAAAATTTTGTATAGAGGATTAGATGTCAAAATTTTAATTCGAACGTCTAAATTACTGCAGCAAGCCTGGGTTGAACCTAGACCAGGTACATGCCAAGTAAGATGGATTGGGGAAAATTGTTCCCATTTCCTTGTCTTTTGCAAATTCACATAGATGACTGGAATCGTGCAAGAAGATGGAAAAGCATCACACTTGGTGATGCCCTAGGTTCTCACTTCATGAAGTTGTTAAACATGACACTTAATGCAGCAAGTGATTATATCGCAATTATAAGCACTTGTCATTCGTAGCCAACTTCTATCCACTTATTGGTGAATAGAAAATAATAGGTGGAGAAATCCTTCATATTGGATCCGTTAATTCTATAGAGGAGTTAGATCGGTTCATTCACTCCTTATTGCTATCTGTGTATGGTATAGAGCATAGGACATGGACATTGACGACTAGGTTAGTCAATGCTTAAGTGATAAGTTATTATTGGGATTGTTAACAAAAAGATTATACCGGGATTGTTAATCTAAAGTCTAAGCTTAACATTATGAGGTATACTCTATTAGGTGCAACTCAAATGATTTTCACTGAGAACGTTAACTTGAATTTAGCCAAAATTTATCATGAGAGTGTTAACTCAATGTATAATAGGTGGTCTATTATTGAAACCAAACATTAGAGATATCTCTAGGATTATCCAGTTTTCGTGTGTACCACCTGTGGGTGGAAACCTTCATAATCATAATTGGATTTTGTTACATTTGGAATAGTCAGGCATGTTACATCCTGTCATTTGAGTCTTGATGATACAAATATTGTTAACCTAAAAAATGGATCAACACCCTGATATGATTGTAAAAGTACCAGCCCTGTTTATCAGGATAAATAATGTAGAGCAAATTACACTCTCCAAATTGCAGAAAAGAAAGAATAAATTAGAGAAGCACAAGATTTTTATAGTAGTTCAGCTGTTAACAAAGCCTAGGTCCACTTTATAGATTCTATTGATGGATTGACTGTTGATCACAAGTACAAGTTGTTTACAATTCTAATAATTGAACGAAGAAAGATCAGACCACCATTGATGGAGACAAGAGGAAGGATCTCATTGTCCCATGGCAGCCATTGCGAGGAGGAAGAAGGTTGAAGAACCTTAGTGAGTTTCAACAGTGATCAGAGCAGCCAGCTCCGCATCTATTGAAGATATGACAGTATTTATAGGATTTAGATAGCACTTGGATTGGAACCGATGCACCAGAAGCCTGTAGTTATCCATAGAAGGAGGCGCGTAAAATCTGGGGTAACTTTGAACTAACTTTTTGGATCGGTACTGATCCAAATGGATCGGATCGGTACCGACCCAAAATGTTGTGCAATTTTTGCACAACTCCTACTTCGTTTTCTTTCTTTCTTGCATGCAAGATTCCCCATGTGATTTCATAGCTTGTTGACTTGTTTTGACGATGTTTCACTGTAAATTAGACCGCACTATAATCTGAATTGGATAAGTCTTGACTTCTTCAACTCGGATGCTCGGAATGTTATCAAAGTTGGTAGATAAGTTTAGAAGAGATGTAGGAAAATAATGCATGTGGATTGAAGAATCCACAAGTCAATATTTTAGATCGGTACCGAGGTAATTGGATCGGATTGGTGCTAATCCAAATACTTGGCGTTTTTATGTTTCAAATTGTTGTGGTTCCCTTGTCATGCACTTTTAGGTCTTTCGGTCAACTTTCAAGTTGTTCTGGCTCAGTTTGAATGGTCTAACTCCTTCTGAATTCTGCTAGGTTAAAAACCTAGTTAACATTCCCCCCCAGAGCATGCTTTCATTGGAAACAAGGCATGCTCTACAATTATTTATCTTTTAGTTTCCATTTCATGGAGTTTTTTTGGTCGTATCTAGCTTCCTTGAGTAATTGCCTACGATGTTTTGGCTAACTATCCAGTTCTTAGTGGAAATCTTCATTAGTCGTAATTACGAAGTGATCTTGACTTGATAACTTCCAGAATGAATATAAATATCGAGTTGGGCAAACAAGGAAAGTTTGAGGTCATTTGAGGAAAATAATTTGCATTGCTACTGATCCAATTGTATCGGATTTGCATCGATCCAAGTACATAGGAAATTTTTTTGCCTTATTTATATAAGTGGGATTGAATCTCCATTCCCTCATTTTATGTTTTCGAGCCGAGCGTATCCAAAGGTAACCAAACCATCATCGATCCACCTTCTTCCATCACCGGAGTGCTGTCGCCGTCGATCCTCACTCCTAGCACCACCTGCTACCTTGATTTTGCCTGCCTTGAGGCACTACCGATCTAAAGCACCCTAGTTCAAGCCGTTTTGAATTGAAGACCTCATCGCTTGTCTCAATTTCGAAGGTCGGTGAAGTGGATTTTGACATGATATTACATCATCGATCAATGGTGAGGTTATGCTGATGATGGATGCAGTGAAAGATTCGAGCTGATTGTGATTTTGTGGAAGAAGATAGTAAATCGAGCCTGGAGTTCTTCACGGAATAAAGCCAAGGTTTTGCCCTGGTGCTCGACATGTTTTGCTATCTTCATCCATAGAATCAGAATTAACTTGCACCAAGTTTCACAGTCGATTCTGGCATGACATCTTGCTGATTGCAGATTGATTTTGGTTTTTCTAGGAGGTGATAATAATTTAGGATATCATCTTGCATGCAGCTTAGGTTGTTATCACTTTCTAGGAAACTAAAATTGACTTATGATGATAATTTTTTCCCGATTCGAACTCATCGGTTTATAGTTGCTTGCATTGGTTTGGCCTTCTCATTGCATAGTCGGTGTACTTGAAATAGGAAGAGCTTTCCATGTCACTTCGTACAACAGGTCCGTTATCGATCGTTGATCGATAATGGATAGGTGTAGAAGAAAAGACATTAACATCTGATATGGATCGCGTTTTCTATTGCGAGTGAACCATCTACACAGAATGGTCTGTTCACAGCGTTCAGGTCGCCGAGCCCGTTCTCATATAGATTACACATCATACACACTCACGGTTAATATTAGGAATCCGATCGGTGATTGGTACATGTCAATTACCTGCCTTATTCCGAGTATCAGCCATGTTAGGTGTTTATAGTTCAAGGATTTGGCACACTTAACCGTTTTGAACATAAGCTTTCTTCTATAGAATGATGCGCAAATCCTCCTAGCGCAAGTCAGTTGAAGGAAGCTCATCTATTTCTGAAGCAAAGTCTTCGTCGATCCCGGCTGGACTTGTTACTTTCATAGCTTCGGGGCAATATGGATTTCTGATCCTAGTTGGCCCCATCGTCGACTGCACTCCCCCTTAACTTTAGGGTTTTGCTTGATCCTCTGGAGAAAGCATCTTCGATCCTTACACATAGGGCGTCGTGAAGCATTTTCTCACAATATGGCATCCCGGAGGACGACATGCTTCTACCATCAAGAGGGAATTCGCTCATAGGCCATCCTTCGGATACGAGGCTTGCCATCGCTATATATGTATGGTGTGGTACCCCGTTTAATCACTTTCTTATAGCAACTCTTCAGAACATGGGTTTGGCTCAATTCCAAATCCTCCCGAATAGTTACGCCATGCTAACTTGCATGTATTTTTTGTTTATACGAACACTTAACCGCGCCCCATGCTTTGCCGAGCTGCAGTATCTCCTGTTATTTAAAAAGAGGGAGGCTAACCCATCACTCATTTATAATGAGGTGCAACGCAGCCAAAAGCTAATACTTGATCTTCCTAGCAAGGTTCCCTCATTTAAAAATCAGTTCTTTTTTGCCAAGTGTCCAGAGGGATTCACCCTTCTATGGACCACGAGGGGTAAGTTTCTTTCACCACGCATGGAGTGTCCTTTAGCTGCTAAAAGGTCTTCTGAACGATCATCTATTCTTTTGCAGTTCTCCCGAAGATTAACAAAGATCCGATGCTCGGCCCTGTTCTCAGTGCCCTAAAGGCAGTCAATGCTCGAGAGCGCACGATCAAGTTTATGCTTATAGACGAAAATTCTCATTGGTTTGGGCTCTTACATCCTAGGAGCTCTGTTGGATTTGTTAGTGCCCCTTCTCGTTCCAAAACCCAGACTTACACAGTTTCCTCTTTCCATGATTTTGATGAAGGTGACAATGATGATGATTAGGAGGAAGAAAGTGACTCGTCCGGCGGGTTAGAGAAAACTTCTGAAGAGGCCCATGTTCAAGTTGGGGTTAACAGTCCGCCCAAGATGCCTTCGATCCCGGAGGAGAAAGAAGAAGAGTTTGTTCATAGAACGGGCAAAGCTCCGTTGATTGAGGGAAAGGAGAAAGAAGAGATCAGCGAGGGGCTCCCTTTAATCGAAGAAGAAATAGATTAGGATAAATATACCGATGAAGGTGATGTCGATATAGGTGATAGGGCCCTAGAGTTGAGTCCTGAACATACTCCCTCACCTCCTTCGAAAGAATAGTTTGAAGAAGCTCCTTCAAAGAACGAACCCGTTCCCAGGCCTTTGCTGGAGGGCGCCGATTTTGACTTGGGAGATGAGAGCAACGTTTATGTAGATATGGGTGACCTAATGGGTGACTTCACTTCGGAAGAGTTGCCTTCCCAGCCTACCCAAATCATTGCTATAGAAATGAATGTCTTGACATTAGTTGAAGATCGATCCAGTTTGTGTATTCTGCTAGGACCCTTAAAATGTAGCACACACTTCACTAGGATCACGAGTTTCACTGTAATTCTCTTAGGATATTTTAATCCATCAAATGCCTTTTTTTGAATTCTTTTTGTTATTGGTTGCAGGGATCATGTCTCGTGGCTTCTACGGTGATCTTAACTAAGTACTTAAGTCTCAGCATTCGCAAAAGCATTCATCCAGATACTATGCTTTCCGTGAAACTGACGAGGAGAGAAAGAGGAGAAAAGATAAGCAGGTAAAAGAGCGCCGCCAAGCTAAGAAGGATCAAGACCACGACAAAGAAAGCATCCAGGAGAAAAGGAAAAGCCCGATTGAACGGGAAGACCCATCAAAGAAGCTGAAGAAAGATCAAGAACATGTACCTGCTGTACAGCTTCCTACTTCTACTGGGATCGTTGTTCCCGCTTCCGGCAAGACCTCCTCCACTCAAGCTGTTGTGGCCACTTCTCTCCCAATTTCAAGGCGAACCCCTTGCATTCTCCCTACTGGTCCGCCGCTTTTGCAGGCTGCTTTTCCCAACTTTTTTAAGGGGGTTGTTTTCGATAAACCCAACTTGAATTCGGTTCGCACAGAATCTTATTCACCCCATCTCCATGCAATTTAGAGCGGCTTGGAGCAAGTTGAGGGGTGGGAGAAATTGTGCATGCAGCTTTCTACCGTTAATCGAAACAATTACCAGGTGATTCTCTCATTCGAGTCTGAAAAAGATAAATACGAGAAGTAGCTTGCGGACCATGACTTGGAGATTGAGAGATTGAAGAAGGAGAGGGATGATGCCCTGAAGATAGAAAGTAAGAGGGCTTCTTTATTCAAGAAGTTGAAGGAGTCTACCAACCGAACCACACTTATATTTAGAGATGAAATAAAGAAGTGCCACACCAATAAGGCGACTCTGAAAGAAAACTAATGGCAAGCGAGACGACGGTCGAGGCGGAGAATAAAGTTGTCTCCGAACAATCCCAAAAAATTGACTCTCTACGTGCACAAATTAGACTTTGGATGCTGAGAAAAATCAATTGGCAGTAGAGAAGGCTAACATGGAGGCCAGCTTTTCAGAGCTCCAAGGTACTTTCGCAAAGAAAATGGAAGGCTTGGATGCTACCATTTTAGGCATCTATGTTAATTCCATGCTTTATCAGGGTAGCCTCGGTTACTTGGGTCCATTGTTTCCTTGCACGCTCGCTGTAGTTTGGGAATAAGTTTTGGCCCAGTTTCAAGACATGGCTGGCAGTTACATCGAAGAGGAGCTGATTCAGGCCTACTTGAACGAAGTATCCTGCCTAGATCTAGTGGAAGGCCATAAAATCTTAAAGTTGGAGAGGGAGCATGAAATCGTCGATGTCATGGCCACCACCGAGGCATCTACTGAACATTTTCCTTCAGGCCTGTGCGAGCCGTCTTTGCATCTTCATACTGATGAGGGGATCGTTGCCACTTCTCCTGTAGTCGTGCAGCCATCGAAGGAAGGCAATGGCGAAGGCTTCAAAGTCGTTGCACATGAACAAATCCCCTCAACAGGTAACTTTCTTATCTCTCCCGTGCTTGAAGATTTTCAATTCACGCCTGATGAAATTTCCAAGATAACCGCCCTTTATTCTGATATTGTAGTTCAACCTTATCTTCCCACTGAATTGCCTTCTCATCACGATGCCATATCTTTCGCTATTTTAAATGCGTCAACCATCGTCTCCACATCTGGCTCGCAGCCCAGTTCGCATTTTGAGAAAATTACAGCGGTGCATGGTTTGGACGACTCCTCTGTTTCTTAAGAGGAGAAATTGGCAGCTGGTGATACATGAGAGCAAGCAGACCAAGGCAGCCAACCAGACAGAGCAGAGGCCAAGTAGCCAAAGATCGAGCAACAGATGACCGTGGTGAAAAAGGAGAAGGTTGAAGGACATAAGAGATCATCGAAGAGCTCTCACCGATCCCGCAAGCATAAAGGAATGGGAGGGTCCGTCAGTGGCTATGCTTCGGAGATTCAGATTGCCTCGGGGAAGGATAAGTCTGAGAAATTGCAAATTAGAGTAAGGAAGGAGACTGGGGAAGCTGTGAGATGACGTCTTGATTTGTCTTTTCCTCCTTTTGTTGTTTTTTGATCAACTTTTTTACAAGTGCAGAGTCTGCACTTAGCATTTTTCTTATTGTTGTCATAATGATACTTTCTATTTTTCTATTTTTTGACCGATATTGTGCGGGCACGACACCCGCTGTTTGTTGTTGTACATTGAAAATGTTATAAGTAATAAAATGTTGACATTTACATTTCATGCACTTATGCCAATTTTATTTATCACTTTTTTAACTAGTCTTGTAATCACCGTCGAAATTCTTTGTTTAGAGTAACAGAATAGTGAAGTATTTGGGTTTTTGGTTGAGTATTAGTGTGTGCACCCCCCAGTTCACAGGGCTGTTTACTTCAAACATTTGACATAATAATGGGTGCTTTCTGTTGCCTTTCGAATGCCCCTAGTCAGATCTGTATTGCAACTCCTATCTTTGGGAATTTCTAGTTTGAGATATTCATGGAGCTCTTTTAGCAGCCTCATGGTGAGCATTTTACACACTGTAGTGATTTGTTTACTTAAGTGATCGGCGACGCTAGGGCAACACCGGTTTCTTAATTATTTGTTTAAGTTACTTCGTCGCAATGCTGAAATTCAGGCTATCGCGCATCCATATCACTACTTGGAGGCTATTTTCTTGGCTCCTGGGGCGACATGTGATTTTTGCAGTGTATGAATTCATTATCTTTGGATGCAATTTTGCTTATCCAAGTAGTAGTGTGCGGCTTACGAAATGTGCAAAATGAGATTGGGGCTTGCATGGTCGCAGTTTTGTGAACCACAAAGCGATGCACGACTTACGTGATGTGTGGCTTAGGTAGTTGTGCTTGCTTGGATGTGATTCTGCAATCCAAGAAGCGGTGTGTGGCTTACGAAATGTGCAGCTTTAATTTGGACCTTCTTAGTGTCGCTGGAACAACACCGGTTCTTAAAAGGCAGGGATCAAATTCCCCCGATCCAACGGTTTGAGTCGATTTGCTTCCGTCGACCCAACGGGTAGGTGGGGCGTACTTGAGCATAGTTCCACTATCTCAAGCAATGATTGGATGGTTTTGAGTCAATTTGATCCCGTCGACTCAGTAGGTTACTTTTATGAACACGGTTTTATTGGTTCAGAAAGCAACGCGATTTAAAAGTTGGGCAAGTTCTACCTATTTACAATGCCCTCGGTACTCCAGGATGACTTATTTTCAAGAAATAGAAAATACATAAGATAATCTTAGATAAAGTAACAACGCAGCGATTCACTGTTCCATGCTCGGGAAATTTGGACTCCATCAACGGTTGTTAGCTTGAATGTGTTGTCCCTTAGCTTCTGACCAATCACATAGGGTCCTTCCTACTTTAGTCCAAATGCTTCTGGTACATGGTAGACCCTCTTGAGGACAAGGTCTCCCACTTCGAAGATACGGTTATGAACTTTGGAGTTGTAGTACCGTGCGACCCTTGCCCGTTTTGTTGCGGATGTGCGATAGCAAAAAAGCTTTTCTCGATTTGGAAGCGTTTGCAAAAGTCTTTGAACTCAGCGCTTTCAAATTGAGTCCCGTATCCGTGATGATTTTATGTGGTACACCAATCCTGCACATAATTTTTTTAGTAACCAAGTTAATAACTCTGTTTGCGGTAATAGTGGCCAACGGTTTCGCTTCGGCCTATTTGGGGAAATATTCAACAACAACGATAACATATTTGGCTCCTCCTTTAGCCATCGGTAATGCACCAATCAGATCGATTCCCTATATTGTGAATGACCATGGGCTGACAATCTTTGTTAGCTCCATCGAAGGAGTTTGTTTGATCTTGCTGAATCTTTAGCATTGGTCACACCATCTGGTGTAATCTGCTGCATCACGGTTTACTGTTGGCAAAAATACCCATACCGAAAAACTTTCTTTGCAAGGGTTTGCCCCTCGGTATGATCTCCACAGCCGCCTTCATGGACTTCTCTTAGGATCCTTTGAGCTTCGTCGTTGGTCACATATTTGAGCAAGGGGGTATAGAATCCCCTTTCGGTAGAGTATCCCATCCTGTATTGTAAATCGTGGTGCCTTTTGGATAACTTTTTCCGCTGATTCCTGTCTATGGGGAGAGTTCCTGTGAGTAGATAGTCCTTGATTGGCGTCATCTATGTTTTTGATTCTTTGGTTGTCTTAAAAATCCAGTCGATATCCGTTTTTCTTATGCTTGGAGTGGTTAGGGTTTCAATCGGGACTAGCCCCAATGACTGAGCTTCTCCGGAACTGGCCAGTTTGGCTAGATAATCCGCCTTCATGTTCTGTTCCCTCAGGATATGAGTTATGGTGTAATGCTCAATGTCATTCAGTAGTTCCTACACTTTAGATAGGTACGGGGCAAGGTTCTCCCCTCGAGCCTGGTATTCACCTTTCACCTGACAGACGACTAGTTGAGAGTCACTATAGATGTGTATGGATTTTATCTCAATTTCCTTCACAATCTTTAGCCCAACTATCAATGCTTCGTATTCTGCTTCCTTTTTTGTTACAGGGAATTCCAAGCATAAGGCATAGCACATGGATCGTTCTTTGGGAGTCTCAAGCACTACCCTTGCTCCTAAGCAGAAGTTGTTAGATGCACCATCGATGAATAGCTTTCAGTGTGTTTCCACTATTGGAGTAATTTCTTCTTCATTATCCTGTAAAGTAAATTCAGCAATGAAATATGCCAATGCCTGCCCATTGATCGCCCTTTGAGGATGGTAAGTGATTTCATATTGACTGAATTTGATGTACCATTTGATAAGCCAACCGAAGGTCTCGGGGTGGTACAACACTTGCTTCAAGGGTTGATCTGTTAGTACTTTGATCAAGTGCGCTTGAAAATATGGTCGTAACTTTCTGGATGCGATCAAGAGCCAATATTCCAGCTTTTCCAATTTCAGATAGTTCTTCTCGGCTCTAGTGAACCATTTACTGATGTAGTATATGGGTCCTTGCATCCTAGCTTCTTCACATACGAGTGCGACACTTAATGCGTGAGGTGAGACTGCTAAGTAGATGAACAAGTCTTTTCCGTCCACCAGCTTGGATAGGATAGGCGGGGTTTCCATATGTCATAGTAAATCTTCGAACGCAGTTTGACAAGCCTGATTTCATTCGAGGTTCTTCTTTCCCTTCTTTAGTGCATCAAAGAACGGTATACATTTGTCGGTTGCTTTTGAGATGGACCAGCTTAGTGTTGCAACTTTTCCATTCAAGCTTTGTAACTCCTTGTTCTTAGGGGCCTCGACTTCTCATAGAGCAGTAATTTGTTTTGGATTTGCTTCGATGCCTCTGGCTCTTACGATGAATCCCAAGAACTTTCCAAAGGCTACCCCGAAGTGACATTTAAGTGGATTGAGGTTCATTCCATATTTGCAAAGTATTTAAAACATTTCGGCGAGATTATCCAAGTGATTTGCGGCTATACGCGATTTAACCAATATGTCATCCACATAAACTTCTATAGTTTTCTCGATCTGACGCTTGAACATGGCGTTCACTAGTCGTTGGTAGGTTGCCTCGGTATTCTTTAAGCCGAATGACATCACTTTATAACAGTATAACCCCATATCGGTAATGAAAAAGGTTTTTTCCTGATCAGGTTCGTGCATCATGATCTGGTTATATCCCGACCATGCATCCATAAATGGTAGTAATTCATGTCCAACCGTCCCATCCATGTGCTGATCGATCCTAGGTAAAGGAAAACTGTCTTTAGGGCAAGCTTTGTTTAGATCCGATTAGTCGATACAGGTTTGGCATTTCCCATTGAACTTCTTGACCAAGACTGGGTTAGATACCTATTTGGGGTAGGTTGAATCATGGATAAAATCATTTGCCATCAGCTTGTCTACTTCTTCTCTTAGCGCTTTTGACCGTTCGGGTCCTAGACTGCACCTCTTTTGCTTTATTGGTGTATATTTGGGATCGATGTTGAGTGTGTGGCATGCAATCTCCGACAACACCCAGCACATATCGGAGTGCATCCAAGCGGAAACGTCCAGGTTGACATGAAGAAATTTGATGAGTTCCAATCGTGTCTTGTTTCGAAGATGCGATCTAATTTTCCGAACCCTTGTCGGATCATCCATATCGATAGAGACATACATGGTCAATTCTATCGGTGCTACCTGATCCTCCTCTGAACTCTTCTTTCTAGGGTCCAAAGCCCTGTCGAATCGGCTATCATCCCCAAGCTAGGGGCTCTATAGTTTCTCTTCGGTAGGTTCACAAATGTGGAGAGTTCTCCTCACATTCTTTTTCTTTCCCTTCTTTTAGACTCGCGTAGTTCTGCGATATAGCATTCTCTAGCGTCACTTTGGTCTTCTTTGATCACCCCGACTCCATTATATGTCGGAAGTTTCATAGTTAGACACTATTGAGCCAAAGCAATTCTGAAATCTACCAAGGTGGGCTGCCACAGAAAGGCATTGTAGGTAGAAATTTCATCTACGATCACAAAGGTTTGGATGAGGATGACTCTAATCACCTTCCCCAAGTTCTATTGGTAAATCAATTGTTCCGATTGGTTGTTTGGGTTCATCGGTGAATCCCTGGATCTTTGTTCGACAAGCGGATACATCCTTCATACGGATCTTCATCCGATTAAAGGTGCATTTGAAAAGGATATTCACAAAATTTCCATTGTCTACCAATACTCATCGGACCATGGCGGATTCGATTCCTACTGTCACGACCATGTGGTCGAGAGTTGGAGCTTCTATCCCTTCAGGTCTCGATTTTGAAATACTATGTCATCATTCAGGGTTCTCTGCTGCTTGGTAGGGGTTCCATCTTCGATCGCAAAGGATGAATCTTTCGAAGCATGCTTTAATGAGCTTGCATACCATTCCAATTCTCCTCGACTCTTCTATGCGGAATGGGGTCCTCCGGATATTGTTCCAATGATGAGTCTCTTGATAGTCCATTTAGGTCGCTCTTTGCTGGTTCCAGCTTGATTCCCTTGATCTCTAGGAGCTTGGGGCGTTGCGGGTTGGTCAGGATTCTGTGGTTTCCTCACATACCGCTGAAGCTTGTTTTCCCGAATCATCTCCTCAATCAAGTTCTTCAGGTGACGACACTCATTCGTGTTGTGGCCATGTGTTTCATGGAAGTGGCAGTACTTTCCAGAAAGCTTTTGCTATTTAGTTGCTTCCTTTTTAGGCGGCTTCTTGTACTCTTTCGTCCCATATGTCGCAAGATAGATGTTTTCTGGAGTATCGTTGAGCGGGATGTATTCTTCGGGCTTCAAATCTTTAAGTTGCTTGTTACATCCATTTTGCTCATTGGAATTATGTTTTCTCTTTTTTCGATTTCCATCTTTTCCTGCATTTCCTTCAGCAGTCCCGGAGGTATTTATGTCTTGATTTGTCGCCATACAACTCTGCCCAATGTTGGTTGGTTGTAAGTTAGCAGATTTCCTTTCTAAGTCCTATGCCTCTTCCAATCTCAAATACTGGCTCATCTTTCGGTTGAAGTCCTTCCTAGTGGTAGATTGTTTCATTTTGATCCATTTTTCGAATTTAGTTTCGGGGTGGATAGCGCGGACCAAGGCCATGAAAACCATATCCTCATTTGGATTACTTACTTTAGTCATCACGGTGTTGAACTGATTCATGAAGGACTTCTAAGATTCATTCCGTCCCTGGAATAGGCCGAATAAAGACACACATCTTTTGGTTGTGCCGTGTGAAGCCTAAATTGATCATGGAATCTTGTTGCTAGTTGATTGAAGGTAAACACGGGTCTTGGCGAAGCTTGGTGAACAACATGGAAGAAATTCCCTCTAGGAAAATTGGGAAACATCTAAATCGAATGGCATTCGAAGCATTTGCTCCGTCCATGTATCAACTATACTTATACAAGTGGGGTTTTGGGTCTGTCGTTCCATCGTAAGACAAAATAGTTGACATAGTGAACCTTTCAGGGTACCTTCATTCATAAAGTCATCAGTGAAGGGAGTTCGACTTGGAGCGGATCCCCATTCATCATCCCTTCTATCCTTACTTTCATCCATTAGTTGCTTGACCATGTCCGCGATATATGTCTCAGATGTCCAGTAATCTGTGGGTTGGCTGTTAGCGACTACACCAAGTGTTTGATTTTGCAAATGATCTTGGTAAGTGGACTAAAGCCTAAGCTCTCCTGTCTTTGGGAGAGCCACTCCCTTAGAGTTCTGTTGGCTTACGTAGGAGCAGTTTGGATCTCCCAGGCGTTATTGAATGCATTGGTATTTCCTTTCAACTTGTCATCATCAAGTCGCTCACCATCTTCTGAGTCAGAGAGATCCATTGCTATATCTTCCCGTGGGGTTTTCGCCCCTTCATTCAAATTTGTAGCTAGTTGCCTCGTAGTTGGTGGAGTTCTTGCATTTCCTTCCATATTAATTTATACGGTTCCACCTATCACTCCTATCTACTGCTGCTTTTCGTTTCTCTGCTTAGGCAAGAGACAGAAGAATTTTCTTTTTCGATGGAAGCCGCGGGCTCTGTTATAGTTCTTAGAGCAGCATGTGACCGTAAGGTCAATAGGGCATTTAGTTTGTCCATAAGAGCTCTTTGGACGTTTTCAATCTTGTGATTAATTTCATCAACAATTTTATTTAATTCATCTCTAGTGACAACTTCACACCGAATATAGGATATCGACACCTGATTTCCTGTGTTGGCGCCATTGACTTCAATTTGTCGAGGATTGATCTCTTCTTCGGCACTTACAACTCCTATGGATCTTCCGGAAGTAGTTCTCCTTCTTCCTGGTGCCATTGATTCTCAGCAGTAGATCTTCTGAGTAGAGATTGAGGATCAAACTTCTAAATCTATCTGATTCAAAGTAGATAACTAGATCTAAGCCTGGATTCAGTGTTCTTAGTGAAAGCACCAAAATGTTAGCCCAAAAAATGGATCAATGCCCTGATATGATTACGAATGTACCGGCCCTGTTTATCTGGACAAAAAAAGTAGAGCAAAACACTCTCCAAATTGCAGAAAAGACAGAATAAAGAAGAAAAAATACAATATTTTCATAGTGGTTCGGCTATTAACGAAGCCTACGTCCACTTTATAGATTTATTGATGGATTGACTATTAATTGAAAGTACAAGTTGTTTACAATTCTAATAATTAAACAAAGAAAGATCGGACCACTATTGGTGGAGACAAAAGGAAGGATCTTAATTGTCCTATAACAGCCATTGTGAGGAGGAAGAAGGTTGAAGAACCTTAGTAGCAGAGTTTCTCCAGTGATCAGAGCAACCAGCCCCACTTTAATTGAAGATAGGATGGTATATATAGGATCTAGATAGCACTTGGATCGAAACCAGAGTACCAGTAGCCTATAGTTATCCATAGGAGGAGGCACAGAAAATTTAGGGTAATTTTGAACTAACCTTTTGGATCGGCACCGATCTAAATGGATCAGATCGGCACCGATCCAAAATGTTGTGCAATTTTTGCACAACTCCTACTTCATTGGTTTCCTTTATTGCATGCGAGGTTCCTCATGTAATTTCATAGTCTGTTGACTTGTTTTGACAATGGTTCACCTATAAATTAGATTGAACTATAATCCGAATCAGATAAGTTTTGACTTCTTCAACTCAGATGCTCGGAATGTTATAAAACTCGGTATATAAGTTTAGGAGAATATAGGAACATAATTCATGTAGATTGGAGAATCCATAAGTCAATATTTTGGATCGGTAGCGATCCAATTGGATCGGATACGGTGCCATTCCAAATACTTGGCGTGTTTTTGGTTTAAACTCCTGAGGTTTCTTTGTCATGTTCTTTTAAGTCTTTCGGTTAAGTTTCGAGTTGTTTCACCTCAGTTTGAATGTTCTAACTCCTTCTAAATTCTGCTGGGTTAAAAACCCAATTAACAAATATATATTTCTATATATTTGTACAAGTTGATTATTCTAGGGAATTTCAACGATGAAGACTAAGGAAAACGACTACAGTTGATGAGCTCAACTAATGAAGGCCAAATAACATAAGAGTTGTATATTGTAACTTTTAGAGAAAACTCGTATAATATCCTTTGATGACACACAAAAATCTAAATCGAGTTCAAAACGAATTTTAGATTAGAAATTTTCAAAATATTTTCTTTCCAGAATTGTTAGGACTCAAACGACTGACTCAAAAATTCAGATGTTTGACTATAGTGTATTTTCAACTGAAAAGTTTAGGATATAACTATATAAAAAGTCAGACGTTTGGCTTATTTATCTAAACATCTAAGGAATAAACTTTTTATTTCCTTAACTACTGAAATGTCTGATTGGTTAGATCAATAGTCTAATTTGGGCACCAGACGTGTCCAGCCAACTAGACATTTGAATCAAGCTTAAAAAACTAATTCTTTTTTGGAAATTGACTAGGCGTTTGAGAAAATTTTAACTATTTTTTCAAAATAAGACTAGACGTCTAAAGCTACGACCCAAACATCTAGACCAGGGTTAAAATGAACGTGCTCTTGTCTATAACATGTTTAGAAGTTTGAGGGCTTTAACCAGATGATTGAGTTATTTTTAACTTTTTTTAATAAAAGGGACCAGACGTCTTTGTTGCCTATTCAGACGTGTTAGAAGTAATTAGCGGCTATATTTTAAACGAACAGTTTTGACAATGAAACGTTATCTTCGTCTACAATCAGGGGATGCAACTTTTTTATTGGTCATAACTCTTCAAGAAAACCTTTGTAACATTACAGATAGAGTTCAACTTTAGACTTTGATTTCAACCTTTTCTCTTTGTTTTCTAAACTTTAAATTATCTATGAAATCAAAAGCTTTCAAAAAACAATCTCTTGCTTCCAAAAATTCGCACTTTCAAATCACTATCATCAAAAGATATTATAGGAAAGGTGTGTCTTGACTAAATTTGTGTACTATAAACATAAAGACTGTTGAAGTTACACCTCTTTTACTAAAGAATAGAAATCCTACTTGGAGAAGAATCAGGCACCAATGTAAGCATATTCCTCCGGGTAAACAGAGGGCTTTTGGTTAGTAGAATACCGAAGAGGAGCTTCGGTATTAGACATAGGTTAGAAGTTTCGAACCAGTATAAAATCTCTGGTGTGATTCTTTTTATCTTACTTACTTTTGCGTGATTTATTTGCATATACAAGTTAGAATTATATCGTTAATTAGCCATTATCGATCCACAATATATTTCATTTAGTAATAGAACAATATTTTTCAAAATCGTAAAACAGTTTTGAAAACATTAATATGACAAATATGAGTTATAACACGTTTCAAGAAAGACAATCCACTACATGTCCTCCACTTTTTACTTGTTCTAACTATATTTTTGGGCAACATGCATGAGTATTTATATGGAAGCAAGCGGACTTGAGATTTGACAAGCTACTCAATATGTAGCACCTACTACTAAGATGAGTACTTGGACAGTAGCTCAAAAGATCATTGCCTCTAATAGTGCAAAAGCCATGAATGCATTATTTTATGCACTAGAAAAAAAATGAATTTTCAAGAGTTATGATGTGTAAAACAACATATGAAATTTGGAATATGTTAAAATTTACATATGAAGGCACAAATAAAGTAAAAAAAGCAAGATTAATTTATTAAAGAGCCAATTTTATTCCGTCAAAATGAAGTAAAATGAAAGTATAATTGACATGTATTCACATCTCCAAAGTATACATCATGATTGGCACTAGGAGTTGATTTCACTAGATTCGATCTAATTTCTAAAATTTTGAACTCCATAACTAATGATGGGAGAGGAGGTTCTTGTAATAAAAGAAGCAAATGATCTTTCCACTCTCAAAGCTGAAGAGTTAATAGGAAATTTAACGTCTTATGAAGCAAATTTGCAAGCTAGAAAAGAACTAGCCTAAAAAATCATCGTATTGCTTTTCAGGTTGAAGATGATAACTAAGAATTGATGAGAATGATACATCCTATCCTACAAAGAACTATCTGAAGATCAAGAAGTATTGGCAGTTTGTAAAATGGCAAAAACTTGGAAAAAGCAACAATAACAACGATGGCAACTCAACCTTTAGTATGTGTTTCAAATGAAAAAAATTCGGCCATATGAAGAATGATTGCTCGAACTCAAGAAAAATAAGTATGTTGACAAAAAGAAGAAACAAGCTTTCTAAGTCACATAGGATGATTCATATTCATTATCTTTTGAAAGCAACAATAAACCTGAACAGGAAAATGTATGGTTCATGGTCATTATTGAGTTACTCAAAAATTAAAATGAGAAATGAATTCTTGATGGTGGGTGTTCCAAAGATATGAACGAAAATATAGAAATGCTAACAAACATATCATATATGGTTGGTGGAATAGCCACTTTTTAAGACAATTCCAAAGGCTATATAATTAGAAAAGGAGACGTATCTTCTGTTAGTATATCAAATTCTCCATTAATTTCAAATGTTTTATTACTAAAAAATATGGAAATACAATCTTCTAAGTATTAGTAAACTTTGTGATAAAGGTTTTAAAATAATTTTTGAAAAAGATAATTGCAATATTTTTTATTAAAATGGAAATTTGATTTTAGAAGGAATAAGAAATCAAAATATTTATGTATCAAACATAAAAATTAGACATAGTAATTATTTGTGTCTAGTTGTAGGTATAAATGATCCATGGCTATGGTACAAAAGTTTTTGCCACGTAAATTTAAAAATTATTCTTAAATTAACTAAAAACGAAATTGTTAGAGATTTATCAAAAATAAAATTTAAAGTTAATAATATACACGATGCTTGTCAATTTGGTAAATTTAAGAAATCATCTTATAAATCCAAAAATGAAATTTTCACAAAACAACCTTTAGAACTTCTACATTCGATTTATTTGGTCCTATGTAAACAAGATCAATAAATCATAGTAAAAATGTTTTTATTATAGTAAATGATTTTTCAAGATATACTTGGACCTTATTTCTAGATTATAAAAGTTCTGAATGATTTAAATTTTTTGCAAAATGAATTAAAAATATAAGAATTGATCATGGTGGAGAATTTGAAAATGACCTTTTTCGACAATTTTGTAATAAAAATGGTATAAGTCATAATTTTTCTTTTCCTAGAACACATCAACAAAATGGTGTTATAGAAAGGAATAAAATAATATTACAAGAATATGTTAGAACTTTGTTGAGCAGTAGCAATCTACCATAAAATTTATTGGCAGAAGCAATAACTACATCTTGCTATGTTCTAAATCGAGTTTTATTACAACCTTTAACTAAAAATATCCCATATGAACTTCTTCATGGAAGAAAACCAAAAATTTTATATTATATATTTTTGGCACAAAATGTTTTATCTTAAACGCTAAGGACCCCCTGAGGAAAATTTGATCTGAAAGACGATAAAGGAATCTTTTTTGAATATTCGAAACAAAGTAAAGCATATAGAATTTTTAATAAAAGGACTAATACAATAAAAGAAATTCTTTATTTATTTTTGATAAAAAATTTAACAATAAAAAGATGAAGAAGATAATATCAAGGTAATTAAAACATTAACTCAAACTTTATCGAATGAACAACAAACTGAAATAATGAACATTGAAACAAATAATGGATTAAAACCACCTCCTAGAATTTTAAAAGGTCACCCAATAAATAATGTGATTAGAGGTATAATTGAGTAGCTACAAAAAGAGAATTAAATCAAATGGTTCATGTAGCTTTTATATCAAATTTTGATCAAAAAGTTAGGAAGAAGCAGTTTAGGACAATTTCTAGAATTTAGCTATGCAAGAAGAACTTGAGCAATTTGAAACAAATAATGTCTGGGAACTTGTACCAAGACCAAAAAATCAATATGTTATTAGTACAAAATGGGTCTATAAAAATAAGGTTGATGAGAATGATGATATCATACGCAATAAAGCTAGACCTGTGGCTTAAGAGTACAACCAAGAGGAAGAACTTGACTATGAAGAAACTTCCACTCATGTAGCACGTCTTGAAGCCATTAGAGTACTTTTAGTGTTTGCATGTCACCATAATATAATTTTATATCACTTTAATGTCAAAAATGTTTTTTTGAATGAACATATTAAAGAAAATGTCTTTGTTGAACAATCGCCACTATTCATTCATGAAAAATTCCCAAATCATGTTTTTAAACTTAAGAAAGCTTTTTACGGTCTTAATCTCAAGTCTAGGATTAAAAAGCAAGAAAATTATATTTTAATAGTCCAAATATACATTGATAGTATAATTTTTGGTTTAACTAATAGAAAGCTATGCGATGATTTTTCTATTATATAGATTTTTTTGGAATGTCACATATGAGTGAACTTGGTTGTTTTCTACGATTACAACTTAAATAATTAAAAGAAACATTTTTGTTTCAAGAAAATATTGTAAATATTTAGTAAAACATTTTGGAATGGAAAACACCAACAGTAAACCAACTCTAGTGAGTACTAGTCTTCACTTGAACAAAGATGAAAATGGTAAGGACATTGATCAAAAATTATGTAGAATTATTATAGGTACCTTACTTTATTTAACTTCTAGTAGACCTAACATTATGATGAACATTTATTTGCATACTAGGTTTCAAGGAACTCCTAAAGAATCATATTTATGAGTAGTGAAACGAATTTTGCATTACTTGACCAATACTAAATATTATGAACTTTTCTATCCCAAAGGCTATCCAATTGAATTAGTGTCTTACAGTGATGTTGAATTTGGAGGCTGCAAAATGGATCGGAAAAATACTAGCGGAACTTGTCACTTCATCGGTCAATCTTTAGTATCTTGGATTAGTAAGAAATAATTTTTTTTTCACTATTGACATGTGAAACGGAATATATATTTCTTCTGCTTTGGCATGTGCTCAAGCAATCAACTTGCGTCAAACACTTCGTTACCTTGGAATAACTTTATAAAACAACCAATTTTCTATGATAATACCAGTGTGATAAATCTTTTGAAAAATCCTTTAAACCATTCCAGGACAAAACACATTAATATCGGACACCATTTCTTATGCAACAATGTAGAAAAAGGAAATATAACATTAGACTGTGTTGATACCAAAAATCAAATTGTTGATATTTTTGCAAACCTCTTAGTGAAAATACTTTATAAACTTAAGATAAAAACTTGGAATTTTCTCACATAATTAGGTAATTTAATTTTAACTACTGTAAAAATATATAGTTTATTCAATGGTTATTATTGAAACTTCAACCATAATTACATATTAAACATAACGGGTCTTTTTTAAACTTCTCCTTTCTCAATTTAAATTTAATCGTAAAAATTCATGTTTTATTATTAAAACTTTTTTCCTTTCAAATAAAAATGGCATCAAGAAAGGGTACCTTCTCATCTATAAAAATAACATCTTCATTATCAGAAGAATCAAGTAGATACTCGCCAAAAGGAAAAAGAGTAAAAGAACCCTTACTTTTGATGGTTATTTGACATGACCTCATAACAATCTCGATAACTTTAAATATTCTCAATAAGAATTAATAGAGCAGCATGAGACAATCATTTTGAGCAAAGGAAGATACGGTCAGAGCAACAGAGACATGAGGATAAATTAAGCTTCATTGTAAGAACTTTGACTGTTTTTTGTGAAATTACGCATACTAAAAATAGCATTAGCAGTCAAGGAAGCTTTCCATTGGTAAACCAATCAAAACTTCTTAATATTTTTAATCCAACAAAGTTTCCTACCACTGATACAGATCTGACCACTCCTAACGGATACTATGATTTGTCTGCGCCTTTCGATCCTTAAAAATATAATTTCTTAAATAATAAAAATTAAGACTTCTATAATACTTTTATTTTAAAAAATATACTAGGTTAAATGTCTAAGGTATTGACCATTTTAATTAGATGTCTAATCATTTTAATCAAACGTCTGACTAGGTCTATAATCCTTTTTTTAATTTATTGCCTTGGATAAAAGTCAACAACAACCTTTTCACCATACCCATTTCACTTTTAACTGGTAGAGTCATTTACCATCATTCAATTTCTCTCTTTATTTTCCTCTTCTATCTTAAGAAAAACCCTAGCCCTCGAAATTAAAATCAACAAAAAATAGCTCCAAAACCCAAAAATTCGAAGAAGAGAAAAAGCAGGGAGTCTTCCTCCTCTCAACCAAAGATGGTTTCTCAAGGGCAGCTAAAGAATTGACTTCACACTGATTCGACAAGCATGGAGTGGTTTAAGGTATTAAACATCATGAAATTCTTTGGAAACTTTTATAAAGTTGATGATTTCTCTGCTTATCAATTGAAACTTTTAACCGACACCACTAAGATCACACCTATAATTGAGTTTGATTCAAACAATGTAAAGATTGATACTTTAGCAATGAAATTATTTCTTGCTGATATGGTGGGAAATTTATTAAACTACATAACTATGAAGGCTATATATGGTCGAGTATATATGAAAAATAATTAAACTTGATTACAATCGAATTGGTCAAATTCTTGAATATGGCTATAAAGGTGTAGAATTAAAAGATGTACATACCCAAAATAGGAGACGGAGTCAAGTTTGCCATCATCTTTGGGTAGATGATAGACCGACTTACTAAGGAAAATTCTAAAGATTTAAGGCCTTAACCGAGATTACATGAACAGATGATTATAAACACCTTCATCCCAAGAACCCGAAGTCATGAACAAACTTATAAATAAACTATAAAGCTTTATATGTTATTATTGGTAACATTAAGTAAATTGGGCAAAATATTTACAAGATGAATTATTGGCCTTCTTTAAACAATTTATAATAACTATTGTCTATGTTTCTTACATTACTCGTCTTATGCTTGCTGAAAATGTACCTCTTTGCTACGATGATACTGAGGAGGTAACAAATACCAGAACAAAGTTCTTTAGTCTTATGAAACTCTTAGCAAAAGTTCATTCTTATATTTCATACGAGGGATTTTACAATGCCTACAACAATAAACCTCTAAACAACTTCTTCTAAGGAAAAATATTCGAGAAGAAGAGAGCAATGAAGAGGAGAGTGGCGTCGAAGAGAATAGTGAAGATAATGTTGAATGTATGAAAGTTATCTTTCTACTTTGTCCTAATTCAAGATGCCCCAGCTTTACAAAACTTCCATTCTTCTTTCCAGAAAACAAAAGAAGATTGAGAAGCAATAGTTAAAAAGTACTTTAATGATAAAAAGGGTTAAAAAAGAAATCTTTGGAATTAAGTCTTTTTGGGTAAAATCTGGAAGAAACTCTCAAGTAAATCTCGATCTCCATCCCCTCAAAATCCTCCACCAATTGGAACATCATCTCAATAAAACAACATAAAACGAATGAGCAAGAAGAGAGTGGAAGTAGAGATGAAGAGTGCAAGGAAGAGGAAGAGGAACAAGACAAACATCAACAAGGTTGAAAAGCTTTGGGTGAAGGTTAAATTCTTTGAGGTAATAAAATCACTCTTTCATATTACTAAACTTCTTTGCAAATCATAACACTTTATTCATTTGTAATTTTTTTCCAGAATGAACTTGCATTCTAGGTTCTTGGTGTCTACATGGTCTGGTGGTAGTTGCATTTTCTTTGGTCTTCACGTGCTTTATTCGTGTGTTCAGAATTATTTGTTTGTGTTATTGAAATATTTGGCATATCGTGTATGTTTGTTTCATATGCAATATCATTTCTCTCTATGTGTTTCTTTTACTCTCACACAAATGATATTTTGTCCTCTGTTATTGTGTTTTTGATGCCAAAGCATATAAAATACTAGGCATGTTGACAGAGGGAGTAAAGAGTTTGAATTTTCATATATATATATATATCCCTTTTATAAATATATAGTTGTCATCATCAAAAAGGGGGAGAATGTTAAATCTTGCCTTTTGAGTTTTGATGAGATAACTATATATTTCTATATATTTGTACAAGTTGATTATTACAGGAATTTCAACGATGAAGACTAAGGAAAACGACTATAGCTGACGAGCTCAATCAATAAAGACCAAATGTCATAAGAGTCATTGTGCATTGTAAGTCTAGAGAAAACTTGTACAATATCCTTTAATGTCACATACATAAATTCTAAACCGATTTAAAAAGAATTTTGGACCTAAAAATTTTCAAAATAATTTTTTTGGGAATTTTCAGGAGTCAGATGTCCAACTCAAAAATTCAGATGTTTGACTATAGTGTATTTTAATTTGAAAAGTTTTGAGGTACAACTATGTAAAATGACTGACTTCTTGCGTTTTTATCTAGACATTTAAGGAATAAATTTTTTATTTCCCTTAACTACTTAGATGTTTGATTGGTTAGATCAGTCGTCTTATTAGGGCATTGGATGTTTGATCCAACCAATCAAAACGTCCCAAGATCAAAACAAACTAGTTCTTTTTGGAAATCAACGAGATGTCTGATACTTTGAACCAAAATTTTGAGGAAATTTTAACTTTTTTTTTAAAATAAGACCAGATGTTTGAAGCTATGACCCAAATGTCTGAATTAGGGTTCAAATGAGTGTGCTCTTATCTGTAACATGTTCATACGTCTGAGGGCTTTAACCAGATGTCTGAGGGCCTTAATCAAACGTCTGGGAAGTTTTTAACTTTTTTTAATAAAAGTGACCAGACATATAAGTTGCCTAGTCAGATGTTTGAGAAGAAATTAACGGTTATATTTTAATGAACAGTTTTAACAATGAAAGGTTATCTTCGTTTACAATCAAGAGATGGAACTTTTTTTAATTGTTATAACTCTTTAGGAAATCCTTTCTAACATTACAAATAGAGATCAACTTCAGACTTTTGATTTCAACCTTTCATCTCTTCTTTCTAAACTCCAAATTCTTTGTGAAATCAAAATCTTTCAAAAAACAATCTCACTTCCTAAAATCTGCATGTTCAAATCACTACCGTCTGAGAATGTTATAGGAAGGGTGTACTGTCTTGAAAAATCAGAGTACTAGAGACATAAAGATTGTCGAAGCTGTTGTCCCTTTTACTAAAGAGTAGAAGTCATGTTTTGGGAAGAATCAGGCACCATTGTTGTAATGAATCAGAATTTTAGTCGTCTGATATTGGAATATTTGATTAATATTAATATTGAAATATTTGTTTTAAAAGTCATATACCTTAAATTTCAAATATAGGGATTTATTTGAATATGTGAATTTTTGAATTTAATAATTAAATCTTGGATTTAATATGGTTTCAAAACTTATTTAAATTCTATTTAAATAAGAATGAAGAAAGCTAACTTTTAATTAGAATTAAAAGTGATTTAACTGGTTTTTGTAATAACTTGTTTTTAATTAACGTGTGATATTATCATTCTAGGACATTATCTCGGAATTAAACGAAACCAGTTCCATTGGATCCGTAATAGTGAATTATTGTATGTCGTCGAATTTCATAATGATCGGACGTATCGTTTGGTCACGCGAGCTTGAAATGTGTAGAAATTAATTAAAGGAATTTAAATTAATATAATTTGATTTTGAAAGCTAACTTTTGTATATGATGAAATTGGGTCCCGATACTATTTCCATTGTGTTCGGAATATGGGTATTTTATATAGAATGCCAGGTGGCATGCCTCGATTGGAGTTCGTGAAAATTCAACGTGAATAGTGTTTAGATATTTTATTTACTATATAAGGACCACACTCTCCCCATTTTCTTTAAACCCTAAAAAAAATTCACCAGCCACCATTAACCTTCCCCACATCCAACGGTTCACAATCAATGGCGCCACTCCATCCATTTTTAGGCTTCGACCTCAACTACAAACTTGTAGAGCTCGATAAGACAACGGAGATCAACGGTGCTGATGGGGTATAGCAAAGCATGGCGACCATAAAGATCCTCCGTTCGTAGCAGCTATTTTAGGGAATTTTTGGTGATCGGAGGCGGCATTGGGGGTCGGACCACCAGCAACAGCAAGAGTGGAGTTGGGGCATCGTCTGGTGAACTCGGGGTGAAGTCCGGTCGACGTTGGTGATGAAGTCGCGAAAGTCGGGTTCGACGTAGATAGCCCGGGAATCGCATGCTTGAGTTAGCGAGGGAGATTAGTGAGAATTAATTAGGTGATTAGCTGCTTAATTAATGTAATTAAGGAATAATTATAATTATTTAATTTGTAAAACTTATAAATGTTGTAACTTCTTCATATGAGGTCGGATTTGAACGCAACGAGTTGCGTTGGGACTGTATCAGCGAATACTAAGCTATAGAGTTAGATTGGAGTAATTTGGAGCTATTGGAATTTCATGCTAGACGAAACCAAAACGCAGAAGTTGTTTGAATTTTGGTGAGTAAACTCACCTCCGAATGATACTATAATACTATATAGTAGTTATAAAATTGGTTATTGCTTGTTTGGATGATTTACTGCTTTATCAATTGGTTTTGATTTATTCCCACACTTGGAGCGGATGACCCATATTATATGATAATATACTGTATGTGATGCAGGGGGACATGTTGGAGGGATCCAACAGGGTTCCTCAATAATATTGATTTATATATATATGTGTATATATGTATGTGTGTGTGTGCGTGCGCTAACATATATAAGTTGTGATGCAAAGGGATAGGTTGGAGAGATCCAACAGGATTCCTCACTACTTTTGATATATGTGCTGACATATATAAGTTGTGATGTAGGGAAAACAAGTTAAAGGGATCCAACATGATTCCTCACCACCGTTGATTTAGTTTCAATAATATTCCTGATATATGAATTGTTGAATATTAAAGTTGATTGTTTGGGCTTATTGGTTATGACATTTTTATATGTTCAACTGAAACCCTATAGTGGCAGAAAATCATTAACAATGTTTGTTAAGTGATGTGTTAATCCATGATCAAAGCTAATGATAGTAATAAACTTAGACAGTTAATTTAATTAAATGGTAACTTATTTAGGTGCAAAGTGATTGCTAAGCCTCCTCCAAAATCCAAAAAGTTTTATATTCAAATCAACTTTAGTTTACATCAATTTAAAAGTAAATGTTTTAGTATATTTTTATATTTAAAATGTTTAAAGATATATTTATATTAATTAAAAGTTGACTATTATTAGTTAAGCTAATCGTTTTATTTAAAGTTAAATATTATGTTTAAAAGTTAATTACTTCGTTTAAAAATTAATTTATAATATTTTAAAGTTAAATAATTATTATCTAAAGTTAATTATTATTTAATGATAATAATTGGAAATTAATTATTGTTTGAATTTTATTGGATATTTAAAAGTAATTTATTATTTTAGTAATATTGTTTAAGTTTATTTATTATTAAAATAATATTGTTTAGAGTTAAATTATTTTTATAATGATTTTGTTTAAAGTAAATTTATTTTTTAATTTAAGATTATTTAAAGATAATTTATTATTTTATAATAATGGTTTAAAGTCTATTATTTTTAAAGGATATATAATTATATTATCTTAATTTGATCTAAAAGTATATTTCTATATTAATATAAATTGTTTAAAAGTTACTATTATTATTTTATTAATTGTATTTCAAGTAAATCATTTTATTTAAAATGGTTTGAAATTAATCTAATGCTTTTGAAATGATTGTTATTGTTTAAAGATGGATTTAAAAAGGGTGTTCTAAAAACAATAACGTGTTTATTGAAAGGGGTTTAAATACTTGGTTTGTATATCAAAAAGAACTTTATTGATTTAAAGTTATAAAAGAAGTTTTATAAATAGGTTTGAATAATTATAAAAGAAAGTTTTGGAAAGGGTTTTGAATATTTATAAAAGAGTTTATAAATAAGCCGAAGGTTTATAAAGTGTTTTTGTAAATGGGTTTTGGTTTAAATGAAGGAGATTTATAAAGGATTTGGTGAAATTGATTATAAAAAACTTGAGGTTTGGGTTTCTCTAAGCTAACCTTTTAAACTGGTGGTATGGAACATCTGTTCCACACTTAACACTGAAGGAATAGTGTTTAAGGTTATCCTTATCTCTTCAAATTCAAATAACGTTGTTTAAAATCCTTTTTATGTGATTTGGAAATAAGAAATCTTCACAAATGTTTTATGAATATACTTATGTCATTGAGATAAGTATATGGATGTTTTGATAAATATTTGTGAAAGATATTTAATAAATGAAAAGGGTTTTGAGGCTTATTGATTACATTGAAACATTAAATATCTAGATTATGTTGTTTGTTTATTTGATAGTTAAACAACCGATCATCAGATCTGGCCAATTTGACTTAGGAAGTATGATTGTAAATTCGAGTTCCCTGGTGAGAACTCGAATACTTCTTCCAAGAGAACTAGGATTGAGACAACCGAGAATTATCGGTTGTTGGTTCGGAGAGACCAGGATCGAATATATTATTGGAAAACCACTTCGAACCGACATAAGCATTCGAATGGAAGACATCTTGATGAAGTTGATCGAAGATGGAGTTCTTTGAAGTGTAAGGGCTACCGCTACTAATCCTAAGCATGATTCCAAAATGGATGTAGTAGAGATAGTGCCTTCGGTTTCATTCAAACCAAGAACGAACTTGTATGGATGAATGCTGGCACTGTATTGCTGCCTAAAAGGCAGTGTTAGCATTCCAAGTGGGAATTGCTAGGAGGAAATGGTAAGAACGTAGCTTATTCGAGCCTTACACCCAGGAAATGAATAAAGCAGGGACGTGCCGCAGGGCTATGTGGGTCGCTTCCTTAAGGGTATGATCATCCCTGATCTAGTGTAGATACTCATGTATGCTTTGGGGCCCATTAAGGTTGTTTGATCGCTACCAAGGAGTGATCATATTCAGTGATACTCGAGAAGGGAGTAGTGCCGGTCCTGAGTAGCAGAGGTGAAATTTGGTGTAGCCTCCTGTACATTTTACCTAAAGGTTTACGGATTCGGTGGGTAGACCCTTACCCTTCCATAGTTGGAACCCATAACCCGTACGAGCTTTACAGACTTAGTTGTGCCCAACCATGTTGGAATGTGAGATGCATGCATTTCAGCTATATTCAATATTCATTTTAACCCATAGACATTATTTTAATATCATAGGAGTTTCTATAGAAATGTTTTGGTTATTGTAAGGTAAAAACCTGTCCGTGTTTATGTGCGGCGTGGTCTTACGAGATACCTTTTATTTTAAAAGGGTTTTTCCTAAATATAGAAATCAGTTAATTTGATAAGAGTTTTCTCATGCTGGTTTACCAGACTGATTTGGGTGTTATTCTCTTCTAATGATCAGGTCAGCCCGAGCAAATTTACAGATTTCAGTTTGGATGCATTGGAGCTCAGGAGACGAGCTGGAGGCCTACAAGTCGTATTCATGTATATGTTATTTTCCGCTGCATTAGACATTCAAAATTATCAGCATTTGTAAGGATGGGCTGTAATAACTGTCCAGGCTGAAATAGGTTAGTATACTCTGATTAATTTGTGTTTATATATATTATAGTTGTTTCCTTTTGTGAAGATATGTTTATATTATATATTATTCATTCCATTGTGAGATTATATTCTATCTTTATTTTCTTTTCACCCCTAATGACTCGTCTTTCAAACACTTAAACGATCGGCACATGATGTATTAATGTCGTCTTTAGGTGTAAGAAAGGCAAATCGTTACACTTGGTACCAGAGCTTAGGTTGAGCTAACACCTAGGCTTCGGTGGGGTGAACTCGTTAGAGATAGGGTCAGTAGCACATTGGAATGAGTTTGAGTGTATTGTAGATATGAGCACATATTTGTTAGTGACTTAAAAATGCTTTATATTGTGTTAATCAATCTGTTTAGTGGCTTAAGGATTCTGGTCAATACGAGTAATTAACGTTATTGATAGGGATCTCTAAACACTTGAACATGGCAATTTGACATAGTATTGTTTTGAAATCTGGTAAATGAAATAATTTTACCTAGATTATATTTTATATATAATAGAATAATTTTTTAAAAATTATTATAGTTATATAAGGTGTACTTGATTGTTAGGAAAATGATAATATTTAGTTATTATCATTTATTGTTGATTAGTCATGCTCACCCATTTAGGAGCATTAACTATTGTTTGTTGATTGGGTGGTCGTGCCTGACCAATTTATGGGCATTAACTATTGTGCTAGGTTAGGAGCAATTTTATCCTTTTTACCACGTGGGTCGGGTAGATTAATGATTATGGGAACATTAAAAATGAACACCTTTTGGATTCAGTCACAATTTGACTATAAGGCGTTCGAAAATAATATGAGGCTAGAATTTGATTTTAAATAAAAGTTGTTGTTATAACTTAACAAAGTAACATTTGTGAAATGATTGTATATAAGAAAGTGAAATCATATAAGTTTGGTTTATAAAATGTGATTTATAAATAAAAAGAATTAGCTGAGAATTTGAGAATTTATATTCCAGTGATTTTGAAAATTGTTCTTCAAAGTTGAGAAAATAATATTATTATTATTTAGAAGTATTTTCGAATAGAAATATGGTAAAATGGATTTTAAAAGAGATAGGAAGCACTGAATGTTGAATATGCTAGTATATGATTTTTTGTTTGATGATAATAAACATATATATATATATATATATTCAATTAAATGTATTTGTTAATGTACTATTTTATTTTTCACATAATTAAATACATATATGTTGAATAAAATAAATAACACAGAATTTAAATTCAAACAGATATGTTATTCAAAAAAATATTTTATTACAATTTTGAATAGTACAAATTTGATCTCTCACTATACAATTTTTGATTACATCACAATTTCGATTACATCACAATTTTTAATTTATATTTGCACCTCACTACATATCACTCATTCACTCGTATTTTATCATCAACTTTGCTCCAGCCTGAATCCAGCACCTGAGTTATCTGCAAAATACACACTAACGCAGTAAAATTGAAAAAAAATATTTGTGCAGTGTAAAATAAAATGTGTATTTTGAAAATATTATGTGCCTCAGTTATTTGGGTTGTTCGTCATCATATTTATTTTGAATTCACGAACAGCTTGTGACATGCACAGTGTATCACTGTACATGCCACAAGGCCGTGCACACCGATATACACTTGATAAAATTGCAGGGACAGGTGAGAACAAGGTCAAACCCAATCAAAAGCTAGGTTCAACTCAAATGCAATAAAAATAAAGTCATGACATAAGCAAAAGGTCAAAACCGAGCTATAAGCTGGATTCAACTCAGGTGCATGCAATACAAAACAATGGGTCAATACACATAAAACAAGCCTCGACCAAAAATTCAATAAGTACACATGAAAACAGAAGCTAGACAGTCCAACTAGACTCGAGTACACATGAAGACATCGTGAACCAGTGGACTGTATTCAGACTCGAGGAAATATGAAACAGCGAAATTATCAGACCACAAATGTAATTCAAAAAGCCCACAAAATCATGACAGCTAGCTCAATGAACCAACTCAAACACACTTGAACCAGACATAGTGAAACAGTGTGACACACACATACATCAGAACACAATAAGGCATGGATTCTAACAACAAAGACTGGAAGACACTGCAACATGAAGACAAATGCAAATACAATGCATCAGTGCACATGAGCAACCTAAAGCAACAACTCTAGTCAGTGCACATCAACCCAATGCAAATCAGACATGAGTTCAAATGCAATGCAACATGAAGACACTACATGTACAATAATGGACAGAGCTCAATGCAACTCATCACATAATCAAATGGCCGAATTCAACTTGCAGATGAATACGATGAACTGGTGACAGCAGTTGCAATCAGAGCAATGCATACCGGAATTGATTTCAAGAGTCCAGTTACATCACAATATCATATATACAAATGTACTACAACTACCAGACAAACAAAACAACCAAACTCAAGTGGATATACAAATGGAGCATATACATGAACCAGATTAAAACAAAACAATGGAGCAACAACATGAATGCAATAAAATGGTCAGAGCAACCCAAACTCAAATATCAGTAGACAGAGCAGTGTAGCACAACCAAATTGTCCAAGCTAGGTAGACAAATGAAAATGCAGAACACATGTATATACATGGTGCTCAACAAAGTACAACCAGAGTATGCAAGCATTTAGGAATGAAACAAGAACATGAAAACCAATGGAACCAAACAATGCAGATTGAAGCATACAGCAGTTCAAATATCACAGAGAAATTTCGAAATGACCGAAGTCAAATAATATAAGGAATACAAACTAAACAAGTCAAGATAAATCAACATCGTCAGAGAATTCAAAGTCGTGATGACCAAGGAATCGAGCAAGTTCAAAATCGAAGCTGTGAGAATCAAGTAACAAAATATACAAAAATGAACCAGTCTAAAGAAATCACAATCATTCAAGAATAATCGAATGGCCAGCTTAAAAATATCAAACGATTTCAAATATTACATTCGATCAAAAATTTCGGGTTTTCAATCATATAAAACCCGTTAACATCATTGACAATAATCTCATTCGAGTTCAAGTAACAGAGCAAATTTTAAATCAATAACTCGAATCGAATCGAGTTCGAGCATATGAACAAGAATAAATAAAAAGGAAATCGCATACCAAATCATTCAAATAGAACTCGATAATTTGAAGTAGTTGTTTGTAATTCAAAGAAACACTCGATCGACAAAGCAAGGAAAGATAAGTCATCTATTTCGATCGAGCAACTGAAGTCGGCTTCTTCGAATTTCCAAAGCCCTAATTTTCTTAGAGAGGAACGAATGACCAAAACAAGTGAAGCAGCTATTTTCTTTTGCAAAAGGAAAAGAATACAGGCCGGATAATACAAAAGGAAAAAGGGGATTCACTTCTATTTGGGCCGGCAATTATTTTGGGCTTAATTTACTTAAATTAGGGTTTTGGTTTTTAATTGTTTTATTAATTTGTAATTTTCTTTTAAACGTTGAAAATTCTAGTCGTGTGACTAGGGGACGAACTACGATGGTGTAGTTCGAGAATTCGCAACTCACTGGCTGAGTTGTGGCAGGGTTTTGAGCGTAGAGTTAGGTTAGTCGATAGCGGGTGTCGCGAGTTTACGTGTGTAAGCATCTGACTACTTAATTTCTAGTAGAAACCTTGGGGGCATCACGTAGGCAGGGTTATTCCGAAGCTGGGTAAATTCTGTGTTGTTCTGTTTCTGCTTTTAATATTCTGCAATTATATGTGCTATTATTATTCTGCTATTATCAGTGCTGCGATTATTCTATATACTTCCGCATTAAATTTTTATAATTAATAGTATCACCCTATTCACCCTCCGCTAGAGTGAAATCGATCCTACAAGTGGTGTCAGAGCTAGTAACAAAAGCCATTTTTGCTTTAAAAAATATTTTTATTTTTCAAAGACCAATTTTATTTTACAAATTTGAATTTTTAGAATGGCTTCTTTTAATAATGCTTTTGTCGAGGGTCAGTCCATAGTTAGACCGCCAATGTTTAATGGTGAATATGCTTACTGGAAAAATAGAATGAAAATTTTTCTGAAAACCATTGATGCTTGGAATATTGTTGAGACAAGTTATAGGACCCAAACTATAATGGTAGATAATCGGTAAATAGATAAATCGATGGATCAATCTATAGATCATAAAAATAAACTACAAGATGCCAATGCTAAAGCTATGAACTCTATTATTTGTTCATTGGATCAAACTGAATTTAATCATGTCTCACATTGTCTAACCGCGCAGGAAATATGGCACACACTTGAAGTGACTCACGAAAGAACGTCTCAAGTCAAAGAATTTCGCCTTGCCATGCTTAGTAGCGAATACGAGAACTTCACAATGGCCAAGGAGGAAAATGTCAAAGAGATGTATGGACGAATTTCTAATCTCGTATACAAATCAAAAGCTCTTGGAAAATCATACACTGAGTTGGAAATAGTCCGAAAAATCCTCAGAGTCCTTCCACGGAATTTCGAAGCCAAAGTCACAGCCATTCAAGAATCAAAGGATTTGAAACAAATCAAAGTTGAAGAGCTTATTGGAAATCTCACCACTTATGAGCTAGAAATGAAATTCAAGGAAGAGCGTGAAGGAGGTGATACTCGAAAGAAATCGATAGCTCTCAAAGGAACAACCGAAAGTGAAAATGACGATGACGATGATGTTGCAGTTGAATTGGAACTGATAACAAAGAAATTCAAAAGGTGGAATCGTAGATACGGAAATCCAGCTCTAAATCAACAATTGAAAAGCAGAATAGCCAAAGCACTAGACAACTCAGACGAGCAAGAGATCATTCGCCACAAGTGCAACAAACCCAGTCATATCAAGCCCAACTGTCTACAGAATCGATTCATCCATGGAAAGAAACAGAAAAGGAGAAGTTTTGCAGCCATGTGGAATAAAAGCGACGATGATAATAAAAGCACTAGCAGTAAGAGTGAAAAAGCAGATCTGTGTCTTCGAGGTGATATAACCAATAGCGATAATGACGAGCCAAGCGAGGTATCAAAACTCACTCACTCAGAATTACTTATATATTTCCACGAAGTAAATGGCTGTTTTGAACGACTTAGGGAGAAATACGCTAAAATTGAATCACAAAGAGATACTTTGATAGAATCACATAAACAGCTTGATCAATTGGTTAAAAACTATCAAAACAAGTGCCCTAAGTGTGATAAGTGTCCATCATTCGAAGAAGAAATTAAAAAATCAGAAATTAAAATTAAATCGCTTGAAAATGAAATTCTGATTTTGAAAGAAAGTGAAAATACAAGAAGAGAAAATTCTATTAAAAGGTGCACTCAATTATTGAATGAAATGAATCCCTCAAAACACAAGTCCAACAATTGTCTACGACTTTAAGAAAATTTTCAAAAGGAGAAAGACCGTTAAATATGCTGTTAAGGAAACAGACTGTTAATACTGTTAGACAAGGACTTGGGTATAACCAATCTGAAAGTGTTAGAAGCAAAATTAATCAAGTCAAATCCGAGTGGACAATTTGTAGAAAAATTGGACACAATCAAAATATTTGTTGGTATAGACCCAAACACGTAAAAACCATACCAATTTGGATTCCAAAAGGCACAAATACAAAATCCCTCAAAGTTAAACAAATTTGGGTGCCAAAAGGAACAAATATAAATAGTTTTGGGTCTACTCAAACATATTTTTCAAAATCTTTTTCCACTAACAACCATGGACCTATAAAAATAAATAGGTCATAAAAATCTTTTATCGTGTAGGTATGGTGGCAGGCTAAGGAACAACAACAGTGTTACCTGGATTCTGGCTGTTCCAGGCACACAACGGGCGAGAAATCAAAGTTCCTTACCCTAGTATAAAGGTGGTAGAATCACAATGGGAAACAACGAAATATTATCGTTAAAGATAAAATAGGTAACGGTATATTCATCTTGAATGATTTATTAAATGTGAAAATCTGCACCATAATCTGAATTAAATCAGCCAGTTATGTGATAAGGTAATGAATGTTGATAATGATTAATCTGACTTATTCAAAAATTGTTGGCCAATTATACTTTTATGCCGAGTATACTATAAGTATTTCTAAAGACTTTGAAATAGTTCATATAGATTTGTTTGGATTAATGATGATGTTTTATTGGTTGATGGTTACTCATAAGACAAGTGGATATATTTATTTTCTAGATCAGATACTATGTTCACTATTTGTTTATTTGCACGGCTTCAATTAGTTTCATTTAAAAGTTGTTAAAAATGATTTTAAGATATTTTGTTGCACACTTCATGGTCTGGTCTATGACATCAATCTAATGATAATCTTGAGTCTAAGAGAAATTCAGATGCAGATTACACTGGTAATCTAGTTGATAGAAAATTACTAGTGGAACGTGATTTATGACATTCAGTGGTTGCATCATTTTCAAAGAAAATAACTGCATATTTTTCATTTCAACTGATTTTCAAATTAGCAGACATTTTTAAAACCCCTTCAGAAAATAGTTGACCTTGTTTCAGATTAGTCATTTTAGAAAATTTGTCTTTATAATTATTTTTGGATTTGATTTTAAATGACTACATTAACTAATCTGACTCCCTACTGATTATAAAAAAGATAAATAGTGATTGAAAAAGTGATGAGTGTTGATATTGATCATATATTATAACTTGAGACAGTATATTTAGTAAATTTCTTTAGAAATTTAAACAAGAGTTATAAAAACTTTTTGTTGGTAAAAATTCCATGACCATTTCTATTTTTATCATATTTCTATCGACCATCACCCATCAAAATCCAATATAGTATGTAAATATGTTGTATTTTAAATGGGAAATTATTCGTTTTTCATTTTATTATATTTTTTAGCAATAAAAACATCCAAAGTATTCACTCTCGTTTAAAAGTCCTCACGGTTCTGCATGAGTGAATTACTTGAAATTTTTTATTATGTACTTTCATGCTCATTTAAAAGTCCTCACGGTTATGCATGTATGGAACACATATCAAAATTGATTAATTAAATAGACAAGTTGATTCTAATCCCATTTAAAAGTCATCACGGTTATGCGTGGTTAGAAGATACTTGAATTCATTTTTTTTATAAAATTTGGAATACTACTAATCTCATTTAAAAGTCCTAACGGTTATGCATGGTTAGTAGATAGTCAAATTCCTGATATAAATATACCACAAATAGACACAACTATATGGTTTTATATGATGACATTATCCCTATCGTTCTAAAGTGGAATATGCGCCTAATAGAGTATTTATGATTTTTGTTTGATTTTTTACTGAAATTTAATATTTATAATCGATTAGGTATTAATGTTGTATTAATGTCTATCATTTTATCTCTATTTTTCTAACACTAGTACTCTTTTGCTAATAACAAAAGGGGGAGAGAAAAGTTAAGATTTTGGTAAATAAAGGTCAAATATTTTATTTTGTATTTTCTATTTGCATCTAGGTTCATTTGCATATTTTTATTTATTCTCATGCATATATGAAGGGGGGCTTTGTGTAGAGAGGGAGCATTCAAATAGGGGGAGCAAATTGAATGATCAAATACATTTAATAAATTCGAAATCTTAAATATATGTTTGTTATCATCAAAAGGGGGAGATTGTTGAATATGCTAGTATATGATTTTTGTTTGATGATAATAAACATATATATATATATATTCAAGTAAATGTATTTGTTAATGTACTATTTTATTTTTCACATAATTAAATACATATTTGCTGAATAAAATAAATAACATAGAATTTAAATTCAAACATATATTTTATTCAAACAAATATTTTATTACAATTTTGAATAGTACAAATTTGAGATCTCACTATATATATACAATTTTTAATTTACATTTGCACCTCACTACATATCACTCATTCACTCGTATTTTATCTTCGACTTTGCTCCAGCCTGAATCCAGCATCTGAGTTATCTACAAAATACACACTAACGCAGTAAAATTGAAAAAGAAATATTTGTGCAGTGTAAAATAAAATTTTTATTTTGAAAATATTATGTGCCTCGGTTATTTGGGTTGTTCGTCATCATATTTATTCTGAATTCACGAACATCTTGTGACATGCACAGTGTATCACTGTACATGCCACAAGGTCGTGCACACCGATATACACTTGATAAAATTGCAGGGACAGGTGAGCAGAAGGTCAAACCCAATCAAAAGTTAGGTTCAACTCAAGTGCAATAAAAATAAAGTCACGACATAAGCACAAGGTCAAAACCGAGCTATAAGCTGGATTCAACTCAGGTGCATGCAATACAAAACAATGGGTCAAGACACATAAAACAAGGCTCGACCAAAAATTCAGTAAGTACACATGAAAACTGAGGCTAGACAGTCCAACTAGACTCGAGTGCACATGAAGACATCGTGAACCAGTGGACTGTACTCAGACTCGAGGAAATATGAAACAGCAAAATGATCAGACCACAAATGTAATTCAAAAGGCCAACAAAATCATGACAGCTAGCTTAATGAACCAACTCAAACACACTTGAACTAGACACAGTGAAACAGTGTGACACACACATACATCAGAACACAATAAGGCATGGATTCAAACAACAAAGACTGGAAGACACTGCAACATGAAGACAAATGCAAATACAATGCATCAGTGCACATGAGCAACCTAAAGCAACAACTCAAGTCAGTGCACATCAACCCAATGCAAATCAGACATGAGTTCAAATGCAATGCAACATGAAGACACTACATGTAAAATAGTGGACAGAGCTCAATGCAACTCATCACATAATCAAATGGTCGAATTCAACTTGCAGATGAATACGATGAACCGGTGACAGTAGTTGCAATCAGAGCTCAATGCACACTAGACTTGATTTCAAAGGTCCAGTTACATCACAATATCATATATACAAATGTACTACAACTACCAGACAACCAAAACAACCGAACTCAAGTGGATATACAAATGGAGCATATACATGAACCAGATCAAAACAAAACAATGGATCAACAACATGAATGCAATAAACTGGTTGGAGCACCCCAGACTCAAATATCAGTGGACAGAGCAGTGCAACACAACCAAATTGTCCAAGCTAAGTAGACAAATGAAAATTGCAAAACACATGTATATACATGGTGCTCAACAAAGTACAACCGGAGTATGCAAGCATTTAGGAACGAAACAAGAACATGAAAACCAATTGAATCGAACAATGCAGATTGAAGCACACAGAAGTTCAAATATTTTAGAGAAATTTCCAAATGATCGAAGTCAGATAATATAAGGAATACGAACTAAACATTTCAAGATAAATCAACATCATCAGAGAATTCAAAGCCGTGATGACCAAGGAATCGAGCAAGTTCAAAATCGAAGCCGTGAGAATCAAGTAACAAAATACACGAAATTAAACTAGTCTAAAGAAATCACAATCATTCAAGAATAATCGAATGGCCAACTTAAAAATATCAGATGAATTCAAATATTACATTCGATCGAAAATTTAGGGTTTTCAATCATATAAAACCCGTTAACATCATTGGCAATAATCTCATTCGCAAGTAACAGGGAAAATTTTAAATTAATAACTCGAATCGAATCGAGTTCGAGCATATAAACAAGAATAAATAAAAAGGAAATTGCATGCCAGATCATTCAAACTGAACTTGATAATTTGAAGTAGCTGTTTGCAATTCAAAGAAACACTCGATCGACAAAGCAAGGAAAGATAAATCATCTATTTCGATCGAGCAACTGAAGTCGGCTTCTTCGAATTTCCAAAGCCCTAATTTTCTTAGAGAGGAACGAATGATCAAAACAAGTGAAGCAACCATTTTCTTTTGCAAAAGGAAAAGAATACAGGCCGATATAATACAAAAGGAAAAAGGTAATTCACTTCTATTTTATTTTGGGCCGGCAATTATTTTGGGCTTTAGTTTATTTAAATTAGGGTTTTTGTTTTTAATTATTTTATTAATTTGTAATTTTCTTTTAAATGTTGTAAATTATAGTCGTGTGACTAGGGGACGAACTACGGTGTTGTAGTTTGAGAATTTGCAACTCAGTGGCTGAGCTGTGGCAGGGTTTTGAGTGTAGAGTTAGGTTAGTCGATAGCGGGTGTCACGAGTTTACGTGTGTAAGCGTTTGACTACTTAATTTCTGGTAGAAACCTTGGGGGCAGCACGTAGGCAGGGATTTGTCGAAGCTGGGTAAATTCTGTGTTGGTCTATTTCTGCTTTTAATATTCTGCAATTATCTGTGCTGCTATTATTCTGCTATTATCAATGTTGTGATTATTCTATATACTTCCGCATTAAATTTTTATAATTAATAGTATCACCCTATTCACCCCCTCCTCTAGGGTGAAATCGATCCTACACTGAACTCACTTCGATCGTTGGAAAATAATTTTGGTGATGACCGTAGCATCATCGGTGTTTATTTTCGGGTTTCTAAGTGACAAATTGCTAACATAGTGATTTGCTATAAAAGTTTTGTTTATGTAAACAAGGATTGTTTTAAATTGGAAAATTATGATTTGATATATAAAGGAGTTATGTATATATATTATTTCAAAATAATATGAAATATAAATCCGCGTGTTTAATTCTGAAATTTACAACTAAGTGTTATATGGATGCATGTAGCCTATGCATTAGAGTGGATTGGTTTTGTACCTCATTTGAAATGTTGTTTGGTAGTTTTTCATTTATCAAAATGAAATGGGATTTTCGACGATTTTGGACAATCGAGAATTCTAAATTGGATATAGAAATTGAGTTATGTGTTTTTGGAAAAAAAAAAGAAAATAAGTTTTTGTAACTTATAAATTTAAAGAGATGAAGTCGTGGAATTTTGAAATGGGTATAAACTTGAGTTTTAAAGTAGTAAATAAACATAAGTGGTGTTTAAGAGAGTGTTTATGAACTGAAGTAAGGATTTATGAAACGATTCATAGGTGATATTAGTATTTAAAGGAAAATATACTGAGGTGGAAATAAATGTGAATAAAAGGATTTGGTATATTTAGAAACCAAACGAAATATACGTAAGTTGTACATAGATTATTTTATTCGCATAACTGTTTGATTCAGATTTCGAGTGTAGGATTTCGAGGTGATTTATACCGATCCGAACAAGGATTTTTTACTTGATTCTTAACGGCGAACACTGGATAAGGATTTTTGATTGATTTTGGGATTCTCTTTCATAGTATATGGTTATGCAAGGAGAATGGCGGTTTCTAATCAAGGAACTGGATCTGAGGCCGCACTAGACTGGTCGTGTCACCGAAATTAGTTTGGAAGTGAAATTATCTGATCGAGCAAGCAATCAGGTATGGTTTTGCATACGGATGGTATATGTCCATCATACGGGCCTTAATAAATTAAATGTTGACGTTGGAAAATGTAAATTGATATGGTTATAAATTAATTTGGTGGATACTATTTGTTTGATGGTTTCTCTGGTTACATTTGTTACATTTGCATATAATTATTGTATTAATACATGTTATATATTGATATTACTTTCCCTATACCTGTTCTCATTGGTTGTTGAGTGATTAGTAGGTGCGGATGGTGTATGGTTCACATTTGGAGCCCACTTTCGCATTATATTGATTATATATGCTTGCTAATATAAGAAAAGATACATCTTGGATTACATATCGTATTTACATTTTTCCCCATGGGATGCCTCATCTAGTGATGAGATGTATGTTATATATGCATTGTAAATTTTTCCGATCAAGCCGCGCAAAAGAGACAATGGTGAATTTTCTATAAATTTAAGGCGTACGAAATTTTAGAAAATTTTGATAACAAATTTCAACTAATTTTTTTTTGGAAAAGTTAGTGGGCTTGGAAGCATTTTTCTTACATTTGCAATTTCGAGGACGAAATTCTTTTAAGTGGAGAAGAATATAACGACCTAGAATTTTAGTCATCTGATATTGGAATATTTAATTAATTTTAAATATTGAAATATTTGTTTTATAAGTCAAATAACTTAAATTTCAAATATAGGGATTTATTTGAATATGTGAATTTGTGAATTTAATAATTAAATCTTGGATTTAATATGATTACAAAACTTATTTAAATTCTATTTAAATAAGAATGAAGATAGCAAACTTTTAAATTAGAATTAAAAGTGATTTAACTGGTTTTTGTAATAACTCGTTTTAATTAACGTGTGAAATTATCATTCTGGGGTACTGTCTCGGAATTTAATGAAACTAGTTCCATTGGATCTGTAATAGTGAATTATTGTATGTCGTCGAATTTCGTGACGATCGGACCTAGCGTTTGGTCGTGCAAGCTCGAAACACGTAGAAATTGATTTAAGTAATTTAAATTAATATAATTCGATCGGACGTATCATTTGGTCATGATCGAAGGCGACATTGGGGGTCGGACCACCCGCAATAGCAAGAGCGGAGTCGGGGCGTCGTCTGGTGAACTCGAGGTGAAACCCGATCGACATTGGTGATGGCGATGTAGTCGCGAAAGTCGGGTTCGATTTTGATAGCCTGGGAATCATGAGCGTGAGTTATCGAGGGAGACTAGCGTGCATTAATTAGGTGATTAGTAGCTTAATTACTGTAATTAAGGAATGATTATAATTATTTAATTTATCAAAATTATAAATGATTGATTTCTTCATACGAGGTCGGATTTGAACGCAACGAATTGCGCTGTGATCGTATCGGCGAATACTACATAATAGAGTTGGTTTGGAGTAATTTGGAGCTATTGGAATTTCGTGCCGATGAAACCAGAATGCAAAAGCGATAATTGGAATTTCAGTGAGTAAACTCACCTCCGAATGGTACTATAATACTATATAGTAGTTATAAAATTGGTTGTTGCTTGTTTGGATGATTTACTGCTTTATCAGTTGGTTTGGATTTATTCCCGCCCTTAGAGCGAATGATCCATATTATATGACATTATACTGTATATGATGCACGGGGACATGTTAGAGGGATCCAATAGGATTCCTCACTACTATTGATTTTTATATATGTGTGTGCTAATATATATAAGCTGTGATGCAGGGAAAATAGGTTGGAGAGATCCAACAGGATTCCTCACCACCGTTGATTTAGATTCAATAATATTTTCCTGATATATGAATTGTTGAATATCAAAGCTGATTGTTTAGGCTTATTGGTTATGACATTTGTATATGTTTAACTAAAACCGTATAGTGGTAGGAAATCATTAACAATGTTTTTTAAGTGATTTGTTAACCCATGATCGAAGCTAATGACAGTAATTAACTTAGATAGTTAATTTAATTAAATGATAGCTTATTGAAGTGCCATAGTGATTGCTAAGCCTCCTCCAAAATCCAAAAAGTTTTATATTCAAATCAACTTCAGTTTACATCAGTTTAAAATTAAATGTTTGATATATTTTTATATTTAAAATGTTAAAAGATATATTTATATTAATTAAAAGTTGACTATTATTAGTTAAGCTAATCGTTTTATTTAAAGTTAAATATTATGTTTAAAAGTTAATTACTTTGTTTAAAAGTTAATTTATAATATTTTAAAGTTAAATAATTATTATTTAAAGTTAATTATTATTTAATGATAGTAATTGGAAATTAATTATTGTTAAAGTTTATTAGATTTCAAAAGTAATTTATTATTTTAATAATATTATTTAAGTTTATTTATTAGTAAAATAATATTGTTTTAAAGTTAAATTATTTTTATAATAATTTTGTTTAAAGTAAATTTATTTTTTATTTAATATTATTTAAAGATAATTTATTATTTTATAATAATGGTTTAAAGTTTATTATTTTTAAAGGACATGTAATTATATTATCTTAATTTGATTTAAAAGTGTATTTCTATATTAATATAACTTGTTTAAAAGTTAATATTATTATTTTATTAATATTATTTCAATTATATCATTTTATTTAAAATGGTTTGAAGTTAATATAACACTTTTGAAATGATTGTTAAAATCATTATTTTGTTTAAAGATGGATTTAAAGAAGGGTGTTCTAAAAACAATAACGTGTTTGTTGAAAGGTGTTTAAGTAATTGGTTAGTTTAGCAAAAAGAACTTTATTGATTTAAAGTTATAAAAGAAGTTTTATAAATGGGTTTGAACAATTATAAAAGAAAGTTTTGGAAAGGGTTTTGAATATTTATAAAAGAGTTTATACATAAACTTGAAGGTTTATAAAGTGTTTTTGTAAATGGGTTTGGGTTAAAATGAAGGAGATTCATAAAGGATTTGATGGAATTGATTGTAAAAAGAATTTGTGGTTTGGGTTTCTCTATGGTGACCTTTTAAACTGGTGGTATGGAATATTTGTTCCATACGTAACACCAAAAGAATAGTATTTAGGGTTATCCTTATCTCCAATTCAAATAACGTTGTTTAAAATCCTTTTTATGTTATTTGGAAAAAAAAATCTTTGCAAATGTTTTGTGAATATATTTATGTCATTGAGATAAGTATATGGATGTTTTGATAAAAGTTTTGGAAAGATATTTTATAAATGAAAAGGGTTTTGAGGCTTAGTCATTGCTTTGGAAAATTTAATCTCTAGATTGTGTTATTTGTTTATTTGATAGTTAAAAAACCGACTATCAGATCTGGCCAATTAGACTTAGGAATATGATTGTAAATTTGAGTTCCCTGGTGTTTGCGCCAAAAATGGTCACAAATCCCGAATGTTGTGAAAGCACCAGTGTATGAATACAAATCAGCAATATTCAAACACAAATCTCAGATCTAAGCAAGCAATTAAAAGCAATCCAGAAATAATGAACAAAAACACGAGATTTATAGTGGTTCGGCTATCTCCGGCCTACGTCCACTCCAAAGTTTTTAACTTTTATTGATCGATGCTTGAAGATTACAATTTCCTATCGCGTAGTACAACGGATTTTATGATTATAATCTGAACCTAAAGCAGCAATGGTGAACTGGAGTAAATCTGGCAGAGTCTGGGCGCTTTTTAGCTCTTAGAATTATCCGACCCCTTTTCTGAATGACCAGGGGCTCTATTTATAGGTGTAGGAGGCTGATATTTCGCCTAAACTGAAGGGAGATCAGTTCTGGCACGTGAGGGGGTCCACATGCCCGCTTTCTGGAAATCCGGGCCCACTTTAGGATCGATTCGAAGCTACGTTCGAATCGATCAAGAAATTATCCAATCGAGCTGAAATTTGGTGTGAACATTCTTTAACATGTGCCCAAGCTACTGTGAAAATTTCATAGCATTTGGACTTGCGGATCTCAAGTTATGATCGATCCAAGATGACGTTCTTTGGCTGTGCGTGTCGTTCGAATCGATCTCCTTCGAATCGATCTCCTTCGAATCGATTCTTTCGAATCGATCATGGCACGTGCTCTCGTGGTGACGTGTCGCGCAATCTTCGAGTTGATCCTCCTTTTTCTCCGAGTTTACTGGGTCGAATCCTTGGTTTTAGCCGCGTTTACCTGGTGGACTCGAGACGTTGGATTCGAAGGTTCGCCTCCTTCGAATCGATGGAACTGGTGCTGGTTCGAATCGATCAAGACGCGCTGCTGTGGATCGATTCGGAGTTGTCTTATCCTGGGGATTGGAAGGTTATGGAGTCGAGGCACCCTTAATTGCATGGATACGAAGTGATCAGACTATGTGGATTCGAGAGAGTGTTCACCGAAGGGTACGAAGTAGATGCAGTCGAACCTGATGGAGTCGAGCCTGATGGAGTTGAGCCTGATGGAGTCGAGCCTGATGGAGTCGAGAGTGATGGATTCAAAGCAGGGGAAGTTTGCTGGAGTCGAAACTGTGCTGATCGATACGAATGGTATTGATTCGAAGTACGTTGCCAACTCCACCCTAATTGATACGAAGTTCATGGATTCGAAGTATTATGCTACTTCTTGATCGGTTCGAACATGTTGTCCCAGAGCAAACGACTGATTCCATTTTCATCGATACGAACCATATCGATGTGAAGTGCAGTGAACTTCAATCGATTCGAACCTTCATCGATTCGAACCAACATCCATCGATGCGAAGTACATCGATTCGAACCGTGCTCTGTGCATTTTAATTCATTCATATCTTGTGCGTACGAACTCCGATCGTCCTGAAAATTGAAACATAGCCTCTCCTAACCTTGATTGTCATTCCCAATCAATTCTGCCTTGATCGGTGCTCGGCCAAATTTTGACAACATCGATTACAACCTTGTCTCTAATCGACTTCCAATCCTGATACCCATCCTTTCTTGTCAATTTGTTTGATATTCTGGCTTTGACCAAAAAGCGGAATAACATTTGCCCCCCAAAACATGCCTTGTGATAAGAAGGCGTGTTTTGAATAGTTCCGTATCTGATATCCAAAGTCCATAGCCAATTCCATGTCCATCCGAACTCGAAGACCGAGCCTTTGACCCATTCTTATCCAATAGCCAATAGCCGAATCCAGGACCTCTCCGGGTCGGTATCCAAATCCATAACCTCTCTGGGCTCTTGCCAAGCGCAATCCACACCTGACGACCGTGGTCCAGTGTCCCTGGACGTTGAGCTAACCTCTCGGGTTCTTGCTAAGCGCAATCCACACCTGACGACCGTGGTCCAGTGTCCCTGGGCGTAAGTAATGCCATGGCTTAAGTCCTAAGCCGAATCCTGGTCGCTCCGGACCCTTGTTGAGCATAGTCCATACTCAACGACCTGAAACAATAATCGATAGTAGGGGGCCTAAGTCCTAGGCCGAATCCTGGTCACTCCAGACCCTTGCCGAGCATAGTCCATACTCGACGACCTGAAATGATAACCGATAATATAGGGCCTAAATCCTAGGCCGAATCCTGGTCTCTCCGGACCCTTGCCGAGCATAGTCCATACTCGACGACCGTTTATCAAAAACTAAAAAGAATCCAATCAAAATCCAATCCAAAATCCAAATCAAATCCGAAAATCAGAAATCCAAACCAACATCCAAAACAGAAAACCCAAAACAAAAACCAGTCATCCGAACGAAAATCCAAAACAGAAAGCAAACAAAAACCAGGAGTTCAATCCAAACTCCAAAACCAAACCGGAAAACCAAGTGTCCAATCAAAAACAAAAGACAGATTTCGCAAACCATGGCTTTGCGGTTTATCATCATTCAGAGCATGCCTAGGGGCTATCTCCGTCCCCATACATGTGTAAATGACTTGGTTGCTCGCCAATGGTTTGTTACTTATTTCATATTATCCTGGTCAATGGATAACCAATCGACCATCATTCCTGGGCCTCATGCCATCATGGCTTGAGGTGGGCGGTGGTTGCTCCTGCTCCACCGCTGCATTCCGAGCCCCAACATACTGCGTCAATTGTCCATTCCTCACATGCTCCTCAATTATGTCCTTTAGGTGCCTGCAGCTGTTGGTATCGTGTCCATCCAAATCATGGAAGAGACAGTGCTTTCCTGATGCCCTTTCTCGTTCAGAAGGTTCTCTCCTAGCTGGCCTCCGGTAAGGAAGGCGATTCCGGGTTTCCATGTATATCCGCTCCTACGTCTCGTTTAATCCTGTGTATGTGGAAAACTTTGGATCCTTCCATCGCTTCCCGGCTTTTCCTGAATCGTCGCCTAGCTTCCTTTTTCCTTTGTCTTTATCCGAGCTTCCGTTGGATGGTCCTCCACCCCCAGTCACATTCACCTCCTTTAACTTTAAATCAGTACATGCATCTTCTTGCCAAAGGAACCTTTCAGCTTCATGGAAGAATTCCCCAAGATCCAATGGTGGATCTCGTACTAAAGATATTTTAAAATCTGAATCCTCTCTGACTCCTGACACTGCCACCATCAAAACCATCGATGGATCCGGCCGATCCACCGAAGCAACCGCCTCATTAAATCGAGTTAAAAATGCTCTAAGCGATTCATCCGTTCTTTGCTTTACCGATGTTAACGTCATCACGTTCTTAGGTCTTTTGATATGAACCCGAAACTGTCCCAAAAACCTGTCCACCAATTCCCTCCAAGTCCTGATAGATCCTTCTTCCAGCTGCCTAAACCACATTGCCGCTAGGTCTGTCAAGTATAAAGGGAAACACCTGGCCATCACTTCCTCCGATGCCCCCAGCACTTCCATGTGTCTAGTGTATCTCATCAAGTGATCAGTCGGGTCAGCCTTTCCATTATATACTTCCACGCTAGGTAACTTGAACTTAGGTGGGTTCTGAGCTATCCTGATTTCCCGAGCGAACGGACTCCTGTTCACCCCTTCCAAGTCTCTATTGGTCGAACCTCCACGCATAGTCTTCCTAATGATTTCCATTAATCCAGCATTGCCTGTTAGGTGTTGCCCCCCATGCTCCCGAGGGAACTCCGGCACATATTCTTCATGTGGTTCATTAGCCGCAACGTTGGCTCTAGCCTGCTGAACTCCTTCCAAAGGTCCTTCTGTGTTGGATCCTGCGGGCCTGCCCCCAAGCCCTTGTTGATTGCCTTCCGGTTCTGTATTCTGTCCTCCATTGGGTTCCGCAACCCTAGTTCCTTGTTCCACATTTGCAGTCGCTATAGTTGGTCCAAGGTTCTGTGTTCCTGCAGCTCTCATCTGCTCGAAGAAAGTCTGCATCATATCCTGTTGACTCTTCAGCAACCTCTCATGCAATGAATTTGCCATAGCCTCCATTTCGTCTCTGGTAATGTAAATCGAAGCTTGTCCTTCTCCAGCTCCGGAGGATGCCTCTTGACTTCCTCCTTGTTGGCTTCTCTCAGCTCTTTGTCTTGTTTGTCGAGTCATTGTAGCGTCAATCTGAATCCTTCAAAGTTTCAAATCTAAACTTTGAATCTGGTGCAGCGGGTGCTAGTTGTTCTCAGTGAACGCACCAAAGTGTTTGCGCCAAAAATGGTCACAAACCCCGAATGTTGTGAAAGCACCAGTGTATGAATACAAATCAGCAATATTCAAACACAAATCTCAGATCTAAGCAAGCAATTAACAGCAATCCAGAAATAGTGAACAAAAACACGAGATTTATAGTGGTTCGGCTATCTCCGGCCTACGTTCACTCCAAAGTTTTTAACTTTTATTGATCGATGCTTGAAGATTACAATTTCCTATCGCGTAGTACAACGGATTTTATGATTATAATCTGAACCTAAAGCAGCAATGGTGAACTGGAGTAAATCTGGCAGAGTCTGGGCGCTTTTTAGCTCTTAGAATTATCCGACCCCTTTTCTGAATGACCAGGGGCTCTACTTATAGGTGTAGGAGGCTAATATTTCGCCTAAACTGAAGGGAGACCAGTTCTGGCACGTGAGGAGGTCCACATGCCCGCTTTCTGGAAATTCGGGCCCACTTTAGGATCGATTCGAAGCTACGTTCGAATCGATCAAGAAATTGTCCAATCGAGCTGAAATTTGGTGTGAACATTCTTTAACATGTGCCCAAGCTACTGTGAAAATTTCATAGCATTTGGACTTGCGGATCTCAAGTTATGATCGATCCAAGATGATGTTCTTTGGCTGTGCGTGTCGTTCGAATCGATCTCCTTCGAATCGATTCTTTCGAATCGATCATGGCACGCGCTCTCGTGGTGACGTGTCGCGCAATCTTCGAGTTGATCCTCCTTTTTCTCCGAGTTTACTGGGTCGAATCTTTGGTTTTAGCCGTGTTTACCTGGTGGACTCGAGACGTTGGATTCGAAGGTTCGCCTCCTTCGAATCGATGGAACTGGTGCTGGTTCGAATCGATCAAGACGCGCTGCTGTGGATCGATTCAGAGTTGTCTTATCCTAGGGATTCGAAGGTTATGGAGTCGAGGCACCCTTAATTGCATGGATACGAAGTGACCAGTCTATGTGGATTCGAGAGAGTGTTCACTGATGGGTACGAAGTAGATGCAGTCGAACCTGATGGAGTCGAGCCTGATGGAGTCGAGCCTGATGGAGTCGAGCGTGATGGATTCGAAGCAGGGGAAGTTTGCTGGAGTCGAAACTGTGCTGATCGATACGAATGGTATTGATTCGAAGTACGTTGCCAACTCCACCCTAATTGATACGAAGTTCATGGATTCGAAGTATTATGCTACTTCTTGATCGGTTCGAACATGTTGTCCCAGAGCAAACGACTGATTCCATTTTCATCGATACGAACCATATCGATGTGAAGTGCAGTGAACTTCAATCGATTCGAACCTTCATCGATTCGAACCAACATCCATCGATGCGAAGTACATCATTCGAACCGTGCTCTATGCATTTTAATTCATTCATATCTTGTGCGTACGAACTCCGATCATCCTGAAAATTGAAACATAGCCTCTCCTAACCTTGATTGTCATTCCCAATCAATTCTGCTTTGATCGGGGCTCGGCCAAATTTTGATGACATCGATTACAACCTTGTCTCTAATCGACTTCCAATCCTGATACCCATCCTTTCTTGTCAATTTGTTTGATATTCCGGCTTTGTCCAAAAAGCGGGATAACACCTGGTGAGAACTCGAATTCTTCTTCCAAGGGAACTGGGATTGAGTCAATCGGTAATTATTGGTTGATGGTTTGGAGAGACCGGGATCGGATATATTATCCGGAAACCACTTCGAACCGACATAAGCATTCGAATGGAAGACATCTTGATGAAGATGATAGAAGATGGAGTTCTTTGAAGTGTAAGGGCTACTGCTACTAAACCTGAGGGTAATTCCAAAATGGATGTAGTAGAGATAGTGCCTTCGGTTTCGTTCAGACCAGTGACACCCCTCACCTCTCACCTTGAAAATCGAATATGACAAGAAGCACGGGTGGTTGGGTTAAATAAAAATCCATAACATAGCACAGAGACTAAGGTAACAACATAAAATGATTAAAATATTACAGTGGACGAAAACTTTCACTGATTATAAATTAATAGCAAAATAGCTTCATTAAAAAAAACATTATCCCAAATTTATTTTTGAAACCAAAAGTACCAAGTAGTCACCACCAAAACAAAAACATACCTAAGTTCACAATATAGGTCCCCATATATAGAGTAAAGTACGGAAAAGAGAAACGAAGTACATGAAAAAAAGGAAACAAAAGCTGAAGATAACAACTTCTCCAATGACCCTCCAAGCTGCAAAGAACTGCAACCTAGGGCTGCCCTCCTATGATATGGGGAAAATAGGAAAAATAGGAATGGCTCAGACATAATTCTGGTGAATGAGAAATAAAATGAAGCAGAAAGAATAAAACAGTATAATTCCAGGTCTTCCCCGGATATCGCAGAGGGTGAATAATATAATGCAGCGAATCCTTCTTAGATACGTTCCTAAGAAGCCAAAGTTCGTGGTCACTCTAGGGAAGTCAACCATGCAACAATACTAAACGTCAATCGGCATGTCGGACCTGCTGTCCTTACCTATCCATGTGCTACAACGTGAAAGTCATGCTCTTCACCCGTGCACTATGACTAAATGCCTCTTACATCTGACCGACGCCGACTCGAACAACCTCGCAGGACCTCGAAGTTGTGCTCAGGCTCCGCCAAATTGGCCTCTTGTCCTCCTGTTTCCTCGGTCACCAATGTGGACTTGCCCCTATCCAAAGTGTCGGTCCTCCAAAAGATCGCCGGCAGCTGGGTCGGCTACGCAATATCCTCCAACGATCTGCCTAAAGAAGCCTACGTCGCATCACACTTGTCCTATTCCGTCTGCGTCGATCTGCCTGAAGAAGCCTACGATTGTGGATGTTATCTATCCTACGTACTAGCAACCTATGAAAGGTAACAAACATCCTTGCGAACCTACTTGCCCACTCCTAGTATGTACAGCCAAAACTATATTTCGGTCTTAACTGCATGAAACACCTATCCAGACCTTTACAAGGTCTGCCTACCAAATCGCTTCCAGATTAATTAATTTCACCGTTATAGTTTACAAACTGTTTATTTTCATTAATCTGCTTTAGGCTATTTTTACATCCGATTTGGTTATTTCATAATTTCCCTTTTTCTTACATAAATGGTATCTCAATTTCACGTCCGTTTTGTCCGTATGGTTTGTCTGTAATTTTTATGCCATTTTGTTACAGATTTACACTAGCCTTTAGGGTCCATTTAATTTACATTTCTTTTCCACCCTAGTTAACGTTCTCCTTTTAGAGATTTAATCTCTACAAAAAATTTATCCAATAGCCACAAACCATTTAATTACACAAAATTCCACTTTTACAATTTTAGGCCATATATGAAACAAACAATTATGCTAATTAGACTTTCCAATTTTGTTCCAAAACCATATTCAAGTAATTATATCAATGAAAAGAACAATTTTATTCAAGTAACATATTCTGAGTTTATTCAACTAATCCGCTCTACTATTAGAAATTGAATAACAATTCTAATTCAATTTAATTAAACCAATCTTATTTACGCCATGAAACGTGAATAACAATTTGTTTGTTCCAAATTTCAACCCAAACATGAATTAGAATTGAGAAGTGGAAGAAGAAGAAGATAAAATAATTTACATAATTTTCAATCTTATTTATGCCATAAAACATGAATAGACAATTTATATGTCCCATATTTTAAACCAAACATGAATTAGATTTGAGAAGTGGAAGAAGAAGTTGCAATAATTTACATTTATTCTCAATTAATAACAGAAATTAATTCATATTAACGTGCCAAAAAAACTGAAATTGAACTACTTTATTTTTCTCTTTCATATTAATCCCCACTCACCTGACACTTGAGCTTGTATAAATTTGAAAATGCTTTGCTTTAATCTTTCTCCCTTGATTCTTCTAAATTCCCCAGATTGCTTGAATATATATATATATATATAATCTAATTTGGTAGAGATTTGTTTATCTAGTAGAGAAAAGGAGGGAGAATAATACACACTAATTTTACTGTAGAATTATGGCGACGGCCGAATAAGAGACTAGGTTTAGGTTAGATGGTTTATTTATAGATTGTTTGAGTGAATATAATCCATTAGATTATTTTAGATTAAATCTAGTTCTTTCATACACTTAATGGTTATCCATTCTAGCCCATACACGTCACTCAAGCAATAAAACTTAGCCATCTCATCCTATTACATCACTGGAGCGAATAGGAAGTCGCCACATGTCAGAAACAACACTGAAATACGTAGGAAAATCGCTGGAAACGAACCAGCTAAAAAAACATCGCTTCAGATTTTGGGAAACGACGGGACATATCCCTGGTCACTAAGGAAGTCAACATGCGCCTTTAACACTGTGCCAAATGCGCTTTTAATTTCTTTTTTATTATATTTTCCATAAAATATCGGAGTGTTACATTCTCCCCCCTTAAAGGATTTCGCCCCGAAATCTCCAAAGACAGAAGAACGTAATTAGCAACCAGCATTCAAGAACTACATCCATCTACTCAACCATCATCCATCTCTACCATTGTCCTTATTTTTAACTAATGCAATTTATGATTTATGCAAAGTGAAATGCATATGAACTTACCTAATGTGAAAAGGTAGTCGGTCTACTGATTCAGTTGACCTCCTATAATGCAAGTATGCTTATGCTATGCAACCAAATGTATGCAATTACCCTAGCATAATTGATAATTCTATATGTATGTTTCAATCATTCACCCAAATGTACCATCCATATGCAACATCTATTTACACACACACACAGATATATATATATATATACACCACCATGTGCAAATGCAATAGATAACAGGCACGCATATGTAGGTGTGTATACCTAGTTGGCTGATTATCCTAATAAATATCTATCTAGTGCATGCAATGCATCCATTTGCAAACATTGGCATCCACTTGCAATCATTTTCATTCACCAAATATAACATGCCCTAATGACATGTTTACAACCAAGCTACCATCCATAGGTTTCACCTAAAGATGATCAAAAAGACCCTAACTAAGGAAAGATCAAAGATCAAAGATAGGATATTTGAAGTGTACCTTCAAATAGAAAAGGATAAGAAGTTCGAATTCTTTCCTCAGATTTCCATGTGCACTCCTTGGGGTCATCTCCCCATTGAACCTTCACTAGACGAACTTCCTTGTTGCGTAATCTCTTGACCCCATGTTCCAATATACGGGTGGGTGTACGACGCACAAGTGATTCGCGCTCTACCTCCACTTTCCTTAGCTGATCGGGTTCTACTACTACTACAGAATCATGTAGACACTTCCTCAGATGCAAAACATGAAAAACATCGTTAACTCCTGCCAACTTATCTGGAAGATCAACTCTATATGCCACTTTTCCAATCCATGTGGTAATAGGGAAGGGTCCTCCAAATCTCGGTGCCAACTTACCCACTGAGCCAAATCTCATAATGTTTCTCAAAGGAGAAACCTCTACAAAAACCATATCTCCAACCTTAAACTCTAATTCTGAACATCTTCTATCGGCATATGACTTTTGTCATCTTGTGCAGTTTTCAACCTCTTGCGAATCAAATCCACCTTCTCATAAGTTTCCCTCACCAAGTTTGGTCCAAGAAAGATCCTATCGGTGGTATCCCACTAATAGGATGGTGATCTACATGGTCTGCCATAGAGGGCCTCAAACGGTGCCATTCCAATGCTTGCTTGATAACTATTATTATACGCGAACTCCACCAAAGGTAGGTGGTCTTCCCAAGAGCCTCTGAAGTCAATGATGCACCATCTGAGCAAATCTTCCAAACCCTATTTACCCTCTCAGTCTGTCTATCTGTCTTAGGGTGATATGCCGTGCTCAGATTTGATTCCATTCCCATGGCTTGTTGAAGACTCCTCCAAAACTCGCTGGTGAATAATGGATCTATGTCGCTCACAATGCTGGCGGGAACTCCATGAAACCTAACTATCTCCCTTACATAAAGAGTCGCCAAAGAAGTTGCCATCCTATTACTCTTAATGGGTATAAAATGAGAGCTCTTCATCAGTATGTCCACAATGACCCAAATGCTCGTGTTCCCTCTCCGTGACCTTGGTAATCCATCCATGAAGTCCATAGAGATGCTCTCCTATTTCCATAATGGAATATCCAATGGCTGCAACAGTCCTCCGGGCTTCTTCTGTTCCACCTTTACCCTTTGGTAAGTGATGCACTTCGATACATACTCCGCCACCCTCTTCTTCATTCCGGGCCAATAGAATACACTCTTCATATCCTGGTACATCTTATCACCACCGGGGTGTACTGTCATCCTAGAATGATGTGACTTAGCCAACACCGCATCTACTAAATCCTCACTACGGGGAACACAAAGTCTACCATCCCTTCTAATCCATCCCCTATTGTCCATGGTATAACACCTAAGATGTGGTGATGACTCTCCTCTACTAAGCTTATCTAAAATGTCCTTTAACTCTTCGTCCTCACCTTGCCTTGCTCCAATTTTCTCCATCAAAGTAGGCTGGACGTCGAGGGCTGCTAACAATCCTGGAGCTAAATCCGATGGAGATCTAAAATCAAAGGTAGCTATGTACTCCAAATGCTTCCATTCCAAAAACAGAGGACTTAAAACCACTTTGCGTCTACTCAACGCATCTACCACTACATTACCCTTGCCAGGGGTATAGGAAATCTCAAAGTCATAAGAGGCTAAAAACTCCATCCATCTTTGCTATCTCAAATTCAAGTCTTTCTGAGAGAATAGATACTTCAAAGACTTATGATCCGTGAAAAGCTCAAATCTTTCTCCTAAGAGATAGTGCCTCCAAGACTTAAGAAAAACTATAGCTTCCAACTCAAGATCATGCATCGGGTAGTTCTTTTCATGCGTTTTCAACTGTCTACTCGCATAGCACACTACCCTACCCTCTTGCATCAGTACCGCCCCTAGCCCCGTACCACAAGCATCCGTATAAATTGAGAAAGGCTTGGTTTCATCCGGTAATACCAATAAAGGCGTGGTAGTCAAAGCCTCCTTCAATCGACCAAAGGCATCCTCACACTTGGCATCCCAAACAAAAGCCGAGTTCTAGGTAAGGAGGGTAAGTGGAGCTGATATTCTAGCGAAGTCCTTAATGAACTTCCTATAGTAGCCCGCAAGACCAAGGAAACTCCTTATGTCTGTGGCATTCTTAGGGGTCTGCCAATCTTGTATTGTTGCCACATTCGCTGGATCTCCTGCAAGTCCATCCTCTGAAACGATGTGTCCCAAAAAGTGAACCCCATCCCTCCAAAAGTGGCACTTGGAGAACTTCGCCTTCAACTTATGTGCTCGCAGGGCCTAAGCACTTCTTCCAAGTGAACAGTATGCTCCTTCTTGCTTCGCCAATAAACCAAAATGTTGTGGACGAACACCACCACAAACTGGTTCAATGATTTGCGAAATACTCGACTCATCGGGTCCACAAAATATGCCGTAGCATTGGTTAGCCCAAATGGCATGACTAACCACTCAAATAACCCATCCCGAGTCCTAAACGCAGTCTTCTCGATGCTACCCTCTGCCACATGCAAATAATGAAATCCTGTGGCCAAATCGAGCTGCGAAAATACCTTGGCTCCTACTAGCTGGTCGAAGAGATCGTCCATACGGGGAAGAGGATAACGATTCTTCTTCGTCGGCTTATTAAGCTCCCTATAATCCATGCAAAGTCTGAGAGAGCCGTCCGCCTTAGTGGCAAAGAAAACGGGTGCGCCCCACTCAGAAATGCTCTTACAAATAAAGCCCTTCTCTGAAAGCTCTCCAATCTGCTTGCTCAACTCACGACGTTCCTTAAGAGCCATATGCCTTACCAGTAAAGAAACCGGTTTGGCATTATCGACAAGATAAATCTTAAACTCGATCTCTCTTTGAGGTGGAAGGCCAGCAACCTCCTCAAACACATCTGGAAAGTCTCTAATAAGGGGTACCGAACTCAAACTATCGGGCGATAAGTCAAGAGAATAAAGGTAGCTCAACATGACTGATCCTCTAGGATCACAAGATACCTCCAAGGTACGTCCACTACAAGTGCCTAACCTCACTACCCTCTTATCACAATCAAGAAAAACACCATACATAGATAGCCAATCCATACCAAGAATCAACCCGAACCCGAAAAAGCCCAATACAAAGGCACTACAGCCAAACTCAACCCCTAAAATAAACAACAAATCTCGACACAACATGGACAAATAGGCCGATCCTCCTACGGGATTTGATACTACTACTGGGTCGGTCACTAAGAAAGCATCAAGACTAAGACCCTCTACTAGAGTACTAGATAAAACAGTGCGAAGCTCCAGAATCAAATAAGGTACTGATAGGGAAATCAGAGATAGATAACACACCTTCGATGATCACCTTCTTTCCCTTGTCCACAACCGGACGAGTACTAGAGGAAGGAGCTGCCTCTAAAGCATAAGCCTGAGCAGGCTGTGGAGGTGTTTGTGAACTGTCCTTGGGCTTTGAAAGATGGTCATTTTTCATATGCCCCATTGGATCGCAAAGATAGCACCTTAGTCTCGGTCGCTCTCCTGCCCCTCTACAATCCTTAGCAAGATGACCCGGTTTCCCACAAGTATTGCACTTCCAGTCCTTCCTTGGAACTTTCCTTTTTCCACCTAACCCTCCTCCTCCTCTCCTCTTTCCTTTCCACTGCTTCTTCTCATCACTCTTCTGCGCCACATCTCCTTTCTTATCAGTATCAGCAAGTAAAGTCATCTATACCAATCCCTCAAAAGTGGCTCCCATCGGAATGTGGCTCACCGCTAAACTCTACAGTGGCTGACTCAAACCCTTAGCGAACTTCAGCGCCTTCTTGTGAAGAGTATTGATCAGGTCTAGTCCAAATCTAGCAAGCTCAATTAATTGATTAAAATATTCCTTAACTTTTATATCCTCTTGATTGAGCTGTATAAATTTCTCTAGCTGCACTCCCTCTTCATCTTGCGATAAGAATTTCCTCTCAAACCTAGTATGACAATCCGCCCAAGTCAAATTATTAGCCTCAGCCTCCACAATCTCCCACCCACAAAGAGCCTCTCCCTGCAACTGCCATGAAGCCAACTACCTCCAACCCAAGTCCTTCAATCCTATAAATCCAAATATCCGCTCACAACTATGGATTCAAGCTCTCCCTCAGTATATGACTCGGTTCCAAGAAACGGCTTGCCTCCTAAGCTGGTGTAGTCCTTGCATAACTTGGGAAAATCAGGAATGCTTGGCGGATAGGCTGGAGCCCCTTCCATAGGAGTAGCATCCCTATCTGGTGGCTCTGCTCGTGCAGTAGCCTACAAGTAACGTTTGAACCAAGCAGACATATTAAGGCCTGGAACTTCGGGGATATATTACTGTTAAGACATTTCTATCTGTGGATACTAAAAAGATGGGATTAGGTACTCCACAAATAGTTCAATAGATAGGGAGGAAGAGATACGAGGGACCTATTTCTAAAATTTCTTTTCTTTCCAAAATATATACATATACTTTTAAAAGTATTATTTGGAATATCCTTTAAAAATTATTCGAAAACCTTTATATTTTAAAAATATGTTTAGGATTACCAAAACCTTAGCTCTGATACCAACTATGACACCCTGCACCTCTAGGCACCCCAAAAATCGGACATGGCTAGAAGCATGGGTAGTCGGGTGAAATAGAAATTCATAACATAGCACAGAGACTAAGGCAACATCTTAAAATGATTAAAATATTACAGTGGAAGAAAACTTTCACTAATTATAAATTAATAGCAAAACAGCTTCATTAAAAACAACATTATCCCAAATTTATTTCTGAAACCAAAAGTACCAAGTAGTCTCCACCAAAACATAAAACATAACAAAGTTCATAGTGTAAGTCCCCATATATAGAGTAAAGTACGGAAAATTGAAACAAAGTACATGAAACAAAAGAAACAAAAGCTGAAGATAACAACTGCTCCAATGACACTCTAAGCTGCAAAGAACTGCAACATAGACCTGCCCTCCTGTGATTTGGGGGAAATAGGAAAAATAGGAATGGGTTTGACATAAAGTCTGGTGAATGTGAAATAAAATGAAGAAGAAAGAATAACATAGTTTAATTCCAGGTCTTCCCCGGATATCACAGAGGGTGAATAATATAATGAAGTTAATCCTTCTTAGATACATTTCCTAAGAAACCAAAGTCCATGGTCACTCTAGGGAAGTCAACCATGCAGTAATACCAAACGTCTATCGGCCTGTCGGACCTGCTGTCCTTACCCATCCACGTGCTACATGTGAAAGTCATGCTCTTCATCCGTGCACTATGACTAAATGCCACTTACGTCTAACCAGCGCTGACTCAAACAACCTCGCAGGACCTCAAGTTGCGCTCAGGCTCCACCAAACTGGACTTCTATCCTCTTGTCTCCTCGGTCACCAATGTGGACTTGCCCATATCCAAAGTGTCGGTCCTCCAAAAAAGCGCCCGTAGCTGGGTCGACTGCGCAAAATCCTCCAACGATCTGCCTAAAGAAGCCTACGTCGGAGAACACTTGTCCTGTTCCGTCCGCGTCGATCTGCCCGAAGAAGCCTACGATTGCGGATGTTATCTATCCTACGTACTAGCAACCTATGAAAGGTAACAAACATCCTTGCGAACCTACTTTCTCGCTCCTAGTACGTACAGCCAAAACTATATTTTGGTCTTAACTGCATGAAACACCTATCTAGACCTTTACAAGGTCTGCCTACCAAATCGCTTCCAGATTAAATAATTTTCCTATTACAGTTTACATACTGTTTATTTTCATTAATCCACTTTTGGCCATTTTTACGTCCGATTTGGTTATTTCACAATTTCCCTTTTTCTTACATAAATGCTATTTCAATTTCACGTCCGTTCAGTCCGTATGGTTTGTCTGTAATTTTTATGCCATTTTGTTACAGATTTACACTAGCCTTTAGGGTTCATTTAATTTACATTTTTTTTCACCCTAATTTACGTTCTCCTTTTAGAGATTTAATCTGTACAAAATTTTTATCCAATAGCCACAAACCATTTAATTACACAAAATTCCACTTTTACATTTTTAGGCCACATATGAAACAAACAATTATGCCAATTAGACTTCCCAATTTTGTTCCAAAACCATATTCAAAATTATGTAATTATATCAATGAAAAGCATAATTTTATTCAAGTAACATATTCTAAATTTATTCAACTAACCTGTTCTACCATTAGAAATTGATTAACAATTCTAATTCAATTTAATTAAACTAATCTTATTTACGCCATGAAACGTGAATAATAATTTGTTTGTTCCAAATTTCAACCCAAACAAGAATTAGAATTGAGAAGTGGAAGAACAAAAAGATATAATAATTCACATAAATTTCAATCTTATTTATGCTATAAAACACGAGTAAACAATTTATATGTCCTATATTTTGAACCAAACATGAATTAGATTTGAGAAGTGGAAGAAGAAGAAGAAGTTATAATAATTTACATCTATTCTCAATTAATGACAAAAATTAATTCATATTAATGTGCCAGAAAAGAACTGAAATTGAACTATTTTATTTTTCTCCCTTTGAAAAAGCTTTACTTTAATCTTTCTCCCTTTGATTCTTCTAAATTCCCCAAATTGCTTGAATATATATAGATAATTTAATTTGGTAGAGATTTGTTTATTTAGTAGAGAAAAGGAGGAAGAATAATACACGCTAATTTTACTATAGAATTATAGCGACGGTTGAATAAGAGATTAGGTTTAGGTTAGATGGTTTATTTATAGATTGTTTGAGTGAATATAATCCATTAGATTATTTTAGATTAAATCTGGTTCTTTCATACACTTAATGGTTATCCATTCTACCCCATAAACATCACTCAACCAATAAAATTTAGCCATCTTATCTTATTACATCACTGGAGTGAATGAGAAGCTGCCACATGTCAGAACAACGCTGAAATACGTAGGAAAATTGCTGGAAACAAACCAGCTAAAATAACACCGCTCCAGATTTTGGGTGATGACGGGACTTGATCCCTGATCACTAAGGAAGTCAACATGCGCATTTACCACTGTACCAAATGCACTTTTTATTTCTTTTTAATTTTATTTCCCGTAAAATATCGAGGTGTTACAAGACCTAGAACGAACTTGTATGGATGAATGCTGACACTGTATTATTGCCTAGAAGGCAGTGTTAGCATTCTAAGTGGGAATTGCTAGGATGAAATGGTAAGAGCATAGCTTCTTTGAGCCTCACACCCGAGAAATGAGTAAAGCAGGGACGTGCCGCAGGGCTATGTGGGTCGCTCCCACAAATGTACGATCATCCCTAATCTAGTGTTGATATTCATGTACGCTTTATAAATCTCCTTCATTTATAATCAATTTTATCAAATTTATGTTGGTGGATGTCCCTCTTGCAAGACGGAGAACCATTTTCGAGACTAGTGCTGTTAATCAGAGTGATGTCGAAGTCCAGCATCTGTAGTGCACCCGTATAAAAATAAGTTGGGCACCGTATCAATTGGTCATCTATCACCCAGGGGAACCCTTAAGTCACTCAGTGCTTCGGTTCGTGTTGGGACAGCCCACCACTTAATCTGCCTTCGTGTCACCCAGGAGAACCCTCAACCTCAGTTTATGTCGAGACTGCCTATCACTCAAGCTTACCATGCATGACCTTGGAGAACCCTCGAGCCCCTCAGTGCTTCGGCTATCTCATAATCATACACCGTGTTATTTATCTACTTGTGATATCATTTAAGTGAAGATAATACAAAAATTACACTGGCTACTCAAAGTATGCTACTCTACTAATCATGCACAGACAAGCAGTGATAAATACAAAATATATATTATACGCCTAAAAATGATTACATTCATTCACATCAAAAGTGCGGGGGTACTAGCCCTATTTGTCTTAAAAAAGAAAAGGAATTATTACAAAGATGGCCCACGTGATGACTGGGTTGGGTAGTTAATATATTCCCATGTCATAGCAGCTGGTATGGCAAGTCCTATTGCCTCTATCCTAGCCGTCACCTTAGCCCGAGTCTTGGAAAGGGCCTCGACATAGAAGTTGCTAAGGGAGAGGGGAAGATGGTAATTTTCCTTGAACATAGCCATGACCATATTCTTAAACTTATTCAAGCACTTTTCCTCCTCCATTACCCTAGTGACCTCTACATCTTTAGAAGACATGCATCTAGTCAGATGCTTATTCAAGTCATCCTTGAGAGTTTCGGCCTCCTTTTCAACCTTTATCAGCCAAACCTTAGGTCTTTGACCTTTTTCTCCGCTTTCTTAGCTTCTTCCTTTGCTACCTCCTCGCCGCCTCTGCCACCTTCTTGGCCTAGACCAACTATTCCTTAACCATTGTCAAAGCATCAATTACCTCCTTTGTACCTCTTCAAGTTTTTCAATCTCATCCCGGATGGAGATAGATCGTTGTGCAGCCTGCACAACTAGTATTAGAAGAATACCAATGTGACCACCCACCATATTTATCATCTAAAAAAAATTGTAAATGCCAACAAAATACGCTTATAACTAATTTACAGCGTTGAAGATTGTGGATCGTGGTATATATAATTAAAAATTAAAACAATGAATAAAAATGGGAAACCTCACAGCGAAATTTTAATATCAATGTACACATATACATACATATCACTTTAACTATTAAATATTGCTCAAATCTTATACATTACATAATATACACATTTAAGTACATCAATTATTAAAATAATAGCCATGTAACTATGATGCGAGAGATATACTGATTTATCTTGTAGATGTGTTTCATTACAGACCCTTTTTCTCCCTTCTTTGCTTCACCAGCAAACTTACGAATACACATATACATAGAATAAAGGAGAAAAAGGCCAACTATATTTGGAACTGCACCAATTTCTATACACATTGATCATAAGGGAACCATGGGCTGTTGCATAAAAAAAGACTGCCTACCCCTTTAGGGGATCAAAACATGCATTTCTATTTCCTGCTCTTCTCCTGCATCTAAATATTTGTTAGTACATAACAACCATAACATCCATGCAACCATCGCAATCAATGAAATTTTTACAAGAAGAAAACAGCGTTTCTACTCATTCATCACAACAAATCATCTTACGGGGTAACAACAATAATAGTATAAAGTCATTAGACATCAACAATATTCAATGACAACCCCATTCATCAAATAAGAAAACAACACGAATATACTTCTATACATACTAGTCATCAATTGTAGTATTGCATCATTAATATAAGTATATATCATCAAGTGTGTACCAATCCGATCAATATTAGCAACACAACGTCAATCATAAAATAACCATAATTAACTGCACATCATTTAATAGCAACAATGGAAGAATACCGAATATTTATCAAAATGTGATATCATCTTCAACGTCAAACATATGTGATAATTACAATCAACTATTAATCACACATTCAACAACCATACAAATAATATATTAGCATCCATTATTCTTTAAGTACAATTTATTTTATTGTTAATGTCAACTTTCTTTAATTTGTCCAAAAAATAATAATAATTCTTCCAAAACAGTAAAATACTTCAAATTCCCTCTACTATACTTTTATTTCTCCAAATACTTTAAAACATCATATTTTTATGTTAAATTTAGTGATTTAATCAAATTACTTTTCAAAGTAATAATAATATTATTTTGTGTCAAAATGATAATGATATATCCTAAAACCATTTTAGTAGTTCATAAACCAATCTATTACTATTTATCTTCAACAAATAATTATTCTATCCGAAAACACTTTTGGAAAAAAATTATTTACTGTTATCATTATTTTTCAAAAAAAGCCTTCAATTTATTACATAAATAATAAAATATTTCATACAATAAACACCATAAAATCAATCCTTTTGCCATTTACACAAAACGATAAAATTTTCACCGAAATTCAAGTTACTATTATTTAAAACATCATTTTAATTTATAAATAATAATAAACTTTCCAAATCTCAATTTTAAATATCATTTTAGTTATATGAATTTCCCTAGAAAATTATAAATAATAACCTTCCTAAATTACATACTTTAATTTAAGTAAAGTTTGTTAAATCATCGTTATTTGCAGAAATAATCCAAATTCGTAAATAACATTATTTACATGTATTTATTTACTTTTCTCATTATTATCTAATTTATTACAGTTAATATTTCCAATCTAAATCAAATAATTGATTCTAATTAAAAATATCCAAAAATACTGCAATCAACAGTATTTATCCGATCAAGGCACAATACATCCAAAATATTATAATAATCAAACAGTCATTCATAGAATATAACATATACCAATAAATATAATTTTTCATTAATAGAAATGGGTTTTATAATTTAAAATTCAATTAATCAAATTAAATTAATCATACCAATGCACTTTTGCTAACAGCCTCAAAATTCAGAAAACCTAATGTTATATCATCTGAAATTCCCTCATGAGTCCAATGAAAGAAAATACACATGAATCGAAGTTCGTATATGAAGGATGTCGAGGTTAAAAGTTTTAAGGTTCAAATTGTAATGAAATATATTAGAGGGGATTAAATAAAATTTCACCTTCTCCCCCAAAATCGTTCAAAAACGATATCCCCCAATTTGGACTGCATAATTCATCGTTATCAGGCTACCTTAACTCACACCAACCGAAACACTCCACCTCTATACCCATATTATCCAAGAGTATTACATAATAATAATAATGTCTGATAATACAGAGAATGAGGCTATATGTGATACACATGTGAATATTCCCTTTGACTAACACTGGTACGTATTAAAACATCAAATAAATATCTTACCTATACATACAAAATATCGGTACAAAGCAATAAATATGTGTGCCTCTAGGACAGAACAATACATAATATATAGTAAATTACAAAGAACACAGAGTCAATCGCAGTGATAACATAATATATATATAGTACAATAATGTTACCAAGGTACATCATTCTCGAATACCAACTGTCTCAATATAATATAATGATCAATCAATTTACAGCTAGGTATCACTTATATATACGATGAATTAATGTCATACAACTATCATATAATAATCCTAATATAAGACTCCTCTAAGCCCAATGAACAAATGTTGTCATGTATTCCCTGTACTTAAAATGTGTCGGACTGACCCGAATATTACATAAATAACACACGGGTCAAACTATGTCTAATCAAGAGCCCACAATATAGGTAACTCAATGTAAATATGGAATAATCATATGAGAACACTCAGATAATCAAATCATCAGACGACATGTCATATGATACATATAAATATAATAATGTATGCCTAGAGTATATGTATAATAACATAAATAGTCATCAAGGCATCATATCACCCAAATAACTTAAATCCATATGAAACAATAAACATTGATATCAAAAGACATCATCATCCATATAGAAAAACATCAAATCAACACTAGATCAGCACAAATGGGTGAATCATACATATCTAGAAAACATCAATAAAGGAGATATCATCACGAATAATCAGACTTCCATGAAGCATTGCCCAAATATATGTCTCGATCTCGATAAAACATCGTCGGCAACACACACGAAATGATATATATATATATATATATGTATATATTTGATAGGATAGGCTTCCTATCAACATAAATGGGAATCCACTATACACTGGACATATATCACAGGTACAATCTCATCTCCTCATATCCATACTATTAGAAGTATTATGATGAGATATGATTGTATGGTAGACACGAAGTGCCAACTAGTGCCATATATATAACAATATATGGGTACTATAACCCATATCAATACTGCAGTGAGGTGTATCAATAGTATATGCCAATCCACTACTTCTTTCGTACCAAAAGGGAGACTGATAGCATAAAGCAAGCTATAGAGACCCAGAGTCTCCACAGCCTTAGTTACCTCTATTGGTAACAGACACTGGCCTAGGTGAGGACTAATAAATCATGACACTACAATCACCCCTATAGGTAATTGACACTGCCTAGGTAAAATAGGGGCGAACGCATGAAGCGAGAGCATGGAGCTATGTAAATATATAGTGTTACAGATCTAGGGCGTGACCACATAATCATGCCTCTAGGGTGGATTCTAGCCATAGGAGTACATCATATAATGGCATATAGAACCGATATATATAGACACAAAGTCATGACCATCGTTAGGCATGGAGCCATACTCGCTAAATATAGGCATAGAGCCATATATCACTATATGTATCACCGCACGGTATCCACTCTATTCCCATCATGTGAGTGTCACTTACTTACAACGAATAACCGAATAAATATCACAACATCATTCTATACCACTGTGTGATACTTAAATGTCTATTCACTGCTTATAAACTATACTCAATCCACATACTACTTTATACAACGAGTCCAAAGAATAACCAGAAATATATTATCGAACACCCCATCCCAAATGATATTAGAACTTCATTTGTTCAGATTTATTGTTACATAAGATTAAATATCATAAAATCATATAAAAGATGTCATCACTATATCATCTTAAATCACCCATCAAACCCATATCAACGATGAATCATTCATATAATCCAATTCAACGTGTAAGAGAAAATAAGTAGTAAACTATTAAAATAGATTATAGAACTAAATACAAGTAGATATAATTGTAAAACAACCCTATTGTAACTTAAAATAAAAATTCATTCACAACATTTTATCTTGTATAGGAAAATAGATACTTAGAAATGAATAATAAATTAATATCCCAGGATTAACTAGAATTTAAATTCAATTATAATTTTATTATTTACAGTAAATAACTAATCTCCTAATTTTTTGTATTAATTATCAATAATTAAAAATTCACTAATAATATTAGAAGATTCTGTTCTCTTATTTTAAATCTCCAAAATAGTTAGTAAAATTAAATGTTACTTAGAAAAATCATTTTATAATTTACAATAATAAAATACTATTATAAATAATTATAAAATATCCAAATTAACTTTATATACTCATAATCAAATAAATATATTTTCAAAACATGAATATTCTATATATATATATTAAATTTTGCACCTCTATAAAATGACAATGAAGATCTATTTAAATAATACAATTAAAATCACTTTTTTAATTTGTTAATCTTATATTTACATTCTTATATATAATAGCTAAAAAATATAAATTAGAGTTTAGATATATTTGATTATTTATTTTGAATGTAAATATGTACATTTTAATTATAGATTACCGAAGCTTGCGTACATATAGTGTTATACACATAGACACATAACTTCACTCCTAGGTGCAAAACTCATATCCAAATGATTTAAACTTGTTAATATTCATCTTTATAAATATAACACGGTTAAACAAAATATAAAGTAACAGCAGTTTTACACAGCAAAATAAAGTCAATAACATAGGGAAATACACAACAATAGAGTGTCAATTACTCAAGGCATGAACCGCAGCAAGACATGAAACACAACGATATGCAGACACTCATACACACAACTGCACACACACACACACACATATATATATCTATGCACACACTTACCCACACAACATGTACGTAGCAATACATATATACAGACACATGAATGCACACGCAACTCCACACAGTACACACACAAACACAGAACATAGTCACGCACACAGACAAAAAACACAGCTATACACACCAAAAACACACCCGGGCACACTCTAAAAGCTACACTGATGAAGGTCGACCGGTCACTTCCACTGGTCGATCGTTTGCTGTCGACCGGTGGCCCTAATGGGCCAACCGGTCGGAGCCTTTATCTCAGCAAAACCGATCGCCTGAAGATCGATTTTCAGTTCATTTCAATCTAGTTACCAAACCTTATTTGCTATAATTCAATGCACGCATAATAGTTAAACATAAGAACAATCCAAGCACTTCAATTTATATAGAAACAATTTGATGTAACATAGATTTCGTGAGTAAAACTCAACTGTAGCCGTTCGTTCATCTTCTTCTCCTTCTTGAGCACACATGCACATAGCATACACACACAATGACACACTCCGCTGCTCATCATAAACGCTCAAAGATGCAAAGACCCAAATATCCAAATTCGATCATTTATATTAATTTATGTGATTTATTCATGAATTTAGAAGTGAAGAGAGTTTTACCGGTTTTGAGTGTCGACGAAGATGAAGTATACGAGAATGAAAATGAGCAACAAAGAAATACTGAGAGAGAAAATTCTAGAAATGGAATTGGGCTTGGGGACTTCAGTTGGGCCAAACAATTATAAAAATAAGTAAATATAAATATATTTCTTCTTTACAAAACCAATTTTCTATTTAATTTAAATAAATACAAAATCTTATATAAAAAATCATTTCCTTCCAAATAATATTGTATTTTAATTGCACCACTTTTATAAAAATTATTTTGCAAATTTTAAGTTATTTTGAATTTCAAATCTTTTTATTAAATAATTTCAAAACCAATTCATCAATAAATTCCAAATTCCAATATAATTAATTAATTTACTCTTATTAACTTAATTAATTATTAATTAAAAATTTGAGTTTTTAAAGACTTTTCTCTTAACAATATTGTGTGCTTGCAATTTACCATAAGGAATAATCTATAACAAACTAATTATATTAAACTTACTCATATTATTTAAATTTAGATTTTAAATTCCAAACATTTATCAAAAATAAAAATTACTTCTTTCAAATTCACAAAATACAAAATATTTTATTTAAACAATTCACTTATCAAGTATTGAAAAAAAATTCTCTAAAATTTCATTTTATTCAATTCACACATGATTCAATTTCAAATTTTGTAAAAAGCACCAAAATCTTATTAATAAACTTTCTACTAAAATTTCGTTTCTCTATTTTATGAAATATTTTTCAATATATAATTTAATTCCAAACAGCTTATTATAACAAAATTATTTTCAAACTCTATTTTGCAAACATTTTTTCTTTATAAATTCATAAAAATATTTAACACACTTAAATTAATATATACATATAGAGGGAAGTTTTTAAATTTATTTCCAAAAATTTAACATTTCAAGGCTAACTCTATATTACTTATCAAATAATTCAAAATTGAATGATTCGTTACATTCCAAAATCAAATACTTCATTCTTTTTCATTTAATAATGTATATATCCAAAATGCAAACTTCCTTTTCCTTCAAATATTAAATGATAATAATTTTTACATTAATTTATATTCCCAAATTTTCCTTCTAACAACTTTCCAAATCTATTTTAATTCTTAACTTCACACTTTAAATTATTTATTACGTTATATTTTAGTATTTCAAAATTTTATTTAAACTTCATTCAGTTATAAAAAAATACTACATACATTCATTAATGAATCTATACAATTACGTATTCCAAAAGAATAAATGTTTAAATTATACTCATGCTTATATTCAAAACACTAAAACTCAATAGCATTAACACATTTCTAATTATGCCAAAATATCATTAGATATACACACACATACACTTATATTCACAAATTCTCAAACACAACATATATAACAATGTTGCCTTGCCATTTATTACAGTGATTAATAATATCAATTGGATGTAATATTAATACAATCAATAATGCATCATCGGTGATCTCAGATGTCCACCCACATCTAAATGGCTGGCAACATTACTTAAAATACACATAAGTGTATATAATATCTCTTAATACCCTATAACTCTACTCAAAATGTTTATATCATTCCAAAATATTGTGTACAAATGCCTCATTCTAGTGTTTAGGAATCCCTATCGATAAAGTTGGCTAGGCGTATCAACCAAAATTCTTAACCGACTCAACGGACAAGTTGATACATCTTCATTTAAAAAATATCCATAATTATCACTTTAACAAATAATCTAATATACTTATTCAATAAATCTTTTACTAATACTTGACCTTTCAAAAGATTACCTCTTATACTTGACTTCTAAAATCATACAATAGTAATAGCAAACTATATTTGCATATATATAAAAAGTCTTTACTTTTATCCAACTTTTAGTAACTTTAAAACAATTTCAAACCACCTTTAAATACACACAAATTTCAAAATTAGATTCAATATCAACTATTTCAAATTGTCAAACAACCATAAGAGACTAAAACAAACATACTCAGTGGAAATTAATAAAAAAATTTCCACCGTGCACTCTGATCAAAATGATTCAAAACACATCAACATAATACCAAGCCATATCATAATAACATAACACTAAATCACTCAAAATCATAAATACAAATACTGCTGGTTGGAGTAACTCTTTTCGTCCTTGCTACTCCAACCACTCTACACTTCAAACTTGAAGGAAAAGAAATTAATTATATATTTAAATACATGCATTTGTATAACCACAAATATGTCCTCGGATGATTACCCTAACAAGCATCCTATTTATATATATATATATATATATATATATATGAAATCTAGTATCATAGAAAATTACCCAACACTCCTAAGTGCTTTGGACTCTAAATCTCATCTAATGTCTCGACTCGAGTCTATAATAAATGATGTATTGTTCTGAACCTTACATTGATACCAAATGAAATACCCCACCTCTATACCCATATTATCCAAGAGTAGTACAGAATAATACTATCAGATAATACGAAGAATGAGGGTATAAGGTACACACATAAATATTCCATTGGACTAACATTGATACGTATTAAAACATTAAATAAATATCTCACCTATACGTACACAGTATCGGTAAAAAGCAATAAACACATATGCCTCCAAGATAGAACAATACGTGATATATAGTAAACTATAGAGAACACAAAGTCAATCGTAGCAATAATATATAATATATATAATACAATAATGTTACCATAGTACAATCCATCTCAAATATCAACTGTCTTAATATAATATGATGATCAATCAATATACAACTTTGTATCAAATATATACAATGAATTGATGTCATACAAGTATCATATAATAATTCTAATATAAGACTCCTCTAAGCCCAATGAAAAAATGTTGTCATGTCGCCCATGTACCAAAAATGTCTCAAACTGACCCGAGTACTACATAAATAACACAGGTCGGGCTATTTCTAATCAAGAGTTTATAATATGGGTAACCTAGTGTAAACATAAAGTAATAATATAAGAACACTAACATAGATAATCAAATCATTAGAAGAAATGTCAAAGGGTGCATATGTTAATGTATTCCTAGAGTATAGGTATAATACTATAAATAGTCATCAAGGCATCATACCACCCAAATAACTCAAATCCATATGAAACAATCAACATTGATATAAAAAATGTCATCACCTACATAGAGACACATCAAATCAAGAATCATGAAATCTAACACAAATGGATAAATCATACATATCTAGAAATCATCATCCAAATCCTAAAAACATCAATAAAGGAGATATCACCAAGTATAATCAGGTTAGCATAGAGCATTACCCAAATATATCTCTCAGTCTTGATAAAACATCGTCAGTAATACACACATACAGGTGTGTGTGTGTGTGATAGGATAAGCTACCTATCAACATAACGAGAATCCACTATAAACTGGACATATATCATAGGTATAATCTCATCTCCTTATATCTATACTATCAGAAAGCATCGTGACGGGATATGACTGTGCGATAGACACGAAGTCCCAAGTAGAGCCATACAGACACACATATTTACAACAATATATGCCATATCTATACTACAGTGAGGGATATCAATAGTATATACCAATCTACTACTTCTTTAGTACCAGAAGGGAGACTAATAGCATGAGCAAGCTATAGAGGCATGGAGTCTCTATAGTCTTTGTTATCTCAACAGTCATCGTTACATGTTTCCACTGGTGTGCACATCAACGCGAGGACTAATAAGTCACGACACTACAATCACCTCTACAGGAATATATTACTGGCCCAGGTGACACAGAGGCGAACACACGAAGCGAGAGTGTAACGACCCGCTATTTTGGACCATTCGCATCCATTATAAGTGTATAGGTAGACACTCATGCCGGAATTGAATTGCTCAAAATACCGCGTTGTTAATTTAAATTTGGCAAAACTGAACATATACAGTAAATAAATAAATAATCACAGATCACAGACACAGAGTAATAAGTGCAGCGGAAATAAAAGAGATAGTAGTTCATGAAGCTACTATATGAATATATAAAATACATCAGAGTTTACAACAGAAGAGTAATACGATACATCAGAGTTAAACCAGAATACATCACTGGAATCATCGAATACTGAAAGCAGAATAGATGGCTGGATCTTCAATTAAAGCTCCAACTTCAAAGGTGAGTCTTGAATACTGGAACACTCAGTCTGACCCGAGCGTAAAGCAAAAACACAAGACACTCGAGTCAGGATTAACATTCTTATATTAATAAATCCAACTCAAGTGAAATAGCAATTGAAATACAAGTAACCCAAAGGATGTTTGGAATAACCATCCTTTAAGGATCCGTTAAACTATCTACTAGGTAGTAATATACGCTAAGTAGATAATGTCTATCAGTAATATAAAAGATATCAAAATAGCGTTAAGTCATGGCCCATTCCACCCTTAACACATTTTTATTCCCAAAAGCATATACAAGACCGTAGTTTCCCCAAAACCGGAAGTCACCAGAGGGCAATCCATATACTAAAGGTACAAAACAAATTCGTAGTGGTCGCGAATAAATGGAATACAAGTATGACAAGGCACATGAGGCTATACCCAAGGTAGTGATACTACCGTTCGCCTGATCCGGACTGGTGAGAACGCAACGCCGCAGCGCCCGCAACACCGTGAAACAACACTCCCAAAATCAAGGGTGCACCAATCGACAACAAATATAAGTAGTTCGAAGAAGTGTGTCCACTTGAGGTAGCTAATCCTCCATTGGCCCGGCACAGCTCCTGTTTTAGTCATTTCCAATTTGACACAAGTGTCAAGGCTATCCATCATCGTTCACTTTCTTCAGTCATCACGCACATCATTCCAACCACTTCATTCTGGATCATCACTCCGCGTATAGTTATTAAAGTGGTTTCGGTTCAGATAGAGAGTATATCCATAACCGAATTCCGGTCTCTTTAATAACTTTCGTAATTATTACACCGATTGGTCATTTAATATATTTCAAAACCAAATCAATTTCAATTCAATTAAAATTCGTAAATCAACATTTCATTTGTCTTTCGAAATCAATTTCCAAAATTTTCGTTTCAAAACTTCCAATTTACCATTTCAAAATCTTATAAATCAAATTTCAATCTTTATTTTAAGCCATTCAAATATTGATTCAAGTTCATATATACGTTTCAGTCATTTTAAACCATTCAAATATTGATTCAAGTTCATATATACGTTTCATTCGGAAATCATTTAAATAAATTTCATTTGACATTCAAATCAATTTAAACTCATTTATCGAATTCATTCAATATTCGTTAAGTTACTTTATCATTCAAACAATTCCTATTAAATTTCCAATTCATTAAATCAATTCTTAAGTTCAACTTCATTAAATCAAAACTTACAATTTTGAATTAAACTAAATTCGTCAAACCAAATTCTTTAAATTTCAAGTCTTATATTAATTTCAATAAATCACATTTTATTTCTTGTTAAAGAAATTCAATTTCACTTATTTACTTACTTAAATAATTTTCCAAAAACTTACTTAATAAAGAAATTCAATTTCAATTATTTACGAAACAAAATCCACTTATCAAAAAGTTCAATTTTTCTTATTAGAAATCCAATTCAATTTAATCATTAAAAATTTCAATCTTATTTAATTATTAAATAATTCAAAACTTAATTATTAAATAATTTCAAAGTTTAATAATTTCAAACTTAATTATAATTTCAAAACTTAATTATTAAATCATTTCAAAGTTTAATAATTTCAAACTTAATTCAATCATTTCTCAAATTAAACCACATTCTTCCATCGATTACATTGTTAACATTTTGTTTCAGATTAAATATTAACATTTTCCTTTCATTGAAAATTCAATTTCAACTTCATTTCAAAACCATATTCTTTATTCAAATAAAATCTTCATTTTATTTTTAAATCAAATTATTGACCAATCGGGTTTTTTTTATTATTTAATTCTCTATCCTAGGTCAAAGTTCAATTTGGGTATTTATCATTTCAACCCGATTCCAATTCAATTCAAAATCAAAACATACAAAGGGAACTTGCAGTGTGATAACTGGGATGGTGTCAAAGTAAATAAACAAGTAATAACACAACCAATATCAATCCAATAATCAATTCAAATAATCCCGAAATAATCGTATTAATTCACATTGTTGTTTGTGCGAATTAATATAATTATTTCTAGAATCTACACTATCATTTCATGTAGATTAAAGATTATTACATTACGGTTTTTCACTTGTCATCTATTTACAATTTCATACATCATCAATTTAACAACATACATTCAGTGGTTCAAAGTGTAATTAAACAAATCCTACGTGTCAATAAATTCAACAGTTAAAGGGGTCATATTATACAAATGTCAGTTAATCAAATTTAACATTTTAATTATCCTATATCAAGTTCAATTTCGTACTATTTATCATTTAACATTAACAATTTATCGTCCAATATAAACATCAACAATCAATCAATTATCAGCCAAACTGTATTATCATTGCATAAATAATAACAGATAATGGTGTCAGATGTCACAGGTGAACTGATACAGGTAATAACATATATAACAGTGTATTTAACTAACAGCAGCATATTTCAATTGTCGTTTCAATTGAAATCAAATTTATTAAATAAAAGAACGTTAATCGTGAGTGAGTGCTCACCTTTCGAGGTTAGAGAGATTCGACAAATGAAGCGAGTTACAATCCAAGCAAGGTGAGATGGGCACGAATTCGATGAAGAAAACGGGCACGACGAACCCAAAAGCTGATAAAATGGGAATCAATGAGAACAAATCAAATCAGTTCGATATAAACAAAGAAAAAAATAAAAATAAACAAATATATATATATACATGGTTATATAAAAAAATTCAATATTTTAATTTAAGACAAATATTGAAATAAATATGATTCAAAATCATTATCCTTAAAACTTAAATATAAAATCCAAGTATATATAAAATTTATATCTTAAGCCCCATACTTAAACCCATAACACACTACATTCGCAGAAACAATACGTACTGACGCATAATGTCACAAATCATTACTGACATACATTAAATTTTAAAGAAACCCATATGTTACATTTGAAAGTCAAAACCCAAGTATACTTATGAACATCTATATACAGGTATATTTACATATGTAACAGCTGGAAAGGAGGAAAGTAACTAGGCAGGCTACGCATGTACAGCTATGTATATATGTACTATAGTTATTATATTATATATATGCTTTTTTTTAGAAAGATGTTTCACGAGCACAACCGTTATTGTAAACCTATATATATAACTTACCAGTATAGACTTACACTACATAACACTATATGTACTATTATTATTATTATCTTAAAATCAATATTTAAATTTTTAAACACGAATGTCAGATTAATATTTAATTCAAATACATGAAACAAAATCTCCACATATATATAAACTTGAAAATCAAACTAATGTACCTGTAAACCAAAAATCCCTAGATTTTTTACATGTTTTAAATATACATATATCCTATATATATACCAATAATTATATGAAACATATATATAACGGTTCTATTATGCATCTCAGACTTTGAATAAAAGATATGCAACAATACATATACAACATACATACAAGTTATATCTTAAACAATATATATATATATACAATTTACATATGTACGCTATTTATATATGCAAACAACTACATGTACATGATATTCAAATGTATACAGACGCACTACGTAATATATATGAAGACCCATATCTATAGAACAAGTACCTACCTGCTGCATCAAGTGTGGCTGCTCTAGTTGATAACAAGGGTAGGGACGAAGTTGCGAAAGCAATGGAGGCGGAGACGAGTGCATGGCCGTGAAGAAAGGGATCGTGTGGTTGCTCGACGTTGAAGAAGGACAGGTCGTGGCCTTGGCAATCTTGGCAGTGAGAAACTGAAAGTTGCGTGAGGGAGGGATGTTGATGCAGTGGTAGCTCGGGCTGAAGGCGGTGTGTGGTGGGGTCCAGGCATGTGCGGTGGTGAGGGGATTGAGGTCGGAGTTGGGAGGAAGGTCGATGGCGGTGGCTAAGGAGTGTGGGATTTAGGAGGCGGATGAGCGGCTAAGCGCTCGGAGGAGGGGTGACGCAGTCTGGACGTGGGGAAGGGTTTTAGGCGCATGGAGATCTGGGACGAGTTCGGCCGAAGGATGTTGATTTGGTGAGGCCGAGGCTAGGGTGTCAGCTGCTCGTGGTGGTGGAAAGTGGGACCATGCGGAGTTGGTAGAATTTTGTGGTAAGGCGGTCTCGGCATGGGATAGGTAGGTAGAAGGTGCGGGTGCAATTTGCAAGCAACAAACATATTTTTCTTTTAAATGGAGTAAAATGAAAAGGTCAGAGAAGAGAAATCATGACGGTATTCTGAAATCACGCGAATAGTAAAAGTCATACTTATTGAATTCAAAAAGTTATAAATGCCAGTGGCTATTGGATAACCCGCAGGATAACGAAAAGTCTCAGAGCAGATTGTAACCGGCTACCGATACGGTAGGCGTTACGCAAAGTGCAGCGTACAACAGAACTCCGAATTTGACAATCGAATATACCGTAGGGATCAGCACGACGAGACGATCAAAACGGTATATAGAAATCAGTGGTACGATTGAATTATAAAAATTCGAAATTTTCTACCGACGGAAAATGCAAGAAAAACGCTGAAGAATAAGATCGACGAAGCCAAAGATGTCCGAATTTGGGAAAACGACAAACTGAAGTCTTGCTCAGAAGATGGTTTAGAATTTTTCTATGTAAAAATATTTAGGTTCTAAAAACATTTATTTTCATTGCTTTTTAACTGATTAAATTGAAGTGAATTTACGCATGAAATAAACTTTCATATTTTCGGACGAAAATTTACCAGTTGCTATGTTTAACTAGACGCATTTCAAATATCAAATTTTTATTTCAAAATTTTATCGTTTAAAATTTCACAAAATTTCAACTAATTACGTTATTAAAACAGTTGAAATTTACGGGTCGTTACGGAGAGCACAGAGCTACATGAATACAGAATGTCACAAATCTGGGGCGACCCTACGATCAGGCCACTAGGGTGGATTCCAACCATCTGGTCCTCTCCAACAAATATAATAGGAGTACATCATAATAATGGAATATAGATCAAATGCATATAGACACGAAGTCATGGTCATCATTAGGCATGGAGCCATACTCGCTAAATATAGGCATAGAGCCATATATCACTATGTGTATCGGCTCACACCATGCACTATGTTCCTATCCCGTGAGTGTTATCTGCTTACAATGAATAACCAAATAAATATCATAACAGCGTCCTATACCACTGTGTGATACTTAAATGTTCATTCACTGCTTATAAACTACACAAATCTACATACTATTCTATATAACGAGTCCAACGAATAACCAGAGAAATATTATCGAATGCCCATCCTAAATGATATTATAACTCTGTTTATTCAGATTTCTTGTTACATAGAATTAAATATCATAAAATCATATCAAAGATGTCATCACCGTATCATCTTAAATCACCCGTCAAATCCATATCAATGGTGGACCATTCATATAATTTAATTCAATATATAAGAGAAAATAATCAAGAAACTATGAAGATAAATCATACAAATAAATATAACTAAATATAATTATAAGAAAATAGATACTTAGAAATGAATAATAAATACATATCCCAAGATTAACTAGAATTAAAATTCAATTACAATTTTACTATTTACAATAAATAACTAATCTCCTAATTATGTGTATAAATAATCAATAATTAAGGATTCGCTAATAATATTAGAAGACTCAATTCTCTTATTTTAAATCTCCAAAATAGTTAGTAAAACTAGATAGTACTTATAAAAATTATTTCATAATTTACAATAATCAAATACTATTTTAATAAATATAAATATCCAAACTAATTTAATATACTCATAATCATATAAATATATTTTTAAAACATGAATATTTTATATATTAAATTTCATATCTCTACAAAATGACAATTAAGACCTATTTAAATAATACAATTAAAATCACTTTATTAATTTGTTCATCTTATATTTAAATTCTTATATATAATAGCTAGTAAATTTAAATTAGAGTTTGGATATATTTCAATAATAAATTACCGACGCTTGCATACATATAGTGTTATACATATACAAACATAAGAAATAAAAAGGTATTGAACCACAGCTTCACTCCTGGGTACAAAACTCTTATCCAAATGATTTAAACTTTTAAATATTCATCTTTATCAAGATAACATGGCTAAAAAAATACAAAGTAATAACAGTTTTACACACAGCAAAATGGTTGAACTAATAAAGTCAATAACATGGGAAATACACAACAATACAAGGTTAAGTACTCAAGGCATGAACTGCGACAAGACATGAAACACAAAGGTATGCCAACACCTATACACACAAGTGCACACATATACCTATGCACACATCTACCCACACAAAATGCATGCAACAACACACAAATATATATACACTAATGCACACGTAACATGATACACACATAAAAACAGAACATTGTCATACACATAAACAAAAAACATAGCCCCACACACCAAAAACACAGCCAGGTACACTCCAAAAGAAATGCAGATAAAGGTCAACTAGTCACCTCCATCAACCGACCACATACGGTCGACCGATGGCCCTAATGGGTCGACCTATCGGAGCCTTTATCTCAGCAAAACCGATCTCCTGATGATCGATTTTCGGTTGATTTCAATCCAATTACCAATCTTATTTGCTACAATTTAATGCACACATAATAGTTAAACATAAGAACAGTTTAAGAACTTCAATTTATATGGAAACAACTTGATTTAACATAGATTTCAGGAGTAAAACTCACCTGTAATCGCGGGTTCATCTTCTTCTCCTTCTTGAGCACACATGCATATAGCGCACACACACAACAATACACTCCATTGCTTACCGTAAATGCTCAAAGATGCAAAGATTCACATATCCAAATTTGATAATTTATATTAATTCAGGTGATTTATTCTGGAATTTAGAAGTGAAGAGAGTTTTACTGGTTTTGTGTGTTGAGGAAGAAGAAAATACGAGAGTGAAAATGAGCAACCAAGAAATATCGGGAGAGAAAATTCTAGAAAAGGAATTGGGCTTAGGGACTGAAGTTGGGCCAAACAATTATAAAAATGAGTAAATATGAATATATTTTTTCTTTTCTTTTTCCTATACAAAACCAAATTTTTATTTAATATGAACAAATAGAAAATTGTATTTTAAAAAAAATCATTTCCTTCGAAACCAATATTATATTTCAATTACACCACTTTTATAAAATTTGTTTTCCACATTTTAACTTATTTTAAATTTTAAATGTTTTTATTAAATAATTTCAAAACCAATTCACCAAATAAATTCCAAATTCTAATATAATTAATTAAACTACTATTTGTAACTTTAATTAATTATTACTTAAAATAGGGTTGTTACACCAGCACCTCCATTTGCCTTGTCTTGGTATCCCTACACGGCCGCCATAGTTTAGCGCACCCTGGAGTAGCCGTCACTGCCGCGTCGATTATGGTTTTTGAGATTTGGGGTTTTGAACCCTAATCAATCAATTCTCACCACCGTGGACCTCTATTGACCAAATCGAAGGTGTTTATGGGTTCTTATAATAAAGCTCTACACCATTGCATCCTCAATTTCATGAATTAATGCACGAATCAAAAGCCTCTAATTTGAAATTAGGGTTTTGTCGATAGGATCTTTGACTAAGATTTTTGATCTCCTTGGGCTCTTTTTCGACAAATAGATGCCTTATTAGCTCTATTCGTTGATAGCTTCGCAACGATATATGATATGTAGGGGTTTAGGCACATTAAGTTTTTAATCAAATTGTAACTAGCGAAAATCATCTGCTATTAAACTATGATTAAGAAGGACTTTGAGATTAAGGAGGAGATACTGATATAATTGCAGCTCTTTAGGGATTCTAAGAGTTATTTATATTGGAAATGTGGCAGGTTCAACTATGTGTAACGTTTGGCACAAAAGTGGCTATGTATTGTAATTAAACAATGTATCGCCTCTATTTTGCAAACCGTAATTCCAAATCCATCAAAATATTATATCAAACTGATTAGGTAGAAAAGACCTCTACAACAATTATAAATAAAATACCTAATTCACCTTTTAATTAAAACTCCATTTTAATTAATTTAACGACGTTAAATTTTTGAGTCGTTACATTCTTTCCCCTTAAAAGAATTGCTCCCTCACAATTCCCCAAATACAACTTTTAACTAAATCAGTAAAGTTTCATCATGGACTTAATCACAATTATGGGAAACATGTCAATCACAAATTAACTAATTAGTGAAACTGCTTAGAATGACCACATAACACGATCAATCATGACCCAATACAATTCAAAGAAAAGAATTCAATTTCTTACACGTACATACTATAATAATACATGTACTTCATCAAGTGCACAATCCAAACTAAAGTATGTCAAAACAATAGTCCATCAATCCATCCCAATCATAAATTAACCTCTATGTAATGATCCGCCTTTCTTAATCTCAAAGATGACACTTAATGCACCCACGGTATTCATGTGCCGATCATCTAGGTGTCCAAATGACAAGCCCTTGGAGTAAAAAGAAAAGAAAAGACAAGAAGAAAGAAATAAAGAATCTCATAATTCAAGGCAATCGTATATAATAGAATATCAGATAGTACACATGGTCACTTCCAAAATGATACATCCGAGTCACAACAAGTACAAACTTCAGCTAGGAACAGTTATAACTGGATGTCCCTACATTGCTGATACAAAATATATACATGCATAATGCAAATAAAATAAATAGCTAGACGAAGCCACATGCTCCATGCTCCTCCAAAATGTATCCGTAGAACCTGGACTACTTGTCTACTCATACAAATTTGGGTACCTACGAGTTTTAGGGAAAGAAAGAAAAACTTCGGGTCGAATATAGGTCTGGTGTGAGTAAGCTCCAAGCAACTAAATTTAATACTTATAAAACTCTTTAAAAAAATAAAGGTAGCTCGTAAGACCACGCTGCACTTAAACACAGATAGCTTTTTCCCTTACGATAACCAAAATATTTTATAGGAAATCTTGTGATATTATAATAATGTCTAAGGTTTAAAGTAAATATTGAATCATAGCCGAAATGGTTACATTAATTAGATTCCAGCATATTAGGTATACAACTAAGTCCGTAATGGCACTTATTGAAAAATGGGTTCCATAAAATGACAAATCTACTGGGGTACCGCCTGTAGCATTACAACCCTAGATAAAATGTATCGAGGGCCTCACATGGACCCCATACAAATCAGGACCGGCCTACCCCTTACAGGATAGTACTAAATATATCATCAGCCCAGTTGTGATCAACAACCGAACCAGGCCCAAAGGGTACATAGATTTATAGGTATCGATCTAAATCGGGTGATGACCAATACCCTAATGGGTGCGACCCACATAGCCCTAAAGCATATCCCCTATTTTAGTCATTCCCGGTTGTGAGGCTTGAGGCTATGCTTTACCCTTCCATATAGCAACCCCCCTTGGATTGCTAACAATGCCCTCCAGGAGAAATGCAATGCTAGCATTCGTCCATACATGTTGCTCCGGATATGAACAAATTGAAGGCACTAATTCTACTACATCCAATTTAGAATCACTCTTAGGATTATAAGAAAGTTGCCCTTGCACTTCAAAGATCCGCGTCTTCGATTCTGTCATCTTCAAGACGCTTACGTTGGTTCGAAGTAGTTTTCGGATAACTCATGCTATCTGATCCCGATCTCTTTGAACCAACATTCGATAATTTTAACAGGGTCAAGTTATCGATAGTGGACAAATCCACTATCTACAGAGAGTATAGATTTGCATATGAAAAATAAGACATGCTATACTTATTCCCACTTTTCGATTTCAAATAGTACGATGCCTTGATTAACAATGAAGTCGGACAAGTTAGAAAACTAACCTTGACTCAACGTATATTTGTACATCCCGAGATAGAGATGAGTTTCCCTACCTCCGAATTTGGTGTTAAATATACCATGAATTGTTTTCCATACACTTAATTTATCATGACCCATTTATCGAAATTAACTCTCTTATATTTATCATGTATTTGACATTTCGACTTCTCTATCCATAGCTTAGAAAATCAAGTTCTAGATCTCACAAATAGAGAAAAGTCTACTCATCAGCTTTTAGTGCTAAATACAAGATGACTTATTTTCAATAAAACGTGTCAACATTTTAGTATAACTTACCATATTTGTTTGGATACTTAATGGCACAAACAAAGAACTCCTTTGTATTTAATACCCATCTTTGTAAAAGAAAATTGCTTTTAAACAAACCGATCCTTGGAAATAAAATGATCAAAAATTAAAAACCTTTGTTTAATTAATAATAACAAGTTTAAACCTTTTATCTAATAATAATTAAATCTTAACTTAATTAATAATGAAGTAATAATTAAACCCTACATGAATGATAATTAATTAATAATTAAACCTTACTCGATTAATAATTAATTAATAATTAAACCTCACTTAATTAATAATTAAACCTTACTTAATTAATAATTTAACCTTACTTAATTACTAATTAAAATAATTTAAAACTTTAACTAATTAGTGATTAATATATTTTAAAGGACTTTTCAAAGGTTCTTAAAGTAGAAAATCTTTTTTGGTTCACACAAGATTATCATATAACGAACTACATCCGTAACAATCATCGCTATGTATGCCATAACCTTAAAACTTGTTTTACAAGTCAAAGTAACCTTTGAAAATCCTTTCCTTCCGTATTTAAGTTACTTTATAAATTTGTATAAAGTTTTGGAAGGAGAAGGTAAAGTTTTTTTTGAAAATTTTATAAAACAAGTTCAAAACACATGGGATCTCGATGTCACAACATAAACAAATCCAAGTGCCAACTTTTCCTTTAGCATACAACATCCATATACATCAGCTCACATATACAATTGCAATAACATCCGTACACAAAGTAAAGATAATTACTTGTAAACCATCACTTAACATTTCAACTACACGTTCAAGTCCATGCAAATCACCACATATAAACGCATATATGTATAACACAAGCAACATCACTTTCCAAATAAACAACTAGCAATAAATATTACTACCAATAATAAAGTTTAAAAGTTTGATTTTTAAAGTGAGATTTACTCACCAAAATCAAACGAATTTCAAATCAAAATCACTACCACTTTGCACCAACACCCGGACTTGGATTTTCTTTCTAAAAACTTGATTTTTTTTATGGATTTGGAAGGTGGATTTTGGTTCGGCCTAAGGTATAGTGGGCTCAGCCTAGGATTTTAGGGGTGTTTTTGGTTTGATTTTTGAAAAGGAGAAGGTGCAGAGAGGGAAAAAAGGTTTTCAAATAGTTTTATAAAGGATTTAAAAGGAAAAGGAAGGATATTTTAAACTTAAATTTTTTTTGGAAGTCATGGAAATAAAAATGGGTGCTTGGAAAGAAGAAATAAAAGTTTTGAAAAATGAAGGAAGTGACCTAAAATGAGAACTGGGGAAAATGAATTTTTTTTATATAAAATAAAATATGAAAACTACCTTTTTACCCCTTATTCATTCACCCTCCACATTGTGTTCCCACCTCACCTCCCCCTTATCCCCTTTGACTTGTTCCACATGTCTCCCATGACCCTCTCCATTATGTCCATCACATCCTCTCTTTTGTGATGTGATATCACCTTTTATACATTTTTATTTTTTTAAATAAAAGAAAAGAAAAGTCAAACTTATCGTTTTACTTTAAGAGTTTAAGTAAATTGTTTAAACCTATTTGAACTATAACCATTTCATATTTTAATATATAAGTGTGTATGCATATATACTGTAGTGTACATAATGTTTTCTGAAAACTTTTAGAAGATGAAAAGTTGAGAATTCGAAAAACTATTTTCGGACACATTTTTTATTTTTCTTCGAGCTAATTAGTTTTGTAAACCAAATTTCAAAATAACTTCACCATCATTAGTTATTAATTAAAAGAGGTTATATTTGAGTTATAAAATCCCTTAAATTAATTATTTAAAAATATATCAAATATTCATATCTAAAGTAATTAAATTACGGGACATTAAATTCTCCCCTTTAAAAGAATTTCATCCCGAAATTAGCACACAAAATGATAACTCAAAAGAACTCCAAAGGGAATATATTATATATGATAGAACATATACAAAAGGTACATGCTAAGCAACTACACCCTAAGCAGTGAGTACACGATATCCATACAACAAGAAACAACTATCCTAACACCAACTTGGGGCAAGCTTCCCTTATGTTATCTTCCATCTCCCAAGTAAAATCTCTGGGATCTTCACTTCACTGAATCTTAACCAACCTTATGACCTTATGACATAAGTGCTTCTCATCCTGATCCGCAATGCGAATGAGATGTCTTATCATGATCAAGTTTGGTTCCACCTCTAAATCCACTTGAACCGATGGCTCCACAATCAGCGATAGGTCATGCACATACTTCCTTAAATGAGATACATGGAAAACATTATGGAATTTCGAAAATCTTTTTGGCAACTCAACTTTTTAGGTAAGTGACCCAATCCTCTCAAGAATTAAAAATGGTCCAACATACCTAGGCGCCAACTTCCTAGCTCTTCCAAATAGGAAAACTTCTCTAATCAAGGAAACCTTTACAAACACGAAGTCTTCGACAGAAAATTCCAAATCTCTTCGCCACCTATTAGCATAGCTCTTCTTGCGATCTTGAGCTTCCTTCATCCTCCACTTGATCATAGCAACATTCTCCATATCTTCCCGAATCATATTAGGTCCAAGCACTAGTCGATCCTTGGTCTCCACCCAACACAATGGTGATTTGCATGGTCGTCCATAAAGAGCTTTATAAGATGCCACGCTAATATTTGCTTGATAACTGTTGCTGTAAAATAATTGCACCAAGTGTAGATAATTCTCCCACGATCCTTCGAAGTCCAAGAAACATGTTCTCAAAAAAACTTCCAAGATTTAGTTAACTTTTTCTATTTTCCCATCTGTTTGAGGATGGTATACTATGCTCAAACTTAGCTTTGTCCCCAAAGTTACCTATAATGCCTCCTAAAACTGACTAGTGAAGATGGGATCTTGATCACTTACAATATTAATTGGGACCCCGTGCAGTCGAATGATCTCCCTTAAAAAAACTCCGCCAATGTTGTTGCAGTCCTCGTCGGTTTTACAGGAATAAAATGAGCACTCTTAGTTAGCCGATCCACAATGGCCCAAGCACCTTCATTCCCTTTCCTTGATCTGGGTAATCCATCAATAAAATCCATTAATACTTGTTTCCACTTATAATTTGGAATCTCTAGTGGTTGAAGTAGCCCGGTAGTTCTTTAGTGATCACCCTTGATTTGCTAGCAGTTCGCACATCGACTGACATGGATTGAGATATCCATTTTCATTTCCTTCTACCAGAATACTCGTGTAAAATCCCAATGCATCTTCGAAACACCAAGATGGATGCTTAACTTGGATTGGCGCCATTCTAATAAAACCTCTTGCCTAAAGCCATCGACATTTGGAACACATGTCCTCCCATTCATCCGCAATACACCCCGGTGGTCTATCTAAAAGCATGAACAATGACGTTCCTCTATATCCTTGATGATCTCCATTAAGCAGACATCTTCCCTTTGTCTGTTTGCAATCCACTCCATAAGAGGCAGTGTAACTTCCAAGAGAGCCAAAACCGCATTCCCACTTAGTGCGTCCACGTTTGCTTTTCATGGCATATAAAGAATATCCAAGTCGTATGCCGCCAGAAATTCCAACCACCTCTACTGTCTTATATTCAAATCCTTTTGCATGAAAAGTTACTTCAAGGACTTATGATTCGTGAAGAGCTAGAACTTTTCACCTAACAAGTAATGCCTCCACATTTTCAATGCAAACAAAACAACTAATAACTCCAAATCATGTGTTGCATAATTCTTCTCATGAGGCTTCAGTTGCCTACTTGCATAAGCAACAACTCTCCCATGCTGCATTAAAACTTCACTCAAACCTACACCACAAGCATCTGTATATACAGTCAACCCTCCACCTCCATCCGGAATAGCTAAACTTGGAGTGCTAGTCAACCTCTTCTTCAATTCAACAAAAGCTTCTTCATACTTTGGTGCCCAAACAAACTTCTCATCCTTTTTCGTCAACTTGGTTAGGTTCAAGGTGATCTTGAAATAGTCCTGGATGAACCTTCTATAAAATCCAACCAAGCCTAAGAAACTTCAAACTTCTGTAGGAGTCTGCGGTGTATTCCATTCTTGAACAACTGCTACCTTTGCCGAATCAAACAAAATACCATCCTCGACACAACATGTCCAAGGAATCTTACTTCTGACTGCCAAAAGTGACACTTAGAAATTTTTTCATTTAAATGTGTTTCCTTAACGTTTCCAACACCACTTCCAAATGGTGTTTGTGTTCTTCCTCGGTCTTAGAGTAGATAAGGATACCATCTATAAAGACCAACACAAACTTATTAAGCACATCTCAAAAATTATGGTTCATAAGATCTACAAAATAAGCGGGTGCATTAGTTAGCCCAAAAGGCATAACCAACCAATCAAAGAAAAAATCCAGCCCTGTAAATGTCGTTAGGGAGATACTATCCTCCGCTATCTTTTACTGGTGAATATCTGTAGCAAGGTCCATTTGGAAAAACACTCGAGTATCGTGAAATTTGTAAAACAGGTCGTTTATATGGGGTAAGGGAAACTTATTCCGAATCATTTGCCTGTTTAACTTCTGGTAATCCACACAAAGTCTTAACGATCCATCAAACTTTACCACAAAAACTACAGTTGCTTCCGAACTAGAACGACTTGGTCTAATCAGCCCTCTTTTCAACAAATCATCAGTTTGATTTCTTAGCTCCTTCTTCTCTCTCGAAGCCATTTTATGAATAGGTTGAATAACAAGTCTCGAACCAAGAATTAAGTCAATATGGAACTCAATCTCCCGATGTGGAGATAGACTATTAAGTTCTTCAAAAATATCAGGAAAATCCTTAACAATTACTATCGATCCTAACTCTTCTTTCGACAATGCATACAGGAAACTACTCATTCGTTTACTAGGCTCCTCACATACTATCCCTTCCAATACCCTTTCGGACTCGGCTTGCAACACTACTTTCTCTTAACACGATCCAAAATAGCTCCATACTTTGATAACCAGTCCATACCCAGTATAGTATCAAACCCCTTGAAATCTAGGACTAGCGTTCCATAAGAAAAATGTTGGGTAAGGTAGGTAATTTGCACATCCTCACAAATCATACATAGATTAGTTATACCTCCTGTGGGATTAGACATGCAAATAGGGGTTTCTAAAATTTGAGGGGAAAGTTTCAATTTTCCTACTGATTCTAAAGAAATAAAACCATGGGAAGCCCTGGTATCAAACAATGCTCGAACAAAAATGCCACTAATCATTAAAGTACCTTCAAGAACTCCTTTCCCATTTACATTCGCTGGGGTCGACTGTTTATCCTTTATAGCATAAACCTTGGCCTATTGTCCGTTCTTCATTAGTGAGCAATCCTTACCATATGCCCTAGTTGCTGATGGTTGTAACAAAGCGTCTTTTGAACCATTGAAGCGATGGTTCCTTCTTGCTACTTCGAAGCTTCAAAATTCTTACAGAACCTTGCCAAATGGTCCTTTTCCTTACACCGATAACACTCAACATCCTTGTACTTGTTTCCTTGATCTCCTCTTGACTTTCCCTTCCACTTCTTCTTTCATTGCTGGTTGAACTTCCTCTTGTTTGGGTTTCTTTTATTGCAACTCGGTGCTGCCGTCGGCTTCGTCTTCTTAAGAACCTCGTTCCTTGAAGCCATATCTACCAAATCCACAAAAGATCCCTTCAGATGGGCCATCATCTTCTCCTGAAATCCTTCTCTCATCCCCATTACAAACATCTTATTCTCCTTAAGTGGAGCATTGATCAATTTCGGGCCAAATGCGATAGCTAATTAAACTTGATTTCATATTCAACTACCAACAAATAACCTTGCTTAAGATCCAAGAAACTCCTATATATAAGAGTTGTTCCTATAGTGGGAATGAACTGGTCTTCAAATACCTCCTTAAATCTAGCCGAAGAAAAATCATCTTCTGGAACATTCACTGTAACAGAGTCCATTAGGCTATAGCTCCATCTTGCAATAACCAAGATGCTAAGAAATGCTTTTGCTCATTTGAAATATCCAACCCATTGAAAATATTTTCCCAAGATCAAAGCCAAGCTTGGACTTCGACGATGGATTATGTGCCCTTAAACGGTCTTCCTCCTAGATTAGTATATTCTTTGCACAGAGCTACAAAGTTCACGCTTGGTTGCACCGGTCCTGCCTCTTCAACTATTCCAACTCTTCCAACATTTGGAGCTCGACCATTGGTGGTCATGGTGCTACTAACCGCTCTACCTCGTCTTGCCCTATTGCTCATTCTTATTACCTGGATATAGTAAGATAACTTTAGATTTCTTAGACAAGATAATCTTAAGGAAAATGGTATTAATTAAACATATCAGAGCTAATATGAAACCCGAGTATATATACAAATAAAATTTACAAATATGCGCTCTCATAGATGAAACTCATTATAGGTAGTACTAACCTTATCTCCAATGAGTTGACCCCAACCAAGCCCTAGGTGTTCGCTCAACCTAAGCTCTGATACTACTTGTAACGATCCACCTTTCTTACTCCTAAAGACGACACTTAATACACCGACGGTATTCATGTGTCGATCAAGCTGTTGGGGTAAAAAGAAAAGAAAAGGTAAGAAGAAAAAAACACAGAATCTCATAATGCAAGGAAATCATATATAATAGAATATTAGAGAGTACATATGGTCGCTTCCAAAATTATACATCAGAGTCACAACAAGTACTAACTTTAGCCATTATAACTGCCTATCCCCACATTGGTGATACAAAATATATACATATACAGAGGAAATAAAATAAATAGCTAGAAAACGACGAAGCCACCTACTCCATGCTCCTATATGATGCATTCGTAGAACCTAGACTACTTGGCTACTCATATAAATAAGTACCAAGAGTTTAAGAGAAAGATAGAAAAACTCCGGGTGTGAGTAAACTCCAAACAATTGAATTTTATACTTATAAAACTCTTTAAAAATAAAATAAATGGATCTTATAAGACCACGCTACACATAAACATAAATGGGTTTTTATCATACAATAACCAAAACATTTTATAAGAAATCTTATGATATTATAATAATGTCTAGGGTTTAAAGTAAATATTGAATCATAACTGAAATGGTTACATTAATTACAATCCAGCATATTATGTATACAACTAGGTTAAGGCACTTATTGGAAAATGGGTTCCATACAGTGACAAGGCTACTGTGGTACCGCTTGCCACAGTACACCACTAGATAAAATGTATCGAGGACCGAACATGGACCCTCTACAAATCAGGACCGGCCTACCCCTTACCAGATAGTACCGAATATGTCATCACCTTGGTTGCGATCAACATTCAAACTGGGCCCCAAAGTGTACTTAGATTTATAGATATCGATCTAGATCGAGTGATGACCAATACTTTAATGGGTGCGGCCCACATAGCTCTGAAGCATATCCTCTGTTTTAGTCATTCCTGGTTGTAAGGCTTGAGTCTACGCTTTACCTTTCCATATAACAATCCCATTTGGAATGCTAACACTGCCCTCCAAACGATAATGCAATGCTAGCATATTTCCATACAATTTGTTTAAGATACGAACAAATCGACGACACTACTTCTTCTACATCCATTTTGGAATCACCATTGGGTTTAGTAGCAAATAGCCGTTGCATTTCAAAGATCTTCATCTTCGATTCTGTCAGTTTCAAGTGTTTCCAATTCGAACGCTTACGTTGGATCATAGTGGTTTTTGAATAACTCATGTTATCCGATCCCGGTCTCTTCGAACCAACATTCGATAATTTTAAAAGGGCCAAGTTATCGATAATGGACAAATCCACTATCTGGGGTGAGTGTAGATTTGCATATGAAAAATAAGACATCCTATACTTATTCCCACTTTCAATTTCAAACAACATTATCCCTTGATTAATAATGAAGTCAGACAAGTTGGAAAACAAATCTTGACTCGACATACATTTTTACTTCTCGGGATAGAGACGAGTTTCCATCCCTTGGAATTTGATGTTAAATATACCATGAAGTATCTTTCTTATACTTAATTTATCATGACCCATTTATCAAAATTAACTCTTTTTATATTTATCATGTTTTCGACACTTCGACTTCTCTATCCCTCACCTAGAAAATCAAGTTCTAATCTCACATATAGAGGAAAACTACTCATTAGCTTTTAGTGTTAGACATAAGACGACATACTTTCAATAAAACATGTCAACGTTTTAGTATAACTTATCATATTTGTTTGGCAACTTAATGGCATAGACAAAGAAATTCCTTGTATTTAAAACCCATCTTTTTGTAAAAGAAAGTTGCTTTAAACAAACCGATCCTTGAAAATAAAATAATTAAAAATTAAAAAACATTTATGTAATTAATGAATTATAAGTTTAAACCTTTTATTTAATAATAATTAAATCTTAATTAGATCTTAACTTAATTAATAATTAAGTAATAATTAAACCCAGCTTGATTAATAATTAATTAATAATTAACTCTTAATTAAAAATAAATTAATAATCAAACCTTAATTAATAAATAATTAACAATTAACCTTACTTAATTAATAATTAATTAATAATTAAACCTTACTTAATTAATAATATAATATTAAAACTTTACTTAATTAGTAAATAATATTAAATGACTTTTCAAAAGTTTTTGAAGTAGAAAATCTCTTTTGGTTCACACAAGGTTATCGTTTTACGAACCGCACCCATAGCAACATTTAAAAGTCCTTTCCTTCAATATTTAAGTTACTTTATAAACTTTGTATAAAGTTTTGGAAACAAAATGTAAATTTTTTTTTGAAAACTTTAAAAAAACATTTCTAGAAAATAATTAAGTAAACAAGTTTAAAACACACAAGATCTTGATGTCACAACTAAACAAATCCAAATGCTAACTTTTCCTTTAGCATATAGCGTCCATGTACATAAGCTCACACATATATACAGTTGCAATAACATCAATACACAAAGCAAAGATCATTACTTACAAACCATCACCTGACATTTCAACTACACTTTCAAGTCCACACAAATCACCACATATAAACACATATATGTATAACACAAGCAACATGAATTTCCAAACAAACACCTAGAAACAATTATTAGTACCAATAATAAAGTTGAAAACTTTGATTTTTAATGTGAGACTTACACCACAATCAAATGAATTTCAAATCAAAATCAATACCACTTTGCACCAACACCCGGACTTGGTTTTTCTTTGTAAAAACTTGATTTTTTATGGATTTGGAAGGTGGATTTTGGTTCGACCTAGGTTTTTAAGGACTTTTTAAATTGGTTTTATAAAAGGAGAAGGTGTAGAGAGGGAAAGAAAGGTTTTTAAATAGTTTTATAAAGGATTTAAAAGGAAAAGGAAGGATTTTTTTAAACTTAGAAATTTTCTGGAAGCCATGGAAATAAAAATAGGAGCTTGGAAAGAAGAAGTAGAAGTTTTGAAAAATGAAGGAAGTGAATTAAAATGAGAATTAGAAAAAATGAAATTGTTTGTATATAAAATGAAATATGAAATTTACCATTTTACCCCTTGTTCATTTACCCTCTACGTTATGTTGCCACCTCACTTCCCCCTTATCCCCTTTGCCTTGTTCCACATGTCTCCCATCACCCTCCCCATCATCTCCATCACATCCTCTCTTTTGTATTAAAATATCACCTTTTACACATTTTTATTTTTTTATTTTTATATAAAATAAAAGAAAATTCAAACTTACTTTTTTACTTAATGTAAATTATTTAAACCTATTTGAACTCTAACTATTTCATATGTTACTATATATGTGTGTATGCATATATACTCTTGTGTACACAACGTTTTCCTACAACTTTTAGATGATGAAAAATCAGAAATCCGAAAAATGATTTTCGGTCACATTTTTGATTTTTTCCAAACTAATTAATCTTTTAAACCAAATTTCAAATAATGATTTAATCTTCATTAGTTATTACTTAAAGGAGGTTATGTTTAAGTTAAAAAATCCCTTAAATTAATTATTTAAAAATATATCAAATATTCATATTTAGAGTGATTAAATTACGGGTCGTTACACTATATCATGCATGCTTCTCAACAATTCAACCATAATTAACCATAAAAATGGTCACAATAAAAGACAGACTGATCTAAACATGCATGTACAAATAAATGAATGTATATAAATCAATAACCAGCATAGCTCATCAAAATAAAAACACTGCTCAAAATAATATGGTAACATTACTATACTAGCCTATCATTCAATAATATGTGTTAATTCCTATGCTGACTACACATCCACCATAATGTGTGTATCCTCATAATTGTCGATGAACTTCCTCATAGTCTGATCTTTATATTAATTGGTATACCATTCAATTTTCACACCATTTAGAATATCTTGTGCACCCACTTATGGTCACATCCTCAAAATAATATGTTCCTAGTCATAGCTATATCCACAAAATAATATGTGTGTTGTCATGACTACATCCTCAAAATAATATGTGTCTAGTCATGGCTGAATCCTCAAAATAATATGGCCATCTACTCATACTGCAGCAACAACAATCCTCGAACCTCAGACCCATATTGTAAGTTTTCTTTCGAATAACCACCATCATATAGTCAATGAATACCCACCATCATTATGGTATTATACTTTGGGATATATGAGTACTCATCATTATTTGATTTCTTCGCTCGAATCCATGCCATTTGGAGGGCCATGAACTAAACTACATGTCCTAGTAGTCTAGGGTAAGGCTAGGTCCTAATGTCAATGGACTCTTGGGGCATGTCCTAACCTAGGCGAGTGTCCTTACATACCCTTGCTTTACGAACACACAACGAAACCTTCGAGTACAAACCATTCCTCATCACACTTCATGTTTATAGTAGAGCACATCCTAGCTCCACTTCGCAAGTTCGCGTCTTAGAACTTGTCCTTATGGATTATCACCACAACCCCCATCATTGCGTCGTCAAGTCTGGAACATCTATATCGGATCTCATCTCTCTAAATCTTTAGATTACATCGAAAAATATGATTCTAAAATCCTCATATAATAATTTCTTCATTTTATTACAAGAATAACCGATCTAAAATACCAAAGAGGGATCTACTAACGAGTGGTGCTATAATATGTCTTTAAAGCAAAACATTTTATTTTCAAGTCAAAGCTTCCATCTACGTTTAAAACCAAAATCCTTTTTCTTTCAAAATATCACCATCATTTTACAAAACAATTTCCCAAAATATTTTCACCATTTTAAATCAATTTCAAAATAATTTTTGAGAAAATGCCATTTCATAAAAAAAATTAAAATTGAAACTCTTTGTCCAAAATATTTATGGAAGCTAGTAATTATTTGAAAATGTAGATTTCAAAACACATTTTTTGATAAATATATATTGAACCTCTCTAATCGCATCTTAATTCCTCAGTGGTACTCATCAGGTCTTTATTCACCAAAATTCTCTCATTGTTATTCTCATCTTCAAAGAACATCTTCAAATTTTTTAGTCATTCCAAATATCCAGCCTTCCTCGGCATTGGAAACTATGATATACCACTATGACTAAACTAAATATGTCCCTTAACAATCCACTGGCTTCTCCAATGTACATGCAATCAAAAGTTAACACTGAATACACCTCATCCTTCATTTATCATACATAGCAATTAAACAAACATGCAAGCAAACAAGCAAATAAGCAACCAAGTAAACAAATAAGTAAATAAAAATGATTGAAACCAATTGCAACAAATCAGGCAATCAACACAATATAAATAAGAGGAAACAATTCAAGCAAGCACGATATGAATTAATTAAGTAAACAGTCAACAATACAACACAAATAAGGAATCAAAAATAACTTAACAAGAAATAAATCTACACAAACAATTCAACCAAAATGAACAAACATAATAACAATATCATACTCTAAACATCGAAATGGATAGTTCCTACACCATATCCTGACTCTCTTCATGGAAGGGAATAAATAGACGTCCCTATAGTTCATTAAGGAGAATCGCAAAAAATAGTGAAAGAGGTAACATCATCATAATGGGTATTAGGCAAAATCAAAACTCATCTTACCCCGTCGCTTTACACAGTAAGTTGAAAAGTATATAACTGAAATTTATGAATAAGACATTATTTTAATAAAATGCTTTTTAACAAATGCCTCTAAAGTTTGTTATTAAATCAAATATTTTACTTTCACAACCATTTACATCAAATCAAATCATCCTTATTTTAGTAAAATATTCTCTCAAAGTATTGTAAGACTAGATACTTTATAATACACACGCGCGCGCGCGCACGCACATACACATCTTCTCTATAATATATTTTCAAATATATTCTCAATAAAACAATCGTCAAATTAGGACTTTTCTACCAAAACTCTTTACCCAAAAAATGTTTTCTTTTCAAAACATCATTTTCAAAAAGTCCACATTAAGTGAAAAATCATTGCAACAAAATCAATTTCCAAATAAAAAGTATTTTTTTTTGAAATCAAATATACTCCTTTGATAAAACTTTTTCTTTCAAATAAATATTTTATCGCTGTCTTTACTTAAAAAGACACTTCTCAAGTTAGAATACCTCCATTAAACTATTTTAAAATATTTCCACCAATAGCATAATATCTCAAATAAAAATATTTCTGCTATATTATTTTCAATTTTCTCTTTGTAGAAAATAATTCCTTTAAAGTAAAATATCTTTTTATGAAAATAACCTCCTTGTAATAAATTATCTCCAAATCATAATACTTATTGTGAAGAATGCTTTAATAAAATATTATTTTCTTTTTCAAATAAGCACTAAACATCAATAAGGCATTTTTGAAAAAAATTTAAATTCTATACTATTATCAAGTTTCCCTTCCTCAAATAATCTTATTAAATCAATACTCCTCAAACCTTATAGTATATATTTTAAAATATCTTTTAACAAAAATATTTCTTTTCAAAATATCCCTCAACAAAATATTTTTGCAAAGTATTTTATGTCATAATGAGGTTAAAATTATGTAACGACCAACAAATTTATCAATTTGATAAATTATATTTATTTTTAAATATTCAAATATAAGCTTTTTAAAACATAGATTATGATGTTTTGAACAATAATGATAGTAATCTTATTTTGAATAATTATTTACAAAAATATATACTTTGGCAAAATATCGATAAAATGGTCGAAAATCTTTTTATCAATAAACAGCTCTATAATTATCAGAAATCGTGTTCACGGAGCTAGATACATAAACTTATTATCTATTTAAACATGAATATAAAATAAAATTTATTTATTTTATTTTTGGAAAATAAAATGTATTTAGACATCATCAATAATGGCATCATATTTAATAACTGGCTTATGAATTTAAATTGGGATTTAATGATTTAATAATTATTATAGTTACTAAAATAATCTTTTCTTGATGACAACAATCCATTTTAATTAATTATGAAGTGATAATAAATCATTTATAATAGTTTTATAAAGATATATCTTTTACTTGAAAATATAATTAAATTCGTATCGCTTTATCGATATAATAGCACTTTCTGTAAACAATTGTTTAATATTAATGTATATGGTTTTATAATTAAAATGGGATTTTTTAGTTAATTAATAATGATGGAAAATTAGTTTTTGAATTTTGTTTACATTTATATGTAAATTAATTTATAAGTAAAAATATGACCAGAGATCAGAACTGGAATTTGTAACGTTTTAACGAATATAAGTTGTTTAAGTCGTTGCAACCTTATAAGAGAAATAAACACACACATATACATACATATGCATGTCATACATGCACATACACATACATATACAAATAAACATACATACAAACATGTATACAAATGAAACAAATTTCATGATATTTCTCTTATACTTCACCTTTAAGCATACAAAAGTCAAAATAAAAAGAAAACTTCACTTTACTCTTACACACATCAACTCACACACATGGAGCAACATGGGGGTAAGTGTTCGGCCATGCATGGTGATGGAGGAAGGAGGCAAGGGGATGAGGCAATGGTGATGAAATGGCAAATAAATATCATTATATTTTTATTCACTTCTTTGCCTATAAATACCCACCATCAATCTTCACTTCCATTCACATTTTCTTCTTCATTTTCCTAAGCTTCTTCACCTCTTTATACAATGCTTTAGTGGCTTCCTACATTAGGAAATTTATGAAGGAAAATTAGCAAAATGATGATAAATTTATATAAATATATACATTAGCAATCCACTTCAAACCAAGCTCAAATCACCCCTCGCTTCACTCTAAACCCACGGCCGCACCTCCTACCACCCAAGGCCGAGCCCATTTCCACTTGCAAGCTTAGGCCATGGCTTTCCATAGGTCGAAGGCTCAATTCCATAAGGTTTGATTCGATAGTAGCGAAGCTATAGCAAATTTTCGTAAAGTTAGAAACCAATGAAGGTGAGTAACTCTATTTATATTATGATATTTTGGATGATATATATGTTTGGCTGTGCTTGGTTGTGATGATTATGAACCATGTTTGGACATGATAATATGTTTGTTTGGATGTGTAAACAATTTTCGTTTAATACACGTCAAAAATCACAAAGGAAATCACTTTCCTTTAATAAATGAAATGGTGTATATGAGATTGGTAAACCACTTTAAAATGGTTTATAAATGTTTTATAAATACTAAAACCCAGTTTGGTGAAGTTTTGACAAGTTATGAAATTCGAGTAAAAAATAGGTGCATCGCGTAACGGTAGTTCACGATTTCGCGTCCTAAAAGTTCAAATCCATTTAGACGATGGATTTGAAGTCGGAATTCTTTGTAATAAGAATTTTCCAAACTCTTATAATCATAATTTTCAAACAAAAGAAAATAATTGAGATTTCATTTATTAAATTTTTAAATATCAGCATAACATGTTTTCAAAATAGTCGCGGTTTGGCAGTTCGGAAATCAAAGCGATAAATTCTTTAAAAGTGATATTTTTAATTCGTTAAAAATATGAAATAAATTCTATAAATGTTTTCAAAAGGATTTGAGTTATAAAAATAGAGTTCTAAATGATAGAAAAGTTGTTTTGATCAAATAAGCCTTAAAAACACTATTTGTAGCACTATTCACGACACTTTTTGCAGCAGTTTTTAATAACTTTTGAAATATGGCTTTAAACTTAAGTATTCTTTCCAAAATCTTTACTAAATGTTTTCAAATAAATAATTGAGTATTTTAAAGATAATGTGGCGGTTTTATAATTTATTTTAAAGAGTTTAATTAAATATTTTAAAGAAAAGCTGTTATAGTTAAGTGATTTAATCTTGGCTCTAAACCAATGAGTAGACTGAATTTTTTTGTTCATGGGATCCTGATATGAGATGCTTAAACTAAAGAGATGTTTAGGAGCAATCAGTGCCCTGGCTCACTTGGCCTCTGTTATCCGGCATTTTGACTCGGCTATATCCGAATTGACTGAACAAGTTAGACTCGACTATCATCAAGGCCGGTAGCCCAGAGCGATGATTGTGAGCTCCAAAAATCAAGTGCATGCACTGATGTGAAGTGACAATCAATCGAGACCAAGAGATAGACTCTCTAGAATATTCTAAGTACGTTTTAGTACCTTCCCTCGGTAGGGGATCGGTGCCTATCCCTTTCCCTATGGGATTGGTACATATCCTCAATTTTTGTCAATATAGAGTGATAAAGGAGACACCACAAGGCTATATTTAAAATCTCAAGTCGTTTGGAGTTTGTATGCTCAAGATATGGGCAAATTACTTCACCTAAGAAAGGGATCATATAAAAGGGATATGTATAGAAGGGATCGGCATATTTCAACCAAGCAAACACAAGTCAATAGAAAACAACCAATATCTCAAGATCCATAATTCCAATGGAATACTTTGGAGGGATCGGCCCCATCCCTCCAAAGGGATCGGCTGAAATCAGAATATATGCAACATCACTTCATGGAAAACAAAATATCTCACAAACCGTAAGTCGGAATGACACGAAATTTGGAGGACAAGTAGCTAACATCATAGGGAACCCCCAGAGGGATCGCACCCCATTTGGACACAAAAATATGGATTGAGGCCGATCTCTATTTTGGGCCCTAATGGGGTTGAAAATTCTTGTGTGACCTCATCTTTTCCTAGAGGTTCTTCTTTCGAAATTACAGCCCGATCCATGCACGTCTTCCCCTAAAAATACAGCAGGCGTGGAAAAGGTATCCTTCTTTCTGCTGCCAAGGCTCTTCATTTTATTATTTGTATTTGTACCAATGGATCCCAGCTGATCCAAACATTCTTGTAATCATAATTGTGCAAGATCAATGAAAATATGAAGTGGACGTAGGCCAAGATTGCCGAACCACTATAAAAATATGTGTGTTCATTTACTTTCTATGATATGTTTTAATTTCATTCATCATTTTAATCTCTATGAGATTCTGTTGGGTGTTGATGCCCATTTTTGGTGTAAAAATTTGGTGCTTTCACTGAGAATTGAATTCTCAGCTTGATTGGATCTCATCATCTTCTTATGGATTCCCATATTCGCGAGATAGATCCAGCTTTCTACCAGCAAGTTTTCTATTCTACTCAGATTAGAAAGAGATCTATAAGGAGACTATCAATCATGGCTGGAGCAACCAAGTCTACTTCCTATGTTGCTGAAGGAAATGCTGATGCTAGTGTTCTTGTTCGGAGTTGTTCATGTGTTTGTGTTCATATGGCAAAACGATGCTCAAGTTGATCACATGCAAGCTCAATTGGAGAAATGACTTATGACAAGGGATCGTACCTGATCAATTCTACAGCATACAAAAAGAATACCGGCATGTCCAACTATAAATTTCAAATCCTGTATATTTCAACTATAACAAGAGAAATAGCTGATCCCTCTATCAAAGTACTACATTCACTACCGATCCTTCCATACTCCATATGACTGATCTCTCCATACTCCATACGACCGATCCCTCCATACTCCACACGACCGATCCCTCCATACTCCGTATGACCGATCCCTCTCATAAAACATTCAATACCGACCACTAAGGGATTGGGCATGTTACGACTGATCGATCTATTCGCTACAAATCCCTATGTCGCGTTTGTCCAGAACCGAACACATGTTCAACCGTTCCCTGTACCACACTCAACTACAATCGATCCCTATACCACTGACCCCTCACCAAGGCAATTCATCCGACCCCTATACCCCTCACTAAGGGATTGGGTATGACGGCTTTGGTGACGACCATCCTATGCCGCTTATTATGTTATCTCAAAGTATAGCTATCCATCATCAAATCATCACTTACAATTATGAAACCTCCAAAATGGAATCATGAGTGGTAGTCATCAAAAACCATCAAAGATCGTCGAAACGTTTGTCGAGAAACTCCCATCAAGGTTGACCCAAAGTAATCACCCATTAAACTCAAAGCAAACTCAGGAAATTCTGGCCCAAGGTCAAACTCTGGTAAAACCAAGATTTTCACCAATATGAGTCCAAGCACCGTTCACCACCAACCCAACACTTTGAATTCAGCGACTCCAAGCGAACTAGGGACTGAATCCAAGCAAAGAGAAAATTTTCTTGGGTCTAACTCCAAGTAAATTATTACTAATTCGTCAATACAGGTCCATCTTGTTTCGGTCATAACTCAGAACCACAGACTCCAAATGACTAAAAACTTGGTGTGCAACCTTAAGAGGCCTTCCTTACCGCCTTATATGGATCACAACTCAGTTGGGTGAAAGTTTGGAGATTGTCACCTACCAGCGACCCCATCAAAACCCATTCGCCATTAGGTTGGCATTCTCAACCATTCAAATGTTAGACAACCATGCATATATCATTCACAAGCATTACAAGCGACCGTAACTTTAAAATGGACTAGATTAATGATGATTAAAGCATCTCCACCAGTCATACCTTATTCATCAAAGCCTTTCATCATGCAGAATATCCGAGGAGATTCATTGTGCCGACCATGCCAGCATACTCTATGAACATAGACCCTGAAAAACATCTCATGAAGTACGAGTGGCACATGGATCCCGCTAGAGAGACGGATGCCATCAAATGCATATGTTTTCCCATATTACTTAAAGGAATAACGATCATGCGGTTTACGTAGTTACCACCCAGGTCCATCTCCTCATCCGATCAACTGGATCAGATTTTGTCAAGCAATTCAGGATGCATGCGACTCACACCAAGGATACGATATCCTTGTCCAATTTATTCCAAGCGGCAGGCGAGCCGCTCAAAGACTTCTGACAGAGATTTAACACCGGTGTTACCGAAGTAAGCAATCCCAGCGAGAATATCATACTGATGACACCGATAAGGGGAATCGACCCCGAGACACACTTTGGCGATTAGTTACCTGGAGAGCCTCTTACGACCTTGAGTCATTTCTGTTACAAAGCGAACTAGAACCTAAGCAAGGAGGAGGCAAAGCAAACTAGGGAAAAGAAAATTGTAGGCCCGTTGTCCAAAGGGCTTTAAAGCGAGTCTAGTAATGACGATGCCCTAGATGAGAACTCGGATTCTAGGAGATGTCCTAGAATCCCAAAATTCGACTCATATACTCCTTTGAATGATTCAATCGAAAACATCTACTTGTAGACTCATGACTCGGAGCAGTACCGGAAACCCGCCTCAAGAGAGTCCACCCAACCCAAAAGATATTTGGGAAATGTTGTGTATTTCAAGATACACATGGTCATAACACTGACGATTGCAAACACCACCGAGATATGATCGGAATGTTGATTTGGAAAGGAAAGTTTTAATAATATGTGCAAACCCCGTAGAATGGCGGCAAAGGAACATCCGATCAATAAAGAACACTGATGATCAATTGGACCACCTACGATCGACTTCCAACTGAGAAGGGTTGGGATGAAGTGAAATAGCGATCATACGACTCTGCTTTACTTATCAATAAGATTTATTTTAATTTCAATTATGTTGTGAACTACGACTAACTTGAACTAAACTACTTCCAAATGATGCAACTGACCAAGTACTTAGAGTTGGGCGCCAACTGACCTCCACAGACCACGATTTGGACCTTTGGAGGATCATTAAGACGAGCGTTATTAACTGCTCATCAGCTACTATTTGCCCCTGACTTGGGGGTAAGAACTTGAAACGGAAAGTGGGTGTGACTCGACCATCCACTTCTTATTTTGTACTTCAATCCTGACAAGACATCAATGCCTTGCTCAGAGCTCGGCAAGGACAAACTCCAATGTAATATGGGCACGACTGGCCATCCACTCATTAACCTCCACACTTGGCTTGGACACCAAAGAAAGACTTGGAGCGGATGTGACCTGATCATCCACTCCCCGGCTCATACTTGAAGTTCACCAAAATACATATGCCTCTCCCAAAGCTCATCAATGCCGAGATCCAATTAACGTATATGTGATTTGATCGTCTACACATCAATTAAAGTGGATGTGATCTGATCGTCAACACATCAACTACTGCCCTGGACATAGGGGAAGTTCGAAAGCTCGACTTAAAGTAGGCATGACTGACTGCCTACTCATCAACCACCACTCTTAACACGTGGACATCTACAGCTTGAGGTGGATGTGAATTGATCGTCCACCCAAAAACTCTCTCCCTCAACTTGTTGGGAGGAGTACTAAGCAAATTGGACTAGACCTAACCATCCAATACATGCATGGATGCAATCTAGCCATCCATCACTTACTCCCTTCCTTGACTTGATTGGAGGAGCTACAAGCACCAAGTGGATGTGAATCGACCGTCCATTTTCCAAGCTTTGTCCTTGATGTTGGGGGTAGAATTCCATTCCACGAATGAACGCGATTCAACCGTTCATTCGACAAATCTTACCTCGACTTGACAATTGGAGAATAAATCAAAAACGGGTGTGACCTGACCACCTATCATATAACCTTAGTTACTAAAGCACGGACCGGAGTATAAATACCAAAAGATGGACATGGTCCGACCGTCCATCGGTCAACTCTAGTTCCCAGAGTGTGGACTGGAGTATAAACACAAAAATATGGACACGGTCCGATCGTCCATCGATCAACTCTAGTTCCTAGACTACGGACTGGAGTATAAACACAAAAAGATAGACATGGTTTGACCGTCCACCAACCAATTCTAGTCTTTGGAGCATGGTCAGGAGTATAAATACTATAAAAAAGTGGACGCGGTTCGACCATCCGCTCTCCAACTCTTCCCCTGGCTTAGGGCAAAGACACAACTCAAAGTGGATGCGTTCCAACCATCTACTCCCCTGCTCGAGCACAGAGTTTGCCAAAGTACACTTCTCACTCCCAAGGCTCGGCAGAAGTAAGATCTAAATGAAAGTGGATGCGGTACGACCATCCACGCATCGACTTCTACCTTGGATGCAAGGGGTAGTTTGAGAGCCCAAGTTTAAATCAAATACGACCCGACCATCTGCTAATCATCTCCTTCCCATTATTCGACGTGAAGAACTCCAAGTAAGAGTGAACGTGATATGACCGACCACTCTTCGACTACTGCCCCTGACTTGGGAGTAGAAGAAATGAGTAAGGAAAATGTGGTTTGACTATTTTTTGTAATAACTCTAAGTCCCTAGAGTGTGAACTGGAGTATAAACACAAATTGGTTATGATTCGACCACTCGCCAACAAACTCTTATCCCTTGAGTGCGGATATGAATATAAACAAATAGATGAGTGTGGTTAGACCACTCACTGTTCCATAAACTCTAACCTGAACTTGACAAAAGGAGTATAAGCATACTACGGATGAGGTTCGACCATCTGCGAACTAACTACACCGACCCGAAGTTGGGGGTAGGAGTATAACCACTAAAATCTAAATACGACAGCTCATTATAGCTCTGGCTTGGTGTTCTTCACGACTTAAGGCAACAACTGCAAGGAGGCCTTAATACCAAACCAATCGAAATGACATCCGAAGTAATAGGAGACCGATTATATCATACCTCTGGATCGCCAGGCAATATCAACCCGAACTCTTTATATCATGCCACTGGATTAACGGTTAATATCGATCCATACCAACCACAAATAGAGGTAAACCGAATATCCATCGAATAACTTCGATCACCACAACATGGATAAGAGAATAAACCATGAATGAGTGTGACATGACCATTCATTTTTCATCACTCTACTTCGATCCATCAAGAGAAATATGAAACCAGATGGGCATGAATTGACCACTCCTGAGCTAACTTTATCCCTTAATCCGATGAGAAAACATAAATCAAAATGGATGTGACTGACCGTCTAGCTTCGATTGAATGCAACACGACCGTTCACTCGCTAGCTCCGACCATGATTCGACTAGAAGAGAAATCTAGAATGGACATGACTTAACCATCTGCTCACTGATCTTTGCCCCTTGTTCGAGAGTCAGAGCATCAATCAGGGATTTGGATGTGACTTGACCATCTATTCTTTGGGTCCTTACCCAGAGTATGGCGACATTTGCACCAAAAGTGTATGGGATTGACCATCCAGTACTTAACTTATGCTCGAAATTCGATGGAGCATCGAGGTCTTACCTCGGAGAAGAAAAACCAGAATACAATCAAGAATAGGCATGACACAACCTTCCATTAACTAACTCGATACCATGATTCGACGGGAAAGAGTATAAAGCTAAAGCGGACATGATTTTCCAATCCACTTATTAACATCTGCCCCAAACTATGGGGGAACGAGCAAGAATCAAGATGAATGTAACTGGGTCATTCATCATTCAACTCTCAGTCTTCGGAGTTTAGTCGGGAGAATAAACATACCTAGTATGAAACTTGACCGTCCATGTAGAACATCTATCGACCTGAGACTAGGGGCAGAAGTATGATCATCCAAAAGCTAATGCGACAGCTCAATACTGTGACTCATGCCTGGTGTTTACAATGAGTCGAAGCTACGAACGAAAGGATGCCTGAAGATAGAATCATCGAATGGATGCCATGTCTCATGGGCAACTGACCATCATTCTGACCCTAAAGACGAGCAATGAACGGTGAGTACAATGAATGGAAAGTGCGTTACTCGAATAAAAAAGGCTAAACTCAACTCGGTATTTGATTGAACGTTCCTTCAAGCCTGATCTTCAACCATTGTAGTCACTAAAAGCATCTAGAACCCATCACTATTAGACTCAATATCTCATGACGTGGTTCAGAAAATTCGACCAGAGTGACTGTCATCGTTGACCGTCCAAATCAGATTTCTCATCGATTGTTACCCAAAATAGTTACATTCCAATTCGAAGATTGGTTAGACCTGAACAAGGTGAACCTGAAAGACAACTTTCCACTTCCAAGGATCGGCCAGTTGATAACCTGACCGTTTAATATGAACTGCTTTCATTCATGCACGTGTGCTCCTGATACAACCAGATTCCAATACACATCTCGAACATGGACCACACCAGTTTCATTATTGATCTGAGATTATATTACTATGTTTCCAAAGATCGGATCAGACAATAAATGGAAGTATATATGGATGATATGTTCATGAGGTCACAGTGATCAAGTGACGACATCGATGACTTGGCAGAGAAGTTCATTTTATCCAAAAATACGAAATAAAACTCAATCCCTTGAAATGCTCTTCTGGCATTGCATTAGGGAAATTCTTAGTTTACATCGTCAATTCTCGTGGAATTGAAACCAATCTCAAGAAGATTAAGGAAATCAAAGACATCCAGGTACCGAAGACAATCAAGCAAGTACAAAGCCCAAATGGGAAGGTTGTCGCCCTAAGCCGGTTCATCTTCAGGGCCGCCGACAAGTGTGTTCCCTTCTTCAACTTAAACAGGAGAGGGAAGAGAAACTTTGAATGGATGCATGACTGCATTGATGTGTTTCAAGCTTTGGTAGATCGCTTAGAGAGACCTCTTATCCTATCCAAGCCACTGGATCGAAAGACTTATACATCTATTTAGTGGTGTCGGTACATGCCATAAATGCTGCACTGTTACGCAAAGAGAATCGAATCCAGAGGTCAGTATATTATGTTAGCAAGTGACTGACAGGTGCTGAGAGAAACTACCCTAAGTTGGAAAAGCTCGCGTACTGCCTGTTGGTTGCATCATGAAAGCTTTTCCCTTAATTATAGGCTCACCCCATCAACGTCTACACCGACCAGCCATTACGACGGGTCCTACAACGACCCGAGACATTTGGAAGGTTGCTCAAATGGAATATCAAGCTACGCCAATTCGATATCACTTATCTCCCTGGGAGAGCTATCTAGGGATAGACATTGGCGGACTTCATACTTGAATTCACTGCACCAGATGACTCTCCGGAGAGTAGTGGAGAACCGACCAACCGATGGAAAATGTATATGGTTGGAGCATCCAACGATCGGTGTTTTGGCGCCAGAGTCGTGTTAGTGACTCCTATGGAACGATCGATCTGCTATGCCCTGAAACTCGACTTCCCTGCAACAAATAACGAAGCTGAGTATGAAGCCTTGATCTCCGGGCTCAAACTTGCCAGAGAACTGAGGGTGAAAACTTTAGAAATCTTTTGTGATTCCCAGATAATAATATGCCAAGTTAGGGGAGACTACCAGGCTAAAGGACAATGACTCGCTCTGTACCTTATCCGAGTCCAACAGCTATTAGTTGACTTTGAGTATCATGACATCATGAACATTCCCCTGGATCAAAACAAAGAGGCCAACTCATTGGCAAAGTTTCCTAGCACTGAGGATACACAACAGATAGGCTTGGTTCCAATCGAAGTACTAGATGCTCCGAGCATAAACCAAATGGAAATCAACTGGGTACTAGAGGAGGAGCCTGAGAAAGAGATATAAATGACTCCGATTAAAGGTTATCTGCAACAAGGGATCCTTCCTGGACGAAGGATTGAAAAACGACATATCCTCCATAAAGTTTCATGCTACATCATCCAAGATGGAGTCATGTATAGAAAGGCTTTCTCCATTACCCTGCTTCAGTGTATCATCCATAATGAAGTCAAAAGAGTCTTGAGAGAAGTCCATGAAGGAGAATGCGACGATCACGCCAAGGAGCAAACCCTGATAAAGAAAAATACTCCACTCCGTGTATTATTGGCGAACTGTCACTCGAGATGCAACTGATCACGCTAGACAAGGTGACAAGTTCTATATGTTTGCCAAAATTTCGAGAGCCCCACCTATGGAAATTATTCAAATGGTCAGTGCATAGCCGTTCACCACTTGGGGTATTGACATCATTGGATCCTTGCTGATTACTAAAGGAGGTGCGAAATACGCCATCGTAGCATTGGATTACTACACCAAATGGGCTAAAGCTGAACATTTAGCTGCGATCACAATGAAAAAATATTAAATTTGAAGACTTCTGCCGTCGGAATCATATTGAGAAAAGATTCATGGTAGTTTCTCACCCTCAAGCTAATGGACAAGTCAAAGCTATTAACAAAATCATAAAGTCCATTCTGAAGAAGCGTTTGGAAAAGGCTAGAGCAAGTGGAAAATGCAATATCTCACAAACCGTAAGTCGAAATGACACGAAATTTGGAGGACAAGTAGCTAACATCATGGGGAACCCCCAGAGGGATCGCACCACATTTGGACACAAAAATATGGATTGGGGTCGATCCCTATTTTTGGCCGTAATGGGGTTGAAAATTCTTATGTGACCTCGTCTATTCCTAGAGGTTCTTCTTTTGAAATTTCAGCCCGATCCATAAACGTCATCCCCTATAAATACAGTAGGCATGGAAAAGGTATCCTTCTTTCTACTGCCAAGGTTCTTCATTTTATTATTTAAATTTGTACCAATGGATCTCAGCTGATCCAAACATTCTTGTAATCATAATTGTGCAAGATCAATGAAAATATGAAGTGGACGTAGGCCAAGATTGCCGAACCACTATAAAAATATGTGTCTTCATTTACTTTCTATGATATGTTTTAATTTCATTCATCATTTTAATCTCTATGAGATTCTGTTGGGTGTTGATGCCCATTTTTGGCGTTAACATTTTCGTGCTTTCACTGAGAATTGAATTCTCAGCTTGATTGGATCTCATCATCTTCTTGTGGATTCCCATATTCGCGTGATAGATCCAGCTTTCTACCAGCAAGTTTCCTATTCTACTCAGATTAGAAAGAGATCTATAAGGAGACTATCAATCATGGTTGGAGCAACCAAGTCTACTTCCTATGTTGCTGAAGGAAATGTTGATGCTAGTGTTCTTGTTCGGAGTTGTTCATGTGTTTGTGTTCATATGGCGAAAAGATGCTCAAGTTGATCACATGCAAGCTCAATTGAAGAAACGACTTATGACAAGGGATCGTACCTGATCAATTCTACAGCATACAAAAGGAATACCGGCATGTCCAACTATAAATTTCAAATCCTGTATATTTCAACTATAACAAGAGAAATAGCTGATCCCTCTATCAAAGTACTACATTCACTACTGATCCTTCCATACTCCATATGACTGATCTCTCCATACTCCATACGACCGATCCCTCCATACTCCACACGACCGATCCCTCCATACTTCATATGACTGATCCCTCTCATAAAACATTCAATACTGACCACTAAGGGATTGGGCATGTCATGACCGATCGATCTATCCGCTACAAATCCCTATGTCGCGTTTGTCCAGAACCGAACCCATGTTCAACTGATCCCTGTACCACACTCAACTACAATCGACCCTATACCACCGACCCTCACCAAGGCAATTCAGCCGACCCCTATAACACTGATCCCTATACCACCGATCCCACATTCATACACTTCCTCATGCCATAACGGATCCCATTCTTGAACCGCTCCACTGCACGAGCAAGGATCGACAAAGTGAAGAAGGTAGGGATTGGAAAAGTGAAAGAAGAAGGGATAGGTGCGCAATTTAAAGGGATCGGCCAATAAATAAAAATAAATCAAGCACCCAAACCCGTGCCATAGCGCAGTGCCCCCACATTCTGGATTAAGAACTCAACCTAAAGATGGTGCATTCTATCCACTTCCCTTACGTCCTATGACTGGCCGGGGCGTAGGGGATCAAGCGGTAGCTGCTGAATTGCAGCCAAGGAATAGACAAGGAATTGCTATTCAAATGGTACTTCCAAAGGCTGGAGAACCAAGGTGATATGGTGCAAATTGGGATTTGTTACTGGATTAGACTTCTAAGGTAGATTACGACTGCTCTTAACTGACCAACTTTCGAACGCCTAATTTGGCAGCTATGGTATGACGGCTTTGGTGACGACCAACCTATGCCGCTTATTATGTTATCTCAAAGTATAGCTATCCATCATCAAATCATCACTTACAATTATGAAACCTCCAAAATGGAATCACGAGTGGTAGTCATCAAAACCCATCAAAGATCGTCGAAAGGTTTGTCGAGAAACTCCCATCAAGGTTGACCCAAAGTAATCACCCATTAAACTCAAAGCAAACTCAAGAAAATCTGGCCCAAGGTCAAACTCTGGTAAAACCAAGATTTTCACCAATATGAGTCCAAGCACCGTTCATCACCAACCCAACACTTTGAATTCAGCGACTCCAAGCGAACTAGGGACTGAATCCAAGCAAAGAGAAAATTTTCTTGGGTCTAACTCCAAGTAAATTATTACTAATTCGCCAATACAGGTCCATCTTGTTTCGGTCATAACTCAGGAACACAGACTCCAAATGACTCAAAACTTGGTGTGCAACCTTAAGAGGCCTTCCTCACCGCCTTATATGGATCGCACCTCAGTTGGGTGAAAGTTTGGGGATCGTCACCTATCAGTGACCCCATCCAAACCCATTCGCCATTAGGTCGGCATTATCAACCATTCAAATGTTGGACAACCATGCATACATCATTCACAAGCATTACAAGCGACCGTAACTTGAAAATGGACTAGATTGATGATGATTAAAGCATCTCTGCCAGTCATACCTTATTCATCGAAGCCTTTCATCATGCAGAATATCCGAGGAGATTCATTGTGCCGACCATGCCAACATACTCTGTGAACATAGACCCTCAAAAACATCTCATGAAGTACGAGTGGCACATGGATCCCGCTAGAGAGACGGATGCCATCAAATGCATATGTTTTCCCATATTACTTAAAGGAATAACGATCATGCGGTTTACGTAGTTACCACCCAGGTCCATCTCCTCATCCGATCAACTGGATCAGATTTTGTCAAGCAATTCAGGATGCATGCGACTCACACCAAGGATACGATATCCTTGTCCAATTTATTCCAATCGACAGGCAAGCCGCTCAAAGACTTCTGACAGAGATTTAACACCGGTGTTACTGAAGTAAGCAATCCCAGCGAGAATATCATACTGATGACGCCGATAAGGGGAATCGACCCCGAGACACACTTTGGCGATTAGTTACATGGAGAGCCTCTTACGACCTTGAGTCATTTCTATTACAAAGTGAACTAGAACCTAAGCAAGGAGGAGGTGAAGCAAACTAGGGAAAAGAAAAATGTAGGCCCGTTGTCCAAAGGGCTTTAAAGCGAGTCCAATAATGACGATGCCCTAGATGAGGACTCGGATTCTAGGAGATGACCCAGAATCCCAAAATTCGACTCATATACTCCTTTGAATGATTCAATCGAAAACATCTACTTGTAGACTCATGACTCGGAGCAGTACCAGAAACCCGCCTCAAGGGAGTCCACCCAACCCAAAAGATATTTGGGAAATGTTGTGTATTTCAAGATACACATGGTCATAACACTGACGATTGCAAACACCGCCGAGATAAGATTGGAATGTTGATCTGGAAAGGAAAGTTTTAAAAATATATGCAATCCCCGCAGAATGGCAGGCAAGGAACATCCGATCAATAAAGAACTCTGATTATCAATTGGACCACCTACGATCGACTTCCAACTAAGAAGGGTTGGGATGAAGTGGAATAGCGATCATACGACTCTGCTTTACTTATCAATAAGATTTATTTTAATTTCAATTATGTTGTGAACAACAACCAACTTGAACTAAACTACTTCCAAATGATGCAGCTGACCAAGTACTTAGAGTTGGGAGCCAACCAACCTCCACAGACCACGATTGGACCTTTGGAGGATCATTAAGACGAGCGTGATTAATTTCTCATCAGCTACCATTTGCCCTTGACTTGGGGGCAAGAACTTGAAACGGAAAGTGGGTGTGACTCGACCATCCACTTCTTATTTTGTACTTCAATCCTGACAAGACATCAATGCCTTGCTCAGAGCTCGGCAAGGACAAACTCCAATGTAATGTGGGCACGACTGGCCATCCACTCATTAACCTCCACACTTGGCTTGGACACCAAAGAAGGACTTGGAGCGGATGTGACCCGATCAACCACTCCCCGGCTCATACTTGAAGTTCACCAAAATACATATGCCTCTCCTAAAGCTCATCGATGCCGAGATCCAATTAAAGTGGATGTGATTTGATCGTCTACACATCAATTAAAGTGGATGTGATCTGATCTTCTACACATCAACTCCTGCCCTGGAAATAGGGGAAGTTCGAAAGCTCGACTTAAAGTAGGCATGAATGACTGCCTACTCATCAAACACCACCCTTAACACGTGGACATCTGCAGCTTGAGGTGGATGTGACTTGATTGTCCACCCAAAAACTCTCTCCCTCAACTTGTTGGGAGGAGTACTAAGCAAATTGGACTAGACCTAACCATCCAATACAGGCATGGATGTGATCTAGCCATCCATCACTTACTCCCTTCCTTGACTTGATTGGAGGAGCTACAAGCACCAAGTGGATGTGAATCGACCGTCCATTTGCCAATCTTTGTCCTTGATGCTGGGGTAGAATTCCATTCCACGAATGAACGTGATTCAACCATTCATTCGACAAATCTTACCTCGACTTGACAATTGGAGAATAAATCAAAAATGGGTGTGACATGACCACCTATCATATAACCCTAGTTCCTAAAGCACGAACCGGAGTATAAACACCAAAAGATGGACATGGTCCGACCGTCCATCGATCAATTCTAGTTCCCAGAGTGCGGACTGGAGTATAAACACAAAAAGATGGACACGGTCCGATTGTCCATCGATCAACTCTAGTGACTAGATTACGGAATGGAGTATAAACACAAAAAGATAGACATGGTTTGACCGTCCACCAACCAACTCTAGTCTTTGGAGCATGGTCAGGAGTATAAATACTATAAAAAAGTGGACGCGGTTCGACCATCCGCTCTCCAACTCTTCCCCCTGGCTTAGGGCAAAGACACAACTCAAAGTGGATGCGGTCCAACCATCTACTCCTTTGCTCGGGCATAGAGTTTGCCAAAGTACACTTGTCACTCCCAAGGCTCGGCAAAAGTAAGAACTAAATGAAAGTGGATGCGGTATGACCATCCACGCGTCGACTTCTACCTTGGATGCAAGGGGTAGTTTGAGAGCCCAAGTTTAAATCAAATACGACCCAACCATCTGCTAATCATCTCCTTCCCATTATTCGACGTGAAGAACTCCAAGTAAGAGAGAACGTGATATGATCGACCACTCTTCGACTACTGCCCCTTACTTGGGAGCAGAAGAAATGAGTAAGGAAAATGTGGTTCGACCATTTTTTGGAATAACTCTAAGTCCCCAAAGTGTGAACTGGAGTATAAACACAAATTGGTTATGATTCGACCACTCGCCAACAAACTCTTATCCCCAGAGTGCGGATATGAGTACAAACAAATAGATGAGTGTGGTTAGACCACTCACTGTTCCATAAACTCTGACCTGAACTTGACAAAAGGAGTATAAGCATACTATGGATGAGATTCGACCATCTGCGAACTAACTCCACCGACCCGAAGTTGGGGGTAGGAGTATAACCACTAAAAGATAAATACGACAACTCATTATAGCTCTGGCTTGGTGTTCTTTACAACTTAAGGCAACAACTGCAAGGAGGCCTTAATACCAAACCAATCGGAATGACATCTGAAGTAATAGGAGACCGATTATATTATACCTCTGGATCGACAAGCAATATCAACCCGAACTCTCTATATCATGCCACTGGATTAATGGTCAATATCGATCCACACCAACCACAAATAGAGGTAAACCGAACATCCATCGAATAACTTCGATCACCATAACATGGATAGAAGAATAAACCATGAATGAGTGTGACATGACCATTCATTTTTCATCCCTCTACTTCGATCCGTCAAGAGAAATATGAAACCAGATGGGCATGAATTGACCACTCTTGAGCTAACTTTATCCCTTAATACGATGAGAAAACATAAATCAAAATGGATGTGACTGACCATCTAGCTTCGACTGAATGCAACACGACCGTTCACTTGCTAGCTCCGACCATGATTCGACTAGAAGAGAAATCTAGAATGGACATGACTTGACCATCTGCTCACTGATCTTTGCCCCTTGTTCGAGAGTCAGAGCATCAATCAGGGATTTGGATGTGACTTGACCATCTATTCTTTGGGTCCTTACCCAGAGTATGGCGACATTTGCACCAAAAGTGGACGGGATTGACCATCCAGTACTTAACTTATGCTCGAAATTCGATGGAGCATCGAGGTCTTACCTCGGAGAAGAAAAACCAGAATACAATCAAGAATAGGCATGACACAACCTTCCATTAACTAACTCGATACCATGATTCGACGGGAAAGAGTATAAAGCTAAAGCGGACATGATTTTCCTATCCACTTATTAACATCTGCCCCAAACTGTGTGGACACGAGCAAGAATCAAGATGAATTTAACTGGGCCATTCATCATTCAACTCTCAGTCTTCGGAGTTTAGTCGGGAGAATAAACACACCTAGGATGAAACTTGACCGTCCAGGTAGAACATCTATCGATCTGAGACTAGGGGCAAAAGTGTGATTATCCAAAAGCTAACGCGATAGCTCAATACTGTGACTCATGCCTGGTGTTTACAACGAGTCGAAGCTACGAACGAAAGGATGCCTGAAGATAGAATCATCGAATGGATGCCACGTCTCATGGGCAACTGACCATCATTCTGACCCTAAAGACGTGCAATGAACGGCGAGTACATTGAATGGAAAGTGCGTTACTCGAATACAAAAGGCTAAACTCAACTCGGCATTTGATTGAACGTTCCTTCAAGCCTGATATTCAACCATTGTAGTCACTAAAAGCATCTAGAACCCATCTCTATTAGACTCAATATCTCATGACGAGGTTCGGAAAATTCGACCAGAGTGACTGTCATCATTGTCCTTCCAAATCGGATTTCACATCGATTGTTACCCAAAATAGTTACGTTCCAATTTGAAGATTGGTTAGACCTGAACAAGGTGAACTTGAAAGACAACTTTCCACTTCCAAGGATCGGCCAGCTGATAACCTAACCGTTGAATATGAACTGCTTTCATTCATGCAATTGTGCTCCAGATACAACCAGATCCCAATACACATCTCCAACATGGATCACACCAGTTTCATTACTGATCTGAGGTTATATTACTATGTTTCCAAAGATCGGATCGGACAATCAATGGAAGTATATATGGATGATATGCTCATGAGGTCACGGTGATCAAGTGACCACATCGATGACTTGGCAGAGAAGTTCATTTTATCCAAAAATACGAAATAAAACTCAATCCCTCGAAATGCTCTTCTGGCATTGCATTAGGGAAATTCTTGGGTTTCATCGTCAATTCTCGCAGAATTGAAACCAATCTCAAGAATATTAAGGAAATCAAAGACAATTAGGTACCAAAGACAATCAAGCAAGTACAGAGCCCAAATGGGAAGGTTGCTACCCTAAGTCGGTTCATCTTTAGGGCCACCGACAAGTGTGTTCTCTTCTTCGACTTAAACAGGAGAGGGAAGAGAAACTTTGAATGGACACAGGACTGCATTGATGTGTTTCAAGCTTTGGTAGATCGCTTAGAGAGACCTCCCATCCTATCCAAGCCAATGGATCGGAAGACTTATACATCAATTTAGTGGTGTCTGTACATGCCATAAATGCTGCACTGTTACGCGAAGAGAATCGAATCCAGAGGTCAGTATATTATGTTAGCAAGTGACTGACAGGTGCTGAGAGAAACTACCCTAAGTTGGAAAAGCTTGTGTACTGCCTGTTGGTTGCATCATGAAAGCTTTTCCCTTACTTCTAGGCTCACCCCATAAACGTCTACACCGACCAGCCGTTACGACGGGTCCTACAACGACCCGAGACATTTGGAAGGTTCCTCAAATGGAATATCAAGCTACGCCAATTCGATATCACTTATCTCCCTGGCAGAGCTATCTAGGGATAGACATTAGCGGACTTCATACTTGAATTCACTGCACCAGATGACTCTCCGGAGAGTAGGAGAGAACCGAACAACCGATGGAAAATGTATATGGTTGGAGCATCCAACGATCGGTGTTTTGGCCCCAGAATCTTGTTAGTGACTACTAAGGAACGATCGATCTACTATGCCCTGAAACTCGACTTCCCTGCAACAAATAACGAAGCTGAGTATGAAGCCTTGATCGCCGGACTCAAACTTGCCAGAGAACTAAGGGTGAAAACTTTAGAAATCTTTTGTGATTCCCAGATAATAATATGCCAAGTTAGAAGAGACTACCAGGGTAAAGGACAATGACTCGCTCTGTACCTTATCTGATTCCAACAGCTATTAGTTGACTTTGAGTATCATGACATCACGAACATTCCCCTGGATCAAAACAAAGAGGCCGACTCATTGGCAAAGTTTCCTAGCACCGTGGGTACACAACAGATAGGCTTGGTTCCAATCGAAGTACTAGATGCTCTGAGCATAAACCAAATGGAAATCAACTGGGTACTAGAGGAGGAGCCTGAGAAAGAGATATAAATGACTCCGATTAAAGGTTATCTGCAACAAGGGATCCTTCCTGGACGAAGGATTGAAAAACGACACATCCTCCATATAGTTTCATGCTACATCATCCAAGATGGAGTCATGTATAGAAAGGCTTTCTCCATTCCCCTGCTTCAGTGTATCGTCCATGAAGGAGAATGTGACGATCACACCAAGGAGAAAACCCTGATAAAGAAAAATACTCCGCTCCATGTATTATTGGCCAACTGTCACTCCAGATGCAACTGATCACGCTAGACAAGGTGACAAGTTCTAGATGTTTGCCAAAATTTCGAGAGCCCCACCTATGGAAATTATTCAAATGGCCAGTGCATAGCCGTTCACCAATTGGGGTATTGACATCATTGGATCCTTGCTGATTACTAAAGGAGGTGCGAAATACGCCATCGTAGCATTGGATTACTACACCAAATGGGCTAAAACTGAACATTTAGCCGCAATCACAACGAAAAAATGTTAAATTTGAAGACTTCTGCCGTCGGAATTATATTGAGAAAAGATTCACGGTAGTTGCTCACCCTCAAGCTAATGGACAAGTCAAAGCTATTAACAAAATCATAAAGTCCATTCTGAAGAAGCGTTTGGAAAAGGCTAGAGCAAGTGGGTCGACGAAGACACATCAGCATTATCTGCATACAGAACCACCCATAAGTCCGTGACAGGCCATACTCCATTTGATCTTTTTTAAGGCTCTGAGGCCATCATCCCTTTAGAACTTAGAGTCCCTTCTCATAAAGTGACTTATTGTGACCCCTATTTCATTATAAAAAAATATAAACAAGGAATTGCAATCCAATTGTAATTAAACCATAAGAAGTTGGTGATGACCCATAGGCATACAAACGCATCTGAGAACCAATGACAAGAATTTGTACCTGAACGTGCACGTGTATATTCTAAAAATTCAAAATTTTAAATCGACAGAAATTAAATTCTCACCTGAAGCTTTCAAAGAAGAAACTGAATCTGAGAGCCAAAGCTTACTAGCCCTGTAGAACCGGACACAAATAACAATTAAACGAATATAATCTTGAATTTATACTATTGGAAATCGACCAAGCGTCATGACGATCAAAAAGAGATATGACAATTTGGGAAAATAATTCAATGGAAGGATAGCGACTATTCAGAAAACTGAATGGATTTCTTTCCGGCGACTCCAACTTGCTTCGATTCAAAGCATGCCATGTTCAACACAAGACATACTTTGTGGGCAAGTGTTATCCAACATTTTGACCCGGCTATATCCGAATAGACTGGACAAGTTAGACTCGACTATCGTCAAGGCCAGTAGCCCAGAGCGATAATTGTGAGGTCCAGAATCAAGTGCAAGCACTGATTTGAAGCGATGATCAACTGAGTCCAAGAGATAGACTCTCCAAAATATTCTAAGTACGGATTAGTATCTTCCCCAGGTAGGGGAATGGTGCCTATCCCTTTTCCAAAGGATCGGTACATATCCTCAATTTTTTTTCAATATAGAGTGACAAGGAGGCCCCACGAGGCTATATTTCAAATCTCAAGTCGTTTGGAGTTTGTATGCACAAGTTATAGGCAAAATAGTTCACTTAAAAAAGGGATCGGTATAAAAGGGATCGTATAAAAGGGATCGGTATAAAAGGGATCGTACAGAAGGGATCAACATATTTTAGCCAAGCAAGTGCAAGTCAATATAAAATAATTAATATCTCAAGGTCCATAAGTCCAATGTATATGAGACTTTGGGAACAAGATGTAGGGACCCTAGGGAGCCTACTCTAGGGATCGCACATCAAATGGGATACTCTGGAGGGATCGGCCCCTATCCCTCCAAAGGGATCGGCCCCTATCCCTCCAAAGGGATCGGCTAAATTAGAATACATGCAACATCACTTCACGGAAAACGTAATATCTCACAAACCATAAGTCGAAATGGCATGAAATTTGGACGGCAAGTAACTAACATCATGGGGAACCCTCTAAAGAGATCACACCCCATTTGGAAACCAAAATAGGGATCGGGGACGATCCCTATTATAGGCCCTAATGAGCCCGAAAATTCTTGTGCGACCTCGTCTTGGCCTGGAGGTTCTTCTATCGAAATTTCAACCCGATCCATGCACGTCTTTCCCTACAAATACAACATGCATGACATCAGAAAAGGGATCCTTCTTTCTGTTTCCAAGGCTCTTCCATTTTTTTCTTCATTTTTGTACTAATGTATCCCATTTGATGCAAACTTTCTTATAATCATAACCAAGTGCAAGATAAAATATAAAGTGGACGTAGGCCAAGATTGCCAAACCACTATAAAAATATGTGTGTTCATTTACTTTCTCTCATATGATTTAATTGCATTCATCATTTTAATCTATAAGAGATTCTGTTGGATGTTGATGCCCATTTTTGGCATCAAAGGCCCCTTTCCTATGCGGTAACGGATAAGGTCGAAATGTCAGAAACGAGGCAAGTATAAAAGATTTAATTTTTCCAAATTTAATACAAATTGGATTGTAAAGAAATAATTTTCTTATACTTGGTATTAAACTCCGAGGAGGGAATCCGTACTATCTATGTGAATTTAAAAGGTGATTTCACTGTTATTCGACGGACAGTAAAGGTTGAATATGAAATTTGATGTTGAGTAGAATTGGTATAATTTCTATCGACCTTTTTTACTCAATAATGTTTTCCAATATTACTTATGAAAATGATATGGTATTTCCAAATTTAAAGAGAGGTTTAATGATTCCGTATATACCGAAAGAAATGTTTTAAAGGTGTATATATATATATATATATCTGGAAGATATTATTTTGATAAAGAGAAAGTAATTAATCAAATGACAATCACCTATTTACTTAACATCTTTTTATTGATGGTTGGTTCGAAGGAAGTGGGATCGGATTTGGGTGATTCCTATCAGAAAATCACTTCGAACCAATTTACGCATTCGAAGGTGAAGACATGGAATGAAGGGCTGCTTGTCACTGACCCTTGGGGTAAATTTCCCATATCATATATATGTGGCAGTAGTATCTTCATTAGATCTTGGATGCAAGGGCTGCTTGCTACTAATCCTAGGGGTGATTACCGATAGGATGTAGTAGGAGAGTTCCTTCGGTTTGTCCTGTTCCTTGACAACTTTTATGGACGAATGTCTGCCATTGCATTTCTAACATACACGTACATTGATTTTTACAAACATGCATCTATTTGGTGGTGTAGGAAGTAACTCTCTTACACTTAACACCGTTTTCTAAGGCGTACAAGCTTGAAGGTTGTACATTTGTGGAAATCAATAGTGTGTGATGGAATTGGCAGTGTGATATTCAAAGTGGAATGTACTATGCGAAAGGTAATCGTTACCTCGGGCCTCATCACCCAAAAATGGCTTAAGCAGGGCATGCCGCAAGGCTATGTGGTTCGCAACCATTAGAGTATAGTCATCACCTTTCTAGATAACCCTCTATATATCAAGTATATTGTGTATGCTATAAGAGCTCTCGGATAGATCGGGAACGACCGAGGTGGTGTCATATTCGGTTCTATCCCCAATATGATGGGTCTACAGGTAGGCTGGTCTTGCCAGGTGCGGAGTTTTCAAAGGTGTTGACCTTTGGTACATCCCTCTGGAGATGTACTATACGGAAGTTATTTCCTTACCTGCCATTGTATGGAAATCCATTCTCCAATAAGTACCTTCGGACTTGATTGTAGAATCTATTATGTTGGAATTTAATCAACGTAACAAATTCGGCTAAGATTATATAAGTTTGCTTGAAAAGTGTTTTCAAAAGAATGTCATTAAAAATAATATTCCCAGATTCCGCGTAGCAAATGTTTTGGTTATCATAAGATAAAATCCTATTCCGTGTTTATGTGCGACGTGGACTTATGAGATACCCTTTGTTTCCAAATATCCGTATTTTGAGTTTCCCATACTAGTCCCATGACTGAACCGCAGTTTATTTTCCTTTTCCCCTAAGCTCTGGGTGCCCTATTTTTTTGGGCAACTAAGTAGTCAGGTTTAACTTGGAGTGATGGAGATTGAAGTTTGGAGCTGAAGATGTTCCTGTAGATGGTTCTCCATTTCCATTCCCAATACATTAGTTTATTGATTGTATTAACCATTTATAAGGACAGAGATTTATAACTGTCCAGGCTGATTTATAATATAGACTCTAATAGATGTATTTAAAATTCCACTGCAAAGATCATATATATTAAAATAATATTAGCTATTCCATTTGTGTAAAATTCTGTTCCATCTTTATTTTCTTTTACCCCATGATAATCTGCCTCTCCAGTACTTGGATTTGCGGCACGTGAATAACGAGGATGTATTAGTGTCGATTTCTGAGGGTCGAGGAGGTGGGTCGTCACAAATTACCTTTTCAAAAGGTTTTCTCCAAATTAAAGATAATTTTAACTAAATTGTCCCCCTTACAATATTCTTGCCAAAATAAATATTTAAACTGAACATCCTTTCATAAAAATATTTAGAAATAAAATATTTATTAATAAAATTTCGCTTTTCTTAGATAAAAAAGTTTTTACTTCTATTAAATAATTTCTAAATCATAATACCATTATAGAAACACATTCCAAAGGATGTTTTAAAAAAACAATTAAAGATTCTCACACAAAAATGTATCTTCAAAGACTGAATTCAGCTTCCAATATCTAATTAGAGCACCTTTTTGTTATAGTTACTTTCAAATAAAATATTTTTACTATATTCACTTTTCCTTTTGAAAATATTTTTCATAAAAATATTTTATTTTCAAATTAATCACTTTATTCTCATCAAAAATTTCAGCAAGTCACTTCCATGCCCAAAAATAACCATTTTTCCCCTTTTAATAGAATATCTTTAAAACTAGAGATGTACATTTTTATAATTTCCAAAAATATATTTCCCCATTTAAAAATAAAACGTGATTCCATCATATTATGGTCGGGTATCAATTATAATTTTGTAACAACCCGGTTATTTTAACGATTTTAAATAATTTAATTAATTGAATTTTTGTGAAATTTTAAATAATAAAACTTTGAAATAAAAATTTAATATTTGGAATACATCTATTTAAACATAGTAAATGGTAAATTTTCATCTGATTATATGGAAGTTTATTTTATTGTGAAATTTTATTTCAATTCAAATCAGTTAATATTTGATGATAATAAAATATTTTCCAAACCTTAATATTTTTATATAATAAATTTGTAAATCATCTTCTAAGTGAGACGTCACATTTTGTTTCTTCAAATTTGGACTGTTATTGCTCCGTTTATCTTATTTCTGGCAAATTAGCAGCATTTTCGGTACCGATTATCGACTTTTGATAGGATGGTCGTATCACTGATATCTATGTACCATTTTGATCGTCTCATCATGTTGATCTCCGCAGTATACTCGTTTGCGTGTTTCGAAGTCCGGGAAACAGCGAAATCTACGGAAACGATTCCGTATCGGTACCGTTTTTGTGCCTCTTTGTTTCCTTTGCCTTTTCGAAGTTCCAGCCGTATAAACTCATTAGTTATTGCTTTAATAAATTTTGAAACCAAACGTTTGGCTTTTCATATTTCCTTCATTTCCATTTATATCTATAGTGCCTTTATATTTGATATCTCTTCCTTTATTCATCTTTCTCTATTCTAGTGCTCTGGAAAAAAAACAATATATAATTCGCATGAACAAAATATATCTGTAGTGCTCCTCCTACCCACGCAACCACGGCCGAACAATCAATACATCTCCTCTTCTCCATTGGCCAGCACGCACTCTCCCAATCCACCTCTTCATCTAGCCTCCAGCGCAACCACTCACTATCTCCGACCTCATCTCCAACCCATCTCCTCGTCTCAGCCACCACCGACTCCATCAAGCGCAGCAGCACTTCATCGCCTTCATCAGTGTCGAACATCACCATTTCCACGTTCGCCTTCCAGCCCTCTGACTGGTTGGAGCCCTCCATTACTCCTTATATTAGGTATTATAATTGTATATTTTATATTTTATGTTAGTGTTTTTTATACTGGGTATTATACTGGCTATAGTTTATATATATTAGTTTTGATTGTGTAAGTTTAAGTATATATATGTTCACATTTATATATGTGTGTCCTCTGTTATACAGTTTTAACGTTTATAAAATTGTAAAGTTATTTATATACTAGTCTGTTGTTTTAAAGGTTATATTATACTAGTTGTTATATATATTAGTTAATATATGCTTTTGTTTGCTGAGTACAGTATGTAGGTGCTTGAGTAATATCGTATATATATAGTTGTTTGTATATTGAGTTATAAGCTATGTTTTCTAAATCTTCTTGCATAGCAGCTTTGTATTTATAGTTCGGCTTCATATATATGTTTTGTATATAATAATGAATACAATGTTTTGTATATATTAGTATATATAAGCTTATGGTCTACATATTTTTTTATGTACTTACATTTATTTTGAGTATAAATTTATATTTGCCGAGAGAAAGTTATATTATAAAATAATATTATACATATTATCTTATTATGTTATTGACCTGTTTGTTTAAAGGTATATGCAGGCAAAGATACTAGTTTAATATATATAAATAAATATATATGTAAGTTATGCATATTATATATATAAATTGCATATGTATATGTATATTTTGTCTTTATCAAAGGTTTATACATACATATATATATTGTTTTATAATATACAATTTTGTTCGCATATATATTGCCGATATACTATTTTGTTGATTTTATGGTGTATATAATAATAATACATATTGTTTATTTGCTTTTACTAGTAGATATAATATGTTTAGAATATTTTATTATACGTTTAAAGGGTATGAACATGTTACTGTACTATCTATTATCTGTTTATATGAATTATATTATATATATGTTAGTAAGTTATATAAGGTCCGTTGGCCTATGCATACATTTGTTTGTTTTTTTCTTCTGTTTTGTGTTATTGAAAGAAAGTCTATATATATCAGAGTTAAAGTATTTATATATATAATATGATGCTGGTATGCGGTTAAGGAAGGGATTTTGGAATTATATATTTATTTTATTTTATTTCTATGTGCTTTTAAACTTTATTTTGATTTTGAATTGAATTTGGGATTGCGGGTTAAAATGATATATACCCGTAGATATTTAAATTGCGGATTGAAATGATAAATATATGTATCACTTGACCATAGGGTAGAGAATTAAATACAAACACCGTTGGTTTATATATATATTGAAATGATTTCCAAGGTTTAAAAGTTATATATGTGGTTTTATACAAATATTGATTTTTAAATATTATATATACAAATGTTATTTTATATATATTTAAATTCTTGATTTTTAAATTATATGTTTTGAAAATTTTATAGTTATGAGTAAACTTTGAAATTATAAATTTTAAGTATTTATTTATAATTTTACTATTTTTAATATATATATATATATATATTTGAAATATATAAATAAATTTAATAATATGTTTAAGTGTTTATTTAAATTATATTTTAGATGTAGAGTTTATAATAATTTTTAATAAATTAAGGTTGGAACTGGAAATAGAAATTGGTTTGAAATTGTATTTATTTAAGAATTATACTCAAATAAATTTGATTTGAAACTTATTTAATTTGAGATTTTAAAGATATGATTTTATAACTTGATTTTGATTAAAAGTGATTTAAATGAATATTTTCAAATTTACATAAATTGAAATGGGATATTTAGTTTATTTAAATTTGTAATTTGAAGTTTCATTTAAATGTTATTGAATGATTAAGTAAATTTTTCAAAACTAAATAATAATGAAGTTAAACTAAGATATATATGAAATTATCAAATTTAGTTTTGAAATTGTGGAATATTTAAAGCTTTGAAATATATTGAAATCGAAATGGTTTATTTTTTGGTTCAAATCTGTATTTGAAATCGATATAATTTGAAATGGTTTATTGAGAAACTAAATTGAATTGAAATTGATGATTTGAGATTGGATTAAATTTGAATTTTGGAATTTGAGTTGAATTGGAATCGAGTTGTGAAATTTGAGGAAGCTATTTTATTATATAAAGTATTTTTAAATTATATTTAAAACTATTTGTATATTTTACCTTATAAATTATTTTAATATAAATCATTTTTAATATAAACTATTTTAATATAAATCATTTTTAATATAAACTATTTTTAATATAAACTATTTTAATATACTAACTATTTTATTATAAACTATTTTAACCTATAACTATTTTATATAACTATTTAATTTTATAGACTATTTTATTATATATACTATTATTAATATCTAAACCGTTTAAAGGAAAGTGTAATGATTTCCAAAGTGTTATGATTTCAAAGTGTTATGATTTCCAAAGTGTTATAATTTCAAGTGTTTTGGTTTCGAAAGTGTTATAACTTTGAAAGTGCTATGATTTTGGAAATTGATATATTTGAAGTGAAAATGATATCGTATTGATATGGTTTTGAAATGGAAATGATATTTTGGTTTTGAAGTATAAACTAATTTGAAATGACCGCGGTGTTATAATAACGTTTGGTTGTTAAAGAGACCGGGATCGGATATTGTCATACTCTCTGCCAATACCGAAAACCACTTTAACAACTGTGTACGCGGTGGAGATTCTAGAATGAAGTAGGATGGTGGCGATGATTTTATTTGAGGTATATACGTGGACCTGACTCCCGTGAGTTAGCATAAGGTAGCTAAACAGGAGCAATCGATGGCCAAGTGAGGTAGCTCCTTCGATCGGACACATTCCTTTGATTGCCATTCTATTACTTTGTGATTGATTTGGTGCGCACCTTTGATCTGGGAGTGTGGCTCGAGGTGGGCGATAGTTGCGGCTATGCGTTACCACCAGCCCGGAAGTGTAATTGGTATATCTACCCTGGCATTGCCTAGTTGTGCCGTGTCACCTACCATATCGCGACCACTACGAGTTTTTTTTGTGTCGTACCTATGGAGTATCGTCTGGTAGCCTCCCGATCAGGAGGTATTACGGTACTATATAGACTATTGGCACTATGAAATGTGTTAAGGGGGATATATGTAACACCTTAACGCTATTTTAATAGTTTACTTTACTTTAGACATTATTATAATAGCGTATAGTACTGCATAGTAAATAGTTCCACGGATCCTTAAAGGATGGTTATCCCAAACATCCTTTGAGTTACTTGTATTTCAGTTGATATTTTCCTTGAGTTGGATTTATTGATATAAGAATGTTAATCCTGACTCGAGTGTTTTGTGTTTTTGCTTTACGCTCGGGTCATACTGAGTGTCACAACATTTGAGACTCACCTTTGGAGTTGGAGCTTCGCTTGGAGATCCATTTATCTATTCAGCTTGCAATTATTCAGTTGACTCCTGTGATATATTCTTATCTTGTATTTGACTATTGTATTGAGACTTCTATGTATTTGAGACTTTTGTTGTATCTTGTTTTACTCTGTCATATATATAGTAGCTTCATGAACTATTATTCTTTTGTTTCCGCTGCTTATTGTTATATTACTCTGTGTCTGTGATTCTATGATTATTTATTTACTGTATATGGTGAGTTTTGCCGAATATAAATTGACATCTGATATTTTGGGCAATTCAAGTCTGACATGTGGGGATGCAAATGGCTGAAAATATCGGGATGTTACATGTGGTATCAGAGCTCTGGTTTTAGGAAAACTTAGCATATATAGTAGATTTAATTACAAAATCGCCTTCGTTCGAGCTTGAATTCCTTCCTCCTTGATTTGGTTTCCTTTGAATTTTTGGAAGTTTCCACCCGGTTCCAAAATCCATTCTTTCCTCTCCCTATTCGTATTCCCTTGATTCTGGAGCATCCCATAACTCCACTATATGATTTGTAAAGGGGTGAAACTCCTTTACAATAGGCATTGATTCACCGGAGATTTTTGTATCGTCAGTTTAGATGCTGCTATCTCTTGCTATGCCCGAATTCTATTGTTTTGTGACCCGATGCCGATTTGCCTCAGAAGTCTGCATCGATCTTATTCTTGAAGTCACGGTTGACCCGGTTAAGGTTGCCCGCGATTTATATAAGTATATCCATCTTCTATTTTGTTATTTAATCATCTTATCTTCGTTTCGAGCCTATCTTATAGTTAGAATTCTTTTGATTAGAGTCCCTCTAAATTTGGATCTCTATCCTTGCTTTAAAATCCATTTTTATATCATCGTGTGAGGGAGTGTATTTGTATTAATATAAAATGTTTATATATTGTGTTGTTTGAGTTGTTAAGGTTGATTTGGGGTCTCGATCAATTCGTCTGATCAACGTTATCGATAGAAATTTCAAGACACTTGAACAAAGCAAACTGACACAATATTGTTTTCAAATTTTGTAAATAAAGTAAATTTTGTATGATTATATTATATGTATAAGTATATATTTTTCTGAAAGTAAATGGTTAAATGTATTGGTTGTTGGAAAGGTTAATACTTGATTTTCATTTATTGTTTTGTAAAACATTAATTATTGCATTATGATATGAAGTAATGGAAAATAAAATATGGTTTATAAATTGATTTGGTAAAGAAATGAATTTAAATTAAGAATTTGAGAATTTAATTTTCGGTGATTCCAAACTTTGGTTTTAAAAGTTTTAAAATGTATATTGTTTAAAGTATTTTCAAGTAGAAATTGTTTTCAAAGAATTTTAAAGGTTTTAAATCAGTACTCTTCTCTTTTGTTGCTGAAAAATAATTTCGGTGATGGCGGCCGCATCATCGACATTCATTTTCGAGTTTCAGAGTGGAGAGACCATTTTGTAGCTTTGCTACACTTTGTTTTGAAAAAATGGATTTTAATTGAATTTTTGAAGTATGACTTGATATATATATATATATATATATATATATGATTTTAAATTTGATTTGAATATATATATATATATATATATATATATATATATATATATATCTCTAAATTGTTTGAAGTTAATCGGAAATTTAATTCTTAAATTTTCTTAAAGGATGATTTCAATTATAAAATGAAGCCAAAATTTTGAATAAATATTAAACTTGAAATAATTGAATGGAAATCATTTTAAAACTAAATGAAATTTTTATGATTTGAATTGACAGTTTGAACTAACAAATTTGAATTGAATGACTATTTATTTATTTAATAAAATGGATTAAACCAAATTGTTGAATATTAATTTGTTTAAAATTGAAATTTATATAGTTTTAAATTAATAGTTTTATTTTGTTTTAAATCTATTTTCTTTCTGGTTGTTTCTATTCTCCTACCTCCTTCCTTTTCGGGGACGAAAAGTTTTGAGTGGGGGAGAGTGTAACAACCCGGTTATTTTAACGATTTTAAATAATTTAATTAATTGAATTTTTGTGAAATTTTAAATAATAAAACTTTGAAATAAAAGTTTAATATTTGGAATACGTCTATTTAAACATAGTAAATGGTAAATTTTCATCTGATTATATGGAAATTTATTTTGTTATGAAATTTTATTTCAATTCAAATCAGTTAATATTTGATGATAATAAAATATTTTCCAAACCTGAATATTTTTATATAATAAATTTGTAAATCATCTTTTGAGTGAGACATCACATTTCGTTTCTTCAAATTTGGACTGCTATTGCTCCGTTTATCTTATTTCTGGCAAATTAGCAGCATTTTCGGTACCGATTATCGACTTTTGATAGGATAATCGTATCACGGATATCTGTGTACCATTTTGATCATCTCGTTGTGCTGATCTCCGTGGTATACTCGTTTGCGTGTTTCGAAGTCCGGGAGACAGCGAAATCTACGGAAGAGATTTCGTATCGGTACCGTCTTTGTGCCTTTTTGTTTCCTTTGCCTTTCCGAAGTTCCAGCCGTATAAACTCATCAGTTATTGCTTTAATAAATTTTGAAACCAAACGTTTGGCTTTTCATATTTCCTTGATTTCCATATATATATGTAGTGCCTTTTCATTTGATATCTCGTCCTTTCTTCACCTTTCACTGTTCAAGTGCTCTGAAAAAAAACAATATATAATTCGCATGAACAAAATATATCTGTAGTGCTCCTCCTACCCACGCAACCATGATCGAACCATCAATACATCTCCTCTTCTCCACTGGCCAGCACGCACTCTCCCCTTCCACCTCTTCATCTTGCCTCCAGTGCAACCACTCACTATCTACGGCCTCATCTCCAACCCATCTCCTTGTCTCAGCCACCACCGACTCGCTCAAGCGCAGCAACACTTCATCGCCTTCATCAGTGTCGAACATCACCATTTCCGCATTCTCCTACCAGCCCTCTGACTGGCTGGAGCCCTACATTACTCCTTATATTAGGTATTATAATTATAATTTTTATATTTTATGTTAGTGTTGTTTATACTGGGTATTATACTGGCTATAGTTTATATATATTTGTTTTGATTGTATAAGTTTAAGTATATATATGTTCACAGTTATATATATGTGTCCTCTGTTATATAGTTTTAAAGTGTATAAAATTATAAAGTTGTTTATATACTAGTCTATTGTTTTAAAGGTTATATTATACTAGTTGTTATATATATTAGTTAATATATGCTTTTGTTTGCTGAGTACAGTTTGTAGGTGCTTGAGTAATATCGTATATATGTAGTTGTTTGTATATTGAGTTATAAGCTATGTTTTCTAAATTTTCTTACATAGCAGCTTTGTATTTATAGTTCGGCTTCATATATATGTTTTGTATATAATAACGAATACAATGTTTTGTATATATTAGTATATACATATAAGCTTATAGTCTGCATATTTTTTTATGTACTTACATTTATTTTGAGTATAAATTTATATTTGCCGAGAGAAAGTTATATTATAAAAGAATATTATACATATTATCTTATTATGTTACTGACCTGTTTGTTTAAAGGTATATGCAAGCAAATATACTAGTTTAATATATATAAATATATATGTAAGTTATGCATATTATATATATAAATTGCATATGTATATTTTGCGTCTTTATCACATGTTTATACATATATATATTGTTTTACAATATACAATTCTGTTCGTATATATATTGCTGATATACTATTTTATTGATTTTATAGTGTATATAATAATAATACATATTGTTTATTTTGTTTATACTAGTAGATATAATATGTTTGGAATATTTTATTATACGTTTAAAGGGTATGAACATGTTACTGTATTATCTATTATCTGTTTATATGAATTATATTATATATATGTTAGTAAGTTATATAAGGTCCATTGGCATATGCATACATTTGTTTTGTTTTTTTCTGTTTTGTATTATTGAAAGAAAGTCTATATATATCAGTGTTAAAGTATTTATATATATAATATGATGCTGGTATGCGGTTAAGGAAGGGATGTTGGAATTATATATCTATTTTATTTTATTTGTATGTGCTTTTAAAATTTATTTTGATTTTGAGAAAATGTATAACGATATAATTTTCATTTCGTCATAATTTATGTCAAACTGACTCTAATTTGTTTCATCTATTCCTCATTATATGCTTTGGCCGTCTAATTTGTGCCAATCTTGCTTTGCTTCGAAATTTGTGCTTGGATTGGTAACTCATTTCATCGTCAAAAATCTCTAGCCTCGAAAGGTGAGCAATCACTCACGATTAACGTTCTTATATTTATTAAATTTGATTTCAATTGAAACGACAATTGAAATATGCTGCTGTTAGTTATTTACATTGTTATATATATGTTATTATCTGTATCTGTTCACTTGTAACATCTGACACCATTATCTGTTATTTATATTGATGATGTATGCATGTTATATTATTATCATATCTGTTCTCACTCTGCAAGTTCTCTGTTAGTATAGAATTCCCTATGGGTTGAAATGATACATACCCGAATGATCTGTAGAATAGGATAAAATCGTTATGGGTTGAAATGATAAACCCAAGCGATTTTCATTGAATTGAATTTGGGATTGCGGATTGAAATGATATATACTCATAGATATTTAAATTGCGGATTGAAATGATAAATATCTGTATCACTTGACCATAGGATAGAGAATTATATACAAACATCGTTGGTCTATATATATTTTTTGAAATGATTTCCAAGGTTTAAAAGATATATAAGTGGTTTTATATAAATATTGATTTTTAAATATTATATGTATAAATGTTATTTTATATATATTTAAATTCTTGATTTTTTAAATTATATGTTTTGAAAATTTTATAGTTATGAGTAAAGTTTGAAATTATAAATTTTAAGTAATTATTTATAATTTTACTATTTTTAAAATATATATATATATATATTTGAAATATATAAATAAATTTAATAATATATTTAAGTATTTATTTAAATTATATTTCAAATATAGAGTTTATAATAATTTTTAATAAATTAAGGTTGGAACTGGAAATAGAAATTGGTTTGAAATTGTATTTATTTAAGAATTATACTCAAATAAATTTGATTTGAAACTTATTTAATTTGAGATTTTAAAGATATGATTTTATAACTTGATTTTGATTAAAAGTGATTTAAATGAATATTTTCAAATTAACATAAATTGAAATGGGATATTTAGTTTATTTAAATTTGTAATTTGAAGTTTTATTTAAATGTTATTGAATGATTAAGTAAATTTTTCAAAACTAAATAATAATGAAGTTAAACTAAGATATATATGAAATTATCAAATTTAGTTTTGAAATTGTGGAATATTTAAAGCTTTGAAATATATTGAAATTGAAATGGTTTATTTTGTGGGTCAAATCTGTATTTGAAATCGATATAATTTGAAATGGTTTATTGAGAAACTAAATTGAATTGAAATTGATGATTTGAGATTGGATTAAATTTGAATTTTGGAATTTGAGTTGAATTGGAATCGAGTTGTGAAATTTGAGGAAGTTATTTTATTATATAAAGGATTTTAAATTATATTTAAAACTATTTATATATTTTACCTTATAAATTATTTTAATATAAATCATTTTTAATATAAACTATTTTAGTATAAACTATTTTAATATAAATCATTTTTAATATAAACTATTTTTAATATAAACTATTTTAATATACTAACTATTTTATTATAAACTATTTTAACCTATAACTATTTTATTTTATAAACTATTTTATTATATATACTATTATTAATATCTAAACCGTTTGAAGGAAGTGTTATGATTTCCAAAGTGTTATGATTTCAAAGTGTTATGATTTCCAAAGTGTTATAATTTCAAGTGTTTTGGTTTTGAAAGTGTTATAACTTTGAAAGTGCTATGATTTTGGAAATTGATATATTTGAAGTGAAAATGATATCGTATTGATATGGTTTTGAAATGGAAATGATATTTTGGTTTTGAAGTATAAACTATTTTGAAATGACCGCGGTGTTATAATAACGTTTGGTTGTTAAAGAGACCGGGATCAGATATTGTCATACTCTCTGCCAATACCGAAAACCACTTTAACAACTGTGTACGCGGTGGAGATTCCAGAATGAAGTAGGATGGTGGCGACGATTCTATTTGAGGTATATACGTGGACCTGACTCCCATGAGTTAGCATAAGGTGGCTAAAAAAGGAGCAATCGACGGGCCAAGTGAGGTAGCTCCTCCAATCGGACACATTCCTTCGATTGCCATTCTATTACTTTGTGATTTATTTGGTGCGCACCTTTGATTTGGGAGTGTGGCTCGAGGTGGGCGATTGTTGCGGCTATGCGTTACCACCAGCCCGAAAGTGTAATTGGTATATCTACCCTGGCATTGCCTAGTTGTGCCGTGTCACCTACCATATCGCGAACACTACGAGTTTGTTTTGTGTCATACCTATGGAGTATCCTCTTGTAGCCTCCCGATTAGGAGGTATTACGGTACTGTATAGACTATTGGCACTATAAAATGTGTTAAGGGGGATATAGGTAACGCCGTAACGCTATTTTAATAGTTTACTTTACTTTAGACATTATTATAATAGCGTATAGTATTGCATAGTAGATAGTTCCACGGATCCTTAGAGGTTGGTTATCCCAAACATCCTTTGAGTTACTTTTATTTCAGTTGATATTTCACTTGAGTTGGATTTATTGATATAAGAATGTTAATCCTGACTTGAGTGTTTTGTGTTTTTGCTTTACGCTCGGGTCAGACTGAGTGTCACAGCATTTGAGACTCGCCTTTGGAGTTGGAGCTTCACTTGGAGATCCATCTATCTATTCAGCTTGCAGTTATTCAGTTGACTCCTGTGATATATTCTTATCTTGTATTTGACTATTGTATTGAGACTTCTATGTATTTGAGACTTCTGTTATATCTTGTTTTACTCTATCATATATATATATATATATTAGCTTCATGAACTACTATTCTTTTGTTTCCGCTACTTATTGTTATATTACTCTGTGTTTGTGATTCTGTGATTATTTATTTACTATATATGCTGAGTTTTGCCGAATATAAATTAACATCTGATATTTTGGGCTATTCAAGTCTGACATGTGCGGATGCGAATGGCTGGAAATATCGGGATGTTACAAATTTAATATAGGATATGTGTCTTTGGGTTATAACCAACACTTAACTCCTCTTATTAGTGTTCATTCTATCACACTCCTGCTTTGTTTATCTGCTATTTAAAGGTTATCATAAATAAACATCATATTAGGATGAGGTAATTTTGGTTAAACAAACAGCCTATACATACAAAGTATACAATTATTGTTCCAAACACTCTCTCATTCTGAGGTATAAATTAAACTACCTTAGTTGGTTTAAACATACCCAAGGCTCAACGCATTGCTAAACCTAAGCTTTACTACCAACTATAATAACACACTATATTTAACAACTAAAATTAATTTAAACACCAATAAAATACACTTGCAACTAATTTCAAACATTGAAGATTGCAACGACACATAATTTTATTGCTAAGATTTATGAATATTTAATTTAATTATAATATTCGGTTGATGGTTATAATAATTAAATAACCCACTTTTGAATTTATAACTAATATTAGAAAATTCATTTTTTTTTACTAAAAACAAGTAGTTTGATGAAAAATAGGAAATGTGATCGATACTCGTTTTTCAGATTTCGGCTTTTCATCGAACAACAAGTAGTAGAAAGTTGTAATACCCATATATAAACTTTAAAAACAACACTTAAATGTTTTAAACATTTTAGTTTTTTAAATGTATAAATTAAATAATAATAACAAGGATTTAAAATGTAAAAATATATTTAAATTTCAAAGAAAGGGATGGATGAGAAATGAAAGGATTCCTTAAGTGCGAAAGTTAATTAAAGAACCTGAACCATGCTAATATCCACCATTTTTTCATATGGATTAGTAATTGGTGACTTGTGATAAGTTGAAAATTTGAATTAAAGAGGCATTTTTGTCTTAAGCTTATCCTATTTTTTTATTTCATCTTATTAATATACATTTCTCATTTCACAATTTATTTTCCATCTTCATGTTTCTTAATCTTGCTTTTTCCACCTTTTCTACCTTCCTTTGCTTGTGAAAAATCTTCTCCGTTTAGTTTAAAAAGTTATGAATTTTGTTGATAGTGGAGTTGAGCTTGATTTACTAAGGAAAAGATTTGATTTTGAAAAGGTGAGATTTTCAATCTTTACTTAGTATTGAATGGAATAATAATTGTTCTGAATTTGTTAGTAAATTTGATTTGATATGTTACCCATGTTTTAAATTTATTGTTTAAATCATCTTATATTTGTCATTTGATTTTAAAGGGAAGTGGCTTACTGTAAATGACAAACAAACACACCAAAATGAACACAGACTACTGGATTTGCATCCTCTTCTTATTTCTTGCTTATTGTAAATGAACCCAAACTCCCACTCATAAGTTCAAAAATCAATATCTTTAAAACTGTTAAAAAGTAGAGAAAGGGATCAACTACAATGTCGTTCGATGTAAACCCTAGTAACTTTTAAAAATATTCACAGTCATCTTCGTCTAGTAGGGTGTTCGTATTTGTCGGTTTCAGTGATGGTTGTAACAATGACATTTTTTGACGTACTCAAACTGACGAATGAAGTTCATAGTCGTGATCGTCTTGGCAAATTGAGATTTTAGAAACAAGTTCCATGATTCTAGGTGGTCGAAATTGGTTGGGGAATTCAGATGAACTGATTTTGGTGTAAATTGAAATTTCGGCATCGTGGTTGCCAAAGGGAGGAACTATGGATATATGAGGAGGTTGGGGACTTGGCAATGTCTATGGTGAAGTCGTAGGATCTCAAGGGGTCGGTGGCACTCCAACGAGCTCAAGTTAGGGTTAGGGCTTGTTTTTTTTAGGTTTTTTAATTTTGGGTTACGGGCGTGGTTGTGGAGCACCAAGATGGTCAATGACATGGCTGAAGGTGGGGTCGCGGGCGGAGCAAAAAATTGGATGAGGCGGGGGTGATCGATGATTGAACGCGTGGTTCCTGATGCTTATTTCTTCGAATTTGGGGTAGAACGACGAATTAGCAGTAAAGACTACTGGAGGGGAAGCTAGTGGTGCACCTGAGTCAAGTTAGGCATTTGGGATTTATGTTGGGTGTCGGTATGGCGGTCGAAGGTCGGACACGTTGTGCAAGGTGCATGCATGCACGCGCATGTGCAAAATTTTTGGCCCCATGCTTTGTTTGAATGTTGATTTGGGGTTTTTATTTTAGGTATGGAATTTAAGGAGAATAGGTTTGCTTGGGTTTGGGGTTGTGGGCTTTGGCCTGGGTAGAGAGAGTTTGGGGTGTTTAGTTTATTAAATTTTAAATTTTAATAGTTTAAACTTTGGAAACTTATAATGCACGCATATTAAGTCCGTTTGAACCTCAGATTTTGACACTAGGTTCGTATTAACGAATAGAACACGTCAGTATAAGCAATCGACATATTTGTTTAATATAAGATATTGATAATCAAATAGTCATATAAATAATTATGTCGTCTGGTAATTATATTTTATCACTGACATTCCATCAGCAGAATAAAACACAGTTATGTTATTTTTAAATTTACTAGATTATTCTAGACATCTGTTTAGTAGAATAACTCCCCGTTCTGCTATTAAATTTATTTAGACATTTAATTTTATGCTAGTTGATTTATGCGGAATAAATGACACATTAATTATGGATAGTTAGTTATGGATTTGATTTACATACATGTTTCTTATGTAAATACTAGTTATGTGACTTGAAAAGTCAAAATTGAATTAAATGGTAACTAGATTTAGTACCATCGTGGTCACTAAGTCTCTTTCCAAAATAGTAAAGTTAAAGATTTAAAATAACTTTAATTATATAACAATTTGGGACTAAGTGTTTATAAATGATGTTTTAAAGTAAGTTAATTAATTATTTTATTAAGGATGTTAAAGTTATTTAATTATATTATTAATGTTGTTAATAAATTAGTTTAGTTTTGTTTAAAGTTAATTAATTATTTAATTAATGATGTTGTTTTAAAGTTAATTATTTATTTATTCATTTATGATATTTAAAAATAAATAATTAATTGAATAAAGGTGTTTATAAATGATAAATTGCTTTATAAAAAGGATTGTACTTAGTCAAAAGAATTTATTTAAGGAGGTTTACAACTTATATTTCATAAAAGGAGATTATAAATGATATTTGGTAAAGGAGTTTTATAAGAAATTTTATAGATCATTTTACAGATTTATAAAAGAAGTTTTATAAATTAATTTGGAGATTTATAAAAAAAGGTTTATAATTTTGAAATAGGCTTACAAAAGGGAATTTTATAAAAAGAATGAGATTTGGTTTTGATAATTAATCCTTCTTAATTATGGTGATATGGAAACATTATTTTCATACTTAACATCGAGGGATAGTGGTTTGGTTTATAGTAACCAATGTTTTAAATGACATTTGTTTGGCCCGTTTAAATAGGAATTTGGAAAAGAGGAAATCTTCCTTAAGTTTTAATAATATACCTATACCGTTAAGATAAGTATATAGATATATTTCTATATTTATAGTATAAGGGTTAGCGAATATACTTATACCGATGAGATAATATATGAATATTTTTCCAAGTATTGGAAGGAGTATAAAGGGTTTGTAAATACACCTTTTGTGAAGCTATTTTGAATCAAATAAATCAAAGAGGTTTTAATTAATGAAAGCTTGAAGCTTAGTGGATCCCATATAGAATTGAATCTATAATTGATTTGTTTATTTATTTGATAATTAAATAGCTGACTATCAAATCTTGGACAAAATATAACTTTAGAAATATCTAAGGGAAACACGGGGGTTATATGGCACAGTCATTTTCAATGATGTTGTACTGTGCGTATGAATCTCATTTTGTTCTATTAGAACAAATGATAAGGAAATCTGTCCATTTAAACGATTTGGAGGAGATCTCTGCTCTTATGTGTTGTCTGATTATTTCCAAATGAACCGGAGTTGAGTTTACCAGAAATATCAATTTGGTTTTGAAGCGACCGGTAAGCGGGGGCGTATACTTATATGAGTCGACTGGAAACTGTAACCACTCCAAAACCATATGTACATTCTACGCTTTCGAAGAGATTCAAAACTTGTTCGAGATAATGGAATCGAAGATGGAGTTCTTTGAAGTGCAAGGGCTACTTGCTACTAATCCTCAAGGTCATTCCAAAATGGATGTAGTAGAAGTAGTGCCTTCGGTTTGTTCTTATTCGTAATAACTTGTACGGACGAATGCTGACATTGCATTATGCTTGGAAGTCAATGTTAGCATTCCAAGTGGGATTTGCTAAGAGAGGAAAAAGGTAATCGTGGCCTCACAAGCCTCACAACCCGGTAATGACTAAAACAAGGGATATGCTTCAGATCTATTTCATTCGGTACCATTAGGAGCAGTCATTCCTCGATCTAGAATCGATATTTATGGATTTGGTATGCGCTTTGCATGGGTAGAGTGGGCATAAGGCTGATGCACATTGTTTTTTTAGTCTTGGTACCTAGGGAATGATGTAATCCGGTTAGCCATGTTAAAGGGGCAGTCGGCTCTAATTTGCAGGGGGTCTATGTATGGCCCTCGGTATACTTTTCTAAAGGTGTACTATGACAGGCGATACCCTTATATCATTGTCATTGATGTCCATACATGCTCCTATGGATTTAGTTGTATGACTATTATATTGGAATTTAATTAATATAACAATTTCAACTATGATTAATATTTATTTTACCCTAGACATTATTATACTATCATAAGACCTCCTATAAATATGGTTTGGTTATCGCAAGGTAAAAACCCATCCATGATTATGTGCGGCGTGGTGTTACGAGGTACCTTTATTTCAGGAAGGTTTTTATAACATTAGGTAAAATCCATTTGATTGTGTTTCTCACGCTGGTTTTACCAAACTGATCCAGGCGTTATTTTTCTTAAAATGCTCGGGCCAGTCCAAGCATATTTTCCACATTTAGCTGGACACTTTGGAGTTTCAAGAGACGACCTAGATCCTCTAAGGCGTATTCACGTATTTTATCTTCCGCTATTTATTCAAGTTGTATTTATCAGCATTTGTAAGGACATGTTGTTATAACTGTCCAAGTTGATAATAGGTTAGTACTATAATTGATGTATATATGTAAAAAAATTCTTTTTGTAAAGATCATTAGTATATTATATATTACTCATCGTGTTGTGAGATAATGTTCTATTCTTCTTTCTTTCACCCAATGATCTGTCTTTACAACACTTGGACGTTCGACACACGAATATCATGGACGTATTTGTGTCGATTTCCAAGGATCGAAAAGGCGAGTTGTTATAGTTGATATCAGAGCTGAAGGTTAAGCGTGAACCATGCCTTGGTGGGGGTAAACTCATTAGAGATAGGGTTAGTGACACCCTAGAAGGAGTTTGAGCGTATATATAAGAGCCCATTTTTGTTAGTGCTATAAAACATTTTATATTGTGTTGATTGATATATTGAGTGGTATATGGATTCTGGTCAATACGAGTAGCTAAAGTTATTGATAGGAATCTCTAAACACTAGAACAAGGCCAATCGACACAGTATTGTTTTAAAATTAGTAAATGAAATAATTTTACCAAGGAATATATTTTATATATAAAAAGAATTATTTTCAAAAAAATTAATATAGTTATTTTTGATGTGTTTGTTTGTTAGGAAATGATGATATTTAATCATTATCATTTGGAGTTTATTTAGTCATGCTTGCCTAGTTTTGGGCACTGACTAGTGTTTGTTGATTTATCTACACTTTTTCTTTCCTTAAGCATGGGTTAGGTAAATATAAATTGTGGAGACATTGAAATAAACACCTTGTGAATTAAGTTTCACAATTTGACTATAAGACTTTCGATGGAATGTTAGACTAAAATTGGATTTTAACATAAAAAATTATTAAAGAAACTTAAATATTTTAAAATAAATATTTAGGGAATCATTTTATAAAGATGATTTTATGAAACTTGGTTCAAAAAATGCGTTTTATAAATAAAAGGATCTAAATCTCAGAGACTTTTAAAAAGGATTTCAAATGATTTTGAGAAAAGTAGTAATAGTTTTACTTGAAAATATTTTAAAGTATAAATATTTTGAGAAAAATTTGTTAAAAGTAAAATATGTTTCCTTTGGATACCTCGATTTGTTTTGTAATGATCTGAATAATCTTCTAAGTAATGATCGGGTGTTTGCCTAGGCGAACGTTGTAGCGCACTTTGTAAATTATCCCCCTTGTCATTGTACGATCGAAATGAGTTTGAATCTGAACGATCCCAAAGCAAGTTGGTAGTAGATATTTTGTTAAAACTATTTGTTTGGAAATATATACAAAATTGTTTCAAAAGGGAAATTTTGAAATGAGGAGAAGTATTTTTATGTTAACTAGTCCAAGCGAGTCAAAAATAACTAAAAATGGGAAAGAGACGTGTTGGGATGGTAAATACTTCACTTAAGTATTACCCTTCTTGGTAAGGGAATGTATGATAGTATTTGGTAGCACCCAGTTACTTAGTATCATTTTGGGATCACTCGGGCTATATGTATACTATCTATGGTTAAAATATATAATATCATTTCAGAAAGGGTTTGAAATAAAATTTGGTATTTGGATTTTGAGTTTACTTTAGAGAAATGAATTCAAGATAAAAGGATCGAATCGGATAGTGATGTATACCCGATGTAGTGGGGTATTATACAAGTTTTAAAAACTTAAGTGGTGTTTATTGAAAATGTTTTCATAAGACAATCATAGGAAGTAAAAAAGTTAGGTATTTGTGTTAATTGGTTTCTTCTTTCTTTGTTTGAGCTGAAATTTCGAAGTTGAAATTCTTTTAAGGGGGAGAATGTAATGGCCCAAAATTTTATTGCTTTAATTTATGAATATTTAATTTAAATATTCAATTAATGGTTATAATAATTAAATAACATTCTTTTTAATTTATAACTGATATTAGAAAATTCATTTTTGAATTTTGTTTACTAAAATAAGTAGTTTGATGAAAAACAGAAAATGTGATCGAAACCTATTTTTCAGATTTTCGACTTTTTTATTGGACAATAAGTCGTAGAAAGTTGTAATACCCTTGTATAAACTTTAAAAACAACACTTAAATGTTTAAAAAAAATAAATGCATAAATTAAATAATAATTACAAAGATTTAAGAAATGTAAAAATATATTTAAATTTCTAGTGAAAGGATGGATGTGAAATGAAAGGATTCCTTAAGTGTGAAAGTTGATTAAAGTACTTGAACCATACTAATATCCACCATTTTTTCATACGGATTAGTAGTTGGGTGACTTGTGATAAGATGGATAAAATTTGAATTAAACGGGCATTTTGGTCTTCAGCTTATTCTATTTTTTATTTCATCTTATAAATATACATTTCTCATTTCATGTCATTTTCCATCTTCATGTTTCCTAACCTTGCTTTTTCCCACCTTTTCTACCTTCCTTAGTTTGTGAAAAATATTCTCCTTTTAGTTTAAAATGTTAGGAATTTTGTTGATAGTGGAGTTGAGCTTGATTTTCTAAGGAACATATTTAATTTTGCAAAGTTTGCGATTTTCAATCTTTGCTTAGTATTGAATGGAATAATAATTGTTGTGAATTTGTTAGTAACTTTGATTTGATATGTTACCCATGTTTTAGTTCTATTGTTTAAACCATCTTATGTTTGTAATTGGTTTTGAAAGGGAAGTGACTTAGTGTAAAATGAAAAACAAGCACACTAACATGAACCCAGACTACTAGAGTTTGCATCCTCTTCTTCTTTCTTGCTTACATTATGTTATCCGGGTTTTAACCCAGCAGGATCTAAAAGAAGATGGAACAACTTGATGGAGTCAGAATGGCTCAGAAGTCAACCAAAAGGACTAAAGAAATGAGCCAAAGAGGGCCAAGAAAGGAGAATGAAAAAGAACCCACTAAGGACATGGATCCCTAGCGATCCATAGCCTATGGATCGCTAGCAATCAATAGGAATAGTCCAATGTTCAACCGGATCTCTTGCATCGTAATCCGATCCATATTACTAGAGTAGTGATTAAGTTTGACAAGATTCCGAGTTAGGTAAAGCAAGGGTCAAGCATTCGTCTAGTCCAATCAGCAACTAAATACAACTAGCAAGTAAATCGTCATCAAAACAAAGTGATGCAACGAGACTAAACGAACAACGTCGACACAAGACAATGAAGAAAGCTCAAAAGCCAATATCCAAAAACATGCTAAGTGAATGAATTGCCAGCGATCCATACATGAACATGGAATAAGCGCAACCCCAAACAGACTGAAGCAGAAAATGAGGCTAAGTAATTTGCTCACGCCCGAGCTAATACTATGGATCGCTAACGATCCATAGACCATGGATCACTAGCTATCCATGCTTTGGCTCAGATCGCGAGCTAAGCTTTACTGATTCCTTCTATGTCCATCTGGAAGCAATTGGAGAACAGGCTCGGCCCGATAGCTCTTCGATCTCTATAAATACCATCCTATTTGCAACATAAAGAGGATCTTCTTCTCCGGACTAGTTGCTGAAACTCTGCTGGAAGCTTTCTTCACTCATCACCTCCCTCACAATAGTCTCCAACGAGGTTCACTGTGATTCTCTAGTGGATTCCAACCTTGGAGATTCAATCTAGCTAAGGGTAATCAAGAGCTTCGAAATCAAAAATTCTTGTAATAGAAATCAGTCTATAATAGAAATTATATAGTGGATGTAGGCTTTGTTAACAGCCGAACTACTATAAAAATATTCTTATCTTCTTTCTGTTACTGCTTTTTTATATATCTATTATCTATATTATTGCTCTGTGAGAACATGGATGGTGCTTTCATACTCAAACCAGGCAATTGATCCATTTTTTGGGTTAACATTTTGGTGCTTTCACTGAGAACCCAACTCTGGGTTCAAATCTAGCAATCTATTTTGGATCAGATAGGTCCAGAAGTTAGATACTCAATCTTTTCTTGAAAGATCTACCACTTGGAACTAATGGCTCTTGGGAGAAGGAGAACTGCCTTTGGAAGGTCTATAGGGGCAGTGATAGCTGGAGAAGATGTTAATCCTCAACAAACTGAAGTAAATGGTGCTAACTTGGGAAATCAGGCGCCACCATACTCTAGTCAGCACGAAGTCGTTTCTAGGGATGAGTTGAATAAGATGGTTGATAAGATCAACCAAAAATGGAAAGTAGCCAGAAGGCTCTGATGGATAAGCTTAATGCTCTCTTAACCTTACAAACAAATCCTACTCCAAGAACTATGCCTGAACCCGCGGCTGTTATAGAACAAGAAAATTCTTCTGTTTCTGATCTAAACAGAAGAAACGGAAAACAACCGCAAAAAAGGGTGACAACAGGAACCATGGGACACAATGTGGAGGGAAATACGAGTACTTCGCTTACCGCAAGGCAACCAATTCTGAACTTGAATCAAGGGGCAAAGACCCCGCAAGAAGATATAGCTATGGACCTCTCCGACTCAAAAGATGGAGAGCAAGACAACTAGTTGGAAGAGAATGTTAACGCATTCGATGACGCTAGGAATTTCCAAACTGCCCCAATCAGGCTAGCTACAAGCCAATGGGATCCCGCGGGAGAGGCTCTCTCAAAGATAGAAGAGCCTAGGCTTTAACCCACTCGGCAAGACCGTTTGCAAAGCCAAACACTTTTTGTAGTGATTGACTGCCGCCCCCGGGATTACCGAATATCAGAGGCATACATAGCAACATGGTCAAAGGATTAATAGACGAGAGTAAAAATAGGAGAGATGATGAATGGAGATCTGCAACAAGTCGAACTCCCTTTACTGATGAAATCTTAAATGAGAAATCTCCGAAAAAATTCACAATGCCAACTATTCTGTCCCACGATGAGACAAAGGACCCAATACCCCATTTGTACAAGTATAGTTGGTACATGGATGGAGCTAATTCCTCTGAAGCTGTTTGGTGCAGGTGGTTTCCTTCTGGAAGGTGTATGGTTCACAAGGCTTCCACAAAGATCAATCTCTACTTTTGACCAATTAGCAACAAGATTCCTCGATCAGTTTAGGCTCCATACCGCACAACCAAAAGATGTCATATCCCTATCCGGACTGTTCCAAAACGCAACGAATCATTGAAATCTTTCATGAACCGGTTCAATACCGTAGTGACGGATGTAAGCAACCCCAACGAAGACATGGATTACATGGCGTTAGTCCGTACCATTCACCTAAAGGCTGAATTTAGAAAGTGGATTAAGATGAAGCAACCTACCACAAGGAAAGACTTCTATCGTAAAGCAAATCAATACTTAAGACTGGAGGAAGCCCAGGAGCTGGAAAGGAAGTCTACTAGTGTGCAGCCGATGAACATCAGACAGAGCGACGTAGCAATGAATCAAAACGCGCACACTTCTGGAACTGCTGAAGGAGTCACGGGGAAAGATGGAAATCAAAAGAGAAAAAAAATAAAAATCCAATAAAAGAAATGGTAATTGCAACAATAAAAGGCTTAAAGGGTTCAGGCCCGAAGACTATACCCCTCTAAACAACACTCTGGAAAATATTTATCTCGCAACATAGGGGACCGAGGAATACAAAAAACCCTTAGGAAGGAAGCAACTAAGCAGCAAAAATGCTCAGGAAAGTTCTTTCGCTTCCACGAGACTCATGGTCATAACACAAAAGAATGTCGCCATGTGAAGAATCTCATTGAAGAATTGATCCGGGAAAAAAAACTCCAGCAGTACGTGAGAAAGTCACAGAACCTTAATCAACCTACGGCTCCTCAGCCTCCCAAAGAACGAAGGAATTAAGCCGGAACTAGTGAAGAAGGGTCCAAACGAACTGACCAAAGATTTATTATTGGAACGATATCTGGGGGATCAAACCCTGCGCAAAGAAGTTGGGGAGAGATGGAGCGGCATGTAAGTTTGTTGAAGCATGTTCCAAAGGAATCATGTCTCGCAATTGAAGATGAAACTCCAGCCAAGTTGCAAAAGGTTTTGAGTGACGATATAGTGTCCCGAAATCGGGACACCGAAGGGATCGAAGCCCCGACTCTAGATCCAATGGTGGTAACAGTTGGAAATCGGTCACGCTGTTGTTTGACGAGTATTGGTCGATAGTGGCAGCTCTGTTAATATACTTTTCAAATGTACTTTTGATCAAATGAAGATTGTTATGAAAAGCGTGTCTACATGCCAAACGAAGATCCAAGGGTTCACTAGCGACAAGCAACCTGTGGAACCAATCGACTTGCCAGTGGAACTTGGAGAGGGCAATCGAAGAGTCACTTTCATTCAGACTTTCGTTATCGTGGATGATGTCCGCATATAATGCTTTCTTAGGATGGCTCGCACTAGCAGATTTCAGAATAGCTCTAGCCCAATGGTGTCTAACCATGAAGTTCCCTACTGCAAATGGAATTGAAATAGTGAAAGGAGATCAGTGCGCTGCTAGAGAATGTTACATTGCAGAGCTATGTGAATCCAAAAGAAGGGAAAAATGGAAGGATGTGGGGAGAACTCTCCACATCCATGAACATTCTGAATAGCAACTACAGAGCCGCCCTGGCTTAGGGACCATAGCCGATTCGACAAGGCTTTGGACCTAGAAAGAAGAGTTCAGGGGAGGAACGGGCAGCACTAGCAGAGTTGACGGTGTCTGTCCCGGTCGATATGGACGACCCAACTAAAGTCTTGAAAATTGGATCGCACCTTGGAAATAAGATGCGGTTGGAACTTACAAAAAATTTTCGCGCCAATTGGGATGTGTGTGCATGGACGCATTCCGATATGTGTGTGGTGTTACCAGAAATCGAATGCCCCACACTCAACATTGACCCCAGTTCACACCAGTAAAGCAAAAGAGGCGCAGCTTGGATCCTAAATTGTAACAACCCGGGATTCCGACTCTGAAAATCCCAGATAGTTAGGAAAAGAAAAAGAAAGAGATAGAAGAAGAAACAGGAACAAGACACAGAAACCTCACATTCGCAGCGGATCAAAATATAATATCACATAAACAACAGTTTTACAAAAGAACTGTATCAATACACTTATACATTATACATCAGAGTTATACATTTACAAATGACTGGACAGTTATATCAACCTATCTTAGACTAATATCACATCAACTCTCAAATACACAGCGGAATACTTCATATCAACATGTTTTAGAGCACGCATACATAAATTATAGCAGACCATATAACATTTTCACAAGACAATACTCAACATCAGTTTAAACAAAATTCCAGGGTTTAAGTTTACTCACTGTTTTTGGCATGTTCACATTCATGAGGTAGGAATACTCACCTGCAATGTTTTGAACAGAGAAACAGATAACAAATTTTTGTTTCCAGGCTTGTTCCAGTTTTGAACTTGATTTCTTTTTGCTTAGTTGAATTTTAAACTTGTTGTTTGATCCCTGGTTACTAGTTGATAGATTTCCCTTTTCTGAACTTCAAGTTGTATTTGAAGATTTGAAGCTGCTATTTGAATTTGCCTTGATCTCCTTCCTCTGACTTGCATTTGAAATTTCCAGATCTTTATTTCCTTTGAATTTTAATTTCCAGGTTTCCATTTCTTAGATCTATGTTTCGATTTTCATTTTGGTTGAGATGAAGATGATCTTTCAGCTGAGAGTACAACTTATTATTATTTTACAATTTTAATTTTAAATTAAAATGTCAAGAATATGACATTTGTCCCTTGTATGATTTAATTTTCTTACACCTATGCTCAAAGATTTACAAGTGTCTTAACATACATTTAAAAAGTTAACAAGTGTTATTTTAAATGTTTAAAAATGTGATTTTCTTTTTAATAATCTATTTAAGCCTTATACAAATATTTATTTAATATTCATATGATTATAAAATGTGTATACTTATCCTTTAATAAATATTCATATGAATTCAAGTAACTTATATTTTGATTCAATTTAATGTTTATATGTTTGAAACATCTATTTTAATTTAACTCTTAAAATTTAAAACAAATTTATCTTGTGTTAAAATTAAAATGAAAGAATATTAAGCCAATGAACTTTTAAATTTAAATCTTATCTAAAACTCAAGTTGAACTATATGTTTATAATAATAATAAATTAACTTTGTTTTTAAAATTTAAATTTCAAATATCATTTCAAAAGCATTAAATCAAATTAACTTTTCAAATTACAAATTATATATATATATATATATTAAAGTTTGAAAACTCTTGTTAAATTCAAATCAATATTTTTCCTATTTCAAATATATATACAAATATATATACATATTTCAAATAGGAAAACATTTTAACATTAAATTAGAAAATTACTGTGTTGAATTTTAAAATACAAACCAAATCATAATATATATATTCATATATATTACAATTTGAATATTAAGCTTTAAAAACTTCCTATTTATAAGATATATCAATATATATATAGAATATATTTTTGATTAGCTTTTGAAAAATAAAACTAATATTATATATATATACTATATTAGTTTTGAAAAGATAAATTTTACCAAATAAATATTTATAAAAGAAGATCATTAAACAAATATTATCAAATTAATATTTATCTAGATATTTATAAGTCAGTATTTATTATAGTTCAAATTCATCTATATACATATCCAGATATATTCTAATTATCAAAATTTCATTTATTAATCCAAATAAAATCAGTATTTCTATTAATTAACCCAGTTAATTATTAATTAACAGAAGTTCCAAAATCCGGGTTATCACATTCCTCCCCCCTTAGAATCTTTTCGTCCTCGAAAAGGAACGAAGCCAGAATTTATTATTTACTTATTATTAGATAAATTTCTTTTGATCATATTTAAAATACTTTAAAATCTATATAGTATTACAAAAATAGTTTTTATAAAAAATACTTTTTATAACTAGATGTTTTAACAAATCCATCCTCGTTCTCACAGAAATTCGGTCATACGTTGATCAGGCGTAAGACTGAAAATCTGTAAGTACTCAGCAGACCCACTTCAACATCCAGTGAAAATATTCGGAAAATAATTTTATTGAAAATATAGAAAACAATTTTGAAAATAGAGGAAATATCTTTGGTAAAAATGCTCTGGAAATCATCACCCCCATCCATGGTCACAGTTACATCACGGGTTACGTTGCCATCGCAGCAAAAGTCCATGTAACTGATTACACCATGGAACCCCCAACAGATCGCAGTTACATCCAGGGTTACGTTGCCGTCGCAGCAAAAGTCCATGTAACTGTTGGCTCTCAGCGGCACACACGATTTCGCTGTCAAAATGAAACTTCTCCCACATAGGTCGCAGTCTACCAATATAAAATCAAACGCAGACTGTTGGCTCTCAGCGGCACAAACGACTTTCGCTATGTTACCATAGTGTCACAGTCTACCGATATAAAATCAAACGTAGACAGTTGGCTCTCAGCGGCACACATGACTTTCGCTATGGTCTGCAGTAGATCGCAGTGACATTGAGTTAAACTATCGTCACAACATAACCCAAATGCCTCTGTGGGCACCAGCCCTCGACTTTCGCTACATAAATAATCCTCAGGAACTAGTTTATTCCGGACTCCTCACAGGATTAACTTTAGAAACCCCCCTTGGGGCTCAAGGCAGTACCACCCAGTGGTACTCCTGAGAAGTTCATTTCAAGGGAGCGCCTTTTTCCCCAGAGCTATACTCAAAACATTTTATACTATACATTTATAGTATCTTCAAATCATACCCTTTATGATTTATCAAAATCTCCTTTACACAAAATCGATTACCAAAATCGATAATTCTCAAATTAGGCTTTCCAAATTCCCAAAATTGATTTTTCCAAAAATCAAAAGCCTTTTTAGAAATCCATAGGTTCCCAAAATCTTTTTCAAAATTATTCTCATAAGATCCTTTATATATATATATATAGATATATATTACTTTGAAAATCTTTGGATTACTTCAAACTTGTATAAAACCTCTTTTATACTTTAAACATTTCAAAATCCTCTTTATTCTGGCTAGATTCAATAAGGGAAGATTTATCTTATATAACAAAGATATATAACTTTATTTTATTCCAAATCAAATATTCAAATTTGATTACTCTTTTATAAAGTTATTAACCATATCATCTTTCTATAAAATGAGTTCTAATCACAGAAATATTCAACTCCCATTCTATTTCATAATATATTTCACAAAATATACTTTTTGTTTCAAAAACCATTTTACAGTTTTTTTTTATCCGCAAAATTTCAATATCAATTTCATTCAAACCCGTACGATGTACACATATCATCCGTACGCTATATCAATTTGATCGCTCAATCGATCACACAATTTCACTTCCGAACTAGTATCGTCCACCCGGCTTCCTAGTGCGGACTCAGATCTGGTTTCTTGATCAGAAACCGTCATTCTCCTTGCATAGTCACAACTATGATAGAGAATATCCAGAACCAATCAAAAATCCATATCCAGGTTCGCCGTCGAAAATCGAGCGAAAAATCCCAACTCGGATCGATAATACTATCTCAAAATTCTGTGTTCGAATCTGGATCAAATCACTATGCGAACAGAATAATATACGTACATCCTACGTATTTAACTTCATTGATTATTAAATCAATTCTCTTTTCTATTCACATTTCCTTTACTTTCATTCTCTTACTCTCAATTGCTTCCATTTCCAATTGAGTTATTACTTCAATTACAAACAGTTTGAACTTTGACTTATTTAAATTTAAAAATAGCTTGAAAAAGTTTAAAATAGATAAGTAGTTGGAAAATAGTTATTAGTTTGTAAAATAGCTGTAAAATAGTTAAGTAGGTATAAAATAGTTAAGTAGGTATAAAATAGTTAGATAATTGCAAAATAGTTTTTAAAATAGTGATTAGATATAAGTAACTGAAAATAGTAATTAGTTTATAAGACAGTTTCAAAATAGTTAAATAGTTCCAAAATAATTGTAAAACAAGTATAAGATAGTTTGGGGTTTAAGAAGAAAGATTGTATAGTAAATAGTTTGAAAAAAAAGGTTTATATTAAAACAAATTACTTTGAAAATAGTCCAGAGTCAAACCGTTCAATTCCCCATCAATTCAATTTAAATTTCTACTTCCATTTGAATTGACTCAATACTTCAATTTCCATTGAAATTTATTTAATCCCAATTCAAGTTGAATTAATCTTAATTCCTTCCCAAATTCAAATCAAATTCCATTTGATTTTAAACATATTCACTTTAATTACAATTTCAAATTATTCAAACTAATTTCAAATTGAATCCACTTAAATTTCAAATCATTTCAATTTCTATATGAATTAATCCCAATTCCCATTTGAATTTTTGAACTCATTCAATCTTCAATTTTTATTTTAAATTAATTCAATTCAAATTTTCCATTTGAATTTTAAACTTATTCATCTTAAATCACAATTCCCATTTATTCAAATCAAATTCAGTTTGAACTAATTCAATTTGAATCTCCATTTTAAACTATCTCGAATTATATAAATTCGAGTTAAAATTTTTAAATATTGATTTAATTCCTTAAATCACAATTCCTTCACTTTTAAATTAATTCAACCTTTATTTTTTTATTTTAACAAATTAAATCTTTAAACCTTTTAATTCTGAATTCAAATTTCAAAATTCCATTTTAAAATTATCTTTACTTAACTTATTACAAAGTTCAAATAAGAATTCAAAAACAATTTAATCTTCAGATTCTAATTTATTATCCATTTTCAATTTCCAGATCTCAAACCCATTTTGAGATCACTCATAACTCCCATTTAAATTAACCATTTAACTATCCAAGTTAAATTTAAATTTCATCTTGAAATTTCCCATTTCAAGTTATTTATTCAAACTTATTTAACTTCCTTTAAGTTAAATTTACTTAATCCGGACAACTTTTCACAATTTGAATTCCCATTCAAATTTTAAACTTCACATTAATAGTCTTTCCCCTTTTTAAGTTTAAAAACTTACTTTACTTTGGGTTTTACATCACATTCCAATTTAAAACTCAACACTAAGTGTTTATTTCAAATCATCATTGGTATTATGTATATTCCTCATATATACATTTTCCTTACCCACCAAGTTATACTTTAAATTTTTAAACCACCTTTGGTTTTAATTCAAAACAACTTCTTTAAAACAATTTCAAGTTTTTTTTTAATTTAGATTTAAAAACTTCACAATTTTAAATTATCTTCAATTCCAATTGGATTTTTAATTTAGTTTGGATCCATTTCAAACTTATCTTCATTTAATTTTCAATTTGGTTGTATTACTATTACCCCTTAATTCTCATTATTATATTTAATTCAAATTAATTTAACAACCAATTTCTTTAATATATTTAATAATTAGAAAAATTATTTCTATATATATCAAAAGATAACTTATATAAATATCACTTAATTTTAAAACCATTTTAAAATCTTTATATAAGAAAATAACAAGTACGCTCTCATATATAATACTCTCAACTCATTCTAGGGTACCATTGACCCTATCCTTAACGAGTAATCCCAACAGAGCCAAGGTTCTCGCTTAACCTTCAGCTCTGATACCAAATGTAACAACCCGGGATTCCGACTCTGAAAATCCCAGATAGTTAGGAAAAGAAAAAGAAAGAGATAGAAGAAGAAACAGGAACAAGACACAGAAACCTCACATTCGCAGCGGATCAAAATATAATATCACATAAACAACAGTTTTACAAAAGAACTGTATCAATACACTTATACATTATACATCAGAGTTATACATTTACAAATGACTGGACAGTTATATCAACCTGTCTTAGACTAATATCACATCAACTCTCAAATACACAGCGGAATACTTCATATCAACATGTTTTAGAGCACGCATACATAAATTATAACAGACCATATAACATTTTCACAAGACAATACTCAACATCAGTTTAAACAAAATTCCAGGGTTTAAGTTTACTCACTGTTTTGGGTTTTAACAGAGAAGCATATATCTATGTTCAGGCATGCACACACACAAACATTTGCATATTTATCCATATACAAGCATGTTCACATTCATGAGGTAGGAATACTCACCTGCAATGTTTTGAACAGAGAAACAGATAACAAATTTTTGTTTCCAGGCTTGTTCCAGTTTTGAACTTGATTTCTTTTTGCTTAGTTGAATTTTAAACTTGTTGTTTGATCCCTGGTTACTAGTTGATAGATTTCCCTTTTCTGAACTTCAAGTTGTATTTGAAGATTTGAAGCTGCTATTTGAATTTGCCTTGATCTCCTTCCTCTGACTTGCATTTGAAATTTCCAGATCTTTATTTCCTTTGAATTTTAATTTCCAAGTTTCCATTTCTTAGATCTATGTTTCGATTTTCATTTTGGTTGAGATGAAGATGATCTTTCAGCTGAGAGTACAACTTATTATTATTTTACAATTTTAATTTTAAATTAAAATGTCAAGAATATGACATTTGTCCCTTGTATGATTTAATTTTCTTACACCTATGCTCAAAGATTTACAAGTGTCTTAACATACATTTAAAAAGTTAACAAGTGTTATTTTAAATGTTTAAAAATGTGATTTTCTTTTTAATAATCTATTTAAGCCTTATACAAATATTTATTTAATATTCATATGATTATAAAATGTGTATACTTATCCTTTAATAAATATTCATATGAATTCAAGTAACTTATATTTTGATTCAATTTAATGTTTATATGTTTGAAACATCTATTTTAATTTAACTCTTAAAATTTAAAACAAATTTATCTTGTGTTAAAATTAAAATGAAAGAATATTAAACCAATGAACTTTTAAATTTAAATCTTATCTAAAACTCAAGTTGAACTATATGTTTATAATAATAATAAATTAACTTTGTTATTAAAATTTAAATTTCAAATATCATTTCAAAAGCATTAAATCAAATTAACTTTTCAAATTACAAATTATATATATATATATATTAAAGTTTGAAAACTCTTGTTAAATTCAAATCAATATTTTTCCTATTTCAAATATATATACAAATATATATACATATTTCAAATAGGAAAACATTTTAACATTAAATTAGAAAATTACTGTGTTGAATTTTAAAATACAAACCAAATCATAATATATATATTCATATATATTACAATTTGAATATTAAGCTTTAAAAACTTCCTATTTATAAGATATATCAATATATATATATATATATATATATAGAATATATTTTTGATTAGCTTTTGAAAAATAAAACTAATATTATATATATATATATATACTATATTAGTTTTGAAAAGATAAATTTTACCAAATAAATATTTATAAAAGAAGATCATTAAACAAATATTATCAAATTAATATTTATCTAGATATTTATAAGTCAGTATTTATTATAGTTCAAATTCATCTATATACATATCCAGATATATTCTAATTATCAAAATTTCATTTATTAATCCAAATAAAATCAGTATTTCTATTAATTAACCCAGTTAATTATTAATTAACAGAAGTTCCAAAATCCGGGTTATCACATAAATGGTCCAAGGCGTTAAGAGAAGAGTTGGACAATTTAATGGCCAACAGTTTTATCCGTGATGCAACTTATACTGAATGGGTATCTAACCCGGTCTTAGTCAAAAGTCCAATGGGAAATGGCAAACCTATATCGATTACTCAGACTTAAACAAAGCTTGCCTAAAAGACAGCTTCCCTCTCCCCATAATAGACCAGCTTTTGGACGGAATGGTAGGATACGAGCTGCTATCATTCATGGACGCATACTCCAGGTACAATCAAATTCTAATGCACGAACCTGATCAAGAAAACACCAGAAATTCGGGTAATGCCATTCGAGCCGGGGCAACTTATCAAAGGTTGGTAGATACCATGTTCAAGTGCCAAATCGGGAAAACTATGGAGGTTTATGTGGATGACATGTTGGTCAAACCACGAGCAGCTACCAACCACCTGGATAATCTCACTGAAATGTTCGAAATACTCCTACAGTATGGAATGAAACTCAATCCAATTAAATGTCACTTCAGAGTAGCTTCCGGAAAATTCTTAGGATTCATCGTAAGTGCCAGGGGCATTGAACAAATCCAAAACAAATAACGGCACTACGAGAAGTCTAAGCTCCAAAAAATAAGGAGAAACTGTAAAGCCTGAATGGAAAGGTCACAACACTAAGTCGATTTATCTCGAAAGCTACCGACAAGTGTATACCGTTCTTTGACGCATTGAAGAAAGGAAAAAAGAACTTCGAATGGAGTGAAGCTTGTCAAACAACATTCGAAGAATTGCTGCGGCACATGGAAGCCCCGCCAATCCTATGAAGGCATGTGGATGGAGAAGACCAGCTCATTTACTTAGTGATCTTGCCTCATGCATTAAGCGCCGCCCTTGTGCGTGAAGAAGCAAAGATCCAATGACCTGTGTATTACATTAGCAACGGTTTGCCGAGAAAAATTACCCGAAGCTAGAAAAACTAGCATATTGTCTCTTGATCGCATTTAGGAGGTTACGACCATACTTTCAGGCTTATCCAATTAAAGTATTGACCGATCAGCCCCTGAAGCAAGTGTTGTATCAGCTTGAAACTTTCAGACGACTTCTCAAGTGGAATATAAAACTGAGTTAATATGATATTACATACCAACTAAGAAAGGCCATCAATGGGCAAACGTTAGCAGACTTCATCGCCAAATTTACTATACGAGATGACGTGGAAGAAACACAACCTGAAGTGGAAACACAATGAAGACTCTTTGTTGATGGCGCATCTAACAACCTTTGTTCGGAGGCATGAGTAGTGCTTGAAACCCCCGAAGGATGAGCAATTTGCTACGCTTTATGCTTGGAATTCCTTGTTACAAATAAAGAAGTGGAATACGAAGCATTGATAGCAGGACTAAAAGTTGTGAAAGATCTCAAGATAAAGTCTGTTCACATCTACAACGACTCCCAGCTAGTCGTCTGCCACGTAAAAGGAGAATACCAAGCTCGAGGGGAGAAACTTGCACCGTATCTAAAGTGCAAGAGTTGCTAAGCGACATCGAACATTACACCATAACCCACATTCCATGGGAGCAAATTACCAAGGCGGACTATTTGGCCAAACTAGCAATCTCCGGAGATGCTCAATCATTGGAATTAGTCCCAGTTGAAACTCTAACCACCCCGAGCATAGACGAAATGGACGTCGACTGGATCCTTGAGATCACCGTCGAACCAAAGGCGTGGATGACGCCGATAAAGGACTATTTACTTGCAGGGACCCTTCCGACTGACCGGAATCAACGGAAAAAGCTTCTCCGAAAGGTGCCATGATTCATGATGCAAGATGGAATACTTTATTGAAGGGAATTCTCAACCCCCCTACTTAGATGTGTGTCCGATGATGAAGCCCTACGAATCCTAAAGGAAGTGCACAAAGGCGAATATGGAGACCACACTGGGGGGCAGACCCTTGCGAAGTTAATACTTCTGTATGGGTACTTCTGGGCAACGATTAACCGCGACGTTGCAGAATAAGCCAGAAGATGTGATCGTTGCCAAAGATTTAGTAAAATTAAAAGAACTCCTTCAACAGAGCTAACGCAGATGGTCAGCCCATGGCCATTTTCAATATAGGGAATCGACTTGATTTGCGTCCTCCTAATAGCAAAAGGAGGGGAAAATATGCTATAGTTGTCGTTGATTATTTCACGAAATGGGCCGAAGCGGAACCGTCGGCCACCATAACCACAAAGAAAATCATTAATTTTGTTACTACAAACATTATTTGCAGGTTTGGTGTGCCACAGAATATCATCACTAACAATAGGACTCAATTCGAAAGCACCAAGTTCAAAGACTTCTACAAACGCTTTCGAAATGAGAAGAGCTTTTCCGCGGTAGCTCATCCACAAGCAAACGGGAAGGTGGAAGCGATAAACAAGATCATCAAGTCCACTATCAAAAAAGGACTAACTAGAGCAAAAGGAATCTGGTTTTATGAACTTCTACTCGCACTATGGGCTTACAGAACTACCCAAAAAGCGGCAATCGGCCACACTCCGTTTGCTCTAGCATATGGCTCAAAAGCAATGATTCATGTTGAATTAGAAGTCCCTCGCACCGAAGATAAAATTTTAATCAAAAACAAAACGAGCCGCTCCTACTTGAATCATTAGATATGATTGACGAAAGATGGGAAGAAGGCGAGTTGAGAACCGTTGCCCACCAAAAAAGGGTCGCACGATACTTCAACTCCAAAGCTCACAACCAAACCTTCAAAGTGGGAGACCTCGTACTCAAGCGAGTCTACCCTGTCTTGGGGGCCTTCGGACCGAACTGGGAAGGGCCATATGTCATCAATCAAAAGCTAAGGGACAGAACTTTCAATCTAACAATCGTTGATGGAATCCAAATCACCAGGGCATGGAATAGCAAACCGCTCTGCCGTTATTTCGTCTGAAAACTACCATATGTACTCTTTATTTTTCAGCAAATAAGCCATCCCGGGATGTCGGGGCATTGTAACTAGGCAAAAATCTAGGCTGCTTTCCTTAATAAAATTGATTGGCTTTATAAACCAACAAAACTGTGTTCATAATAACTACCCGCCGGGTCGACGGAAGCAAATCGACTCAAACCGTTGGATCGGCGGAACCCGACCCCCGCCTTCTAAGAACTGGTGTTGCCCCGGCAACGTCGGGATGGTCCAAACATAAACTCCTCATGTTGCTCGAAGATAGGCAACACTGAGGAATATCAAAAGTCGTGCATCCCATAAGCCATGCATTAACTTTTAAAACTTACACTCCTCACGTTTCCCGAAGATAGGCAACACTGAGGAGTACAAGAAGCCGCGCATCCCATAAGTCATGCTCTAACTCTTAAAACATAAATTCCTCACGTTTCCCAAAGATAGGTAACATCGAGGAGTACGAAAATCCGTGCATATCATAAGCCACACACTAACTTTTAAAACTTACACTCCTCATGTTGCCCGAAGATAGGCAACACCGAGGAGTACAAGAAGTCGTTCATCCCATAAGCCGCACACCAACTTTTAAAACATAAACTCCTCGCATTGCACGAAGATAGGAAACACTAAAAAGTATCAAAATCAATCCGGATCGATGAGCCATATCGATCCTAAAAGCCGCGCATACTTCCGAAAAACCGCACATCTCATAAACCAAGCGCACTTTTAAGTACCGAAATTGCCTCGGCAGTACCATGAAATTTATCTACCACAGGAATAACAAGAATTGACCCACTCCATTATTGGAAGCAATGTGCATGACTCCAACAAAACCGGAGCGCTACAAACCAGCGGGAAACTTCAACTGCTGACGCTCAATGACTAACTATAACATTTAAACATTGATAACGTGTAACTGCCTACAGCTAACTCATATAGTGTGCACGTTCCAAACGTGCATATGTTGCACACTTACCAGAATATCACAAAAAACTTGGACTACATGCTATAGTTACAAAACTTCCGAAAGAAGAAAAATCAAGTTGTGATTTAGTCAAATTTAAAGTTTTAATATACTAACTATTTAAACCATAAGTTACCGGTCATTTGTCAATTGTTTGAAGTAAATAGCCCTATGAACTAGGGGGCTTACACCGGCATTTAAATAAAAATACTTAAAAACAATAATTTCACAAGTTCTGTTACCCCAAACAAAGAATTTCGACAATAATTATAGGACTAGATAAAGTGAAGTCAAAGTATATAGAATAAACGTAAGTGCATAGAACACACATAAGCAAATAAGTGTAAACAAAACGAGTATAGGTGCACAGAACGCATATGAATAGATAAGTAAGAGTATAGTCAAAATATCAACAATGCATAACTTATAACTATCCTTTATACAAGGTCAAAACATGGGGGCTGTACCCATACAATGCCGACCAACAAAAGAAAAATACTAACACCACAACAAAAACACTAAGTGCAGACTCTGCACTTGAACAAAACAACATAAAATGGGTCAAAATCAGATCAGTCGCCATCCAATCTTCTCAGCGCCTCTTTCGACCACTCCCCTTTCCGCCTTTTGTTTGAAGTTTTTGCTTCGCCTCGGGTGTGGTGTCACTGCTAGTAATGTCAACGATATCCTCAGCGCTAATGTCCTCCTCCTGCTCTGCAACCTCCACAGAAGATTCGCCCTTCGTTTTACGCCTTCGTGACTTACACGCACTCTTGGAGGCCTTAATTGCTTCAACCTTCTCCTTTCCGATGGCAACAAGCTGTTCTTCAGATCGGCGTGGCTGCTCAGTTTGAACTTCTTGCTTCCGAACTTCGACCGCCGTTATGTCACCTTCCAAAGATACGGAAGGGTCATCCAAGCCATGAAGTACGGCAATCATCTCGAACTCCGATCTCGGCTGCGAACCAGACACGGACATGGTGACTGGAGCAGGTACGGAAACAAGCACGAAAGCAGTGGAGATAGTAGCAGGTCCAGGCACCGAGGAAATAGGAAGATCTGCAGTCAAAGATGATGGACCTATAAGGTCAAAAATGAAAGCATTAAATTCTTCCTGCTCTTGCTGCGTAAGCTGAAAGCTCCCGAACTCGGGGGAAAGAGAAGATTACCTGCACCGAAGGAATGACCAAGAATGTCAACTTCGTACTCACCGCCTTCACCATCCTTCGACGGCTCGACAATCCGAGGAGAAGCCTCAAGCCCAGAACTTGTTAACGAATCACGGGGCTGTCCCAATGACTCGTTGGCACTAGAAATGAAAGGCTCCGTAAGCGCTTTGGCAGCTGCAGTCATGGCGGTATCGGTGGCTTCTTTCTCCCTCTCAATTCGCAGAATCTCTTGGCTCTCTAGCAATGCCTTCTTTGATTCTTCTTTGAGGTAGGCGTTTTCTAACTCTCGCTAGGTATAAATGTCACCGCTATCACGAAAGCTGGACAAGATTTCCTCCCAGAACACAACGAGAGTGCATGGGAATTCAGGGCCAAAGTAGCTGAGGCTCCCTTGATGCGGTAGAGAGTTGACATAAAAATTCAAGATGGTCTCGTCCATCTTCTCCATTTTCCTTTCAAAAGCGTTCTGAAGCTCCAGATAATCCGCTGTGATGGCGGCCTTTTCAAGTTCAATGCAAGATTTATCAATGCTAAGCTGCGCAACTTGACCCTGTAGCCGGGCGATTGTCTCAGCCTAGTCGGAGTGGTCTTATTATGCCCCTCAACGATAAGGTCGTGATAAGAGATTGTTTTCTTCTGGCTTCAATTGTCGTGCTGCAAGTTGCCTCCTCCTCTTTTAGTTTTGTCTCCTCAGCATGAGCCTTCTTAATTTCATCCCTGTAGACAATCTCAATTCTCTCGTGGGCCTATTTTAATTCCTTCAGCAAGTCAGCATTTCTTTTGCTTTCTCGAAGCGCCGCTTCTTTCTCCTCCTTCAACTGTTTGATCCTGGCATCGCGTTCTGTCAACGCCCTTTCAAAATCATCCTTCTTCGATTCAAAAGAGAGGATTTCCTGATGATTGTTGTGGTTCGTATCTCCCAGTTGCTTGCATAATTTCTCCCACCCTTCGGCTTGTTCAAAATCGTTCTAGATAGCCTGAAGATGTGGCATGTAAGAATCTCTACGAACCGACGGAGATCACGATCAAACTTAACCCTCCTTAAAAACCACTCAAGGAGCGCCGCCTCAAGCCTAGGAGGACTAGACAGAAGGATATAGGTGGGTCTCTGGTGGGGATGTGAAGCACCGGAGGTAACAGCAACAGAAGATGACGAAATGTATGTTGATGGCAGAACGGGGACAGAAGTAATGGGGATTTTCTGACCCGCTAAAGGGATCGTCGGAACAAAAGCTTGTTGTTTCGTAGAATGGGAAGCGCGATCGAATTTAGACCTCTTCGATGACTCCTCTCTCTCGTCGAAAGTCTTCCTCTTTTCATACTCGCCTTTGTATATTCGGCTTCTCTCTCTCTCGTCTCGGCAACGGGTTTCGACCTCTAGATATTTTCTTCTTCTATACTCTTCCTCCATCTCACAGGGCTAGTGGCGGCCGGAAGAATGCTTGGACCAGCACTGGGAGTCGGTAAATTCCTCAAAATCATCATAAAGGCGGTGTCCTCTCATCATACCTGACACGAAGCATAAATATAAGGTTTTATAAATGGAAAATTAACATGAAAAGTGTGTGTACAAGTGAGTGTAACCCTAGTGAAGCGTGTGATGTGTTTGGAAGGAGAGCCTAAAACGACGTCACAAACCGGATTGGGCAGGTGCCGCGGAAGGAATCAGGCTAATTTTAGGTGCAACGTGGCCCGAATGAGGGAGCACTCCTCAAAATTGAAATCCTCCCTCATGAGCACGTCGAAATTGACGTAAACATCACTCAATTCGCCAAAGTCCACGCCAGCATCTTTACTCGGAGAATCCCGACATCGTCCGGTTTCTGGGGCATCATCTTTACCACTAGTGTCTGGAGGAGGCGAGCTTGGAATAACGGGACTCATCCCCAAAGTCTCATCGCACGATTCAGAATCCCCATCTTCGGATTTTGCATAGAAATCACCGCTAGAAGTGGACTCATCGCTACTGCTCCTAATTTCCCCCTCCTCTTTTTCTATGTCCATCGCGGCTTTGCCTTCCCTCTATTTGAACTCCTCTTCTCCTTCTTCTGGAATCGAAGGCATTCTGGCCGGGCGACTAACTCCGGTCACAGCAACATCTCTTCCATCGTGAGCCTCTTCGATTGATTCTCCGAACAAGCCCTCTCTCTTGAGAAGCGCCTACTTCGGATCCGAGAGAAGAGGAAGTGGATCGCGTGCAAACCCTGGATCGAGAAGGAGAGAGGACTTCAACTGGAATGACGGATCTCCCCGGATGAAATAATCCATATCAAAGTAAGTTTCTGTCAGTCAGCTAGACTTTAACGGATCTTTCCTCGGCATCAATAGCCTTCAGAGTTCGAAAAACTTCATCGATAGACAAGTCCCTATTCGTCCTTGGGATAACTACAAGAAATATTTGACTTGTTAGAAGTCATGTAGTGACATGTTGGAACTCGATAAGTAGGGAAAAGACCTTACGCCCCGTTGTCCATAGACGGTTAAACCCCTCGGGTCATTTGATGAAGAAATATTGGGTCTTAAACTGGGATAGGTTGCTCTTCAGTCATAATACGATTTTTTGATTCCTTTGAGCTTTGATTATGACCAAGGATAGACACTCATCACTACTCTTGAATGAAAGAAAGTAACACAACTCGTCAAAGCTCGGAGGCCGATTAAATGTTCACATGAAAAGGACGTGCAAGCAAGTTAAGATGGCGTAACAGTTGGGATGAATCTGGAATGGAGCAATGCCTAAATTCGAGTGAGTGTCATGCAGAAAGTCATTAAAAGAGGGCAAAGCTCCATTTAGGCACATATATCAATGACAAGCAGTATATCCCGGAGGTGGCATGTGAGCAAACTCGTTCTTCTCTGGAAGGCGTATGTCTTCCTCTGGTATGCCATGTTACATGCAGATATTATGCAGGACCTTAATGGAAACCACAAAAGAAGCTCTCTCTGGCGAGTTGAGAAGAACTCTAAAATTAGGGGGAGGTCAATCCAGTACCAGACCTACTGGAACCAAATGTCCATATTCAGCCTATGAGGTGGAAGGAGAAAGGGCGACAGACGACGACTCGGCTTCCGAAAGTGCCGGGCTTCCTCCACTTGACTTACAGTGCGAAGATGGATACTTCATTCTAAACAACAGAACTCGCATCCAAAATGGTCAAGTAATTCTATTCTAAACTAATAGTTTACCCTACAACAATTGAATTCCAGAGAGACATTGATTCGTGCCGACACATCGGATTTCAAGTATGTACCGGGGCAAGTGCGGTTTGATGTCTATAAGGGGTGAGCTCGATGTCTGAAACACTACAAACGCTCTATCCCATGTAGATAGTACGCTCCTAGCGAAAAAAGAAAAGGACTTCCCGCATCGTTTCCTTTTGTTTTTACTTCCTCTACACTTAGCCATTATCGATCAACGATCGATAATGGATCAGTTGTCTGAAGTGACATGGAAAATTCTTTTTAGTACAAGGACATGGAGCAACATGCAAAAGTGAGCAAGATATGATAAGTCCAAATTCTTCGGAAGAGCTAGGACCAATTCACAATGTGTCGTGCAATACCAGCTATGGGACTTGGCACAAGTCGATTCTGGCTCAATGGACGAAGACAGCAAAGCTTGTCAAGCACCGGGGCAAGGCCCGAATGTCATTTCGGTGGGAACTAAGGACTCGATTTACTGTCTTCCTCCATTAAGCCGCAATCGACTCAGACTCCTCACGACAAACATCACGAATGCAACCTCACCATCAAACCATTAAACGAACATTGTAATTAGCGAACCCACCTCGGATTAAACTCTAAACATAGAGTCGGTCAAAGACTTAAGATCAGTGAGCCAATAACAGGTCGGAAACGATCTAAGGATTGGTCGGCGGCGATCCAAAGCTCAGGCAAAACTAGGGTTTTGGTCGGAGATGACCTGAGAAGGCAGTGGCGATGTTTCGGTGTTGGCGATGAAGAAGGAGGCACGGCGGAGGATTTAGACAAAGTCGAATCTTTGGAAATGATGGATCGAATTGATGAAGGCCTAAATCGAATCACAGGTGGAAGCTTAAGTCAAATTGCGGTTAAGTCCTTGGATCGCAGGAAGAAGAAATGGCTCAGCTCGAATGATGGGATGAATTGGCTCGCTTGCTTAAATAGGAAGCAAAAACACACAAAAAAAATCCTAAGTGTTCGGGTCGCAAGCGGTCCATCAGCTACGGATCGCCAGCGATCCATCAGCTATGGATCGCCGGCGATCCATAGGATTGCACGTCTGTGGCCTCAAACTTGCACTACGACATCTACCTACTATTTCAAGGTATACCGAGAAGCTATGGAGAAAATTTTGATCCATTATGACAAGCAGTAGCGGTCGAGACCAAAACTAAGTAAGCAGCAGCATAACCTGCTTCATATTTGAGAATTCAACAAGCAGAGACTAAAAGCGATAACTTCCAGAGCACACCTTGTTTCCAACGAAGACATACTCCGGAAGGAAAATGTTACCCGGGTTTTAACCCAGCAGGATCCAAGAGAATATGGAACAACTTGATGGAGTCAGAGTGGCTCAGAAGTCGGCCAAAAGGACCAAAACAACAAGCCAAAGAGAGCCAAGAAAGGAGAACAAAAAAACCCACTATGGACATGGATCGCTAGCGATCCATAGCCTATAGATCGCTAGCAATCCATAGGAATAGTCCAATGTTCAACCGGATCTCTTGCATCGTGATCCAATCCATATTACTGGAGTAGTGATTGAGTTTGACGAGATTCCGAGTTAGATAAACCAAGAGACAAGCATACATCCAGTCCAATCAGCAGCTAAATCCAACTAGCAAGTAAATCGTCATCAAATGCGACACGCAACGTGACTCTACGAACAACGTCGACACAAGACAATGAAGAAAGCTCAAAAACCAAAATCCTAAAACATGCCAAGTGTATGGATCGCTAACGATCCATACGTTATGGATCGCCAGCGATCTATACGTGAACATGGGATAAGCATGACCCTGAATAGACTGAAGCAGAAAATGAGGCTAAGTAATTTGCTCACGCCCGAGCTAATACTATGGGTCGCTAGTGATCCATGCTTTTGGCTCGGGTCGCAAGCTAAGCTTTACTAATTCCTTCTGTGTCCATCTGGAAGCAATTGGCGAACAGGCTTGGCTCGATAGCTCACCGATCTCTATAAATACCATCCTATCAGCAACATAAAGAGGATCTTCTTCTCCGGACCGGTTGATGAAACTCTACTGGAAGCTTTCTTCACTCTTCACCTCCCTCACAACAATCTCCAACGTGGTTCACTATGATTCTCTAGTGGATTCCAACCTTGGAGATTCAATCTAGCTAAGGGTAATCAAGAGCTACGTAATCAAACACTTCTTGTAACAGCAATCAGTCTATAATAGAAATTATAAAGTGGACATAGGCTTCATTAACAGCCGAACCACTATAAAAATCTTTTTGTCTTCTTTCTCTTACCACTTTTTTCTATATCTATTATCTATATGATTGCTCTGTGAGAATAGAGCTGACGCTTTCACACTCAAACCAGGGTATTGATCCATTTTTTGGGTTAACACTTTAAATAAACCCAAAACCCAACTCACAAGTTAAAAAATCAATATCTCTAAAATTGTTAGAAATTAGACAAAGGGATCAACTACAAAGTCATTTGATATAGCCCCAAGTAATTATTAACAATAGTCGCAGTCATCTTCGTCGAGTAGGGTGTTTGATATTTGTCGATTTTAGTAATGGTTGTAACAAGGGTAGTTTTTCGATGTACTTGAACTTACGAACAAAGTTCATGGTCATGATCATCTGGGCAAATCGAGATTTTAAAGAAAAGTTCCATAATTAAGGCGGATAGGATTGGTTGGGGAAAATAGATGAACTAATTTTGGTGTAAATGGAAATTTCGGAGTCATGGTTACCGAGGGGAGGAACTGTGGATATATGAGGAGGCTGGGGACTTGGCAAGGTCAGTGGTGAGGTCGTTGGTTCTTTGGGGGTCGGTGGCGCTCCAATGAGCTTAAGTTATGGTTAGGGCCTATTTTTTGGGTGTTCCAATTTTGGATTGCGGGCGTGGTTGTGGAGCACCGCAATGGTCCATGACGTGACTAAAGGTGGGGCCGCATATAAGGGTTCTATCGGTGGAGAGGGCTGAGGCTAAAAGTGGATGAGGTGGAGGTGATCGACGGTTGAATGCGTGGTTCTTGAAGCTCATTTCTTCGAGTTTGGGGTTGAATGATGAATTGGCGACTGATACGACTAGAGGGGAAGGTGGTGGTGTAGTTGAATCGAGCGAGGCATTTTGGATTTGTGGTGGGTGTCGGTGCTGCGGCCGGAGGTCAGAGGCGTTGTGCAAGGTGCACGCACGTACGCGCGTGTCCAAATTTTTTGGCTCCAAGATTTGTTCGAATGTTGATTTGGGGTTTTGATTTTAGGTATGGTATTTAACGAGAAGAGGTTTGCTTAGTTTTGGGATTGTGGGTGTTGGCCTGGGTGGAGAGAGTTTGGGGTGTTTAGTTTATTAAGTTTTAAATTTTAATAGTTTAAACTTTGGAAATTGTATAACATACACATACGAAGTCCGTTTGAACCACAGATTTCGATGTTAGGTTCATATTAACAAACATAACACCTTAGTACAACTATTCAGCGGATTTGTTGAAGTATAAAATATTGATAATCAAATAGTCATAGAAATAATTACGTTGGTAATTTTATTTTATCACTGACATTCCGTTAGCTGAATAAAATACCGATCTGCAATATTTAAATTGAATAGATTATTTTTAATATTGGTTTAGCAGAATGAATCCCTGTTCTGTTATTAAATTAATTTGGACATTTAACTTTATGCCAGTACATTTCTATGGAATAAATGTGTAACAACCCTGGTCGAGATTACCTAGAATTAAATTTAAAGTGTGATTTAAAATTATCATAACTAATTTTAAGATGAATTTGGTAAATTTTATTTGTTATAATTTTCAAATTAAAATGGCTTTCTAGATGGAAATAAATAAGTTTGGGAAAATTAATTAAATTTTAGAAATTGTGTAATTTAACTTCTTAGATTTGATAATATAAGAATAACCTTAGGGAAAATGAGAATTTATAAAATATATGGAAATAATTTTGTAATTTAAAATATGAATTTTTTCCCAAGGTTTGTTCACTTTTTTATTATAAAGAGATTTGTGATAAATAATTCACATTTCAAGTTATTACAACAAATGTTGTAAATTTAATTAAAAGGCAATATTGTTATTAATTGTTAAAAATGAGATTTTTCAATTAATAGTCTACTTTATTAAAACTATCGTGAATATCTTTTATTTTGGGCATGTTATTTGTTTTGGGAAAAATTAAAGGTATCAATGTTTGTTAAGTAAAACATTGTTTATGCTTAAATTGGTGTTTTATAAGTGATAAAACAAGATAAGGTTTGTAACACTTCTCCTAAAATTGGTAACATCTTGCTATTGGGTTCATACCCAAACCCTGTTGGCCCATGGAGGAAATAAGAAACAAGTACGTACACTTGTTTCTCATTTCTTATTTCAGCTCTAAACCTGAAAACAAATCCTCTTTATTTCTAAAACCCTAGAAACTTAAATCCTCCTTAAATTCAAGTTAAATCAAAGGGTAATTGGCTAATTATTGAAGATAATCAACTTAGGTAATCTCTTCTATCCTATCGTGTCAATTGGAGTTTTAATTTTAGTTTTAGCTTCGATTAGTAATCTTGTTTTTGCAATTTATAAGATGCAAACCTAGGTTTTGTGGTAGAAAGGTGATAGGTTAGGTGAATTTGGATTCTAAACATTAATTCACGTTTAAATTCGGTGAGTTAGTCTCACACTTCTAGCCTATAATTGAATGCACGTTGCTGCATTTTGAATTGGATGAATCTATGTTGAATTGATCTCAATCTTGTCGTGTTATTTCTTTCTTATGTTATTCAATTCTCTATTGCTGAAAACCCATATCATAAAGTCATGAATTGCATCCAATTGTACATGTTTGCATGCTTGCTTAAATGTTAATTCAGTACTCCACAAGAAGAGCGACGACGAAGAAACGAGCGACAACGGGTCATCGAAGTGCCACCGGAGCCGCCTAGAACTCAGTCTAGGCATGACCATTGATGGACCTATCCCACCAGACCAGTGGACCGATGGTGACTGGACTGAGTCCTAGGTCAAGCCATCCGGCTCTTCGGTTGTGCCTGTTTGCCCCTTCATTTGCCTGTGTGATCGTTTGAACCTATTTACTTGATTTTGGTGCTATTTTCTATGCCGATTTCAATGCTATTTCGGGTTTTTAATTTATGAATTTATTAATTCATCTTAGAGTTTAGTATACCATAGAATTTCTCTATGGGTTCATGATACAACACACAATTTCCATCACACGTTTTCAACTAGAGTTTTCAAAGGGATGATTTTTAATCTAAACCATTTTCTCAAATCATTTTTAAGTATGAATATATTTTCTATAAAAGATATTTGGAATACTTATATATATATATATAATATTTATTTATAATAATAATAATGGCTTTAAAGTTGATTTGGAAGAACGGTTTAAAATAGTTCTTATTTATATATTTTAGCAAGGGCTTTCCCATGTATATATATATATATGTATATATTCTAGTTTATAAAACAATATTTTCAAGAAGGATTTCAAAGCAAGTCGTTTTATAAAATTGCACGACATCGATTGAATGAGGAATCGATTTAAATGGATTAATAAAACGAGTAGTATGAAACGCTCGCATTTATTTTCTAATTAATCCCCGAACTTGTTCGATTGAGCCATTTATACACATGAGTGGAGTTTACTAACCTATAGTAAACGTTTAAATAAACAAGTGTGGTATGGGGCACACAGTTGTTATTTATTTGGTTACTATTCGGAGGTATATAACACTTATCAATGAGTTAATGACTCGCCTTTGGAGTTTATACGACTTGTTCCTATCTTGATGTTTATAGGTCTCGTACCTATCTTGATGTTTATAGGACTTATTTCTATCTTGATGTTTATAAGTCACATACCTATCTTGATGTTTATAGGACTTGTTCCTGTCTTGATGTTTATAGGTCTCGTACCTATCTTAGAGATTATAGGACTTGTTTCTATCTTGATGTTTATAGGTCTCGTACATACCTTGATGTTTATAGACTTATACGTCTATCTTGGAGTTACATGCATGTATGTTGATTTATTTCACCAATCTTTGAATTTTTGGGGCCTTTTCCCCCTTTTTTTGTGATTTTCTGGATTCTATTTGTGATATTTCTGGATTTGATGTTGTTGAATTATCACCAAACCATTTCGTGGATTTATTGCTTTTAAGAAGCTAATTTGGGTTTTGATATTTGGTGATTACCCACTAGGAGTTTATTGAAGCATTCTTATTGTTAGCCAATTCCTGGCTTTGTGTTCATCCTTGAGATTTACGTCATTACGTCCATTGTTTATCTTCCTTAACCCATTCATTATAGTCTAGACTGACTAGTTTATTATTTTATAATACTTAGGTCATACCGAGATATTTCAGGTGCTTCGATTTGATAGTTCTAGAGACAATTTCACTTCAGTTGTCTAATTATCATAAACTCTAACTTCATCTTGTATATGTGTACATATTCGTATAGTGTTGTATCTTATATCGAGTGTAGACTCGTTTATTTTGCGCATTTGTACCTATAGGATATTGTACTTGTATATTTTGTGGTTCGTGATTACCATAGTTTTGTAGTCGACTTTATGTACATATTCATTATAATCAGCTTGTATCTATTTATATTCCATTATGTATATTCTATGATTATGTGATTAGTATTTATTATATATTGTTCTGGATTATTATTTTAGCTACCGTAGTTTTGTTTTAAGCCTGGATTGCATACGTAGATTCCACTTGTGATGAAAAAAAGATAACATATTAATCGACTTATCGATACTTGCTTAAAATAAAATTCACGAATGGTCACACTTAACCAACCCTATTCTCTGCATTATCAGATGATATTACTCTGTAATATCCTTTGTCCGGGTAGGTCTCGAGGCAGGGCATCATAGCTTGGAATCAGAGCGGAGTTCAGAACAAGATATGATATTATGGACACAAATCATGTCCTAGGTGGGTCTTAGAGACCGTCCACTAGGGGTTCTTGGGGTAGATAGTAGGAATCACTCTCTTTAGAATAAGGAAGTGGTTTTTTGGATTTTAGAAACGTTTTCCTTCATTTCCACTCATTGATGTTCCTATTATCAAATCATATGATTCCTAAGCAATCTTTGATCCAAACTTATTTATTTCAGAAGTGTACTTGGCTGGCAGTTGAGTCACTCGTTTTAGTATTGGGCAATGCCACGAGCCCATGTGAAAAGTAATAATTTGTCCATCCAGCAAATCATAAAGTTTGTTGTTGACCTTTTTATGATCAGAGTCGTGCAGTAGAAGCATACAGATTTTTCCGCTGAGCACATTATCCAATAGATTTGGGATTGATTTGATTAGTTGATTGAATGTATGTTTGCATAAGATTTCTATTGATAATTCTAATTCAATTAAGAAATATTCCTTGATAATTATAATTTTAATTAAAGGTTAATATTTGAATCTTGCGGTATCTTCGTATTAGAAATCACCGCAAGAGGAATTGAATTTCTTAGGTATAAAATAACAAGGATCAAATCTTGTAGTTATAAAAATTAATCAATTGTAAATGGAGGTAAGTTTTGGTAGTTGATTACCAATTAACCAAAAATAATGAATAATTTATATTTACTTTAAACCAAGAGTTTGATTAAGATTTGTTTTAATGAAATCATTACCTAATTAGGAAATACCATCCTATGAAGTTTTCCATAAGATGTTAATGGTGGTGACTATAAGCTTGTTATTATATGTATAAACTAGGGTATATAAAGATATAAGTATTCTTTATTTTAAAAGAGGATTTCTTTTGATATATATATATATAGGTGTTAAATAGCCCGTTGGATGCTTTAAGGATTCCGGTTGGGTGTTCGGCCAACATACTTGATAGGGATTCCAAAACATTCAAACAAGACAATTGGACATGCTCTTTTTAGAGAATAGTATTTGGAAAATTATATTTTTGGAAATACGTTAATTCAATAACGAATAAAACATTTTGAAACTAATGTAGTTAAAATAAAATGATATTTGGATATGCATACAAAGGGATATATAAATTATATATTAAGGTTTTGAAAATATAAGGGTATTCCTATAATATAGAAAGAGTATATTATTGGATTTCTAAATTGATATCTTATAAGGAAAATGTTTTGAGGGCCATAGTTCTATAATATGGAGAAGTACTAATAATCGACTTAGTGTTACCAATTAGTTTAAATGCTCTTGACTAATGCTTCATCGAATATAGTATAACTTATTGAATATAATGTTTGAGTGGAACTTACTAGCCCATTAGTGAATACTCGAATTTCACCTCGGTAGTATGGGATGCCTTGGTTAAATTCTTTTAATTGCTATCAGGAAATATTTAACACTTAAGGACTGTATTCTCTTTCGGTGTTCGGTGGGACCGATCGATCCTTAAGGGAATATAGTTCAGGTTTTTCAGTTGTATACATAAAAAGTGAGATTTACTAGCTTTTAGTAAATATTTGAATTTCACCAAGCGGTATGGGACGTTTTGGTTAAATTCTAGTGATTACTGGAAGTGATAGTATATGGCACTTTAGAGTATATTTGCTTTTGGTGTTCGGTCGGGGGGCCAATAGATCCTTAATAGGTATACTTTGGATAGGCTTTGAAAGACCATTATAATCTAAGTATAAATATATAAGTGTAAATCCTTAAATGGCTAAATCAGTAAAAGCTATTATTTTATTTAAAATCAGTTGTAAACAAATTGTGAATGCGTGAGCTTAGATTAAATGATATATGAGTTAAGATGTCATCACTAATTGCATTTGAACTAACAATTTATGGAAATGACTTTATGGATTTATTTATCTCTTGGTTATTAATTAAAATATTAATAGTAAATTGAATACACTCCTATGAAGAGGTTAGTAGATTGAATCCGTAGGATATATATATATGTGTATGTGTGTGTGTGTGTATGTGTTTGTGTGTTATATGTATATGTACATGTATGTGGTGTGTAGATTTAACATTAAATTAGGTAGTGTCTAAAGTTTTCAAAACTTAACACTAAGTTTGGAAATAACTAGAGGACTTTTCTTTATTTGGGAAATAAATATTTAGGAAAGAATAATAATTAGAATTTCTTGGGTAAAAAGTAACCTTCATTTTGAAATGAAATATGTAATGTAAGACTATAGAGGAAACTTAATTAAATAACATGAATACTTTAGAATGAGGTTGGAATTTGTAAAATTTTAATCCTTTATACAAATTATAGGAGTATTCTCTAGTGATATCTTAGAATGAGAACTCAAACCAATCATTTGAATTTATATGAAATAAGTAATAAACAAAATTGTATTTCATGGGGAAAATTAAATAGAGAGCTTTTAAGAGGTTTGAATATAGATAAGATCTAAGAAATTTACCTCATGCTTGTATTTTTGACTTTGGTAAAAGCTAGAAGTATCATATTTGCCTTGATTGAATTTTTTCTAGCGTTGATAGTTTTCAATTCAACATCAGTATGGTTCCACTCAAGACTTTATTTATGAGACCATATCAATCACTCTTTTTTCAGTTTGAGACCGAAAAAGAAGTGGATCTTAAGTCCCAACTCTATTGTGAATCTTTTAGAAAGATTTTGGAATTTTCTGTTGAAGATAAGGTCTTTACCTATGTTTCTTCCTAGTTAGAAATCTGGTACTTTAGTCAATCTAGGAAAAATAGCTCTTTGGTATATGGGACCCGACCCAACCATTGAGTGTAGTGGCCCCTGTTACTTACTGAGTTCCTTACCTGTCCAGTTTTCTAGCATTCGCGGCATCCTTCACGTGTTTCAGTGTTGGAAACACTTAAGGAATTTTGATTCTATTCTTGAGCATAGCCTCCTTGTTGCATTTGAGATCTCTCAAAAATCTAACTTATGATCAGAGCTCAATTAGTTTATTACCTCAGAGGTGTAATGCCTTCGAGATATAGCCGTTTCACTTATCTAAATCCAATGGCCTGATGAGCCTAAGGACTATTCTTGTGGAACCAGAGAGTTCATTAAGCGAATGCATCCCATATAAGTTCCTGAGTTCATTTGTGATGTGTCTCTTGTTTTGAGTTATATCTCGTTCATAGCTCAATTTCCTTTTAGAAAATACATTCTTTGTAATTTGCTATAGACTTTGCCCTTAAGGAAATTACGGCGACGCAATTTTTGTAAGGAGGAGTCTATAACAACCTTGTCAAGATTACCTGGAATTAAATCTAAAATATGATTTAAAATTATCTTAATTAATTTTAAGATGAATTTAGGAAATTTTATTTGTTATAGTTTCCAAATTAAAATGGCTTTCTAGATGAAAATTAATAATTTTGGGAAAATTAATTAAATTTTAGAAATTGTGTAATTTAACTTCTCATATTTGATAATATAAGAATAACCTTAGGGAAAATGAGAATTTATAAAATATAAGGAAATAATTTTGTAGTTTAAAATATGAATTTTTTCCAAGGTTTATTCACTTATTTATTATAAAGGAGATTTATGATAAATAATTTTCATTTCAAATTATTACAACAAATGTTATGAATTTAAATAAAAGGTAATATTATGATTAATTCTTAAATATGAGATTTTTCAATCAATAGTTATTTTATTATAACTATTGCGAATAACTTTTATTTTCAAAAAGTTGTATTTAATTTTTATAAGATGTTTCAATATCAATAGAAATTAGAATTTTGGGCGTGTTATTTGTTTTGGTAAAAATTAAAGGAGTTAAATAAAACATTATTTATGCTTGAATTGGTATTTTATAAGTGATAAAACAAGATAAGATTAGTAACACTTCTCCTAAATTTTGTAACATCTTGTTATTAGGTTCATACCTAAACCCTCTTGGCCCATGGAGGAAATAAGAAACAAGTACGTGCACTTGTTTCTCATTTCTTATTTCAGCTCTAAAACCTAAAAATATATCCTCTTCATTTCTAAAACCTTATAAATTTAGATCCTCCCCAAATTCAAGTTAAATTAAAGGGTAATTGGCTTATTATTGAAAATGATCAACTCAGGTAATCTCGTCTATCTTATATCGCATCTATTGGCGTTTTAATTTCAGTTTTAGCTTGGATTAGCAACCTTGCTTTTTCAATAAGAGGCAAACCTAGGTTTTGTGGCTTGTTAGGTGAATCCGGATTTTAAGCCTAATTCAAGTTCAAATTAGGTGAGTTAATCTCACACTTCTACCTTAAAATTGAACGCATGTTGCTGCTTTTGGTTTGGATGAAACTATGTTGAAATGATCTCCATCTTGTTGCGTTATTTCTATCTTATGTTATTCAATTCTCTGCTGCTAAATACCCACATTATATAATCATGAATTGCATCCAATTGTACATGGTTGCATAATTGTTTGAATGTTAATTTAGTACCTAAACCTCAAGAAGAAAGACAACGAAGAAACGAGGACAACGTGCCATCGGAGCACCACCGAACCCGCCTGGAACTCAATCCAGGCTGTCCATCGATGGACTGGTTCCACCCGATCGGTGGACCAATGGTGACTTGGGCCGAGTCCTGGTCAAGCCATCCGGCTCTCCGGTTGCGCCTGTTCTCCCCTCCGTTCACCTGTGTGATCGCTTGAACCTATTTACTTGGTTTTAGTGCTATTTTCTATGCCGATTTCAATGCTATTTTCTGATTTTAATTTATGAATTTATGAATTCATCTTGGAGTTTATTATACCATAAAATTGCTCTATGGGTTCATGACACAACACACAATTTCCATCGCATGTTTTCAAGTAGAGTTTTCAAAAGAATGTTTTTCAATCCAAGTCGTTTTCTTAAATCATTTTAAGTATGAATATATTTTCTATAAAAGATATTTGGAATATTTATATATATAAAATAAATTTGTTTTAATGACTTTAAAGTTGATTTGGAACAACAGTTTAATATGGTATATATATATATATAAATATATATATATATATATAAATAAATATATATATATATTTAGCAAGGGCATTCCAACATATATATATATATTCTAGTTTATAAAACAATATTTTCGAGAAAGATTTCAAAGTAAGTTATTTTATAAAATTGCACGACATCGATCGAATGAGGAATCGATTTAAGCAGATCAATAAAACGAGTGGTATGAAACACTCGTGTTTATTTTTTCGATTAATCCCAGACTTGTTCGATCGAACCATTTATACACACGATTGGAATTTACTAACTTATAGTAAATGTTATATAAACCTGTGTGTATGGGACATACAACTGTTATTTATTCGATTACTATAACGACCTGCGTGTTTGACCATCGAAAGTCAACACCGAACACTACCACTGTGTTCCAATGTCGCGCATCCAATCAACAAACGGGCAGTTTGTTAGGGTAAATAAAATAAAGAACAGAGAACCGAGAAAATCAGAATCTTACAGTGGAATCGACAACATATAATATAACAAGGACAGTAAAAACTGTCACTCTAAAATTATAGAGTATATCAGAGTTAAGAACAAACCTTATCCACTGGACAGTTATAAAATCCCGACCTTACGAATGCTGATAGGGATACTATATAATATAACAGAAAATAAAACACTACGATAGGTGGATCTCCGGCTCCCCTCCAAGATCTCCATATCACCAAAGCTATCCTGGGAAATTACTCGGTCTGACCCGAGCATTATAATAAAATAATACCCGGATCAGTTTGGAAATACCAGCATGAGATAACTCGAATAATAGGGATCATATAAAAGTTCTATGAAACCATGTGACGACCGCCCATGACCCCTGCACCGAATCTAAAGATAGAGCGCTGTAAAGTGTGCCAGGCGACCATGGACGATTGTCAAGGTAAGATTTAAAACAACAGAATCTATCGTATTACTCACAGCGCATGGATAAAATACAATAGAACATATGTATAGTGAAGCTTTACAGGACAAAATGACATCATATAAAACTCCATAATAGTTGAGTACAAGCATCCAAATAGTCAATACATCAAGCCTCACTACATATCTCTCAGAGAATACAAAACAGCGGAATATCCAGTACATATAATAAGAAGATAATATGCAACCCTCTGGCTCGTCTTCGATATCAGCATCGTGAGAAGAGAACAGCACCTGTCACCTGCTACCTAGTCTGCCCGTCCCAAAATGGACGAACAGCCCAAGGCAATAAGAATTAAAACATAAAGCCTTGAGTCAGACAACAGTCTTAGTGAGCAGTAAATTAACTAACATCATACCAAAAGAGCATAAAGGAAAAGGAATAGGAATACAACCCTCCCACTCCAACCTCGTTCTACAGTGATAGCCCCCAGACACACACTAAGCAGAAACAACATAGCAGAACATACAATTTTAAAGTAAAACTACTATCACTCGAGTCAAGGGCGATGTTTTCCAAGTACCAAGGCCTAAATCAGATAAGCACCCAGAAAATACCGCTCTTGAGTCCGAATGACGATACAACCAAACATCCATGACTCTGGCTATCACTGTTATCATTGCTTCGATATCACCGTTAATTGAATGACCGGCACATTCTTTCAGCCGTCCGTCAAGGGCTAATGAAAACCCCGGTCCTAGACATACTCCCGCACGTCGTCGCAGCCCGTGCCTAGGACTATCGAATCTGCCCAGAGTACTCGACCATCAACAGTTGGCCGTTGGGACTATCGAATCTGCCCAAACGTACTCTTGCTTAGAGCATGCTAGAACCTTCAACAACGATGCTATCCAAGCCTCCTAGTCATCCTCCTCGACGACTATTCTCATATCCATTCATTATCCTCAACTCGAATCATATCACCGAGTTATCAACATGCTTGGAATGATCCCGTCTGGATTAGACCAAGTCTTCATCACATGATTGCCTTGCTTCATTACATCCTCGCAAAGCCTCATCTCATCATCACATCATCGAATCTATGCATAAGAGCTTCATCATCCCGCTACATATGCCACGAGCAGCTTTCCCAATTCAAGAGCCTTTCCCTTAGCTTTTGAATCGTCTTCGGTCTAAATCTAATCATCAATTATCTAGTTCATAACAATCAATCAAATCAAACATCAATCCAAACAATCAAGCATTCAAATATGATCTAGGTAGACAATTATAACAATAATGGCATTTTCGTAATTAAAGAGTTGAAAGTCCAATAAGCATGAAAACATGGGTTATATCTCTACAAACTTGAAGAATGAACTTGCATAGGTTAACATATGATAAAATGGACGTAACATCATCATGAGCAATGGATCTATATGGATCTACACTTAGGATGAAGAAAATGCATGGAAATCACTATTTTAACACCAAAACGAGCCAACAATCCGATATACTCCTTTGGATCCGTGTGAGAGATAATCACCACTCACCAAATCACCTAAACCAACCCAAAACAACACACTTCAAATCTGGACAGCAAAGGATCAAGCTTGATCTATCACAAATCCGCTTCAAATGAAGAAATCTCTCTTGAAAAGATGAAGATCTTCAATCTAAACTCTTGAATCTTCAATCTTGATCTTCGATTTGGATGGATGGAAGCACTAGATTAGAGTGGAGAAAATAAGTGAAGAAGTGTAGAAGTCGAGCTCCCAAAATGGCAGCACTTCGTCGCTTCAAAATCCGGATCCCAAAAATGAAGAGAAGCTCTCCTATTTATAGCTGAAAACTGCCTAAGTCGTAACTCGGCTAACTCCATAGGTCGTCTCCGACTTACGACCTAAGATTCCCACCGACCTAAGCCTTAGCCAACAACTCCGACCTAACAGACAAGCCTACGACTTAACATGCGCGCGACCTAACTTATTCGAGCTACACGACCTAATACGCGCGCGCTCCCTCCTAAGTCGTCTGGACGACTTAACAACTTAGCACCATTCGACTTAACACTTAGACGAAACCCAGCGACCTAACACAGTCTGCTTCTACGACCTACGACTTATAAAACCTTGCGACCTAACAACTTAGCAACCCACGCGACCTAACAGTGTTACGACCTAACACATAGCCTAACTCTTAAGGTCGCCAACTTGTTACTCCTTAGGTCGCTAACCCACCCAGCTCCTCTAGGTCGTTGCCGACCTAACCATAACTACATCCTATAGGTCGCTCGAAACCTTAACTCGAACTGCCGACCTAACACTTAACACCCAAACACTTAGGTCGCTCACAACATTCTCTTAGGTCGGTCACTGTCTTATGTCGGTCAACCATACTCCCTTAACTCGGTGAATTCCTTGAGTCGGCAACTCGACCCAGACTTGTTGCTTAACTCGTCCAAAACTCCTAAGTCGCCTACGACTTAGGACTTAAGCAAAAACTCTGCCAAAACTTGAAATGACTTAACAACCATACAACCAAAGGTCAATCATTTTAGAATGTTTTGATCCAAAAAAATACGGGTTGTTACAAACCACGCCGCTAACGCGAAACGGAATTTTACTTCATAATAATAACATCCATACATGCAAGAGTAGAAATAAACATCAGGGAACAAATCCAAATAAGAATGGGCATATATCATATTAAAGTCAAACTTGGAAGAATGAAAATAATCTGAGCAAAACCCAAACTAGACGGAATGGATAAAACAAGATAATTGTCAAAACTTGATAAAATGGACAAAATAAGGTAATAGTCCAACTTGATAAAATGGACTAAATAAGGTAACAGTCCGAACTTGATAGAATGGACTAAATCTATACTTAAATAGCGCGAAGAGTGGTTTACTCTTCTTGTGGCAATTTAAAGATAAACGGATTCAAGGATTCGAATCAAATAAGGAAAGGAAATTTTCCAACAAATGACAAGGAATGTGCACTGCTCTTGAAATATACCTCTAGTAATATACTTCTGAGAAGCTCATTTACTTTGTGACACTTCTCGAACAATACCAAGCCGGACCCCGCCAAACCTTACCGAGAATCCAAATATTTCCACATCTAAGTGCACAACCGAATCCAAACTAGATGAGATGTAAAAATATCCTAATAGAAGCAACCCTAGATAGCTTGGTTTTCTCTCGTGCTTTTGGTTTAGCCATTTCCGACAAAGGATAACAAAGCTCAAAAGAGCACCAAATCATTTTTAAGGTGACGATACACTATGAAGAAAGCTAAATCTGATAATTAATAAATCAACTATTGGAGATAATTGAAATGACCGTATTTGGAAATTAAATATCATACATTTACCACTAGTCGTTGGTTCCAGTCAAGTCCTATTTCTTGGTTGAAAACGAAGCCGGGCAAGTTAAGGTAGTGTTACCTCTAAGCATCGCCTTGATGACATTTTTAACCTTCGAGATAGAAGCGAGTCCAAGCCTCAACATTTAGCGTTTAAAGAATGAGTAGATCCTTTCCATATAAGCAATATTGATTACAGAACTATTTTTCCATAACCGAAATTGAACTTTAACTTTTAAACACTAAACTTGTGCTTGATTTCCATATTACAGTATTGGTAAAACACTCTTAGAAATACTCTTTCAAAACATTCTTTTATAAGACAAAATTTATAATACTAAGTGCATTACAACAAGGGTCAAAAACGAATGTTATTAAAACATTATTTACTATAAATCCAAAAACAATTCACACTTAGCTTTATTTATAAATAATCACTTTTAAAGGATTTTTATCATTTATAAACCATTATTTATAAATTTAAAACAGTATTTATTATCCCAAAAGATAATAAAGCGAATTAAATACCTTTATAAATTTAAAAACAATATTAATTATCCCGAAAGATAACTAATTAAATTTTAATCTCTTTTAAGTAAACAAATCCATTATCTTTAATAAAATAGATAATAATTTCCAAACTCTTTTATATTATCATTAAATTAACTTTTAAACCTTTATTACTTTAAAAGAATTTTATTATATTAGCTAATTTACTTAATTCACTTTTTGTTAAATCAATTAATTAACTTTAAATATCATTAATTAAAAAGATTTATTCAATTGAAATAATAGTTAGTTAAAAAGAATAATTTACCTCAAACATCATTAATTAAAATGATATGTAAAATTTAAATACCATAAATTAAAACAATTAATTAAGTTCAAATAATCATACATTAATTGGATTAATTAAATTCAAACCTCAATAGTTAGGACGATTAATTAAAACATCATTTGTTAAATGATTTATTTAGCTATATAACATCATTAATTAAAATGATTTGACTAAATTCCAAATATCATTAGTCAAAACAATTAGTTAAATTTAAAACAATCAGTAATTAAATGATTAATTATATTCAAATATCATTATTTAAAGTGATTAATTACTTTTAAATATCATTAATTAAAATAATTATTGATTTCAGTTATCATTAATTAAAATAATTAATTAAACTCAAGAAATCATTAGTTAAAATGATTAACTAAATCTTATCTCATTTAAATCAAAGATGAACCAATTTTAAACATCATTTATTAAACTGGTTAATTAATCTCAAAACCATTAGTTAAAATGATTAATTATTTTAAATTATCATTAATCAAAATGATTAATGAATTTTAATATTTTGTTTGGTGGAAACACAAGCTCAAGTTCATACGACAGGGTTTTGGGGATGAAAGTTAATAAACGACGATATAGCGAAATCGCTATAACGACACATAACAAGTTAAATGGAATATCAGGATTTATTTTCAATTTACCATCAATATAACAACACAAGGATGTAAATAAATAACTATTGGCCAGAAACCCCTCAGGGTCTCTTTACAGATTTTCCCTGCAAAACAATGGTTATGAATAATATATATGTATATAATCATATGGGTTCATAGCGATCAAATTTATATGTCATCCATTTTCCAAATGGAAATTCAACCAAACAAGCAATCAAACAATTTAACTAACATCCAAGCAATCAATAAACGTTTATAACATCATAGATATAATATAATAAAATTTAATGTGAGTAAACTCACTTTGATTTTCATTTTCGCCGAAACGTTCCGATTTTTGGACTAAAGCGAACGGTCGTCTGATTTTAGCATAAATTCCAACAAGCTCCAAATCCCACCAAACCACCTCTATTGCATAGCCATCGTCGCTATGAGTTCAATGCAAAAAATGGCGTTCTAATCCGACCTCGTATGAAGGAGTTATACAAACTATAAGTTGCCGGATTTAAATAATTAAATTTAATTACTAATTACTTTCTTTAATCTAATTACCCACTCTAACTCTTTCTTCTCCTCCAACAAAAAGAACTTGCATAGGATATCACCTAACCCAAATTGTCGTGCAGGAATTGCACTAATACGGAGAAATAGTCGACCATTCTCCAATCCGACTTCACCATCGCGTCGCTCTACGCGAACACGACTCGCCCGACACCACGGATCAACTCCAATACGCCTCGATCAAATCGCATCATTCCCCAGGTCCTCCTAGTAGCTTATGTCAGGTCGTGACCAAAATCGTCACCAAACATCGCCAAACTTCGGCCGAAGCATCCCCTACCATCGACAAACACTAACCAAGCTCTTTTTCCACTAGTTCTTCCCAAATCAAACGAATTCAATAACCCTAGTTGCATTGCAAATTCGGCCATCCCCAAAACAATGATCAATCATCACCAAAAATGCAAAGATCAAAGCTCCCAATCTTACGGCCCTCTGGAATAAATTTCATGATTTTAGAATGAGTGTGGGATTTCTAATTTAAATTTGAAGTTTGAATTCAAAAGGAGAAAACTCAAATTTCATTCTCAGGTAGGTTTTAAATAGAGGAGAAGAGGGATGAGAGAAGCATGGACCTGAAAAGATGGGGTATGGGCAAGGTGGCTATGGGTATGGCCTAGATTATGGTGAATATGTATGTATATATATTATTTAAATTTTAAAACATTCAACAAAACATACCCAAAAGTCTCGAAATCCAAATGAGGCGTGCCGCCTGGTGTTCAATATGTTATACCCTTATTCTGAACACAATAGAACTAGGCTGGAGCCTTAATTCGATCATATGTGGAAGATGGCTTTTCAAACCCAATTATTATATTAAATTTCCGAAATTAAATTTTATACGTTTCTATCTCGCACGACCAAACAATATGTGTTATCGCCATGAAATTTGATAGCATATTATAATTCCCTATTACACATCCAATGAAACCAGGAAATTATTGTCAAGGACAAAATTTCTCAGCATTTTAGCCTCAAGGACAGACCTTAAGTATTTTAGCTCGAAGGACAACTTTATTTAGGTATCAGTTTTTAAGTTTTTAGGTATCAGTTTTTAGTTATCGGTAGCAGTTTTTAGGTATTATTTTTTAGTTCGGTAGCAGTTTTGAAAAAATGTTTGTCCTTAAGAATAATTTTGAAAGAATGTTTGTCCTTATGAATAATTTTTAGGAGAATGTTTGTCCTTGTGGATAAAATATTGAGGTCGTGTCCTTGAGGCTAAAAATATACAAATTTTTATCCTTTAAATTAATTCCCCCCAATGAAACTGGTGTTGTCAAAATCCGAGACGATGTCCTAAAATGATAATTTCATAGATTTAAATATCGCTTTATATTTAATTATTGATATTTATCCTAGCTATTTATATTTATAAATAAATTTACAAATTGAATTCATCAATATTATTTATTAATTATAAGGAGTTGAATAAAATTATTAAATCCATTTAATTATGATTTAATTTACAATTCAAATATTTAAACATCCCCTATATTTGAATTATAAGTTATTAAATTCCAAAATCCAATTATTTAAGTATTTAAAATTTATTAAACATTTAAAATCAAATGACCAGAATTATTGGGTTGTTACATACTCCCCCCACCAAAAGAATTTCGTCCCCGAAATTCCTAATGAAGAAAATGTTTCCAAATTCTTAATTTTAAAACTATTAATTAAAATGAGTTATTAAACTTATTAGCTTTTCAAAACCAATTAGGTGGAATAAATTCCAAAATTTCCAAGTCTTTTAAATTCATTCACCTATACCAACTAACTCTCTTCTATTAATTTATTCAAGATATAACCCAAAAATCAAAATTTTGTTGTCAGAAATTTTCCAAAATTCTCAGAAATTATCTAACCGATAAATTTACGGAAAATTTCGCAAACGTTTCCTTTGTGTGGCTCGATCGGGACAGCTACAATTCACTTATACGGGCTCAAAATCAACCAAAGAAAATAAAAGCTAAGTGGCCTCCCATATCTGGGGTATAAAATCATCAACCGATTTTAATTTTCTAAATTTATTATGTACCTTTTTGCATTTCACTTATATTCTTGGTAAGTAATTCATTATCTCTATGCAAATGCACAAGGTTCAATAGCAATCTCTTGCATACCTGTACTTATGAAATCTAAAAGTAAATCAGGCTGACAAAAGCAATGTGATGTAACTCTATATGCAAAAACTAGCATGATATAAATCTACATGAAATCAACAACCATATCTGAATCATATGCGACAAAACACAGAGAATATTCTATAACAGGTGCTACGCATCTAAAGTTTTCAAATGATAAATTTAGATCTAAATACCCGGGTTTTTCAATTCAAAATTTTATTTTTAATTTTCTTGGACGGGAAAAATCAAAGATAAAAAATCAAAGTGATAAGGAGGGAATTCCTCCTAATAGAATACCGTGAAACTCTCGAATCAAAACAACATGGAGTGTCCAGTGGTATTCCGGTTCCTCCAAAAGTATTAACTAGAGTGAATAAGTATCATTCCTTTCCCAAAATCTTCAAAAATCTCTTTTTCAAAATCACCAGGATTTAGGTCCTAATAACAACAATTCAAAATCCTTTGTCTATAAATTTAAACTTTATAAACAATGGTCTATAAAATCACACAACCAATCACTTCCATTCTATCAAATCAAATCAATCAAATTAAATCAACGAAATTCCATTAAGGAATAAACTAACACTAACAGTCAATCAAATTCCATAAGGAAAAACTTATCACTTAACATTGTTTCAAAATGTCAAATGGCTAACAAACAAATCCCAACTTAGGTAAAAAACTTTCTTGATTGTCCAAAAAAATTATAATTATCTGAGCGTACCGTTTTTCTCATTAGCCTTTTGTTACTGCTTAGAAGATTATCCAAACTCACTCATACAAAATGGGAAGTTATACTCTATATTTTATTAGTTTCTAATTTTTTTTCTAAATCACTTATATTTTCACTTAGTATTTTATTCAATACTAAAATTATTTATGAATTATATCATAAATTTTCACCCAAGTTTAAAAACATTTTATAAAGTCATTTCTTTATAAAACATCAAATAACAACTTATCTCCACTTTATTTACTTGTATAATACTCTTCTCTATCCTAAGAGTACATACAAATTTTATTTTACTTTTTCAAAGATCTAGAGAGGGATTAAATCAAATTATGGTTTCTTAAAACCGAGTAAACTTATTAACCTCTTTAACTTAGAGTGTTAAAATGAATGATATTTATGGGTTGACCCAATCAACAAATAGTTTACACTACTTAGATGTTTTAAACAACTATATGGTTTTAATAAAATCAATGTTTATCAAAACCTTCTTATTTAATTTAACCCAATTTAAACCTATGTTAAATTATCCCTTACCTTATCTAAGGGAAAAATCTCATTTATCTAAACAATCTCTTATTAGATATACTTTTTATCTTGGAACCAAATCTCTTTAAGGGAACTTAAAATTTAAATACCCGGTTTTTAATTTTAGAACTCAGCTTTGAAAGCATACTACATATATTTTTATATATAATAAGTTCAAACAATTTATTTATTAAAACTCAACTTGAGTTTATTCGGATTTGAACTCATTTTGATCGCACAATGATAAAGAGAATAATTTACTAAGTACTCCACAACGTTCGCCTTAGCCAATATCTGATCGTCACTTAGAAGATTATTCAGATTACCACAAAACTAATCGAAATGATTTTCTTCGAATTATCCCAAAAAATGCATTCCATTTAAAATTCTACTTCCCAAAGATATTTTTTTACTTTCAATTACTTCCAAAAATACCACTATTTCATTTCTCAAAATTCTTTCGAAACTATTTTCAAAAATTCCGGGATTTAGATTCAAAAATCCTTTTTTAAAAATACGTTTTATAAAAAAAAATTGTATAAAATTTCCTTTAGATAAAATAATTTCAAATTATAATAATCCTTCTTTATTATAATAGAATTATCTCGAATATTTATTCTCTAAATATATTATCCTGCTATTTAGATTATATTAACAACTTTTTATTAAAGTTTAATCCTTAACCCACCATTATTAAAACGTGAACTTTTAACTTAACATATTCTTCGAACACCTTATAGTCAAATTGTAAAAATTAATTCACAAAGGGTTCGTTTTAATTCAAAGCGATAAATGCTTCTAAACAAACCGAGCACAATTTAAAAATTAACAAACTACAGTCAATGCTTCTTATTTAAATTCAGCATAACTAAATAAACAATAGTGATAATTGATAAATATTATCACATTTAAACAAGCTCACTTTATAACTGTATAACGTTTCGAAAATTATTCCTTTACATATATAAAACATAATCATGGGCAAAATATTAAATTTGCCAAATTTTCAGAAATTCAACACTATGTTCGTTGGCCTTGGTCGAGTGTTTAGAAATCCCTATTGATACCGTGGCATCCCACATCTCGACCATAATTCATAAAAACTCAATAGACCAATTAACATAATATGTTTTTATGACATTAACAAATATGCCCTCGTGTATATAATACTCTCAAACTCATTCTAGAGTGTAGCTTACCCTATCTCTAATGAGCCTTACGCTCTAATACCAAATAGTAACGATTTAGGCTTTTCAACCATCGACAGTGGGTACACCCCCACTGTAGCTTACAATGGTATCTCTCATGTGCTTTTACGGCCAGCCTCTCGACTGTAAGCCCATCTGGATAACCAACCCGAAGGAGATGTAGGGGCAAGAGTCATCCGTTCGCTACCTGACAAGAAGCGAGAAACCCTTATCATGCTGCACCCTCTGTGCCTAAGCATATGAGATAACTTGAATAATGGGGATTATATAAAAGTTCTGTGATCCCACACCGTTAACGCAGAACGTGTTTTTACCTCACAAGAATAAGATCCATACAAGCAAGAGTAGAAATAAACATCCGAGAAAAAAATCCAAATAAGAATGAGCATAAATTATATTAAAATCATACTTGGAAGAATGAAAATAATCCGAGAAAAATCCAAACTAGACAGAATGGATAAAACAAGATAACTGTCCAAACTTGATAGAATGGACAAAACAAGATAACTGTCCAAACTTGATAAAATGGACAACATAAAGTAACAGTCCAACTTGATAGAATGGACTAAATAAAGTAACAGTCCAAACTTCATAGAATGGACTAAATCAATACTTAAATGCCATGAAGAGTGGTTGACTCTTCTCGTGACATAAAGATAAGTAGATTCAAGGATTCGAATCAAATAAGGAAAGGAAATTTTCCAGAAAACGACAAGGTAGGTGCGCCCACCTTGAAGTATACCTCTAGTAATATACCTTTAAGAAGCTCATTTACTCTGTGACACTTCTCGGACAATACCAAGCCGGACTCCGCCAAACCTTACCCGAGAATCCGAATATTTCCACATCTAAGTGCACAACTGAATCCAAACTAGATGAGATGTGAAAATACCCTAATGGAAACCCTACATAGCTTGGTATCTCTCACGCTTTTGGTTTAGTCATTTCCGACAAAGGATAACAAAGATCAAAAGAGCAGCAAATCGCTTTTAAGGTGACGATACACCATGAAGAAAGATGAATCCAATAATCAATAAATCAACTATCGGAGATAATTAAAACGAATGTATATGGAAATTAAATATCATACATTTACCACTACTCGTTGATCCAGTCAAGTCCTATCTCTTGGTTGAAAAAGAAGCTGGGAAAGCTGACGTAGTGTTACCTCTAGGCATCACCTTGATGACATTTTTAACCTTCGAGATAGAAGCGAGTCCATGCCTCAACATTTAGCGCTAAAAGAATGACTAGATCCTTTCAATATAAGCAATATCGGTTACAGAACTATTTTTCCATAATTGAGATTGAACTTTAACTTTTAAACACTGAACTTGTGCTTGATTTCCATATTACAGTATTGGTAAAACACTTTTAAAAATACTCTTTCAAAACATTCTTTTATAAGACAAAATTTATAATATTAAGTGTATTAAACAAAGGTCAAAAACGAATGTCGTTAAAACAATTTTTACTATAAACCCAAAAACAATCAACACTTAGCTCTATTTATAAATAATCCCTTTTTCGAGGATTTTTCTCATTTATAAACCATTATTTATAAATTTAAAACAATATTTGTTATCCCAAAAGATAATAATGCAATTTAAATACCTTTATAAATTTAAAAACAATATTAATTATCCTTAAAGATAATTAATCACATTTATAATCTCTTTTAAGTAAACAAATCCTTTATCTTTAATTAAATATAGATAATTATTTCCAAACACTTTTATATTATCATTAAATTAACTTTTAAACCTTTATTATTTTGAAAAACTTTTATTATATTAGTTAATTTACTTAATTCTTTTTTTATTAAATCAATTTAAATATCATTAATTAAAAAGATTTATTTAGTATACATAATCGTTAGTTAAAAAGAATAATTCACCTCAAACATCATTAATTAAAATGATAAGTAAATTTTAAATATCATTAATTAAAACAATTAATTAATTTCAAACAATCATAAATTAATTGGATTAATTAAATTCAAACCTCATTAGTTAGGACGATTAATTAAAACATCATTTGTTAAAATGATTTATTTAACTATATAACATCATTAATTAAAATGATTTAACTAAACTCCAACTATCATTAGTTAAAACAATTAGTTAAATTTAAAACAATCATTAATTAAATGATTAATTAAATTCAAACATCATTTTTTAAAATGATTAATTACTTTTAAATATCATTAATTAATATGATTATTAACTTCAATTATCATTAATTAAGATAGTTAATTAAACTCAAGAAATCATTAGTTAAATTGATTAATTAAATCTTATCTCATTTAAATCAAAGATAAACTAATTTTAAACATCATTTATTAAATTGGTTAATTAATCTCAAAATCATTAGTTAAAATGATTAATTATTTTAAATTATCATTAATCAAAATAATTAATGAATTTTAATATTTTGTTTAGCGGAAAAATAAGCTCAAGTTCATACGACAGGGTTTTGAGGATGAAAGTTAATAAATGACGATATACCGAAATCGCTACAACGACACTTAACAAGTTAAATGGAATATCATGATTTATTTTCAATTTACCATTAATATAATAGCATAAGGATGTAAATAAATAATTATTGGTGAGAAACCCCTCATGGTCTCTCTATAGATTTTCCCTGCAAAACAATGGTTATGGATAATATATATGTATATAATCATGTGGGTTCATAGCGATCAAAAAAACAAACTTATATGTCATCCATTTTCCAAACGGAAATTCAACTAAACAAGCAATCAAACAATTTAACAACATCCAAGCAATCAATAAATGTTTATAACATCATAGATATGATATAATAAAATTTAATGTTAGTTAAACTCACTTTGATTTTCGTTTTCGCCGAAACGTTCCATTTTTGGACTAAAACCGAACGGTCGTTGGATTTTAGGATAAATTCCAACAAGCTTCAAATCCAACCAAACCAACTCCATTACATAGACATCCACGCCGCGAGTCCAACGCAAAAATCGGCGTTGGAATCCGACCTCGTATGAAGAAGTTATACACATTATAAGTTGTCGGATTTAAATAATTAAATTAAATTACTAATTACTTTATTTTATCTAGTTACCCACTCTAACTCTTTCTTCTCCTCCAATAAAAAGAACATGTACAGGATATCACCTAACCCAAATGGGCATGCACGAATTGCACTAATATGGAGAAATAGTCGACCATTCTCCAATCCGACTTTGCCATCACGTTGCTCTACGCGAACACGACTCGCCCGACACCATGGATAAATTCCAATATGCCTTGATCAAATCGCATCATTCCCTAGGTCCTCCTTACTGCTTGCGTCAGGCCACGACCAAAATCAGTGCCAAACTTTGGTCGATGCATACCCTACCATCGACAAACCCATAACCAAGCTACGTTTCCACTAGTTCTTCTCGAATCAAACGAATTGAAGAACCCTAGTTGCATTGAAATTCAGCTATCCCCCAAATAGCGATCGATCATCGCCAAAAATGCATAGATCGAAGCTCCTAACCTTATTGCCGTTTGTAACAAGTTTCATGATTTTAGAATGAGTATGGGATTTTTAATTTAAATATGAAGTTTGAATTCAAAAGGGGAAAACTCAAATTTCATTCTCAGGTAAGTTTTAAATAGAGAAGAAGAGGGATAGGAGAAGCATGGAGCTGAAAAGGTAGGGTATGGGCAAAGTGGTTGTGGGTATGGTCTAGATTAAGGTGAATATGTATGTATATATATTATATAAATTTTAAAATATTCAACAAAACATACGCAAAAATCTCGAATTCCAAACGAGGCGTGCCGCCTGGCATTCTATATGTTATACCTCTATTCCGAACACAATGGAACTAGTCTCGAGCCTAACTCAATCAAATATGGAAGGTGGCTTTTCAAACCCAATTATTATATTAAATTTCTAAAATTAAATTCTATGCGTTTCGATCGCACGACTAAACGATACGTCTGATTGCTATGAAATTTGACGGCATATTATGATTCATTATTATAGATCCAATGAAACTGGTTTCGTCTAAATCTGAGACAGTGCCACAGAATGACAATTTCACAGATTTAAATATCACTTTATATTTAATTATCGATATTTATCCAATCTATTTATATTTATAAATTGAATTCATCAATATTATTTATTAATTAAAAGGAGTTGAATAAAATTAAATCCATTTAATTAAGATTTAATTTACAATTCAAATAGTTAAACATCCCCTATATTTGAATTATAAGTTATTAAATTTCAAAATCCAATTATTTATATATTTAAAATTTATTAAACATTTGAAATCAAATGACCAGAATTATTTGGTTGTTACATTTACTATTCGAAGGTATATAACACTTATCGACGAGTTAATAACTCGCCTTTGGAGTTTTCATGACTTGTTTTTATCTTTATGTTTATAGGTCTTGTACCTATCTTGATATAGGTCTTATTCCTATCTTGATGTTTATTGGTCTCGTACCTATCTTGATGTTTATAAGACTTGTTCCTCTCTTTATGTTTATAGGTCCCGTACCTATTTCAAAGATTATAGGACTTGTTTCTATCTTGATGTTTATAGGTCTCATACCTATATTGATGTTTATAGATTTATTCGTCTATCTTGGAATTACATGCATGTAGGTGGATTTATTTCACCAAGCTTGGAGTTTTGGCATTTTCCTTCTTTTTTATGTGATTTTCTGGATTTCTTTTTGTGAGATTTCTGGATTTGATGTTGTTGAATTATTACCAAACCATTTTAAGGATTTGTTGCTTTTAAGAAGCTATTATGGTTTTGATATTTGGTGATTACCCACTTGGAGTTTGTTGAAGCATTCTTGTTGTTAGCCAAATCCTGGCTATGTGTTCATCCTTGAGATCTACATCATTACATCCATTGTTTGTCTTGCTTAACCCATTCATTATAGCCTAAACTGACTCTTTTATTATTTTATAATTCTCGAATCAAACCGAGATATTTCAGGTGCTCCAATTTGATAGTTCCAGAGAGGATTCACTCCAGTTGTCTGGTTATCATTCGTTCTACCTTCATCTTGTATATATGTACATATTCATACAGTGTTATATCTTATATCGAGTTTAGACTCACTTATTGTATGCATTTGTACCTTATTGCACTTGTATATTCTATATTCATGATGACTACAGTTTTGTAGTCAACTTTATGTACCTATTCGTTATAATCAGCTTGTATCTATTTATATTCCGTTATGTATATTCTGTGATTCTATGATTTGTATTTATTATATATTATTCTGGATTATTATTTTAGCCATCGTAGTTTTGTTTTACGCCCGGATTGCATATGTCGATTCCACTTGTAATGAAAAAATATAAGATGTTAATCGACGTATCGATGCTCGCTTAAAATAAAATTCATGGATTGTCACTCTTAACCAACCCTATTCTCCGCACTAGCAGACGATATCACTCTGTAACATCCTTTGTTGGTGTGGATCTCGGGGTGGGGCATCACAAAATGACACATTAACTATGGATGGTTAATTATGGAATTGATTTACATACATGTTGCTTATGTAAATTCTAGTTATGTGACATAATATAGTGCTATTGTGGTCACTAAGTATCTTTTCAAAATTGTAAAGTTATGGATTTAGAATAACTTCAATTGTATAACAATTGAAATTTAGGGGTTTATAAATGATGTAATGAAGTAAGTTAATTAACTATTTTATTAAGAACGTTTAAAGTTATGTAATTATTTTAACAAGGAGGTTTAAAGTTATTTAATTATATTATTAATGATATCTTAAGTTATTTAATTATATTATCAATGTCGTTAGTTAATTGGTTTAGTTTCATTTAAAGTTAATCAATTATTTAATTAATGACGTGTTTAAATTTAATTACTTGTCTTATTAATGTTGTTTTAAAGTTAATTAATTAATTAATTAATTATGATGTTTAAAAGTAATTTATTAATTGAATAAATGTATTTATAAATGATAAATTGTTTTATAAAAAGGACTGTACTTAGTAAAAAGGATTTATTTAAGAAGGTTTATAATTGATATTTCATAAAGGGGATTATAAACGGTATTTGGCAAAGGAGTTTTATAAGAAATTTTATAAATCATTCTAGAGATTTATAAAAGAAGTTTTATAAATTAATTTGGAAATTTTTAAAAAAAGATTTATAATTTTGAAATGGGCTTATAAAAGGAATTTTATAAAGGGGGAATTAATTTAAAGGACAAAAATTTGTATATTTTTAGCCTCAAGGACACGACCTCAACATTTTAACCACAAGGACAAACATTCTCCTAAATATTATTCATAAGGACAAACATTCTTTCAAAATTATTCATAAGGACAAATTTTTTTCCAAAACTGCTACCGATAACTACAAACTGATACCTAAAAACTTAAAAACTGATACCTAAATAAAGTTGTCCTTCATACTAAAATACCGAAGGTCTGTCCTTGAGGCTAAAATGCTGAAAAATTTTGTCCTTGACAATAATTTCCTGTTTTATAAAAGGAATGAAATTTGATTTTGATAATTAATCCTTCTTAATTATGGTGGTATGGAAACATTCTTTTCATACTTAATACCGAAGGTTAGTGGTTTGGTTTATAGTAACCAATGTTTTAAATGACATTTGTTTTTGGGCCATTTAAATATGAATTTTGAAAAGAGGAAATCTTTCTTAAGTTTTATTAATACACTTATATCGTCAAGATTAGTATATGGATATATTTTCTAAGTATTTAAAGTATAAGGGTTTGTGAATATACTTATACCACTGAGATAGGTATATGAATGCTTTTCCAAGTACTGGAAGGTGTATAAAGGGTTTGTAAAAACATCTTTTGTGAAGCTATTTTGATTCAAACAAATCAAAGAGATGTTAATTAATGAAAGATTAATTGAAGCTTAGTGGACCCCACATGGAATTGAATCTAGGACTGACTTGTTTGTTTATTTGATAGTTAAATAACCGATTATCAAATCTTGGTCAAAATATAGCTCTGGAAATATCTAGGGAAACACGGGGGTTATATGGCACAGTCATCTTCAATGATGTTGTACCGTGCATATAAATCTCGTTTTGTTCTCCTAGGACAAATGATAAATCCGTCCACTTAAACAATTAGGAGGTGATCTCCGCTCTTATGTATTGTTCGATTATTTCCAAAAGATCTGGAGTTGAGCTTATAAGAAATATCAATTTGGTGTTGGAGCAACTGGTAAGCGTGGGAGTGTACTTATATTAGAAGACTCAAACCCATAACCACTCCAAATCCATATGCACGTTCAACGCTTTGTAAGAGATCCAGGACTGGTTCGAGATAATAGAATCGAAGATGGTGTTCTTTGAAGTGCAAGGGCTACTTGCTACTAATCCTGAGGGCGATTCCAAAATGGATCTAGTAAAAGTAGTGCATTCGGTTTTTTCTTATCCTGAACAACCTGTATGGATGAATGTTGGCATTGCATTGTGCCTAAAAGGCAGTGTTTGCATTCCAAGTTGGATTTGCTAAGAGAGAGAAAAGTTAGTCGTGACCTCACAAGCCTCACAACCCGTTAATGACTTAAACATGGGATATGCTTCAGAGCTATGTGGTTCGCTATCATTAGAAACTATCATTCCTTAATCTAGAATCGATATTTATGGATTTGGTATGCACATGCATGGGAAGAGTCGGCCCAGGGCTGGTGCGCATTGTCTTCTTAGCCTTGGTGCCCGAGGAATGGTGTAATCCGGTATGCCATTTTAAAGGGACAGCCGGCTCTGATTTGCAAGGGATCCATGTGAGGCCCTCGGTACATTTTTCTAGAGGTATACTGTAGCAAACAATACCCTAGTATCCTTGTCACTACAGATTTAGTTTTATACTTATTATGCTGAAATTTAATTAATGTAACAAGCGCTGCTATGATTAATATTTATTTTACCCTAGACATTATTTTAATATCACAAGATTTTCTATAAAAATGGTTTGGGTATCGTAATTTAAAAACCCGTCTGTGTTTATGTGCAGCGTGGTCTTATGAGATACCTTAATTTTTGAAAGGTTTTTATGGCATTAAGTAAAATCCGTTTGATTGTATTTCTCATGCCGGTTTTATCAGACTGATCCGGGCGTTATTTTTCTTAAAATGCTCGGGGTCAGCCCGAGCATATTTCTAGATTTTATTTGACACTTTGGAGCATCAGGAGACGACCTGGATCCTCTAAAGCGTATTCATATATTTTATCTTCCGCTATTTATTCATATTGTATTTATCAGCATTTGTAAGGACATATTGTTATAACTATCTAGACTGATGATAGGTTAGTACTCTGATTGATGTTTGTATATAAAAGTTTTCTTTTTGTAAAGATCATTGTTATATTATATATTACTCGTCATGTTGTGAGATTATGTTCTGTGTTTCTTTGTTTCACCCCAATGATCTATCTTTCTGGCACTTGGATGTTCCGCACACAAATATTATGGACGTATTTGTGTCAACTTCCAAGAATTGAAAAGGTGGTTTGTTACAAAGATGGTGGACCATTGATATATAGTACTAAAAATTAAAGCAATCAACAGAAAGGGTAAACCTCACAGCGAAATTTAAACAGCAATGTATACATATACATACATATCACTTTAATCATTAAATATTGCTCAAATCTTATACATTACGCAATATACCCATTTTAGTACATCAATTATTAAAACAATAGCTATGTAACTACGATGCAAGAGATATACCGATCTATCCTATGGATGTGACTCATTGCAGACCCTTTTTCTTTCTTACTTGCTTCACCTTTAAACTTATGAATACACTATACATAGTAAAAAGGCGAAAAAAGGTCAGCTATATTTGGGACTATTCCAATTTCTATACACTCCGACCACAAGGGAGCCGTGGGTTATTGGATAGAAAAGGATTGCCTATGTACCCCTTCTGGGGGATTAGGCCCATGTAGTTCTATTTCATGCTCTTCTCTGGCATCATAATACTTGTTGGTGCATAACAACCATAACAACCATGCAACCATTGCAACCATAAAAACCAATGCAAGCATTACAACTAGAAAATAGTATTCCCGCTCATCCATCATAACAGATCATCTTATAGAGTAACAAAAATAAAAGCACACATCAATCTAACATCAAAAATATTCAATGACAACCTTAATAAATCAAATAAAAAAACAACGCGAATATAGTTACATATATACTAATCATGAACTATAGTATTGCATCATTAATGTAAGTATAAATCATCAATTGTTTACTAATCCGATCGACTTTGGCAACACAACATCAATCTGTTGGAACTTGGCCAGCTCACTGCAGAAGAAATAGGTGAATTTCAAAAAATTTACCATTTTGAATCGTTTGGGCATATGAAGTCTAAAGGTATATTAGATCAAATCTAATAAAGTTTTTAAATAAAATATTATTTTATTTAAAACTTAATCAAAAGAAGTTTTTAATTAATTTAAATTTATATATATAGTGTATCAAATATATCAAACAATTACTCATAAGTGTAAATTTAGGGAAGAAACCTTTCATTTCCTTCTCCAAAAGTTATATTATTTAGAGAAGGAAACTTTTCAATTCCTTCTCTTAACTTATTCAATTAATGAGCGGATAATTTATTTATATAGTGAGAGAAAACCTTTCATTTCTCTCTCTTTAATTGAATTAATTGATTATTTGAATGTCATTAATTGCAACATATACAAATGCCTGCTATTAGATATGAACACGAATGGAAAAACATTTATAAGCACACTAGAAAGCAAAGTCAGGGATCAAAACACCGATCTATACTTTTAAACTTTTTACAAGAGTCTTTTGGAGAGAAAGAAATATGAGAATATTTGAATTGAAGAGGTGTGGCAATCACAAGCTCCTTGTTGAACTAACCTATCTGATTGATAAATGCATGCACCTATGGTTCCTAAGAAACCCCAATGCAACACGTTATATTTGGCATGTTCACTGATGCCTGCTATAGGCATTTGTTTTCTCTATTTAGATTATGGCACAATATATTAGTGCCTATGTTTTTCTCTCGTATGCTTTTGTCATGTTGTGCCCCTGTAATTTCTTGCTTTTAATAAATATTTAGCAGAGGCCCAGTTTAAAACCCATGCTTGCTTATTAAAAAACCAAATATATATTATAGTGTAAATTGTGTAAGTACAACATATGATAGGTGCTATCAATTGACGACAAGATGTTGACATACATATAGAAATATATGAATAATAGCTAATCACATAAAGAAAAAAGGTAAATAAGTAAAGGGTAATAAGGATAATTGATTCAACTTCCATTTGGTAAACTCAATTAATGCAGCATATAAATGGCAATTAATAGGTATCATAAAATATAAATAGTCAACAATAATTATATATATATATAATTGTGTCATTTTAAATTGTTTTTTCAGGAAAGAAATCTGATTCATATTTGAACAATATGAAATACATATAATATTTTTTTATATATACAAACATACATATAAAGCTAACCGTGTGTATATAATATTAAATCAAATATTTCAAATTAATACAAATTAGAGATTTATAGCATTCAATTTAAAAATAGGTTTATTGTCAAAACATTAATTGTGTGTATATAAGATTCAATCAACTCTCTCTAATTAGTATAATTTTGAGATTTATAGTAAGCAAATTAAAATTTAGATTTATTTCCATAAAATCTTCCTTTTTTATTTCAGTTTCTAATACAATACAAACACAAAATACATTCGTGTAAATTTTCAAATCTAAAATTACACTTTGTTTTATATGATTTAAAACATGAACCTTCAATAAAACATCGTATTATTCATAAACAAAGTTTAGCTTAATTTGTTTAAGTAAAATCCAATCAAAATAGTATGAACATACAAAGTTTTAGATCTAAAGGATTATACTTTGAATTGAATGTTTACAATATATATCTATAATAAAATAGTGTATTTAAACGTATACAATTTTTAATTTTAATTTAACAAAATAAGAACCCAATTGATAAATTGAACATACAAAATTTCAAGCATAAAAATTAGACTTTAAATTGAGTGTTTAGAACATAGTTCTAAAACATTATACTTAAATATATACAAATTTTAGTTTTGATTTATTAAATTAAGACCCCAATCAATTCATTCAACAAAAAATTCAAATTACATAAATAATTTTTGAATTAAATGAGGCAATGATATGTACATACAAATTATGATAATCAAATTTATCTTTAATCAAACATTACATCAAATGTCATTATCTATAAAAGAAAAATACACCTTATTACAAAAGCCTTGAAGCACACCTTGAAAATAAATTCTCCTTAGGATGTTGCCTAGAAGTCATACCTTGAATGATGATATCTCCTCAGATCTTCAAGATTCTCATCCTATCCTATCCTTAGGATGTTTTTTATTTGGAGTCAAAAGATTTTTGGGAAATTTTATTTTTGTTTTTTTCTATGAAAAATTAGGAGGAGAGAAATAAAAAGAAAGAGTGAGTTGTACGTACAGAATGAGTTGAAGAATATTTTTTATATGAAAGAATAAAACCTTTCCCATTCTTTAATTAAAACTTCCTTAATTAATTCCCTTAATCATCTCTCTCTACTCCTTTCTTTACACATGATATGGCTGAAATTATATGCCATCAAATGACAGAAAATTTCCATAAATCACTACATGTAATAATAATTATTATTATTTATTTAAACTACAACGATGTCGTATATCAATACACGTAAATATAACTTTTATAAATCCATTCAAATAATTACAAACAACCCCCAAACATCAAATAAATTAAATAATAATTAATATTTCTTAAATACTAATTAACTTAATCAATTTACATCATTTTATAAATTAATTAAGTCATGTGATTTTTTCGAAGAATTCATCATTACGGTTGTGCGACTCAAAAGTGTAAATTTAGTCAATGATTAATATCGAACAATTCAAATATTAACATTCACACGTCACCTTAACTAGTAGTGTGACATTTTAGCTTATTTATCGCTTACGGATCTTTAAGTAAAATCCAAGTTTACTTATTATATGCAGTACCTGGCTGTGACAATTATTTACACTTCTCTTCCACAAAACTATATCACATTAGGACTTATGGAATTTCTTAATGGTCAAAATTTCAATTTCGTCCACATTCTACTTTATAGTCCAAACACAAAGTCTTCAGTTCAATAATAAAAATTATTATTAACCAAACTGCTCTGGCCAAAGACTTTGACTTTGATTTGACATCGGTTGACTGGGATACTAACCTCATATAACTGAGAAAACGAATGCTCTCTTGGATAGTGTTTTACTTTCAATGCTTCCACTTGACCCACCTATAGTCATTCAGTGGACGTCGTGCTATGATTTAACTATAATTAGAGCGAAGCTTCCACATTGAACATCAACACTATTCTCAAGTCGAGAGAACTATGTAAATTAGTCACATCGATATTTTCTGCTTGACCTTTGTTATATTAACAAACATAAAACTATCGAGTGAGCCATTCCATAGTTATCCAATAACTATCAGTGTTAGAACCTTACTTTTGATGTTTTGATTGTGACAACTATATAAGTAAATATTATGTGAACTAACCATATTTGCAGGAGAAGATACTATTTTACTCGACAAATGGTCTACCAAATTACAGACCAGATTCCAGATAGAAGCTTCAATAATATATTGTTTATGGCTTGTCTATGGTCTAAGTCTAGTAGTAAATTCTTGTTAAAATCTCTCCAAAGTGGTATATGCACGCACATGTACTTAAAAATCTTTCGAATCATAGTTCATATACCAAGATTTTTTGTAAACAAGTTCATACACGAAAAAAACATTTTGAAAAATCTCTAATATGGCAAGAAACAGGCAATTCAGCCGACTGAATTGCAATGGTCAGTCGAATGAATTCCTATGCACGTGCACAATTTCATATGAATATTTAGTCAATTGAACCCCATGATTCAGTTAACTGAATTACCTGAATTTTGCACCATTTCCTCTTTGATTAGATTTTCAATCATTTCAGCTGGCTGAATTATTTCATTCAGTCGACTGAATCTTCATAACGGCTATATTTCTGAAAAGACACTTCACTTCAACGAACAGAAACAACCCTTGATTCAAGAGTTTCTTCCGTATCTTTTGATCGCTACTTTTCACGATTGGTTGCAACACTTAAACACTATATATAGCCATGAAATCAATTGTTTTACTTACTTGATTCTGATTCTATTTTCTCATTCTTAGTGTCTAAACAATTTTGCCATTTGCATTCAATACTCTCATTCTAATCACTTGTTTATTCAAGCAAAATTTTATTATTGATTAAATAAACTTCATGTCTTCATGAATTACACTACAGACCACAAAGGAGAAGATTATAGGAAGGGTGTACGTTATTGACTTATCAGTGCTACTCAAGAGCATACTCAGTCAGAAGCAATTTTACTCTTTGTATTAGAAGTCCTGTTCTGTTGCTCAGGTGGTTGAAGTTTATTCTATTGCTTAGGCGGTAGAAAACTTGTTCGGATGCTCAGGCGGTGTAATACCCGTTCCTCCGGGTTAAGAGAGGGTTGATAGTTAAATCCTAGAAGGAGTCTGGGACTGGACGTACAATGGGAAGTTCGAACTAGTATAAAAATCCTAGGCGTCATTTACTTTGTTATTTACTTTTATATTTATATATTCCGCACTACTAGATACCTTAGATAATATTCCATATTACGATCCTTAGTCACTTTCAACTAGTGCGTAACCCCTTGGTGCCTCCAACAGCCATGAGTAATACACTTCTCACCATTTGGAGAGCGTTACGTACTCTAGTCTCAATAGAGATATCGATATCCAGTCTCGATACATCTTGACTAGGAATATTTAAAACGGTATATTTATTTTCATTGTGATAAATTACTTAAGGTTACAACACTTTGTAACTACTATCACAAAATGTACCATTTATGGATTTTCTATTAAATATACTTTTAATTAAATTAATTAATTAATATAACATGTTATATCAAGTATACAATAGAAAGAAATCGCCTTTTATTTCGTATAAAATTGGTCAACAAGTTAGATTTATGTAATAAATTGCATAATTACCCCAAGGGCATACCCCTAACTCATCAATCTCCCACTTGTATTTGGAGTCAATTATGGACTCTTATTCCATCATTCTCTAATCGCCCCTCTCAAAACCAATCGGGTCAGTTCCCAGTGAACGGGAATGATGTTATGCTTTAATCATCTACTCTATCAATTAACACTCTACATTGCTGATAAACCTCCTTTATCATATGGAACAATTCAGAGTATGTTTCTCAACTTCCAGGGAGCTTTAATTTCTATTAGAACTATATCGTGACATTGTTATCATATACAATGTTAAGGTATTCGCAACATTTGGAATTATCTACAACTCAATTATAAATTTATGCATTTATATTTATATACATTGCTTTTATTGCAGCACTATTCAAGGCGATGTAATTAGCCTATTTTATTGAATCCTCCATAGTCTTCCATTTGGAACACTTCCAAATTAATGATTCTTAACTTGAATTTATTATTGACCTATTATACTCAATATCGCTTATGAAAATTTGAGTTCGAACACTTTTTGATAAGAAGTTTGTTGTTTCTGCAAATAATTTCGTAGTATTTCATAAATACATAAGAAAACCTCAAACAACCATTTAGGTTATCAATTTGAACTTGATATTTGCTTCATGTATCAAATACATAAATAATCACGATATCATAAGCAATATAACTTATATGATAATTCCTATTGCCAATACATAAGTAATCCTTCTTACATGTTCCATATTAAAAAATTTAATAAGGTGCCCTTGTATATTGTTTGGGACATTCCTAATATCTTTTATACTTAATATAAAAGACATTATTAACAAATACAATATCAAATATCAAAACAACTAAGGCTGAATTTAACATAAGTACATCGTTTAAAAATCAGCAACGGTGTTGTTTATTTATAGTTTAGAAATATCAATGTACCTTTTAACGCTCTTTCTTATATACAAACGCTTCCTCTACATTTTGATCGATAATCAAATTATATAATATTTCTATCAAAACACTTGTTCAATTTTAATGCTTTTCTGAATGATACTTTCTTATCCGTTCTCGAATCGTATCCGAAAACTCACAAACTCAATATCACTCCCACTGACTTTGATACACTTAGGTGATTATGTGTAAACAGTTTACTCTAAATCATTATTTTGATTTTTCTATTTCAATATATATATACCAAAACATAAAGTCATTCTATGCAATAATTTTGTCAATAAAATTAAACCTACTAGAGCACATTGAATGGTGAATCTATTACGTTAATTTTAGCAATTGAAATTTATGATATTATTCTTATCAATGTGGCTCACTATATTCCAATTACATTTGTCTTTCTCTTAAAGACATATTTATGGCTAATGGATCATATCCCTTTGGGTATAACTTTCCAAATCCTATTTTGATAATGTACTTGGACTCTAATTTGGATTTGTGCATCATACAATATCATAGAGTCAATACTCTTAATGGTATAATTAAACAATCGAGGAATATTTATTCTTGACATTGATAAGAAATTCACAGTTTCACTTTAATGCATAAGAGTACTCATTAGACGTTTTAATGTATTTGTGTTCATTTAGGTTCGGCTAACTTCATGTCATCCTTTACAATCAGTTTTTATCATTGGATCGTATCCAAATTTATTTTTATATCAATAATTTCTTAAAGAAATTCCTTCGTTGTGAAGTTGATATTTCTTCAAAGTTCAAACAACACTTATTTCTTTGTGCAACGGAATAGGCATTCACAAACATTTCATGAATTGAATTATATAAAACTGATTTTGCATTAGTTCACAATATATTTATGTTCACAACATTAATTAGCCATTTAACGACCATCGTTTCCAAAATTCTCTTGGGATGATTCACACAAGATCCCTTACATACAATTATTATGTGTAGTCTTTCGACTCGCACAACCCGTAGACTCGTTGGCCTAAGATATGTAGGGGTTTCTTATAACCCTTATCTTGTGTGGTTTTGTAAACTATTATTTTGGTGAAGTAATACTAACCTTGTGTACTACTCTTAAGTATATGACCTTATAGAATGAAATTAACTCAACTTCACTCATAATTACTTGTACTTTGTCCAACAAAGTTCGATTACTCCTCGTCGATACATCATTATGTATTACATGAAGGAGAGACTTTGGAGATTGAATCTTTATTCATTTTTAGATATGTTCAGAACTCTTTCCGATATATTCACCCATTTGATCAAATCAGATCATTTCTATCACATATTATTTTATTTACTCTCGTTTTAAATCTAGGAATATATCTTTGACATATTAAATATGTATCAAATACACATGTCTCATCGATGAATATAACAAAGTACGTCGAACCATTTTGGTATTAATAGACTTATGATTGCATACATCTATATGTATCAATCCAAAGAGTTCATCAACTCTTATGCTGCTCCCACTAAATGGGTGCATAACCCTTAATTGATTGAGATATAATTAACCAGTATCATATGATACATAATCATATAATAAAATTATTTCTCAAAACTACGACTTAGTATATAATTCCAAAATAAATGTAAATAATATTAGATACTTCTGTGTTTTCAATGCATTACTTTCGTTGTGAAAACAAATACCATATTATGGTTTTATTTCATAACGAATATTCATAATATTCAGATTGAAATATAAATATGTCTAGTTTTCAATCGACACATGATAGTTTATGCAAATAATGGTGATTTAACAAACTTCACTGAAATTAAAGTATTGAAATTAGTAAGGTTATTATTTACGTATTTTTGGGAAAACTCATAAATAATAACTAAAATGATATTTTAAAATGAGATTCGGAAAGTGTATTATTAATTTGTGATGTTTTAAATAATAATAACATGAATTTCGATGAAAATAGTATGGTTTTTTGTAAATGATAAAAAAATTAATTTTACAATATTTATAGTATGAAATATTATTATTATTTGGGTAAATGAAGTAGAAATCATTCTCTGAATAATAATAATTATAGTAAATAAATATTTTCCAAAAGTGTTTTTGGATAGGATAATTGCTGGTTTGAGATAAATAGTAATAGATTGATTTATGAACTATTATAGTGGCTTTAAAAAATATTTTTATCATTTTGACGTAAAATAATAATATTATTACTTTTAAAAGTAATTTGATGTAAATCACTATTTTTGACATAAAATATGATGTTTTGAAGTATTTGGGGAAATAAAAGTATAGTAAAGGGAATTTGAAGTATATTATTGTTTTGGAAGGACTATTATTGTTTTTAGGATGAATAAAGAAAGGTGATTTTTATGATAAACAATAATAAAAATGATTTTCATCTTTCATTTTCCTCTTTTTTTTCCTTTTAATGGTGGCTTTTTGGTCTTTCCCACTCTTTTTGTTTTGCCTTAAATTTTGAATCCTCCCTCTCCCCTTTATGCCTTCGTCCCCTCCTCCTCCTCCTTCTCCCTCTCTTCAATTCCTTCTCCAACTGCCCCACCCATTCAACCTACTCCAACTCTTCCTATCCTTCCTTTCCCCTTGTTATCGTTCTAACCCCCTTTCCTCCTCCCAATCTCCCTCTTCTCGTCGACCCTTCTTTAACTTTCCCTCAACTTGTATGGTCTGCTCAAGCATAAACCCAGGAATTCTAGAAAGTACATACCAGTTGATGTTACCCTCTACTTTAACAATGATGTCATTGTCCCTCCTGTAGAGGTTATTGATGCTGGAAAACAGATGTGGAATGATTATATTGTTGTCTTTTCTTGATAAGCCGCTTTCTTACACAGCGGTGGTTGAACACTTGAAAAGAATATGGAACTAGAAGGCTCAGTTATGGTTAAATTGATGGTTTTATCTTTCCTGTGATGAAGACGGAACTAGAATACTTGAGGGTGACCTAATAATAATGAAGAACAAGATATTCATTATCAAGTCCTACAACCCTGAAGTAGGAAATGTTTCTGGCAGCATAAAATCTATCCCACTATGGGTCCGGCTGTCAAACATCACAATTTATGCTTGGTCTCATTTGGGTATAACTTGGTTAGCTAGTAGAGTGTGTAAATAGTTATGTGTGGATGAATACATGGAGCTCCTTGAACACATGGAATATGCCAAAAGTATGATTGAGGTCTCCCTTTTCAAGAACTGATGGAATAATTTCCTATTAAATTAATTGATGGAGAGGAATAGATGATTTATATCAATTACCTATGGAAAACAGAGATATGTATGTGTGATAAAATGTTTGGACATGGCACGTCTTCCTATTTGAATGTTGATACAAAAGTTGACATGAATAATGATAATGCAAATGTTGAGAAAGAAAGGCAGATTGAAAATGTTGTTAAGAAGGTTGAGAAGAGCAATATAAATTAGTTAAGAAATAGAGGTGGTAGAAAGTGTTTAAATTTAAAAAAAAAAATGAAAGCAAGAATGGTAGAACAAATATTGATGTTATGGCATGTGAGGAGGTTGCACCCCCTATTAGCAATGCTGATCAATTAGATGGTAGTAGGAAAGTTAGTTCAGTGATGCCTGCAATCTTAGGAGTTTTAAACAAATCTGTTGATGTCCTTCAAACTAGCAGTAAATTTTTAATCCTAGCTTCATGTGATGACGATGATCCTCAAACATACTTTGGAGTGGAAAAAAGAAAACCTGACAATATGAATTACGACAAAACACAAACGAAAGTGCACGTAGTTTCACCTATGCATGTATGCATGGGTGACACTAATTTATCGGTGAAAAACACTTTGACTTCTACATTACTTATTAGCATCTCCCTTAGTCTTCTGTTTGCATGCATTGTCCCTACACATGCTAGCAATAATTTAGACGCATCCAAACAAATACCCAACAACATCCACATGCAAGAAAATAATTCATTGGCTCATATCTAATGCAATGTCCCCCATCTTCCAGACAAAGAATCTCATGATCCACGTGAAACAAAACATTCCATGCAAAAAAAATCTACCCCTCAAATCAAATTCCACTAAATTGCATCTCCTCTAATGCCATTCTTTCTGATCCTGCCATTATCTCCTCCCCTCTAATCAATTCTACCAATATCAAGCCTATCACATCTTCCTCCAATTTAAATACTACATCAATCCAAGATGAAATTATTCAAAATGTGATGACAATCTCCCCTCCCTCTTCGTTTGAACACCTGTTTACTCCCCCGGTTGGCTAGATTTCACCTCAAATAACAACCATTCCTCTATAGAAACCTTATCGTCCTTTGACACATCAACAAGCACTAATTCTCCCTCAATTAAAAATAAATCCTTCAATTTTAACTTCCAAAACAAAGCAAAGAGTCCTAAGAGGCAAACTTCAACTGACTTGAATGAGGCAAACATTCTTCCTGGCGCAAGCACAACTCCTGATTTCCCATCCGGTCGATCTCCTTCAACAAGGAGAGTGAGAAATTAGAAGAATAATGCTTCCCATTAGTTTAATCATGTTACACAACATTGGAGCCTGGAACATCAGGGGTGCCCACAGTAGGATTAAACTTGATCAACTAAAGGATTTGATTGAGACTCAAAATATCCACTTGCTTGTTAGTATGGAAGTTAAGCTCGACAATATCCTTACTACCAAAGCTGATGAACACATCAAACCACACTGGACATTACTTCACAGCCATCTAGAAGCTCCTTATGGTAATATTGATCATAAACGATCCCAATACATTCAAACTTATATCCCATGCTCTTTACTAGACAATTTATCCATTGTCATATGCTTCATCTCATCACCAATTCTTCCATGTACGATAATAACTCAAGCTCTAAACAAATTCTTTTAAAATACCTTCCCCACTTCTCTCAAGAAAGCCACCCATGGATATTCCTTTGTGACTTCGACTTCTTACTTAACCTAGATGATAGAGTAGGTGGCAACCTTAGTGCACTTAAAGAAGTTTGCCCTTTGAACAAATATGTATGCTCCTTTTCCCTCCTTCAAATGCCTTACACTGGTGCACGATACTCATATGCCACCCCCCTCATTTCTGACCATTTTCCTCAAATTATTGAGACTGGATATGCCACTATTATAGAGAAATCCTCATTTAAATTTTTTAATGCTTGGACACTAGATAGTAACTTTTTTGATATAGTTTATGTTGCTTGATCTACTAATATTTTCGGTAATCCAATGTTTGTTTTCCAGCTAAAGTTGAAGAATGTAAAAAATGTACTTAGGGTTTGGGCCAAAGACAAATATGGTAACGGTGTGCTCTTGTCTTCTCAATTAAAGACTAGGTTGTAGTCAGCTCAAACTAACTTGTTTCTCAATCCTTCTAACTTTAATGCTTTCAATCCACAGAGTGAGATAGCTACTTAATACATCAGAGCCTTTGCATGTTAGGCTGACATAAAGAAATAGAAACTTAGGCAAAATGGGAATCTATGGGGCCAGAAACTCAAAATTCTTCCATGCTTCTCTCAAAACAAAGCAAGCAAAATCACACATTCACAAAATTAATGATCGGCATGGAAACCTTGCCAACAATCCTTATCTTGTTGATGAAGCCTTCCTCAGCTGTCGCACTGACTTGCTAGGAAACTCCAAAAAAAATTCCTTACTTAAACATCATTTCTGACTTAGACCTTCCTTTCCTGTAAACAGACCAGTTCTCTATAATCTCTGAAGATATCTTAGATGATGAAATCAAGCAAAGCATATTCAACTTGAATAAGGACTCCTATGGAGGCCCTAATGGGTTTAATGAAGTATTCTACACTCCATGCTGGGGAGTTATTGCCAAGGATTTTTGTAGAGCTGTCAAAAACTTCTTCAACAATTGCAAACTTCCCAGTGGCATCAATGCCACAAACATTGCTCTTGTTCCAAAATAAGATCACCCTACTAATGTCTAAGAAGTTAGGCCTATTGCTTATTACAATATCATATACAAATGCATCTAAAAGATTATTGCTACTAAACTAAAATTGGTTCTTCCATCTTTGATCTCCCCAAACCAAGCTGCATTTCTGCCTGGCAGAAGCATACTTGATAATATTCTTCTATCCCATGAACTTCTAATGGGCTATAATAATTCTAATGTTTCAACTAAGGCTATAATCAAACTTGATATTAGTAAGGCTTTTGACTCAGTGTAATGGCCATCAATAGTCAGGACAATGGCTAAAAGGAATTTCCATAAACATTTTGTAGCTTGAATCTATGCTTGTATTTCCATATCTACCTTTATTTGTTACAATAGCAAATCAGTGCGATATTTCAAAAGCAAATAGGGTATCATACAAGGAGGTCCTATATCATTCTAACTATTTATTCTTGTTATGGAAGTTCTCACTTATATAATCGCTTAATGTGTTATGAGTAAGCTTATCTTGCTACATCCTAGATATAAGGACCCTTGATCGTGACATTGATGTTTGTTGATGATGTCATCTTGTTCACTAAGCCTTCTAGTCCATCCATTCGATGCATACTTGATGTCATACAAGAATTCTACAAATTTACTAACCATTAGTTTTCAAAAATCTAGTATTTTAATGGTTGGCATGCCTGATGATGTTGCTGAAAAATTTAGAACCTAACTTGTTTACAGCCTTTCTCTGACACTTCATCTTACCTAAGCATCCCTCTTGCTACTTCAAAAATCTCAACTTCCCAATTCCTTAACCTTTATGTCAAAATCACCAACTCTATGAATAATTGGCCCAATAAACTTCTGTTCTAAGCAGGTCGATTGGTCCTCACAAATTCTATTTTTCTTGCCATGACAAACTACTAGAGCAGAAACTTCATCCTCCCTAAAAAGCTTATCACCATGATCGAAAGAGTCATGAATCACTTCCTTTGGACTAGAAATATGCACTCTACCAAACTCAACTGCATTACCTTCAGCAAAATTGAAATGCCAAGAAAACATGGTGGGTTTGGTATTAAAAAACTGATTAGTTGGAACAAAGTAGCCTTTAACAAGCACTCTAATAACCTTCTTAACAAAAAGAATAATGTTTGGGTTCAATAGGATCACAACTATAATATTGGGAAATGTAATTTTTGGACCAAGGAAGTCCCACAAAACTGTAGTTGGGTTTGGCATAAGATTCTCAATCTCAGAACCATTATGATGCCACACATTAGAACTGTAACTTCTGTAAATGGGAATGAAAAATTCTAGGGTGATCCTTGGGCTTAACAAGGTTTAATATTAAAGAATGCAATGACATTTCGACAGAGAGCTCAGACAGGGATAAACCTTAATGCTCATGTTAACAACCATATTCATAATAGTGCTATCTCCCTTTAGTTCTCTAGCAATCAAACTATCAGAACCTGTGGAATAATATTCAACGATCACCTTATCCTATTTCTACTAGTTAAAAGGTAGACTGGTCTCCTCTTCTTAAGGAACACTCTGCTGCAATTATATACAAATGTATATCCAGACATGAAGTGGTGCATACTTTTTCTTGGAACAAGAGAGTTTGGAACTACTTCTACAAGGAAAGTGATAATATGTTAATGTGGAAAGTCATGAAAAATTCCATTCATACTAAATCAAATCTCATTTTCCAAGGTATGAACGTTGATGGCACCGGCTTGTTTTGCAAGGATGAGGTGGAGGAAAAAACCTACACTTGGTCTTCAACTTTCCTATGATATACCGTCTATGGTGCAGGCTAATGGATAAAGTTGGTAGAACCAATATTAACAGGGATAGTGCAATTGAATGTGAGCTAATTTACTAGTCTACAAGGTGGAGAAATGTAGAATGTTTAACTCTTCTACTTGTATCGAAAAAATTCCTGAATGCTATCTGGAAGGAAAGAAATGATAGGTTATTTAAAGGAAAGACCAAATCTGATTCCCAGCTCCAGGTCGAAATCTTATAAGCTATCAAATATGGCATAAATTCTAGCCGCTTCGACTATGATGAGTCCACCTATTTGTGTTGGTGTTAACTGTTGTGTTTTGCTTCTTTGTTCATCCTTGTACTTCTATTTTTTTTTTCTTTCTAAGATCATAGCTGTTATGATTCTCTTTTATTGGTTTTCAATAAACTGGTAGGGACCAATCAACCCTACTAACCTTGCTTAAAAATAATAAAATAACAAAACGATTTTATACTTAGGAATAATGACGCAAATACATTATTTGGATGGTTGTCGAATGTGTGATTAATTATTTATTGTAATTAGCACATGTGTTTGATGTTGAACACGATATTGCATTTTGATGAGTGTGTGCTATTCTACCATTTTACTACTAAATGATGTGTAGTTAATTAAGGTTATTTTGATGGTTGATGTTGCGTTGCTAATGTTGATCAAATTAGTTCACATTTGATGATTTATACTTACATTGATGATGTAATACTACAGTTGATAATTAGTATGTAAGTAAGTAAATACGTGTTGTTTTTTATTTGATGATTGGAGTTATCACTGAATATTGTTGATATTTGATAGCTGTGTGCTATTATTGTTGTTACCCCATAAGATGATTTTGTTGTGATGGATGAGTAGGAATGTTGTTTTCTGCTTGAAATGTTTCAATTGGTTGCGAAGGTTGCATGGATGTTATGGTTGTTACATACTAACAAGTATTTGGATGTAGGAGAAGAGCAGAAAATAGAACTACGTGGGCTTGATCCTTCAAAAGAGGTACGTAGACAGTCTTTTTCTATGTAATAGCTCACGGTTCCCTTGCGGTCGGGGTGTATAGATATTGGTGTAGTCCTAAATATGGTTGACATATTTTTCCTTTATTCTATGCATATATGTATTTGTAAGTTTGCAGGTGCAACAAAGAACGGAGAAAAAGGGATATGAATGAGTCATATCCATGTGTAGATTGGTATATCTCTTGCATTATAGTTATATAGTTGTGTTTTTAATAATCGATGTACCCGAAATGCATATATTATGTAATGTTTGAGTTTGAGCAATATATAATAGTTAAAGTGGTATGTATGTATATGTGTACATTGATATTTATATTACACTGTGAGGTTTCCTCTTTTCGTTCATTGTTTTAATTTTTAATTTTATATACCCACGGTTCACTATCTTCAATGTCTGAAATTAGTTTGAATTATATTTTGTTGGTGTTGGTGTTGATGTTAAAGATTGTGGGTCGTTACAACCAACTAGCAAACAAAAAGGAAATTCAAGATCGGAAGCTAACCAATAGGATGTTCTGAGCGTGTGCATTCACCACAGACTTCGAGGCGTGCCAACTCCATCTAGATATGGCCGGTGAGTGTAAGATAGGGCTTATATGGACATAAGCTAGAAATCCCACAATAAGCGGTTAAGATCAATAGGGTCTCGATTGAAGAGGACATTCAGGTATATTTTTCTCAATAGCATCGCCTTTTCCTCATTGGCCAACCCTTCTACATCATAAATGTTCAACCACTTGGCATGTGGAGCATTGACCCTCAAAGATAAGGGATCACCTTTCTTGGCCCTTTTCCTCCTCCTACTATCAATAGAGGGAAGGGGCGATTGCTCGGGACTAGCGGCTAACTCAATGATTTCCAAGTCTATGGTGGGTACCTCGGGCAGAGGAGGTGCAATAGTCTTGGTGGAGGGGAGTCGGATACGTCAAACTTAGACACATCAACCACTGAAACAAAAAAAGCCATGGTTATATCAAGTGCAAAAAAGAGGTAAAATACAAGTTAACTGTCTTTTTGACTTGCCCAGCACTGCCTTTCGACAGGGGGGCATGATAAGACTGAATTGCCTATGTTAGATTGAGCAGTCCCAAAATGGGACATGCCTAGTGGCATAACATGCAACCAAGATACAAAGGGTCATAGGCAGGATAGGTTCTGACGGAGGGGCCCATGTTTCAACCAATGCCTAGTTCTTAAGCCCTCACCCTATACTGCTTTGCTCATAACTCTCCACAATATCCTATGAGATGGTAGACGTCCCACACCGTTGGATTGGGATGTCAACCAGCCATTGTGGGTCAAAAGTTTCCCACTAAGGCGTCTGCACAACATCACTCATCTTATCATAGTAAAAAATTTGCCGTTCTCTTAACCCCTCACACTTATCCACATTGTTGTATCCCTGGTTCTCATATGTGACCGACTCGGCCACGGGATTGATAAACTTGATCTTTATATAATCCTGCTTCTTCTTTGCTGGTCTCGTTGTCAGGCGGCTATATCTGCCACTATGGTTTGATGCTCCCACAAGAGCCCAACTAGGTGAAGGTTTATATCCTTTACTATCATCTTTACAATTCCGACAACATCAGAAGCTGTCTTTAGATGGTCTAGGTACTTGATGAGCATCCTGAAATTGACGTCGATCGAGTCAAGAGAAGCCCTGTCATAAAAAAGGTAACAAAACGAAGGGAAGAAAGATGAAAGAAAAGGAACAACGAAGAAAACTTCCTAGAGCTTTGAAACTCGGTGTTCCTCAGATTGGGGTTGACCCCGTGAGGAATAAAGAAATACTTCCCCATGTAGCCAGGAAAAGCTTTACTTAAGGCACAAGTGAAGATAACAAGCTTGGTAATTGTCTGTAAGTGATTATAGGTGCCGACCGAATAGCTAACTTCCCACTGCAGTCGGAAGACCATATGGAAAATATGAGTAGTTGGATCTGGAAGTTGGAGGTCCATGCATTAACATAAACCCCATATAAGAACCGATAGCTGTTGGGGGTGAGCTGACAAGGAGCAAGCCCAAAAGCATTAAGAACAAAAACAAAGAAGGGGTGAAGTGGCCAAATGGCTCTGACCTTGAAGTAACTAAGGGACCACATGAAGAAGCTAGAAGGTGGATGATCAAGTCGATTAACAACTATGCGGTACCTTACAATCCCAATACTACATCCGTATTTGGTTAGGAACTCAACCAAGTTCACTACTCCTTCAACTATCTCATAAGCTTTTAGGGTAAAAGCACTGGAAGTGGTTGATCTCAAAGAAGTCATCAGAAATACAAGAAACTTAGTTAAACTACAATAGCCATACACCTAAGTCTAGAAAAACCTAGGGGCTATCCCTCATGGGGGAAGGTTGGATGACCAGCTCCATGAGTTGTCCATGCCAGGTACCTCATGAAGGTCGGCTCATGACCCGAACTGCTCTACTAAGCTAAGTTGTAGGCCTTATAGCCCATATCCACCACACCTTTTAGACTTAAAGCTGACAACCAATTTGGACTTAAAATTTTGGCCCAATACCCTTATGCATTTGCTACCTTCCCAAGTCATCAGAAATTTAGCCAATGTTGATCGGCCCCCACTGACACAACAGTAATGATCGATCGACATCCAAAAGATGATCAGAAAAGACAAATTTGACCAATTAATGACATGGAAACAAGTCAAAAGCTTTTAAACAGCAAATAAAAATACATAAAAATACTTTTTAAATGTTAAAACCAAGTCGCATTCATTTAGAGATTGAGAGGCATCAAGCAGAAGAAAAGACTTACTGTTTATGCAAAGAGAGAAGCGTTGGAAGTTTTGAAAGCTTGGGGAGGTTTTTTAATGGTAGAAAATGTTTGAAAGCCTAGTAGAAGAATGAAAAAGAAGAAGGAAAGAGGTAGTCATATGCTCATCCCCTCAATCAAAGCCGTCGGATTCAAAAGTCAAAGAAATCTCAGCCATTTAAGTATAATTAATGATTTTGTCGTGCTAATGGCCCCCTCTAATGAATCGTTGTAGTGTCCCTTTGAAAATGGAATTTTCTCGATTAATCGTGTGTTGACACATGGAGAATGCATTAAATTAAAGTAGGAACCCAATGGCAGGACCTTCATGACTTGATAAGCCTGCCCCTTCTAATAGAGACAAGCTTGGAGAAAATAATGTTGCTTAATTTTCTCAGAAGTAAAAGAATATCCTACCAACATGTCTAAGCCTAGCCCAAACTGAGCCAGCCAACACTTCTAAGCTCGACCCACTCTAAGCTAGCCTGCACTCCTAAGCCTAGCCCCATCCTAGTCAATTCTCTCAACAAACACTCTAGAGATACACCTGCTTGACTTGTCTCAAAACGACATACAACCAACTCATTTGACTAGGCCCAGCTCAAAAGCGACCAGTCTTTGGCCTGGCTTCATCTCAACCCACCTATGATTGGTCATATGCATGTCATTTTGTCATCACATGATCATCTCATCTCTTTCATCTCCATCCTTATTAATCTTCAGCTTTGTCCATAGTAATCTTCGGCAATAAGCAATCGACTGTAACTGCGCATAAGAAGTTTCTCTCCAGCCTTGTTCCCTGATAAAGCGTACTGCACAACAAATAGTATAACTGAGTGTACCAACTATTATGCCATATCTTCCAAAAGCGCACCTACTCATATACCATGCCTTTCTTAACACAAAGCATGCCCTTAGTATGGAATAACAACTGGCACATAGCTCTGCCATATATTCATAACACCTTTCCTGTTTTCCTCCATCAGCCCATAGGACCATATCAGTTGCTAGGAGTGATTCCCATCTATAAATTAAGCAACCTCACGCATCCAATGATCTAACATGGTTGCTATAAATACTCCTGGCAGTCAACATTAAAGAGGCTGAATTTTTTGCATAGAATTCATTTTTCAGCATAAGATGTACAAGAGCTCTTGAGTTTATAAACATTGTAAATTTAAGATTTTAATTGTTTATTATTCTCTTATAATTCCTTGTAATTGTAAATGATCAGCGTATTAAGAAATCATCATAGTAGACGTAAGCAAGCTTAGCCGAATCACTTTACATCCTGTATCATTTACTTTAATTGCTAATTTACTCCTTATTTTCAGTTTTTAAGCTTAGTATTTGTAGGTAACCTTTATAAATACAAACATATTAGCATATTTCTGTGTTGGATAAACTTTTAGTCAATTTCTAAGTATACACATGGTAGATATAAATCCTTATATCTATACATATATATGACCATGTTCCCATCACCTATGTTATATATTACACATGCATGTCATATCATTTATATATAGACATATTAGATGTGTTTATTCTCACTTACATATCATACCTAATTAATCTAAATTGATTATATATAGACATAAGAGAGAGAAGGGCTTGGCTTAATTGAGAATTAATTAGAAATTAAAAAAGTTTTAATAAGAGAATAGGAAAGGTCTCTACTATCCCCACAAAACATTATTTGCTCATTCATTTCTACTCAGTTTTCTCTTTCTCTTTTATTACTTCATCCTTGAAAGCCTGCCCTTCTCTCTATCATATATCCACATTAAATAAATTTAATTAATTTGATTAATGAAATAAAGAAATACATTTATGATTTTTTTTAAACAAATAGACTGAATCTAGTATTAGATATTAGATTTCATAGGTCGCTGAGATCCAATTAGAGGAATATTTTGAAACACACCTATTTCACCCACTACAAAACAGACTGGGTTCCTTCAATGGTATTTGAGCATATATGGCATATATAGTCTAATTAGCCAACATTAGAGGCTAACTAGTAAAGTTTTTTATTTGATGGGTGTTTATACCAAAATTGGGCACAACACTCTTCGGAAGTTTTTGAAGAGATAAAATGAAGAAATTAAATGGAAAAAGAGGATTATCTAACAAAAACTCCAAAAAAACAGATAATGAAAGTAATAAGAACGCACAGAAACACAAGAATTTAGAGTGGTTTGGCGTGTTGCCTACGTCCACTATGAAGTTGATTGCTTTATTGATGTTTCAGGGATGATTACAATTGATTTCAGTGGTTTACAGCAGATAACGATGATTTACAGTAGTGAAATTCGTTAGTAGCAGCAGCAATGGAGTTTAGAACTGGATCCGGCAGAGTCTGGGCATTGGAGAATTCAAAGAAGAAGATCCCCTTTTCCGTTGGCTTTAGGGTCTATTTATAGGTGTAGAAGGCGGATATCTCACTCAGATCTCAGGAGACTACTTCTGGCATGTGAGTAGGCCCGTGCGACCAAGCCCGTGAAGTTTCGGCCCGATCCGTGATCGAAACGAATGGATTTCGTATCGATCAAGATTGCGTCCGATGGAGTTGAAATTTGTTGTGGACATTCCATAGCATGCATGTAAGCCTCTGTGAAAATTTCATAGCATTTGGACTTGTGGATCTTGAGATATGATCGATACGAAATGGAGACTTTCGGCAGTTCATCTCGTTCGACTCGATCATTTCGACTCGATCACTTCGAATCGATGGTCGCGCGTGATTAGGTGGTGACGTGGCGAGCCTTCCTTGTATCGATCCACTTTCTTGCGGAGTTGGTCGAGTCATCCTTGATCTTTGCCTTGTTCGCATCGAAGTCCGTTGCCCAGTTCGAATCGATCAACAGCAATCTCCTTCGTATCGATTTGTAGCATGCCTTGTTCGAATCGATGGAGGTGGTTTGTTCGTATCGATGATGGTGACTCTGTTCGTATCGATGAAGGTAGCCCTTATTCGTGTCGATCATAGTCACTTCGACTTGATGGATACGAACAAGCAACTTTGTGATGGATACGAATAGTGCAATGCTCGATAGATACGAATAGCGCAATGCTCAATGGATACGAACAAAAGTCCCACGATCGATACGAAATAGCGGTCGTCTGATGGATAAGAACAGAGGGTGGTTGGTCGATGCAAACGAAACATACTCGATGGATTCGAACAACTGGAACCCGATGGATGCAGAGTTGATCGAGTCGAAGTAGGCCCTGGTGATCGATGCGGAGCTGATCGAGTCGAAGTAAGCTTCCCTGATGGATTCGAACAGTGGCTGGTTTTCATCCAACCTTGCATCGATCGTAACTTGAGCATACAAACTCGGATTGATTTGAAATTTGGAACGTTGACTTTTATGGCTTCCCTCGTCGTGTCTTGTCGATTGTAGATCGATCCGGACTCGGACAAAATTCACCGATATCCATGGTGAACCTGCGTATAACCGATCTCTAAGACGAATAGTCATTGGTTTCTAGTCAAGGTCTTGGTGTCACGGCCTTGCCAAAAGGCGGGATAACATTTGCCCCCCAAAGTACGTCTTGTGGAAACATGATGTGCTTTGAAATGTTGCAATCTTCATTCTGAATAGTTATCGTCTTTTCGATGAAAGCTGTAATCTTTGACTGATTTTCTTGATAATGTAAACTGTTGACTGTCAACTTCTGTACCCTGTATTGTTGCAACTGATTGTTGTATGCTAGTGATTAGCCGTTTTTTGTTGTAATCATTATCAAATGAGTTTCCAACTCTTGTAAATCTGGAATATTGAGGATTAGTCCAACATATATGCATATATGTTAATCTGACTCTCGTTGACGTTTGTACGTTCACGAGTCGTTGTCAGTTTATCCCGTATCGAATTCTATATCGATCCTCTCCTGAACCGATGTGAGATTCGAATTGTAACAACGCTCGATGGTCTTTTTGAATGTTCCTTCGTATCGATCCTCTCCTGAATCAGTGTAGAAGGTTAAAACATTGTTTTTGCATCGGTATACGTCATTTTGATGGATGCGAAATGGATATTTCGCATCGATGGATGTGAGGTTCGATGGATACGAAACGTTCGTTCGCATCGATGCACTGGGGATGGAGTTGGAAATGATCGATACGAACAAGGATTTCGTATCGATGGGTTTGGTGATGACTTCGAGTCAGTACAGATTCGAGTTCAAAAATTCGAGTAGTTGTTTCGAATCGATTCTGAACCGGACCGATTGCGACCGGTCGCGTTTACCGGGAGACGAAACACCTTTCCCTCACACTCGCATCCATATAAATATTCTGGACTTAGGAATTTTGCACTTTTTACTCTTTACCCTTTTACTTTTGTATCGCTCCAAAGACGTGGAAAAAGAAAACTGCTCCTGTCTTCGAATCGATTCAAATCCTTCAATCCCTCAAACTAGTTATCGAAATCAGGTAATCAATTGATGAATTCGCCTTAAGAACGATGAGACTTGAGTTCAATTCCTCATCCATTCTCGTACATGGCCGAATCCTGGCATGGTCGAGGGATGGAGGATAGAAGAAATAATGGTGTTTACGCCATTTGGAGAAGAGGATGGCAGTTCGATCTTCGTATTGATCGATTGGTGAAGAAGAAGGTACTGCGTTTCGTATCGATCTCACTCTCTTGCCAATCGTGGAGTGGCCATTCAATATCAGTTGCCTTGGATCGTCATCGATCGATGCGAAGATGGCACATCTCTGATCGATACGAAATGAAGGATTGAGTGAGCGATACGAAATGGAAGTCGAGTTATGATCGATACGAAATGGCTGTTTCCTGGATCGATTCGAAATGACTATTTCCTGGATCGATTCGAAATGACTATTTCCTAGATCAATACGAAATGACTATTTCCTAGATTGATTCGAAGTTACTATTTCCTGGATCGATACGAAATGACTATTTCCTGGATCGATTCGAAGTTTTCATCTTTAACCGATTCAAACTTGCATGCAGATGGACACAAATTATCGTTACGAACTGGACTTTTTATGACTGATATGAATCGAACCATAAATAACCTGCAACTTCTCGCACACTTGAAAAACTGACTCCGGCGAGCTTCAAACTTGCATGATTGGACTTAACTGTAGAACTGCATATTTGACTGCCTTTCGAAGCTCGTCGATGGAATTATAACTTAACAAATTTTAACAGACTTTAACTTGGATCGATCCCTAACATCTTGATGGCACGGTAGTGACGGTCAGCGATGACGGTCATTCCGACTGAATTTCGAAGTCTTGTCGTTTTCGTGCTTTCTCCAATTCTGTAGAATTTTTTAAGTGATACAGTACTGCACTACACAACACACTTACACACTTTACACTGGGGGATGGACGAGCATTATTGTCTATTTAACAATGATTTTTCATAAGCTAGTTAGTCATGGAACCTTCAAGTTCACAGCAGCAGGAACTCCCGAGTTCAATTCCTTCAACCATTGAGATACCAGTCATTGAAGTCGAAGTTATAAATCCAGCTCCGGACGAGCTTCCAGGCGCCCGGTTCATTTGTCGTCCACAAGATTCTGTGCCGTCCGTCATCTCCAAAGATATGCTGGGATGGATTTGTTTAAGGCACGGCTTGTCACTTGACGATGTGTTACTGCCTGGGCCAAATGACAGGCCACATGTTCCCCCGGAGGGGTTTACTGCTTTTAACCGTCATGCTTGTACGGCGGGAACATTTCCTCCTTTCAATCAATATATAAGGGAGATGTTATCATTCCTTGGAATAGCTCCATCCCAGCTACACCCCAACGGATACGCCTTGTTGAATAGCACCTTCATTCTGTTTATGGAGATTCTCTTTCGACCACCAAAGCCGATCGAGATTATATATCTATTTAACGTTAAGAGTCGTGGAGACAACCCTTCTTTCACCTTCTTGGAAGCGGTTAGGAACTATCAAATAGTAACTGGGTCCTGGGGAAGGCTGAGTTACTTTAAAGCTGAATGGTTCTACATTCAATGCTCCCTGGATTCGCTAGGCGATGGTTGGATAGACGTAAGCGTTGCAATCTTTCTCTTGAATTATCGAGATAATTATAATCGACCTCAAAACTGACATACTTTTCTTCTTTCACAGCCGCAATCTCCCGACCTGACGGTGGATACTTCAGAGAGCTAGTTTGGATCCTCCAAACGGTTCCGGGTGAAGAGAGGCACATTGACTTGGTTCTAACTGACAGAAAATTGAGAATTGTCGGGCTGATTGAATGTAAGCAAAGCATACGGCTGGAAGGGACACTTAGAGCGGTCTCGAAGAAGCGGGTGAAGCGCAAGGCGCCTGGAGTCGTAATAGCTGAAGAAGTTGATCCGGAGAGAACGCCTACTGAAAACGAGCTCCAAGTTGGGCCTTCTTCCGATGTCCAGGATTTAGGTGGAAGGAGAAAAGGCAAGGCAGTTGCTTAGAGGCGTTCTAAATCCGTGAGATTAAAATCCGTAGTTATGTCCTTGCCCGTCCTGGGGATTAGAATTTTGGAGGCTCCTCCCCCGCAAGTAGAGAATCCTTTTGAAGGGCTTGCTGATATTCTGATTCCGGATTATGTGTCGTTTCAACACGACGCCGGGATGGAGGAGCTTGATAATGCTCTTGAACTGAGCGGGTCGCTTGCTATGAGTGCGGCCGACATTTCCGGTTGGTCGGGGGGTTACACATGCATACACTTCACTGCACTACATGATTCATAACTGTAAATCGTCCAACTTAAGAAATCACTAACTCTTCCTTCGTCTCTCATTTTCAGGTACGATGTCCGGAAGAGGGTCAATGCTAGGGAATCTTCGCTCGGCTCGAAAATCTTCTACTTATTATGATTCCCGTAGGAGAGACTTGGATAGAGACCACGATCGTGGGTACTCTAATCAAGAGAGGTACGAGCGGGACAGGGACAGAGAATACAAACACCGATCTAGATCTCGTTCTCCTCCCATTAGGCTTCCGTGTCCACCTCCTGTTCTTGTTCCACATCCGCCAGAGCCTCCACGACATAGACCGTCTTCTCAAACTTCGAGGTCTGAAACTCAACACCAGCGAGTTGAAACCGTGCCCCTCATAATTGCAGAGCAGGCCATTACTGAGCCCACAGGGGAAGGGGCCATTAAAATTGCTCAGTTGAGGAAGGAGTTTCCGAACATATGCTTCGACGGCTACGTCTTTCCACCTCACTTAAAGAGAATCCCATCTGGTGTGGAGAATACGATGCATGATTACATTCATGACATCTACACCCAGTATAGAGAGTGGGTAAAGGCTGTAGAGAAAGCTTCCAAGGTGGCCTTCAAGCAAGCCAAAGCTATTGAGAAGATGGAGTCCGAACTCGCCAAAAAGGACCGAATCATCCAGGTGCTCAACACCGAGGCCGACTCTTCTCGGATATCTGAAATTGAGGCCATCAAAAAGGCTGACGAAGCGACCATGGCGATGGAGATGGGCCATCGAAACACCACAGTCACCGCCGAACGGGATGCGACGGTTAAAGAACTCAACGAGCTTAAGGCCAAATTCGCTGACATGGCTAAGGAAAAGGATGATGCGAACACCGCAGTCTAGGAGGCGTGCGAACAGGCCATTTTGCTCCGGGATGAAAGGGATGCGGCCGTGGCTAAAGTCCGCGTGGTGGAGACTGAGGTTGAGGAGAAAGTGAAATCGGTCGAGTCCAGGCTGGAGGCTGACATTGAAGACCTTCTCGTTGTTTACAACGCTAACGTGCTGAGGCACATGGGTCTAGCCTGGCTCGATGATTATCCGGCGCATCTATACAACGCCTGGGGCCGATTCGTTGAAGAAGAGAAGGAGGCGCATTTGGGTGAGTCTGTAGATGAATTTGAACTCGAGAATCGCATTCTGAATGAAGATGAAAGGAAGATTCTTCACGATTCAATGATTCTGCATGAAAAGGAAAAGCTCGGCGCCCAGCACTTCGAAATAGGAGATGGTTCAGGTGTTGACCACTATGAGGCGAGTCTTGAAATTCCAGCGTCAACCCAGCCCGAATCCTCGTCTGCGGTCGATCCTCAAGCTGTTCCTACCTACAATCCGGATCAGCCGCAGATGTCTCCAGCTACAGAGCAAGTTACTGAGGCCATTCAGCCGCTTACAAGTCAAACTGAGGAAGGTATTCTGAACATTCCGCATATCTGCCTTAAGTCGGAACCTTCACTCGAATTAAGTTCTAACATTTCTCTTATTTTTTGTCCAGTGATTGACGCTACACCAGTCGCGCCTCCTGCTACTCAAGAATCATATCAGATGCAGGGGGCGATCGTTTCTGAAGCGACCGCCGTGACTACTATTGCGCCTCTTGACGATATACAAGGAAGCTCACTTGTTTTTGATGAGCAGTTGATGGAGGAACTCTTTCGCCGTCATGGCGATCCTTTAGCTGACTTATCATTTGTCATGGGCGGAGGCGTTCCTACTACAAGCTTTTCGATGCCAACTACTGATGCTCCCGGCGAGGCCCGAGTGACTACTGAAGAGGAGATTTTGGCCGAAATCAACGCCGAAATGGCAGCAGCGGTTCATGGTGGCAGTTTTGGAGGTGGAACGGCGGCACTTGGTCCAGCTCCGCTTAGAATGATATCGCCTGGCGGTACATTTTCCGACACTAGTGCGGCCATTCCATCTTCACATTTGATCATATCCCTCTGACTCCGCCGGCAAGAAGCATCCCCGTTCATTCGAGTTCGGAGGAGGATGTCGAAATCATGCCCCCGCCCGGAGACTGTCCACCGATAGGCAAAGGCTCAAAGAGGAAAGGTAGTGGCGGCTCCAGCGGGTCTACACCAAAAAGGAAGCCAAGGAAGAAGAAAGATTAGACATGCTTCCTTGGTTTATTTTGATTTTCATTTTGTTGGTCGTGTATAGATGCGGGTTCGGCCCCTGCTAGTAAGAATTTTTTGGAACAAACTTGTACACAAATTTCTTTCATAAATAGTAGAAATGAAACTTTTCTTTTTTGGCTTCTTGTGTATTTGCTTAAGTGTTTCGATGTTTGGAATGCACTTGTAAAGTTCCAGCTTCCGAGTCAAGTTTGTCTTTTTGCACCAAGTCCGGAAACTGCGGGCATGGTTCGCGACTGGGAAGTGAGTCGAATATTGACGTCGCACCGCTTCAGTCAATGGTCGATGCTTAATTCCTGCCCCCCGGTCTCGGGGATGAGTTGTAGAACATCAGTCAGTGATTGCTTCTCACTTATAACATGTTGAGTCTAGTGCCACTGAGTGGATGTCTGAGACAAGCGGAGATTGAGCGGTTTATCCACGCTTGTCTGACTGTTGACGATTATATCCACACTCCGGGGATTCTCATTTGTTTATTGGCAGTTGGTCACGCCGTCTTAAGTTTAAATCATACGTCCGCGCTCTGGGGACTCGGAATCGACATTTATACTCCGACTCGCACTCTGGGGGTTCGGAGTTGATATTTATACTTCAATTCACGCTCTGGGAACTTGAAGTTGATGCTTATACTCCGTTTCGCACTCTGGGAATCAGGAGTTGATGTTTATACTCCGACTCACATTCTAGGAGTTTGGAGTTGGTAAGCAGACGGTCAGTCACATCTGCTGGATGTTTTTGGATTTTGCTCGCACTTTGGGAACGAAAGGTGTATCGGGATCATGGATGGTCGAATCACATCCACCCTGAGTTAACAAGTGAGGTCGTTAGATGGACGGGTCCATCCTCCTCAAACTTGGTTCAGATACGGATGAAGTCGTTAGGCAGACGGATCCACCCTCTTCGTAGACGTATTTTAATACTCCAGTTCGCACTCTGTGAACCGGGAGTTAACCGAGGGATTGTCGTGTATCAATCCGTTTTTGACTTTGATGTGATGGCTTGTCCCCGAGCTCGGGTTTCACTTAGCGAGTGACCGGTTGCATCACAGTCACTCCCTATTTGAATAAATTCCACCGTATGGTGAAACTTAGCTCTCCGTGCATAGTGATGATCATATGAAGCATTTCAAGTAAATCACAGCTCTGGCTCGAAGAGATTGCATTTTATTGCTGAAATAAGAAAATATGGCAAAGTCAGTTGCCTTATTACAAATTCTAATTTCGAAATGCAGAAACAAATTGCGAAATGGAAAATAAACTGAATGAATAAACATAGCCTGTCATTTGTAGTAGCGACGGAGACTCTCGCTATTCCAGGCTCTTGGCAGAGTAAGACCGTCAACGGTCGATAATTTGAATGTGCCATCTCCAAGCCTTCGTTCAATAACATATGGTCCTTCCCATGTCGGCTTCATATGCGAAGGAACCAGATAGATCCTTTTCAAGACGAGATCGCCTAGTTCAAAGGTTCGCGGACGGACCTTGGCGTTGTACAATCGGGCGACTCGACTTCGATGCGCGGCTGCCCTCAAATCAGCCTCTTCACGCATCTCATCTAGTAAATCGAGAGATTCAGCAAGTAGGATAGCATTAGTCTTTGGGTCATAGTACGTCACACAATGAGAAGGTACTTCTAGCTCGACCGAAATAACAGCTTCTGAACCATAAGAAAGAAAGAATGGAGTGTGACCGATCGCGGACTTGTGGGTTGTTCGGTAAGCCCATAAAGCCATAGGAAGTTCATCGACCCACTTGCCCTCGACCTTTTCCAGTGGTTTCTTTAGAATGGATTTTATAACTTTATTAGCCGCTTCGACCTGTCCGTTCGCCTGAGGGTGTGCAACTGTAGAGAATTTCTTTTGGATGTGAAATCGTTTATAGAAATCTTTAAATTCAGCATTGTCGAATTGGGTTCCGTTGTCCGTAATAATGGTGTGTGGAAGACCGAATCGACAAATGATGTTGCGGACTACAAAGTTGATTACTTTCTTCGTTGTTATGGTAGCAAGAGCTTCAGCTTCAGCCCACTTTGTAAAGTAATCAACTACGACGATGGCGTATTTCAAACCACCTTTTGCCAGAGGTAGAGTACCAATGATGTCGATACCCCACATTGCAAATAGCCATGAGCTAACCATTTGCGTTATCTCGGTAGGAGGGGCTCTAGGAATTTGAGCATGCTTTTGACACCTATCACATTTCTTCGCATAATCCGATGCATCGCGATTCACAGTAGGCCAGTATATCCATATCGAAGTATTTTCTTGGAAAGTGCTTGCACCCCGGTGTGATCGCCACATTCTCCCTCGTGTACATCGTGCAATACTCGTTTAATTTCATCGTGAGCGATACAACGGAGTAGAGGAACAGAGTACCCTCTTCTGTACATGATTCCATTCTGGATAGTGAATCATGAGGCCTTCCGAAGGACTTGTCTCTTTTCACCCCTGCGCTCTGGCAGGGTTCCGTGCTCAATGTAATTTCTGAGTGGAGTCATCCATGAATCCTTTTCGAGGACGGTGTCGCATACCCAGTCTATTTCTGTCCGGTCAATGCTTGGGGAAGATAACGTCTCTACGGGAATGAGTCCCATTTGCTGAGCTTCACCTGTGCTGGCTAACTTCGCCAATGAATCGGCTTTTTGGTTGCGCTCTCTAGGTATACAATAAATGGCATAATAATCAAACTGATTTAGCACTTCCTGAACTTGAGCTAAGTAAGCAGCCAACCTTCAATCTCTCGCTTGATATTCTCCCCGTACATGACACACAACTAACTGTGAATCATAATAAATTTCCACAGCGATAATTCTCAAATCCCTGACAAGCTTTAGTCCAGCTAAGAAAGCTTCATATTTAGCTTCATTATTGGTTGCATGAAAATCAAACTTCAAAGCATAGCATATAGATCGGCCTTCGGGGGTTTCAAGTACAACACCAGCGCCCGAACACCGGTCGTTTGATGCACCATCAGTATACAGCTTCCAGACGTATTCGAGGGATTTACTGGTTTCGGGCAAGTCCTCTGGAACGGTAAATTCAGCTATGAAATCGGCTAGGACTTGTCCTTGAATCGATCGTCTTGGAGTGTAAGCAATGTCAAACTGGCTCAGTTCGATGTTCCACTTGAGTAACCTACCAGATGTCTCAGGCCACGAAAGGACCTGTCGTAACGGCTGGTCGGTGTAAACAATAATTGGATGGGCCTAGAAATATGGTCGGAGCTTCCTTGATGCAATAACAAGGCAATAAGTCAACTTCTCCAGCTTCGGATAATTTCTTTCAGCTCCAATCAATTGTTTGCTGACGTAGTATACTGGCTTCTGTATCCTGTCTTCTTCTCGAATTAATGCAGCGCTGATAGGGTTTTCTGATATCGCCAAATATACGAACAACTTCTCATGATCAATAGGCTTTGACAGGATAGGTGGTGTGGATAGATGTTGAACTAGTGCTTGGAAAGCGCCCTCACACTCCGTGGTCCATTCAAAGTTTCGTTTTCCTTTTTGGATCAGATCGAAGAAGGGAATGCATTTGTTAGTGGACTTTGAAATAAACCTGCTCAATGCTGCTACTTTTCCATTGAGACTCTGGACTGGCTTTATGGTTTTTGGAGTTTCAAGATTTCTGATAGCCCAGATCTTTTCAGGATTAGCTTCGATCCCTCGAGCGTTGACGATGAACCCAAGGAATTTTCCGGATGCAACTCCAAAGTAACATTTTAGTGGGTTAAGCTTTATTCTGTATTCTCGGAGTATGTTGAACATAGTTTCCAAGTCTTTAATATGGTCAGTGGAAAATCGTGACTTCACAAGCTTGTCATCTACATATACTTCCATAGTTTTTCCGATTTGGTTGGAAAACATCCGATTGACCAATCATTGATAAGTAGCTCCGGCATTCTTGAGTCCGAAAGGCATAACTTTGTAACAATAAAGTCCCAGATTGGTTATGAAGCTGGTGTGTTCTTAATCAGGTAAATGCATCGGTATCTGATTGTAGCCAGAGTACGCATCCATGAAGGATAAGAGTTCATGTCCAGCTGTCGAGTCTACGAGCTGATCAATTCTGGGAAGCGAAAAACTGTCTTTGGGATAGGCTTTATTCAGATCGGAGTAATCGACGCATGTTCTCCATTTTTCGTTCGGCTTTCGGATGAGCATGGGATTCGACACCCATTCAGGATATAGCGCATCTCGAATGAACCCGTTCGCTTTAAGCTTTTCTACTTCTTCTTTAAGGGCGACAGATCTCTCTGGATCCATACCACGCCTTTTCTGTTTGACCGGGACGTGCCGTGAGTCAATATTAAGAGTGTGGCTCGCGATGTCCGGCGAGATCCCACACATATCAGAATGCATCCAGGCAAATACGTCAAGACTCGCCCGTATAAATTCAACCAATTCCTCTTGAGTTTGTTGGCTTAGCTGAGACCCAATCTTTATCATCTTCATATCATCATCATGGTCAATTAGGACATCGATCGTCAGTTCGGCCGGGGATGCTTGACTTTCTTTAGATTCTCCTTCATCTTCAGTTTCTCTCGGGTCAAGATCCCTTTGGAATTGGCTGGGGTGCCCGGGCCTGGGCCCGGGCGTTAATTGTCAATTATCAGCAAAACGGACCCAGAGAGATTCCTCTACGCCCTTTCCTTTCTCCTTTCGCTACACCTCCCGCAGCTCGGTAACATAACAGGCTCTCCCAGCAGCCTGATCTCCCTGAATGATTCCAACTCCACGATCAGTGGGAAACTTTAAAGTCAAACACCACGGGGCAATGGCGGCCCTGAATTCAGCGAGGGCCTATCGGCCCAAGAAAGCATTATAAGGGGAGTCTATGTCCAACACAACGAACTGTAACATTCGTACTCTCCGGCGTTCTCTAACCCCCAACTCCACTGGCAATTCCACCATTCCAGTGGGTATAGTAGCACTTCCGTTGAAACCATGGATTCGGGATTGACAAGGCTTCAAGTTTTTGGCTTCCATTCTCTCTTGATCATAAGCTCATTTAAACATGATATTCACAGAGCTTCCACTATCAACTAAGATCCTCTTCATCCAAGCAGGACTTACTTGCGCTGAGATGACCAGTGGATCGATATTGGGGGCTTCGACTTTATAGGCGTCTCTGTTTCTGAACACGATGTCTTCTGTCATCGTCTTCTGTTGCTTGGCTGGAGCCCCTTCGTCAAAACTTCTACAACACTCGAAGTCCGCATGCCTGATAGATCTGGCATACGACTCCATTTCCTTCTAGCTTCGGTCTGCTGGATGAGGACCACCACTTATTGTATTAATGACCAACCTCCCGCCAGTACGAGCGGGTTCTTCCTTCCTTTCTTGATTTGGCACATGATTCTGATTTGACGGGCCTGCACCTCCTGACTGCGGTGCCCGCACATACTGATCCAATTTTCGCTCACGTATCAGCTTTTCAATGAGGTCATGTAAGTGACGACACTCATTCGTATTATGGCCATAACTTTTGTGGAATCTACAAAACTTCCCTGTCTGGACCTGCCTCTCTGTCGACGGCTTCAGGGTAGGTTTCTTGTATTGCATGGTATTGCAGGTCTGCAAATATACATTTTCCAGCGACGTATTCAATGCAGTATAATTTTCAAACATGGGAGCTCTACGTCATGGACCATGGCTTTGATCTCGCTTCTTTCCTTGATTTCCATTGTCCCTCTGCTGATTCTGTTTATTTTGTATATTCAACTGAACTTTTCCAGAACTCTCCCCGGATTGTTTAACGACGATGTTACTCTGAATTCCTTTAATGTTGGGCCCTACGTCATCCTGCTTCCTAGACTGTTACACATCCTCCCTTCTCAAAAATTAGGCTGCTTTGGAATAGAAACGGTCCAATGACGCAGGCGGTTTCCTACCTAACCAATTTCCGAACTCGGAATCAGGATCAATCCCCTTAGTCAATGCCATCAGGATAGAGTTGACATTGGGATTGCTTATTTCTGCACACGCAGCATGGAACCGCCCCATGTCGTCTATGTGTTTCTCCGGAAGCTTGAGTAACGCTAGACAGAGTGTTAACATCTTTAGGCCTCGCTACGTGCATACAAAATTGTTCAACAAACTTGGTGGCCATTTGGTCAAAATTAGAAATGGATTATGGTGGCAAACGAGTAAACCACATGATTGCAATGTCCCCCAGGGAAATGGGGAAACTACGGTATTTTACTGCATCATCAGCTCTCGCAGCATTCATCAGCCATTCGTACTTCAGGATGTGTTGATTGGGATCAGAACACCCTTCGTAGACTGGAAAAGTTGGCATCCTGAAGCGCCGAGGTGGTTCAGCATATAATATGTCATCGGTGAAAGGGATATGACTCTGGGAGATTCCCCAGTCGTCATTACTGAGACCCTGACTTTCACAGATCATTTGAAAAATCATCGTTGGTATATCTGGCATCCGGATACTAGGAGTATGCTTGGCCAAGGTGTGGTCGGGTTCCACAGCGCGAGTCTGGACCGGACGCGGTCGACGGTCCGTGCCTCGCCTCCTTGGTTCAACATTTTCTGGGACATAAGGCTCTGGAGTCTGCTCTCGTTGGTTACGTTGAGGATCAGCTTGGTTTCTAGCATAAACCCCCTGTTCGGTAGTGGTGGTGGTAGCGAGGTTGCCTGTGACATGATATGGAGCATCACCTCCTCGGGATGAAGGTCTTGTTTGATGACTAGTGGACGGTCTAGTTCTGGGTTGTCCAAGATTCGAAGCAGGTTGGTGTCCTATGGCTTGGGTGCAGCTTACATCCAACCGTGGGCGTGTGGATCGGTGATGGCCATTGGAGGAGGCTGAACTCTCCGTAGAAGAATAAGAACCTTGATCTCTTTTGGATCTTCTGTGCCTTTGGCGATTCAGCTGGTTGGTCAACTCTGTGTTGGCGTGCAGTTGTTCAGTAAGTTGTTGTCGACTCTGGGTCAACTCTTGAAGCAACATCTGGAATTCTTGTCTGGTGACCGGGCCTGATGGATCTGAAGGTCCGGAAGCATCTTGGTTGGATGGAGGCAATTGCACGGGATTCTGTCTGTCCCGTCCTCCTTGATCAACAGTTGTAGAAGTGGTACGTGTACTCACCCTGATGAATTGATGAAGTCCTTTCCAAGATCTGATGCAAATCTCAATATAATAGAAGGGCTTCAAAGTCTGAGATCTGGATCTTCTTCTTGGATTTATGCAATCCGGTATCGATAAGAGATCCAAGGAGCAGGAGAAAAATTAGGTTTTTTCTCAGTGAAAGCACCAAAGTGTTTGTACCAAAATTGGGCACAACACTCTTCGAAAGTTTTTGAAGAGATAAAATGAAGAAATTAAATGGAAAAAGAGGATTATCTAACAAAAACTCCAAAAAACAGATAATGAAAGTAATAAGAACGCACAGAAACACAAGAATTTAGAGTGGTTCGGCGTGTTGCCTACGTCCACTATGAAGTTGATTTCTTTATTGATGTTTCAGGGATGATTACAATTGATTTCAGCGGTTTACAGTAGATAACAATGATTTACAGTAGTGAAAATCGTTAGTAGCAGCAGCAATGGAGTTTAGAACTGGATCCGGCAGAGTCTGGGCGTTGGAGAATTCAAAGAAGAAGAAGATCCCCTTTTCTGTTGGCTTTGGGGGTCTATTTATAGGTGTAGAAGGCGGATATCTTGCTCAGATCTCAGGAGACTACTTATGGCAAGTGAGTAGGCCCGCGCGACCAAGCCCGTGAAGTTTCGGCCCGATCCGTGATCGATACAAACGGATTTCGTATCGATCAAGATTGCATCCGATGGAGTCGAAATTTGTTATGGACATTCCTTAGCATGCACGTAAGCCTCTATGAAAATTTTATGGCATTTGGACTTGTGGATCTCGAGATATGATCGATACAAAATGGAGACTTTCGGCAGTTCATCTCGTTCGACTCGATCATTTCGACTCGATCATTTCGACTCGATCACTTCGAATCGATGGTCGCGCGTGATCAGGTGGTGACGTGGCGAGCCTTCCTTGTATCGATCCACTTTCTTCGCCGAGTTGGTCAAGTCATCCTTGATCTTCGCCTTGTTCGCATCGAAGTCCGTTGCCCAGTTCGAATCGATCAACAGCAGTCTCCTTCGTATCAATTTGTAGCATGCCTTGTTCGAATCGATGGAGGTGGTTTGTTCGTATCGATGATGGTGACTCTGTTCGTATCGATGAAGGTAGCCCTTGTTCGTGTCGATCATAGTCACTTCGACTTGATGGATACGAACAAGCGACTTTGTGATGGATACGAATAGTGCAATGCTCGATGGATACGAATAGCACAATGCTCAATGGATACGAACAGAAGTCCCACGATCGATATGAAATAGTGGTCGTTTGATGGATACGAACAGAGGATTGCTGGTCGATGCAAACGAAACATACTCGATGGATTCGAACAACTGGAACCCAATGGATGCGGAGTTGATCGAGTCGAAGTAGGCCCTGGTGATCGATGCGGAGCTGATCGAGTCGAAGTAAGCTTCCCTGATGGATTCGAACTCGATCGATTCGAACAGTGGCTGGTTTTCATCCAATCTTGCATCGATCGTAACTTGAGCATACGAACTCGGATTGACTTGAAATTTGGAACGTTGACTTTTATGGCTTCCCTCGTCGTGTCTTGTCGATTGTAGCTCGATCCGGACTCGGACAAAATTCACTGATATCCATGGTGAACCTGCGTATAACCGATCTCTAAGACGAACAGTCATTGGTTTCTAGTCAAGTTCTTGGTGTCACGGCCTTGCCAAAAGGCGGGATAACAATGGGTGTCTAAAATAGCAGTCTTTAGGCTTGGGGTTAGTAAAAAGTATTCCCACCTCCTAGCCTACTTGTTGGGCCCTTTATGTGGAGTAAGTCCAAAAGGTTTGCCTAAAAGTAAGTCCCATAGTTATTTGGGCCTCGGGGTGATTTTCAATCATGTTTTGAAAATTTAATACATAAATTTTAAATTTAAATGTTAAGTTTGGAATATAAAATAAATTTAAAAATTTTCAAAATTATTTTAAGAAATTATTCGAATAAGTTTTGCATTTTTACAAATAATTAGCACATACGATTAATCAAATATATAATTAATTAAAATTTAATTAATTAATACATATTTGTTGATATATACACACACATAAATATAAAGGTTATAATTGAGTATTTATTTTAAAATTGTTTAAGGTAAATTAAATAAAATTTCAAAATTTATTAAAATTATAAATTAAAATGATTAAATAAATAATTTATTTGATAAATGATTATAGTTAATTATTCATCTTGAATAGTTTAGGATGAATAAAATAGAATTTACTAAAATTTTAATTAAATTAGTTAACTAGATCAAAGAATTAAAATTAATTAAATACGATTTAATTAATAAGATGCATATAAATAATATATAAGTTTCTTAAATTATAATAGTTATGAATAAATCAAATTATATGATTATATATGTATAATATGATATAAGTGGCACTATAAGAAACCCAAATAGATTTTTGGATTTTATACATATGCATGGAACATATGCCGTGATTTCATATATGTTCAACCTTGAATCACAAGGATGTTTCATAAGAAGTACATTATTCTTTAAATCGATATCACTTTAGATATATTAAATTATTATGAATCTTTAATATAGTTGCCCTCTATCATTTATACATTGATATATTACTTGCATCCATGCTAGTTGTCTAAAGTTACAGCTGTTATGTGTAGTACTACTAATATACTGCCTAGATAAGGCAAGATACATGCATGTGTTTGTTCAGCAAAATCAAAGTATATGCATTATACTTAAGCCAGCGAGAAATGGTAGGTAAGAGTGAATAGTCTCTCTTGGTTTGTTGAGAAAACTTAAGGTCAAGGTGGAGATTAGGTCAAAGACCATGGTTAGGACTTTTACATGATATCACAAATAAAGAGTTATCCATCGCTTACGAATCTATGATTTGTTGTGTAAAATCAATGTCAGAATCTCAAGGCAAGCATGTCCTTACACTCATTAGAAAAATCAAAAGGTTTCTATATCACTCGTAGGATCTTGAGAAATATAAAAAACTAGTATGAGCCTTATTCGAAAAATGAAATGGTTATATTTAACCTTTCTAATATTTTAAAAACACATGTTATGTAAAATAAAAATTATCCAATTCAATAAATTTATGCAACTAACGTAATTGATGAATTTTTTTATTAATTGAAATAGAAAAATGAACAGAATTAAGATTGATACAGAAATACAAAGAATACCGTTATCCACATAATTTCAATGTCAAAATTAATGCTATAAGTGACAGCGTTACATAGGAATCAGTGCCACATGAGATCACTAACGTGTATAGTCAATGTCGGTTCTCTTTGGTCTCGCCTCTATCTCATACAGTTATTTTTCAATATCACTTCCCAAGCATCATTGCATATCAATAAAGCAAGATTAATATCGCTCTGAATCAGTATCATCATCAATCGGCGTCGCTGATAAGCGATGTCACATGTCAACAATTCTGTCTCGCATCTATATTGCACTTCATCACGTCGCAATTTAGCGGAGCCGCATTCTATCAATAAGGAAAAGGAGAATGTCGTGCATGTTTCATCCGCATTGAACCCCAATGATACTGCATGTCATCCATGCCGCACTTAATCAATGCCGCAAGGGTTTCATATTGACCATCATCAAAGCTGTATAAATCATGAATGTCGCCTCTAAGCAGTGTCATTGCTCTTTGATGCCGCCACTAAAGCAATTCCTCATAACAACAAAGTTGTGATTGGAATTGCACTTAATCAACATCGCCTCTAATTGATAGCGCCTCTTATCAACACCGATAATCGATGTCACTGCTGAGCAATGTCGTTATTATCAATATTGCCTCACCTTAGAGATACTACTACAGACCTTCGATGCAACAATTGTGATGAACACCATCAGTGTTCATCCGAAGCTATCGAAATGAAAGATGTATTGAATGATGTCGCTCTACATCAACCTTACTGCATATTGATGTCGCATCATTGTTGGAACCTCAGTTCCTGATATTTTGATAATAACAATTATATGAGTTTATCTAACCAAGTTTTGCAGGAAAATATTGATGATCAGACTACGGATTGATGAGCGTAATCTTTTATATTGTTAGAGTCTGTGTATAGTTAGTAATATATGTTAAAATCTCTCCTAATTGGTATACATGCATAAGCTATTGAATACATGCACTTGTATTCAAAGGAAAGCTTTTTATATGTCTGAAACGTAGAATTCAGATGTCTGAAATCATTAATTCAGACGTCTGAATACTAAAGCGCAACATAAAATTTAAGGCGCATTCAGATGCCTGATCTTAATATTCAGACGTTTGAATTCAACCTATTTTGCACTGTTTTTGCGCTGGTTTGTTATTTTGTTACATTCAGAAGGCTGAATTTTATTCAGACTTCTGCGTTAAAAATAACGACTAGTTTTTCAAAAGGTTGCTTCTCTTCCCTGAACAGAAACAACGCTCAATCCAACAGTTGCTTCTTTCTGATTCATTGCTACTCTTCACGTAGCATTGCAACCTTTTAACAACTATAAATAGCAAGCAATTTCAACACTATTATTAACCAATTCTTATTTTTGATTTCTAAATTCTATACACTTGCTATTTACTTTAAAGATTCTCAAATCAAACTATTTGATCACTAACACTCAAGCATATTCTTGTGTGATCAATTATTCTTCCTTTCTTCACGAATTTTACTTTATACCATAAAGGAGAAGATTATAGGACGGGTGTACTCATATTGACTCATCAGTGCTATTACAGAGCATATTTAGTTAGAAACATTTCCACTTGTATTTGAAGTCCTGCTGTAGTATCCTCAGGTAGTAGAAGCCCTATTCGGTTGTCTAGGCGGGAAAGTCCTGTTCGGTTGTTCAGGCAGTGTAATGCATGTTCCTCTGGGTGAAGCGAGGGTATCGATTGAATTCCAGAAGGAGACTGGGACTGGACGTAGAACGGGAAGTTCGAACTTTTTATATTCATATTTCGCTCAAGCAAGTAATTTAGTTAACTTTCATATTACACGATCACATAGTCACTTTCATTTGGTATCAGAGCAAGTACCGTAACACAGTTATTTGATATTTTTAGTAATATGGAAAATAACACCAACACCAGTTTTACTGAAGGTCAGTCCACTGCACGACCACCACTTTTCAATGGTTTGAACTATAACTATTGGGCTACTAGGATGAGAATCTATATGCAAGCTAATGGTTATGACACATGGAATATCTATCAAACTGAACATCACGTACCTACTACTGAATATTCACAATGGTCTAACACACAAAAACTAGATGCTACTGCAAATGCTAAAGCTATGAATATGTTATTTTGTGCACTAGATAAAAATGAGTTTAATAGAGTTAGCATGTGTACTACTGCTTATGAAATATGGCGCACATTGAAAGTTACACATGATGGCACTAACAAAGTTAAACAAAGCAAGATCTCTATGCTTAAGAATCAATTCCAAAACTTTATATTAATGAAGCAAGATGAATCTATAAATGATATGTATTCTAGATTTCAAGACATATATCATTCACTTTTGGCATTAGGAGAAAAATTCACTGATTTTGACATCGTCTCAAAAATCCTAAATTCTCTAACGGATGAATGGGAACGAAAAGTCTTAGCAATTGAAGAAGCTAATGACATTTCAACCATAAAACCGGAAGAGTTGATAGGAAATCTAATGTCTTATGAAGTTAATCTCCAGGCTAAACGAGTATAGGCACAAGATAAAAAGACAATAGCATTCAAGGCTGAAAAGGAAGAATCTGATTCCGATGGAGAAGATATGGCTCTGATCGCAATAAATTTCAAGAAGTTTTTGAAGTTCATAAAGAACAATAGATTTGGAAATAATAAAAGCAGCTTCAACAATAGTAATAACAAGCCATCGACTTCAACTATCGAGTGCTATGAATGTCACAAGAAAGGTCATATGAAGAAAGATTTTCCTGATCAAAAGAAAGACAAATTCAAAAATAGAAGAGAGAAATTCAAAAAAAACAACCATTCTCAGTAACATGGGATGATTCAGAATCCTCTTCATCAGACAGCGACAGCGACAGTGACACTGAACAAGCAAACGTGTGTTTTATGGCCACGAATGATGAGGTAAGTGATTTAACTTTTGATGATTTAGTGGAAATAAATTCTGTTCTATTAGATAATATGAAGAACGTCAAAGGAAAATATAAAGAGGCTAGTGAAAAGTTAAATAGAACCGAACTTGAAGTTGAAATGCTAAGAGATGAAAAGAAAATTTTAGAAGAAGAACTTCAAGCTTCTCAAGAATCTTATTCTAATACAACTTCTCAAATTTCTATGTTGATTCAAGAAATCGAAACTTAAAAAGAAAAGAATGACTCTCTCCAAGTTGAAAATCATGATTTGAAAGCAAATGTTAAAATATTAGAATTAGATATCTCTAGTCTCAAAAGATAGTTAGAAGGTATTACCAAAAATGTTTCAAATTTTAATAAAGGAAGAGAAAATCTTTCTAAAATTTTGGAAAATTCTCAGACCGTGTCAGATAAAAAGGGCTTAGCCTATACGAAAGTTTCACATAGTCTACCTAAGAAAAGGAACTCTTTTGAAAATCATTTTCAGAAAAGTAATCCTGTTATAATCAATTATGTTCCAAATATTCCAAAACATTCTAAGAACATTAAAATTTGGGTTCCTAAAACCAACAATTATTTAATTAGGAACAAGTACATAAAATCTTTTATGGAAAATGTTCACAATAATAAAGATTTTATTTACAAAGGGAATGTTGAATCCGCTTGGGTTTGGTTTCCTAAGACCTAACTCTTAGGACCCTAACAAAAAGTGGGTACCAATATCATTTTCGTATTTCTTGCAGGTACCACTAAAGAAAAGAGGGAAATGGATATTAGACAGTGGTTGCTCAAAACATATGACAGGAAATAAAGACATGTTGACTAACATTATCTACTCTGATGGAGGTTCTGTCACTTTTGGAGATAATTCCAAAGGATACATCATCGGCAAAGGCGATGTGAGCAATAATGGTACATCTAATTTACCTCTTATTACAAATGTTTTATTAGTTAAGAATTTGAAACATAATTTACTTAGTATCAGCCAACTTTTTGACAAAGGTTTCAATATATCTTTTTTTGAAAATAAGTGTAGCATTCTTGATCAAAATAAAAATCTTATTTTTGAAGGTAATAGAGATAGAAATATATATTTTTTAAATATAAAAATCATTCATGATTCAAATATGGGCTTAATAGCCAAAGAAAATGATCCTTGGTTATGGCACAAAAGATTTTGTCACATTAATTTTAAAGCTATTAGTAAACTTTCTCAAAATAATTTAGTAAAAGGTTTACCTAAAATGAATTTCAAAGTAAAAAGTATTTGTGATGCTTGTCAATTAGGAAAATTATCAAAATCATCTTTTAAATCAAAGAAAAATATTCCTACATTACAACCACTTAAACTATTGCATTTGGACCTCTTTGGACCAACGCAAATTCAATCTATAAATCATAATAAATATGTGTTTGTAATAGTAGATGATTTTTCAAGATATACTTGGACTATCTTTATTAAAAATAAAATTGATACTTTTGAAAATTTTAAAATCTTTGTTAAAATAATTCAAAATCTCAAAAGTTTGAAAATTAAGAACATTAGAAGTGATTATGGGGTGAATTTGAAAATAAGAATTTTGAACATTTTTGTAATAAAAAGGGAATTTCACATAATTTTTCTTTTCCTAGAACACCACAACAAAACGGGGTTGTAGAAAGGAAAAATAGAACTTTACAAGAATATGCAAGAACCCTATTAAGTGGAAGCACTTTACCAAAACATTTTTGGGCAGAAGCTGTAGCAACTACTTGTTATGTTTTGAATCGTGTCTCCATTCGTCCTCTAACAAAACATACTCCATATGAACTTTTTAATTGAAGAAAACCAAATATATCTTATTTTAAAGGTTTTGGTTCAAAATGTTTTATTCTTAATACAAAATATCAGCTTGGCAAATTCGATCCAAAATCCGATGAAGGAATATTCATAGGATATTCGGAACGAAGTTGAGCTAATCGAATTTTCAATAAAAGAACTAACATAATCGAAGAAACACTTCATGTTTCATTCGATGAAAATTTCAAAATTAACAATAAAATTGATGGTGATGAAATAATTACTAAGACAGTTACGGTTACTAATACTGAAAAATCTTTTGATAATTCCATTACTCAAACTGAAAACACTGTTCATCATGAAAATGAATTAAGATCTCCTCCTAGGATACTAAAAGATCACCCAGTAGAAAATGATATTGGAGAAATTAATTCAAATGTTAGGACTAGAAGTCAACTTAATCAAATGAGCCATGTAACATTCCTTTCAAATATTGAACCTAAAAATGCTAAAGAAGCCTCTACTGATGACTATTGGATTATAGCTATGCTAGAAGAGCTAAATCAATTCGATCGAAATGAAGTTTGGGATTTAGTTCCTAGACCATGTAATCAAACTGTCATTGGTACTAAGTGGGTCTTCAAAAATAAAGCTGATGAACAAGGAAATATAACTAGGAATAAAGCTAGATTAGTCGCACAAGGATATAATCAGGAGGAAGGGATTGACTATGAAGAAATGTTTGTTCCAATCGCCCGATTAGAAGCAATACGGATCTTATTGGCCTTTTCATGTTTTCATAATCTTAAACTTTATCAAATGGATGTTAAAACTTCTTTTTAAATGGTTTTATAAAAGAAAATGTTTTTGTTGAACAACCTCCTCTATTTACACATGAAAAATTCCAGACCATGTTTATAAACTTAAGAAAGCTTTATATAGTTTAAAACAAGCACCACGTGCTTGGTATGAACGACTTAAAAGCTATCTTTTAAATTCTGATTTTGAAATAGGGAAAGTTGATCAAACTTTTTTTATTAGGAAAACTAAAAAGGATATTTTAATCATTCAAATTTATGTTGATGATTTTATTTTTGGTTCTACTAATAATAAATTATGTCAGGATTTTTCTAATATAATGACCAAAGAATTTGAAATGTCACATATGGGAGAATTATCATATTTTCTTGGATTACAGATCAAACAACTAGAAAATGGAATTTTCATTAACCAAGAAAAATATTGTAGCAATCTAATTAAATGCTTTGGTATGGAAAACACCTCGGCCAAACCAACACCAATGAGTACAACAGCACATCTTGATCGAGATGTGGATGGCAAAAGTGTTGACCAAAAATTATATCGAAGTATGATTGGATTGCTACTTTACTTAACTACTAGTAGACCTGACATAATGATGAGTGTTTGTCTATGTGCTCGATTTCAAGCAAATCCTAAAGAATCACATATGCGAGCTGTGAAACGTATATTACGATATCTTAGCAAAACCAAAGATTTCAGACTATTTTATTTCGAAAGAATGTCCTTTTGAATTAGTATCGTATAGTGATGATGATTTTGGAGGATGTCAGATGGATAGAAAAAGTACGAGTGGTACTTGTCACTTCATTGGACATTCCTTAGTATCTTGGTTTAGCAAGAAACAAAATTGTGTTTCACTATCGACTTATGGAGCAGAATATATTTCTGCTACTTTAGCATGTGCTCAAGTCATATATATGCAACAAACACTTCAAGATTTTAGAATAAATTTATCTAAATCTGCTATTTTCTATGATAATACTAGTTCTATAAACTTATCTAAAAATCCAGTCAATCATTCACGAACAAAACATATTAACATTCGTCGTCATTTTCTTCGTGATAATATTGAAAAGTATTTAATAAAATTAGAATTTGTTTCTTTAGAAAATCTACTGGCTAATATATTTACAAAACCTTTAAATGAAAATATTTTTATAAAGCTAAGAAGAGAATTAGGTATTGTATCTCAAAAAGATTTGTAATTTAAAAAAAAGAGAAGATTGTTTAATAAAGTTCTATTTCAACCAGGATTTTCTTTGGTATTTTTTTTCTGCCTCTTATTATTTCAACCAGTAAACTATTTAGTATTGTTTATCTGTTTATTATTTGTTCTACCATAAACTTGGATTTATTTTTAAACTTTGTTTCCTCTATAGTCTCCTCTTAAACCATTCTAAGAGAACACAAAGGATGAACCAAGAAATACTAACGATTCTCCATCCAACTATTAACTTTTATTTTTTCTGTAATTTTTGTTTGTTATTTTTAACTATAAATTTTGTTTAAAATGATTGTATACTATAAAAAGTTGTTTAAATATTTTTATTTAAAAATAAATAAATATAACAGACCTGAATGTAGCATTCTGTGCTAATTCAGACATCTGAATTGACAATTCAGACGTCTGAATATTATATTTGGGAATATTTATTCACCCAGATTCAGCCGTCTGATCTAAAAAAACAGAAGTCTGAATAAAGTCCAAAAAGAACTAATTCTTTGCTGCCTTCGAAATTGCACCAATTCAGAAGTTTTAATTTATTTCAGACGTCTGAAATCATCAGCCAACATTTTTTTTAAAAAGCGGGCCTACTTCATTAAATCCATCTACCACCTCTACTTTACTCTTTTATCTCTATTTTTTTTAACCGCATCTATTCACTTTCACCTTCAGAAAACCCATACTCTAACCCTTAAAACTCATTTTTAAACTCCAAATCTTTATCCAAATTCGAATTAAAAATGGCTCCAAGGTCCAAGCGTACACGAGAATCAACAACCGGACCATCCGAAGCTCAAATTAGGTCTTGGCTTCACAATGAGACTGCTATTGCAAGATTCAACACCATGAAAAACTCTAAAATATTCGATGGAGCATTCATACAATTTCAGGAGTTTAATGGTTATAGGATTAGATAAATAGCAGAGTCGAACCACTTCGATTCGCTAATTGGGTATGATTTTAACAATTTAAAAATCAACCATCTTCTTATCAAATTATTTTATGCTAACATGAACCTAGACCATCACAATCCTCAAAATAGAGAAGATTGTGTATGGACTATGGTATGTGGCGTTAAAATGTTTCTTCCATTGCAAAGACTTGGCCATATTTTGAGATGCCCTTATCAAGGAATCGACATTGACGATGTCGATGCCGATATGTATGAACATGACGAAGTTTCACATAGATTTCTTTCCGACGACATGACGAATTTGATTTCAACAAAGTTGCGTCCTCAATCTCGTATAATTCATCGTGCCCTCATCCGGTCTCTTCAACCCCGAACCGGTAGCTATGAGAAAATTTACAAAAGGGATTTCCAAGCTCTCTATGCTATCTATTCTAATCAACAAGTAAATTGGGGGAAGATTATAATAGATGAATCTCAAGATGCGACGATTCGTACGAAATATAAGACTTTGCATTATGGGGCTTATATCATGAGGATATTGATGCAATGTGGAGTTCCGATTACCGATTCAGAATGTTCATCCATAAGTGTGCTTGGTTCTAAAACTTTAGGGCTAATGAAATTACCAAAGCGTCCGCCATCTCATGATATCATTCCCTTTCATCAATGGATCGACAACCGGAATCGTGGTATTCGTCAACCATCAAATCCTAACATACCTTCGTCATCTTCATCTCCACCTCCTTATCAACGAGAAGAAGAATACTATAAGGAAATTCAAGAAATCCGAGAAGATGCAACACCAAAGCAAACTTTAAGAACTCTTTCGCAAAATCAAAAGGAACTTCAAAACAAATGGTGAGCATGGAAAGAAACACGAACAAAAAATTCAACTCCATTAAGGGATTCTTAAACAAAATCTGGGATAAGCCTTCTTGTATGTCTTCCTCATCTTTCGACATTCAGCACAACCCGGCCCCATTCAATTGGTCTTCCGATCAAGAAGAAGAAGAAGAAGATGTCGATGTTGTTAACGTCAGTGATGAATTTTAAGTTGGTATGGATGATTTCTTATCTCATTTTTTTATGTGTGTTTAGTTCTTTTGCTACAATCCTTGTTACTCTCTGTTTAAGTACTTTATAGTGTTTTATGTTGTTTACTTTTAAAACATTATGTTCTATCTGTAGTTCAATTTGTAGTTGTGTTTGATTCTAAATGTTCTTGTTCTTCCATGGTTTTCTATGTGATTTATATCTCTATGTTCTTGTAGTCAATTTAGTACTTGTTTTTTCTCTCCTATACTGTATTGAGTAACTAATTCCTTTTCGTTAATGATAAAGGGGGAGATAAAGGTAGAATATTGATTCTTTAATTCAGAGGGGAGAAAATCTTATTTGCGTACTAACCAATATTTCTATGACAGGAGAAGTTATTATTTGCTGACCAATATTTTCGTAAGTTGTCATTATCAAAAAGGGGGAGAATGTTGGAACCTCAGTTCCTGATATTTTGATAATAACAATTATATGAGTTTATCTAACCAAGTTTTGCAGGAAAATATTGATGATCAGACTATGGATTGATGAGCGTAATCTTTTGTATTGTTAGAGTCTATGTATAGTTAGTAATATATGTTAAAATCTCTCCTAATTGGTATACGTGCACAAGCTATTGAATACATGTACTTGTTTTCAAAGGAAAGCTTTTTATATGTCTGAAACGCAAAATTCAGACGTCTAAAATCATTAATTCAGACGTTTGAATTCTGAAGTGCAACATAAAATTTAAGGCGCATTCAGACGTCTGATCTTAATATTCAGACGTCTGAATTCAACCTATTTTGCACTGTTTCAGCACTGGTTTGTTATTTCGTTACATTCAGAAGGCTGAATTTTATTCAGACTTCTACGTTAAAAATAACGGCTAGTTTTTCAAAAGGTTGCTTCTCTTCCCTGAACAGAAACAATGCTCAATTCAACAGTTGCTTCTTTCTGATTCATGGCTACTCTTCATGAAGCATTGCAACCTTTTAACAACTATAAATAGCAAGCAATTCTCAACACTATTATTAACCAATTCTTATTTTTGATTTCTAAATTCTATACACTTGCTATTTACTTTAAAGATTCTCAAATCAAACTATTTGATCACTAACACTCAAGCATATTCTTGTGTGATCAATTATTTTTCCTTTCTTCACGAATTTCACTATATACCATAAAGGAGAAGATTATAGGAAGGGTGTACTCATATTGACTCATCAGTGCTATTACAGAGCATATTTAGTCAAAAACATTTCCACTTGTATTTGAAGTCCTACTGTAGTATCCTCAGGCAATAGAAGCCCTATTCGGTTGTCTGGGCGCCTGTTCGGTTGTACGGCGGTGTAATACATGTTCCACCGGGTGAAGCGAGGGTATCGATTGAATTACATAAGGAGTCTGGGACTAGACGTAGAACGGGAAGTTCGAACCAGTATAAAAATCTCTAGTGTCTTTTATTATTTCTTATATTTTTATATTCATATTCCGCTCAAGCAAGTAATTTAGTTAACTTTCATATTACACGATCACATAGTCACTTTCAATCATATCATCGAAAGCAATGGATAGAATTAGGCCTCGTTAATGACGTTGAAAGCTATACACATCGAAGCTTGAAGGCATTGGAGGCGGGATGAAGCAGCATGCCGAGCCGCTCTACTGCTATAAATATGGACGTAGGGCTTGCAAGTAAGGCCGATCATTTCTTTTCTCTACTCTTGAAATTAATCTCTTGTAAACCCTAAATCGAATTAGGGACAAAACCTATTTGACTGTAATCGTGTATAATCTATATGAACAAGGACTTGGACATACCTATTACTTTGACTATGCCTCCTTGAACATTATTAACATGGATGCACATATAATCGAATCCATTAAGCCTAAAACTTGACATGATCAATTCAAAAGAGTTTTGATCTAAAACAAGCAGTTATATGCACGATATTTTTCCCACTACATATGGGCATTGGACTTTAAACATAAGAGTGGATTGCATAGCCCATTAACAAGCTTAATGGAATATTACACAAATTCGTTACTTGTCTTCTTTACCGCCTACGAATATATGACATAACATGGACCTTGATTTCCATCGGTTAATGCATTGAATGCCATTGATTTCTTTTCAGATGCTTTGCTTTCTCTTCTCCCGATCATTTGAACTTCAAATGACATTAGATTTCCAATCAATTCTTCTATCTTTAAAGTAGTAATGTCATTTGCCTCTTCAATTACAAGTGTCTTTTGATCCCATTCTGGAGTGAGAGAATTCAAAAATTTTCTGACTTGATCTTCTTCCGAAAATTCCTTTCCCAAAGATATTAAAGAATGCACAATATCTTGAAATCGACTATACATATCTGAAATAGACTCATTAGTATTCATTTTAAATAACTGAAACTGATTTGTGAGCATGGAAATTTTGGTCTGTTTAACTTTGCTTGTTCCTTCATGAGTTACTTGCAAAGTTTTCCAGATGTCATATGCAGACTTACAAACTGACACTCTATTAAATTCATTTCTTTCAAGTGAACAAAACAGAATATTCATTGCTTTAGAATTATTTTGTGCAACAGTCTTTTGCTCAGTGGTCCACTGTGCTAAATTAGTTGTGGGTTCAGAATATTCAGTTTGTGTGATATTCCATGTTTCTAATCCTACAGATTGTAAATATATTTTCATCCTACATGCCCAATATGCATAGTTACTGCCATTAAAAAGTGTTGGTCTGGCAGTAGACTAACCTTCTACAAATGAACTAGTGTTGGTGGTAATAGCAGTACTAGTGTTAGTAGCCATTTTAAAACTTTTCAAAATTCAGATTATGAAACTTTTGAAAACAAAGCTCTAATACCAAATGTGAGAAATGCGGATTAAGGATCTTAAGGCTAGAATTAACACTAGAGGGGGGGTGAATAGTGTTTTAAGAAATCTTTTAATCTTTTTGAGTTTATCTTAATTTGTTAACAATGTATGCACTAATCAGACACAGATATGAACACAGAATCAAACACAGATGCAAATATAAAGTAAAAGCAGTAAAGGAAAGAACACACCGGATTTTATACTGGTTCGGAGTTACCCTACATCCAGTCCCGCACAACTAAGTACGGATTTTCTTTCAAACTTCAATTCAACAATTACAACCCTCGGTTTCAAGGCTACGAGGTACACCCTCCAGAATAACAATCCTCTGGGTAGAGATACTTGATTTCCGGGGCAACAAGTTCACCCAATTGATTTCCAAGGCTACCATCACACCTTCTCTCGCTCAATTGATTTCCAAGGCTACAATCACACCTTTTCTCGCTCGATTGATTACAAAAAGTCTATAGCTCAGATTAGCACTTGGATCTTGTAGAGAAAGTGATGGAGAATCACACTAGAAGTAATCGAGTATGATTCGATGTTGATTTCGGCAGAGTAATGGTATGATTTTGTATTATGAAATGTGGAAGAAGAAGAAGAGGAGTGAAAACTAGAAAAAAGTGATTAAAAATTCGTTGAAACTGACCCCTATTTATAGAAGAACAATAGCCATGACCATTCATGAAGAGTTATGCCGAATAGACACTTCTTTTGAAATTTGAATTTTGAAACCAACTGACACTATGTCGACATGAGGTACTTGGGCATGTCGACATCCCAAAGAGATTTTTGGTGTTTTGATTTTCTTTAAAAATAACCTCTATCTTATATTAAAATTATTTTAAACTTTATAAATATACTTAACTATAGTTAAAATACATAAGTAAATATAAAGAACAATATATACATAATTTAACTATAATTTAAATCAAAGTATAAATAATTTAAAAGTTAAATATATTATTTGAAAAGATAGTTTAAAATCAGGAGTAATTTTGACTTTGAAATTAAAGATGTTTTTGAGGCTAAAATTATTTAAAATCAGGATAGAGAGTTTTGAATCTTTTAAAAGGAAAGTTTTGAAATCATTTTGAAAACAAGATAATTTTGTAAAATCATTTGAATTAAAATTAGTGGATACAAAACAATGTCCCACTAGATTTTCGTAGGTTCCATCCTACTTAGGGTTCCATCCCTTTAACGGGCTCGAAGTGGATTCCATTCCACGAATAAAATAGATATTAAGATGTCAGTGCCTTTCTATTAGTTTTAATAATATTCCTAACTATATAACTTATCTTAGAAACTTGAACTCTTGAAATCTTGATACTCATGAGTCTTCTATCTCTATATCTTGAATCTCTATACTGTACAGTCTTCATTCTTGATACCTGCATGGTTAGATCCTGCATATACATATATATCTAAACTTGTAATGTTAGTATTTATATTTTATAATCTATTCTAAGGTTGTTGTCATCAAAACCAACTCCTCAAGGACTAACAATCTCCCCCTTTTTGATGATGACAACCTTTGTTTATAAAATATTCCTTCTATCCTAATAACTCCTCCTAAAACTAACAACTCCCCCTTAATCTATGCCTAACTACCCTATTTTATATTTCTCCCCCTTTGTCATCAACAAAAAACTTACTCCCCCTTATTTGTGGACTTCAGTACCTGCATTGATAAACTATACAATGGAATATATAATATATATATTAAGAAATAATGATACTTATGAGCATAATAACTTAATTAAAGACTATATTCATTTTAGTATATATATATATATATATGTGTTTCACACACCAAACTTCAAACCAAATAAAATCAATCCACACAAAGTATCAAATCAAATTAAATCAAACAAAGTAATTCAAACAAATCAAACAAAGAAATTAAACGTTTCGGGGAACATCTACCCATCCATCTTCTCCAAATATAGGGTCTGCTTTAATTGCATCCCAATTCTCATTGTCATTGGTGAGAGAGACAGGAGGATGTGCTTCATTATCATCCTTGTGTAGAGAGGAGATCATCCATCGTATTGCATTCAAATGCCTTTCTTGCTCCTTGATCATCTGCATTTGACTCAACTCTAAGTGACGCTGGTTTCGTAGAATAAAAGAGAGAAGATTCTTGAAAGAATCGAGTATTTCTTCAAGATTTTCAGATAGATTGTGAATAGGATTGGCCATAATTGAATTAGAGAAAGAAATGAAAGATAAGATAATGAGAAATAAATTTCAGTGAAGATTTCTGGAAGAAAAAGGTATATATAGGTGTAGAAATTCGTTTGAAATGAATAGACATTTGGTAGTTATTCATATTTCAAATTCAAAATCAATAGTCACTTCTGACCAGTATATGTCGACATGGTCTACTAGGGGATGTCGACATGGGTTAGTGAAAATTTATGACAACTTTGATTTTGTGAATAATTGTGTATATATATAAATTTATATAATATACTAACATTTATTCAGGAGATGAGATAAGCTAGATAAAAGAAAGGAAATTCAATTTCATTACGATAATACAAAGATTAAGCATAATGAACTACACGAACATTCGGAAAAAAACCAAACTAATACAATAAGATACTAAAAGATAAAACTAGTTAGAAGATGAAGATGATGAAGATAGTCCAAGTTTCTTGTTGACTTTTGAAAAGAACTTGTTCATCTTCGAAGAAATGTTATCCAACTTCTTACTAACGGATCGTTTTAAAATCCGTTGATTCTCCACAATTATCTTTTGGTTTTTGAGAAGGGTTTTGTTGGAAGGATTGGAAGGATATTCAATACTTTCTAGAGATGTTTCACCTTCTTCTTCTTCTATTTCCATTTCATCCCTTTCTTCTTCTTCTTCCTCTTCCATTTCTTCCATTTCCTCATGAGCCAAACGCTCTTCCTTTTCGGTAAGGGTTTCATAAGATTGAAAAACATACGGGATTTTCATGAGAGAAATATTTGAGATATTAAAAACTTTTCTTGAAATAAATTCTTCTCCTTTGAAATTTACTCCAAAATAGTTGAAAATCCGAGTAAGGTAAATTCCATGATATAAAGTGTTTTCTCCCATTTCAAATTTTTTAGGACGATGTTCATCCAAAATAACTTGCGCGCAATTGATATCATAATTTCCGAAAATAGCAAAAAGTGATTTGCACACTTTTGAAGTAGGATTGTTAAAATTTATCGATCTTGGGGTCAAAGTATGTTGTAAAAGAAGATTGACAATTCTTGCTTTAGGACGAAAGTTTCGATCCTTAAATTCAAAGTTTTCATCTCCTTCAAAAATATGATGAAATGTCTCACGATCATGTTCATCGATTTGAAAACTAGAAAGATCCATTCCCGTGCTTTTGCAATTGAGAATGGTACCCAAAAGGTCACAATTCGAAACAATTTGAGTGCCTTTGACATTACTCCAAATTTCATTCTCATTTCCAATATAAAAACCATGGTTTAAATTAGCATAGAAGATTTTGACAAGATTAGGATAGCAAACAAAATCATTTTGAGAAGAGTCAATAAGACTTAAAACACCATTGTTTGCAAAAAGAGAATCAATTTCATAAGAAGAAAAGTCTTGAAAAATAGCAAATTTTCTGGGATGGACTTTGGCATAATTAGCATAATTGATGTATGCTTTAATTGCCTCCGGATCATTGAGTAATTGCTCTTTGATTTTACTGGAAATTCTCATGGTTAAGGGGTTGCTTGAAGAAGCCATTAGAGTAGAGAGTAGAGAGCTTGAAGATATAAAGAGAGAGTTTGAATTTGAAAATGAAGGTGAAAAGATATGATAAATGATAGTGAATAAATAGACTTTGAAAGGACATATTCTCTGGTCAAAAGGTATCTTTTCAGAGAAATAAATGAAGTGAAAAGGTGGAGGGAAATTCAAACATTTGAATTCAAAATTTGAAATTCAAATTCAGGTAGGCATGTCGACATCATGGTAGGGACCATGTCGACATGTGGCTTTGAAATTTCATGACATGGTTTTTCCTAAGTTATATAATATACACATATATATATATATAAATTATTGTTAATGTCTATATTTCTAAAATATTATTATATATTTCAGAATGTGTTAAAAATAATAAAAATAATAATAAAATAATAAAATAATAGAAAATAAATTTTAAAATTCAAATAACATATCAATTCAAAATCAATCAATCAATCAATTAAAAACAACCAATCAATCAATCAATTCAAGCATGCAATTCCAGCCAATGTATTGTAAACGTGTACCTTTTTCAGAGTCCGTGTCTTTGGTATCGACTAAATCGAGAATTGCTGTGAAGCATAGATTTGAATTATCTTTCTTCTGTTCATCGTCGCTGGAGGATGAGTCAGAGTCATCTAGAGTAGAAGTGAATGCACGTTTCCGTTTCTTTGCAGAATCATTGTTTGTAGGAGAGTTTTGCTTATCTGGATGCAGACAGTCTCTTTTGATATGACCTGGTTCGTCACAATTGAAGCATTTGATAAAGTTTGGTACTGTAGTCTGATTACCGGGATTCTTAAAATTGTTTCTCTTGAGATTATTCATCTTTCTGTATTTCAGAAATTTCCGAAAATTCCTAGTCATAAATTCTATCTTTTCATCATTATCACTGTTTGAATCTGATCCAATCTGATCCATCGGTTAATACATTGAATGCCATTGGTTTCTTTTCAGATGCTTTGCTTTCTCTTCTCCCGATCATTTGAACTTCAAACGACATTAGATTTCCAATCAATTCTTCTATCTTTAAAGTAGTTATGTCATTTGCCTCTTCAATTGCAAGTGTCTTTTGATCCCATTCTGGAGTGAGAGAATTCAAAAAATTTCTTACTTGATCTTCTTCCGAAAATTCCTTTCCCAAATATATTAAAGAATGCACAATATCTTGAAATCGACTATACATATCTGAAATAGACTCATTAGTATTCATTTTAAATAACTGAAACTGATTTGTAAGCATGGAAATTTTGGTCTGTTTAACTTTGCTTGTTCCTTCGTGCGTTACTTGCAAAGTTTTCCAGATTTCATATGCAGACTTACAAACTGACACTCTATTAAATTCATTTCTTTCAAGTGAACAAAACAGAATATTCATTGCTTTAGAATTATTTTGTGCAACAGTCTTTTGCTCAGTGGTCCACTGTGCTAAATTAGTTGTGGGTTCAGAATATTCAGTTTGTGTGATATTCCATGTTTCTAATCCTACATATTGTAAATATATTTTCATCCTACATGCCCAATATGCATAGTTACTGCCATTAAAAAGTGGTGGTCTGGCAGTAGACTGACCTTCTACAAATGAACTAGTGTTGGTGGTAATAGCAGTACTAGTGTTAGTAGCCATTTTAAAACTTTTCAAAATTCAGATTATGAAACTTTTGAAAACAAAGCTCTGATACCAAATGTGAGAAATGCGGATTAAGGACCTTAAGGCTAGAATTAACACTAGAGGGGGGGGGTGAATAGTGTTTTAAGAAATCTGTTAATCTTTTTGAGTTTATCTTAATTTGTTAACAATGTATGCACTAATCAGACACAGATATGAACACAGAATCAAACACAGATGCAAATATAAAGTAAAAGCAGTAAAGGAAAGAACACACCGGATTTTATACTGGTTCGGAGTTACCCTACATCCAGTCCCGCACAACTAAGTACGGATTTTCTTTCAAACTTCAATTCAACAATTACAACCCTCGGTTTCAAGGCTACGAGGTACACCCTCCAGAATAACAATCCTCTGGGTAGAGATATTTGATTTCCGGGGCAACAAGTTCACCCAATTGATTTCCAAGGCTACCATCACACCTTCTCTCGCTCAATTGATTTCCAAGGCTACAATCACACCTTTTCTCGCTCAATTGATTACAAAAAGTCTATAACTCAAATTAGCACTTGGATCTTGTAGAGAAAGTGATGGAGAATCACACTAGAAGTAATCGAGTATGATTCGATGTTGATTTCGGCAGAGTAATGGTATGATTTTGTATTAAGAAATGTGGAAGAAGAAGAGTAGTGAAAACCAGAAAAAAGTGATTAAAAATTCGTTGAAACTGACCCCTATTTATAGAAGAACAACAGCCACGATCATTCATGAAGAGTTATGGCGAATAGACACTTCTTTTGAAATTTGAATTTTGAAACCAACTGACACTATGTCGACATGAGGTACTTGGGCATGTCCACACCCAAAGAGATTTTTGGTGTTTTGATTTTCTTTAAAAATAACCTCTATCTTATATTAAAATTATTTTAAACTTTATAAATATACTTAACTATAGTTAAAATACATAAGTAAATATAAAGAACAATATATACATAATTTAACTATAATTTAAATCAAAGTATAAATAATTTAAAGGTTAAATATATTATTTGAAAAGATAGTTTAAAATCAGGAGTAATTTTGACTTTGAAATTAAAGATGTTTTTTAGGCTAAAATTATTTAAAATCAGGATAGAGAGTTTTGAATCTTTTAAAAGGAAAGTTTTGAAATCATTTTGAAAACAAGATAATTTTGTAAAATCATTTGAATTAAAATTAGTGGATACAAAACAATGTCCCACTAGATTTTCGTAGGTTCCATCCTACTTAGGGTTCCATCCCTTTAACGGGCTTGAAGTGGATTCCATTCCACGAATAAAATAGATATTAAGATGTCAGTGCCTTTCTATTAGTTTTAATAATATTCCTAACTATATAACTTATCTTAGAAACTTGAACTCTTGAAATCTTGATACTCATGAGTCTTCTATCTCTATATCTTGAATCTCTATACTGTACAGTCTTCATTCTTGATACCTGCATGGTTAGATCCTGCATATACATATATATCTAAACTTGTAATGTTAGTATTTATATTTTATAATCTATTCTAAGGTTGTTGTCATCAAAACCAACTCCTCAAGGACTAACAATCTCCCCCTTTTTGATGATGACAACCTTTGTTTATAAAATATTCCTTCTATCCTAATAACTCCTCCTAAAACTAACAACTCCCCCTTAATCTATGCCTAACTACCCTATTTTATATTTCTCCCCCTTTGTCATCAACAAAAAACTTACTCCCCCTTATTTGTGGACTTCAGTACCTGCATTGATAAACTATACAATGGAATATATAATATATATATTAAGAAATAATGATACTTATGAGCATAATAACTTAATTAAAGACTATATTCATTTTAGTATATATATATATATATGTGTTTCACACACCAAACTTCAAACCAAATAAAATCAATCCACACAAAGTATCAAATCAAATTAAATCAAACAAAGTAATTCAAACAAATCAAACAAAGAAATTAAACGTTTCGGGGAACATCTACCCATCCATCTTCTCCAAATATAGGGTCTGCTTTAATTGCATCCCAATTCTCATTGTCATTGGTGAGAGAGACAGGAGGATGTGCTTCATTATCATCCTTGTGTAGAGAGGAGATCATCCATCGTATTGCATTCAAATGCCTTTCTTGCTCCTTGATCATCTGCATTTGACTCAACTCTAAGTGACGCTGGTTTCGTAGAATAAAAGAGAGAAGATTCTTGAAAGAATCGAGTATTTCTTCAAGATTTTCAGATAGATTGTGAATAGGATTGGCCATAATTGAATTAGAGAAAGAAATGAAAGATAAGATAATGAGAAATAAATTTCAGTGAAGATTTCTGGAAGAAAAAGGTATATATAGGTGTAGAAATTCGTTTGAAATGAATAGACATTTGGTAGTTATTCATATTTCAAATTCAAAATCAATAGTCACTTCTGACCAGTATATGTCGACATGGTCTACTAGGGGATGTCGACATGGGTTAGTGAAAATTTATGACAACTTTGATTTTGTGAATAATTGTGTATATATATAAATTTATATAATATACTAACATTTATTCAGGAGATGAGATAAGCTAGATAAAAGAAAGGAAATTCAATTTCATTACGATAATACAAAGATTAAGCATAATGAACTACACGAACATTCGGAAAAAAACCAAACTAATACAATAAGATACTAAAAGATAAAACTAGTTAGAAGATGAAGATGATGAAGATAGTCCAAGTTTCTTGTTGACTTTTGAAAAGAACTTGTTCATCTTCGAAGAAATGTTATCCAACTTCTTACTAACGGATCGTTTTAAAATCCGTTGATTCTCCACAATTATCTTTTGGTTTTTGAGAAGGGTTTTGTTGGAAGGATTGGAAGGATATTCAATACTTTCTAGAGATGTTTCACCTTCTTCTTCTTCTATTTCCATTTCATCCCTTTCTTCTTCTTCTTCCTCTTCCATTTCTTCCATTTCCTCATGAGCCAAACGCTCTTCCTTTTCGGTAAGGGTTTCATAAGATTGAAAAACATACGGGATTTTCATGAGAGAAATATTTGAGATATTAAAAACTTTTCTTGAAATAAATTCTTCTCCTTTGAAATTTACTCCAAAATAGTTGAAAATCCGAGTAAGGTAAATTCCATGATATAAAGTGTTTTCTCCCATTTCAAATTTTTTAGGACGATGTTCATCCAAAATAACTTGCGCGCAATTGATATCATAATTTCCGAAAATAGCAAAAAGTGATTTGCACACTTTTGAAGTAGGATTGTTAAAATTTATCGATCTTGGGGTCAAAGTATGTTGTAAAAGAAGATTGACAATTCTTGCTTTAGGACGAAAGTTTCGATCCTTAAATTCAAAGTTTTCATCTCCTTCAAAAATATGATGAAATGTCTCACGATCATGTTCATCGATTTGAAAACTAGAAAGATCCATTCCCGTGCTTTTGCAATTGAGAATGGTACCCAAAAGGTCACAATTCGAAACAATTTGAGTGCCTTTGACATTACTCCAAATTTCATTCTCATTTCCAATATAAAAACCATGGTTTAAATTAGCATAGAAGATTTTGACAAGATTAGGATAGCAAACAAAATCATTTTGAGAAGAGTCAATAAGACTTAAAACACCATTGTTTGCAAAAAGAGAATCAATTTCATAAGAAGAAAAGTCTTGAAAAATAGCAAATTTTCTGGGATGGACTTTGGCATAATTAGCATAATTGATGTATGCTTTAATTGCCTCCGGATCATTGAGTAATTGCTCTTTGATTTTACTGGAAATTCTCATGGTTAAGGGGTTGCTTGAAGAAGCCATTAGAGTAGAGAGTAGAGAGCTTGAAGATATAAAGAGAGAGTTTGAATTTGAAAATGAAGGTGAAAAGATATGATAAATGATAGTGAATAAATAGACTTTGAAAGGACATATTCTCTGGTCAAAAGGTATCTTTTCAGAGAAATAAATGAAGTGAAAAGGTGGAGGGAAATTCAAACATTTGAATTCAAAATTTGAAATTCAAATTCAGGTAGGCATGTCGACATCATGGTAGGGACCATGTCGACATGTGGCTTTGAAATTTCATGACATGGTTTTTCCTAAGTTATATAATATACACATATATATATATATAAATTATTGTTAATGTCTATATTTCTAAAATATTATTATATATTTCAGAATGTGTTAAAAATAATAAAAATAATAATAAAATAATAAAATAATAGAAAATAAATTTTAAAATTCAAATAACATATCAATTCAAAATCAATCAATCAATCAATTAAAAACAACCAATCAATCAATCAATTCAAGCATGCAATTCCAGCCAATGTATTGTAAACGTGTACCTTTTTCAGAGTCTGTGTCTTTGGTATCGACTAAATCGAGAATTGCTGTGAAGCATAGATTTGAATTATCTTTCTTCTGTTCATCGTCGCTGGAGGATGAGTCAGAGTCATCTAGAGTAGAAGTGAATGCACGTTTCCGTTTCTTTGCAGAATCATTGTTTGTAGGAGAGTTTTGCTTATCTGGATGCAGACAGTCTCTTTTGATATGACCTGGTTCGTCACAATTGAAGCATTTGATAAAGTTTGGTACTGTAGTCTGATTACCGGGATTCTTAAAATTGTTTCTCTTGAGATTATTCATCTTTCTGTATTTCAGAAATTTCCGAAAATTCCTAGTCATAAATTCTATCTTTTCATCATTATCACTGTTTGAATCTGATCCAATCTGATCCATCGGTTAATACATTGAATGCCATTGGTTTCTTTTCAGATGCTTTGCTTTCTCTTCTCCCGATCATTTGAACTTCAAACGACATTAGATTTCCAATCAATTCTTCTATCTTTAAAGTAGTTATGTCATTTGCCTCTTCAATTGCAAGTGTCTTTTGATCCCATTCTGGAGTGAGAGAATTCAAAAAATTTCTTACTTGATCTTCTTCCGAAAATTCCTTTCCCAAATATATTAAAGAATGCACAATATCTTGAAATCGACTATACATATCTGAAATAGACTCATTAGTATTCATTTTAAATAACTGAAACTGATTTGTAAGCATGGAAATTTTGGTCTGTTTAACTTTGCTTGTTCCTTCGTGCGTTACTTGCAAAGTTTTCCAGATTTCATATGCAGACTTACAAACTGACACTCTATTAAATTCATTTCTTTCAAGTGAACAAAACAGAATATTCATTGCTTTAGAATTATTTTGTGCAACAGTCTTTTGCTCAGTGGTCCACTGTGCTAAATTAGTTGTGGGTTCAGAATATTCAGTTTGTGTGATATTCCATGTTTCTAATCCTACATATTGTAAATATATTTTCATCCTACATGCCCAATATGCATAGTTACTGCCATTAAAAAGTGGTGGTCTGGCAGTAGACTGACCTTCTACAAATGAACTAGTGTTGGTGGTAATAGCAGTACTAGTGTTAGTAGCCATTTTAAAACTTTTCAAAATTCAGATTATGAAACTTTTGAAAACAAAGCTCTGATACCAAATGTGAGAAATGCAGATTAAGGACCTTAAGGCTAGAATTAACACTAGAGGGGGGGGGTGAATAGTGTTTTAAGAAATCTGTTAATCTTTTTGAGTTTATCTTAATTTGTTAACAATGTATGCACTAATTAGACACAGATATGAACATAGAATCAAACACAGATGCAAATATAAAGTAAAAGCAGTCAAGGAAAGAACACACCGGATTTTATACTGGTTCGGAGTTACCCTACATCCAGTCCCGCACAACTAAGTACGGATTTTCTTTCAAACTTCAATTCAACAATTAGAACCCTCGGTTTCAAGGCTATGAGGTACTCCCTCCAGAATAACAATCCTCTGGGTAGAGATACTTGATTTTCGGGGCAACAAGTTCACCCAATTGATTTCCAAGGCTACAATCACACCTTCTCTCGCTTAATTGATTTCCAAGGCTACAATCACACCTTTTCTCGCTCGATTGATTACAAAAAGTCTATAACTCAGATTAGCTGTAACGACCCGGAATTTTCGATCCCGAAAATTCCAGATAGTTATGAAAAAGAAGAAAGAGATAGAAGAAGAAACATAAAACATAACACTGATCCTCACATTCGCAGCGGATAAAATATAATATCAAATAATGGCAGTTTACAAAAGGATATCATATCAGTAAATTTCCAGTTTAATACATCAGAGTTACAACCATTTATACATGAACTGGACAGTTATACAACTTGTTCCAGACTACAATCTATACAGACTACACAGTCTTATATACACAGCGCAATACTCCATACGTTCCGGCCATCCAGCTCGCCACCTGAGCTCTAGAACGTCCTTACCTGAAAATCTGTAATACTCGGTCTGACCCGAGCATTACATCAAAGTAACACCCGGGTCAGGCTGGAAACCAGCGTGAGTAAACCCATCTAACATAGTATACAAAAGTCTACAACTTGTATAAACCCGGGGTGCTTATATCAATTTACAACTACACAAGTTGCTATAAACATCACTTATTTCACACATACATTTCTAAGTACCAAACTTAGACTAAATGGTCCAATTTACTTAAATCATTTCATTCAAAGCATTTAAACAATCACTTATCATTCATAAGCAAGATATTCAATCACACCATCTCGAATAAATCTAATTGACTATAATTGAATTAAATCAATTACTTTAAGTCCTACTTATTAATTAATTACAACCCAACTGATTTACCATCCCATAATCATTCATCTTTAATTACATTAAGATTATCGTCATTATCTAATTACTTCCATTAAATAATCATCCTTAACCAAATTTCATGAACGATTATCCTTAATTAATTTCATTCATAAATCAACCCCAATTACTCATAAACAGTAATTATCCCTCTGTATTTCTTACCCAAGTAATTAACTTCTTACTTAATTATTAATCCTTTTTGAATTAATTCAATCCAGTAATCTATGCTTAATTACTTCTACTAGGTAATTACCCTTTAATTACCTCTCATTAAGTAGTTCCTTTTACATCCTGAAATTATGAATTACTTCACTAAATCTTATCAAGTATTTATATTTAAATAATTCACCAAGAGATTACCTTTAAATAATTAATTTCAATCGGGTAATCCATCCCTTAGTTTCCCTTAAACCCAATTAATAAATCTTAATTGCAGATTTTTTTTTAACCATAAATTAATAAACCTTAATTATTGATTTACACAACTTAATTACCAATTAAGTATTCCTTAGTTACCAGTTAATCAATCATTAGTCATTAGTTAATTAAATTACTTAATTACTTAACTACTAATCATTCATTAATTAACTTAAGTAGTTAATTACAATTTATTTACCAATTAATCATTAATTAATCCAAACTCTAATTACCCTTATAATTTAATTATTCTTAATTACTTTCTAAACATAATTCTTTGAATAATTAATCATCTTAACAAACATTTAAAAGAAATCTTCCTTAACTTTGAAAATCAAGTTTATATTAACTACAAATCTTAATGTAAATAATTATTTATTTATTTATTTAATACTTAACTTAAATTAATTGCTCAATTAAAACAATAAGAGTTAAATCATCATTAAGCATTAATTAAGATATATTTAGAACTTGAATTAAAATCTTAACTTACTGTTAAACCTTTGTTAAGTTTACCGTATCTAAAATCTGTTAAACATTTTCACTTAACTTCATTTTTATAATGCACTACTTCAGTTAGAAGAACAAAAAAAACCCGAGACTTCCCCTTACTTTGCTCGAGTAACACTTCCAATTCCTCACCCATATTCCTGAGTCCACTTTCTCATTCTCTCGTGTCCATCTTCCTCTCCTTTATTTTTTTTCCAGCAAGTTTAAGTTTTGAAACTTAAGTATAAAATTTAAGCATCAGTAACTCACTTTCAAACTCAAACTAAAACCCAAGCAACAACTTCGTTTACTCGTGCATCCCTTCAAGAACCAAACCCAGACCATCGATCGTGCACGCGACTCACCGTGCACTTGCACACGCCGCCGACACACCTCCGACGCCTGAGATGACCACCCACACATCGACTCTCGATCACTCCATCGATCGAGCCATCCAAACCCCTGAACGAACTCGAAAATAAAAATTTACCAATTCGAGCTTCCAGACCTTAAAGCTCCGGTAACAAATTTCCACGTTCTGGCGACGACAACCACCCAGGAGTCTCGAAACGCCGGCCATGACAACCCTAGCTTCCACGCTACTTCCCCTTTGCATACCGTGCCACTCAATCACACAGAGGAGGCGAAATCACTTCGTCTTCTACCATGTTCAAAATCACGAGTTAAACCCTATTCTTGCCTCGATCCATCACTTCCCACAATAGAAAAATTATTTAACATTTTTCCCGAGATCATCGATTGCCAAGCTAACTTCGATCGAAATCCCAACATCCAACATTTCTTTGATCGCTGGGAATTAATTAAAACCCATTTTCGGTTCATCTATGAACTGCTCTTAGTGCTCTCAACTAAAAATTACCATTTTCGTTTTAAAAATCCTATTTTAAAGAGTGGATTCAAGTTATATAATTGAATTAACAATTCGTAACTCTCGAATTTAACATAAATTTAAATTTTGCTCTATAAAACTAAATATACAGTTGTAATATTTCACCTACATGCTTAATACAATTTTTAGACCATAATTTAAGTTCAAACAAACTTATTTTGTTTTAAACTGTAGGCCTATAAATGGTTGGATGAAGATGTTTTGAATTTTGATTAACTATTAACTCTGTAACTAAAACCAGAGAAGGACAGGTAAAATATATTTACACAGAACAACTCATGTAGATATACAGAGTTACACTCAAAAATAAACATGCAAACACAATATTCTTCAAGGATCAGATGCACAGATTTATGTTTTAAAATGATGTGTTTACTCACTTGTAAAAATTTGAACAGAGAACAATTCTGGGTGCTGCTAACTTGATTTTCCTTTAAATCTTCCTGCTTGATTTGTTGAATTGTTGTTTAAGTTTGTGAATGGTGATGCTTACTCTCTCTTTTTTTTTTCTTCTGGTTTGCATAGTTTCTTTGGACGAACGGGGACTAGAAAGATGTACATATATAGAGAACAGGATTTACAGGGTAGGTATTTGCTGTACAAGATTTTTATGTACTGAAACTATTTTATAAACATTTAGCCAGAGATTTTTTTCTTGCGTTGGTGGCTGAAGTGATAACATTTTGGCCAGTCATTAATTAGGCTTGTACAAATTCATATTTTTCTTTCTTTACTTCGGCTGAAAGGATTTGTTGTGGCTTGCATTGATGAGGCTTGTACCTGAAGCTAGTATCTCTTTTTTTGATTGTATATTGTGTACACTTGTATTCATTTTATTGTGAGTATGCTACATATACAGGTTGTCTTGTATCATAAGCTTACATATCATTTTTTTTATATTATGTACAACATGATTTATCTTATTCCTTTTGTACGATTTCAAAACGAACATAAAGTAGCAAGATGCATACTTATAAATACAAGATAACAGCATGCTTAGGGAGGTGTTATCTGGTTAACTCAATTTCTTTATTCTGTTTTGATATGAACTGATTTATATTTTTCTTTCTTTTAAAACTTATTGTTTTGAAATATGAATGCATCTATACTTACATGTTATTAGATTTGAGCTATGCATTTTAGTTCTTGGTTTACTTCCAGGTTTACAAATTGATACTTATCTGTATGTACTTGAATATATATTGTTATCCTCATTTGCAAGCCTTCCATATACAAAGCTTTGCCTTATTCATTCCTTACTTGATTCATAGTTGAGTATATTCCTTCTTTGTTTATCTGTTTCAAGTCTACCATCCAATTTGTATACTTTATATTTACACATAACTATATAATTTATCTTATATATTTTTATTCCCATTTTTATATTAAATATTTATTTCCACTTTTATACATATTATTGTGTATGATTACATGTATATATATTTATTTTTAAAATAATAAGTTGCATTTTATTTACTTAAATTAAATATTTGTTAAAATAATATTGCCAGAAATCCCGGGATGTCACATCCCTCCCCCCTTTGAATCTTTTCGTCCTCGAAAATAGAACGCAACCAGAATTATTAAAATTCTTAAAACCAGATAAATATTCTTAATCACCTTTAAAACACTTTTAAATATCCATATATAATATTATTTCAAAGTAGTTTTTATAAAAATACTTTTATAACCCGATGTTTCAACAAGTCCATCCTTGTTCTCATAGAAATTCGGTCATACGTTGATCAGGCGTAGGACTGAAAATATATAAGTACTCGGTAAACTCATTTTCAACACCCAGTGAAAATAGTTTGGAAAATAATTTTATTGAAAATATAGAAAACAGTTTCGAAAATAGAGAAAATATCTTGGTGAGAATGCTCTGGAAATCATCACCCCCATCCATGGTCACAGTTACATCCTGGGTTACGTTGCCGTCGCAGCAAAAGTCCATGTAACTGATTACACCATAGAACCCACGACAGATCGCAGTTACATCCAGGGTTACGTTGCCGTCGCAGCAAAAGTCCATGTAACTGTTGGCTCTCAGCGGCACACACGATTTTCGCTGTCAAAATGAAACTTCTCCACTCCCACATAGGTCTCAGTCTGCCGATATAAAATCAAACGCAGACTGTTGGCTCTCAGCGGCACACAAGACTTTCGCTATGTTACCATAGTGTCGCAGTCTACCGATATAAAATCAAACATAGACTGTTGGCTCTCAGCGGCTCACGTGACTTTCGCTATGGTCTGCAGTAGATCGCAGTGACATCGAGTTATATTGTCGTCACAGCATAACCCAAATGCCTCTGTGGGCACCAGCCCCTCGACTTTCGCTACACAAATAATCCTCAGGAACTAGTTTTGTCCGGACTCCTCACAGGATCAACTTTAGAACCTCCCCCTTTGAGGCTCAAGGCAGTACCACCCTGTGGCACTCCTGAGAAGTTCATTTTAAGGGAGCGCCTTTTTCCCCAAAGCCAATCTCAAAACACTTTATACTATACACATATAGTATTTTCCAAATCATACACCTAGTATGAATTCCATATAAGCTCCTTTACACAAAATCGATTCCCAAAATCGATAATTCTCAAATTAGGCTTTTCCAAATCCCAATATTGATTTTATCCAAAAATCAAAAGCCTTTTCCAAATCCAAAGGTTCTCAAAACCTTTTTCTCAAAACCATTTTCATAAAATCGTTTTATATATATATATTCATATATATAATTTTCTTGGAAAATTTTTAAATCACTTTATACTTGTATAAGTTTCCTTTGTATACTTCAAAACTTCCAAAAACCTTTTTCTTCTAGCAATGGATTCAATAAGGGGAGTTTTATCATATATAACAAAGATACGTAACTTTGTTTATTCCCAATCAAATATTCAAATTTGATTACTTTATAAAGTCACTTACCAAATTATTTACTTTGATAAAGTAAATTTTAATCATAAAGATATTCCATTTCACTTTTATTTATTGTATATTTCTCAAAATTTACTTCCATTTCAAAAATCATATTACAGTCCTTATCTCCAATTCAATAACAGTTTCAATCAAACTCGTACGATGTCCACATATCATCCGTACGCAATATCAATCTGATCGCTCACTCGATCACACAATTTCACTTCCGAACTAGTATCGTCCACCCAACTTCCTAGTGCGGACTCAGATTTGGTTCCTTGATCAGAAACCGTCATTCTCCTTGCATAGGTCACAACTATGATAGAGAATATCCAGAACCAATCAAAAATCCATATCTAGGTTCGCCTTCGAAAATCGAGCGAAAAATCCCAACTCGGATCGATAATACTATCTCGAAATTCTATGCTCAAATCTGGATCAAATCACTATGTGAATAGAATAATATACGTACATCCTACGTATTTATCTTCATTGATTATCAGTTAAATCAATTTCCTTTCTATTCATCCTCACTTAAATTTTCATTCACTTATTCACATTTGCTTTAATCCCCACTCGGATTATCACTTCACTTCTTATCTCAGTTGGATATTTAATCAATAACAGTTTGAACTCCGACCAGTTTATATTTAGAAAATAGCTTGAAAATTTTGAAAAATAGATAAGTAGTTGAAAAATAATTATTAGTTTGTAAAATAGCTGCAAAATAGTTAAGTAATTGTAAATAGTTGAAAAACAGTAATCAGTTATAAAATAGTAGAAAAATAGTAATTAGTTTATAAAACAGTTGTAAAATAGTTAAATAGTTCCAAAAGTAATTGTAAAACAAGTTTAAGATAGTTTTAGGTTTTAAAAAGAAAAGTTGTGTAGTAAATAGTTTAGAAAAATAGATTTATACTAAAACAATTTATTTTGAAAATAGTCCAGAGTCAAACTGTACAACTTCCCAATCTCCATTTCCAATCAATTGCCAATTTCCAATTAACTTCCAATTTCATTTCACTTTAAACCATCTTGAATTATACAAATTCGAGTTATTATTTCAAATGTTGATTTAATCCCATCAATCAAATTAACCTTTATTTTAAATTAATAATCCAAATCTTTAAACTGTTGTGTGCATTTCTACCACCGAACCAAGAGGCAAGAACCAACTCTCATCCGGTCTCCCACCGAACCGACTATCATCTGGCCTACCACCGGACCAAGCTGCCACCGGACCAAGCTGCCACCGGACCACCAAGCTCCTACCACCGGACCAAGCTGCCACCGGACCACCAAGCTCCTACCACCGGACCAAGCTTCCACCGGACCACCATGCTCCTACCACCGGACCAAGCTGCCACCGATCCACTCATCCTCTTCCGCCGAACCAAAGCAAACCGAACCAACTCCACCAGGCCAGGTTATATTAGCCCAGGCCCATCAGCAACCATATACATCCAAGACCCCTGCTCCCAACCTCACTCTATAAATAGAGGGGCAGGGGTACAACAATGGGGACAAGTTTGAGAGCTCAAGCACGGAAGGAACTTTCAAACAACTTTCTTTTACTTGTATCAAAGCTTTGTACTTGTAATCACAACAAAAGAAGAGAAATAACATATAAAGTGGACGTAGGCACATTCTGGCTGAACCACTATAAATCTGCGTGTCTTTTTACAATTAAGCCCCTGCTTTTCATATATTTGCATAAATCTCCAAAATCACTAAAAACAACATAAGATCTACTAAATTATACGACTTTGAGGTGTTTGTCCATTTTTTGTACAAACATTTACGACTTTGAGGTGTTTGTCCATTTTTTGTACAAACATTTTTGGTGCTTTCATTGAGAGAATAGAAACTCGAAGCTTCAGCTTCATCTACTTAACGAGTTTTCCTAACAGCATCGTCCGCCACTTGGAAAACATGCCTCCCAAACAGAGAAAAGATGTTAACAAAGGAAAAAACATCGCATCCAGTAGCCTTCCTGATCCAGCTGCCGCGAATCATGTAAATCGTCCTCCTCCAGCAACGGCAACAAATGAAGGACAGGCTAACCCAACCACTCCTGCCACAGAACAGCCTGCAGCAATTACTAGGGCAGATTTGGACAGAGTTGTTGTTGAAGTAACCAACCGCTTCACGTCCCAGCAGGAAGCCTTGGTGGACCATCTCATGTCACGCTTGAGGGACGCTGAAGAATCCAACCGCAACACTGAATCATGGGGCGAGTCCCAGTCTGGAGGATCTCAGAGACAGCAAAGATCTTCCTTCTTCGAAGGAGCTAACGGCAGGAGTAGCCGTGGTAGGAGCCGAGACCGAGCTCAGCCCAAAGTTAGGCCTGAGGAAACGTTTGGTGCCGAACCCAACGGGGAAGGTACCGGGCGAAGGTCAACTGCAGCTGAGCCTGTCATGCTGCCTAACCACAGAAACACCAGTGAACGGGGCCGAGCTAGAGTTCAGCCCGAAGTTGGACCCGAGGAAGTGCTTAGATCAGAACCCAACAGGGGAAGATCAAGGCAAGGGCCAACTGTAGCTGACCCAAGCATGCTCCCAGAAGATCAAAGGCAGCCACTGGAAAATATGAGGAATGATAGACGATACCATCCCTACAGGTTGTCTGGACGGAATCAACCCCACAGAACAGAACCAAACTCATTTCTGTCCGCTCCAAATTCTGATGAAAGGATGGCGCGCTTATTCAGAGAGTGTGTCCAACGGGAGCAAAGAGATCGAGGGATAGGCGCTAGGGTAACCAGCCCTTTCGCCCGCAATATCGAAATTGCTATCACCCCCCGAGAATGGAAGATGCCAACAATGGAACCCTACAAAGGAACCTCCAATCCCGTTGTACACTTACAAAGGTACACGCAGCATATGCTCATGAGTGGAGCAACAGAGGGAGTGCTGTGCAAATGCTTCCCGCTCTTCTTAGCAGATCTTGCTACCTCCTGGTTCTGTCATCTACCCCAAGGATCCATCAGCTCATGGGAAATGTTGAAAGAAAAATTCATCAGTCAGTTCCGCATTCATGTGGAGCAACCTAAGGACGCTTATTCCTTATCCAGCGTCAAACAGAAACCTGAAGAAAAGCTGCAGCAATACCTGACCAGATTCAACGCCGCAGCAGCCGCAGTTCAAGATGCCGATGAGAAGCTTATCCTAATGGCCCTCTACAGTGGGGTGCATCCGGACACTAAATTTGCTAGGAGATTGACAAAAGAAAAACCAGCTACTTTACCCGATTTCTTCCATGAAGCCGGGAAATACATGAGGCTTGAGGATGCTGCCATGGAGGGGCAGTCAGGACAGCAAAGTAAGACGACCCATGGCAACGCCCCTGCTGTGGCGAGGGACGTTCGAAGAAATGATTCCAGAGACAATGCTGGGGGCAAGAAAGTAGAAAAACGCCTATATCGGCCAGGACCAAGATTCGACTCTTACACCCCTTTGAACGAGACCGTCGAAAATATCTTCCTTGCCACCCAAGGCGAAGTTAGATACAAACGCCCACCGTACAAGAAGGAATCAGATAGCGCACAGAAATCTGGAAAATTCTGCCGCTTCCACGAATCCCACGGACATGATACCAACGAATGCCATCATCTCCGAGATCTGATTGAGGAACACATCAGAAGAAAGAAACTGGAACGCTATGTAAAAAGTCAAGACAGGACTCCAGCTCCTGCCAATGAAAACCCAAGGCTACCCTCACCAGGGACCGGCAGAGGCGACCGCAACGCTAGCAGCTCTAGTCAAGAGAAGATAGTGGTCCATACCATCTCAGGAGGGCCGCACATCGCAGACAGAAGTTGGAAAGAGATGGAAAGATATGGGAAGTCGCTTAGAGACAATAGAGACTGTGTCAATACGGTTATAGAAGAGCGCCACCCAAAGCGGAAAGAAAATGATGACATCACATTCAGTAAACGCGACCTAGAAGGAAGACAGTACCCTCACATGGATCCCATGGTTATCTCCGCCCGACTCGGTCCCGCCGAAGTTTACCGAATCCTGGTAGATACCGGAAGCTCTGTAAATATCCTATTCAAACACGCATTCGACAAAATGAGGCTATCAATGAAGGATGTATCTCCCTGCGATAAACCGCTACACGGTTTCACTGGAGATGCGAAAATGCCCATCGGGCAGCTGGACCTCTTCGTTGAAATTGGAAGCCATCCCCGCTCCGTTGTAAGGAAACAGACGTTTGTGCTGATAGAAAACCATTCGGCCTACAACGCCTTCCTAGGAAGACCAGCCCTATCTGACTTCCAGATTGTCCTAGCCCCGTGGTGCCTGAAAATGAAATTTCCAACAGACAATGGGGTAGGGGAAGTTGAAGGAGACCAAGATATTGCACGAGACTGCTATGTAACCGAACTTCGCAACAACCACAGAAGAGATAAAGGGAAAGGTGTAGAGATTGCCCTCTGCACAAAAAGCCTTGAAGCATAGCAACTAAAGAAAGCCCCTCCTCTTCGATACACCAGCGACCCTTTCAATGAATTAGACCCTAGGGACAAAGAGGAGGAGGCCACCGCCGAGCCTGCAGAGGCTATGGAGTTTATATCTGTAGACAAGCACGACTCAAGTAGGCTACTAAAAATTGGGTCACAACTGAAAGCTGAATTGAAGGAACAACTCATTGATTTTCTCCGCCACAACTTGGATGTATTCGCTTGGTCACACGCTGACATGACCGGAATCTCCCCCAACATAGTGTGCCACGTATTAAAAATTGATCCTACCAAGGCGCCTGTAAAACAAAAAAAGAGAAGTATGGGGGCAGAGCGATCAGCAGCCCTCGATGAAGAAGTAAAGAATCTACTCGCCAATGACTTCATACGAGAAGCTATTTACCCAGAATGGATCGCCAACCCGGTATTAGTAAAGAAGGCTAATGGGAAGTGGCGGACCTGCATTGACTTCTCCAACCTAAACGACGCCTGCCCAAAGGATTGCTTCCCGCTTCCCAGAATCGATCAACTTGTAGACAGCACAGCCGGACACGAACTCCTGTCTTTTATGGATGCATACTCAGGATATAATCAAATTCCTATGCATGCTCCCGACCAAGACCACACTAGTTTCATCACCGACCGGGGTTTGTACTGCTACAAAGTGATGCCCTTCGGACTTAAAAATGCAGGAGCCACCTACCAGCGCCTCGTCAACAAGATGTTCGCAGGGCTAATAGGACGAACAATGGAAGTATATGTAGACGACATGCTGGTAAAATCACGGAAAGCCAAAGATCACGTAAGCCACCTAGGCGAAATGTTCCAGGTACTTCGACAGTATGGAATGAAGTTGAATCCACTAAAGTGCTCCTTCGGAGTGTCATCGGGAAAATTCTTAGGATTCATCGTCCATGCCCGAGGGATAGAAGCAAACCCTGAACAAGTCCGAGCATTAAGGGACATCAAGATACCTTCCACCCGAAAGGAAATGCAAAGCCTAAATGGAAAAGTGGCTGCCCTAAGCCGATTCATCTCCAAAGCAACGGACAAGTGCGTCCCCTTTTTTGAAGCTCTAAAGAAAGATAAAGGAAAGTTCGAATGAACGGACGAATGCTTGACCGCTTTCCTTAACCTAATCGAACACCTCCAGAAACCACCGGTACTCTCGACCCCAAGCGAAGGCGAAGAATTATACCTATACCTTGCTGTGTCATCTCACGCTCTAAGCGCTGCCTTGGTAAGGGAAGATAACCGCACGCAACGACCAGTTTACTTCGTCAGTAAAAGGTTTACTGGGGCAGAAGTCAGATATCCTAAGCTTGAAAAGTTAGCATACTGTTTACTAATCACTTCACGAAAGCTACGTCACTACTTCCAATCCCATTCCATCAAGGTTCTGACCGATCAACCACTGAGGCAGGTACTCCATCGTCCCGACACTTCCGGGCGACTACTTAAATGGTGTATTGAGCTGAGTCAGTATGATATCACCTATCACCCTCGCACCGCCATCAAGGGGCAAGCCATGGCTGATTTCATTGCAGAATTCACTACCAACGAGGATAAGGAGCAACTGGAGATAACAGAAGATATCAAGTGGAATCTCTTTGTGGACGGTGCATCTAACGAACAAGGCTCGGGGGCAGGTGTGGTAATAATCACTCCCAGGGGAAATAAACTGCACTATGCTATAAGGTTGGAGTTCGCTGCCACCAACAACGATGCAGAATATGAAGCCGTAATAGCCGGATTAGAAATTGCTATCGAGATCGGAGCCAATTCTTTATGCCTTCACAGCGATTCTCAGCTTATTGTTAATCAAATACTAGGGGAATTCCAAGCTCGAGAAGAACGACTCATAGCGTATCTAAAGAAGACCAAGTCGCTTCTCAACCGATTGGACCACTACTTAGTCAAACACATCCCTCGGGAAGAGAACCAAGAGGCCGACGAATTGGCAAAGCAAGCAAGTATGAGAGACGTCGCCATCTTCGGGGCAGTAACTGTCTCAAAGCAAACGATCCCAAGTTTTGAGCAAGTAAATCTGATAGCTGCAACCGAAGAAGCAACTTGGATGACTCCCATCCGAGACTACCTACAAAATGGCACACTACCCGACAGGCGTAACGAAGTCAAGAAAATCTTGAGAAAAGCGTCCCGCTACACGATACAAGGAGACATCCTCTATCGGCGCGGGTTCTCTAACCCATTGTTAAGGTGTATCGCCGGAAGGGAAGCCAAGGAAATCTTATCCAACATTCATCAAGGAAGCTGCGGAGATCACACCGGAGGGCAAACGTTAGCAAAAAAGATACTCCGATACGGATATTTCTGGCCCACCTTAAGCAAGGACGCCTTAGATTTCGTCAAGAAGTGTGACAGATGCCAAAAATTTGCTAAGATCCCTCGGCTACCAACAACCGAGATTACTCAGATGACCAGCCCTTGGCCCTTTGCAGTATGGGGAATTGACTTAATCGGTGAACTGCCAATGGGTCGAGGCGGCGCCAAATATGCTATAGTAGCAGTCGACTATTTCACCAAATGGGTGGAAGCAGAAACTCTAAATAAAGTATCTTCAGCGAAAGTTATCAACTTCTTAATCAAAAATGTTCTATGCAGGTACGGAGTCCCACTAAAAATCATATCAGACAATGGACTTCAGTTTGACAGCGAGGAATTCGCTAACTGGTGCCAAGAACACGGAATTCACAAAAGCTTCTCATCCGTAGCATATCCCCAAGCAAACGGACAAGTCGAAGCAGTCAACAAAATTCTGAAAACTCTGATCAAAAAGAAGCTCGAAAAGTCAAAGGGCGCTTGGGTGGATGAACTCCCTACGGCACTATGGGCCTACCGCACATCTTTCAGAACATCAACAGGGCACACTCCTTTCTCTTTGGCATACGGATCGGAGGCTATGCTCCCAGTTGAAACCATTGTGCCTTCCCACCGTAGGATCCACTATAACCCAGAAGAGAACGAAGAGCTCCTCAACATGTCTTTGGATCTAGTCGAGGAGAGAAGGAATGATGCAGTCCTAAAAACAGCAGCCCACAAGCAAAAGGTGGCAGCACAATACAACTCCAAAGTTAAGCATCGTACCTTACGAGAAGGGGATCTTGTCCTCAAGCGAATCTTCCCTCGCCCCGGAGCACTAGACCCAATCTGGGATGGACCATATGTAATTCATAAAGATCTCCACAACGGAGCCTATATTTTGTCAACAGTGGACGGAGAGGTGTTCCAGAGGGCATGGAACATCCAACACCTCCGTCGATACTTTTCTTAACTTGTATTGCCCATATGAAGTGAATTAACAAAGAGAATCAGTGGACGTAGGCATTTTTTCGTGCCGAACCACTTTAAAAAAGCCTTGTCTCTTTTTTAACTTGTTCCTTTGTATCTTGGCTGCTTGTTAACTTTATCCTTTTCTGTTGAACGAAATCCTGAGCATATAGCATTTCTATTCAAAGCACTCCACAATGCAACTTCACGTGGACGAGACACAACAGGTACTATGCGAATCTATGCCCTCGTCAATGAGACACTTTTGCTCCAGCATCCCTCTGCTGCGGGTTAACTCATTGCTCGCGACGGCCCTTAAAGCCAACTGTAATGAGCCGATTATAAGCCACCGAGAAGGCCGACTATAGCCGAGGCAGCTCATTACGGCGTTAGGCTCGCCGGCAACTGTGAACCGATTATAAGCCCCAACATAAGGTGTGGCCAGCCAGGGGCAGTTCACAGTTGACGATCGGCACCCACGCTAGCCGGCCACAGTAAGTCGAATAATACCCATGAGTACGGGCCATAATGGCCCGGGTAGTTACTGTGCGCGATCTCGGCTCCGGTGTGTCTTAAGTGCGGCTGTGGTAAAAAAGAATTAACTCCCCGCGGAGGCGTAAGATGGGTGACAAATGTCTCCAAGACCCACAGCTAGGGAAAGTGACTACAAAACCCGTTTGCCACGAACTTAAGCACATCGAAGGCCTTCCGTGACTGGAAGTTTTACTATTTCACGTACTTCAATTTTACTTAAAAAACTTTCCTCCTATCCTCTATAACAAACCATAAAGTACAGGATGCAGGGTAAGAAATACCCGCCAATGGATGCAGAGATTCACAATCAGATGGCAGGGCATTCAACTGCTTTCCATGCTCGGTCATACAAGATATTCGAAACTGCCATTTACAAACAGAACATGAAAGGCGGTATTTTCTTCCTTTATGTGCAGATGCATGACTGTAATTTAATTTTTTCACACCACACGCTAACATTGCAAGTCATGAGACTATGATTTAAAACCAGAATCTGACATCAAACACAATTTTATTACAAGAATATACATAGCTACATTTCTCATACGATATGTCGAAATAGCAACAAATATTCAAGAAACGACAAAATCAGCTTAAGTTAAAAAATTACACGTCAAGAATAATGTTGATTATTACAAGTAGTAAGAATTACAACTTAGAAGTTACTCTACTATCTTAAGACTAACAGATACAACACTGCCAAGCCTACAAAAAGAATTTTCCAGGTCCAATCAGGGAGCCGGTTACATCGAAGTCTTGTCCTTGCTCTTTTGCCCGCCTGTCCGGTCATGAAAAGGATTCATTAGTGATGAGTAACCAAGTTAACGGAAAGACTAGAAAGGAAAACTTACCAGCACCTGCTTCTTGACCGTCCTGGTCGTCATCCTCTACCTGCACACCTGCCTCTTCAGCAGCAAGCAGCCGCATACCCTCCTTTACCGCCACTTTCTCCTCCTTGGTAAATTGGGCAGTGACCACATCCATACTGAAGACCGTTCCACCCTCTTTATCTGCATCAGCCTTAGCCTCCTCCAAAGCCCGAAGATAGGTCTTGGCCATGACCCTGGGATAATCATCCATCCAAGAGAGATTGCCCTGCTTCCAGGTCCGGAAATACATGTCCTGGAGCATGTCATCCATCATTCCCTCGTTCTCCTCAAACTCCCTCATCCGGGCATCGGAGGCCAACAACCTTTCGACGGCAGCATCTCTCTCCAGTCTGTATCTCGAGCAATCAGCCTGAAGGGACCTCCGCATCACCTCCATCTCTTCCCTCAACTTAGCTTGGGCAAGCTCTGCAGCCTCAAGTTTCTCGGACAATTCCTCCACCTGCTCGAGATCCGCTCTCCGAACCTCGTCCACCGTGGCAATAGCCATGTCAATCCGCTCTTTGCAAGCAGCTTCCATTTTCCGTAATTCGGCCCGACTAGCCTCTTCCATGGTTCTCCTTAATCGCCCAGTAGCAGCCTCATGCTGAGAAATCTGGATGGCCTGATCCGCAAGCTGCTTGGCCTGATCCGAAACCACCAATCGAAGTCGGATATTGGCGCTCCCAATCTCCTCTCCGGCCTTAACCAGCCGAGCATGATGCCCCATCAGCTTTTTGGTCTCCTCTGCCACCCGATCAATGTTAGCTTTGGCCTCGTCTCCCATAGTGACTATACGAGTGGTGAGTAGATCGAGATCTAAGGACTTGGCTTCATCAAGTACTCATACCATGGGGTTACGGGGGAGAAGGTGTTCACCAGTGACTTCGTCAAAAGTAATATCATGAGAACCTGGATCCAGATCAGGATGACCCGCGAATGGATTACGGGCCAAGTCGGGACGGTCGATATGAATAACAGAAGGGTTTCCGGACGGGTGTGGAGAAGGTACAAACTCGCTACCCTCCTCGGTAATATCATGAATAGGCTGAGCCGGAGGCTGAGGACCGAGCGAAGTTTCGGATAAAGGATGACTCCTCTTCCTTTGCTGAATACCCTCTTCGATGACCCCAAGAAGAGGACGGTATCCGACTACATCCCCGGAGCGTTGGGTTGAGGGCTTCGGCTTAGCAGAAATTTTGGAAAGTTTATATTGCTCGAGCCTGTGTCGAAGGTCTGAAGCTTTGGGCGTCTTGCCTGCTCCTGATATAAAGAACAAGTGTCACAATCTTACATTACTATATGATTCAAGAAACGCGGTAAATTACAAGTTAGAAAAGGAAAAGAAACACAGCTGTGGTTGTACAAACCCTGGGGAGGAGTGGGATACTGCAATAAGTCCTGGATTTCATTCCAGGACGGGAGCGGGTCATAAAATATTCCTAAGTCCCTATCATTAGTGAAGCATGCAGGGGTCAAGAGTTCACCTTGAGTCGTCAGAGCCACCTTGGCCGGAATAGTCGGGGAAGACTCACTTGCACTGGTCCCGGCTTTGTCCGCCTTCCCGGTCTTCTCTACCAAAGCCGGATCATCATCCAACCCCTCAAAAGCTTGGCGGAGAGCATCATCCGTCCACTCTTGCATTTCGCCTACTTGCCCAGAAGATAGAGCCCTGGAACCATCACCACCCTGTCCATCGCCACCATCATCACCAAGACGCTCAACGTCACTTCCGCCCTCCGCCTCACCTCTTTCTTCCTCCGCATCTATCTCCCCCTGAGTAAGTGGACAATTGCTGGGAGAAGGACCGTCCGACCTCTTAAGTTTCTTACCTCCGACGGCTGGAGGTTTCGTGAATGGTTTTCTCTTTCCACCCTCTGCCGCAACGCCTCCCTTAGCCTGAGTAGCCGCCCTCTCTTCCGCCGTTTCCCTCAACTTAACTACAGACTGCTGCGGAAGGATCAAGTTATATTCCAGAAGAATCGCATTTCTAATCAAGTAGGCAGATGATCTGTATTTCCCAAGAATGGCTTCTATCTCCGCCGCCGTCTGAACCAGGCGGTCAGTCTCCACAACCGGAAAGCCACCTGTCGCTAGCAAAAATGAGAAAGTATGAGAAGAAGCATCGCAATCGGAATAAGAATTATAAGTAAAAGCATCAACTTACATCCTGAGGTAAAGCGCCGGATGGAAACGGAGTCGTCCCTAACAAAGAACCACTCTTTCTTGAACATGCTGAATTTAGAGTACAGGTCCAGGACCGGCTTGAAGGTCACAGCGGACTCCAAGCTAATATATGGGGACCCCTTCTTATAGCCTCTTAAATTATACAAGTACCGGATCTCCCGGTTGGAGGGTGCGCGACCATACTTTCTCCGAAAGATAACGAAAAGGCTCACCAGTATGGCATAAGAGTTGGGCTGAAGCTGGAATGGGGCCACCTTCAGATACGTGAGGAAGCTGACTACCCAAGCATTGAGAGGCGGGATAGCACCACACATGCAATGGTACCTACTATAAGCAAAGTATCCTTCGGGAGGACTGTATGGCATGACTCCTGGGCCCGGCAGCAGCATGAGGGCTCTATCGATCCCAAAGGAACGGGATATAACATCGAGTTGCTCCTCTTTTAGAGAGCTAGGAAAGCAGTCAGGCGGGGAATCCAGCAACTCCTGGGGACCATACCCATCCACTAATGACCTCGGGGCGGGCCCATGACGCTCCGATCCTGATTGAGCTGGGGGCACGGCCGAGGACTCTCCTTCACCCCCGGATCTCCTCTTATCTGATCGAGTTTCAACTTTTCGAGACATTTATCTGCAAACATGGGAAAAGTATATCGTTAGAATATACAAGCAGCGTAATCTGGAATTTCGCTTAAAAATTCGAAGTATGAAACACATGTTCACTCGATATAAAGTTCATTCGGCATTCAACTCGTGAGTTCATTCGGCACTCAACTCGTGAGTTCATTCGGCACTCAACTCGTGAGTTCATTCGGCACTCAACTCATGAGTTCATTCGGCACTCAACTCGTGAGTTCATTCGGCACTCAACTCGTGAGTTCATTCGGCGCTCAACTCATAAGTTCATTCGGCAAACAGAACCTCACCTTGATTCGGCTAGCAACGTGATTCGGCAAAGAAGTTGATTCGGCTGGGAATGATCTGGTCTGGCTGTTACACTTGGTAGGGAATAACGGTGGCACGTGGCCTCTACTTATAGACGAAAGTGGACTACCGGACCGGTTGGCTCGGTAATGAAAACCGAAAGAAAGCTCCTCCAAACTTAAAGCAAAGCACGCCATGCGCATGCGCATACCCTACTTTGGGGGGCAAGTGTTGTGTGCATTTCTACCACCGAACCAAGAGGCAAGAACCAACTCTCATCCGGTCTCCCACCGAACCGACTATCATCTGGCCTACCACCGGACCAAGCTGCCACCGGACCACCAAGCTCCTACCACCGGACCAAGCTGCCATCGGACCACCAAGCTCCTACCACCGGACCAAGCTGCCACCGGACCACCAAGCTCCTACCACCGGACCAAGCTGCCACCGGACCACCAAGCTCCTACCACCGGACCAAGCTGCCACCGATCCACTCATCCTCTTCCGCCGAACCAAAGCAAACCGAACCAACTCCACCAGGCCAGGTTATATTAGCCCAGGCCCATCAGCAACCATATACATCCAAGACCCCTGCTCCCAACCTCACTCTATAAATAGAGGGGCAGGGGTACAACAATGGGGACAAGTTTGAGAGCTCAAGCACGGAAGGAACTTTCAAACAACTTTCTTTTACTTGTATCAAATCTTTGTACTTGTAATCACAACAAAAGAAGAGAAATAACATATAAAGTGGACGTAGGCACATTCTGGCTGAACCACTATAAATCTGCGTGTCTTTTTACAATTAAGCCCCTGCTTTTCATATATTTGCATAAATCTCCAAAATCACTAAAAACAACATAAGATCTACTAAATTATACGACTTTGAGGTGTTTGTCCATTTTTTGTACAAACATTTACGACTTTGAGGTGTTTGTCCATTTTTTGTACAAACATAAACAATTTAATTCTGAGTCCAATTCTCAAAATTCCATTTTAAGTTATCTTTACTTAACTTATTTCAAAGTTCAAATAAGAGTTCAAAACAATTTTACCTTAAAAATTCAATTTATTTCCCAGTTTCAAATTTTGAAACCAATGCTTAACAATTTAAATTTGCAATTCTTTTTAAACATTTAAACCTTAAATTCAAAGTGGTATCATCTCCTTAATTCCAAATTTAATTTCTCCTTTAGCTAAATAATGGATATATCACCACAATCCATTTCTTCATTCATTTAAACAAATCCAATTCACAATCTAAAGATTATTAATAACAATAGGATGATATCATCCAATTTGTTTTAAAACATCCATCAGATCTCAAACCCATCTTGAGATCACACGATCTCCCAATTCAAATTAACCATTTAACTTTCCAAGTTAAATCTCAATTTCATCTTGAAATTTCCAATTCAGGTTGTTTGTTAACTTATTTAACTTTCCCAAAGTTAAATTCAATTTAATCTCGTCAAACTTACTCAAATTTGAATTCCCACTTCAATTTTAAACTTCACATTAATAATCTTATAAGTTCAAAAACTTATCACCTTGGACATCACATCTCATTTCCCAAATTTAAAACTCAACATTTAGAGTTTATTTCAAATCATCATTGGTATTATGTACATTCCTCATATGTACATTTTCTTTACACACCAAGTTATACCTTACATTTTTAAACCACCTTTCGTTTTAATTCAGAACAATTTCTTTTAAAACAATTTCAAGTTCTCTGGACTTAGATTTAAAACTTCACCATTTAAAACCAACTTTAATTTACAAGTCATACTTGCCTAAATGTTTTACTTCTCTAAAACATTTCATCTTGCTTACTCATTAACAACATTCCATTATTAAACACAACAACCATTTATGATAACAACCAAGATTATCATATATGGAAACCAATTTATTATTATCTTTATTTTGAAATCATTTCTACAAATTCAGGATTTTAATTTCAATTTGGATCCATTTCAGATTTATCTTCATTCAATTTCAATTTGGTTGTATTATTATTACCACTTAATTCTCATTATTTTATTTAATTCCAATAATTTTTAACAACCAATTACTTTAACATTTATTAGTAAGAAATATTATTTTATATATCAAAATATATTCTTATAAAATCATTTAAAATCTTTATATATGAAAATAACAAGTACGCTCTCATATATATATATACACACTCAACTCATTCTAGGGTACTATTAACCCTATCCTTATGAGTATACCCACCAGAGCCAAGGTTTTCGCTTAAACCAAAGCTCCGATACCAACTGTAACGACCCGGAATTTTCGATCCCGAAAATTCCAGATAGTTATGAAAAAGAAGAAAGAGATAGAAGAAGAAACATAAAACATAACACTGATCCTCACATTCGCAGCGGATAAAATATAATATCAAATAATGGCAGTTTACAAAAGGATATCATATCAGTAAATTTCCAGTTTAATACATCAGAGTTACAACCATTTATACATGAACTGGACAGTTATACAACTTGTTCCAGACTACAATCTATACAGACTACACAGTCTTATATACACAGCGCAATACTCCATACGTTCCGGCCATCCAGCTCGCCACCTGAGCTCTAGAACGTCCTTACCTGAAAATCTGTAATACTCGGTCTGACCCGAGCATTACATCAAAGTAACACCCGGGTCAGGCTGGAAACCAGCGTGAGTAAACCCATCTAACATAGTATACAAAAGTCTACAACTTGTATAAACCCGGGGTGCTTATATCAATTTACAACTACACAAGTTGCTATAAACATCACTTATTTCACACATACATTTCTAAGTACCAAACTTAGACTAAATGGTCCAATTTACTTAAATCATTTCATTCAAAGCATTTAAACAATCACTTATCATTCATAAGCAAGATATTCAATCACACCATCTCGAATAAATCTAATTGACTATAATTGAATTAAATCAATTACTTTAAGTCCTACTTATTAATTAATTACAACCCAACTGATTTACCATCCCATAATCATTCATCTTTAATTACATTAAGATTATCGTCATTATCTAATTACTTCCATTAAATAATCATCCTTAACCAAATTTCATGAACGATTATCCTTAATTAATTTCATTCATAAATCAACCCCAATTACTCATAAACAGTAATTATCCCTCTGTATTTCTTACCCAAGTAATTAACTTCTTACTTAATTATTAATCCTTTTTGAATTAATTCAATCCAGTAATCTATGCTTAATTACTTCTACTAGGTAATTACCCTTTAATTACCTCTCATTAAGTAGTTCCTTTTACATCCTGAAATTATGAATTACTTCACTAAATCTTATCAAGTATTTATATTTAAATAATTCACCAAGAGATTACCTTTAAATAATTAATTTCAATCGGGTAATCCATCCCTTAGTTTCCCTTAAACCCAATTAATAAATCTTAATTGCAGATTTTTTTTAACCATAAATTAATAAACCTTAATTATTGATTTACACAACTTAATTACCAATTAAGTATTCCTTAGTTACCAGTTAATCAATCATTAGTCATTAGTTAATTAAATTACTTAATTACTTAACTACTAATCATTCATTAATTAACTTAAGTAGTTAATTACAATTTATTTACCAATTAATCATTAATTAATCCAAACTCTAATTACCCTTATAATTTAATTATTCTTAATTACTTTCTAAACATAATTCTTTGAATAATTAATCATCTTAACAAACATTTAAAAGAAATCTTCCTTAACTTTGAAAATCAAGTTTATATTAACTACAAATCTTAATGTAAATAATTATTTATTTATTTATTTAATACTTAACTTAAATTAATTGCTCAATTAAAACAATAAGAGTTAAATCATCATTAAGCATTAATTAAGATATATTTAGAACTTGAATTAAAATCTTAACTTACTGTTAAACCTTTGTTAAGTTTACCGTATCTAAAATCTGTTAAACATTTTCACTTAACTTCATTTTTATAATGCACTACTTCAGTTAGAAGAACAAAAAAAACCTGAGACTTCCCCTTACTTTGCTCGAGTAACACTTCCAATTCCTCACCCATATTCCTGAGTCCACTTTCTCATTCTCTCGTGTCCATCTTCCTCTCCTTTATTTTTTTTCCAGCAAGTTTAAGTTTTGAAACTTAAGTATAAAATTTTAGCATCAGTAACTCACTTTCAAACTCAAACTAAAACCCAAGCAACAACTTCGTTTACTCGTGCATCCCTTCAAGAACCAAACCCAGACCATCGATCGTGCACGCGACTCACCGTGCACTTGCACACGCCGCCGACACACCTCCGACGCCTGAGATGACCACCCACACATCGACTCTCGATCACTCCATCGATCGAGCCATCCAAACCCCTGAACGAACTCGAAAATAAAAATTTACCAATTCGAACTTCCAGACCTTAAAGCTCCGGTAACAAATTTCCACGTTCTGGCGACGACAACCACCCAGGAGTCTCGAAACGCCGGCCATGACAACCCTAGCTTCCATGCTACTTCCCCTTTGCATACCGTGCCACTCGATCACACAGAGGAGGCGAAATCACTTCGTCTTCTACCATGTTCAAAGTCACGAGTTAAACCCTATTCTTGCCTCGATCCATCACTTCCCACAATAGAAAAATTATTTAACATTTTTCCCGAGATCATCGATTGCCAAGCTAACTTCGATCGAAATCCCAACATCCAACATTTCTTTGATCGCTGGGAATTAATTAAAACCCATTTTCTGTTCATCTATGAACTGCTCTTAGTGCTCTCAACTAAAAATTACCATTTTCGTTTTAAAAATCCTATTTTAAAGAGTGGATTCAAGTTATATAATTGAATTAACAATTCGTAACTCTCGAATTTAACATAAATTTAAATTTTGCTCTATAAAACTAAATATACAGTTGTAATATTTCACCTACATGCTTAATACAATTTTTAGACCATAATTTAAGTTCAAACAAACTTATTTTGTTTTAAACTGTAGGCCTATAAATGGTTGGATGAAGATGTTTTGAATTTTGATTAACTATTAACTCTGTAACTAAAACCAGAGAAGGACAGGTAAAATATATTTACACAGAACAACTCATGTAGATATACAGAGTTACACTCAAAAATAAACATGCAAACACAATATTCTTCAAGGATCAGATGCACAGATTTATGTTTTAAAATGATGTGTTTACTCACTTGTAAAAATTTGAACAGAGAACAATTCTAGGTGCTGCTAACTTGATTTTCCTTTAAATCTTCCTGCTTGATTTGTTGAATTGTTGTTTAAGTTTGTGAATGGTGATGCTTACTCTCTCTTTTTTTTCTTCTGGTTTGCATAGTTTCTTTGGACGAACGGGGACTAGAAAGATGTACATATATAGAGAACAGGATTTACAGGGTAGGTATTTGCTGTACAAGATTTTTATGTACTGAAACTATTTTATAAACATTTAGCCAGAGATTTTTTTCTTGCGTTGGTGGCTGAAGTGATAACATTTTGGCCAGTCATTAATTAGGCTTGTACAAATTCATATTTTTCTTTCTTTACTTCGGCTGAAAGGATTTGTTGTGGCTTGCATTGATGAGGCTTGTACCTGAAGCTAGTATCTCTTCTTTTGATTGTATATTGTGTACACTTGTATTCATTTTATTGTGAGTATGCTACATATACAGGTTGTCTTGTATCATAAGCTTACATATCATTTTTTTTATATTATGTACAACATGATTTATCTTATTCCTTTTGTACGATTTCAAAACGAACATAAAGTAGCAAGATGCATACTTATAAATACAAGATAACAGCATGCTTAGGGAGGTGTTATCTGGTTAACTCAATTTCTTTATTCTGTTTTGATATGAACTGATTTATATTTTTCTTTCTTTTAAAACTTATTGTTTTGAAATATGAATGCATCTATACTTACATGTTATTAGATTTGAGCTATGCATTTTAGTTCTTGGTTTACTTCCAGGTTTACAAATTGATACTTATCTGTATGTACTTGAATATATATTGTTATCCTCATTTGCAAGCCTTCCATATACAAAGCTTTGCCTTATTCATTCCTTACTTGATTCATAGTTGAGTATATTCCTTCTTTGTTTATCTGTTTCAAGTCTACCATCCAATTTGTATACTTTATATTTACACATAACTATATAATTTATCTTATATATTTTTATTCCCATTTTTATATTAAATATTTATTTCCACTTTTATACATATTATTGTGTATGATTACATGTATATATATTTATTTTTAAAATAATAAGTTGCATTTTATTTACTTAAATTAAATATTTGTTAAAATAATATTGCCAGAAATCCCGGGATGTCACATTAGCACTTGGATCTTGTAGAGAAAGTGATTGAGAATCACACTAGAAGTAATCGAGTATGATTCGATGTTGATTTCGGCAGAGTAATGGTATGATTTTGTATTAAGAAATGTGGAAGAAGAAGAGGAGTGAAAACCAGAAAAAAGTGATTAAAAATTCGTTGAAACTGACCCCTATTTATAGAAGAACAATAGCCATGACCATTCATGAAGAGTTATGGCGAATAGACACTTTTTTTGAAATTTGAATTTTGAAACCAACTGACACTATGTCGACATGAGGTACTTGGGCATGTCGACATCCCAAAGAGATTTTTGGTGTTTTGATTTTCTTTAAAAATAATCTCTATCTTATATTAAAATTATTTCAAACTTTATAAATATACTTAACTATAGTTAAAATACATAAGTAAATATAAAGAACAATATATACATAATTTAACTATAATTTAAATCAAAGTATAAATAATTTAAAAGTTAAATATATTATTTGAAAAGATAGTTTAAAATCAGGAGTAATTTTGACTTTGAAATTAAAGATGTTTTTGAGGCTAAAATTATTTAAAATCAGGATAAAGAGTTTTGAATCTTTTAAAAGGAAAGTTTTGAAATCATTTTGAAAATAAGATAATTTTGTAAAATCATTTGAATTAAAATTAGTGGATACAAAACAATGTCCCACTAGATTTTCGTAGGTTCCATCCTACTTAGGGTTCCATCCCTTTAACGGGCTCGAAGTGGATTCCATTCCACGAATAAAATAGATATTAAGATGTCAATGCCTTTCTATTAGTTTTAACAATATTCCTAACTATATAACTTATCTTGGAAACTTGAACTCTTGAAATCTTGATATTCATGAGTCTTCTATCTCTATATCTTGAATCTCTATACTGCACAGTCTTCATTCTTGATACCTGCATGGTTAGATCCTGCATATACATATATATCTAAACTTGTAATGTTAGTATTTATATTTTATAATCTATTCTAAGGTTGTTGTCATCAAAACCAACTCCTCAGGGACTAACAATCTCCCCCTTTTTGATGATGACAACCTTTGTTTATAAAATATTCCTTCTATCCTAATAACTCCTCCTAAAACTAACAACTCCCCCTTAATCTATGCCTAACTACCCTATTTTATATTTCTCCCCCTTTGTCATCAACAAAAACTTACTCCCCCTTATTCGTGGACTTCAGTACCTGCATTGATAAACTATACAACGGAATATATAATATATAGATTAAGAAATAATGATACTTATGAGCATAATAACTTAATTAAAGACTATATTCATTTTAGTGTGTATATATATATATGTTTCACACACCAAACTTCAAACCAAATAAAATCAATCCACACAAAGTATCAAATCAAACCAAATCAAACAAATTAATTCAAATAAATCAAACAAAGAAATTAAACGTTTCGGGAAACATCTACCTATCCAACTTCTCCAAATATAGGGTCTGCTTTAATTGCATCCCAATTCTCATTGTCATTGGTGAGAGAGACAGGAGGATGTGCTTCATTATCATCCTTGTGTAGAGAGGAGATCATCCATCGTATTGCATTGAAATGCCTTTCTTGCTCCTTGATCATCTGCATTTGACTCAACTCTAAGTGACGCTGGTTTCGTAGAATAAAAGAGAGAAGATTCTTGAAAGAATCGAGTATTTCTTCAAGATTTTCAAATAGATTGTGAATAGGATTGGCCATAATTGAATTAGAGAAAGAAATGAAGGATAAGATAATGAGAAATAAATTTCAGTGAAGATTTCTGGAAGAAAAAGGTATATATAGGTGTAGAAATTCGTTTGACCAGTATATGTCGACATGGTCACTTCTGACCAGTATATGTCGACATGGTCTACTAGGGGATGTCGACATGGGTTAGTGAAAATTTATGACAACTTTGATTTTGTGAATAATTGTGTATATATATAAATTTATATAATATACTAACATTTATTCAGGAGATGAGATAAGCTAGATAAAAGAAAGGAAATTCAATTTCATTACGATAATACAAAGATTAAGCATAATGAAATACACGAACATTCGGAAAAAAACCAAACTAATACAATAAGATACTAAAAGATAAAACTAGTTAGAAGATGAAGATGATGAAGATAGTCCAAGTTTCTTGTTGACTTTTGAAAAGAACTTGTTCATCTTCGAAGAAATGTTATCCAACTTCTTACTAACGGATCGTTTTAAAAACCGTTGATTCTCCACAATTATCTTTTGGTTTTTGAGAAGGGTTTTGTTGGAAGGATTGGAAGGATATTCAATACTTTCTAAAGATGTTTCACCTTCTTCTTCTTCTATTTCCATTTCATCCCTTTCTTCTTCTTCTTCCTCTTCCATTTCTTCCATTTCCTCATAAGCCAAACGCTCTTCCTTTTCGGTAAGGGTTTCATAAGATTGAAAAACATATGGGATTTTCATGAGAGAAATATTTGAGATATTAAAAACTTTTCTTGAAATAAATTCTTCTCCTTTGAAATTTACTCCAAAATAGTTGAAAATCCGAGTAAGGTAAATTCCATGATATAAAGTGTTTTCTCCCATTTCAAAATTTTTAGGACGATGTTCATCCAAAATAACTTGTGCCCAATTGATATAATAATTTCCGAAAATAGGAAAAAGTGATTTGCACACTTTTGAAGTAGGATTGTTAAAATTTCCCGATCTTGGGGTCAAAGTATGTTGTAAAAGAAGATTGACAATTCTTGCTTTAGGACGAAAGTTTCGATTCTTAAATTCAAAGTTTTCATCTCCTTCAAAAATATGATGAAATGTCTCACGATCATGTTCATCGATTTGAAAACTAAAAAGATCCATTCCCATGCTTTTGCAATTGAGAATGGTACCCAAAAGGTCACAATTCGAAACAATTTAAGTGCCTTTGACATTACTCCCAATTTCATTTTCATTTCCAATATAAAAACCATGGTTTAAATTAGCATAGAAGATTTTGACAAGATTAGGATAGCAACAAAATCATTTTGAGAAGAGTCAATAAGACTTAAAACACCATTGTTTGCAAAAAGAGAATCAATTTTATAAGAAGAAAAGTCTTGAAAAATAGCAAATTTTCCGGGATGGACTTTGGCATAATTAGCATAATTGATGTATGCTTTAATTGCCTCCGGATCATTGAGTAATTGCTCTTTGATTTTTCTGGAAATTCTCATGGTTGAGGGGTTGCTTGAAGAAGCCATTAGAGTAGAGAGTAGAGAGCTTGAAGATATGAAGAGAGAGTTTGAATTTGAAAATGAAGGTGAAAAGTTATGATAAAAGATAGTGAATATATAGACTTTCAAAGGACATATTCTCTGGTCAAAAGGTATCTTTTTAGAGAAATAAATGAAGTGAAAAGGTGGAGGGAAATTCAAACATTTGAATTCAAAATTTGAAATTCAAATTCAGGTAGGCATGTCGACATCATGGTAGGGACCATGTCGACATGTGGCTTTGAATTTTCATGACATGGTTTTTCCTAAGTTATCTAATATACACGTATATATATAAATATTATTATTAATGTCTATATTTCTGAAATATTATTATATATTTCAGAATGTGTTAAAAATATTAAAAATAATAATAAAATAATAAAATAATAGAAAATAAATTTTAAAATTCAAACAACATATCAATTCAAAATCAATCAATCAATTAAAAACAACCAATCAATCAATCAATTCAAGCATGCAATTTCAGCCAATGTATTGTAAACATGTACCTTTATCAAAGTCCGTGTCTTTGGTATCGACTAAATCGAGAATTGCTGTGAAGCATAGATTTGAATTATCTTTCTTCTGTTCATCGTCGCTGGAGGATGAGTCAGAGTCATCTAGAGTAGAAGTGAATGCACGTTTCTGTTTCTTTGCAGAATCATTGTTTGTAGGAGAGTTTTGCTTATCTGGATGCGGACAGTCTCTTTTGATATGACCTGGTTCGTCATAATTGAAGCATTTGATAAAGTTTGGTACTGTAGTCTGATTACCGGGATTCTTAAAATTGTTTCTCTTGAGATTATTCATCTTTCTGTATTTCAGAAATTTCTGAAAATTCCTGGTCATAAATGCTATCTCTTCATCACTATCACTGTTTGAATCTGATCCATTGGTTAATGCATTGAATGCCATTGATTTCTTTTCAGATGCTTTGCTTTCTCTTCTCCCGATCATTTGAACTTCAAACGACATTAGATTTCCAATTAATTCTTCTATCTTTAAAGTAGTGATGTCATTTGCCTCTTCAATTGCAAGTGTCTTTTGATCCCATTCTGGAGTGAGAGAATTCAAAAATTTTCTGACTTGATCTTCTTCCGAAAATTCCTTTCCCAAAGATATTAAAGAATGCACAATATCTTGAAATTGACTATACATATCTGAAATAGACTCATTAGTATTCATTTTAAATAACTGAAACTGATTTGTAAGCATGGAAATTTTGGTCTGTTTAACTTTGCTTGTTCCTTCGTGCGTTACTAGCAAAGTTTTCCAGATTTCATATGCAGACTTACAAACTGACACTCTATTAAATTCATTTCTTTCAAGTGAACAAAACAGAATATTCATTGCTTTAGAATTATTTTGTGCAACAGTCTTTTGCTCAGTGGTGCACTGTGCTAAATTAGTTGTGGGTTCAGAATATTCAGTTTGTGTGATATTCCATGTTTCTAATCCTACAGATTGTAAATATATTTTCATCCTACATGCCCAATATGCATAGTTACTGCCATTAAAAAGTGGTGGTCTGGCAGTAGACTGACCTTCTACAAATGAGCTAGTGTTGGTGGTAATAGCAGTACTAGTGTTAGTAGCCATTTTAAACTTTTCAAAATTCAGATTATGAAACTTTTGAAAACAAAGCTCTGATACCAAATGTGAGAAATGCGGATTAAGGATCTTAAGGCTAGAATTAACACTAGAGGGGGGGGGTGAATAGTGTTTTAAGAAATCTGTTAATCTTTTTGAGTTTATCTTAATTTGTTAACAATGTATGCACTAATCAGACACAGATATGAACATAGAAACAAACACAGATGCAAATATAAAGTAAAAGCAGTAAAGGAAAGAACACACCAGATTTTATACTGGTTTGGAGTTACCCTACATCCAGTCCCGCACAACTAAGTACAGATTTTCTTTCAAACTTCAATTCAACAATTACAACCCTCGGTTTCAAGGCTACGAGGTACACCCTCCAGAATAACAATCCTCTAGGTAGAGATACATGATTTCCGGGGCAACAAGTTCACCCAATTGATTTCCAAGGCTACAATCACACCTTCTCTCGCTCAATTGATTTCCAAGGCTACAATCACACCTTTTCTCGCTCAATTGATTACAAAAAGTCTATAACTCAAATTAGCACTTGGATCTTGTAGAGAAAGTGATGGAGAATCACACTAGAAGTAATCGAGTATGATTCGATGTTGATTTCGGCAGAGTAATGGTATGATTTTGTATTAAGAAATGTGGAAGAAGAAGAGTAGTGAAAACCAGAAAAAAGTGATTAAAAATTCGTTGAAACTGACCCCTATTTATAGAAGAACAACAGCCATGATCATTCATGAAGAGTTATGGCGAATAGACACTTCTTTTGAAATTTGAATTTTGAAACCAACTGACACTATGTCGACATGAGGTACTTGGGCATGTCCACACCCAAAGAGATTTTTGGTGTTTTGATTTTCTTTAAAAATAACCTCTATCTTATATTAAAATTATTTTAAACTTTATAAATATACTTAACTATAGTTAAAATACATAAGTAAATATAAAGAACAATATATACATAATTTAACTATAATTTAAATCAAAGTATAAATAATTTAAAGGTTAAATATATTATTTGAAAAGATAGTTTAAAATCAGGAGTAATTTTGACTTTGAAATTAAAGATGTTTTTTAGGCTAAAATTATTTAAAATCAGGATAGAGAGTTTTGAATCTTTTAAAAGGAAAGTTTTGAAATCATTTTGAAAACAAGATAATTTTGTAAAATCATTTGAATTAAAATTAGTGGATACAAAACAATGTCCCACTAGATTTTCGTAGGTTCCATCCTACTTAGGGTTCCATCCCTTTAACGGGCTTGAAGTGGATTCCATTCCACGAATAAAATAGATATTAAGATGTCAGTGCCTTTCTATGAGTTTTAACAATATTCCTAACTATATAACTTATCTTGGAAACTTGAACTCTTGAAATCTTGATACTCATGAGTCTTTTATCTCTATATCTTGAATCTCTATACTGTACAGTCTTCATTCTTGATACCTGCATGGTTCGATCCTGCATATACATATATATCTAAACTAGTAATGTTAGTATTTATATTTTATAATCTATTCTAAGGTTGTTGTCATCAAAACCAACTCCTCAGGGACTAACAAGCTCAACTTCCGAAGGATACAAACTTGAAAGGAACAATTACCATAGTGATGAGGCCTACTTGGAAGACATGGCATAAAAAATAGCAAAAGATATGCTTAATCTCAAGGGAAAGAGAACTCTAGATGATAGGGTCAATGATAATCATCGAGAAACTCCCTTCGTAGATGAAATCATGTCCACGAAAATTCCTCCTCATATCAGGATACCATCCATCAGATACAATGGAACAACTGATCCAAATGATCACTTATTGGCTTTTGGAAGTTAGAAGGACTTATACAACTCATCTAGAGCTGTGCATTATAGGCTTTTTCCAACTACTTTTCAAGGAGTAGTAGCTAAATGGTATCAACAACACCGAGGGAGGACTATCTATTCCTAGAAGAAACTTTTCTTATAAATTCTCGACACGGTTCTGTATTTGTAAATATCCTGCTACAAACTACGCCATGCGAGCTAATATCAAATAGAGACCATGTTATTATCTTAAAAGGTTCAATATAGAGGCCTTGAAGGTGAAAAATATGAAAGATAGAGATAAGTTTGTGGCAGTACATTCAGGGCTAATTGAGCAAACCCCGTTTTGGCGAGGACTCTATATGCATGGATGCAAGGACTTGCCAGATTTCCACTTTCAAGATTATAAATTTATTCGTATGGATGAAATGTGTGATGCCAAAAAGAAAGCCTAGGTCAAAAAGGAAATAGGGAAAATCAGACACAACTGCAACCGTAAGAAGCCAAGATTGGAAGAAGCTCCAAATACTAACATGTTGCTCTAAACAAGCCAATATCCTACATATATGCTGCAATGAAGGAAAGCAATGATTTTTCAATTTCTTACAAAGCTAAAACCGATCCTGAACCAAGGAAAGGGGGAGATTACTGAGCTTATCATAAACTGAATGGTCATAAAAAAGATGAGTGCCAGGTATTGGCATGCGTAATTCAGTGCATGATCTGTTTTAGGCACCCAAAGGAATTTGTTAAGGATAATCAAAAAGTTGTTCATTCTTAAAATGGCAACCAAAGGCTATAAAACAATGCCGCAAATCTGGTAGAAGGTGATATTCAGTCGGATTTCATTCCACCTCTTAACAGAATTGACGTTATCCACGAAGGCCTACACCCAGTTGGGAATAGCAAAGGAGCTAGGAGTTGCTATAGTAGGGAAGCAAAAGAAGGGATTTTCTCTATTTAAGAAGAGCCACCGCTTAAGAACCCAAGATTCCAAATCCAGATGCATAATTTGACCATCATTGCGCAGGAGCTAAGAGGGGTTCGCCATCCAAATAATGATCCACTTATGATCACTACGCAAATTGGACTTTCTATAGTCACTAAAATTTTGGAGAATACTAGAAGTACGGTCAACGTAATTTTCAAGCATACATGTGACTAGATGGGAATTCTGAAAGAAAAACTTGAGCCGAGTTTTGAACCTATTTTTGGGTTTAATAATAAAGGGTCACCTCCTATTGGACACATAAAAGTTCTTGTGCAAACGGGAGATCACCTCGTTCTCGGACCTTTGAGACTCTCTTTGTCATTATGGACCAACCTTCATATTATAATGCTGTTTTCGAAATACCTACTTTGGACGAAGTTGATGCTTTTGTTTCGCCAAAGTATATGATGGTGAACTTCCTAACCAAAAGTGGGTGAAGGACCATAAGAGGAGAATAACTTAGTGCTAGATGTAATCTTCCACTATTGAACAATATAAATGAGACTATTCTTCTTGTTATGATTTGATCGAAAATGAATTAATCAGAACTGATACTAAAAAGCCTTTGGTTGATGATTCCTCAAGCTCATCACTCAAAGCGAAAATAGAGCCTAAACATACATTAAGAAATTTTGACTTCTTCGAAAGAAAAGGAAAAGGAAGGAAGCAGACTTGGCATAAGATGAAGTAGAAGGTGAGGAAATTGTCCCTGAATTAGGCTATAGAAATGAACAAGAGAGAATGAAACCTATAAAAGATCTTGAGGAAATTTACTTGGATTCGATCGATACAACGAATACGGTTATAATTGGAAAAGCGCTAGATAGAAAACTCAAGGAAGAGCTGATTTAGTTCTTTCAATCTAGCAAAGATATATTTTTCTAGACTCGCTCAGATACGGTTGTTACAGATCCAACCATCATCTGCCATGCATTGGATATAGACCCAAATGTCATACCAATCCGGCAAAAGAAAAGACAGTTCGATAAATTCTGGTCCAATGCTTTAAAGGAAGAAGTTAAAAGATTGCTTGAAAACGGATTTGTTAGAGAATTTTTTAATCCGAAATGGTTAGCAAATCCAGTGTTAGTCAAGAAATCCATTGAGAAGTGGATAACATGTGTTGATTACGCTGATTTGAAAAAAGCATGCCCAAAAGACTGCTATCCTCTCACGAGAATAGATCAGCTACAAGTGGACACCAACCCTTATCCTTCATGGATGCTCACTCTGGATACAATCAAATTCCAATGTTTAAATCAGATGAGGAAAACATCAGTTTTATAATAGATTGGGGGACATATTGCTACAAAGTAATACCCTTTCGATTGAAGAATGATGGAGTGACATACCGGAGAGGAGTGAATAGGATGCTCATAGAAAAAATTGGCTGGAACATGGTAGTATATGTGGATGATATGTTGGTCAAGTCTCAAGAGAGAAGCATATATCTAAAAGATCTAAAAGAAATGTTCGATGTATTACGAAGATATCAGATGAAGCTTAACCCACAAAAATGTTCTTTTGGAATTTAGTCCGACAAATTCTTGGGACATATCATCTGTGCAAGAGGAATGGAAGCTAAACCTAACCAGATTCAAGCTACTAGAGATGTGGCAGAACCCAAGACAAGCAAAGATGTAATGAGCCTAAAAAGGAAGAGCGACGACATTGAATAAATACAATTCCGAGGCTACCGACTAATGCATTCCATTCTTCAATGTGATTAAGAAGAAGAAAAACTTTGAATGTAGTGAGGATTGTCAAAAAGCTTCTAAAGAGCTGAAAGATCATTTGGAAAAACAAACAATTCTCTCTAGCCCTGTGGATGGGAAAAACCTTTATCTCTATATGGCAATTTTTGAAAATGCAACTAGCTCGGTGCTAATAAGAGGAGAAGGGAATTCAGCTTTCGGTATATTATACCAGTAGAAGACTTAAAGGTGCGAAAGCCAAATATCCCGTTATTAAAAAATTAGCATATTGTTTAAGGCTCACCATGCGAAAATTGAGGGCTTATTTCAAGCACATCCAATCAAAGTCTTTACCAATTTCCCACTCAAATAGGTTTTTAGTAAACTGGAAACTTCAGGAAGATCAGCTAAATGGGGAATAGAGCTTAGCCAATACGATATCGAATTCTTACTCCGGGTGTCAATTAAAGGACAGGCTGTAGTCGATTTTGTCAATGAATGTATAGGATTCATTAAAGAGTAGCCAAAAAAGGAAAAAGATCTAAAACCTAAGTGGCAAGTATTCGTGGATGGAGCCTCAATAAGGAGCCGGGGCCGGATATGTGAGTATAATCCTCGATGGACATCATTTGCATTATGCGATGAAGTTAGAATTTCCAACCGCTAATAATGTGTCGGAATATGATTCCATGATAGCAGGACTTACCCTACCTATCCAATTGAAAATCCCCAGAATCGAGGTTTTTAGCTATTCTCAATTAATGGTAAATCGGCTAAACCAGAGCTAATAGATGAAAGACACCAAACTAATTCTATATGTCAAAAAGATATTGGAAATGTTAATCCATTTCAAAGAGTATTCAATACACCAAGTGCCAAGAGGCAAGAACTCCCAAGCTGATTCTTTAGTTAGTTGGAAAGCTCGCAAGGGGCATTAGAAGACCGAGTCGTGCTAGTGGGCTACCAAGTGAATTCTTATATAGAGGAGAAAAGCCTTAATCCAGAAAATGAGCCCTTAGTGTTGACTAGGTCTCAAGCCTTAACACATAAGGAGAAAGAGGACGAAACCGTGATTTTTCAAGAAAAACCTCCTCATACGGAAGCTAATAATCAATATTAAAATAATTGGATGACCCTTATCTTCGAATATATAACAAAAGAAAGGCTTCCAATAGAAAAATAAAAGGCAAGGAGAATAAAATGCTAAGCCCCAACTTTTATCATTGGGATACTTCATAAAAAGGGATATTCGCTCCCTTACTTAAGATGTGTTAATCTAGAAACTGGAGCAAAATTACTAAGGGAAGACTACGAAGGGTTCTGTGGAGACTATTCCAATGGTATAAAGTTGGCCAAGAAAGTTATGAGGCAAAGCTTCTATTGGCCTCAGATGACTAGTCAAGCCATTGGTTATGTAAGAAGATGTGAATAATGTCAAAGTTCTCTAAGAACCCACGTTTACCATCAAACGAATTGACTTCTATCTCAAGTCCATGGCCTTTCGATGTATGGGGAATAGACCTAATTGGGCCACTTCCTATATCTAAAGGAGGAGTTAAGTACGCGGCTGTAACCGTTGATTACTTCACGAATTAGGTAGAAGATGAGCCGCTTTCAAACATCACCTCTGAAAAGTTCTCAAGTTCATAATTAAGAATACCTTTACCAAATTTGGAATTCCATACAAGATAATATCCAATAATAGAACTCAATTTAAAAGCGAAGAATTCAGCCAATTCTGTAAGAAGAATGGAATCATCAAGAGCTGCTCGTCTGTGGCTCATCCCAAAGGAAATTGAGCTATTGAAGCAGCTAATAAAACTGTAAAGACCATCCTAAATAAGCGGCTGGACAAAGCAAAAGGAATCTGGGTAGATGAACTACCTCTCATTCTATAGGCATATAGAACCTCTACTAAAACTGCAATAAGTCATACCCCATATTCCCTAACAAATGGATGTGAAGCCATGCTGCCAATTGAGGTTGAAGTACCTTCTCATCGGAGGATTGCAAATGCTTTTTATCCAAATAAAGAATTAAAGAGAGAGTCCCTGGACTTAATCCATGAATTAAGAGATGAAGTAGCCATACGAATGGCTGAATATCAACAAAGAATATCCAAGTATTATAACTCTACAGTAAGAGGAAGATCATTTCAAACAGGAGATTTGGTGCTCCGAAGAGTAATGGCAAATACTAAGAATCCAATTGATGGACCGCTCGGACCAAATCGGGAAGGACCCCTATTCATACACAAAGTAATCCCGCTTAGGACCTATAAGCTATGCTGACCTAATGGCAATGTAATAGCAAGAACATGAAACGCTGAGCATTTGCGACTGTATTTTCCCACAATCGATGAATGAAGAAGTTGAAATAAGTGTAATTACATGGTTGAGGAGTAAGAACCTCCTAAAACAAAAGGAAATGCCTAAATCATAGCCTAAGATGGCAGTGAAGGGCTAAAGCCTTTGTCCCCTGCTAAGATGGCCTGGACAAAGCACCTCTCGGAGGGAGGATGGAGTAAGCCTTTAGTGTCATCATCAAAGGCCTTACTAAAGCACCGAACAAGCCTTCAGTGCTATCATCAAAGGCCTCACTGAAGCGCATCCTAGAAGGAGGACATAGTAAGCCTTTAGTGCCGTCATCAAAGGCCTCACTAAAGCACCGAACAAGCCTTTAGTGCCATCACCAAAGGCCTCATAGAAGCGCCTCCTAGAGGGAGGACGGAGTAAGCCTTTAATGCTATCATCAAAGGCCTCACTAAAGCACAAAATAACCCTTTAGTTCTGTCATCAAAAAGGCCTCACTAAAGCACCTTCTAGAGGGAGGACGGGTAAGCCTTTGACCTAACCAGAGCACCAAACCAGCCTTAGTTCCATCATCAAAGGCCTCACTTAAGCACCTCCTAGGGGGAGGTCGGGTAACTCTTTGGTTTTGCTTAAGATAGCTAACCAAATGCATCAGACGACAGACCTAAATCATCACCTAAGACAGTGATAAGGGGTTCGATCCAAGTGGAGATCATTACCTAAGATGGTGCCAAACAAATCAATCAAGATCAAAGCCAAATAATGCTCCAAATCAATCAATATTTTAAAGGAAGATCTATCAAATCCAGAGCTAGTTAGCGCTCCAAAGAAAACTATTTTCTGAAGGAAGATGCATCGAATATGAGCTATTTGTGCTCTTTAACAAACACAATCTTCAATATAAGGATTTCCGGTCTTCTATTAGTATTGCCAGATAAGGATTTTTGGTCTTCTCTTATTATTGTAAATTGGATTTCTGGTCTTCTATTATTATTGCCAGATGGATTTTCTGGTCCTCTACTATTATTTCCAGATGGATTTCTGGTCTTCTATTATTCTTGCCGAATTGATTTTCTGGTCTTCTATTATTCTTGCCAGATAAAGATTTCTGGTCTTATATTATTATTGCGAGATAGATTTATGGTCTTCTATTATTATTTCCAGATAAGTATTTCTAGTCTTCTATTATTATTTCCAAATAGATTTTCTGGTCTTTTATTATTATTGCCAAACAAATTTTTGATCTTCTATTATTATTGCCAGATTAGGATTTTTGGTCTTCTGTTATTATTGCCAAATAAGCATTTTTGGTCTTCTATTATTATTTTCAGATATGGATTTCTGGTTTTCTATTATTATGGCCAGATGGATTTCTAATCTTATATTATTATTGCCAGATAAGGATTTCTGATCTTATATTAATATTGCCAAGTGGATTTTTTGGTCTTCTATTATTATTGCCAAACGGATTTTATAATCTTTTGTTATTATTGCCAGATAAGGATTTTTGGTCTTCTATTATTATAGATTGGTTTTCTAGTCTTCTATTATTCCCCTGAGGATTTTCTGGTCTTCTATCAGGGTTCCTAGTCTTTCAAGATATTATTACCAAATCGTCTTCTTGTCTTCTATTGTTATTGCCAAAAGAATTTCTGGTCCTCTCTCCAATGACATTTCCACTTAGGGGATTATAATTCATCAACAACTATCTAGTTTTCGATTTATGAAAATCATTATTTCTAGATCACATAGTTTTCTAATCTTAATAAACTTCAAAAATAACATTAGGTTACGAACAAAAGATCCTTTATAATCTTCTAAAAGATTTTCCCAAAATCAAATCAAAAAATTGACAATAAATATCATGGCTTATTTTGCGTTTTACAATAAAACAAGAGTAAAAGGAAACCTTGCTAAGGACTGGACAATGCAAAGGAATTCTTAGTTTTACCCTAAATATTAAAAAGCTTTGTTTATACAAGGAAATGGGTAAATGTTATCCACATAATTTATATGTCAAAAGTAATGCTATAAGTGACAGCGTTATAAAGGAATCAGTGTTGCATGACATCACTAACATGTATAGTCAATGCCGGTTCTCTTTGCTGTCGCCTCTATCTCATACTATTATTTTTCAATATCACTCCCCAATCACCATTGCATATTAGTAAAGCCAAGATTTGATATCGCTTCGAATCAGTATCGTCATTAATCGACGTCGCTGATAAGCGATGCCACATGTTAACAATGTCATTTCTCATCCATACCACACTTCACGCATCGCAATTTAGCAGTGCCGCATTCCACCAATAAGGAAAAGGAGAACATTGTTATTCATCCGAATTGCACCACAATGATAATGCATGTCATATATCCGCACTCAATCGATGCCACATGGGTTTCATATCGACCATCATCGAAGCCATATAATTCATGAATGCCACATCTAAGTAGTGTTGCTGCTCTTTGATGCCGCCAATCAAGCAATATCTCATAACAACAAGGTCAAGATTGGAATCACACTTAATCAGCATCGCCTCCAATTGATAGCGCCTCTTATCAACACCGAGAATCGATGTCGTTGCTGAGCAATGTCGTTATCATCAATACAGCCTCACCTTAGCGATACTACGTAGACCTTCGATGAAACATTGGTGATGAACACCGTCAATGTTCGTGCCGAAGCTATAAAAATGGATGTGGTACTAGATGATGCCGCTTTACATTAACATTACTTCATATTGATGACGCATCATATCATCGAAAGCAAGGAATGGAACCAGGCACCGTTAATGATGTCGAAAGCTACGCACGCCGAAGCTCGAACATATTAGAGGCGGATTGAAGTAGTATGCCTAGTCGCTCTACCCCTATGAATACGGACCTAGAGGCTTGCAAGTAAGAGCGATCGTTTCTTTTCTCTACTCTTGAAATTAAAGACTTGTAAACCCTAAATCGAATTGGGGGCAAAACCCATTTGATGGTAATCATGCATAATCTATATGAATGAGGACTTGGACATACCTATTACCTTGACTATGCCTCTTTGAACATTATTGACATGGATGCACATGTAATCGAACCCATTAAGCCCAAAACTTGACATGATCATTTCAAAAGAGTATTGATCTAAAACAAGCAGTTATATGCATAATATTTTGCCCACTACATATGGACATTGGACATTGAACATAAGAATAGATTGCATAGCCCATTGACAAGCTTAATGGATTATTATACAGACTCATTACTTGTCTTCTTTACCTCCTATAATGTATGACATAAGAGGACCTTTTGAGAATTTCATCCCAAAAGCCCATATAGCCTCTTGAATACATTAATTCCAAGCAACCTTAGGAGATTTTGGGTACAATGTTCCAGGAAATCATATGGACTTTCAAACATATCACTTAAAGGCCTATCAAGCATTATAAATCCATCCTTTAATGGTTCCATCTCGCATTATGTAACGACCTGCAATTTCGAACCATTCAAATCGACAATCATCCACCCATGTCAGACTTGAATTGCTCAAAACAATAGATTGTTAATTTATATTTGGCAAAATTTAGCATATACAATAAATAAAATCAATCACAGAATCACAGACATAGAGTAATATAACAATAAGTAGCGGAATAGATAAAGAGTAGTTCATGAAGCTACTATATAAACAACAGAGTCAAACAAAATACAAAAGATAATCCCAAGTACAAGTAGTCTCAAATACAAAAGCAACTGACAGGACTGAACATAAGCAACTGGAAATAACTGAAAGCTGAATAGATAAAGGCAGATCTTCAAGTAAAACTCCAAGCTCCAAAGGTGAGTCACAAAAGCTGTGACACTTAGTCTGACCCGAGCATAAAGCAAAACACAAAACACTCGAGTCGGGATTAACATTCTTATATCAGTAAATTCAACACAAGTGAAATGTCAACTGAAATACAAATAACTTAAAGGATGTTTGAGATTCCCATCCTCTAAGGATCCATTGAACTATCTACATACATAGTACAATACGCTACATATATAATGTCTATAGTAAAGTAAACTATTAAAATAGCGTTAAGGCGTTACCCATATCCCCCTCAACACATTTTATATAATGCCGGAGTCTATACAGTATTGTAAACTTCACCATACCGGTGAGCTATTAGGGAGCACTCCATAGATACGACACAAATGAAACTCGTAGAAGGCGCGATAAGGCATGTGACATGGCACGTGAGGCAATGCCTAGGGTAGGATTCTACCGTTTTGCAGAACCGGGCTGGTGGTAACGCATAGCAGCTACTACCGCCCACCTCGAGACACACTCCTGTAATTAATCGAAGGTGCACCTAAATCAAATCACAAGTAATAGAATGGTATCAAAGAAATGTGCCCAATCGGAGGTATGACCTCACTTGGCCCAAGCATAGCTCCTGTTTTAGCCACATCAAGCTGACTTGCGGGAGTCAAGGCTGCGTTAATACCTCATACAGAACCATCGCCGAACCATCCTACTTCGTTCTGGAATCTCCACCACGTACACATTTGTTAAAGTGGTTTTCGGTATTGGTAGAGAGTATGACAATATCCGATCCCGGTCTCTTTAACAACCAAACGCTTATTACACACCGTGGTCGTTTATAATTTCAAACAGTTCATACTTCATATCAAAATATCATACTTATTTAAAAATCATATCACATTCGAAATCATATCACTGTCAAAATCATATCACTTTCAAAATCATGTTTACTTTCAAAATCATATTTACTTCCAAAATCATATTAAAGTATTCGCTTTTAAATCCATTTAATCTACATCATAACAATTCCAACTTAAACAATAAAAAAGTTTATATATACTAAAATAGTTATAATTTAAAAATAGTTTATATTTAAAAAAAGGTTATAGATTTAAAATAGTTTATATACTAAAATAGTTTATATTAAAAGAGTTTATATCAAATATAGTTTCAAATTAGAATTGTTTCATCCAATTCCACAAATCGATTCAAATCAACTTTAGTTCCAAAAATTCAATTTAAATCAATCTTAGTTCATCAATTGCAATTCAATTCAAATATTCAATAAAACCATTTTTATTTATATCGATTTCAAATCCAGGTTTGAAACTACAAATTTAAATAATTTTCCAATTCAATAGGTTTCAAAGTTAAATGTTCGATAATTTACAATGACTCAATTTCATAAATTTCATTTATATTTCAAAATTCAACTTTAACTTTACTTAAATCTAAAATATTCACTTAATAATAATAATTAGCTTCCTGCTCCTTTTAGCTTCCTCCGCCTCCCGCCTCCTCTTGCACCTATGCCGACTTCGCCTATCCTTCCCCTCCTCCCCCTTCCCCCGACCCATTCACCCTCTTCCTCCCGATCTGGAGTTGTTTTTAAGGATTTGCCTTCGGCGCCTTCTCGCCTTATGCCTCCCCTACTATCTGATGATGATTTCCCTCCGCTGCCCTCTTTTCCTTCTCCCCTCTCTATTGAAATTAGCATGTGCCTGCATACAGTGTTTGCGTCTCCTATGCCTGGAGATGATTGTCCATCTGAAATTGGTGTTATGCCGTCGTGCGTGTCTGAGCGTGTGGTCTCTTGTGTTGTTGGGCCGGAGGTTGTCTCGTCTGGCGGTGAAATGTTTGTTGCATCTCCTGATCGTTCGTGCTTTGCTCTATGCTCCCATGGTGCTCGACCAAATGCCGATTAGAATAGTACACCCATTCTTATAGATAAGTTTTATGCTGATCTTACCAAGGCTACTGCTGCTGAAAATCCCATTGCTAAAAAGCCTCCCGGTGCTGCTGCTACTTCCCAGGCCTGTTCGAAAACTTGGTCTTCGCTTTTCTCTTCATTGCCCCATAATGCGGGAGATTACTGTCCGATTAATTTTGAAATTGAAGAGGAAAATGGAGTGATGATCCCTCCTCTTATTGTTATGCAAGCCGGTATGGACTTTTGGTCAGAATATTTGGTTGGTTTCTTTCTTGATCCTTCTCATCGCTTGCACGATGCGGTTTCGGTTTGTCGTCGGGCTTGGAGGCTTCGTGGCGAGTTGCATGTTCGATTGGTTGACTCCATGTACTTCCTCTTGTTCTCCTCCGCCGAAGATCGCTGTCGTGTCCTTGAGGCTGAGCCTTCCTTTTTTGGTGGTCAACCCTTTATTATTACTCCTTGGTCTCCTACCGTTGCTCGTGCTCGTGAGCAAGTCCTCTCTATCCCCGTTTGGGTTTACTTTTCCCATATTCCCTCTGCTCTTCAACCATTGCTTGGTTTAAATAGGCTAGCTTGTAATGTTGGAAAATTGAAATGTTTTGACTCTAATACGATTGCGCGCGAAAAACTAATGTTCGCTAAGGCTCTGATTGAGATATCCCCTACTAAGCCCCTTCCCTCAGCTATTCCTGTTCAGCTTGCTATTGGCCACGTTGTGGAAGTCCGTGTTCGCTACGGTTAGGTTCCAGATATTTGCTCCTCCTATCATTCCTTTGGCCACCAGGCTATCACATGCTCGCATTCTGATGTTTCCGCGGCTGCTCCTAAGATCCCTCTTCCTCGGCCTCCGCTCAGGAGATGGGTTCCTAAGGTATCTTCTCAGGTTGCTCCTCCCCCTACGGCTCCAATTTCTGTCCCGAAACTGCCTACTTGTTCTAATGATCGGCCTATCTCTTTGCCTGCTCGGCCTTCATCCCATGCCGTTCCTGTGGTCCCTAGTGTTGTTTCTGTAGTCCCTATTGCTGTTCCGGTTCAACCTCCTGGTGCTGCGCCTGTAGCTGGTCTGTCTTGTCCCTCCATTGTTTGGGATGATGATGAGAGGTGTTGGGTTGATCACATTTCTGACATGAGATTTAACCCCTTGGATGATTCTTTCTTTAGATTTGTTTCTGATGATCATCTAGACCTTAGATGCCTATATTATAGACCATATGGTGACTCATTAGCTCTTGTTTTGGATGGTTATTTTTCGAGATCGAATTCTATCTTGCTTGCTGATTCATCCTAGGATCGTTCATTTGTGTACTCTTCTGATTCTGTGGCTTATGATCCTTGTCTTGCTTCCCATTTCCGCCCTTATGCTGGTCTGTTGGGGAATGTCCCTTTGGAGTCTTCTCAGGAGTTAGCGGATGATGGTGATGCTACCTCTTCGGAGGAGTAGTAGTTTTCGATATTCATATAGTAGTTGTGATATGTCTATCACACTCCTGTGCTGTTTTCTTTATTTTTCATAGTAGTTAAGGTGCTCTTACCTTTCTCCTGTACTTCAAATTTTATTACGGTCGTAATAAATAGTGGACGGTCCACTATAAAACCGGCTGGCCTTGCCAAAAAAAAATATTCACTTAATCATTTTAATAACATTTAAATAAAATCTCTAATTACAAATTTGAATCAAACTAAATATTCTATGTCAATTTATTAAATTCGAAAATGTTCATTTAGTTACCTTTTATCCAAATCAAGTTATCAAGTTATAAATTTCATATCTATAAAATCTCAATCAATAAGTTTCAAATCAGAAATTGGAAATCATTATCAAAAATAGACCAACGGTGTCCGTATATAATTTTCTACCCTATGGTCAAGTGATACAAATATTTATCATTTCAATCCGCAATTTAAATATTTACGGGTATATCTCATTTCAACCCGCAATCCCAAAATTTAAAATCAATGAAAATCGATTGGGTTTATCATTTCAACCCATAACAATTTTCCCTTAATCTATAATATCGTTCGGGTATGTATCATTTCAACCCATAGGAAATTCTAAACTAACAAGGAATTGCAGAGTGTGAATAAATATGATATAAATATAACATATCAACAACAAGCATATATCATCAGTATCAAATATAATATATACAACAGGTTATGGTGTCATATGTCATAGGTAAACAACTATAGATAATCGCATATCATATTTAACAATTAAATAACTTAACAATTCAAATATAATAGCATATTTCAATCGTCATTTCATGTGAATTAAATCTACTAGATATAAGAACGTTAATCGTGAGTGATTGCTCACCTTTCGAGGCTAGAGAGATTAGACACAAAACAAGCTATGATTTGAAGCACAAATCCGACAATCGACCAATCAAGACAACAATTTCGAAAACAGAGCAAGGTGGACGAACTTGGATTTGATGAGGATACTATATATATTATATCCCTTTTCAAAAATCAAAATTTTAAACACATATTTAAAATAAAATCATTATATTTATATATTCAAATCAATATTTAATTTAAACACATATAAAATAAAATATATATATTTCAAATCATTACATCTTAAAACACATATTAAAATTTAAAATACGACTCTTATTTTATATTTGAAAACCAAACTCATGTATACTTATATATATATATATATATAAACTAATATATACATTTTAAAACCCATAGTAAAATAGAAAGCTTCAACAAATATATATATATATATAAGCTAATATATATAAACATATATATCAACAAAATACATATTAAAGCTATTACAACAAAACTTATTTCAAAATATTAACATGTATACTTTAAAACATATATACTTTAAAACGAATGAAATAACAATTACTTAAAACAACTTTTTATTATATAAAGCAACAATCAAGCCTATTCACGTCCAACCACACTTACTAAGCTCAACCAGAAACCCGCTCACGCCACTGAGCACGGCAAACAAAAGGGAATGAGTGGTTACACAAATCTATATATATGAACACATTTAAAAAAGAAAAGAGAGGCTGCAGGCTACATGCAAACTTACTAAAGCTTAGGTTTGGGTGACCGGCTATAGGGTGATGTTGCCATTGTGGAGTCGATGAGAGGTTCGGGAAGGCCGAGAATCGCCTGCTGCGGTGTGTGTGTGGGAAGCTGAGCGTGGGCGGATTTGGAAGCATGGTCGAGTGGTTGAGATGGGCGGAGGAGGAAAGGTGGTGTGTGCGCTGATGGCAGTGGGTTTCTGATGGGGTCGGGTTGCGGGTTATCGGGGCAGTGCGCAGGTGGCTTCTGGGTTAGGAGGGGTTGTCGACTGAAAAGGCTGATAGGTGGTGCTCGGCTGCGGCAAGTCAGCGGCTCTGAGGCCGGAGAAGAAGACGGTGATGGGTTGAAGGGTGGGCGGAGCATGCAGATGGTGGAAGACGAGTTTGGGTTTCGGTTGGACAACGCTCATGTGGGAAGATGCTTTGGAGAGCGAGGCAAAATATAGGAGGATGGGTCGGAGCTTGGTTGAGGCTGATGTGGGCTTTGATGAGGCTGGTGGTCGTAAGGCTCGTGCTGACATGGAGGGACGTGGGCTTTGATGAGGCTGGTGGCCATGGAGTGTTAAGGAGATGGAGGTAGCACAAAAATATAAAAGCTTTGCAAAGAAACAAACAGGCTATGGAGGTAGCAGGTGGAAACCATGCAAAATGAAGAGACATGTATATATTTTATATATATTCCTTTTCTATAAACAGAACGCCAAGAAAAATGAAGAGCTGGATATGAAATGAACAACTAATATAAATAATCAAATAGTGGGAATATTAATATGATACTGGCCAATCATTTTCACGGTGGATTTTGAAAGGACACAAAACACCAAACGGGTACCGATACGGCTAACCGTTTCACAGATTTCGTCGCGTACCAAACGCTGAAATGCATAAATGACTGTGGAGATCAGCACGATGAGACGAACAGAATGGAATACAGATATCAGTGATACGACCATCCTATCAAAAATCGATATTCGCTACAAAACTGCTACTAATTCGCTGAAAATAAGATAAACGGAGCTAAAGCAGTCCAAATTTGGAGAAACGAAATATGACGTCTCACTCAGAAAATGGTTTAAAAATTTATTGTGTAAAAATATTCAGGTTTCAAAAATATTTTATTTCCATCAATTTAACTAATGTAAATTGAAATTGAAAATTACACAATAGAACTAACTTCCATATTTTCTAACAAAATTTTTCCATTTGCTATGTTTTAATCAACGCATCTCAAATATCAAATTTTTATTGCAAATTTTTATTTTTATTTTTTCAAGCAAAATTTCAGTTAATTACGTTATAAAAACCGTTAAAATTTACGGGACGTTACACTCTCCCTACTGAAACCTTTTCGTCCCCGAAAAGGAACGAGATGGGAGAATAGAAGTAACAAAAAGATAAGATAGATTTGAAATACACAGTATTAGATACAACAATTAATTTAAAACCATATAAATTTCATTTTTGAACATCTTATTACCTACATTTATATTGTATATTATTCAGTTACATGTTCACATGAACATTTAAACCTTTTGAATATTTCAGGCAAGTTATATATGTTTTAGAATGCAATTTAGTATTATACAAATAAATTTTATCCTAATTAATCTGTTTCAAGTTGTTTAATTCTATTTCTTATCTTAGAAAATCCAATTATTCAAAAAATTTGCTTCATTTCAATGATTGAAAACCATCACTTTACAAAGAATTTAAGAATTAATTTCCGGTTTCACTTCAAATCATTTTGAAATAAATATACACCTATACATATGTTTTGTACACCAAATTATATTCAAGAAACTTAAATCAAATTCAATTTTCCAAAATAAAAGTGTAGCAAAGCTACTAACTGGTATCTCCACTTTGAAACTCGAAAATGAACGTCGATGATGCTACAGTTACCACCGAAATTATTTCCACGACAAAGGAGGAGAGTACTGACTCGGTTCTTTTAAAAATTATTTGGAAAAATTTCTATTCGAAAATACTTCCAAATAATACTTTCAAAACTTCAAAAACCAAAATTTGAAAAGCACCGGAAATTTAATTCTCAAATCCTTAATTTAAATTCATTTCATTTGCAAACCAGATTTATAAACCATGTTTAGATTTCGACTTCTTATAACACATAACATAGTTAATGGTTTAGGAATATTGACAAAACAATAAATGATAATCTAGTATTTTCCTTTATAACAACCAATTCATTAACCATCCAGATTCAGAAAATTATATCTTTATATATAAAGTATAATCACAAAATTATTTCATGTACCAATTTTGAAAACAATATTGTGTCAGTTTGCTCTGTTCAAGTGTATTGGAATTCCCATTGATAGCATTGGCCAGATTAATCGATCGAAACCCCAAATCAAACTTAACAATTCAAACAACACAATATAAAACATTTTTATATTAGTCACAAATGATAGTATGATTCAATTACAATATAAAACAACTCAAAATTCTCTCATAGGATGATTCAAAAATGGATTTAGAACAAGAATAGAGATTCAATTTTAGAGGAACCCTAATCATAGGAAATTCCAACTAAGAAGATAGGCTTGAAAGGAAGATAAGGTAATTAAATTATAAAAGAGAAAAGGTGGATAGACATATATAAATCGCGGTGACCTTAACCGAGGAAACCGAGATTAAAAAACAAGAATATCATCAACGAAAATGGAGACAAACACGAGGAGAACATCGCGGAATACGCGATTCAAGAGATTGACGAAGAAGGCAGGAGCATTGGTTAATCCAAAGGGAATGACTAACCATTCATAGAAACCATTTGTCCGGGAGGAAGGACAACAGGTTGAGCTCCAGGAGTAGGGTCGATGCGGAATTCAATTTCCCGCTTGGGAGGAAGAGAAATGACTTCACCAAATCATCAGGATAACCCCTGACTATCGAGTGGAGTCAAGATCACTAGGCTGAGAATCATGCGAAAAGGTAAAACTGTCTACAAAATCTTGAGGCATTCGACATTCGATCACAAGAGAATTACCCGGGTAGTCTTCTAGGGAAACGGTTTAGGCTTTGCTAGAAAATAACAACATCAAAATCGAGGACATAGAATTCTCTGGTAAATTGACGCCTGTTGTAAAGGAGTTTCACCCCTTTGCAAATCAAACTAAGGTTGGTGGAGACTGCCGATGGGATTAGTCGCACAAAAGGATAAAGTTGATAATTGAGGTTGAAGCTATGGGATGCTCCAGTATCAAGAAGAACACGAACAAGAAGACACGAATGGATTTCCGAACGAGGGAAATTTTCAAGATTAAAGGAGATCCTTATCAAAGAGGGTCTTACAAAGAAATCTTAAGCTCGAACGAATATGATTCTGTAATTAATTTTACTCCATATGCTAAGTTCTGCCTAAACCAGAGCTATGATACCAACTGTAAAGACCAGCTATTTCAAACCATTCAAATCGACAATCATCTGCTCATGTCAGACTTAAATTGCTCAAAACAACAAATTGTTAATTTTTTTGGCAAAACTTAGCATATATAGTAAATAAAATCAATCGCAGAATCACAAACACAGAGTAATATAACAATAAGTAGCGAAATAGATAAAGAGTAGTTCATAAAGCTATTATATAAACAACAAAGTCAGACAAAATACAGAATATAATCCCAAGTACAAGTAGTCTCAAATACAAAAGTAACTGACAGGACTGAACATAAGCAACTGGAAATAACTGAAAGCTGAATAGATAAAGGCAGATCTTCAAGTAAAACTCCAAGCTCCAAAGGTGAGTCTCAAATGCTATAACACTCAGTCTGACCCGAGCATAAAGAAAAACCCAAAACACTCGAGTCAGGATTAGCATCTTATATCGGTAAATTCAACTCAAGTGAAATGTCAACTGAAATACAAATAACTTAAAGGATGTTCGGGATTCCCATCCTCTAAGGATCCGTTAAACTATATACATACATAGTACAATACGCTACATATATAATGTCTATAGTAAAGTAAACTATTAAAATAGCGTTAAGGCGTTACCCATATCCCCCTTAACACATTTTATATAATGCTGTAGTTTATACAGTACAGTAAACTCCACCAAACCGGCGGATTATCAGGGAGCACTCCATAAGTACGACACAAACCAAACTCGTAGAAGGCGCGATAAGGCATGTGATAAGGCACGCGAGGCAATGCCTAGGGTAGGATTCTACCTTTTTGCAGAACCGGGTTGGTGGTAACGCATAACAGCTACTACCGCCCACCTCGAGACACACTCCTGTAATCAATCGAAGGTGCACCCAAATCAAATCACAAGGTAATAGAATGGTATCAAAGAAATGTGCCCGATCGGAGGTATGACCTCACTTGGCCCAGGTATAGCTCATGTTTTAGCCACATCAAGCCAACTCGCGGGAGTCAGGGCTGCGTTAATACCTCATAAAGAACCGTTGCCAAACCATCCTACTTCATTCTAAAATCTCCACCATGTACACATTTGTTAAAGTGGTTTTGGTATTGGCAGAGAGTATGACAATATCATCATATTAGAACCCATAGTAAAATAGAAAGCTTCAGCAAATATACATATACATATATATAAACTAATATATATAAACATATATATCAACACAATACATATTAAAGCTATTACAACAAAAATTATTTCAAAATATTAACATGTATACTTTAAAACATATATACTTTAAAATGAACAAAATAACAATTTCTTAAAACATTTTTTTTAATAAAAAGCAATGATCAAGCCTATTCATGTCCAACCATACTTACCGAGCTCAATCAGAAACCTGCTCACGCCACTGAGCACGGCAAACAAAAGGGAATGAGTGGTTACACCAATCTATATATATAAACACGTTTATAAAAGAAAAGAGAGGCTGCAGGCTACATGCAAACTTAGTAAAGCTTGGGTTTGGGTGACCGGCTACAAGGTGGTGTTGCCATTGCGGAGTCGCTGAGGGGTTCAGGAAGGCCAAGAATCGCCTACTGCGGTGTGCGTGTGGGAAGCTGAGCGTGGGCAGATTAGGAAGTATGGTCGAGTGGTTGAGATAGGTGAAGGAGGAAAGGTGGTGTGTGCGCTGATGGGGGCGGGTTTCTGATGGGGTCGGGTTGCGGGTTATTGGTGCAGTGCGCAGGTGGCTACTGGGTTAGGTTGGGTTGCCGACTGACAAGGCTGACAGGTGGTGCTCAGCTGCGGCAGGTCAGGGGCTCTGAGGCTGTAGAAGAAGACGGTGATGGGTTGAAGGGTGGGCGAAGAATGCGGAAGGTGGAAGACGACGTGGGGTTTCGGTTGGACGGCGCACATGTGGGAAGATGCTTTGGAGAGGGAGGCGAAATATAGGAGGATGGATCGGAGCTTGGTTGAGGCTGACGTGGGCTTTGATGAGGCTGGCGGTCGTAAGGGTCGTGCTAACGTGGAGGGGCTTGCATGGGGCAGGGGAATGGAGGTGGCTATGGTGCGTTTTTGCTTTGGAGATGATGGGCGGAAGGGCACGTGAGCACTTTCAGGTGGAAGGAAGCAAGCTCCAGATCAAAAAAATATGTGCTATCACTTTTTTTTCACCAAGAGGTGGTGGAAGGCCGTGGGATGGTGAGAGGGTGTGGTAGGCGATGGGTTTGATGTAGACTACAGGTGGCCATGGAGTGTTAAGGAGATGGCGGTAGCACAAAAATATAAAAGCTTTGCAAAGAAACGAACAGGCTATTGAGGTATCAGGTGGAAACCATGCAAAATGAAGAGACATGTATATATTTTATATATATTCCTTTTTTTATAAACAGAATGCCGAGAAAAATGAAGAGCTAGATATGAAATGAACAACCAATATAAATAATCAAATAGTGGGAATATTAATATGCTACTGGCCATTCATTTTCACGGTGGATTTTGAAAGGACACAAAAGACCAAACAGGTATTGATATGGATAACCGTTTTACAGATTTCGTCACGTACCAGATGCCGAAATTCACAAATGAATATGCTACGGAGATCAGCACGATGAGATGAACAGAACGACACACAGATATCAGTGATACGACCATTCTATCAAAAATCGATATTCGCAGCCAAACTACTGTTAATTCGCCGAAAATAAGATAAACGAAGCTAAAGCAGTCCAACTTTGGTGAAATGAAATATGACTGTCATCAGAAAATGGTTTACAAATTTATTGTGTAAAAATATTTAGGTTTCGAAAATATTTTATTTCCATCAATTTAACTGATTTAAATTGAAATTGAAAATTACACAATAGAACTAACTTACATATTTTCCAATGAAAATTTGTCATTTGCTATGTTTTAATAGATGCATCTTAAATATCTTTTTTTCATTGAAAAATTTTATTGTTATATTTTCAAGCAAAATTTCAGTTAATTACGTTATAAAAACCGTTAAAATTTACGGGACATTACACATTAAGTCTCAAGTGATAAATTGGTCCTTAATAACACTATTTGATCAACATTAATTACGAATATTCATTATAAAATAAGCCTATTATAATAATAATATCTTTTTTTATAACAATGGTGATGTGTTAGCTATGGAAAATATAGAGGTGATTATTTTGTTTGATTATTTTGGAATTATAAACTAAGCCATATTTTTGAGAAATAATTATTTAATCATATGATTATGAATCATATAGTAATCATGATTTGTATATAAAAAGATTAAGGTCAAAGTACATATTCAATGGGAGCAAAAAAGAGTTAATGAACTCTTTGGATTAATACATGTAGATGTATGCAGTCCAAGGTCTATTGATACCAGACCCGATCCACTTACTTCGTTAAATCACTGATGAATTATCATAGACATGAATATGTATATTTGATACACAAATAGTATATCTTCGATAAGTTATAGAATTTAAAGTGGAATTAGAAAAAAAACGTGCAAAGGAATTTAAATCGATGTGGTTAGAATATAGTAACCAACAATGATGAGAATAAAATTGTAAATTACAGTTGTTGCAATTAACGTAATTGATTTGTCGATCAAGATATTTAATTTGAAATTTATTCACATATCACGTAATATGACTTTGAAATTTGGAACATCTTGACTAGAATAGAACTTTTGAGTAATGATTTAGAATAGACTATGTGCACATAATGACCAAAATGTCAAGATGTCAGTGGGAGCGCAGGCTGAGCTTGTAAGATCCAATAACTGATATGATAGCATCATTCGACAAGTGTTAGATTTGAGTAAATATTTTGAGAAAGAAATCAGATAGTTTGATTTTCGACCAAAATGCAGAGGAAGAATGTGTCTGCAAGATAGAATATTAAGGGGACTAAGATATTTCTAAGACTATAAGTAAGGATGTTGGGTTTTTCCCAAACGACATACATAGGCACCATATTAAAATGTTTACCGTGTAGCATATGAGATGGATTACTTATGCATCGACAATAGAAATTATCATACATGTTATGTTGTCTACTCGGTCACATTTCTCTTGTGTACTTGGTGCATTGAGAAAATATTAAATCCCAGCTAATATCGCTATATGGTAGTTATGAGTAATCTAGAGTATTCATGAAGTATTATAGAATTATTTATGTAAGTAATAAACATATTATGAAGGAGTTTTCGGACATGAACTTCATAAGTGATATCAAATATAGTTTATCAATCCTAAATTCATGTTCAACTTTTGTTGAGAATCTTTGAGTTAAAATTGTTCCAAATGAGTAGTTGTGATGACCCACAAATCCGTACCATTTTCCTCAACAATAAACCACACATGTCCGACGCAAAAAGCACAGAATGATGGAAAGTCATGAGAAAGAAAAGAAGAGAGAAGAAGAGAAGAGAAGAAAGAGAGAAGATAGAACCAAACAAAACAATACAGAATCTCACAACGCAGCGGAAAACATATAATCATATCAATGATCTTTACAAAACAGAAAGTATACAACATCAATCAGAGTTCAAAAATCAATCACTAATCATCAGCCTACAGTTATAATAACCTGTCCTTACAATTGCTGATAATATAAATAACAAAGTAGTGGATAATAAACAGATACATGTATCCAAAAATGAAGATCTCCAGCTCGCCTGCTGAAGCTTCAAAAGCATGAAATCTGAACCTGTAAATATACTCGGTCTGACCTGAGCATTGAAAGGGAAGAACTCCCGGATCAGTCTGGTAAACCAGCGTGAGAAACACACTCAACTGAATTTATTAAATTACCAAACTTTCCTTTCAAAACAAAAGTATCTCGTAAGACACGCCCACACATAAATACGGACATGTTTTTACCTTACGATAACCAAAACATTTCATATCAAATCATCTTATATTATACCAGTGTCTAGTATACAAATAATAGTAATCATAGCCGAAATGGTTACCCATATAGCATTTCGGGGCTATTCATTACGCCAATACAAACAAAACCGCAAGCTTGTAGTGGAGGTTGGATTTCCATACAAATGACCAGGTGAAGGGACTACCTTTCGGTAGTACATCTCTAGAGGAATGTACCGAGGAAACTCACATGGGAACCTCTACCAACACAAGACCGGCCTACCTCTATACCTAGGTAGTACCGAATATATCATCCCCTGTTCGTTCCTGACCATTTCCGAGGGCCCTCATAGCATACAAACCACAATACTTTACATCCCGAACGTCATAGCGGAAAGAAATATATCTAGAAGGGGATAATCATATCCTAATTGGGAATGACCCACTTAGCCTTGCCGCATCCAACCCTGTCTCGGTCATTTCCGGTTGATGAGGCCAAAGAGGTAACGATTACCTTTAACATATCACATATCACATCATCTTTTTGAATGCCACATTCGCCATTTCCGTTGACTACTAATTGCCTTTCACAAAAATACAATCCTTGAGTTCGTACGTCTCAAGGAAGGGTGTTAAGCTAAGAGAGATTGCCTTCTCCGCCACCAAAAAGATGTACGTTTGTAAAAACCAATATACGTAATCTCAGAAAATGCAATGTCAGACATTCATCCATACAAGTTGTCCAGGAACAGGACAAACTGAAGGTACTCTCCAACCATATCCTATCGGGAAATCCCTAGGATTAGTAGCGAATAGTCCTTGCATTAGATATTTCATAACAAAGAGACTACTGCTACTATATGTATATTGGGATTTTAACCCCAAATGATCAACAAGCGGTCCTTCACTATGAAAATCCTAAACATCAATATCATCAATAACCTACACAATCGTCATATAAATGTTGGTCCGAAGTGGTTTTCGGACGAACCGATCCCGGTCTCTTCGCACCAACAACGCAAAAGCGTTTCTCAACATCACACAGAAACTAAGTCTCATAGACTTTTCACGTCTCCAACTTTCAACTCGCTATCCTTCGGCCAAGAAGGAAGCTCAATAGATTGGAGTAATACTCCGCACTACACGAATCAACATCCTCAACACAAACGATAATCAAGCCTATACAGATGGCTACGTACTAAGTGTACAACTAAATAGTTCCCACATCAAGTCAAGGAACTAAAATGGCTAAATTTGATAGTCGGTTATTTAACTATCAAAGCAAACAAACAAATATTTAGCACTATAAGCAATCACTAGGCCCTTTTAATTAATCTTTTATTAATTAAATCACTTTCTAGATATTCACTTAAAATTATCTTTAAAAAGATATAATTCCCAAAACCATTTCAATATTCTATATTTTGAAAACATTTCCATATACTTAGTTAATAATAACTAAATTCATACTTTACCCTATTTTCAACACTTAGAAAATATTACATATACATAAATCATGATTAAGTATATATTTTATTCTTTAATGAAAACATTCTCTTAAACATTATTTATTTGGGTCAAAATGAATGTTGCGTAAAACATCGTTACGACAACCCGAAATCATCAGTATAGGGATTCGATAATTAGATAGATATATAAATCCCAGCAAAACATATTCTTTCGAAAATCATTTACTATAACAATAGTGTTATAATCCATGCTTCCCTTACTTCTCGAAAATGTCTATTTCAACAATGAATGTTGAAATCTATGTATTCGATACTTAACACTTTTTAAAACATCTTCAAATCATTTAACTTCATTTAAAAGATCACTTTTCAAAACATTTATTTAATTTAAAAGATTATTCACTATCCAAAATCGTGAATAAAATCCCTAACCAAATTCATTATTTCTACACATTTATTAAAGGATTATTCACTGTCCAAAATCGTGAATATATTCCTTAAAAAAGCTTTATATTTAACTTGTCAAATTCAATTGATTTCGATTTATAAAACAATGTTTATAAATCATATTTCTATTTTATAAAAACTTCTATTTATAAAATTCCTTTACTGACAAGTTCCATTTATCTCATTTATATTCCAAAATCCAATTATAAGTTAATTTACTTATAAATCATCTATTTACAAATTCATTCTTTTTATAACTTCATAAATTTATAAATCTTATTCACTTATAAGATTCATTTACAACTTCATTTTAACACTTATAAAACTCCTTTATAATTCCCTTATTTTGATTTATAAAAATATCCATTTTATAAATCTTATCTATAAATAAACCATTTATAATAAGTCAAAAATATCAATTTAACTATTTTACCAAATAGTTAACTCCATATTCCAAAAATCATATTTTGATTATTTCACAAAAATCATAATTTTTATAACGTAAAAATTATAACTTCTTATTTATTTAAAATAAATTCAGTTCCTTAACAATTCAAAAATATATACTTTCAAATTCACTTTGAAATCCTTATTAAATTGAAATCATCAATTTAATATTTTTTAAATTCCAAAAATAGGCCCAGAGCTGCAAAAATGCTAAACAAGGTAATCACATCAACCATATCAATCCTGGCATCCAAAACATCATATATTATATAATAACATCATATATAACAATATCTGTAAATAAAATCAACACTGGTGAGGAATCCAGTTGGATCCCTCCAACCTATCACCTGCAATAAATATACATATTAGAAATATGTACAATGTCCACTTCGAGGCAGACGCGCGTACAAAAAGTCATCCGCTCATACACGAGAACGTATAGGGTCTCATCTGCTCCAATAGGCAGGAATATATCCAAATCAATCAATATATATATCATATATCATATATCACCCAAACAATTATCAAACAGTACAAAATAAATTTTGTTCTCACTTATATAAAAATATAAGCGAGTCAGAAAGAGTGAGTTGTACTCACTTTGGTTCCAATAGCCGTTGCAGTGTTTTATTCCGAATAAAATTAAACGAGCTTTTAATTTTACCCAAAATTTTCCTTAGCTCCAATTAACACCAATCTAGCTCTATCGCGTAGTGTTCATCAATATGATCCCAACGTAATTTGTTTCATAAAAAACGGACCTTGTATGAAGAAGTAACGCATTTTAAAACATTACAATATTTAAATATATAATGATTTACAATTTCTTTTTATTTTTAAATATTTATTTTACCCTTAACCAATCACAGCCATGCATTTCAAATCCCACAAATCCAGGCCGTTGGTTTTTTATTCCTTCTTCTTCGTTAAACTTCGAACCGTATAACCCATAGCCGCCTTTCTTCTCGAATTGCCGTGCCACCATCTATCGATCGTGACTTGATCGAACACCATCAACTCGAAGCCCCCACCGCCGTGCACCACCACCCCAAGCCCCCTGAAGCTCAGCCATCCCCTTGCCTTGAAAATCATGCCTGAAAGCCAGCCAAATGCGGCTAATTTCCTCTCTTCATGTCGCTCTGATTTAGATCATAGCCGTTGGATTTGCTCGTCTCGATGAGCTCTACGATTTTCTAGTTGTACGTTTTGGATGAAAGTGGATGGATTAAGAGGAAAATGAGGAAGAACGAGGGGGATTTCCAGCCCCATATACATTAGTAGCGGCTAGGGTTTAATTGGATTAGGGTTTTGCAAAATAGAAAAAGGTGTGGCCTTATATAGAAAATTTTCACGCACTATTCATCCTAAAAAAATTTCGAACTCCAATCGAAGCGTGCTGCCTGGCGTTTATAATGTTTACCCCTATTTTGAACACAATGGGATATATATCGGAGGCAAATTCGATCGTATTCGGAAGATTGGTTTTCGAATCGACTTATTTTAATTAAAAATTTACTTAAACAAATTTCTACGCGTTGCAGCTTTCCAGGACTAAACCGTAACTCCGATTGACACGAAATTTGGAATCCTACAATAATATAACATTATGGATCCAGTGAAACTAGTTTCGTCGAAATCCGAGACCATGTCAAAAATGACTATTTTTACACGTTAATTAAATATTAAAATTTCCAATTTCAATAAATTAACTTTTAATTCAATTTCAAAAGTTTACTAACATCATTCTAATTCAAATAGAATTTAATTCAACATTATAAATCATTTTAATTCACATTAAATTCAAAATTCAATTATTTCTGAAATTTCAAATATTAAATTAAACAATTTAATTATCCAAATAAATCAAGATATTTGAAATATAAGTTATTCAACTTATAAAATCAACTTATGAATATTTAAAATCAATTAAATATCTGAATTTCGAATGACAAAAATTCTGGGTCGTTACAGTAGTGGTGGTTGATTCTACCAGATGGCTAAGTATATCTCCTTGAATAACGCTGCTATGAAAGCAATATGAACATAATTGCATGAATTTATAACTGACTTGCTTAATTTGATTCCAAACGTTTAGAAGCTCATGACTTTGTTTTGTGAAAATAATGTCGCAATAAAGAATGTGAAAGAACCTAAGGCTCACAATATCTCTAGACACATGCTCGGAAAGTGCCATGCGATAAAAGCAGTTTATCAATGACGAAAAAGGGCGGTTGATAGAGTAGATAGTAAAACAATATGGTAGATCCATCCGCTAAGGGACTAGCTCGATCGGTTCAAAACTAATCAAAGGTACAGGATTAAGATTCCATAGTTGACCCCAAGCGCAAGTGGGAGATTAAAAGAGTTAGGAGTATGCACTAGGGGAAATTATGTAATTTGTTAATATATCTAACTCTATAGCTGATCTTGTTCGTAATAAAGGTGTTTATTTTCTATTATATACTTTGCTATATTATGGTATAATTAATTAAATAATTAATTTAAAGTATAATAATAAGAAAATCCTTAAATAAAATGTAATGTGGTTGTAGTTGAAAATAGTTGAAATTATGAGTAGTTAATCATAAAATAAAATAACATTTTATTTTAGATATTCCTGGTCAAGATATTTAAAGAAAGGATATCGATACATCTATTCAGACCAGATTGTGTAATGCTCTCCAAATGTTGGACAGTGTTTTATTGATGGCTGCTAGGGGCACCAAGAGATTACATACTCATAGTTATTGGATAACTATGGAATGACTCATTCAAGAGTTTCCTACTGGTCAATAATAACTAGGTCAAGTAGGAAATCTCATGGTGATGATGTACACAGTTGCCTCGACTTGAGAATACTATAGGGATCCAATATGAATACTCCACTTTGATTATAAATAAATCATGGCATGGAGATCCACTGTAACGACCCAGAATTTTAATAAATTGATATTTGGAATATTTAATTGATTTAAATATTAAAAAGTTAATTTTATAGATTAAATAACTCGAATTTCAAATATAGCGATTTATTGGATAATTAATTGTTGAATTTAATAATTTAAAATTATTTAAATAATTGAATCTTGGGTCTTAAGTTAGATAAAAATGATTTCAAGGCTTATTTAAAATTCTATTAATAAGAATAAAGACAATAAAACTTTTAAATTGGATTTAAAAGTGATTTAACTAATTTTTAATAATAATTCGTTTTATCTAACGAGTGAAAATAGCCTTCTGGGGCACTATCATGGATTTCAACGAAACTAGTTTTATTGAACCCATAATAATGAATTATAATACACCGTCAAATTTCATGGTGATCAGATGAATCATTTGGTCCTGTGAGATCGAAACGCGTAGAATTTAATATTGAAAATTTAATATAATAATTGGGTTCAAAAAGCTATCTTCTACATATGATCGAACTAAGACTCGAGACAAGTTCCATTGGATTCAGAATAGGGGTATAACTTATCGAACGCTAGGCGGCACGCCTCGATAGGAGTTCAAAATTTTTAGACGTTTTGTAATTCGATATTTTAAATTAACAATTATATATATATATATATTGAAGAATGGTAAATTTTATTGATGCCTCAAAAAGACCAATACAAACTCACAAAGTCTTGAACACAAAAAGACAAAGACACGAAGCCAAACTGGCATAGTAAAACATATATTCCTCAGCAAAGCTAAAGTGTTGGCTCCTATTAGAAAGCTCTAAAACGAAAAGTCATGGCGGATCCACTTTCCAATCTCGAAGGATACTGCTCTCCAGCTCTGTCGCATAGGTAAAAGTCTTGCTTTTAATTCTTTTCACTAGTATCCTGACATCTTGTTCAATAGCAATCTGAATTTGGTGATGATTCTTTGCAGTTTTCTGGAAGACTCTTCGATTCCTTTCTTTCCAGAGATGGAAAACTGTAGTGGTGAGGCAAATAAGCTGCAGTTGGGTCAGCAAATCTTCTTTCTTGCGGGAACTCAGGTAAAGTAACTCATCTTCAAGGGTAGAAATTGCATGCATGTCTTGATTTTTACTCTTAACATGACTTAACACACGAGTAGAGTATTCGCATTCAAAAAATAGATGATTGTGTGATTCTGGGTGGGAATTACATAACTTACAGTTGAGATTGACTTCCATACCCCATCTAGCAAGCCTGTCAGCCGTAGGAAGTCTCAAATTAATGGCTTTGAAAGTCGTGAATGCCATCTTAGGGTTGTTTGATCGAGACCAGATAGGAGCTGCCCAAAATCTGTTAGAATGCTTAGTGCGTAGAGCTAACCAAGCACTATTGGTAGTAAAGATACCATCTTTAGTGTAGTTCCAAGTCCAAGTATCATTAGGTTCAGAGGAATAGATAGGAACAAACTTGACATCCTCAGCAATAACATGGAGTCCTTTCTGGTCAGGAATCCAATCACCATGTTGGATAATGGATGCTACTAGATCATCATACTCTCCAATACATGAAATCATACCCCAGCCATATTTGGCAGCAAGGGAATGTCCATTAATCCAGGGATCCCTCCAAAGATAAGTATCCCTACCATTAGCAATTCTCCTTAAGATGCATGTTTTCAAAAGTTCTCTGCTCCTTAATATGCATTTCCAAACCCCATATGAGTTAATATCCTCATGCATAGTCCAGAAGCTCCCTTTTAAATATCTGCACCTCATCCACCTAGCCCAGAGAGTGTTAGAGGTTAGAATTTTCCATCCATGTTTAACTTGATAAGTCTTCCTAAGGTCTTTGAGGTTGACAAGCCCAACTCCACCTTTAGATTTAGGTCTGGAGAGAATATCATAGCTGACTTTATGTAACCCCCCCTCCAAATGAAGTTAGCACATGCTGAATTAATTTTCTCAATTGAGTTGTCAGGAATGTGAAATGTTTGAAGCCAAAATCTAACTTTAGCAGTAATAACTGTATGCACCAATTCAATTCTACCAGCAAATGAGAGTAATTTAGAACTCCAACCATTAAGTTTGTCTCTAATCTTTCCAACTAGTTCACCACATTCACGGTCAGTAATGACATTAGTTGAGAGAGGAACCCCAAGATACTTGACTGGAAGCAAGCCTTCCTTAATTTGCAAAATATCCAAAATAGCTGTTTTGGAAGTGCAATATTTGCTAAAATAGCATTTTGACTTTGCAGTATTTAACTCAAGACCCACAAATAGATGCAATTGATTGAAAATATGAAGTAAACCCTGAGCACCAGTTGGGGTGGCTCTAACAGCAATAATCAAATCATCAGCATATATTAAATGATTGACAATAGGGTCATGTTTAAATAGAGGTTGAAACAATGAGTTATAGCAAGCTAATTCCATTTGAAGTGAGAAAAATTCCATGGCAACTGCAAATAAGTAAGGGGAGAGGGGATCACCTTGTCTCAAGCCCCTATTACTAGTAATGAAACCTTTAGGTGTACCATTAATGATAATGGAATAAGTGGGGGTGAAGATGCAGTCCTCAATAAGATTAATCAAGGAAGTAGGAAAGTTCATACAGTGTAAAACATGAATGATAAATTGTCTGTTAATTTTGTCATAAGCCTTATGTAAGTCAATCTTTGAACACATCTTGTCAGCTCCAGGTTTATTGAACTTCCTAATCAGCTCATGAGCTAGTAATGAATTCTCAGATATGTGTCTTCCTTTAATGAAAGCAGATTGACATTCAGAAATAAGATCAGGGAGAACCTTTGTAAGTCTATTACATATCACCTTACTGAGAATCTTATATAACACATTACAACATGCAATGGGTCTAAATTCTTCAATCCTTGAAGGACTTTCCACCTTTGGTATAAGAGTGATAAATGTGTGGTTTAATTCATGAAGAATTTTACCAGTGTTAAAAGATTCGTGAATAGCTTCTAACAGTTGATTTTTCAGGTGATTCCAATGGAGTTGATAGAACTTAGAGTTCCACTCATCAGGCCCTGGGGAAGAATCAGTGTGAATAGAGAATACAACAGCTCTTACTTCCTCCTCAGTGACTGTCTCTTGCAGCATCTGCATGCCCACATCAGTTATAAGTGCCCTGCAAGTGATATGAGGTAATGTTATCTTATTTTCACCATTATATAAATTTGTGAAATAAGAAATGGCTCCCTGTTCAAATTGAGAAATATCAGTAGCTAAATCCCCATGATCATTCATAGAATTAATAAGAGCATTACAATTCCTCCTAAAAGACATCTTAGCATAGAAAAATTTAGTACAGTCATCCCCTTGAGTGAGCCATTTCTCTTTAGCCATTTGTTTTGCTTGTATAGCTTGTAAATGAAAGTCCTCTTTGAGTTGCTCCTGAGTAGAGAAATAATTAGAGAGTAGATTGTCATTAAGAGGGTCTGCATCAAGAAGAGTCTGCATCTTTTCACACTCCTGTTGTAATTGACTTATAGTGTCCTGAGTCTTTGTTCTTTCTCTGTACCAATTTTTCAATCTATTCTTTAACTCCTTTAACATCATGACCATGGAAAACCAACTATTTCCATCCTGTTTAGGGATTAAATTGAAATCAACAACATCAGCATAACCTTCAATTAAGTGCCAGTGATTACCATATCTGAAAGGCCTTCCTTTAGTAAAATTAATATGTTGATTAAATTGAATATGTAAAGGAGAGTGGTCACTGGTTGAACTAGGAAGAACAGAAATTTTCAAATTAGGGATATTGGACAAGATTTTGTCATTAATAAGTACTCTATCAAGTCTGCATGCAATTTTTTTGACTTCACCACTAAACCAAGTAAATTTCAGGCCAGAGTGGATTGCTTCAGAGAGGCCAGCTGCTACAATACATTTTTTGAATTCCTCTGTTTGGGATAATCTAAGGGTACTTCCTCCTCTTTTTTCATTTGTTTTAAGAACAGCATTAAAATCCCCCATGACCATCCAGTTATGATTAATATGCTTGGATGTGTGAATTAAATAGGACCATAATTCTCTACGAAGAGAAGCCCAATTATGTGCATAAACAAAGGTGCATATGAAACTCAAACCACCCACATTAGTACAAGTAACAGTAATGAATTGTTCAGATTTGTCTTTAATAGAAAGGTCCCATATGGATTTGTGCCAAGTGATAAGGATACGACCTTTAGAAGATGCCGAATTATTGTCAATCCATCCCCAATCATCACCATAAAGGGTAGCAAAAATATTAATATTTTGATCCCCCATCTTATTTTCAAGAAAAGCAATTACAGTAGGATTAAATTTATTTCTAAGTTTGAAGAGGTCTAATCTTCTAATATCACCATTTAGACCCCTAACGTTCCAGCAAATAATAGACATTAAGAGTGTCGAGATTGGCTCCTCGTAACACGAGCCAGTGTGTTTCTTCCTTTCCTTTTTTTTCTGATTTGGATATAAATTGTTCCATATATTTTGGGTTATCTTCAGTATACTGGTCTGATAAATAAATCTCCTCATCTGAGTTTATGGATTCTACTTCCAATTCAATTCCCAACTGATTAATTTCCTGAATGTTATTAGGTGTATCATCATGATCCATATGTGATGGGGTTTGGACAGCGTGTTGGACATCATGCTGTACCACACTATTTGCAGGGGACTTATCATGTTGGACAGCAGGTAGATCAATACCAGCCTTTGGTGGGGATTCATATGTGTGATCAGCAGAATGGGCTGCAGCAGACTTAGACTGATCAGGTTGTTCAGCTGGTAGATGTACAGCAACAGCTGCTGAACACTCAGGGGGATCCTCAGCCACATAAGAATTACTCAGCTCTGCAGCATTCTGAAGGGCAAGCTTATCCAATGGAAACTCATTTATTTGTGCAAGATTATGAAGTGGAGAGCAATGTTTCTGCTTTGTTGAACAATTCTGTTCCTCCAGAATGGGCTGACTTCCCTCAGGAGTGGGACTTCCAGTACTAACGCAAGCTTCAGAATTATTTTGTTGTAAATCTTTGTGAATATTATGGTCTAGGGTATTTTTTGGCACTGAGCTGCTAGGGTTAAAATCTGTACCCTGGTCATCAGTATGCTCAGGTAGTATAGTAGTAGTAGTAGTATGTCCTGATGCTGATGCTTTGGGGATCCACTTTTGTGTAGTTGGGTTTAGGCATTGTGTATCACTGTGACCAAAGCAACTGCATGACTTACACAGAGGTGGAATAAACTCATATTCCACCTCTTGCTCATAAACTCGACCTTTGTTATCTTTTTCTCTAATTATTTTGGGAAAAGTGGCATCAGCTGTCACCTCTATTAATACTCTTGCAAATTTTAGTCGTTTAACTTTTCTAGTAAATTCATCAATGTCCAAAGGTTTACCAATAATGCTAGCAAGTTTACTAATGCCCCTAGCATTCCACAAAGATAGATGGAGGTTATTTAATCTCACCCAAATAGGGTATGTGTCTAACATGTCTCTTTCGAATTGAAAATTAGCATCCCATTTTTTCATAAAAATAAGCTTGCTATCCATAAACCATGGACCCCCATTTAAAACTGTATCAAAATCTGCATGATTTTCAAATTTTACCAAGTAGAAACCATTATCCCTAGAATAAATTTCCCATGAACCTTCTGGCTTCCAGACTCTTTTAATGTAAGCATTGAAATGCACATAGTAAGGTCGTTTACCCGTAAGATAGATAAAAATAGAGTTATTCCACATCTCATTAGATAACTGGTAATCCAAATCATCTATACTAGCGAAGTTACCTGAATTATCACTTGCTGGTTGATGAAAAGTAATATCTTCTTTGATAGAAACGTGTTTATCAAACAGATCTGACCAAGATCTTATACCCTGAGTCTTATTAAATTTAAAAAGAGACGCAGTAGTTTTAGGGTTAGACCAAGGATTAGAGGCTGCAGTTTGTTTTTGCTTCCCACGACGACGAACTTCCTGCCAGCCCTCCCGATCTTCATCATCGGCAGCGGCTGATGGTGGAGAATTAGATGCGGCGGCGGCCATAGTTTCCGTCATTTTTTCATGGTTTATATATATATATATATATATTTGAAGAAATATATATATATTATATGACCATACTTCCTTATACACCTTACCATGCCTCCAACTGTTCAAACCCATACTCCCCCTCCTATAAGTCATGGTCCAAATTAGAGAATGTTTTGTTTCTTTTTTTATTTTCAAATTCAAATAAGCCTCATCCAACGATCCTCATTGATCGGTGCCCATTCGAGCATCGTTGGGGAATGTCGTCAACTAGAAAGTTGTTCGTGACATCAAGACGAAGCAAATGAACGGTTGGATTGGCGTAGTTCGTGGCGTGGTGGTGTAGATTTCGAGATAAATGTCGTAGATGATTTTGGCCAATTGGTGCATTTCGAAGGTTTTTTTGGAGAGGGTTCCTGAAGGAGAAGTGTGGGGGACGTGAAGGGCTAGCAACGGCCAAAATTTGGTAGCCAATGGATTAGCGTGGCAACGGCTAGCAGCAGTTGAACGACAGTGGAGTTTTTCGCCTATTCTCAAGCTATAGGGTGAGTTGTAGGGCAAGGTCAGGTTCGTTGGGGCTGTGGTGGTCAAGGCGATCATTTAGGGAAGTGCGGCGGTATCAAGTGGTGGGTGGTGGCAGCGGCGTTGAAGGAAAGTTGGGCGCTAGGTTCGGTTAGTTTGCGATGAGAGAGGATTAGGAGGGAAGGAGAATTAAAAATGTAATTGGAGTTTAATTTTATAATTGGTTTATTATATTATTAATTTAAATATCGATAACTTAATTATTTAATAACTTTTGCATTAGAGATCCAATTGAGACGCAAATTTTTGTGTTGCGCTCGTAATGACAAAAGCTTCGCGAGTTTGGATGAATTTGGAGACAACTGAAATTTAGGCTAAAATCGGACGTCATTCATTTTGGTTCCAAACCGGAACGCCCTGGCGACAACAGAAATTTCGGTGAGTTAAACTCACCTTTTTGGTTAACTAGTTTGATATATAGTTGATAAAAATTATTGGATGATTGTTTGGATGAATTACTATATTTATTAGTTCGTTTGGATATATTCCAGCCCCTAGAGCGGATGAGACCCTATTACATTCTCATGTAAGAGCGAATGACCCTTTGTATACGAATCCCACCTCGAAGCGGTTGATTATATTCTATACTTATATACCATTTGTGATGCAGGGAAATGGGTCGGAGAGATCCAATAGGATTCCTCAACAACGTTGATTTTATTTACATATATATATATATATATATATTTGTGTGTGCAGATATATATGAGCTTTAATGCAGGGGAAACAGGTTAGAGGGATCCAAAGGGATTCCTCGCTAATATTGAATTATCTCAATAATATTCAAATTTATATGAATTATTGGATAATCAAACCGACTATGGATACTATGGTTATAACATTGTTATATGTTTGAAAACTAAAACCCAGTAGTGATATAAAATCAATATCGATATTGGTTAAGCATTGGGTAGCTATTGGCCTTAAATTTGTAGTTTAAAATAATATAAATTATCATTTGAATTGGAATTGGTTTTTGAGATAGGAAATGATTCTCAAATCCGAAATTGGGTTTCGAAAATATTTTGTTTTAGGATTATTTAATTATATTAATATTGTTTTAAAGTTATTTAATTAAATTAATATTGTTTTAAAGTTATTTAATTAAATTAATATTGTTTTAAAATTATTTAATTATATTAATATCATTTTAAAGTTATTTAATTATAGTAAGATTATTTTAAGATTATTGTGAAGACCCGCACCCGACACCCTCTGAATCCGACAATAAACCACACATGTCCGAACCAGAGTGCACCGATTGCAGTTAATCATGAGAAAGAAAATAGAGGGTGATAAGAAAGAGAGAAGAAAGAAGAAGAGAAGAGAAGAAGAAGAGAGAAGAAAAACCAAAACAATACAGAATCTCACATCGCAGCAGAATAACATATAATATAGATCAATTATCTTTTCAAAGAGAAACTGTAATATACATAATCAATATCAGAGTAAACAATAAATAATCACTAGCTTGGACAGTTATACTAACCTATCCTCACAATTGCTGATGATTTACAACAACAACAATGCAATGCAGCGGAAAAATAAACAGATACGTGTATACGACATGAAGATCTCCAGCTCGCCTGTTGAAGCTCCAAAAGCACCAAAACTGAACCTGTAAAATACTCGGTTTGACCCAAGCATTGAAAGGGAAGAACGCCCGGATCAGTTTGGTAAACCAGCGTGGGAAAACACGCCTCAACTGAATTTATAAAGTTATTAAAACTTTTCCTTCATCAAAACAAAAGGTATCTCGTAAGACCGAGTCGTAAATAAATACCGACAAGGTTTTTACCTTACGGTAACCAAAACATCTCATATCAAATTCTCGTTATATTATAATAGTGTCTATTGCACACAAATAATATTAAAATAGCTGAAATTGTTACATTATTAAATTCCAGCATACACCTTGTAATACAAGGATTTTTACAATAGAAAATGGCAGGCACGTATTGGATTTTGGATTTTCATACAAATGACTAGGTGAAGGAACTACCTTCCCGAAAACTCGGTACACCTCTAGAGGCATGTACCTAGGGTCCAGATACTAGGCGCCTAAACCAACACAAGACCGGCTACCCCTTCCTGGATAGTACCAAATATGTCATCACTCCAGTCGTTACGGACCTTTAATCGTGGCCACAAGCATACATCAACAATAATCAGATACATGACGTCATAGCGTGTAAAGATATATCTAGAAGAGTGATGACATCTCCTAATGTGAGCGACCCATTAGCCTTGCTGCTTCAATCCCTGTTTCAGTCATTTACTAGGGAGTGAGGCCAAAGAGGTATCGAATACCTTTCACATATCACATATCAAAAATCACTTATCACATCATCTTTGAATGCCACATTGCCATTTCCGTTGACTACTAATTGCCTTCCACAAAAAATACAACCCTTGAGCTTGTACGTCTCAAAGAAGGTGTTAAGCTAAGAGAAGTTGCCTCCGCCACCACTAACGTACGTTTGTAAAAACCAATGTACGTAATCATAAAAATAGACTGTCAGACACTCATCCATACAAGTTGTCCAGGAACATGACAAACCGAAGGTACTTTCCTACCACATCCTGTCGGGAAATCCCTAGGATTAGTAGCGAATAGTCCTTGCATTGGATATTTCATAACGAATAGACTACTGCTACTATATGTATATTGGGATTTTAACCCCAAATGATCAACAAGCAGTCCTTTACTATGAAAATCCTAAACATCAATATCATCGGCCAACCAACACAATCGTCGTATAAATGTTGGTCCGAAGTGGTTTTCGGATGAACCGATCCTGGTCTCTTCGCACCAACAACGCAAAAGTGTTTCTCAACATCACACAGAAACTAAGTCTCATAGACTTATCACATCTCCAACTTTCAACTTGCTATCCTTCGGTCAAGAAGGAAGCTCGATAGATTGGAGTAATCACTCCGCACTATACGTATCAACATCCTCAACACAAAGAATAATCAAGCCTACACAGATGGCTACGTACTAAGTGTATGACTAAATAGTTCCCACATCAAGTCGAGGAAATAAAAATGGCCAAATTTTGATAGTCGGATATTTAACTATCAAAGCAACAAAAAAAATCCAGCACTTAAGTAATCATTGGGCCTGATTTCATTAATCGTTTATAAATCAATACACTTCCCAATTATTCACTTCAAAATATCTTTAAAAGGTAATATTCAAAACCATTTCACTTACTGGATTTTTGGAAAACATTTCCGTATACTTATTTTAATAATAAGTAAGTTCACAAATCCTTTTATTTTCAAACCATTTAAATGCCATTTTATAATATAACATTCCAAAACATCCATTTTATTTAAAGGATTATTCACTGTCCAAAATCGTGAATAATTCTCTAACCCAATTCATTCTTCTACACATTTAATTTAAAGGATTATTCACTGTCCAAAATCGTGAATATGATTCCTTTAATAAACTTACATATTTACTTATCAAATTAAATTGGTTTCAAATTTATAAACAAGGTTTATAAATCCCATTTACATTTTATAAACTTCCATATATAAAATTCCTTTTTAATGAATTTCTATTTCTATCTCATTTTATAAGTCAAAATCCGATTATAAGTTAAATTACTTATAAATCTCTTTTATTTGCCAATTCATTCTTTTTATAAATTTATAAATCTTATTTACTTATAAGATTCAACTATAACTTCATTTTAACACTTACAAAATTCGTTGGTAATGCCATTACTTTTTCTTTATAAAATATCAATTTTATTAATCTCATATATATAAAAACCATTTATTATAAGTTAAAAATCCCAATTTAACTTATTTTAACAATTTTATAAATCTTATAAATAAGCCATTTATAATAAATTCAAAAATCTCAATTTAACTTATTTTTAACAAAATAGTTAACTTATATTTCCAAAACTATATTTTTGAATATATTTCATAAAGCTATAATTTTTTATAACTTAAAATTATAACTTCTATTTATTTAAAATAAATCCATTCCTTTAATCATTCAAAAATCATATATTTCAAAATCACTTTGAAACCCATATTAAATTGAAATCGTCAATTTAATATTTTTAAATTCTCCAAAATAAGGCCCAATGCTACAATAGCACTAGATAAAGGCATTCACATCAATCCAAACATCATATATCACATGATAACAGCATATATAACAATATATGTAAACAAAAATCAACACTGGTGAGGAATCCAGTTGGATCCGTCCAACCTGTGACCTGCAACAAATATACATATTATAAAATATGAACAATGTCCGCTTCGAGGCAGACGCGTGTACAAAAGGTCATCCGCTCATACACGGGAACGTATAGGGTCTCATCTGCTCCAATTGGCAGGAATATATCCAAATACCAATCAATATATATATATATATATATAATATATCACATGTCATCCAAACAATCATCAATAGGCATAAAATAAATTTATTTCTCACTTATATAAAAATATAAGTGAGACAGAAAGAGTGAGTTGTACTCACTTTGCTTGCAGTCATCGCGATAGCGATTTATTCCAATTAAAATTAAATAAGCATTTAATTTTAACCAAAATTTTCACTAGCTCAAATAAATCCCAATCCAGCTCAAAAATGTAGTGCTCGATAATAACCCAACGCAATTCGTTTCGTTAAATTTGGACCTCATATGAAGAAGTTACACGATTTATAAGATTACACGAATTTATAATCATATAATCACATCATTAAGAAATTAGTTACCCTAAATTAAATCATGGCCATTGATTTCCTTGATCCAAGATCTGTCCGCTCATCATTGCTTCTTCCCCATCGCATTTTCACTCCCCTAGGTTCACGTTTGAACCCATATGCACGCCACTTCATCTATTGCCGCGCCCTCCCATCGACGATCAGAAGTCGATCAAACCATGTCAGCGCGAGCGCCATACCACGCTACATCCACGACCCTAGCCTCATCACGCTCGGTCATCCCCAGGCTGAGAAATCGCCTCTCCAATGCATGCCCTTCGAATGCATATTGCCGCTGATCCACCTCGCTAAATTCGATCTTGACCGTTGGATTAGTAGAGCTTGTTGAGCTCTACATTTTTCATTTAGGGGTCGAAGCTTGATATTGAGTGGATGAAGAGATCGAAGGGGATAAAGGTGGATGTTTTCTGGCCATTGAAATATAATAGCAGCGGCTAGGGTTTAGAAATTAGTGTTTGAGTGAAAATTGTGAAATGTTTGGCCTTTTATAGAAAATTTCGCGACACTATTCACTCGAAAATTTCCAAACTCCAAACAAAGCATGCCGACTGGCATTTATAATATTTTACCCCCATTTCGAACACAATAGAATATATATATCGGAGGCCAATTCGATCGTATTTGGAAGATAGGTTTTCGAATCGACTTATTTAAATTAAAATTTACTTAAACAAATTTCTACGCGTTTTAGCTTGCCATGACTAAACCGTAAATCCGATTGACACGAAATTTGAAATCCTACAATAATATAACATTACGGATCCAATGAAACTAGTTTCGTCGAATCCGAGAACGTATCAAAAACGACTATTTTTACACGTTAATTAAATATTAAAATTCCCGATTTCTGTAAATTTACTTTTAATTCAATTTTAAAAGTTCACTAACTCATTCTAATTCAAACAGAATTTAAAACAATATTATAATTCATTTTTATTCACATTAAATTCAAATTTCAATTATTTCTGCAATTCAAATATTAAATTAAAATTTAACTATCTAAATAAATCACTATATTCGAAATATAATTTATTCAACTTATAAAATTTACTTTTCAATATTTAAAATCAATTAAATATTATAAATTCAGACGATTGAAAAACTGGGTCGTTACATTCTTCCCCCTTAAAAGAATTTCGTCCCCGAAATTTCTAAGTAAGAAAAGATGCTACAACTCCATTAAATTTTTAAAATAATTTAGTTGAAATAGATTATCAATTCTTTTAAGTGTTTAACTTTCACAAAACCAAATAGTTAAAACTTTTTATATAAACTTTTCTAAAGTTTCCAAATTCATTTATAGTTATTAACTAATACCATTTCAAAAGTCAACTAATATCATTTCAATTTATAACTAAAAAAACCAAAATTTTTAGTTATAAAAAATTTTCAAAATTTCCAAAAAATTTCTGACGCCTTAAAATTTCAGAAAAATTCGCCAAAGTTTCCTTTGCGCGGTTCGATCGTAGTAAAATCACAATATATATAATCACAAATATACATCTCATCTTCGAGGATGAGGCATCCCGTAGGGGAAAAGTGTAAAAGTACGATATGTAATTCGAGATATGTACCTTATATATTATTAGCAAGCATATACGGCTAATATAGCGTGAAAGCGAGCTCCAAATGCGAAGCAAACGCCATCTGCACCTACTAAACACTCAAAAAACCATAAGAACATACATATGCAAGTAATATCAACATATATAACACATACTATACAACTATCATATGGAAATGAAACAAATGCAACATAAGCAATCATCAAACAACTAACATCCAACTAACAACCATCCAACAAATTTACAACCAAATTGGTTCGTAACCAAATCAATATTCATTCCAAATTTTATTTACATTCACTTGATTTGGTTTTCAATTCATTCACATTCATTAATCATAATTGATTATATTCAATTTTATATTGGATTCAATTTTGCTACATTCACTTTAGATTAAATTCATAGTTACATAGTTTACATTCAACTGATTTATATCCAATCCAATTAAAATTTATTAACATTCATTTGTTATTAACATTCACTTCATTTACATTCACATTCATAACTTAGTATATTTCTTATAATACTAATACCTTTTTGATTTATTTTCTAAATCACTTACTTAAGTTCGATTTACATTTTTATACAACATTTCTAATGTTTATCATCAATCGACAACTTAAGTTATATTCCCAGTTTTTATCCAACAACATTTCAACTTATATTCAATTCATTTATATATTTAAGTTGAATTTAGTTTATTAACTCAAGTTTATATTCATTTCCATTTCTTCACTTAGCTCATTTAATTCTTTTCATTTAACTTAAGTTAATCTTCATTTATTTACTTCATTTCAATAATTCACTTTATTAATTTACTTTGATACCAAAATCAACTTCATTTAACCTTACTTAAGTTAACTTCCTTTCCAAACTTCATTTTATACTACTTAAGTTTCATCTTACAATTCAAATTCAGATTTCATTTCTTACAACTCTTATAAAATCAAATAGAAATTTGTTTTACTTACTATCTCTTAAATTATAAGTTATAATACTTATTTACTTAAGTTTTCATGAATATTTACTTAAGTTTACTTCATTCACATGCTACATTTCAATTCATAGTTATATAATCACTTTACGTCTTAAGTGGATATTCATTTTTATTTGATTCATTTCAAATATCGATCTATTTCATTTCAAATTCAATTCGATTTCATTTATTTAACTTTTCTTAAGTTAAACTTCAATTCACATAATTCAATTTACTAATTCAATATATTTAATTTCACTTAAGTTAAATTTTAATTTCATATTATAAGTCCTAAAACTCATTTCACTTATATTTATCAATTTCAAACTTGGATTTTAAATTCAAATTTGTTTATCACAACAAAACTTCAATTTTTAGTTTACTAATGGTAGCAAATCCATCACACAGAAACTCAAAAATGATACTGATGCTGCTGCACTCATCACCCTTATTATTTTCCAGCAAATGTAGTGAATTCAATGCTTTTTATTTCTTTCAAACTCTTTTATTTACAAATCACATTTATAAATTTATACTTATATAATTTCTCCATTTTACTTTGCTTATATAAGTTCATTCCAAATTTGTTTATTGTTGTTTAGATTTATAATAATAACAACTTTTTATTAAACACAACAATAACAACAAATGATAATAATCAAATATTACCATTCATTAACAACCAACAAATTTATATACTACTATATAAAATATAATCAAGGTAAAATTATTTCATTTACCCAATTTCGAAAACAATATTGTGTCCAATCTCCATGTTCAAGTGTTTAGAGATCCCTATCGATAACGTTAGCCAGACGCAACGATCAAAACCCATAAGCCACTCAACAGCTCAATCAACACAATATAAAACATTTTTGTATTCACTAACAAATACGTGCTCATATATATAATACACTCAAACTCAAACTAGGGTGCTACTGACCCTATCTATACTGAGTACACATCAAAGCCTAGGAATATACTAAATCTAAGCTCTGATACAACGCTGTGACGACCCGCACCCGACACCCTCTGAATCCGACAATAAACCATACATGTTCGAACCAGAGTGCACCGATTGCAAATAATCATGAGAAAGAAAAAAGAAGGTGAGAAGAAAGAGAGAAGAAAGAAGAAGAGAAGAGAACAAGAAGAGAGGAGCAAAACCAAAACAATACAAAATCTCACATCGCAGTGGAATAACATATAATATAGATCAATAATCTTTTCAAAGAGAAACTATAATATACATAATCAATATCAAAGTACACAATAAATAATCATCGGCTTGGACAGTTATACTAACCTGTCCTCACAAATGCTGATGATTTACAACAACAACAACAATGCAATCTAGCAGAAAAATTAACATATACGTGTATACGACATGAAGATCTCCAGCTCGCCTATTGAAGCTCCAAAAGCACCAAAACTGAACCTGTAAATATACTCGGTTTGACCCGAGCATTGAAAGGGAAGAACGCACGGATCAGTCTGGTAAACCAGCGTGAGAAAACACACCTCAACTGAATTTATAAAGTTATCAAAACTTTTCCTTTATCAAAACAAAAGGTATCTCGTAAGATCAAGTCGAAAATAAATACCAACAAGGTTTTTACCTTACGGTAACCAAAACATATCATATCAAATTCTCGTTATATTATAATAGTGTATATTGCACACAAATAATATCAAAATAGCAGAAATTATTACATTATTAAATTCCAGCATACGCCTTATAATACAAGGCTTTCTACAATAGAATATGGCAGGCACGTATTGGATTTTGGATTTCCATACAAATGACTAGGTGAAGGAACTACCTTTCCGAAAACTCGGTACACCACTAGGGGGATGTAACTATGGTCTAGATACTAGGCGCCTAAACCAAAACAAGACCGGCCTACCCCTTCCTGGATAGTACCGAATATGCCATCACTCCGGTCGTTACCGACCTTTAATCGTGGCCACAAGCATACAACAACAATAATCAAATACACGACGTCATAGCGTGTAAAGATATATCTAGAAGAGTGATGAAATCTCCTAATAGGAGTGACCTACTTAGCCTTACTGCTTCTATCCCTGTTTCAGTCATTTACCAGGGAGTGAGGCCAAAGAGGTATCGAATACCTTTCACATATCACATATCAAAAATCACATATCACATCATCTTTGAATGCCACATTGCCATTTCCGTTGACTACTAATTACCTTCCACAAAAAATACAACCCTTGAGCTCATACGTCTCAAAGAGGGTGTTAAGCTAAGAGAAGTTGCCTTCTCCGCCACCACTTATGTACGTTTGTAAAAACCAATGTACGTAATCATAAAAATGCACTGTCAAACACTCATCCATGCAAGTTGTCGAGGAACAGGACAAACCGAAGGTACTTTCCTAACACATCCTGTCGGGAAATCCCTAGGATTAGTAGCGAATAGTCCTTACATTGGATATTTCATAACGAAGAGACTATTGCTACTATATGTATATTGGGATTATAACCCCAAATGATCAACAAGCAGTCCTTCACTATGAAAATCCTAAACATCAATATCATTGGCCAGCCTGCACAATCATCGTATAAATGTTGGCCTGAAGTGGTTTTTGGATGAACCGATCCCGGTCTCTTCGCACCAACAACGCAAAAGCATTTCTCAACATCACACAGAAACTAAGTCTCATAGACTTATTACGTCTCCAACTTTCAACATGCTATCCTTCGTCCAAGAAGGAAGTTTGATATATTGGAGTAATCACTCCGTACTATACGAATCAACATCCTCAACACAAACGATAATCAAGCCTACACAGATGGCTACGTACTAAGTGTACGACTAAATAGTTCCCACATCAAGTCGAGGAACTAAAATGACCAAATTTTTATAGTCGGTTATTTAACTATCAAAGCAACAAACAAAATCTAGCTCTTAAGTAATCATTGGGCCTGATTTCATTAATCATTTATAAATCAATACACTTCCCAATTATTCACTTCAAAATATCTTTAAAAAGATAATATTCAAAACCATTTCACTTACTGGATTTTTGGAAAACACTTTCGTATACTTATTTTAATAATAAGTAAGTTCACAAATCCTTTTATTTTCAAACCATTTAAATGCAGTTTTATAATATCACATTATAAAACATCCTTTTTATTTAAAGGATTATTCACTGTCCAAAATCGTGAATAATTATCTTACCCAATTCATTCTTCTACACATTTAATTTAAAGAATTATTCACTGTCCAAAATCGTGAATATGATTCCTTTAATAAACTTACATATTTACTTATGAAATTAAATTGATTTCAAATTTATAAACAATGTTTATAAATCCCATTTACATTTTATAAACTTCCATATATAAAATTCCTTTTTAATGAATTTCTATTTCTATCTCATTTTATAAGTCAAAATCCAATTATAAGTTAAATTACTTATAAATCTCTTTTATTTGCCAATTCATTCTTTTTATAAATTTATAAATCATATTTACTTATAAGTTTCAACTATAACTCCATTTTAACACTTACTAAATTCATTTATAATGCCATTACTTTTTCTTTATAAAATATCAATTTTATAAATCTCATATATATAAAAACCATTTATAATAAGTTAAAAATCCCAATTTAACTTATTTTAACAATTTTATAAATCTTATAAATAAATCATTTATAATAAATTCAAAAATCTCAATTTAACTTATTTTTAACAAAATAGTTAACTTATATTTCTAAAACTATATTTTTGAATATATTTCACAAAGCTATAATTTTTTATAACATAAAATTATAATTTATTTATTTAAAATAAATTCATTCCTTTAATCATTCAAAAATCATATATTTTAAAATCACTTTGAAACCCATATTAAATTGAAATCATCAATTTAATATTTTTAAATTCTCCAAAATAAGGCCCAATGCTACAGTAGCACTAGATAAAGGCATTCACATCAATCCAAACATCATAAATCGCATGATAACAACATATATAAACAAAAATCAACACTGGTGAGGAATCTAGTTGGATCCCTCCAACCTGTGACCTGCAACAAATATACATATTAGAAAATATGTACAATGTCCGCTTCGAGGCAGACGCACGTACAAAAGGTCATCCGCTCATACACGGGAACGTATAGGGTCTCATTTGCTCCAATAGGCAGGAATATATCCAAATACCAATCAATATATATAATATATCACATATCATCCAAACAATCATCAATCAGCATAAAATAAATTTATTTCTCACTTATATAAAAATATAAGCGAGACAGAAAGAGTGAGCTGTACTCACTTTGCTTGTAGTCGTCGCGATAGTGATTTATTTTGAGTAAAATTAAACAAGCGTTTAATGTTAACCAAAATTTTCACTAGCTCAAATAAATCCCAATCCAGCTCTAAAATGTTGTGCTCGACAATACGGACCCAGCCAATTCGTTTCGTTAAATTTGGACCTCGTATGAAGAAGTTACACAATTTATAAGAATACACGAATTTATAATCATTTAATTACATCATTAAGAAATTAATTATCCTAAATTAAATCATGGCCATTGATTTCCTTGATCCAAGATCTAGCCGCTCATCATTTCTTCTTCCCCATCGCGTTTTCACTCCCTTAGGTTCACGTTCGAACCCATACGCACGCCACTTCATCTATTGTCGCACCCTCCCATCGACGATCAGAAGTCGATCAAACCATGTCATCGCGAGCGCCATCCCACGCTACACCCACGGCCCTAGCTTCATCACGCTCGGTCATCCCTAGGCCGATAAATCGCCTCTCCAACGCATGCCCTTCCAATGCATATTACCGTTGATCCACCTTACTAAATTTGATCTTGACCATTGGATTGGTAGAGCTTGTTGAGCTTTACAATTTTCATTTAGGGGTCGAAACTTGATATTGAGTGGATGAAGAGGTCAGAGGGGTTGAAGGTGGATGTCTTCTAGCCATTGAAATATAATGGTGGCGGCTAGGGTTTAGAAATTAGGGTTTGAGTGAAAATTGTGAAATGTCGTGGCCTTTTATAGAAAATTTCACGACACTATTCATCCAAAAATTTTCCGAACTCCAAACGAAGTGTGCCGCCTGGCGTTTATAATATTTTACCCCCATTATGAACACAATGGAATATATATCGAAGGCCAATTTGTTCGTATTTAGAAGATAGGTTTTCGAATCGACTTATTTTAATTAAAATTTACTTAAACAAATTTCTACGCGTTTTAGCATGCCACGACTAAACCGTAAATCCGATTGACACAAAATTTGAAATCCTATAATAATATAATATTATGGATCCAATAAAACTGGTTTCGTCGAAATCTAAGTCCGTATCAAAAATGACTATTTTTACACGTTAATTAAATATTAAAATTCCCAATTTCTGTAAATTTACTTTTAATTCAATTTCAAAAGTTCACTAACTCATTCTAATTCAAACAGAATTTAAAACAATATTATAATTCATTTTTATTCACATTAAATTCAAATTTCAATTATTTCTGCAATTTAAATATTAAATTAACAATTTAATAATCTAAATAAATCATTATATTCGAAATATAATTTATTCAACTTATAAAATTTACTTTTCAATATTTAAAATCAAATAAATATTCTAAATTCAGACGATTGAAAAACTGGGTCGTTACAATTATTTAGTTATATTAATATTGTTTTAAAAATTAATTTATTATATTAATATTATTTTAAAGTTATTTAATTATAGTAAGATTATTTTAAGGTTATTTAATTATATTAGTATTGTTTTAAACTATTGGTTTATAGTTAATATTGTTTTAAAAAAATTATTAAAATGTTAAAAGGTTAATTATTTCAAGAATAATTATGGTCTGAAATTAATAATGAGGATTATTAATATGGTATTGAAAATAAATTATTATTATTTATAAAACGGTAAAGATTAATAAATATTGTTTATTTAACAACATTTTGAAATTATTAATTATTAAGATGTTTTAAAGTTAATAATTTTAATTTATTTATAATGTTTATTGTTAATAATAATTATTATATAATGGTGCTTTGACGTAAAAGATTTTTTATTATTCGTAATTGTTTCTGAGACTCATGAATAGAGTTAAAAGACTTGGATTTATAACGGAATTTTATAAAATAGTTTAGGACTTAAGGGAAGATTGTGTGACGACCGCCCATGACCCCTGCACTTAAATCTAGAAATAGTGCGCTGTAAAGTGTGCCAGGCAACCATGGACGATTGTCAAGGTAAGTTAAAACGGCAGAATCTATCGTATTACTCACAGCGCATGGATAAAATACAATAGAGAATATATATAGTGAAGCTTCACAGAATAGAATCTCATCAATAAAACTTCATAATAGTTGAATACAACATCTGAATAGTCAATACATCAAGCCTCACTACATATCACTCAGAGAATTATACAAAGCAGCGGAACATCCAGTACATATAGTAAGAAAATAATATGCAAGACTCCAGCTCGTCTTCGTCATCAACCTCGTGGAAACTAAGAACAGCACCTGTCACCTGCTACCTAGTCTGCCCGTCCCTAAATGGACGAACAGCCCAAGGCAATAAGAGTTAAAACATAAAGCCTTGAGTCAGACAACAGTCTTAGTGAGCGGTAAATTAACTAACAACATACCAAAAGAGCATACAGGAAAAAGGAATAGGAATCCAATCCTCCCACTCCACCTCTTTCTACAGTGATAGCCCCCAGACACAGTAAACAGAAGTACACATAGCAAAGCAGACATTTAAAGTAAAGCAATTATCACTCGAGTCAAGGTCGATGTTTTCCAAGTACAAACCCCCAAGGCCTAAACCAAGATCAGATAAGCACCCAGAAAACATCGCTCTTGAGACCGAATGACGATACAACCAAACATCCATGACTCTGGCTATCACTGTTATCATTGCTTCGATACCATCGTTAATTGAATGACCGACACATTCTTTCAGCCGTCCGTCAAGGGCTAATGGAAACCCCGGTTCTAGACATAACTCTGCACGTCGTCGCAGCCCGTGCCTAGGACTATCGAATCTACCCAGAGTACTTGACTACCAATCAGTAATCTTTAGGGACTATCGAATCTGCCCAACGTACTCTTGCTTTGAGTATGCTAGAACCTTCAACAACGATGAAATCTCAGCCTTCTAGTCATCCTCCTCGACGACTGTTTCCATACTAGCTCAAGCGCCTCTCGAGCCAACCATTATCCTCAAACTCGAACCATTTCACCGAGTTGTCAACATGCTTGGAATGATCCCGTCTGGATTAAACCAAGGCTATCTCATACCATGGCTCGCTTCATCTCATCATAGCAAAGCCTCATCTCAACATTAACATCATCAAATCTATCCATATGAGCTTCATCATCCGCCACATATGCCACGAGCAGCTTTTCCAATTCAAGAGCCTTTCCCTTAGCTTTTGAATCATCTTCAACAACTTTCCAAATCAAATCATAAATCAACTAATTCATAACAATCAATCAAGTCAATCATTAATCCAAGTAATCAAGCATTCAAACATGATCAAATAAACAATTATAACAATAATGGCGATTCTGTAAATAAAGAGTCTAAATCTAACAAGCATGAATCATGAGTAATATCTCTACAACTTGACGAATGAACTTGCATAGGTTAATCATGTAGTAAAATGGATGTCAAATCATCATGAACAATGGATCTATACTTAAGTTTACGAAAATGCATGAAATCACTATTTTAACACACAATCAAACCAACGATCCGATATACTCCTTTGGATCCATGTGAGAGATAATCACCACTCACCGAATCACCTAAACACCTCAAAAGCAACACACTTCAGATCTGGACAGCGAAGGATCTAACTCGATCTATCAAAACTCCGCTTCAAACGATGAAATCTCTCTTCGATGGATGAAGATCTTCAATCTAAGCTCTTGGATCTTCGATTTAATCTTCGATTTGGATGGAAGGAATCACAAGATTAGAGTGGAGAAAAGAAGTGAAGAAGTATAGAACTCGAGCTCTCAAAATGGCAGCACTTCGTCGCTTCGAAATCTGGATCCCAAAAATGAAGAAGAACCCGACTATTTATAGGCAGTTTTCTTAGGTCGTCCGCCCCCCCCTTAGGTCGTCCACGACCTAACTTCCTTCACGACCTACGACCTAAAACCCCACCACCTAACACTGCGCGACTTAACTATGCACGACTTACGACCTAACACATGCGCGCGACCTAACAGATATACAACCTAACATATGCGCGCGACCTAACACATGCGCGCGACCTAACAGATATACGACCTAACATATGCGCGCCTGAACGACCCAGCGACCTAAGCCTTAACGCTAACGCGCGACTTACGACCTAACTGAGACGCCGACCTAACGACCTAACCTTCTCGCGACCTAACAACTTTAACTCGTCCATGACCTAACTTCCTTAGGTCGCTAACCCTTAAGCCGCTAACTACTAGGTTGCTTCTCCTATGCCGCTAACCCTTATAGGTCGCTCCAAACCCTTAAGTCGTAAACTCCTTAGGTCGTCCACTACTTAGGTCGTCTACTTCCTTAGGTCGCTCGACCGACCTAAACTATCACCCGACCTAACTGCTTAGGTCGTTCCAATCCTTAAGTCGCTCCACTTCACTAAGTCACTCAACTGACCTAGACTACTACACGACCTAGCCTACTTCACGACCTAAGCTCTGAACGACTTAACTACTACACTAACGACCTAATGACAACATTTTTACAATGTTTTGATCCATAAAAATACGGGTCGTTACAGATTGTTTACGAGGGGGAAGAGTTTTGTAAGTGGTTAGATATTTATAAACGAGTCTTAAGAAACAAGTTTATAGGTTTATAAAAGGAGTTTTATAAAGGGTTTTATAAAACTCCTATAAATGTGTTTTAGAAATGTACAAAAGAATTTATAAATGATTGAAATGTATAAATGAAGTTTTATAAATGGTTCCAAGAGTTTTATAAAATGATTTATAAATGGTTTAAAAGAATTATAAGGAGTTCATGAATGATTTTTGAATCGAAATAAAAGAAAATCTTTCTCAGTTTTGTCAATATACCTATACAGTTTAGATAAGTATATGGATATTCTCTAAGTATTGAAAATATAGGGATTGGTGGATATATCTTTGTAAAAGTATTCTTATACAAGTAATGTACAAAGTGGTTTTTAGTTATAAAAGATTTTATAAAAGGAGGCTAGTGATTGGTTATGTGCTTAATTAATGTTGGTTTTCCCTATGGAATAAATCCTTGATTGAATGTTGTTATTCGATAGTTAAATAACCGACTATCGAATTTGGACCCAAATGTAACTTTGGAAATATCTAGGAGAAACACGTGAGTTATATAGCACGGTCATCTCTGATGGTGCTGTACTATGCGTATAAATCTCGTTTTGTTCTTCTAGGACAATGATAAGGAAATCCGTCCACTAACGGTTAGAAGGTGATCTCCGACCTTATCTTTGACTGTTTATTTCCTAAAGAACTGAGATTGAGTTTACCGGGAATTATCGAAAAGTTATTTCGAAAAGACCGTGATTGAGTATGTTACTCGAAAACCACTTCGATCCAACGAATGCGTTTCGAAGTGAAGACATCTTGAAGATGATGGAATTGAAGATAGAGCTCTTAAGTGTTTCGTTTAGTCCTAGAACGAACTTGTATAGATGAACGCTGATATTGCATTGTTTCCTGGAGGGCAGTGTTAGTATTCCAAGCGGGAAGTGCTATATAAAGGTAAATCATAGCCTCGAGCCTCATCAATAGGGAAATGACAAAAATCGAGTATGCAGTAGGGTCAAGCGGGTCGCTCCCATCAAGATATGGTCATTCCAAATCTAGATCGATAACTATATCTTCTTGTACGCTTCGGGGCCCAAGTGGGGTGATCATATTCGGTACTACTAGTCAAGTGGTAGGTCAGTCCCTTGTGGTAGGGGTACAAGATGTTCTTGTCAAACCCCAGTGCATATATCTAGAGATGTACCTTCGGAAGGTAGTTCCTTACCTTGTCATAGTATGGAATCCAATTACCAATACGTGCCTTCACGGTTTTGATTGTAGAATCTATTATGCTGGAATTTAATTAATTTAACAATTTCGGCTATGATTAATAAGTATTTGTATCTAGACACTATTATAATATTAGAGAATTTCATATGAAATGGTATTGGTTATCGTAAGGTAAAAACCCGTCTGTGTTTATGTGCGGCATGGTCTTACGAGATACTTTTTATTTTCAAAGGTTTTTCTATAACTTTAAAATCCAGTTGGGTGTGTTTTCTTACGCTAGTTTTCCAAACTGACTCGGGTGTTATTTTATTATAATGCTCGGGTCAGACCGAGCATATTACAAATTAGTTTGGATGCTTTGGAGTTCAGGAGACGAGTTGGAGGCCTAGAGACGTATTCACGCATATGGTTATTTTTCCGCCGTGTTTATTGTTGTGTTTATCAGCAATTGCGAGGACAGATTGTTATGACTGCCCAGGCTGAAATAGGTTAGTATACTCTGATTAATGTCTGTACATACATATATTATAGTTTTGTCCAAATATTTGTTGTATATTATAGATTATTCGTTCTGCTGTGAGATTCTGTGTTGTTTAGTTTTCTTCTTATCTTCTTCCTTCTTTCTTTTTCCCTAACAATCGGGTTTTCCGACACGATTGCTCGGCACGCAATACAGTGGATGTATTAGTGTCAATTTTTGGGGGTCGAGAATCCAGTTCGTTACATCCATGAGTGAGTATAGTTGGCTCTAAATTGAAGCATTAGGAATGAAACACTATTCAATTGTCTCCTTAAAGGTTAGTATCACGGTCAATCATACTCAACTCAAAGTCAAAATCTCTTGCCGGAGTAGTTGGTTACTAATAAATGTTATTATTAAACCAAGGACTTTGTTTTTGAACAAACCCAGTTGAACGTCGATAATATTAGAATTTTGACCAATACCAAATTTCCAGATATCCTAAAGTGGTATAGTTTTGATGAAGAGAACTGTGTAACTTATCGTTACTAAAAGCTACCGCTTAAGAAAATATGAAATTGGATTTTACCAAAGAGATCTGTAAGCGAAGGGTTTGGCCAAACTATTACACCACTGGCTAAGATGACATGTAAACATTAATAACTGAATTATTCTATACTAATCGTTAATTGAATTCATACCTTTGAGTTCCACAACCGCATTTGTGAATTCTTCGAAATACCATGCGATTTAATTAGTTTATAAATGTTTTAAATTAATCAAATTATAAATCAGTTGATATTTAAGAATTATTGATTGACGGTTTATTTGATACTTGGGTGTTGTTAGTTATTATTTAGATGTATATATAAAATTTATATACACTTATATCAATATATGATGTTGGTAGCTATTAAAACGGGTTTTAAATTTAGTTAATAGCTTAACAGACTTTTGGAAAGAATCATCCATGTGATGGAATAATGTGGTCTGCCATACGAGAGAGAGGAAGTGATAAGGATGAGATTTTATTGAAACTTAAATGGGAATTAAAGGGGAAGTTTTAATAAATAGAATATGAAAGGTTTTGTGCCCTTCATTAAAATAAAATCCTCTCATTTTCTCTCATTTTAATTTTTTCTTTGTCCGTTTTCTTATTCTTTCTCATGGCTTGCCTCCCCCTTCACGCTTATAACGACCCACTATTTTGGACCATTTAAATCGACAATAAAACCACACATGTCGGACTTGAATAATATAAAACAATAGATTGTAATAAATTTGGAGCTAATAAAACCAATCACAAAATCACAGACACAGAATATCAGAATAACTCGCAACGGAAAATAAAATAAATAGTGGTTCATGAAGCCACTACAATACATAGTCTCAAAACAAATTCAAAATACATAGTCTGAAAAACAGATACAATAGAAGTCTGAATACATAAGTATAGTAGAAATCCCAAATACATATGTCTCTAGTACAAAGCTGACATAGAAATACTGAATGGAAATAGATAGCAACTAAATAAAAGATGATCTCCAGCAGTCCTAGCTCTAGAAGGTGAAATACAAAGCTGATACTCAGGTTGTCCCGAGCGCAAAGCAAAACACAAAATACTCGAGTCAGGACATACATACTTATACAATGTAAACCAACTCAAGTGTACTGTAATAAAAGGTACAAGTAACTTAAAGATTGCTTGGGATCGCCCATTCTTTAAGGATCCATTAAACTATCTACTATGTAGTAATCTTCGCTATTATAATAATGTCTAAAAATAAAATAAACTTACTTTTAAATAACATTAAGGCTTTACATTTTCCACCTTAACACGTAATAGTCCCAGTAGTCTATCCAGTATTAGCATACTCCTAGATCGGGGGCTACCCTCAATACTCCACAGGCCACGACACAAATCCAAACTCATAGTAAAGCTTGATATGGTAGGTGACACGGCACAACTAGGCAATGCCAGGGTAGATATACCAATTACGCATCCGGGCTGGTGGAAACGCATAGCAGCCACTACCGCCCACCTCGAGCCACACTCCCAAATCAAAGGGTTCACCCAATCAATCACAAAAGTAATAGAATGGTATCGAAGAAGTGTGTCCGATCAGAGGTGCTACCTCATTGGCCCGTCAATCGCTCCTGTTTTAGCCACCTTATGCCAACTCACGGGAGTCGGGTCCACGTATATACCTCAATAGGATCGTCGCCACCATCCTACTTCATTTTGGAATCTCCACTGCGTACACAGTTGTTAAAGTGGTTTTCGGTATCGACAGAGAGTATGTCCATATCCGATCCTGGTCTCATTAACAACCAATCGTTATTATAACCCGTGGTTATAAATTTCAAAAATAGTTTATATTTCAAATCAAATTACTTCATTTAAACCATTTAAAAGTAAAGTCATTATTATTTCAAACCAAATATTCAATTCCCAAAAATTTAGCACTTTTGAAGCTTGTTTATTTAGTTAAATACTTCAAAACATTGAAATTTCAGCATTCGCGGCACTTAGAAAATGATGCGGTAAGTTATATTTGAAAACAGTTCATTTCAGCAAAGACAGCATTTATAAACTGCTGTAGTAGTTCAATTACATTTGAAAACTAGTTCAATTCAGAAAAGACGGCATTTACAAAACTGCTGCAGCAGTTCAGTTACATTTGAAAATCTCATTTCAGCAAACTGCAGCACTTATCAAGTGCTACTGTAGCTCTTCTAATTAATTTCAGATTTAGATTTCCATTCTACAACCACAGCACTTACCAAGTGCTGCAGTAGCCCTTAGTTAATTTAGCTTTTAGTTCATTTGCATCAACCACAGCACTTACAAAGTGCTACAGTATCTTTACTTCAGATTTTAAGTTAATTTTAAAAATGATAGGATTTCTGAAGTGCTACTAATTCAATTTCCAGATTTATAATAAAATTTCAGAAACAAATAAACAGCGATTTTAACCATTTTAACTTATAAAAATCATATTTTTCCACTTCAAAAATGTTCATTTAAATACCCTTTAACTCATGATTTTATAAAGAAATTTTTTACAATAAAATCAAATTTTCCAATAATTTTACTTATAAAATTCAAGTGTACCATTTCCCATTCTTTTCATTTTTAACAATTTACCTTAACACTTAAATTTAAATTTCCATTTCATAAATAAAACTTAATTTCCAGTTTTTATTTAATCAACTTAAACTTCCATTTTAAAAATCAAATCACAAATTTCCAAATTAAGTTATGTTTCAAATCACAATTTTTCCATTCATTTATTTAACATTTTTAAATACATAGAAAAATCATTATCACTTTATTAAATCATTTTAAATCCAAATATAAATCAAAATATCAAATTTTACATTTTAAAATACTTAAAATTTTCTAGAAACTATATAAAATAACCACGGGTCTGTATAATATTTTCTAGCCTAAGTCAAGTGCTACGGATAATATATCATTTCAATCCGTAATTTACAAAGAAAAATCCGGGTTCTATCATTTCAAACCCGCAATCCCAAGTTAAATAAAAATAAATAAAAATCGCTCAGGCCTATCATTTCAGCCCATAATGATTTTTCCCTATTCTAAAGTCCGTTCGGGTATGTATCATTTCAACCCATAGTGATTCTATTCTACAGGGAACTTGCAGTGTGAGAAACAGAAATAAATAACAGTATAACAAAATAAAACAAATCAGATGATGTGACAAGTTTATAACAAAGTTTAACATCATATAATTCATATCACAGGCAGGTATATCATGGTATAACAATTATACACATTCACTTGTTATCGTTTCACAATTCTATAAGTATGAATGTCAAGCGTGAATAACTCACCTTTTTAAGCTGGAGTTCGCAAATCAAAACACACAAAAAAATTCCAGAAAGCACGATAGCACGACTTTTGATTCAAGTGGAGAGAGAGCCAAGATATTAATCTTGTATACAACAAATAAACAAAGCAATATAAATATATATTCACCAAATATAACTTGAAACAAAATTTGAAATTTGAATAGACAAATGACTTAACCAAGCTTTTAAATCAAAATTGTTTGTTCTCAACTCAACTTTTGCTTGACCATACATGTTTATAGGCTCGACCATGAAGGTTTTATTGGTGGTAATGCTTGGGTATGGACTCACAAACACACGGCTATGCTAGAGAATGTGAAGGGTTTGGAGTTACAAATGAAGGAATACAAAGGGACAAGGCAAAAGAGGAAGGTTTTGGTGCAACAAGGCTCGGCCTATGGTCATGTTTGGGCTCAGCCATGCCACTACAGGTCAGGTCAGGTCAGAGGCTGATGTGATGTACAGAGGTGACGTCATGTGCTGGTGGTGGAGCTAGGGGTGATGGCCGAAGCTACAACATGAGATGGTGATGGGAATATGGCTCGTCTATGTAGTTTTGCAAGGGTTTTGCAAGTTTTTGTTGTGTTTGTTCAATAAGGTGGTCACGGCCTGGTCTGGACAGAGGAAGAGGAGGTTGTAGGCCGTGGATGATGAGGAGGAGATGATGGTGGTGGTCGGGGGAGGAGTGGAGGGGTTATGGCTGAGCAAACATGTAGATGAACAAGGCAAAAATCAATGAAAAATGAAGAAGAAAAAAAATGAGAAAATGGAAGCCATGACTTACCGAAATTTTTCAGGAAAATGAGATGGCCGAAAAAATGAGGAGAATGAGAATTTTTCACGTGATAAGCAGTGAAAAATGTACGGCTATACTAGAGAAAATGAATGGCCAAGCAAATGAAAAGACTAGCAATTGAAAAGTCACAAGTTTTAAAAGCTTTTGTCTCTTTGAATTTCCACTTTCTTTTAATTTAATATAAACAAATAAAATCAAGTAAATAAAATAAAAGTAAAACAAAATAAAGTAGAAATGAAAATAAATAATTAGTCTTAGGAAAATAGAAAACAAATAAAGAAAAATAGTTTATTATATTGAAACTAGAATTAAAAATTGTAAACAAAATACAACTAATATTGGAAAATTATAACTACACTTTTAAAATGTTTTGAAAATAAAATCTAATTTAAAAATATTTGCAAAAATCTTGGGTTGTTACAACGCTAATGATCAAATTTTATATTTATTTTTACCCAAAGTAAATAAAATAAAGTAGTTTATCTGATTCTAGCTTCGGTTGGATGTTGATTGTAGGAATCTAAGGAGAATTTTCAAATTAAGGTGTCACCAGTAGGCCAGCTCTCTAAGATACAATCTTCTTTTACATTTATATGTTTTAATTCATGCTTATCACCATTTTTATATATGTTATTTCCATTATAATAATTATAATTAATTGTTACAATTTGATTAGTTAGTTAAATGTTCTGTTTTAATTATATAGTTTTAAATTAAAACACTTGTTTGTATGGCAACATATGTTCAAATATATGTTTAACAATTTTATAAACATAAAACTTATTTTTAATAATCTCAGATAATCATTTATTAATTCTTAATCATCTTAAATCATGAGATAGAATGATGTCATGTTTTAGATCAACACCATATTTTAGATTAGCATATATGTTTATTAGAACTAAATCCATTTTGCCAATTTACAAAAAAAATTGGTCGAAATATTATCTATAGTACATATTCACATTTTATAATGATATAATTTAATTTTGAACTTTTGAGTTCAAAATATAAAAAATATATACATGGTTTGAATTATAAAATTATTTTGGCAATGTATTACAACTAATATTATTGTATATATTTTATAATAATATTATTAGTCAAATTTTGATATTTTATAATTTTGGATTAATATATTAGATCAAGGTCTGGCATTTGAATATATGTATAGCAAGTCAAAATTAGGTATTTTAATTTTGGATTTGAATTCGAAAGTTGTGACGTAGTCAAATTGTATATGGTAATTTTATAAGACTATACTTATTATTTCATGAAACATAAATTTATAAAATATAATACGTATATTTATATTTTATGTCACATAATTATAATGTGGATATATATATATATATATATATATATATTCTAAGTATATACATGGTAGGTATAAATCCTTATATCTACACATGTATATATTTGACCATGTTCACATCACATATGTTGTATATTTCACGTGCACGTCATATATTTATCTATGGACATATTAGATGTGTTCATTCTTACCCACATATCAGACCTAATTAATGTAAATTAATTAACTAAGATATAGATATAGCAGAGAGAATGGCTTAGTTTAATTGAGAATAATTAGAAACTGAAAAGGCGAGTTATAAAGAGATAATGGAAAATGTTTCTACTATCTCTATAAAGCATTACCCTCTCATTCATTTCAGACTAATTCTCTCTCTTTTCTTACTTCATCCTCGACAGCAGCCCCTTCTCTCCATCATATATTCATACTAAATATGTTTAATTAGTTAGATTGATTAAATAAACAAAATATTCAAATAAAATACGATTTTATTTAGCAACTAGATTAAATCTCGCATTAGATATTTGATTTCACATGCTCTTAAGATCCAAATAAGAAATATTTTTAAAATTTATCCATTTCACCCGAGGTGAAACGGACTGGATTCCTTCATCCTCTTCATCCCTATATAAGTTTTTCATAATATTCAGTCATTTCCAACTTATAATTTATCTCCATCCCTAAATTCACAGCTCAATTTTTATTTCTTCAAATAGAATCAATAGCAACAGTGAGATCATACTTGAAATTTTCAATCTTTCGATCAAGTATTGAATTATCATTCATCCTAATTTTTAATTTTCTTTTGGATTTTAACTCGATGCATTAAATGATTAACTATTAGAATAAGGGTTTCGCTTTTTGTAATTTAGTCTTGATTTATGTGGAATTCATTTATTTCTTTTATAAATATAAATCTAAATGTGAAAGCAGAATTGGAGCTTTGTATATCATGTCATGGCTATTTAATAGCAGATTATTCAAAAAAATTATCTTTCTTCCATTTCTCCACCCCCATTTCCATATTGGGCTGAATTAATGATATATTAGGGTTGAATATGGACAATGTTAGCATAAAAGGATGTAAATCTACCTTTTTCCATTTTTGCATAGAAATAAGTTTGCAACCTAAAAAAGTATACATAAACAATGCACCTATTAAAGTAGGTAAAGGGTCAACTATTACCTAATTTTTAGTTTGATCTCTCAAAGATATTAATTCAGTGTAACATAATGTTGCTTATTATATGGTTGATTAAGAGGTTAAGTTTCAATAACTAGGGCTTGATTTAGTTTGAATTTTTTTTTGGCTGTATGGTTTTATATTTGTAATATTCTTCATTTTCTCTACCTTCCATTTCTATTTTGAATGAATTAGTAATAACCTAAAACTAAATTTGGATAGTGTTAGCCTATAAAAGATGTAACTTTTTCATATATGCATAACAAATAAAAGTTGCAACCTAAATAATACAAACTAAATTAAGCCTAGAATTCTAGTAAACAATTAACTACCGACTCATTTTCAAATTTTTCATCCTTCAAGACGATATGATCCTTGCTTTCTCCTAAATTCGAAACTCTCTCTCCTAATGCTGACATATGTCAACATTATGTATTCAGATTTTTTCTTAGAATATAAAGAATTGTTTTTATCTTTTCTCTTCATCCTTCTATTAGTTTTTCATAATATTCAATAATTTCATATATATTATTTTAGTTTAGTTATTTTTATATAAGATAGCCTCTAGCAAAATAATTACTAATTAAATGCAATTAAATTTTATAATTTTAAATTTTCAAAAGAATCAAATTTTGAACTTTTTTACTTTTAACAAAATAAAATTAAAATTGTATTTTTATAAACTGGAATTCGAAAGTTTAAAATAATTTTTTTTAAACTTCCATACGAAAATTTCACACACACACACACGGATATATATATATGTACACACATCCAAAAATTAATTTTATATTTTAAATCTAATGCCGAGACAAAATTTAAACTTTTTTAAATATTAAAGTTGAACATAATCTAATAGTTTAAGTATACAAAATGTTTAAATTAATATATATACATATATTATTTTTCAGATCTAGAAATGAATTAATTTTCTAAAGTCGAAAAATAGTTTTATATATACATAAAATATTAAAAGGCTTTTGCTTTAATAATTACTTATTATTAAAAAAATTGAATTTTTTAAATAAATTATGATCAAAACATTAAGCATATACAAGCATATATATGAATTATTTAAACATGTGTATATAACTGAATAATTAAAATAAGGATTACCTCCTTCCGATCATGCAGATTGTCGAACACGTCAGTTGTTTAATTTTCTCCTCCATCTCCTTGGCTACCCGTTGCAATGTCATCATCTTGGCTTTACCAATATCAACTAGAGGCTAAGGTGTCTAATGGTTGAATGTAGAGAGAAAGCAAATGAACTACCTATTTATATGCACCCATGCATCAAAATATATCCTCTTTTCTCTCAAATCTTAGAAGAACTAGTCCCCATTGCCTCCTTGTATTATGCCAAGCCCCCTATATTGACCTTGCTTAGCAAAAATGCCTATTGACTCCATATTGCATTAATTATATTATTTAAGTGCCCTGTTCAATTGAATTAATATACAACTTTTATACATCATTCTAACCAATTTTAAGCTTCAAATAAATAATAAAAATTGCTATAAAATTTCAATACAACGTTTTTACTAGTTTATAACATATCCACATTATTTTAACAATGGTTGAATTCAAAAATAACTAGCAATGATGTTGTGTTGACTCTATGGTGTGGACTTGGTCTTTAGTCAATATTTGAGTATTTTAAATATTGAAGCATGTACGGACCTTGTTGAAGTACAATATCCATCACAAGTTCAATGCTTATAGATCCTTTAAACGAAATCTAATTCTAATCTATAATAAGCTCACTTAGCAATGACATTTTGTACACATATTCTTTTCATCGTTACCATTCACTTAGGTATCTAGAGTTTGGTCTAAGGTAAAACCCTATTAATATTCGTATTCAATTTGGTAGACCACTTTAAAGTCCTTAGTTCAATCTGATAACATTTGTCGGCTAGTTGATTTACTTTGGCACAGGATTTTGGGTTTTAAGTTGACACCCAGTTACGATGATATTAACCTTCTACGACGATGGAGATGACTCCTCCCTTGGGTAGAATTTCACTCCAAGTAGTACAACGTATACCCAGGTACGGTCGTAACATGATCACGAAGCCATGTGTTTTCCCATAATCAAAGTACAGTTTACACACTTAAGTTCGACAGTGTCCTCAAGTCAGAAGAATACCATGCATCGTTACCGTGAGATCTTATATTTTGAATTAGTTATCAACCTATAAAAGACTCTCATCTAGTCATTCTATGATTATTCCAAACACCTATAAGTATGTTAGCCCTTGGTGCCCTTAACGATTATGAGTAATTCACCGTCCATCGTATGGAGAGCATTAAGTATACTAATCTCAACGGATATATCGATATCCTTTTATCAATAAATCTTAACTTGGAACATTTAAGGAGTTAGTGTGTGTGTATCCATTTAATACTTATGGTTACGAAAGCATTTATAGTTGCAACTGATATAAAACTTCTCCTGAGGATTTTCTATTTATATATGTTTAATATAATCAATCATTATTCATATCACTATAAAAGCAATACATATAAAGAAAAATAAAACCAAAACACACTTTATTTTAAACAAGATTGTTTACAAAGTTAAGTTTATATAACTATTTACATAATTGCACCTAAGGGACACCTTTTTAACTCAATCAAGCAAATATTTATTGTGGGTGCACCCATCTGGATGAAATTTTCAGGACATGAAAGTGATACTATTGAAGCCTTCTAAAAATTTGCGAAAAAATTCAAAATATGGAAAGTTTAAAAATCAAAACTGTTCGAAGTGTTCGCGATGGAGAATTCTAGAATGACGGTTTTGATATGTTTTATATTGAAAAGGGAATTAGTCATAAATTTTCTTTTCCTAGAATGCCATAATGTAATGAAGTCAATGAAAGGAAAAATAGGACTTTATAAGAATGTGATAGAGCATTGTCAAGTAGTAGCACTTTACCTAATAATATTTGGCCTGAATCGATCTCGAATGCTTGCTATGTTCTTAACCACATATCTAGTAAATCTATGACTAAGAATACTCCTTATCCAATTTTCTTCAGAAAGAAACCTAAAGTATTATATTTAAAAGTCTTTAAAAACAAATGTTTTAATTTAAATACCAAAGACAAGGTAGGCAAAATTTGATCCAAAATACGAGGAAAGAATCTTTGTTGGTTATTCAAAACAAATAAAGATTACATAAATTTTCATAAGAGAATGAATGTTATTGAAGAATCTATGCATGTAACTTTTGTTGAAATTGTAAATGCAATATGGATGAACATGAAATTTTAGATATCAATAAACCCTCCATCACTAAACAACCAAGAGTTGCAAACGATAATAATAGAAGTAATGAAGAAGCTATTTAAAATGAAAATGTCAAATTAATGCTAATATTTTAAAATCACCACCAATGAATCTCTAGGATCACCCCATAGAAAATAGTATAGGTGACCTAGGAACATGAACTACCAGAAGTAAATTATGTTGTATGGATCATGTAACAACCTGCCATGAAACAAACCTAATTTTAACCCAACAAAAGCCCATTGAACCTTAGGCTCATCTCAAGGCAAGTTGTTAAGTTGATAAATTTTAAACAATACACGGTATACAGAGCTATCTATATATACTTTTAGAATCTCACAGTGAAATAGATAAAATATAATATAAGAAACAAGTATCCATTTCATAAAGAAAACCATTTCAGAAACATAACATCTTAAGTATTATAACATGTTTACAAAAAGCCTCCACAGTATAATATTCCAAAATAACATAACTGTCTGAACCAGGTAAAATAAAAGCATAAATAAATAGATAACTGCCATAAGTCTTCATCTCCACTTTCATCTCCTAAATCAACATTGTTTTCTCTAACATGTGTTTTGTAATGAGGGGTGGGTCAGAACAACAATGTCTGATGAAATGAAAATCTCAAGCTTTACTATAATTGTGCTTAGGCAGTATTATTTAGATAAGAAATATGTCTTACGTATTTAAAACTATACCATACTAATAACTTTAACTGTAAGCCCGCATGCCTTTATAGTACAATTCCAAAACTCCAACACAACTAACATCAATGATGAAAGAGAAAGCACCCAAACCAATAGATACCTTTTATCAGGGGTTAGGAAGACTTTAACCACTTAATACCTATAATATAGGCAAGCCCCCGTCATTTAATACCTAACCCATTACCAAATTCTAAAGCAACTGTCGTTAATGATGCGAGAGAGAGAACCTCCAAACCACTTAATACCTTTTTATTAGGATTTTAGTAGAATCTAACCATTTGATACCTATAACAATAGGCCGGTCCCATCATTTACGACCTAACCCAAGGTGAATCCCTACGTGGTTCTCACTAACTGACATCGTAAGAAATCATATTAGGTCACTTAATACTTCTCCTAAAGGAAAGTGGTGGAACCTTCCATAGCCACTTAATACCTCCCACCTAAAGCAGACCCCTTCTAAAGATTTCATCTATCGTATTAGTAGCCTAACTTATGACCCATAACCTAACAATGACATCTCATATTAATCGGACTATTCACGGGTAGTGGTAGCCAGATTGTCTGGGTAGTTTTACCCTACAGAATAGGGACGAACCTCGCGTCCACTTGGGTTATTTATTATAGGTGATGTCTTACATCAGTACGCAAAAGGCACATTGCTGGTAGCCAGATTTAACTGGGCAGACTTGCATGTAACTTTGGACTGACCTCGCATCCTTATAACTTAGTCTTACTTTATATGTATACAACTTTTATACATATGCCATCCTACAAAATTAGTAATTAAGGCCATATAAGGTATCTTCTTGTTACGCCTTTAATTATGGATTAATTCCCATAATTATCATTGACTACTCTTCTAAGAAATTAATGTTATTTACTACTCCATTAATTCTAATCGGTGCATTCGATGTGCTATAATTATTAGGTTATTGTTAAATTAATAATGAATACACAAATATTATATATATGCGCACGAGATTCGAATAAAATATTTTCAGTCACAGGCAACGAAAATGCTTATTAATTCAAATGTCAAACTCATACAAGTCCCACACTCCAAACAAAATAATAACTAATATCCTTAGCCAACAACTTAACTTGTAAATAAAAAGGAATAATACCAAACTTATCTCATATTAATATAATAGAATTAACTCCTCTATTCAAAGAATAAACTTTACAATTTATACTTCTTATATTCTATCCAACTTTTGTAATTACCATTGGGAGTGAAAAAGGGATTCATACTTATTTTAATTTACAAAAATAAGCAGTGCAAACTACAAATAATCAAAAATCATACTTTGCACACCATTTCTAATTTTATTTATTTCTAAAATCCTTTAACACTATAAGAGAAATCAAAAGATATAAAGTGGAATAGATTATAAATTGCTTAAATCTCAATACAAATCTGATTATACTATATTAATACAAAACAATTGGAATTCCAACATATTCAAAGATTGACATTTAGGGAAATTCTAAGGGTTTTAGATGTTATATTTTCGTTTATCAAAATTTTCCAAGGCATACATCAAATCCAAATAAATACTATTCAATTAAAAAAATGTAGAAAAACTTGATATTTCCGCTCATAGAGAATTATTTGCTTCCTAACTGGATTTGATTCCACTATGCCTAATTCTCTTTCGGAATTCCCCCTATTGGTACATACAACAAAGTGAATTGTATACATAAATTAGATTTAGAGTCATAAACTATAGAGGAATAGAATCAGAACTCAAAAGAATGAAACGTCTAAACCTCTTATCTGAAAATTCTAATTAACTGATTCTGGAATCTAAAGAAGTAGAAGAAGATGATGGAATCTGATTTATACCGCTCCTAATTCTCTATTAGATCTTTTCCTTTTTGAATACACAAAAAATATGTATATATAGATTAAATTTCAGAAATCAGAAAGTAGAGAGGAGAAAGATTGGTAATTTAATTTAAATTAGAGATTAGAATTACTTACCAGAAAGTTTACTATTTTTGAAAACCTAAGGGGAAAGAATTTGATAGAGCTTCGCCGTTGCTATAGAATTTTTTGAGGAAAAGTGGTGGGTTTCAGAGTCAATTTATAGAGGTAGGTAGGAACCAGAACCGTCGAATTAAAAATAATAAAACCCAGATCATTAAATAAATGAAACCCAAGTTACTTGACATCCACCAGTCGACTGCTAATGGTCGACCGTTGACTATGGGCGATCGACCTGTCATAAACATGTAATCGTTGATTTTATTCCGTTTTATTTTTTATTTATTACTTGATTTACTTTTTACGTAACCATTAATTTTGATGTTTAATTAAACGTTAAGTAACCCTTAACATTAATTATTTAAATTAAATATTCAAATATTTAATTTTAAATTTAAACTCATTTGAACTATTTTGAATTCGAAAACTTCAAACGTCCATAACATCTCCATTTTAACTCCAATTTCAACATATTATGTATCGAAATTGATCAGAAAATTGACACAAATGCAATGATGCAACTTTCATGGTCAAATTCCGGCATTTAAAAAAAATTCATTTTTAACATTATTTTAATTATTTAATTTCTTATTAAATTTTATGAGATGTTACATTCTCCCTCTCCCCAAAAGGGATTTTGCCCTCGAAACCACCAAGGGAAGATAGTGTAACATGCAATCAACAACCATGTTGTGCAACCGCCATCTATAATAATCTGCACAACCATCTACTCAACCAAAAATGAAATATGATTACGTATGCAACATAATATATGTGAGCTCAACCTTGGTGTGAATGCAAGGTCGTGACATATAGGCATGTATGCAAGCATCCTAAATATACGTAAAATTCTATATAAGTGAAAAAATAACTGTAAAAGTATGGCAATAATCTTTTACCATCCAATCTAGCAACCACGATGCAACCAAATACCTATAATTTTAGAGAGAAAAATTTACCAGAGAAAATCTCGGGATGAGAAACATTCAACTTTTCTTCGGTTTCCATTAGCTTTTCGCTGGGTTATCTCCCCATCTACTCGAACTAACCCAACTTTCTTCATTACGAAACCTCTTAATATCATGCTCTACTATATAAGCGATAGCACGGGGGGCAATGGGTTCCGTTTTGAAATCAATTAGCAGAACAAGCTCTACTACAAAGGAAATGTCATGTAGACAATTCCTCAAGTATCGAATATGAAAGACGTCATGGACTCTCGCTAACTAGTTCGGAAGCTCCACCCAATAAGCAAGTTCCCCCACCCTCTCTAAAATCGGGAAAGGCCCAACGAACCTAGGCGCCATGTAACAACCCGCATATCTATCGATTTTATATTTAAATATTTTATCGTTAGTCGGATGTTAGTCCGAAAAGCTACTTTTTGCATACGGTCAAATTAGGACTCGAGACCACCCCCATTGAGTTCAAAATGACGTTCGCGATCTTTTTAAGTGTAAACTTCGATATGTTTGGAGATAGTGAACTTTTCGGCACTTTTTCCCGCCTTTGACTTTGGTTTGGACTGCACCCCTTTAGTTCAGCCCAACCCTCTTTCTCATTTGTTCAAACACTTCAAGCTTTGTCAAAAATGGTGGTGGGAAAGAGAAATTAAAACTCCCAACTCAAATTCTATTGCAAATCCGAGATTCTACATCAAATTCAAGTAGAAGATTGTGGATTCAAGCTTTGGATTGCTTCTCCTTGCTTTCAATCTTCATCTTCATCAATTTCGTGGAAAAGGTGAGATTTTTGATCTCACATCTTGCCTATGATTGTCATTGGACTGTTGGGAATGATTCCCTATCACTCTAGCATCAACATTTGCATCTGGTTTGGATTGGATTGGCGAAAAACTTCAATTTTCAGTGTTTTGGTGATTTTTCTGGCCTTAAGTCGTTTCTGGCCATCGCTAAGTCGTCCACGAGTTAAGCCTAAGTCGTAAGTCGTTTGCGAGTTAAGGGCTTAAGTCGCGCGCGTTGAAAAGTCACCGCCTTCGTATTTCTGTTCGCCTGTGCTAAGTCGTTCACGAGTTAAGCCATAGGTCGTCCACGAGTTAACCCCTTAAGTCGTCCACGAGTTAACCCCTTAAGTCGTCCACGAGTTAACATCTTAGGTCGTCCCCGAGTTAAGACTTAAGTCGTTGCTTTCTGCTATCTCATCAAGGCTTAGGTCGTTAAGTCGTTTGTTCCACTAAGTCGTTTAATACTTAAGTCGTTGCCTTCTGCTATCTCGTCCTGGCTTAGGTCGTACTGAGTTAAGTCGTTAGGTCATATAGACCTTAGCTCGTAGCTCGTATTTGAGCTTAAGTCGTTAAGTCGTATCGACTTTAAGTCGTTGGGTCGTACACCCTCTTAAGTCGTAGGTTGCCTCCGACCTAATGTTTCCCCTGCTATTTCACTAGGTCGCTTGACCTTAAGTCATAGGTCGTCTCCGACCTATGCCCCACTAAGTCGCATCCCACTTAGGTCGCAGGACTTTGTTAAGTCGTAGGTCGTCTCCGACCTTGTCCTTAGCCTTGTTAAGTCATAGGTCGAACCCCGTATTACTCTGCGTAGGCAATCTTATCTGAAAAGCATTCATCAGAACTTCCACTTTGATGCATTTTGAGCTGATTTCCTTGGATTTTATTCACGTCTCCGAATGTGAATTTTTGTGATAGATTGTTCCAACAATCATTTTATGACTTGTCACTTTAAAGATATGAAGGTTTTAATACTAGTAGTAAATATCAAAACTCTTTCAGCAAATCGATTTCAACACTATTTTTAATATCAAAAGTTCGTTTTCTCAAACCGATTTCCAATCTACTAATATATAAGCCTTTACTTCACTCGAACGAGAAATCGACTTAAACGACTTAGTAAAACGAGTGGTATGAAACGCTTGCGTTCACTTCGTCGGTTAGCTCTTGGACTTGTTCGATTGAACCCTTTTGTGACAATTTCCTAGTGAAGATCTACAGTTTGTTCGTAAATATTTAAGTTAAGCAAGTGGTTATGGGACATGAAGCTAAACTCATATATTTACTAGCTTAGTGTGATTGACACTTCCTTATGATCATGACGATCATTCTTGTGATTTAGACTAGCGATTGAGCGATGTCTCTTCGTCCGTGTGTTCGGACTTGCCTTCGGGCCATCCGTGTGTTCGGAAAAATTAAATGGATAGCTTCTCGTCCGTGTGTTCGGACTTCCCCCTTTTAGTGATTTCTGGATTTCGTGTGTTGATTTCTGGGATTTGTTCTGGATTTCGTGTGTTGATTTCTGGATTTAGTGCTTCACCAACTTTTGTGGTTTTCACTGATATGATATCAGTTTTTGTGTATTGGTGAATTTGTGTGTCATTACCTTTTTATGTGTTTGGATCTTTGAGAAGATTCTTGTGACATTGATTAATCCCTTGTTGATCATCATTTACATACTTATAGTAGTATGCCATCATGGTTATTATATGTTTATGCCATACCCCTTATCCTATATCATGTCATCTGATATTTATAGTTAGACTGATCCGTTTATTATTTTCTTATAAATAATACTCGGGTCAGACCGAGATGTTACAGGTGCTTCTGCTTGACTTCTCTTCTGGATTACTCTGACTTTTGGCTAACTACATAGATTAGTAGTTTTTGGTTGTACACCTTTGAGATATAGACTCTATGTTATGTACTTATTCTTTTGTATAGCACGTGATGCTATTCTTTTGTATTATAGTGGATCTTTCTGACCACTACTCTGATGTACACTTTCATGTGTTATATATTTATTCATATCTTCTTTCGCCTTTGTGATATGGATGTCTGTGACTGATTTATGTTATGATTATTTCTATGTTTGTTTCCGAAGATTATATATAGCCACCATGTGATAGCTTTGTGTTTGTATCGGTATGTCGGATTTCCTCCTTAAAAGATATGCATTCTATTCTATCTGACGTATCGGTGCTCGCACAAAGAAGTTACATGGAGGGTCGCTCCTCCACAGCCTTATTCTCCGTGCTAATTGACAGCACTACATCGTAGTGTTCTTGGTTAGCGTGGGTATAGAGGTGGGGCGTCACACGCCAACTTCTCAGATGTACCAAACCTCATAACCTTTCTAAGAGGAGAAACCTTAACGAATACCATGTCCCCAACTAAAAACTCCAATTCCTATCCTCGCCTATCAGCAAAGGACTCCTGACGGTCTTGTACAGCCTTCATCTACTTCCTAAATGCTTCCACCTTTTCCAAGGACCTCGAAAATCCATGATGCAAGCTCTTAAAAAATATCCTAAGATTCTTGTTCACCCTTTCTATCTAACATCGGTCTATGGACGACAAATGGTGCTAAGATTCAAAGTCGTTCCTAAAGTAGATTGCAAACTCCTCCAAAAATCCCTAGTGAACAATGGGTCTCTATCCGTAACAATGCTAATAGGAACTCCATGTAGTCGCACCACTTCTTCTCATAAAACCATGCTAGAGATGCTGCAATCCTATTACTTCCAACAGAAGTAAAATGATCCAATCTACTATAACCTAAATAGCATCATTGCACTTTTGATTCCTAGGCAACCCATTCATAAAGTCCATCAAGGGTTTTCCCTTCCTCAATCTTAATCCTTGGCACGTCAAACATCTGAAAATTTATTCGGCGACGATCTATTCATTCTCAACCGATTGGAAAATTCTCTTCATATCCTTATACATCTTAACTCATTTCAGGTGAATGGTGACCCTTCGTAAGCTTCGGGTTTGAAGCATTCTAACCTAACTTTCTTACTAAATTCCAGTTTTATCTTCGGTTTATCGCTAGTTAAGTGCCCTTATGAAATTTCCTTATTAAAATGTTCCTAAATAAATATTTATTTATTTAGCGGTCTAATCCCATCCCTAAAATCAAAATGTGATAAGGGAGAAGAATGCCTTATACCATATCAACATTTTTCCTAAAGGAGACAACTAGGGATTTCAACCCAAAAACTCTAAAAGAAAATTTTGGTGGAAGCTTCCCTTAATCATTAACTAGCATTAATGATGTTGGGGTCCTAATGCTCCTTACGAATTTAAGATGTAATTCCTAGAATGTCATTCCACCATTACTCACCTTTCTTAATTTATTTTCTTAGTTCTAATAAATATCTATTACCCACAATAACTGGTCATTGATGTCAAAATTGACAATCTCCAATCGGTCCTTATTTAATTCCTTTCGATCTGTTGCCAATTTTAAAATTTACTTATTATCAGTATTCAATTCCTCCATCAATACCATATCAGATTTCTTAATCGGTCCCTTATTTAATTCCTTTTTAATCTCTATTAATTACAAATTTATTGTCTATTAAATCTGTAATTAATGCCCATCAATCCTAGTCTTATAATTATTACGTTGTTAAGAATTAATTCAAATACGGTTGTTAATTACCCCATTTATGTATTTCTTATTTCTAATCATTAATCACTAAACTAGAACATTCCTTTTCATATTTTATTTTATCAGATCTATCCTTCCAAATAGGATTATCATTTAAAAAATCATAAATTAACCACAAGTGAGATTTTCGCTTTGTTTGAGATTACAAGGGATTACCTCTTTTCTTTTATTGAAATTGGCCGTGTAAACTACGGAAAAGAATATCCATATCTTACACATCTCTTTTCCTTTTTGGTATGCCCTTTGTTAATTCAAACACCGATCTTTTATACATTTAAGGAATTAGATAATTTACAAAACTTACAGGGAACCTGCTCCTAATAAATCAAAATATAGAAATTCACATTCCAAGGGCAACCTAACTTAAAACCCAATTTTAGATCCGGAATACCTTTACAACATTACCAACATTCTACAAACAATTACCTAGGATTGATTTCAAACTTCCAAATCATGTTGTACATACTATTCTTATTTTATTCATATCCTGAAACTTTTAACCTTTCTTTTCTAGATAGTGATCCTTTTTACTCCATAATATATAAACTTAAAAATCTACATTATGCTAGTATGCAACATTTGAATTTCAAACTTGTAAAAGAACGTCCACATCTCGAAAGAAAATTTTTAAGCATACTTTCCAAAAGAATTTCCAACTTATAAAATTAGTTTGGAGAATTGAATTCCTAAAATAATCTAAACATCATATTATATTTTACTCCATATATTTATTCCATTTTTTATTAAACATGTGGACAAAACCTTCCAAAAATACTTCAACCCAACTTTTCAGAATTTTCAAAACATTTACCGTTTTATTCTTAACCCCAAATTCAAAAGATTCTAAAGTTGCTTAGTAAAATAATTTCCCTTCTCCAATACATTTACTGCACAGACTTACTTCTTTAAAAGTAGGGTCTTTAACCCAAACATTCAAAAACTCAATTGTTAAATAAAACCATCAAAAATTCAAAAAGGATTGCTTAATCCTTAAAAGGAGTAAAATAATTTCCCCCTTTCAAAAACTTTCTACATTAAAGATTTATTTCTTTAAAAGTTGGTCTTTTAATTCGAAACAATAAAATACATCTTCTACAACTTTAAACAATGAAAAGTAGACCAGGCAATTCCATCATATTATTTTCCTATCCTATTTTCATCACTACTTTCTTACATTATCTCCAACTAGATTACTAACATTATTTTCTAAGTTCCAAATGCTATTCCTATCTAAATCTTCCAATATTATCCTTGTTTCTGTTTCTCCTACTTAAATTGCTTCTACATCATTTTAATCAAGTTTCATTTGCATTTTAAAAAGAAGAATTTTAAAAAACTTCCAAATTTATGAATATAAAAAATAATCAAGTCCACACTACGCTATATTTTACATTTAGTTCAAAAAGAAAATTCCGTTTATCGAAAATCTTTAAACCGAAAACGTTTTGACCAAACCAAAATTTTAAACTAAGAGTTTTAAAAGTGAAAACCCCTTTTAGCCTTAAACTTCTTATCAAAACTTTTGGCCCCACAACTTCTTTTTAATTTATGATTTTTCAAATTTCATTATTTTTTCAAAACAAAAACTTCTTAATAAATCTTTTGAAAAAATCATTCAAAACATTGCAAGGAAGTTTCCAAAGAAAATATTTTTATCAAATTCTTCCATATAGTGTTAGATTTTAGAAATTGACTTTAATTATCTTCTCTATTTCATTTTCTTCTTCTATCATCCCTTACTAACGGATGTTTGCAACTATACTGCCTAGTAGTATTTAATTACTATCTAACATGCTTATTTGCTATTTCTATAAATGTCGATTGTTTATAATAAATGATTATTATTTTAACCAGATGAATTCTAGAGACATTCATTTATTCATCCAACTTTTCCTATTAAAACACCTATACTTCTCCATAATTGCCTAATAATCTTTTTAATAAGTCCATTTATATCCTTATTATATTCTTGTAACTCCCTATTATTTCACATTTATTGCTCTATTAATCTTAGAGTTACAATCTCTTCCAAAACATTCCTAAAGGTACGATCTTCGTCGCACATTCCTTACTCTATTTATTTTTCCAACCCATAGTAACCTTGCCTATCCTATTGGAATATGGTCGTAACTACTTCTATAACTAGAATTTATAGAGTAAGCCCTAATTAAGTATACATATATATAGTATGGTTTCTGAAAAACGCTTTCAATAAGCAATAAATACGCCACTCATACACATACCTATCGTCGTTGATCGGGTAACCTAAGCTCTGATATCAAGTGTAACAACCCATCTCGAAGCGGACCTAATTTCGACCCAACAAAAGGCCATCGAACCTTAGGCCCATCTCAAGGCGAGTTGTTAAGTTGATAAATTTTAACAATACACAGTACAAAGAGCTATCTATCTATACTTTCAGAATCTCATAGCAGAAGGGATAAAATATAATATTAGAAACAAGTACCCATTTCATAAAGAAAACCATTTTAGAAACATGACATGTTAAATATTACAACATGTTTACATAGAGCCTCCGTAGTACAATATTTCAAAATAACATAACTGTCTGAACTGGGTATAATAAAAGTATTTAAAAAGCATATGTAGATAGATAATTGTCACATCATCTCCACCTTCATCTCCTAAATCAGCATTATATCCTCTAACCTAAGTGTTGTATTGAGAAATGAGTCAGAACGAAAATGTCTGATGAAATGAAATCTCAAGCTTTACCATAATTGTATTTAGGCAGTATTAGTTAGATAAGAAATATGTCTTACGTATTTAAAAATATACCATACTAGAAACTTAAGCTATAAGCCCAAAGGTCTTCCTAGTCCAATCCCAAAACTCCAACGCAACTAACATCAATGATGCAAGTGAAAGCACCTAAACCGATAAATACCTTTTATTGGGGTTAGGTAGACTCCAACCATTTAATACCTCCAAAATAGGTAGGTTTCCAATACCTAACCCATTTCTAGATTCTAACGCAACTATCATTAACGATGCGATAGAGAACCTTTAACCACTATATACGTTTTAATTAGAAATTTAGGCAGACTCTGACCAATTAATACCTACAAAAATAGGCATGCCCCCATTATTTACAACCTAATCCAAGGCGGGTCACTACATGGTTCTCACTAACTGACATCGTAAGAAATCTCATTAGGTCACTTAATAGTTCTCCTAAAGGAAAAAGGAGGACCCTACGATAGGCACATAATACCTCCAACCTAAAGTAGACCCCTTTTAAAGATTTCACATATCGTATCAATATCGTAACTTATGACCCATAACCCAACTGTGACATCTCAATTAATCTGACTATTCGTAGGTACTGGTAGCCAGATTGACTGGGCATATTTACCCTACAGAATTGGAACTAACCTCATGTCCATTGGGGTTATTTATTATAGACGATGTATCACATCTGTCCATAAAGCCACACTGTTGGTAGCCAGATTTAACCGGGCAGACTTCCGTGTACATTTAGACTAACATCACATGCTTATAACTTAGTTGTACTTCATATGTATACAACTTTTATACATACATGATCCTAAAAAGTTAACAATTAAGACCATAAAAGGTAACCCCTTATTACGCCTTTAATTATGGATTAATTCCCATAATTATCATTAACTGCCTTCCTATGAAATTAGTGATATTTACTACCTTGTTAATTCTAATCAGTACGTTCAATACGCTTTAATTATTACGTTATTATTAACTTTAATAATCAATATGTTAATATTATATATATACACACGAGATTCGAATAAAATAGTCACATGCAAAGAAAATGCTTATTGATTTTAATGTCAAACTCATACAAGTCTCAAACTCCAAATAAAAGAATATCTAATATCCTTAGTCAACAACTTGACTTGTAAACAAAAAGGAATAATACCAAACTTATCTCATATTAATATAATAGAATTGACTCCTTTATTCAAGGAACAAACTTTATAATTTTAACCTTTTATATTCTATCCAACTTTTGCAATTACCACCTTGGAGTGAAAAGGGATTCATACTTATTTTAATTTAAAGAAATAGGTGGTGCAAACTAAAAATAATCAAAAATCATAACTTGCACACCATTTCTAACTTTATTTTTTTTAACATCTTTTAACACTACAAGAGAAATCAAAAGAGATGAAGTGGAATTGATTATAAATAGCTTAAATGTAAAAACCCAGAATTTTGTCTTTTGATTTTGAATATTAATTGATTTTAAATATTGAAATAATTGGTTTTTAAAGTTTAAAACTTGAATTCAAATATAGGGATTAGTTAATATTTGAATTGTGAATTTAATATTTGAATGGTGATTTAAATATTTGGATTATGAATTAAAAATTAATTAAAGGGATTTAATGGTCTTATTTAACTCCTTTTAATTAATAAATAATAATGGTGCATTCATTTTGTAAATTTATTTGCAATGATAAATAATAAGAAAATCAATTATTGGTATAACAACTCGATTTTTATTGACGTATTTTAATTTAGTTTATTTGATTTTTCAATAATTTTTAATCTTGGAATTTTTTAAATTATCATTTGATGATTTTTCGGCAAATGACGATGTTTTGTGATTTTACAGAATCAGATAACTGTGTATATTATTACTGTTTTGAGATCGTGTTGCGTTTTTGTGCACGACCGTTTTTTTTGTCGTTCATGGTCCATACATGAACGAAACTCTATGTATAGAGATGTCAGAAAACTGAAAATTTAACTAACTCAAAACTTACCCAAATCAGAACCACTTTTCCTATTTTTATCTTTTACTGTTCCATTCATTTCTATCGAAACAAACAAAAATATAGCTTCCACCCTTTTAAAAATTCAAAAACTAATCAAATATAAATCAAAAAATTTAAAAGTTCGGAGTTTGAGTTTAATATGGACAGATCTACCTTATACATGAATTTGAGTGTGTTCGGTGGCAAAATGGAGGGTGCCACGGTATGGATGTGGAAGCTAGAAAACTAGGGTTTTGGTTTATGATTGATTTGATGGGTCATGGCAAGGGATTAATGTGTAATTAGTTTAATTAATTAATTATTTTAATTCTCAAATATTATAAATGCAATAACTCTCTTATACGAGGTCCAATCAAGGTATGACTTTTTGCATTGCACTCGTAACAGCGATAGCTCGCAATGGAATAGGTTTGGTTGAATTTGGACCAAGTGAAAATTTGGCCTAAAATTTCGAACTGGAACGTCTAAGCGTTCGTTGGAATTTCAGTGAGTTAAACTCGCCTTTTTAGATAATCAGTATGTTATATAGTAGATAGAATTTACCATTTGTGTTTGGATGAATTATGGGTTGACTTGGTCAAAAATCCGCTTTGAAAAGCGAATGATATTTAAAATTCAAATACATGGAAAATTTATTGAGAAATCTAGATTTCTCAGCGTAGTGATTTTAATTTCTAGGTATATTCATGTTGATTTTATTTTGGTTATATACCTATTATATAGATTGTTAAAAGCTGAAATTTGATAGTTTGACCATATTGGATGTGACATTGACATATGTTAAAATTTGAATCTTTTTAGAGAAAAAGGTAGTAATAGCATTTGTTACGTGCTATAGTCACTATTGGTCTCGGTATATTATTTTGAAATACTATAAATTATGTTTTGGTTTGGAAATGATTTTTTGATTTGGAGAATGATTTTTAAATCTTGCTCTTTTGGGATTTCTATGATCTTTTATCTTAAAATGGGTTTTTGAACTTCTCTATTTTATTTCAACATTTTTATTTTTCTTTCTAATATAGGTATTTATGTAAATGGTTTAAAATTTATATTGGAAAAGTATCTATTTTTAGAAAAGTTATTATAATAAGGAATGTTTGTTTTAAAGGAACAAAAGGGGTCTATTTTTATTTTAAAATGATTTTTGTTTTAAAAAGAAGATAGAAATATTTTGGGAATAAATATTTGTGAAACTTTGTATAAAATGTTGTAATAAAAGAATAGATTTATAAATGGTATTTTATAAATTAAAGAGAGATTTATAAGCGATATTTCACAAATAAAAGGGCAGCCCTATAAATGTTATTTTATAAAAGGGAAAATATTATCATTTGATAAATTGGAGAAATAAATCACGGTGTGAGTTTATTATAATATATGGAATGATCGTGTTATGAGAAGTATATGAGATTTATAAGTATAATTGGAGTTTTATTTTATATTAGGAGTTTGGTTTTATATTTGGGAGTTGTTTATAAAGGAGTTTTGGAATTATATTGAGAAATTTATAAAAGGAGTTTTTATAAATGAATTTGGAGTTTTTATAAAAAAAGAGTTGCAAATTTTGGAATTTATGAAATGATTTTTATAAATGACCATTTTATAAAAATAAGTTTTATAAAAGAGTTGTATAAACAGTATAAAAGGATGTTTATAAACGAGTTTATAAAATAAGTTGGAGATTTATGGAAGGAGGCTTATAATTATGTTTATATGATTATAAAGGAAATTGTATAATTTATAAATAATATTTTAAAAAAAGAGTTTGAAAATGTAAGGAGTTTTATAAAGGAAATTTATATAAAGGGATTTATAAAAGATTGAGAGCCGAATTCCGTAAATGAACATTTTAAATTACGGTGGTATGGAAAGTATTCTTTCTATACTTAACACCAAATTCCGAGGTATGAAAACTCATCTCTATCTTGAGAATTAAGAATGTATATCAAAGCAAGGATAGTTTTCTAACTTGTCTGATCTCATTGTTAATCGAAGGATAGTACTATTTGAAATTAGGAAGTAGTGTTAAGTATATTTAGTCTAATTTTATACGAACTATTTACTTTCGCCAAAAAAGAAGTGTTTTGTTTATTATTGTTATCATGTTTAAATGACATTCATTTTAACCCAAATAAGTATGGTTTGGAAATAGAATCTTTTCTTAAGATTAGTAAATATACTTATACCATTGAGATAAGTATATGGGTACATTTTCTAAGTATTGGAGATGTAGTGTTTTATGGATATACTTATAATGTTGATATAGGTACATAGGAAAGTTTCTAAGTTTGGATAATGAAAATGTTTTGCAAAAATTTACAAAGTGGTTATAATTAATGAAGGGGTTAACTAAAGAGGCTTAATAGGTGGTTATGTGCTTAACCAATGTTATTTTCCTCAGGGAATTAAATCTCTGGTTGAATTGTTTGTTTATTTGATAGTTAAACAACCAATTATCAAATCTTGGCCATTTTTTAAATTTATCGTTGTCAGTTTGGAGAGATCGGGGTCTATTCGAAACTACTTCGAACCAGCGTAAGCATTTCGAATTGGAGACATCTTAAAGATGATGAAATCAAAGACGGAGCTCTTGAAGTGCAAGGGTTACTTGCTACTAATCTTGAAGGTGATTCCAAAATGGATGTAGTAGCAGTAGTGTTTCGGTTTGTTCAAATCCTGAAAAACTTGTATGGATGAATGTTGACAATACATTATTGCCTAGAGGACAGTGTAGCATTCTAAGTGGGATTGCTATCTAAAAGATAAAATGTAGCCTCAAGCCTCAACAATCGAGAATGAGTAAAGCATGGGATATGCGATAGGGCTAGGTGGGTCACACCCATTATGGTTTGGTCATCACTTATATATATATATATATATATATATATATATATATATGGATTTGGCTGTGCATAAGAGCTTTTGAAAAAGGTTGCAAAGCAACCGGGGTGATATTTGGTACTATCCGGTAGGGGTAGGCCGGTCCTGTATTGGCGGAGGGTCCATATGAGGTCCCTCGAAAATCGACACTAATATGTCCATTGTATTGCGCGCCGAGCAATCGAATGCCAAAAAACCCGATTGTTAGGGAAAAGAAAGGAATAAGATAAGAAGAAAACTAAACAATACAGAATCTCAAAGTGAAACGAATAACCTATATATACAACAAATCTTTACACAAAAATCAAATTGTAACATATGTATATACGTACATCAATCAGAGTATACTATCCTATTTTAGCTTGGACAGTTATAACAGCTTGTCCTTACAATCGCTGATAAATACAACAACGAATACAGTGGAAAAATAATCATCTATGTGAATACTTCTCTAACCTCCAACCTGTCTCCTGAAGCTCCAAAGCATCCTAACTAATCTGTAATACGCTCGATCTGACCCGAGCATTACGTCCGAGTCAGTCTGGAAAACCACCATGAGAAAACACACCAAACGAATTTTAAAGTTATACTCTTTGAAACCAAAGTATCTCGCAAGACTATGCCGCACATAAATACGGACGGGTTTTTACCTTACGATAACCAAAACCATTTCATATGAAATTATTTGATATTATAATAGGGTCTAGATACAAATACTTATTAATCTTAACCGAAATTGTTACATTAATTAAATTCCAACATAATAGGTATAAAACTTAAACCATAAAGGCTCGTATTGGAGAATGGATACCATACAATGACTGGGCTACTGGGGTACCGCTCGTCACCACACATCTCTAGATAAAATAACACCAAGGACCTCACCTGGATCCCCTGCCAATACAGAACCGGCCTACCCCTTAATGGATAGTTCCGAATATGATCACCCCTCCGTTAATGGGCCCCGAAGCATACAAAAGAGAGATAATAGCAACTCAAGATAGGGATGATCATACCTTACTTAGGAGCGGCCCACTTAGCCCTGCTGCATCTCCCTTGTTTTAGTCATTCCAGGTTGATGAGGCTTGAGGGTACGTTTTACCTTTATATAGCACTTCCTACTTGGAATGCTAATATTGCCTTCCAGGCAATAATGCAATTCCAGCATTCATCCATACAAGTTCCTTCTAGGACTGAACGAAACGAAACACTTGAGCGCCCCGTATTCAAGTTCCATCATCTTCAAGATGTCTTCACTTCGAAATGCATTCGTTGGATTAAAGTGGTTTTCGGGTAACATACCTGATCCCGATCTCTTCGAAACAACTTTTTGATAATTCTCGGTAAACTCAACCCCGGTTCTTTAGGAAATAAATAGTCAAAGATAAGATCGGAGATCACCTCCTAACCGTTAGTGGACGGATTCCCTTATCATTGTCATAGGAGAACGAAACAAGATTTATACGCACAGTTCAGCACCATCGGAGATGATTGTACCATATAAATCACGTGTTTCTCCTAAATATTTCCAAAGTTACGTTTGAGTCCAATTTCGATAATCGGTTATTTAACTATCACATAACAAACATTAAATTAGGTATTTATTTCATAGGGAAAACCAACATTGGTTAAGCATATAAGCAATCACTAGCCTCCTTCTATAAATCTTTCATAAATAAAACCATTTGTAAGTTACTTGTATAAGAATATTTTTACAAGATATATCCACCGATTCCTATATTTTCAATACTTAGAAAATATCCATATAATTATATCTATGGTATAAGTATATTTAAACACTAAGAAAGATTCCATTTTTATTCTATTCAAAAATCATTCATAAACTCCTTATAATTCTCATAAACCATTTTATAAAACTTCTGGAACCATTTATTAAGCTTCTTTTATACATTTCAATCATTTATAAATTCTTTTGTACATTTCTAAAACTCATTTACAAATCTTTTAAAAATCCATAAATCTTTTATAAAACTCCTTTTATAATCTATAAACCTGTTTTTTAAATCCGTTTGTAATCATCTAACCATTATAAAGCTCTCCACCATGTAAATAATCTTTCTTATGTCTCCAAACCATATTATAAGCTCATTTATAAAATCCAAGTCTTTCAACTCTATTCGTGGGTCTCGAAAACATTTACACACAATTAAAAGTCTTTACTTCAAAACAATTTCATATAAATAATTATTTAAAATAATATTATAATTAAATAAATAATAATTATCTATCTTAAAACATCTTAAAATAATAATTATTTTTTTCAAAAGTAATAATAATAATTCCTTATTCGTATAAATAAATAATAATGATTTATTTTCAGAATCTTATTAATAAATCGATATTATTAATTTCAAACCATAATAATTCTCGAAATAATTAACCTTTCAAATTATTAATATTTTGATAAATTCTTTAAAACAATATTTACTATAAACGAATAATTTAAAACAATTCCAATATAATTAAATAACCTTAAAATAATATTACTATAATTAAATACTTTTAAACAATATTAATTAAATAACTTTAAAATAATATAAATAAAATTAAATAACTTAAAAACAATATTAATATAATTAATTAACTTTAAAACAATATTATTATAGTTAAATAAATTAAAAACAATATTAACATAAATAGATAATCTTTAAAACAAAATATTTTCGAAACCCAATTTTGGATTTAAAAGTCGTTTCCTGTCTCAAAAACCAATTCCAACTCAAATGGAAATCTATATCGATATTGATTTTCTATCACTATTGGGTTTTATTTTCAAACATATAACGATGTTATAACCACAGAGTCCACAATCATGTTCATTATTCAATAATCCATATAACAGAAATATTATTGAAACAATTCAATAATAGTGGGAATCCCGTTGGATCCCTCCAACATGTTTCCCTCTGCATCACAAACATTATATAATCATAAGATAAAATCAACTACTTCGAGGCGGGATTCATATACAAAGGGTCTTTCACTCTTACACGGGAACGTAATAGGGTCTCATCCACTCCAATAGGAGGGAATATATCCAAATCAACAAATAAATATAGTAATTCATCCAAACAGTCATTCAACTATTTTTATCAACTATATATCATACTAGTTATCCAAAAAGGTGAGTTCAACTCACTTAAATTTTCTATTGTCGTCGAGGGCCCGAGGCGTTCCGATTTGGAACTAAAATCAAACGACGTCCGAATTTAGCCCAAATTTCCAGTCTCCAAATTCGTCCGAACCAGTTCCATTGTGAAGATCTCAACGAAATGATTCCAATGCAAAAAAAGCATTCGAATCCGACCTCGTATGAGCGAGATACAATTTATTCAGCAATTTTAATTTAATAACTTCACAATATCTACAAAATTACCCTCCGCCTATCATTCTTCTTCCCCGAATGAAATAGAAATGCACAGACAAACCCATTCACGTGTGCACGCATATGCACGAACACGGAGCAAGGCAAGAGAAAAACCAAATCTGACTTCGCCAACGCGTTGCCCTTCGCGAACTCGACTCGCCTAGCACCACGGCGAACACTCCGAAGCCTCCCAGCGAAATGCGACCTGGCACAATCGCCATCTCCCTCCTTTTTTGACGCGATTTGCAAAAGTCCATCGGAAATCGCCAAAATTTGCGCCTAGGTGCAAGAACCATAGCCGAATCCAAATCCATGTTGCAATTCGCCAACCAATGCTCCTAGCCTTAACGCACCCAAGCCCTAGCTACTATCTCTAAAGACCATTGTGAGAAATGCGGATTACGGATCTTAAGGCTAGTATTAACACTAGGGGGTGAATAGTGTTTTATGGAATTACTAATTCTTTTTGAGTTTATATTAATTTGAACACAAATGTATGCAATACTCAGAAACAGATATGATCGCAGAATCAAACACAGATGCAGATATAAAGTAAAAGCAATAAAGGAAAGAACACACTGGATTTTATACTGGTTCGGAGTTACCCTACATCCAGTCCCGCAACACAAGTACGGATTTCCTTTCAAAATCAATACTTACAATTACACCCTCGATTTCAAGGCCACAAGGTACACCGCTCCAGATTCACAATCCTTTGGGTAGAGATACTTGATTTTACGGGCAACAAGCTCACCCGATTGATTTTACAGGCTACAATCACACCTTTTCTCGCTCGATTGAATACAAAGAAGTCTATAACTCTGAATAGCACTGGGATCTTGTTGAGATAGTGATAGAGAATCAAACCAAAGATTATCTAGCTAGATTCAATGGTGATTTCGGCAGAGTAATGGTAAAAATGTATATAAAGAAACGTGGAAGAAGAAGAGGAGTGAAATCAGAGAAAATAAGATTGTAAATTCGTTTAAAACAGCCCTTATTTATAGTAGAACAACAGCAATGTCCATTCGTGAAAGGATATGACGAATAGACACTTCCTTTGAAATTCAAACTTTTGAAATAAACTGTCACCTTGTCGACAAGGGGTCCTTGGGGTTGTCGACAAGCCTAAGTTATTTTTGGTAATTTGTTTTTCTTTGAAAATAACTTCTATCTTGTATTAAAACTATTTTAAACTTTATAAATATACTTAACTATAGTTAAAATACATAAATAAGTATAGAGAATAATATTTTGGTATATATAAAATTTTACTATAATTTTATATTTAAATCTAAGTATAAATATTAAAAGTTTAAATATATTATAATTAAAAGATAGTTTAAAACCAAGGATAATTTGATATTGAAAATAAAGATTATTTTGAGGCTAAAAGTATTTTAAAACTAGGATAGATGTTTTTGATTTAAAAAGGAAGATTTTGAAATCATTTTGAAAAGAAGATATAATTTTTGTAAAACATTTGAATAAAAGTTAGTGGATACAGAACAATGTTCCACTAGATTTTTCGTAGGTTCCATCCTACTTAGGGTTTCATCCCTTTAACGGGCTCGAAGTGGATTCCATTCCACGAATAAAATGGATTTTAAGATGTCAGTGCTTTTCTAAGAGTTTTAACAAAATTCCTAACTAAATTACTTATCTTGAAATCTTGAACTCTTGATAATCTTGATACTCATAAGTCTTGAATCTTGATATCTTCGATCTTGAGTTCATCAGTTCTTGAATCTCTATATTGTACAGTCTTCATTCTTTGGTACCTGTATATATATCCTGCATATACATATATATCTAAACAATAATGTTAGTATAATCTTATTCTAAGGTTGTTGTCATCAAAACCAACTTCTCAGGGACTAACAACCATGTCGTCCAGTGGTGAACGCACACAAAGAGAAGGGTATGGAGTTGAAGACAAACATCGTACGAGTTCAACGGATCCATAATTAGGATTTTTAGAGATGTATATATTTTTATCTTGAATTTTAAACTTTGATTTCAAAACGGGAAGGCCAATTTTGATGATCAGACAATGTTTATATAGAGTGGGGAGATATAGGAGAGGTATGCGTCTGAAAAGCTGGGGTATGGGCTGAGGGTAAGGTAGCAATAGTGGATATGTAGGCATATATATATTATTTTAATTTTAAAATATTTAACAAAACATACTCGAAAATTCCGAACTCCAAATGAGGCGTGTCGCCAGGCGTTCTATATGTTATACCCCTATTCCGAACACAATGGAAATTGTTTCGAGGCCTAATTCGATCGTATGCAGAAGATAGGTTTTTAGACCCAGTTATTATAATAAATTTTCGATATTAATTTCGATGTGTTTCGATATCGCACGACCAAACGGCACGTCGGATCGCCATGAAATACGACGGTGTAATATAATTCACCATTACGGTTCCAATGAAATTGGTTTCGTCAAAATCCAGGATTATGCCCCGGAACGACAATTTCACAGATTTAAATATTTTAACTATCGATATTTATCCGATCTATTTATATTTGTAAATAAATTTACAAATTGAATTCTCCAATATTATTTAATTAAAAAGATTTAAATAAAATTATTAAATCTATTTAATTAACATTTAATTCACAATTCAAATACCTAATTATCCCCTATATTTAAATTATAAATTATTAAATTCCAAAATTCAATTATTTTAAATATTTAAACTTTATTAAACATTTAAGATCAAATAACCAAAAATTTGGGTCGTTACATTCTACCTCCCCTAAATGAATTTCGTCCCCTAAATTCCTAAGGAAGAAAATGTTTCCAACCCTTCAGTTTAAAACTATTAATTAAAATGAGTTATTAAACTTATTTTCAAAACCAGTTAGCTGGAATAGATTTTAAAATTTCCAAGTCTTTTAAATTCATTCACCTATACCAAATAATTCTCTTATTAATTCATTCCAAGATATAACCCGGAAAATCAAATTTTAGTTGTCAAAAATTTTCCAAAATTTTCTAACGCCTTAGTTTTCAAAAAAAATTGTCAGCGTCTCCTTTGCGCGGCTCGATCGAAATAACTTCAATCATCACTACGGGCGCACACCAAAAAAAGCCAAATGGCTCAATCATTAAACCATCAAATCAATCAAATATATAAACATGTACCTTTTTGTTGGGCAACCAAATTTTACTTATGAAATCAAAGGCATCAAACTTGCTCTTGCTTTTATATACCTGCATCTTATTTACCCATTATATCCATTCATATAGTTCATAATCACATTATTTTGCATTTTCAATTTCCAACATTTACTTTACTAAAGCTTGTACGATGTACATATATCACCCATATGCAATATCAAATCTGATCGCTCGCTCGATCACACAATTTCACTTCCGAACTAGTATCGTTCACAAGATCACTCTAGTGCAAACTCAGATCCGGTTCCTTGATTAGAAACCATCATTCTCCTTGCATAGCCATATACTATGATAGAGAATTCTAAAATCAATCAAGAATCCATCTCTAGTGTTTGCCGTCGAGAATCGAGTGAAAAATTCCAACTCGGATCAATGTAAATCATCTCGAAATTATGTACTCGGATCTGGATCAAACCATTATGTGAATAAAATAATATATGTACAACTTACGTATTTATTTAATTTGATTTCTTAGATATCCCAAATTCTTTTTATTCACATTCATTCTATTCTCATTCATTTTATTTACTTTCACTTATTCACATTCTATTGATCTATATTCAATTTTTCACATTGTTGTATCCACCTTCATTTATTTACTTAGTATATTCCTTTCAATACTAATGTCGCTTAATAAATATCCAATCGAATTTTACTCAAGTTTATAAACATTTCATACCACTCTCCTTATGTTTACTATCTCTTCACAACTTAAGTCCCTATCCATTTTAAATCAAATCCAATTTTATTTAACTCAATTCCATTGTTCAATTTCAATATTTCAACCATATTCCAAAACCATATTCAATTCAATAATTTATTTAATTAGCTCGTCTCATTAATTTATTTTAATCACCACCAATTCCATTTCCAAAAATTATTTCATTTAACCTAACTCATGCTAAATTTTCTTTCTAGAATCCATTTTATTTAACTTAGCTTAAGTTAAGATTCATTTCAATTTTGCTTTTCTTAACATTTATATCCAACAAATTTTAAGACTTTGTTTTAACTTACCAATTCTCAAAATTTTTAAGTTATAAAACTTATTTCCTCATATTTTCATAAAACACTTAATTGAAAATTTCTAGAGTTTAAACACCTTATTCTTATTCATTTCAAATCATTTTGAAATCATATATATACATAATACCCTTGGTATATCAAATCATTCTTTTCGTTTTTAAAATAAAAACTAGTTTTACCAAAACAAAACTCCAATGGTAGCAATTTCTCTCTTGGAAACCCGAAAATGAATGTCGATGATGCTGCAGTCATCATCGAAATTATTTTCTAGCGACCGAAGTGAGTTCAGTGCTTTCTATCCCTTTAAAATCCTTTTTAAAATATTTCCACTCAAAATATTTTCTAAATAATAATATTATTATTATTTCCCAAAACTTCAAAATTTTAAAACCACGGGATTTGTATTCTCAAATTTCCAACTTTTAAACCCATTTTAGTTACAAATCATATTTATAATATACATCTGAAATTTTATTTTAATTTATAAATCACATTCATAAATCATATCTATATAATTCCATTTGGTTATATAAAATTATTTCTTAATTGTTTATCTTGCTTACATTATAATATCAACTTTTGTTTGAGCACAACAACAAACAATAAATGATAATAATATAACATTATCATTCTAACAACCAAGCACACCATATATACCATAATAATTTTTTGAAAAATTATTCCTTTATATATAAATATAATCAAGGTAAAATTATTTCATTTACCTAATTTCAAAACAATACCATGTCGAATTGTTCTTTTCAAGTGTTTAGAGATCCCTATCAATAACGTTAATTACTTATATTGACCAGAATCCATAGGCCACTCAATAGATCAACCAACATAATATAAAATATTTTGTTATATCACTAACAAATACGCTGTCATATATATACACTCAAACTCATTCTAGGGTGCTACTGATCCTATCTCTAATGAGTACCCCACTAAAGCTAAGGTTCTCGCTCAACCTTCAGCTCTAATACTAAATGTAACGACCGGGGCTTTTCGACCCTTGAAAATTGACACTAATACGTCCACTTTCTATTGCGCGTCAAGCAATCGAATGCCGAAAACCCAATTGTTAGGGAAAAGAAATAAGGAAGAAGATAAGAAGAAAACTAAACAACATAGAACCTCACAGCGGAACGAATAACCTATATATATACAACAAATCTTTACACAAAAGTTAAACTGTAACATATGCACATACAAACATCAACCAGAGTATACTATCCTATTTTAGCTTAGATAGTTATAACAGCCTGTCCTTAGAATCACTGATAAATACAACAAGGAATACAATGGAAAAATAACCATCTACGTGAATACGTCTTTGGTCTCCAACTCGTCTCCTGAAGCTCCAAAGCATCCGAACTGATCTGTAATATGATCGATCTGACCCAAGCATTATAATAAAATAACATCCGAGTCGGTCTGGAAAACTAGCATGAGAAAACACAACAAACTGGATTTTAAAGTTATATAAAACTCTTTGAAATCAAAGTATCTCGTAAGACCACGCCGCACATAAACATGGATGAGCTTTTACCTTACGATAACCAAAACATTTCATATGAAATTCTCTGATATTATAATAGGGTCTAGATACAAACACTTATTAATCTTAGCTGAAATTGTTACATTAATTAAATTCCAACATAATAGGTATAAAACTAAAACTGCAAAGGCTCGTATTGGAGAATGGATTCCATACAATGACTGGGCTACTGGGGTATTGCCCATCACCGTGCATCTCTATATAAAATAATACCGCAGACCTCGTTCGGATCCCCTGCCAACACCGAACCGGCCTACCCCTTACTGGATAGTACCGAATATGATCACCCTTCCGTTAATGGGCCCCGAAGCATAAAAAAGAGAGATAATAGCAACTTAAGATAGGGATGATCATACCTTACTTGGGAGCGGCCCACTTAGCCGTGCTGCATCTCCCATGTTTTAGTCATTCCCGGTTGATGAGGCTTGAGGCTACGTTTTACCTTTATATAGCACTTCCCACTTGGAATGCTAATACCGCCTTCCAGGAAATAATGCAATACCAGCATTCATCCATACAAGTTCCTTCTAGGATTGAACGAAACACTTGAGAGCCCCATCTTCAAGTTCCATCATCTTCAAGATGTCTTCACTTCGAAACACATTCGTTGGATCAAAGTGGTTTTCAGGTAACATACTCGATCCCGGTCTCTTCGAAACAACTTTTCAATAATTCCCGATAAACTCAACATCGGTTCTTTATGAAATAAACAGTCAAAATAAGATCGGAGATCACCTCCTAACCGTTAGTGGATGGATTTCCTTTTCATTGTCCTAGGAGGATGAAATGAGATTTATACGCACAGTACAACATCAACGGAGATGACTGTGCCATATAACTTACGTGTTTCTCCTAGATATTACCAAAGTTACGTTTGGGTCCAATTTCGATAGTCGGTTATTTAACTATCGCGTAACAAACATTCAATTAGGGATTTATTTCGTAGGGAAAACCAACATTGGTTAAGCATATAAGCAATCACTAGCCTCCTTTTATAAATTTTTCATTAATAAAACCATTTGTAATTAACTTGTACAAGAATATTTTTACAAAGACATATCCACTGATTCCTATATTTACAATACTTAGAAAATATCCAAATACTTATACCAATGATATAAGTATATTTACACACTGAGAAAGATTCCATTTTTATTCGATTCAAAAATCATTCATAAACTCCTTATAATTCTCTAAATTATTTATAAACCATTTTATAAAACTTCTGGAACCATTTATTAAGCTTCTTTTATACATTTCAATCATTTATAAATTCTTTTCTACATTCCTGAAACTCATTTATAAATCCTTTAAAAATCTATAAACCATTTATAAAACTCCTTTTATAATCGATAAACATGTTTCTTAGGCCCGTTTGTAATCATCTAACCGTTTATAAATCTCTTTACCTTGTAAATAATCTTCCTTACGTCTCCAAACCATTTTATAAGCTCTTTTATAAAATCCTAGTTTTTCAACTCTATTCGTGGGTCTCAGAAACATTTATACACAATTAGAAGTCCTTACTTCAAAACAGTTTCATATAAATAATTATTTAAAAAAATATTATAATTAAATAAATAATAGTTATCTATCTTATAACATCTTAAAATAATTATTAATCTTTCCAAAAGTAATAAATTCTTTATTCTTATTATAAGTAATAATAATTTATGTTCATAATATTACTAATAAACCCTTATTATTAATTTCAAACCATAATTATTCTCAAAATAATTAACCTTTCAAATTATTAATATTTTGATAAATTCTTTAAAAAAATATTAACTATAAACAAATAATTTAAAATAATTCTAATATAATTAAATAACCGTAAAATAATATTACTATAATTAAATACTTTTAAACAATATTAATTAAATAACTTTAAAACAATATTAATAAAATTAAATAATTAAAAACAATATTAATATAATTAATTAACTTTAAAACAATATTACTATAATTAAATAACTTAAAAACAATATTAATATAAATAGATAATCTTTAAAACAAAATATTTCAAAACCCAATTCCGGATTTTAAAGTCATTTCCTGTCTCAAATCCAATTCCAACTCAAATGGAAATTGATAGTATATTTTAAAAATACTAATTTGAGGCCATTAGTCACCCAACACATAACCAATATCGATATTGATTTTCTATCACTATTGGGTTTTATTTTCAAACATATAACGATGTTATAACCACAGTCCACAATCATGTTCATTATTCAATAATCTATATAAAAGAAATATTATTGAAACAATTCAATAATAGTGAGGAATCCCGTTGGATCCCTCCAACTTGTTTCCCTCTGCATCACAAACGTTATATAATCAATAAATAAAATCAACCGCTTCAAGGCGGGATTCTTATACAACGAGTCATCCGCTTTTAGACAGGAACGTAATAGTGTCTCATCTGCTCTAATAGGAGGGAATATATCCAAACCAACAAATAAATATAGTAATTCATCCAAACAATCATTCAACAATTTTTATCAACTATATATCATATTAGTTATCCAAAACGGTGTGTTTAACTCACAGAAATTTTCTGTTGTCGCCGTGGCGTTCCGGTTTGAAACTAAAATCGAACGACGTCCAATTTTAGCCCAAATTTCCACAGTCTCCAAATTCATCCAAACTAGTTCCACTGCAAAGATCTCGACGATACGAGTCCAACACAAAAAACGGCATTCAAATCCGACCTCATTCTTCTTCCCTAAACGAAATAACTTCACAATATTTACAAAATTACCCTCCTCCACCTATCATTCTTCTTCCCTAAACGAAATAGAAATGCATAGACAAACCCATTCACGTATGCATATGCACGGAAACGGAGCAAGACACGATGAAAACCAAATCCGACTTTGCCAACGCGTTGCCCTTTGCGAACTCGACTCACCTAGCACCACGGCGAACACTCCGAAGCCTCCCAGCGAAATGTGACCTAGCACAGTCACCGTCTCCCCCAATTTTCGAAGCAATTTGCAAAAGTCCATCAGACTTCGCTAAAATTTGCGCCTAGGTGCAAGAACCATCCTCGAATCCAAATCCATGCTCTGATTCACAAACAGATGCTCCTAGCCTCAACGCACCCAAGCCCTAGATTCTGCCTTTAAAGACCATGTCGGCTAGTGGTAAACGCACACAAAGAGAAGGGTATGAATTTGAAGAAAAACATCGTACGAGTTCAATGGATCCATAATTAGGATTTTTAGAGGTGTATATATTTTTATCTTGAATTTTAAACTTTGATTTCAAAGAGGGAAGGCCAATTTTGATGATCATACAATGTTTATAGAGTGGGGAGACATGGGAGAGGTATAGGTCTGAAAAGATGGGTATGGGTTGAGGGTAAGGCAGCAATGGCGGGTATGTAGGCATATATATTATTTTTATTTTAAAATATTCAACAAAACATATCCAAAAATTCTGAACTCAAAATGAGGCATGCCGCTACGTTCTAGTTATTACACCCCTATTCCGAACGTAATGGAACTTGTTTCGAGACCTAATTCAATCATATGCAGAAGATAGTTTTTTAGATCCGGTTATTATATTAAATTTCGATATTAATTTCAACGCGTTTTGATCTTGCACGACCAAACGATACGTCGGATCGCCACGACATTCGATGGCGTAATATAATTCACCATTACGGTTCCAATGAAACTGGTTTCATCAAAATCCGAGACTATACCCTGGAACGACAATTTCACAGATTCAAATATTTTAATTATCGATATTTCTCCGATCTATTTATATTTTTAAATAAATTTACAAATTGAATTCGCTAATATTATTTAATTAAAAGGAGTTAAATAAAATTATTAAATCTATTTAATTAACATTTAATTGACAATTCAAATACCTAAGTATCCCCTATATTTGAATTATAAATTATTAAATTCCAAAATTCAATTATTTTAAATATTTAAAATTTATTAAACATTTAAAATATAACCAAAATTTTGGGTCATTACAGCTGGATGCCTCCAAGATGTATTTACATATCTTTGTTTTCCGCTGTAGTTATTAGATTGTATTTATCAGCATTTATGAGGACTGGTTGTTATAACTGTCCAGGCCGATGATTTGTTGGTTAACTCTGATTGATGTACGTATATTACAGTTTTCTGTTGTAAATATATGTTGTATATTATATATTACTCATCATGATATGAGATTTTATTTGTCTTTCCTTTCTTTTTCCCAACAATTGGTCTTTCCAGCACTTGGATGCTTGACACATGAATATTGTGGATGTATTAGTGTCGAATTTTGACATTCGAAAGGGTGGGTCATTACATTAAATCTTTTTGATGCCAAGAATAGGCTTCAACACCCGATAGGATCTCGTAGAGATTAAATAATGAATGAAATTAAAAACATAGCAGCACAAGTAAATGAACACATAGATTTTTATAGTGGTTCGGCATTCTTGGCCTACATCCACTTCATATGTTTATTGATCTTCCATTTGATTATCATTACAAGAATGTTTGGATTAGCTGGGATCCATTAGTACAAAAATGAAGAATGAAAATGGCAGAGCCTCCATAACCGAAAGAAGGAACCCCTTTCTAAAGCTATGCATGCTGTATTTATAGGAGAAGACGTGCATGGTTTGGGTTGAAACTTTGCAAGAAGACTCTTTAGGTCCAGAAGGGCCAATCATATCGATCGGCCATGCTAACTCAAAGATTAGGATCGATCGCCCTAATGTTGGCCATTCTTGAGGTTTCCCATATGCCTCTTGAGATTGCTCCTAAAATATGGGATCATTTTGAGTTGTGGATTGTGAGATATGGGTCGATCTTAGTTGAAGTTGGGATGTACACTGAACTATGCCGATCGTCAAGATGGATCAGTAAGAACGATCGGTCATAAATGATCGGTCATCCTCCCTCCATCACCTTTCACTACGTGATCATTTTTGTAGGCTCTCCTCCTCATTTCATTGAAGCTCTAAAAGTTTCACATGAATTGGCTTTCTGGATTTCAAGATATTGAATGTTCTCTGATGACTTGAACTGTTCCATGGATCGTTCTTGGTCTATCCATACAAATCCTTGCCTCATCTGTCACTTGTGCATATCAACTCCAATCAACTCCAAATTTGACATATAACTTCACCGAGCCATGCTAGTTACTTCATGCTAACTACGCTTTGATTGGGTCCTCGTTCAAATCTGCCTGACCATCGTCTATAATATTGTACGTAATTGGTTTCTAAGGTTGTTGACCATCCGTTCCTAGCCAAATCGATGATATTACGAGTTTGCCAGAAGGTGGGATAACATTTGTCCCCCAAAGTACGTCTTGTTTTGAATATGACATGCTTTGAATCGTTGCAGGCTAGAATCGTCAGAAAGAAACCCATCCAATTCATCGAGTAGTCATTATCCTTTCATTGAGTTGTTTTCCTGTCGAGGGTCGTATTTTCCCTATTCGTCATAATGACTGCTCGATTTCCAATAGTATAAGCACGAGATCACTACTTGTTAACTGTCATATTGTTTTTACCCAAGCGATTTCCAAGCTTTAGCAACTTAGATTTTGGTTTCCTCTGGTCTGCTCCGGGTGATTTCTCAGTCAGTTTTCTTTACTGATTTCAAAGGATTAAATTTCAAAACGTATACTCGTATGTATACGTGTATGCACCTGACTCCCGATCACGATTACACGTTCACGAGTCGCTGTCAAGTTAACAGCGATAACTTTCTATAAACAATTTCCTCCGGTCATTTCATCTTCATGTTTTTATATATCTTTCCTTTGTTTAAAAAACATATTTCAATCCACTCGTGATCATGAAATCGAATGGCATATGCTAGGCAATGTAATGATCGGCATATGGCTTGGAAATGGATCAGTCAGCATAAAGCTTGGTGATGGATCGGCATAGAGATGGGACCGAAAACGATTGGCATAGAGTTTTTGACCAAAAATGATCAGCATATCGCTCTCCTATATACGCTCCTATACTTAGTCATTATACTTTACTCTACTTCATCCTTCCCTTCTGAAGCAAAGACTAAGCGAGTTCTTCCACTCCTTCCTATCGATCCTTCATCAAACACAGCAAATTCATCGCTTTTCTAATCGTCTTGACATTCTCTTTTTTTAGATTCAAATTTAGGTAGCATGAATTCCACATTTGCTTCATAATTTTAAGAATGAAACCTCAAAACCATGGTGATTCGATTCGTCTAAGGGATCGCCTCCTTCCTTTCTATCTCCTTACGATCGTGTGTAATGGCGATTGAGTGGTTAGATATTAGCGAGTCTTGTCTTTAGCTGATAATTCGTTGTTAGGTATAGTGCTTTGGATTGTGAAGACACTGTACGATTGATCGTCCATGGCCTCTCTTAGACGATCGGCGTAATTCCGGGACGTTAAAGCTTGACAATTTCTAACAAACAATCGGCTATGGCTTGGAGTTATAGCCTTATAAGAATGATCGGTGGGAAAGGTTGATGGTGAAAGATCGTCTGGTGCTGTCTTGGGAAAAAAAGCTATAGCGTAATATTAGAACAATCAGCCTATATAATTATGCTTGAACGATTGATATAAACCCCACATGAACCACTCCTTCTCTTTTTTATAAAATGGAACAAAAATATGGAAACTTGAACTAGGAATTGAGCTTCAGTCTTTCATACTTGGATAAACAATAAAGCCTTGTGTATGACTTGCATATGATATGAACTTCATGATTGGTAGCAAATTGCCTTAGAGAAAATGACACGAACTAATGCCTTTAACCATCATGTTAAAACTCATCTGTAACTTAGACAACAACCAAACCTTTGCTGGCTAACGATCGTCCGTGAAACTCAAGTAGCATCGTTTCCCGATAACATGCAAAGACAGTTGAGACGGTCAAGAATGACAGTCTCTTTGGCCAAACTTTTTAAATCTCATTTGTCTTTTCTACCTTCAGTTTTGCACAACATATTACTATACTGAACAGCACTTTATCGCACTACACTAGCACTCACGATGTACTGGGGGTACATATTATTTCTTCTAATTATGATTTTTACTAAGTTTAATAGCAATGGGATCTAAACATTCCGGGTGCTCAGCGACTATGCCAGCTGGATCATCTTCCCAAAAGAATAATTCTGACGTACAGTCTAGCTCGGCAAATGAGTCCGATAGTCTGCCATCCAGTCATGATTTAGAATAGCTGGAAGGTCCAGGTCATCAGCTTGATCTTTCTGAATCGTCCCTATCTTTCCACCGGAGGTTATCGATCCTGTGCCCGATACTCTAAAGGACGCAGTCATCCTTGAAAATCCTCCTGATTCGGTAGCTTCAAAGATTAAATAAGACGCTCTGCAAAGAATTTGCATAAGGCACGGAATTCCTTTCGACGACGTGTTGGTTCCGTCATGACATGATAGGGCTCACAGACCTCCTAAAGGGTATACATCATGTAACAAGTTTATGTGCTGGGTGCATCCTGCCTTTTAACTCATATATCTGGGAGATCCTACATTATCCAAGGATAGGTCCAACGCAACTTCATTTGAATGGTTAGGCACTCCTTAATCGTACTTATATGGTATTTATGGAGTTTCTACACTGTCCTTCCACTATCGAAGATATCTAATTTATTTTTACCTTTAAACGGCAGACAGGGAGTCTCTCGTTCACATTTCTTGAGTCGGCAAAGAGATGCCAAATTCTGATCGGCATGTGGAACAAACTAAATGCCTTTAAGAGCAAATGGTTCTTTGTTCGCTGCCCGCCTGGCTTCGCTCGATAATGGCTAGATAGACGTAAGTGCTACCGACCAATTTTACGATAACATAGGAAAATAACATTCAGGTTGCCTTTCGGACAATATTAATCATTTACAGGTGTCGTTACCCGGCTAGTGGCGATATTTATGAAGAGGCGGTCTCAATTCTGAAGAATGCTCCACCTTAGGATAGGAATATCGAATATTTTCTCAAGGACAAACGTCTCGTCACTTTTGGTTTATAGGGGAGGGCCTCAGCGTGGGGCTAACTAAAACTGCCTAGATGGCACGGATAAGGTCATGGGTTGCAATCGGTTAAAAAGATAGGCAATCTGGCCCGGTGGTGCCCCCATCATAAGTACCCAAGAGTTTGCTGATATTGATGCAGGAGAGAATGGTGACGATGCACTTGGCCATAATAGCGATAAATCTGATCCTGGGGTCCATGTCGGATCCTAGCAAGTCTCCTAACCCCCAGTTGCGAACAAGAGAAAAAAGAAAACATTTGTACAAAAGCTTCCAAGAAGTCGCATTTCTGATCAATCCAAGTCCTCGATGGCCCAGAAGACTGTTCAAGATGAATCTTCCTCCCAACCATCGGAGCATTTGAGTTTACCACTAGACTCCTTATCGGATCTACTAATTCCACCTGATCTCGATGCCTTTCATTTTACTGATGTGAGCATTGGAGGGTCAGAGTCCCCCATAATAATTGGCTCGGAGGCCGCTACTTTCGGAGGATAGGTTTCACCATTGAGCAAAGCTTCTGCACCTGGTCTGTCGGGGGGTTACACTAGGACACTTACACACACTTGCACTACTCAACACTGCATTGTACTCGACTTGTACTCTCTAATGCTCAAAGTTGATTGATATATGTTTTCCTTTGCAGAAACGATGGTGAGGAAGAGGAACATGTTCGATTCACTCTGGGATATTCATCATCAGTCATTAGGTTCACGTTCCGGCTCATATCGCTACAGTCGAGATTGATATGATTCTAACTATCGTCCCAGCCGTGGTCGGGTTTATCAAGAGAGAGATGACAGGGACAGGCTAGCTCAGGATAAACATAGATCGAGATCGAGATCTCCTCCTCCAAAAGGTCCCAAAAGATCAGCTGACCATAGGGACATGCCCATCGATCCCCCTCGCGGTCCTTCTACCATTCCAGTGCCTCCTCAACCCTTCGTTCCATCTCATTCTCAGCGCCCGAGCGATTACCGCTGCTATGGAAAATACATTGCTGCCTACAAGCCTCGCAAAGAAAGTACTGAAGTCGAAGCTGCTACAGAAGATCCTACAATCGATCCAACTACTCGTATGACGCAGCTTCATGAAGAATTTTCGAATTTATGCTTTGAAGAATTCTATTTTCCCCCGAAATTGAAGAGGATTCCAGATCATGTTCAGAAGAGGACCATCTATTTCGTCACTGACATTCATATGCAATATCAGGAATGGATGAAGGCAGTGGAAAAAATGTCAAAAATTTCCTTCGAGCGCGCGGTAGAGATCGAAAAGCTAAAACACCAAGAGGCTCGGGACAAAAGAATTATCGACACTTTGACAAATGATCTGGAAGCCTCTAGAACTACCTTAGCAGAAGTCAAAGGAAAAACTAACGCTGCTGCGAAATCGATGGAAGAGTTGAAATCCAGCTATCTCGATATGGTCTAAGTATTGCATCATCGGAACCAAGAGACAGCGCTTGAGCAAGATGCGGCTTGGAATAATGAGTCTGCAACCTTGAACGAAAAAGCCGATCTCAAGGTCAAGCTTGAGTATGCAAATAAAGAAAAAGTTAATGCTCAAAAGATCGCTCAGAATTCTTGGAAGAGTTGGTTCGTGCTAGGCTCGAGAGAGATACGGCTACTGAAAAGGCCAAAAATGTCGACGTGCTCATTCAACGTGAAAGGGAAGCTACCAAAGATAAGGTAAGAGAAGAGATAATGAATGAGCTTGACCCGCTTCTCATTCTCTACAATGCCAATGTTCTCAAGCATAGGAATTTGGAGTGGCTTGGCGAAGACTATCCCTACCAGCTCCATCGTGCTTGGGAATTTCTTGTCACGGAAGAGAAAAATCTTCATGACTCAGAAGATGTCAATATATCTAAACTTGAAAGTGAATTGTTATCGGGCGACGAACCCAAAATATTGCATGACATTCAGGTTTCTCTCCAGAAAGAGTCTGCGGTTGCTTTTTCACGTGAAGCGAGTGAAAGATCCAGGTCGGCGCACCCTGACATTACAGCTGAACTACCCCTAGTGTCCCAAGTCATGCCTAGCTCTGCGACAAGCTCTTCAACAATTCTCGGATATAATCCAGACAAGCCACATTTATCTCCAATTCTCGAGTGTAGTTCTGAAGACGCTTTGGCTCGACCTGGAATTCATACCGAAGAAGGTATTCTATCGACATATCTCGTCTTTCACAAGGTTGGGGTGCTATCAATTGATATTTCTAATCTTTTTGCCTACTTTTTCTGCTTTGGATCTGTTAGGGATTGCTCCTTTCCCTTCACAAGAGCCTCAGTTGGAGTCGCAAACGTCCACGACATAATCTTTTAAACTCATGACTTCAGCCGCCACTCAAAGCGCTTAAGAAGACAACTTTGTTATTGATGACTAATTCATGGAGGCATTATTCAAGGAGGGAAGCGACCCGCACCATGAAATCCCCTTTGACGAGGAAGTCCTGATCACTGGTTCATCTAATTCCATTGGTGAGCTTAGTATGAAATAGCGGATTGAGCAAGAGGAGCTATCAAAAAGGAAGATAAAGGGTGAGCCTGTTGCTTTGGTCTCAGATGAACCGTTTCCTTCCCCCATTTCAGACGATCCCTCCTGGTGGGATGATTCCTCCAGATGACATTCCCCCTGCTTCTGGTGCTGTGGATGCCTCCACCCCTCCTACTTCCAAAGATGATACCGCCTCGATTCATACAACCGAGGAGACTCCTTCGAAGAAAAGCCAAGGCAAAAAAGGGTCAAAGAGGGGGTCAAGCGGTAGTTTAGATGGAGCCATTCCGAAGAAACAAAAGAAGGATAGAAAATCCAAGAAGTATCTGCGGACATGTAAATAGTTCAGACGATCATTTCTCTTTTTTGTTGGTTGTATTTGTTTGGTCGTGGCCCTCTACATTAGTCTTGCATTTTGAGTAGACTTGTGTGATGTACAACCAATTTCATGTGAATAAGAATTCTTTTGTTCTTACGTACGATTTCTACATTCACTTGTTCAAATGTCCGAACTATAACATTTTTATGCACTTGTGACTCGTTGCTCGTTGAATTGAACGCCGATATGATTAATCCATCTCAAGGCCTCCCTACGGTCGTGGCCTTGATTCATTGTAAACACTGGATATGAGTCGCAGTGTTGAGCTATCACAGTCATTCCTTGGGCGATCACACTTCTCCCCTGGTCTTGGGTTGATAAATGTACTGCTTGGATGGTCGAGTCTCGTCGTAGTAATGTTTATACTCACACCTAAGCTCTAAAGACTTAAAGTTGATAAATGAATGGTCGACTCACATTCATCTTGTTACTCTCTCGTGCCCCCAAGTCTGGGGCATACGTTGATGGGTAGGACAAGTAATCTATATCTCTATATCTCTTTGCGTTGATAAGAAGGCAAGCCATATCCAATTTAGCTTTATGATTTTTCCCGTTGAATCGCGAGATCGTGTTATTTGATGGAAGGATGAGTCTCACCTATCCTAGATTGTATTCTGGTTTTCCCCTCCCAAGGGGTATACTTCAATGCTCCGTTGGATTTAGAGCATGAGTTGGGTATTGGACGGTCAATCCTATCCACTTTTAGCGCAAGTGTTGCAAGACTCTGCATGAGGACCTGAAGAATAGATAGTAAAGTCACATTCAATCAGTGGTTGATACTCTCCCTACAGGACCAAAGGCAAAGATTAGTGTGCGGACGGTCAAGGAACGTCCATTTTGATTCATATTCCCCCATCAGATCCGGGGACAGAGTTAGCTTATGTATAGTCAGGATTTGCTCATCTAGTTCTTTACTCCTCCGGATGGATCGAAGGAGGGTGTTGGAGAATGAATGGTCAAGTCACACTCATCTATGATTTATTCTCCTATTCGCACTCCAGTGATCGAAGTTTTTCGAAGGATGTCCGGGTCACATCCGTTTGTGTTTGGTGTGGATCGATATTGACCGTCGACCCAACGGCACGATATTTTCAGTCGCCCGTAACTTTGGACGTCATTTTGATTAGTTTGGTGTTGATGCCTCATTGCGGTCGTTGCCTTAAGTCATAAGGAACACCAAGCCCGATCTGTAGTAAGCTGTCGTATTTAGCTTTTAGTAGTTTGTATTCCTGTCCGCAATCTGGGGACTTATAGAGTTATTTTGTGAGCGGTCGGTTCACGCTCGATTTATGTTCATGTCCAGTACGCGCTCTGGGGACTTAGAGTTATCTCGTGGGCGATCGGTTCACACCCAAATTATGTTTATACCCGAGTTCTCTCTCTGGGGACTTAGAGTTATCTCATGAGCGGTCGATTCACGCCTGAATCATGTTTATACTCTAGCCCGCACTCTGGGAACTTAGATTTATTTCGTGGGTGGTCGGTTCACGCCCAAATCATGTTTATACTCCAATCCGCACTCGAGGGACCAGAGTTGGTCGATGGTTGGTCATCCACACCTGTTTGAAGTTTATACTCTAGTCCGCACTCTGAGGACCAGAGTTTGTCGATGGGTGGTCATTCACATCCGTGTGATGATTATACTCCAATCCATGCTCTAGGAACCAGAGTTGGTCGATGGGTGGTCAGTCACACCCGTTTGATATTTATACTCCAGTCCGTGCTCTGGGGATCAGAGTTTTTCGATGGCTGGTCAGTTACACCCGTTTGATGTTTATACTTCAGTCCACGCTCTGGGAACCAAAGTTGGTCAATGGGTGGTCAGTCATACCTGTTTGATGTTTATACTCCAGTCCACGCTTTGGGGACCAGAGTTTGTCGATGGGTGGTCAGTCACACCCGTTTGATGTGTATACTCCAGTCTGCTCTTTGTGGACCAGAGTTTGTCGATGGGTGTCAGTCACATCCGTTTGATGTTTATACTCTAGTCCGCGCTCTGGGGACCAAAGTTGGTCGATGGGTGGTCAGTCACACCCGTTTGGTGTTTATACTCCACTCCACGCTCTAGGGACTAGAGTTTGTCGATGGATGGTCAGTCACACTCGTTTTATGTTTATACTCCGATTGTCAAGTCGAGGTAAGAGTTATTGAATGAACGGTCGAATCACATTCATTCATGGAATGGAATTCTGCCTCCAGTATGAAGGATAGAACTTGGCAAGCGAGTCGATCGATTCATATCCGCTTGGTGGTTGTAGCTCCTCTTGTCAAGTCAAGGAAGGGAGTGGGTGATGGATTGTCGGATCACATCCATGCTTGGGTTGGACGGTCAGGTCACATCCACCTCAAGCTGCAGTCGTGTACACATGTCGAGGGCGGTGGTTGATGAGTAGGAAATTAGTCATGCCTACTTTAAGTCGAGCTTCCGAACTGCCCTCTGTATCCAGGGTAGGAGTCGTGGTGTAGATCAAATCACGTCCACTCTAGTTGGATCCCGGCATCACTGAGCTTCGGGAGAAGCATATGCATCTTTTTCGAACTTCATTTTATGATCTAGGGAGTGGATGATCGGGTCACATCCGCTGCAAGTCTTTCTTAGGTCTCTAAGTCAAATATGGAAGTTGATGAGTGGACGGTCATCCGTGTCCAATTTGTATTGGATTCTGACATTGTCGAGCTTTTCCATCTCGAATTCTTGGCCCCAAGTCAAGGGCATATGGTAGATGATGAGCAGTTGAATCACACTTATCTTGATGAAACTCCAATGGTCCGATCATGCTCCATGGCGGTTGGTCGGAGTCCAATGCTAAGTACTTAGTCATTGCATTGTTTGGAAGTAGTTTAGTTCAAGTTGATCGTAGTTCACAACACAATTGAAATTGAAATAGAAATAATTCAAAAAGATCAGAATAAATCTCATTGATAAGTGAAGCAATGTCGTATGCTCGCTATCCACATTGACCAAGTCCTTCTCAACTGGGAGTCAACCATGGGTGGTTTAATTGATAGTTAGAGTTATTTATAGGTAGGAGTCAGATGTTTTTGTCATCGTCAATTCGGTTTGTTTTGAGTTACAGCTACTCGTTATACTTGTGAATTATGTTTGCATACCGGAGATATGAGCAAAGTAAGATGGACCGGTATCATCAGATTAGCGGTAAGTTACTTGGTGTCGACCCGAGAAAACCTACTAGTTGCCTGGAGTCAACCATTGGTTTGCTTGGAGTCATTGAATTCAAAGGCCAGTGATGAACAGCACTTGGAGTCATCTTGATGTTTGCTTGGGGAAAATCTTAATCTTACCCGAGTTTGGTTTTGGGCCAGAGTTTCTTCGGTTCTAAAATCTTGCTTGCTTTTGTACTTGTCAAAACTTACATGCAAAGTTAGGCCAAATGATAAATGGATATATAACTTATCATGCTCAAAGAAACATCAAGCGTTATACTAAGACTAAGCTTCAATGAATATTGTATGTCATTTATCAATACTTCTCCATAATTACATATGATTCTAGCTTTGAGGAACTCAAATTTTTTTATTTAAGAAGATGCTAAAATTGTGAGTTTGAAGAAGTGAAGGAAATATCAATTATTGTTGATTGCGGGAAGAAGCAGAAGAGAATGGCCAAACATATGTTGGTGGATATGATAAGAGGAAATGATCGGTTTAGTGATCTTAGAATGATTGGCTAAGATGCCAACAGGAACGATTGATGAAGATGGCAACTAGATAGATTGGTGAAGAGGTCAACTGGAACAATCATACAAAAAATGATCGTAAGAAACGATCGGTATGGACAATGATCGTACAAAAGAAACAATCAGCCATACTCATGTTGGTGGAATGACCAATATAAACCATCGTAAGGACGATCGTACATGACGATCCAGCATATGGATTTGTAGGGAACGATCATTCATTGAGTATGTATGGGCCATGGCTAATGACTGATCGTCCACATATGCTTCAACACTTGAAAATGTATGCACTTTCATCAAATATATGGCTAATCGATCAATGGTATCATGATTTCCTTCTTCTGTAGGGGAAGTAGACTTGGCTTCCCTGCCATGACAAATAGTTTCCTTGTAGATCTCTTTTAAATCCGAGTAGAATAGGAAACTTGTCGATTGAAAACTGGATCTATCTCGTGAACATGAAAATCCACAAGTAGAAGATGAGATCCAATCGAACTGAGAATTCGTTTCTCAGTGAAGGCACCAAAATGTTGACACTAAAAATGGGCATCAACACTCGATAGGATCTCGTGGAGATTAAACAATGAATGAAATTAAGAACATAGCACCAAAAGTAAATGAACATACAAATTTTTATAGTGGTTCGCAATCTTAGCCTACATCCATGTAACGACCCCGGATTTCTTATAAATTTAAATTGAAAGTTAAAAGAATTTTTGAATAAAATTTGTAAAATTTATTTATAATTGGAAGCGAGTTTCCCCGAATTTGAATAAATTTGGTATAAATCATTTAAATTTAAAAATATTGTAAACATTGTATGGATGTGAATATATATGTATTTGAGCATATATGAGTAAATTTGAGATTATAAATAATATATATATATATATACAAATTTGATTTGGATTGTAAATAAATGGTTTAATAATAATAAATATGTACAAACAAGCAAAGTAAAGCTTTAAAATAAAATAAAGAAATACATTCAAATATTAACAAATAGCAATAACAACTTTATATCTATTAGCATAAGTATAATTACATAAGTCAAAAATTTAATACATAACTAAAACAACTTTTATAATATGTACATAAAGTAAAAAGCTGCCAGGCATTGTATAAATGGAAATGTTGCCTGTAAACAAAGTTTAGGCAGGCAAGTAAAAAAATGTGTAGGCCTGTAAAGTATGTGACCAGACGAAAGCAAAAACAAATACAAAGATCAGTTTGAATCAAAGCTGGCAGAAGAAAAATAAGCAAAGAAAATAGGCAAAATATTATTAAAGTACAAACAAATATAAGTATGAAGACATGTAGTACATTAGCATTTAATGCCATTATCTTGGTAGCAACATTTTTATCAATTTAAATTGTTTTAAAACATCTTCTCAGCCGAAAAATTCACAAGCAAGAATACCTTCAGGTATGGCATAAGTGTAGAATGTACTCATGCATTTAATGCAAGTATACCAGCCATGCCTATTTTACTAAAGTATAATACTATCACCTGTACAGAGCATTATAATATTACCTATTGTATTGTACGAACAATATAAAATAACCTGTACAAAATGTTATCAACCTGTAAACCTTTTGTTATATATCAAATTTCCTCTTCATTTTAGTTCGTTCAAAACATAATTAAACAAAACTGAGAAAAGGAAAAAAAAATACAGAACTGTTTCAGTTGCAACCTGGAATCAAACAAATTATCATAATCTTGAATCATCAACAAACAAGCTATAATCTGAATGAACTAAGCAAGTTTCCAGTTTTTCAAGCATTTCAGTTTCAATGGAAATCTAAGCAATTCAAGGTTCCAGTAAAACAAGCTTTCAAAACAATTCAGTTTTTAACCTCCTAAAACCTCTGCTTCTCTGCTTCATCCATATTCAGGTGAGCAACTCACTTACCCTATGTTTGCTATGTTATGATGTTTGTGATTTAAGTTTGAAAATGATTTGAAGTGTTGCCTTGCTGTTGCATATGCTTGAATGTTCATATATATATAGGGGTGAGCTAACTTCCCTCTAGTTTTGTTTATATATATTTTGATATCAGTGATTGATATTTGGGTGTGTTGTGAGTTAGGTTGTATAAGTGTAGATATATATATAGGTAGAGATGGTTATGTACATGGGTATATTCATTTCTCTGGTTAAGTAACAGGATAACCAATTCAAGAAAAAAATTCAAATCTTCATGTCTAAACTGTTTCAAACTATGGTTTCTGAAGGAAATTTGTCTATAACCATGTAAAGTTATTTAAAAAAGAAAAAAAATGATATTAGGTAAAATGTATTAAGTAAATATTGGGAAAATAATGATTTACAGGAAGAAATTAGCAGTAAAACTTAAGAACATGAAAATTTCGATTATTACAATCCTTTGATTCATTTCTGTGATCTAAATCCCCATCAAGAATCACGATTTTTAAAGGTTAAACCAGTGCTTTAAGATTGGTAACAAGTGAATAAATCGAAGTTGAATAGAATTGAAAGAAACATCGATTTCTGGTGATCAAAGGACAATCGAGCCTCGGGCTTGATATCAGAGAAGGATGATGTGTCATAGATCATTAGAAAAATAGCACGACATTTTTTAGATGATCTAATAAGTTTGGGTTTGATGAAATAGGGTTTTAGGGCACAGTTTTTCGTCGAAGTTTGAAGAGGTGGTTTGTTGGCGTGGAGGAATCGAGTCACACCGGACCTATGGGAATTGAAGCTGTGGAGTTTGACAAAGTTTTCTGTTGAAATGGCGTGGTTGACAGTGGGCGAGGTCATCGGCAAAAGGGGAGAGATGGTCGGAGAATTGTTGTTGTTTGGAGCTCGAACTGTCGTTTTTCGTTCGCGAGTCTCATCAAGGTTTTGGGGTGCTGGAATGGCATGTGGGGATGGTCGGCGACCTGTAGGTGGTGTTACCGGAGGTAGGATCGTCGTTGACGATCTGTGCACGTGCACGGTGTCGCGTTCGTATCAGTAAGTTTTGGGAAGTCTGGGGCAATTCGGTTAGCAGGGAAAAGACTCGAGATTTGTCTCGAGCAACTCGGGTATTCACTCGAAGTAGTTGAGGATGGGACTCGAAGCAAGTATTGTTGGGCTCGGATTGGGTTGTTTTGAACAGGTTTAAAATGTTTAAAGAAAAAGAAAGAAAGTATTTCGAGATTTAAACAAAGAACTCAAGTTTTGCAGAAAGTTCAAAATTTAAAAGTAAAGTTAAAAACAAGTGATTTTGAAATATATGATGATGTAATTAAGGAAGGTAAAGCGTTTTAATCCTTAATTAACTTAAAGATTTAAAGTTAATTGGTTAATAAATCAAAGCGACTAATTAAAAGGATAATGACCTAATGTAATTAAAAGGATTAATTATGTGATTACTTAAAGATTAATTTACCAAGGTAATAAATTTAATTATGTGATAAATTAAAGGTTTATTAATTTATAATTTTGAGATTTATTAATTTATGATTAAGGGAATTAAGGTTAATTAAATTATTATTAAAAGTTAATTTATAAATGATTAAAGGTTAATTAATTCATTATAAATGGTTAATTAATGATTAAAGAATAATAAATCAAAATGATTTGTAATTAACCAGGATTAATAATTCATAAGAAATTAATCTGATTTAAATTAATCAGACAATTAACTAACCTTACTTATGAATGTTTGAATTCTATTGAATGTGAATTGTTTGATATCCCTGATATAGGATGCTTTGTGATACACCCTGATTTGTATTGTGATCTGTGATAAATTATCTGTGATGTAATTTATTATCTGTGATTTTTATATATATCTGTGATCTGCGCATGAACGATAAGCGTTATAGTTTATATCGCTTATCAACTATATCCTGTATTTTGATCTATGATGATTCATCGTGTTGCACTATTGTGTTAAACCCCTGGACTACACTTATACACACACAAATATGGATTTCACGTGGAAATCGGTTAAGTCACAGATAATTTAAATTTGATGTTTTTTTGAAATTGAAATTTTAATTTCAATTGATTTTGAAATTGGAAATTTGGGTTTAAAGTGAAAAGCTTTTGAAATGGAATTTCAAATATAAAAGTTAATTTGAATAACTTAATCGAGTTTTGAAAATTTAAATAATTTGATTTAAATTTGAATTCAAGTTTGAATTTGAATCCTATGATTTGAAACTAGGAATTAAAGATGATATAAATGTGTTTATATGAAGTTAAACCATTTAAAAGTATAATTTTGGGAATTTGAATTTAACCTAAGGATTTCAACTCGTATGAATGAATCAGATTTTCTGAAATGAAAACTGTTTGTTTTCAAATGATAAAAGCTTTCAGATAAGAAATGAAATTCCAGTTAATTAAAGGATTTTCAAGTTTGAATTGAAAAATGGTTTTTCAAGTTATGAATGAAATCTTTTTGAAAACTATGAATTAAATCTGTTTATTTTTAACAGATTTAAAATGATGATTTGTTTAAACCATTCGAAATGAAATTGTTTTGAAAGCTATAAGTTGAATCTTTGATTTAAAGATTTAACGAGTTAAATTGAAATGGAAATTGATTTGGGAAAATCTGTGAATGAATCTTTTGTTTAAAAGATTAAAATGTGGAAATTGTTTAAACCATTGAAGGTTGTTTAAAATGAATCTTTTTGTTTAAAGATTAAAATGGTAATTTGTTTAAACCATTTGAAAGAAAGATTTTGGGTAATAAGTTGTGACTTAATTGAAATCCCAATATCCATATATTTTTAAATATTGCGCTCACTATTCGGGTTAGCCGGGAAAAGACCTTTGGGTCATATAACCCATTTTGAATAGTGATACGTCGTATATGGATGGCATTTGAAGACCGGATATTTTCGAAAATGAAAGGACAACCTGTCGAATGTCTCTGCACCGAGTTGCTCCGGTATAGAGATTTATATCACTCTTTTTGTGATGGGAAGTCTGGACGTGATTGGAAATTATCCGGATTTGCAAGGGCTTCGTGAGAAGTGCCTTCGGTTCTGTTCGATCCCGGAACAGACCTGTATGGTTACATGTCTGACATTACACTTTGAGATATAAAGCCGATTTCTTTCAAATACATTTCTGTTGGTGGCGGAGAATTTATTCTCTTAGCTTAACACCCTTCTCTGAGACGTACAAGCTCAGAGGTTATGTAGTTGAAATTTATCAGCGATATATTCCCAATTTGGTAATGTGGCATGCTGAGTGTTGCTGTGTGATGATCGGTGTTTGATCATTTGTGATATGATCATTTGTTTGATCATTTATCTTTGTGATCATAGGTTGATCATCTGTTGACCCAAAGCATGGCTTTGTGACAAAGCGTAGCTTTGTGGACGAGACTTCGTCAAACCTCACAACCCGGTAATGGTCGAAACAGGAATTGTGCGGCAAGGTTTCAGGGGTAGCTCCCCTAGGGTATGACCATTCCTTCTGGAAAAGGGTAGTATCATGGTATGGAGCCCAGATACTTACTCATGTGGATACACTTTATTATGTGTGATGTTGGTTTAGAGGCGCCTCGTTTAAAGGTCCCAAAGGACCGGGGGTGGCATATATGAGGTTTTGTATATCCCTTGGGAAAGGGGGTAGCCGGCCTTGTTTGGCAGAGAACGGTTTGGTTCTCGGAGCGTCCCTCCAGAGGCATTTCTTTCGTGGAATAGGAAGTTCCTTAGCCTGACCATTTGTTGGAAATCCATCTTCCAAATACGAACTTTGTACGGTATTAGTTGTAGAACCTGCCATCTACTTATGGTGGCGCCCCACTGTTTGGATGGTAGCTATAGTAGGCATAGTTCGAAATGTCTATGCTGGCTAAGATTGATATCCTACTTTCGAAAATCTTTTCTACACTATGCACTAATAATAATATCAAAAATGATTTGATTTTGCGTAGTAAGCATCTTTGACTATCATAAGGAGAAATCTCCTCCAATTCTGCATTTGCATTGTGTGTGTGGCGGGAGGCCTTATGGTAGTTTCATTTTCCAAAAGCATTGCGAATTGACAATTAAAATCCTCTTGCTATTTGTTTTTAAAGATAAACTGTTTTTGTTGCTCACACCAGTCCCATGACTGATCCGGAGTTTATTGTTCCCTTCCTAAACTCTGGGTGCCTACTATTTTCCACACGGGCAGTCTAGAGTTGGGTTTTTCAGATATTCAGGTTTAGTAGATTATCTGGAGCTGGTTCAGTCCTCGGACGACTGACCTTGCTATCTTTGTGCATTGTTATTGGGAGTTCGAGCTATTTCTGGATTATTGTTTTGAAGATGGAGATTATCCGCTGCTGATGTTATCGTTTTCTTTTCCGCTGCTATTTCTTGTATCATATCTCTGATGTATATTGATATTCATTGTATCAGATATTGTATATCACTATTTTTTTTTATTCCGCTGTGTTATTTACTTAATGTTGTTATAAGCTCCGGAGAACCAGATTCGGCGTTTGAATCTACGGCATTTTGAGTACAAGTGAAGTACGGGTGCCGATTTTCGAAGGTCGACTTTTGGGTCTTTACATTTGGTATCAGAGCTAAGGTTGAACTTTAGCTCAGGAGTATAACACGTTAGGTAGCTCATTAGAGATAGAGTGAAGTAAACTCTAGAATGAGTATTCTCATATATCCGTTCGAATGTCTCAGTAAATTCTCTTACTATCCACTGATAGTGAGTATGAGTGCAAGAAGAGGACGAGATAGGGGACAAGGGAATACGACTATAAATGGTCAATACCCTGCAACAGTGGAAATAATTTTCTTATCAATATTCTTTGATTCGTTTCCAAATTCTTTGATTGCTTCGTATCAGCTACAAGAAGAGTTTCAGGGTGATGGTGGCTCTACGAATTGTTGTAGAAAATCCTTACTTCATATCTTTATCAGTTTCTTATCAGCTTTTTGATTTAAACCTTAATGAATTTGAAATTGAAAGTTTTAAATAGAGTTAACTTGATTAATAGAATATGAAGCAAAATTTGAATAGTATCAATAAAATGATATCGTTTGAAACCCAATTTTGAAATTCTATTGTAATTTCTTGTAAATACCAAAGTCCGAAGAGGGACAAATTGGTATGTATTCTAAGATATTCCGATTTGAGTTTGGAATCCATATCTCGTAAGTTTGAGGAGTTATAGGAGATCGAATCTATCTATCTGTGTTGCTTTCGTGCCTGCGAATTTCGAGGACGAAATTCTTTTAAGGGGGGAAATTTGTAACGACCCCGGATTTCTTATAAATTTAAATTGATTGTTAAAAGAATTTTTGAATAAAAATTGTAAAATTTATTTATAATTGGAAGCGAGTTTCCCCGAATTTGAATAAATTTGGTATAAATCATTTAAATTTAAAAATATTGTAAACATTGTATAGATGTGAATATATATGTATTTGAGCATATATGAGTAAATTTGAGATTATAAATAATATATATATACAAATTTGATTTGGATTGTAAATAAATGGTTTAATAATAATAAATATGTACAAACAAGCAAAGTAAAGCTTTAAAATAAAATAAAGAAATACATTCAAATATTAACAAATAGCAATAACAACTTTATATCTATTAGCATAAGTATAATTACATAAGTCAAAAATTTAATACATAACTAAAACAACTTTTATAATATGTACATAAAGTAAAAAGCTGCCAGGCTTTGTATAAATGGAAATGTTGCCTGTAAACAAAGTTTAGGCAGGCAAGTAAAAAAATGTGTAGGCCTGTAAAGTATGTGACCAGACAAAAGCAAAAACAAATACAAAGATCAGTTTGAATCAAAGCTGGCAGAAGAAAAATAAGCAAAGAAAATAGGCAAAATATTATTAAAGTACAAACAAATATAAGTATGAAGACATGTAGTACATTAGCATTTAATGCCATTATCTTGGTAGCAACATTTTTATCAATTTAAATTGTTTTAAAACATCTTCTCAGCCGAAAAATTCACAAGCAAGAATACCTTCAGGTATGGCATAAGTGTAGAATGTACTCATGCATTTAATGCAAGTATACCAGCCATGCCTATTTTACTAAAGTATAATACTATCACCTGTACAGAGCATTATAATATTACCTATTGTATTGTACGAACAATATAAAATAACCTGTACAAAATGTTATCAACCTGTAAACCTTTTGTTATATATCAAATTTCCTCTTCATTTTAGTTCATTCAAAACATAATTAAACAAAACTGAGAAAAGGAAAAAAAATACAGAACTGTTTCAGTTGCAACCTGGAATCAAACAAATTATCAAAATCTTGAATCATCAACAAACAAGCTATAATCTGAATGAACTACGCAAGTTTCCAGTTTTTCAAGCATTTCAGTTTCAATGGAAATCTAAGCAATTCAAGGTTCCAGTAAAACAAGCTTTCAAAATAATTCAGTTTTTAACCTCCTAAAACCTCTGCTTCTCTGCTTCATCCATATTCAGGTGAGCAACTCACTTACCCTATGTTTGCTATGTTATGATGTTTGTGATTTAAGTTTGAAAATGATTTGAAGTGTTGCCTTGCTGTTGAATATGCTTGAATGTTCATATATATATAGGGGTGAGCTAACTTCCCTCTAGTTTTGTTTATATATATTTTGATATCAGTGATTGATATTTGGGTGTGTTGTGAGTTAGGTTGTATAAGTGTAGATATATATATATGTAGAGATGGTTATGTACATGGGTATATTCATTTCTCTGGTTAAGTAACAGGATAACCAATTCAAGAAAAAAAATTCAAATCTTCATGTCTAAACTATTTCAAACTATGGTTTCTGAAGGAAATTTGTCTATAACCATGTAAAGTTATTTAAAAAAGAAAAAAAATGATATTAGGTAAAATGTATTAAGTAAATATTGGGAAAATAATGATTTATAGGAAGAAATTAGCAGTAAAACTTAAGAACATGAAAATTTCGATTATTACAATCCTTTGATTCATTTCTGTGATCTAAATCCCCATCAAGAATCACTATTTTTAAAGGTTAAACCAGTGCTTTAAGATTGGTAACAAGTGAATAAATCGAAGTTGAATAGAATTGAAAGAAACATCGATTTCTGGTGATCAAAGGACAATCGAGCCTCGGGCTTGATATCAGAGAAGGATGATGTGTCATAGATCATTAGAAAAATAGCACGACATTTTTTAGATGATCTGATAAGTTTGGGTTTGACGAAATAGGGTTTTAGGGCACAGTTTTTCATCGAAGTTTGAAGAGGTGGTTTGTTGGCGTGGAGGAATCTAGTCGCACCGGACCTATGGGAATTGAAGCTGTGGAGTTTGACAAAGTTTTCTGCTGAAATGGCGTGGTTGACAGTGGGCGAGGTCATCGGCAAAAGGGGAGAGATGGTCGGAGAATTATTAATGTTTGGAGCTCGAACTGTCGTTTTTCGTTCGCGAGTCTCATCAAGGTTTTGGGGTGCTGGAATGGCATGTGGGGATGGTCGGCAACCTGTAGGTGGTGTTGCCGGAGGTAGGATCGTCGTTGACGATCTGTGCACGTGCACGGTGTCGCGTTCGTATCAGTAAGTTTTGGGAAGTCTGGGGCAATTCGGTTAGCAGGGAAAAGACTCAAGATTTGTCTCGAGCAACTCGGGTATTCACTCGAAGTAGTTGAGGATGGGACTCGAAGCAAGTATTGTTGGGCTCGGATTGGGTTGTTTTGAACAGGTTTAAAATGTTTAAAGAAAAAGAAAGAAAGTATTTCGAGATTTAAACAAAGAACTCAAGTTTTGCAGAAAGTTCAAAATTTAAAAGTAAAGTTAAAAACAAGTGATTTTGAAATATATGATGATGTAATTAAGGAAGGTAAAGCTTTTTAATCCTTAATTAACTTAAAGATTTAAAGTTAATTGGTTAATAAATCAAAGCGACTAATTAAAAGGATAATGACCTAATGTAATTAAAAGGATTAATTATGTGATTACTTAAAGATTAATTTACCAAGGCAATAAATTTAATTAGGTGATAAATTAAAGGTTTATTAATTTATAATTTTGAGATTTATTAATTTATGATTAAGGGAATTAAGGTTAATTAAATTATTATTAAAAGTTAATTTATAAATGATTAAAGGTTAATTAATTCATTATAAATGGTTAATTAATGATTAAAGAATAATAAATCAAAATGATTTGTAATTAACCAGGATTAATAATTCATAAGAAATTAATCTGATTTAAATTAATCAGACAATTAACTGACCTTACTTATGAATGTTTGAATTCTATTGAATGTGAATTGTTTTATATCCCTGGTATAGGATGCTTTGTGATACACCCTGATTTGTATTGTGATCTGTGATAAATTATCTGTGATGTAATTTATTATCTGTGATTTTTATATATATCTGTGATCTGTGCATGAACGATAAGCGTTATAGTTTATATCGCTTATCAACTATATCCTGTATTTTGATCTGTGATGATTCATCGTGTTGCACTATTGTGTTAAACCCCTGGACTACACTTATACACACACAAATATGGATTTCACGTGGAAATCGGTTAAGTCACAGATAATTTAAATTTGATGTTTTTTGAAATTGAAATTTTAATTTCAATTGATTTTGAAATTGGAAATTTGGGTTTAAAGTGAAAAGCTTGTGAAATGGAATTTCAAATATAAAAGTTAATTTGAATAACTTAATCGAGTTTTGAAAATTTAAATAATTTGATTTAAATTTGAATTCAAGTTTGAATTTGAATCCTATGATTTGAAACTAGGAATTAAAGATGATATAAATGTGTTTATATGAAGTTAAACCATTTAAAGGTATGATTTTGGGAATTTGAATTTAACCCAAGAATTTCAACTCGTATGAATGAATCAGATTTTCTGAAATGAAAACTGTTTGTTTTCAAATGATAAAAGCTTTCAGATAAGAAATGAAATTCCAGTTAATTAAAGGAATTTCAAGTTTGAATTGAAAAATGGTTTTTAAGTTATGAATGAAATCTTTTTGAAAACTATGAATTAAATCTGTTTATTTTTAACAGATTTAAAATGATGATTTGTTTAAACCATTCGAAATGAAATTGTTTTAAAAGCTATAAGTTGAATCTTTGATTTAAAGATTTAACGAGTTAAATTGAAATGGAAATTGATTTGGGAAAATCTGTGAATGAATCTTTTGTTTAAAAGATTAAAATGTGGAAATTGTTTAAACCATTGAAGGTTGTTTAAAATGAATCTTTTTGTTTAAAGATTAAAATGGTAATTTGTTTAAACCATTTGAAAGAAAGATTTTGGGTAATAAGTTGTGACTTAATTGAAATCCCAATATCCATATATTTTTAAATATTGCGCTCACTATTCGGGTTAGCCGGGAAAAGACCTTTGGGTCATATAACCCATTTTGAATAGTGATACGTCATATATGGATGGCATTTGAAGACCGGTGTTGAAGACCGGATATTTTTGAAAATGAAAGGACAACCTGTCGAATGTCTCTGCACCGAGTTGCTTCGGTATAGAGATTTATATCACTCTTTTTATGATGGAAAGTCTGGATGTGATTGGAAATTATCCGGATTTGCAAGGGCTTCGTGAGAAGTGCCTTCGGTTCTGTTCGATCCCGGAATAGACTTGTATGGTTACATGTCTGACATTACACTTTGAGATATAAAGCCGATTTCTTTCAAATACATTTCTGTTGGTGGCGGAGAATTTATTCTCTTAGCTTAACACCCTTCTCTGAGACGTACGAGCTCAGAGGTTATGTAGTTGAAATTTATCAGCGATATATTCCCAATTTGGTAATGTGGCATGCTGAGTGTTGCTGTGTGATGATCGGTGTTTGATCATTTGTGATATGATCATTTGTTTGATCATTTATCTTTGTGATCATAGGTTGATCATCTGTTGACCCAAAGCATGGCTTTGTGACAAAGCGTAGCTTTGTGGACGAGACTTCGTCAAACCTCACAACCCGGTAATGGTCGAAACAGGAATTGTGCGGCAAGGTTTCAGGGGTAGCTCCCCTAGGGTATGACCATTCCTTCTGGAAAAGGGTAGTATCATGGTATGGAGCCCAGATACTTACTCATGTGGATACACTTTATTATGTGTGATGTTGGTTTAGAGGCGCCTCGTTTAAAGGTCCCAAAGGACCGGGGGTGGCATATATGAGGTTTTGTATATCCCTTGGGAAAGGGGGTAGCCGGCCTTGTTTGGCAGAGAACGGTTTGGTTCTCGGAGCGTCCCTCCAGAGGCATTTCTTTCGTGGAATAGGAAGTTCCTTAGCCTGACCATTTGTTGGAAATCCATCTTCCAAATACGAACTTTGTACGGTATTAGTTGTAGAACCTGCCATCTACTTATGGTGGCGCCCCACTGTTTGGATGGTAGCTATAGTAGGCATAGTTCGAAATGTCTATGCTGGCTAAGATTGATATCCTACTTTCGAAAATCTTTTCTACACTATGCACTAATAATAATATCAAAAATGATTTGATTTTGCGTAGTAAGCATCTTTGACTATCATAAGGAGAAATCTCCTTCAATTCTGCATTTGCATTGTGTGTGTGGCGGGAGGCCTTATGGTAGTTTCATTTTCCAAAAGCATTGCGAATTGACAATTAAAATCCTCTTGCTATTTGTTTTTAAAGATAAACTGTTTTTGTTGGTCACACCAGTCCCATGACTGATCCAGAGTTTATTGTTCTCTTCCTAAACTCTGGGTGCCCACTATTTTCCACACGGGCAGTCTAGAGTTGGGTTTTTCAGATATTCAGGTTTAGTAGATTATCGGGAGCTGGTTCAGTCCTTGGACGACTGACCTTGCTATCTTTGTGCATCGTTATTGGGAGTTCGAGCTATTTCTGGATCAGTGTTTTGAAGATGGAGATTATTCACTGCTGATGTTATCGTTTTCTTTTCCGCTGCTATTTCTTGCATCATATCTCTGATTTATATTGATATTCATTGTATCACTCTGTTGTATCAAATATTGTATCAGATATTGTATATCAATATATTATTCTTTTTATTCCGCTGTGTTATTTACTTAATGTTGTTATAAGCTCCGGAGAACCAGATTCGGCGTTTGAATCTACGGCATTAGTGAAGTACGGGTGCCGATTTTCGAAGGTCGACTTTTGGGTCTTTACAATCCACTTCATATTATTATTGATCTTCCATTTGATTATCATTACAGGAATGTTTGGATCAGCTGGGATCCATTACTACAAAAATAAAGAATGAAAATGGCAGAGCCTCTGTAGCCGAATGAAGGATCTCCTTTCTAAAGCTATGCATGTTGTATTTATAGGAGAAGGCATGCATGGTTTGAGTTGAAACTTTGCAAGAAGGCTCTCTAGGTCTAGAACGGCCCATCATATCGATCAGCCATGCTAACTCGAAGATTAGGATCGATCGGCCTAATGTTGGTCGATCCTTTTTCTTGGCTCCAATCATGGTGCGATCGTTCTTGAGGGGTCCCATATGACTCTTGGGATTTCTCCTAAAATATGAAATCATTCTGAGTTGCGGATTGTGAGATATGGGTCGATCTTGGTTGAAGTTGGGATGTACACTGAACTATGTTGATCGTTAGGATGGATCAGTAAGAACGATCAATCATCCTCCCTCCTTCGCCTTTTAATATGTGATTGTTTTTATAGGCTCTCCTCTTCATTTCATTGTTGCTCTAAAATTTTCACATGAATTGGCTTCATGGATTTTAAGATATTGAATGTTCTACGATGACTTGAATTGTTCCATGGATCGTTCTTGGTCGATCCATACAATCCTTGCCTCATCCATGACTTGTGCATATCAACTCCAATCAACTCCAAATTTGAAATATAACTTCACGAGGCCATGCTAGTTACTTCATGCTAACTACGCTTCGATTGGGTCCTCGTTAAAATATGTCCGACCATCATCTATAGTACTGTATGTAATTGGTTTCTAAGGCTGTTGACCATCCCTTCCGAGCCGAATCGATGATATCACTGCTTTTCCATAAGGCGGGATAACAAATCTCAACTCGGATTTGATTCTATTATATTAATAAAAATAATTGAAATTCCAACATATTCAAAGATTGATATTTATTTAGGAAAATTCTGGAGGTTTTAGATGTTATGTTTTCGTTTATCAAAATTTCCTAAGGCATACATCAAATCCAAATAAATACTACTCAATTACAAAAATGTGAAAAAGCTGATATTTCCACTCAAAGAGAATTGCTTGCTTCCTAACTGGATTTGATTCCACAATGCCTAATTCTCTTTCAGATCTCCTTCTTTTAGAATATACAACAACCTGAATTGTATTTAGAAATTAGATATAGAATTAGAAACTAGAATGGAATAAAATAAGAATTCAAAAGAATTAAACATCTAAACTTCTTACCTGAAAATCCTAACCGATTCTAGATTCTAAAGAAGAAGAAGAAGAAGAATAAGAAGAAGAAGATGGGATATGATTTATATCCATCTTAATTCTCTATTAGATCTTCCCCTTTTTGAATATACAACAAATAGATTGTATATATATAAATTAGATTTTAGAAATTAGAAGATAGAAAGGAGAAAGATTGGGAATTTAATTTAAATTAGAGATTAGAATTATTTACCAAAAAGTTTACTGTTTCTAAAAACCTAAGGTGAAAGAATTTGACTGAGCTTCGCCATTGCTATAGAATTTAATAAGGAAAAGTGAGGGGTCTATTTATAGAGGTAAGTACGAACCAAACCATCGGATTAAAAATAATAAATTTCAGATTGTTAGAATAAATGAAAGCCTAGTCGACTGACATCCACCGGTTGACCGCTAACACCCAAGCCGTCGACTGCTAGCGGTTGACCGCTTAACTATAAGCGGTCGACCGGTCATCAATGTGTGACTGTTGATTTTCTTCCTTTTTTGTTTTTATTTATTACTTGATTTACTTTATATGTTACCCTTAATTTTGATGCTTGATTATACGTTAAGTAACACTTGACATTAATTATCTAAATTCAAAATTTAAACTTTTCAAACTTCAAATATTTAAAATTTAAATTTGAACTCATTTGAGTTATTTTGAATTCAGAAACTTCAAACATCCATAACTCTGATTTCAACATATTATATATTAAAATTGGTAGAAAATCACCACAGATGCAATGGTGCAATTTTCGTGGTAAAATTCTGACATTTACGAAATTTCCATTTTTATTCTTATTTTAATTATTTAATTTCTTATTAAAATTTATAGGGAGTTACAGGTCAAGTAGTTTTCATATCTAATTTTGAATCCAAGAATTATAAGGAAGCTCGTAGAAAATTGTATTATTTCCATGCATGTGGAGCTAAATCAAATCAAATGAAATAACATCTGTAAACTAATTCCTAGACCTACTGACCACTCATTTGTAGGAACTAAGTGGGTATTTTGGATTAAACTAAATGAAGAAGGAAATATCATTCGAAATAAAGCTTGATTATTTGCACAAGACATTGCCAAGAAGAAGGTATCAACTATAACTAAACATTCGACCTTGTAACAAAATTAGAAGTCATTTGTTTTCTTCTTGCTTTTGCATTCCATTATAACTCTAAGTTACGTCAAATGGATTTAAAGAGTGCTTTCTTAAATGGGTTTATAAAAGAAAACGTTTATGTGGAACAACCTCCACTTCTCGAACACGAAAAGTATGAAAGAATTAGTGGTATGCCTTATTGGCAGTTTTGTAATTTGTTACACATATTTAAGTTTATAGTCAATCATGTCTATACTAACGATATTTGTTTTCCTTTATAGACTTTGTTATTTTATGATGTAATTAATTAAGTAATTAATTTAGTATATACAGTAAGAAAATCTTTAAATAAAATGTTGTGTGATTGTAGTTGCAAGTGGTTGCAATCATGAGTAATAATCACAAAATAAAATGACATTGTGATTTGAATATTCTTGGTCAAGGTATTTCGATAAAAGGATACTGGTTCATCCATTGAGGCCAGAGTGTGTACTGCTCTCCAATGTTGGGCAGTGTATTACTCATGGCTGTAGGGGCATCAAGGGGTTACGTATTTATAGTTACTGGATAACTATGAAATGACTCATCCGAGAGTTTATGAAATGACTCATCCGATAGTTTCCTTGTTGGTAACAACTAGGTCAAACAGGAAATCTAGGTGCAGTGATTATAAATAGTTCACTCGACTTGAGAATAGTATGAAACTTCAATGTGGATATTCTATTTTGATTGTAGTTAATTCATGACATGATGGTCCATCGATCGACTACGGTTCGGTCTAAGTTAAAATTGGAAAGTACTATTCAATATAGAATTTGTCTTCTTATCAATTTTCTTTTTATAAATTTGATTCTTCGTTATTATTAGGATATTAGCCTTGAAGTAGAATTATCCTCAATCTGCTTTTTATTTTTTCTTGTTATGTAATATGTTTGTGTTATACACTTTGCTGTTCCTTCCACTGTGTTAATCTTAATATCACTTGTTCTATGTTTTTTATTAGATTAGTATATTTTTATTTTGCATATATATATATATGTGTGTATGTATGTATGTATATAATATGTATGTGTGTATACATGTATATACACATACATATATATGTATTGGTCTTGCATTTTTGGTATAGTTTTCTTAGCACCTTCAGGTATGCTTATTAGATTGGATGGATTCAGCTGATTTTGAGGATATGAGCACTCATTTCATTTAATGGTTTTTAAGGTTGTATTTCTCTATTATGGACCTTAGTTCTCTACGATTGGGTTTTTAATTTTTATTTTTACTTCACATTATAAGGAATGTATCGCTACATGTCAGGCATGTTGGCGGCTTCATTTTTAAGTGTAGAATAAAGAACATGAGTGCACTTCTCTACTAATAGAGGACCACTCATTTTTATCCCAAAAAAATAAGAATTAGCCTTTTCAATTGTATGAGGTTAGTATCAAGATCAACTACAGTCAACTTAAAGTCAAAATCTCTGACCATAGTAGAACAGTTATTAATAAATGTTATTATTGAACAAATGACTTTATTTGGGATAAATAAAGTTAAATGTGGATAATATTAGAATTTAAGCCAATACCAAATTCCATATATCCTAAATGATATAGCTTTGACGAAGGGAACATGTATAAATTATCGTTACTAAAGGTGCCGCTTAAGTCAATATGAAATTGGATTTTAACGAAAAAATCTATAAGCGATGTATTTGGCCAAACTGTCACACCACTAGCTAAGGTGATTTATGAGCATTAATATTTGAATTGTTCAATTTTAATCACTGGTTGAATTCACACCTCTGGGTCTCACAACAACATTTTTGAATTCTTTGAATAACCACACAATTTAATTAGTTTATCAAATCTTATAAATTATTTAAATTAATTCACATTTAAGAAATATTAATTAATAAATTATTTTATGTCTTGGGTGTTGCTAGTAAATATTAGATGTATGTATACAAGTTATATATACACGTATCGATATACGATGTCAGTATATACTTAAAGGGTTATAAATATAGTGAATGGCTTAATGGGCTTTTGGAAATAATTAGCCGTGTAATGGGATTATGTGGCCTTCCATGCTAGAGGAAGAGGAAGAGGTAGGAATGAGATTTTATTGATAATTAAATGGTAATTAAAGGGAGGTTTTAATTAAGAGAATATAAAAGGGTTTTAACCCATTAAAACAAATCTTTGATTTTCTCTCATTTTAGTTTTTCATTCCACCATTTTATTCTTCCTTCTCATGGCTCGTCTCCCTCTTCTCTCCAATTTTCTACATTTTTTCTATTTACCAAAAACAATTAAATCGAATAAAATACAAGGTGGCTCGTCCGATTCTAGCAAGGTTTGGATGTCGATTCTAGGAATCGAAGGAGAATTTTCAAATCAAGTGTAACTAATAGGCCACATCTATAAAGTACGATCTTCTTTTATACATATATGTTTTGGTTCATGGTTATCACCATTTTATATATGTTGTTGCAATTGCTGCAACCATAATTAACTGTAACAAGTTAATTAGTTAGTTAAATGTTTAGTTTTGATTCAATATGATAAATAAATGTTTGGTTTTGGCCATATATGTTCAAATATATGTATAGTAATTTATAAATGTAAGACTTGTTTAATGAATTTAAATAATAGTTTATTATTTTTATTAATCATATTAATTCATGATATAGATTATTGTCATGTTTAGATCAATACCGTATTTTAAATTAGCACATTTGTTTATTAGATCTAAATCCATTTTAGAAATTTAAGTAAAAACAATTAATATTTATGGTCAAAATATTAAAATGATATTCATATTTTAGTATAATAAAATTAAATTTTTAACTTTTGAGTTCAAAATATAAAACATATACATGGTTGGAATTATAAAATCATCATGCCTATATATTGCATCCAATATTATTGTTTGTATTGTATAATAATAATATTGGTCAAATTTAAGATATTTTATAATTTTGAATTATTGCCTTAGATCTTGATATAGAATTTGAATATATGTTTAGCAAGTCAAAAGGTAGTTGAATTTGAAAACTCTGATGTAGTCAAATTATATATGCTAATTATATAAATTTATACGTACTATCTCATGAAACATAAATTTGGAAAATATAATATGTATACTTATATTTTATATCAGATAATTTTAATATAGCAATTAACACACACACACACACACATATATATATATATATAATTGCTAACTATATATATGGTAGATATGAATCTCAATATCTACATATGTATATATTTAGATATATTCACATCAGCTATGTTATATATTTCACATGCACGTCATATCATTTATATCTGGACATATTAGATGTGTTAATTCTCACTCACATATCATACCGAATTATTGTAGATTAATTCATTAAGATATAGACATGGAAGAGAGAAGGGATTGACTTAATTGAGAATTAACATGAAATAAAAAGGGAAGTTTTAAAGAGAGAGTCAAAAGGTTTTGGTTATCCCCATAATACATTATTCTCTCATTATTTCTAATTAATTTTATCTTTCTCTTTTCTTCAATCATACTTGGCTAACACCCGTTCTCTCTATAATATATTCACGTTAAGCATATTTGATCAATTAGATAAGCAAAAATTTTGAATAAAAATTATTTTATTAACCAAATAGATTGGATTTATTATTAGATATTAAATTTCATAGGCCGCTAAGATCTAACTAGGGATATTATTTAAAATTTACTCATTTCACCCATTGTGAAATGGACTGGGTTTCTTCAATGGACAACTGATTAAACTTATCTATCCGATGGGTATCTAGAAAAGTTGTGTCTAGGCTTGGGATTGAATAATCAAGTATTCTTTCCACCACGGCCATAGCGGTCTAGCCCAACAGGTGGAGAAATTCTAAAGGTGACCCACATGTATGGCCCAAATTAAATTTGGAAATTAAGCTAATTTTCATAGTAAGATTTGAAAATTTTGAAGTATATTTTAAATTTCATTGTTAAGTTTAAAAACAAGATAAAATTTTATGAATATTATAAATTAAATTTAAAATTTTTCAAAATTGTTTTATGAAATTAAATAATTAATTTCAACATTTTGATTTATATATAATTAATATGATTAATTAAATAAGATGAAATAATTAATTAAAAGTTAGTTAATTAAACACGTACATATATACTGATATATGTATGTAATTATAATTGTTGCAATTGTAAATGTATCTTAAAATTATTTAAGATAAAACTAAATTAAAATTCCTAAATTAATTAAATATTTAATTTTTAAGAGAAATGAGTGATCCTCTCTAAGAGCATAACACTCATATAATTTTATTCCACACTTCAGGAAGCAGCTGTTAACTGTTAACCCGCCTTTTGGCAAGGCTGCAGACCGATGAATTTAACTAAGTCGACTTCTCAGTTATCGAGGATGGAATGCGATAGGTTTGAGTCGATTGGATGGATAGGAAATGCATCACGTTTGGAAGGTGGTTCGGCTATGTTAGTGCGGCTCGGTCTGGAAGTCAAGGGTCGGTCGGCCTTTATGATATGGCTCGTTTTGGAAGTCAGGGGTCGGTCGGCCTTGACGATGTCGTTGGGTCTGGAAGTCAGGGGGCGCTCAGCAAGGTGGCTCGGCACTGTGGTTTGGTCAGGGTGACTCGGCACTATGGTTTGGTCAAGGTGACTCGGCATTGTGGTTCGGTCAGGGTGGCTCGGCGTTGTGGTTCGGTCATGTGCCGCTCGGTCACTGGTGGTGTGGATCGGCATACTAGAGTATAAAGTGGGTCGGTCATATAAGGTCGGTCCAAGGAGGTGGGTCGGTAGGATGGAGTGGGTCGGCGTGTTTACTGCTTCGAGTCCTAACTTCATTTACTTCGAGTCGCAAGTAGGCATGCTTCAGGTTAAAACCTAGGATACTTCCAATCGGCTTATTGAGGAATGGGGATCGGTGGATGTGCCTCGGCCTGCCTAGGTCGGTCGTAATGTTGGGTCTGGTTCGGCTATGGTCCTAGTGGGCCCGGACTACTGGGGAAGCCCAGTAACTCGGGATTTGCCTATAAATACAGCATGTGGGTCTTCAGAATAGGGGAGTCGATTCTAGTTTGGTTCTCTTGCTTCTTTTCTTCGAAGGCTAAGGCTATTCGGCCATTATATAACTCTGGATTGTAACTGCAATCGATTATTACAGCAATAAAATGGAAATTTCTGGAGTGGACGTAGGCCGGAGTTAGCCGAACCACTATAAAACCTGTTGTTCTTTGCTGCTTTCATTTTGATTTTTACTATTCTTCACATTATTACTCTCTACATATATTCTATCTGTGAGCTGTGACTGTGATTTGGTGCTTTCGCTTGGATTTGGGTGTTAGTGACCAATTTTGGAGCTAACATCAACAAACCAGCTAGGCAACAAAAAAACCCCATACAACGAAAAAGAAAAAAACCACCTCCACATCTAAAGACTAGAGTAATAAGAATATTAAAGCTAAAGAAACAAGAAAAGCTAAGTCATCCATTTAACTAAAAAAAGAGCAGTCTAAAAATATAAGCATGTGAAGTCATAAACTAAGTCCTTGATTCCTTCCAACGTAAATAGTAGAAGCGGGGCAGACAAAATAGAACAAAAGTAATACAATAACTCAAACTCCAATGTGAGCTGACAATAAGGAGTCAATCACAACAATCCACTAACAATTATCCAACTGCGTAAATGTCGAAGCACGAGCCGACCAGTCTACAGTAGCCAATAAAGATAAAAAGATTAACGATAACATGAGAACAACACATGTATATGTGGATAATAAATGATTATGCACATATTTATGTCAGAAAAGTAAAACATGAACGAATAATAAGGCATACTTAATTTTCCATCAACAGAAGAATGTTCGAAGAGTAATTATTGTTGAAAGTATTTAGTGGGTCATTACCATATTATGTCTCCCATCACTAAAAGTGATTTTTTACCTTTAAGGTGTCAATGCACCTTTTTACTTTTTTAAGATAATCATTAAAGTAAACATTTTTGGCTAAGTTGAAGCTAGGATTTATAACCTAGTTATAACTAGAAAGTGCAATAGTGTAAGCTAGATTATCAAAGGAATACTGATCTTATTGAGCATTCTTTGGTTCCTTTTAAACCATAAATACCAGCAAGTAATTGTGATGATAGTATCAAGTAAAAGTCTATAGTCTTTGTCGTATTTAAATTTGAATTCATTCTAGTAATTATCATTGCTAAAGTAAAAAAATCGCGTTATAATCTGAAAATTATAGTGTGTACAAGAACGGAGTTAGTTAATGGACACCTGAAATATAGGTGCATTACATTTTAGGTCTAAATTGAAAAAAATACATTTTTATCTATGAGTAAATTATTTTAATAAACTTGATTGTATTTAATTTCTTATGTAGGATTAGCCACTTGTACAGTTTTGTTTTAGAATGAGCATTAACTTTCCAAATAATTTTAAAAATATTTGTTTTAGTCCTGGAGAAATTTAAAAACTTGTACATTGATTCTAAGGCAAATAAATTGCTTTTTTCCCAACCCTATGTTTCAATTTCGCTATTGTTATATGTATAATAATATTATAATTTAGTACAAAGTGATACAAATTCGGCTAATGTAATACCTTCAAGAGCATAATTGAAGGTGAAGTTCCATGGGAATTCATTATGTGGGCTAAAGACCTCTAAAATTAAGGCATTTTTGAAATTAAAAATATCAACAAGGTCTTTATAGTTAACCTTAAGAGTAATAACTGAAATCTAGTTATCATGCCTGAAGGATATGTTATTACCTGAATGAACTATATTGCTAATCCTCATGTGAAAAATGTTAGATTTATTAAATTAGATTTTCAAAAGTGATACATGTTTTTAGTAGTAGAAATGATGTGGTAAAGATTATAAGTTCCTTCGTAGAATTAATTTGAAATATTTTTTTCCAGATTTGGTTTTCATCATTTTTGCTTAATTTCCAAAGCCATTTCCAAGTAATGACATGTTAAAATTATGCTGATTTATTATCCCTAAGCCCTTCCTCCTTGATTTGCAAGTTGTATTCCAATTAATAAGACAATTTATACTACTATAGGAACTATCAATGCTCCAAAGGAAATTCCTTTTGATTTTATCGATTTTATCGGCAAACCATTTTGGAAAATGATAGTGAGAAATCCAATAAATCGGGTCGATAAAACAAAGTTAGTAAGAATGATTCTACCTGCTCTTAATAAAAGTTTACTATCCCAGTCCAACAATTTTATATTAATTTTATCAATTATAATTTTCCAATCTTCTTTTTAATTTTTGTAAATATAATCTAGAATCCTAAGTACTCAGATGGAAATTTCATGATATTACAATTAAATGTACTAGCGATAAGGTTTTCAATGTTATCCACATCATTCGATACTAAAAAAGAGCACCAATCGAGGTTTATCATGAGTCCCAAAAGAAATTCAAAACTGTATAAAATAAATTTGAGAGCCATGATGTAGCGAGGTTAATATGAGGTAAAAAGCATGGTATCGTCTATAAATTGAAGTATCGAAAGACCATCGCTCGTGATATCATTACCAACCCTGTCAAGAACCCCATTTGAGATAGATAGCTTAACGATCCTAATGAATATATATATCCTCCACTAAGTTGAATTGTAAGGTGATAAGGGATCACCTTGTCTAAGACCACATTTAGATTGAAGTTATTTCCTAGTATAATGTTAACCATTATGCTCGAGTTTTTAGTTTTGAGCAATGCCATTGTAACAACCCGCAACTCAGTGGGCCCGAATTTTCACTAAATCGAAAACCCAAGTCCATCAAAGTATGGATCATTGGTGTTGCTGTCCTATAAATAAACAACGGTATATTAGAGTGCTATCGATAATAACTCACAGCGAAATAGTAAAGTGTAATAAAACATATAATTACTAACCAAGGTTAATATCGGTGCTATCTAGTATCCATGTCAATGCTGAGCATGCATTAAAAATTTGTCCTTTCTCCATTCCCGCCTTATACTAGTATTGTTCCTCTAAATTTATCATGGGGGTTGTAATGAGAAGGAGGTCAGAACAACGTTCTGGTGACTGGTAAACCACATATTTTATACATAACACTAGTTTGTGTCGATTTCTTTCCATTACATGTTATATCTACCTTTTATATTTAGTTGCCTTGACTTCATATACCCGTACGATACGCCTCACCTACTCGAGGTATTTAATAATCATATATGTATATATATAGTTAAGTACCATAATCCTCTTTTTGATCAAGATACTCTCCCCGCTAATATTTGTAACTCTACACCTGCACTAGGTATCCACCATCCGTGTCAAGCCCGAATTATCTGTGTACACCAAGAATCTTCCTATTGGTGCCTAATAATGGCATTACAACTATTATTCATATTCTACTCACTTTGAAGACTCATCTAAGGTTATCCAACATTGCCTCCTAACTACAAAATAAAATAAATAACTTTGACATGGTGCATGTCATATATGGAACTACACTAGTATGAGGTGTAATCCGTCTAGGCATAATCCATGTCTTCCATTAACCACTCCAAGACTAATGATGCTCTTGACCTATGTGTATAGCCCTACTCCTCACATATATGGTACCGAACTTGTTAACATAGAGACGAGCCAATGCTCACTGTCCCATTTAGATTGCCTATTGCAATCAAGGAAATGCCCGCTGTTACTTAATACCCCCTATAAAGATTGAAGCAGACCCTACTTGGCCCTTTGACACTTCAAACTGAGGCAAACTCACTTTGGTATATTCCCTTCACCAATACGTGAACATATAATCCCACAGGTCCTACCGTTGGAGATGTCTCACATTAGTTCAATGTATACACAACCACTAGTAGCCCCTTTCGGTGGGCAGACTTTTGTTGTGCAACATTACTGATCTCGCATTCCAACCTACATTGAAGACTATGTCATTTTTAATTAACCTAAGTTATTAGCTAGATCCAATAATTCACACTGGTCATACATGCATATTTGAGGCTACAAAAATTTATTTAATTACTATGCCTCCTATGTTCAACTATTGGCATTCAGTTATTTTTACACAACTTCCTTCTTGTTTCATTAATTCCATTTTAATGCATTTATCGCTTACTTTTAGTTTAATAGATTAACTATCTTTTACCACTTAACTTTTACTTGATATTATCAGGTATATTCTACTATTCCTTTTCAGTTATTATTGTCCTTCTTTGATTACTATAACCTTCTTAATTACTCATTTCATTGCTTCACATATACTTCATCACTTATTGTTTATTTCCTACTCGTCGCATATATTAGATCTACACTTAAATTATTGTAATTATCTCTGCTTATAATAATTTGGTTTTTACTTAGGGATTTCTACATTTTAATGCGTTGGAATTTCAGCTTCCCAAAAAGAAACGTTAAGACAATAATTTTCCATAAATTATCTAATAGGGGACTTATGTTATGTTTGGAATTGCAAAGAATTATCTTTTCTATTATTATTAAAATTGACAGTGCAAAATACGACAAACATCCCTATTTTGTACATCTCTTCCGCTTAGGTATATTCCTTATTATTTCAAATAATACACTTTTATTCATATTTATAAAACTGATAATTAATATAAATTTACATTGCAACACACTTCGTTCCAATGAATTAAAATACTACTTAAATCCCAATCAATTTATAATAACTTCCAATTCATGTTTACTAACATATGTCATTTGACCAACAAACCTAGAATTTCTATAAAATCTCATTCAATTAGGGACTGCTTTTACACTAACTTTCCAGATTCAGGTATATGCAATATTTAATCGAAGCTAACAATTCACAGAATAAGTAGGCATGGTTTTCTTTTTTTGGCAAAGCCGGCGGGGTTGAATATGCCCTACCGTTTTAATAAATACTTGAAAAAGGTTACAAATAAGTAATAAAGATAATTACAGAGAGAAAACTAGAGAAAATAAAGAAAAAATAAAGCAAAAGAAATAGACATGGAAAGAAAAACAAAAATCCAGAGAAACCCTATTTCTAAAAGCAAAGCATGTCATCAGGAAACTTAAAAGGAGAGAAGGTCATTGTATTATGAATACCTTTAACAGTTTCATGATAAAGAACCATCCTATTTTTTCCTTTCCATTGAAAATTCACGCATTTCATTCCTTCCAGATCGAAGCAGCAATTTTTTTTAAATTAACAGTGGGCTATATAAAGAAGAGTGCTTCCATATGGTTTCTCTGTATATGGATTCCCATTCCTTCTTACTATCACAAAAAGGAAAAGCAAATTCACCTTTATGCTATATTCTTTTCCAAAGAAAAGAAGTGTATGAATAGCCAAAGAAGAGATGGAGGATACTTTCTGGCCTAGACTTGTAGAAAGGACAGATATAGAGAATAGTATCACCTCCACGGTCAAGCTCATAGAGAGTGTGCAATGCATTTTCTTAATATCTTCCAGAAGAGGAAATTTAGCTTCTCAGCAGTAATGGTGTTCCATATCCTTCTAAATCAGGGAAATGTAGCTTCATAATGCTGTTCAGTGATGGGAGATGTAACGACCCAGATTTTCAGTCATTTGAATTTGAACATTTAATTTATTTTAAATGTTGAATTTGAAATATTAATTGATTTTGAATATGAAATTTTTTGTTGAATTGGTGAATAAGATTTAAATTTCAAATATAGCGATTTATCGAAATACGCAAATGGTAAATAATTAAAATTTGACTTGAATAGAATCAAAAACGATTGCTGATGTTGGTAAAAATTCTATTTGAATTAGAATTGAGTTAATAAGTTTTTAAAGTTGGAATATTAAGTGATTTCATAAATTTTTGAAATCGCTCGATTTAATAACATGATAAAATAGCCTTCCGGGGCACAGTCTCGGAATTTGACGAAACCAGTTTCATGGATCCATAATAGTATATTATTATCGGATTTTAAATTTCGTAGCGTTTGGAGAGACCGTTTGGTCGTACGGGATAGAAACGTGTTGAAATTAATATTGGAAATTTAATATTTTAATTCGATTCAGAAAGCTATCTTCCACATACGATCGAATTATGCCTCGAAACATGTTCCATTGTGTTCGGAATAGGGGTAAAACATTATAAACGCCAAACGGCACGCTTTGTTTTGAGTTCGTCCGAAAAAAAATACGTTAATAGTCAAAATAATATAAATATACGTATATATACGTGTTCTCAAGCCAAAACCCAAACTTAATCAGCCGCGCTTCCATCTAAATTTCAATGGCTGAAAGACCCTGCTTTTCTCCCCTCGATTTCAGACGATCCTTTCACATATTGTGAAACCTTCCAACTAGAATGTCGAAGAGCACGCCAAGCTCTATCAATCCAACGGTTAAGATCGTCGATGGTGGAGCACGTCAATGGCAAATTGATGGTAAAGGGAACGCATTCAAGCACGAATCTCGAAGCAAGGAAAGAGCCGAGTGTCTCATGCTCTAGGGCATTGGTGGAGCTTGCCTAGGCGAATGTGATGGCGTTGGCCGATCGAGTTCAAGGGCTACGGTGGTGGAGCGGTGGTAAAAAAACTCGATTGGCGGCAATGGGTTATTTCGAACCTGGAAGCGAGCGCTAGACGAAGAAGAAGGGTAAAAGAATTGATGGCTCGGATCTGATTTTCCAGGGATGAATGGCCCAGGATTTAGAAGGTTTATTATTAAAAAGAAAAGGGAAATTAATTTATGTAAATTATATTATTTTAAAAATCATTAATCTTATAAATTGTGTATCTAACTCATACGAGGTCCGATTGAGAGGAAACAAGCGGCGTTGGAATCTTATCGACAAAGGCTTTGGCATGGAATCAAAGTGGCATTTATTGGAAGATGTATTTCTAGTTTCAAATAAAAGTTGAGTGTTTATAACGCTCACGATGTATTCTAATATTTTTATGTTCGTAAAAAATTAAATCGTGAAGTTAACTAATTTTATTGGCTGTTATTTAAAAATGACATTGACATATGAATTGACTGTAGGTATTAAAAATTGATAGCTAAATTTGAATCTGGAATTTAATTGCCGGTAACTTACCTGATTGATAACTATGAAATTGTTGTGAATTATTGGCTGATTTGGATGTTAGTTGTGATGGATGCTATTGATTGATGTTTTAGATGATTTGGATGTTTATTTACTTTGATATATCCTGCTATCATCCTATGTATTATTTATAGTATATAAAACTGTAAATCAAATTATTTCAAATAAACTAAGAAATAGGTTGAAATGATAAGTACCTATGACACTGTGATTTGGATTGAAATGATATATATTCATCCCTAAAATTAAATTGAAATAACTGACCACTTGACCACTTGACCATAGGATAGAAAATTATATACGGACACCGGATTGGTTAAACTAAAGGATTTTAAAAATTTTGATTTGAAATTTATTTAAATGATTTTGATTTAAAGAAGTAAAAATCAAATTTATAGAAATCAAATTATTTTTGAACTTGAGCTCGGAATGTTGAAATTTAAATTTGGTAATGGGAATTGTTTAAATAATCAAAGTTGAGATTTTGAAGTTATAATAGAAATATGATTTGAAATTTTCATTCGAACTTTGAATTATTGCTAAGTAAAATTAATATAATTGGATATATAGATTTGAACTCAAGAATGGAATTTATTTTAAGTTTTGGATCTAAATTCGAAGATTGAAGTTTAATTTGAATTTAGTGATTTTAATTGATATTCTGAAATCGAACTCGAATTTATATAAATCGAAGCGGTTGGAATTGAGAATTGAATTGAAATTAATTCAAATTGGAATAGAATTGAAATTAATTGGAATTGAAATAGAAATTAAATTAATTAGGAATCGGAATTTAAGCAATTTAAATGGAAATGGAAATTGAATTGATTTGAAATGAGAAGAATTGGAAATTCAATCAGTTTGACTCTGAAACTATTTTCAAATAAATTATTTTAATATAAACAATTTAAAATCTACCATTTTACGTATTCAATTTATTTTAATTTTCCAAACTATTTTACCTTATATTTTAAATACTTCGGTCGTTTTATATGAAACTATTTTAATTATAAACTATTTTTAAACAATTTAAATTTTCAAACTATTTTTCTAAAATTCAAACTGGTCAAAGGTTGGAAAGTTTATATTTAAATCATGGATTTAAATACGAATTGGGTTAAATTGAAGTTATAACCCAAATGAAAATTCGAAGCAATTTTGAATTGGAACTGAAATCGAGATATTAAGACGAACATGATTTTGAATTGAAATAGTATATTTTGAGTAAATATGATGATTTCGAAATGGATTTGATTTGAAGCGAATATGATATTTTGATATCAAGTACGAATTGTTTTCGAAATGTTAAAGTACCAACCGGTGTGTAAAACGACGTTTGGCTGTTAAAGAGACTGGGGCCTCTTATTGGCATACTCTTTTGTTCATATTGGAACCACTTTAACGATTGTGTATGCGGAGGAGACTCCAGAACGAAGTGGTTGGATTTGGCGTCATTTGCTGGATTGAAAGAAAGAGAACGATGATGGATTGGTCTGACACTTGTGTCAATTTGAAATGACTAAAATAGGAGCTGTACCGGCGAATGAGGCCGGCTACCTCTAGCGGACACACTCCTTCGTATTACCATCATTTACATTATGATTGAATGGTGCGCGGTGGCCGTTAGCGGTTACCACCAGCCAAGAAGGGTAAACTAGTAGTATCCTACCTTGGAAATTGCCTCACGTGCCTTGTCATACTTTTATCCCTATACGAGACCACTACGATTTTGATTTAGTGTTGTCGTATCACGACGCATCCCGGTCCATCGACGGTTTGCTGGTGTTTTATATGCAAACTGTACGACAATGCTTAAAAATGCATTAAGGGGGATCAATGTAAAGCCTTAACACTATTTTGATATTTATTTTACTGATTAGACATTATATATATAGCGTATTCTACTATATATAAATATTTTGACAGATCATTAAGAGATGGTAAATCCCGTAACGTCTCTTGAGTTATTGCACGCACGTTATACACCGGATAGGAGATGTAAAACCCCATAAACATCTCTGACGCCACGGCACTCATGTTATATGCGAAATCATTTGACTCACATAAGAATATTTTAGTCCTGACTCGAGTGTTTTGCCTTTTCATTACGCTCGTGTCAGCCCTGAGTTTTTCAATGCACTGAAGATTATTTTCTGAATAACGAAGACGAAGATTTGATATATTATTACTACTATTATTCCTGCATCATGTTGTCTGCTGCATTATTTATTTATCTCTGATGTATATATAACTCTGATAATTGTTGTATAAATTATAATCAAATGTATAATAAACAGCTTCATGAACTATTTATTTGATTATTATATTTTGTCATTCCGCTGCGAGATTCTGTGTTGGTTTTCTTCTTGTTTTCTTATTTTTCTTAATTAACCCCAATGATTATCTATGTTTTGGATTGTTTAAGTTGGACATGTGTGGATTATTGTCAATTTAAACCTTCCGAAATGTGGGTCGTCACAGAAGAGTATATAATGTTAGAAGAGTGTCTTTTCCAGTCATTGGTCCAAACATACTGATCCTTTTCAACAAGGGTATGAGAGAGTTGCTTAAAGCATTCCATTGAGTAGTGATGTTAGCATTGCTTGATCTAGGGAGAGAAGCTTTTCCATGCCTTATGTAGTCAATAGCTTTAGCTTGCAAGGGGATACAAGTTTGCATGATTTCATCATGTGTAAGGAGGCTAGAGAGAACAGTTCCTTTAACAATCCAAGGCATAGTCCAAATATTTGCTTCACTACCAAAAGCAAGTTTAAGAGTAATGTAAGGAAAAAGGGTTTTCCTTAATCTAAGGATGTCTTTCCAGACCCAATTTGATACTGGTTTGGGACTAGTTTGCCTAAAATCTTCATTTTTAAGGTTGTGGTTCCTAGACCATTGAGCCCAGGCAGAAGGGGAATTGTTAACCAGACAATCAAAGTGCTTAGAGAAAGATGAAGTGTTCCAAGCCTTGAGATTTTTAAATTGAAGGCCTCCATTCATTTTAGGCTGCTCAACTTTACATAAGGCAATAAAAGCAAGCTTTATAGTGAAAATAAAGCATGACCAAAGGAATCTGAACATAGCACTTCTGATCATGCATATGATATTCCAAGGGAGGAGAAAAGCTCAACCCCAGTACATAGTCATAGAGAAAATTATAGAGTTAAGGATGGAAAGTCTACCTGCCTGATTAAGATATCTATTCTGCCATTTGTTCGTAATAGAAGTTATTTTCTTAAAAAGAGGAGTACGCTGAGCAGTAGTGATTCTTTTAGTAGCTAAAGGGATCCCAAGGTAATTCATGTCATTAAGTAAAGGCTGCATTCTAGTTAAGGAGAGGCACCGATCAAGTTGAGGACTGGACAAGCTAGCCAGTAGAATATGAGATATGGATGAGCTAGTATGTAGGCCAGTGAAGTAGGAAAAGGAATGAGGAGTGTTCATGATACAGGTCAGGGAAGAAATTGTTAGTTTAGTGAAAATAATCGAGTCATCAGCAAAGGCCAGAGAGGATATTAAGGGGTTTTTGCATTTAGGGGAAAGAGAAAAGGACTTCTCATTAACATGATGCAATAAAGCTTGAGCAAATGATTCTGTTATGATAATAAATAGGTATGTAGAGATAGGATCTCCCTACCTCATGCCCTTGCAGCCTTGAAAATAACCAACGGACTAAGCATTGATGATGATATAGTACCTAACAGTGGATATGCACTCATATATCTAGGCAGTAAAGGTGGCAGGGAAGTTTATATTGTTCATAATGCATGTAAGGGCAGACCATCTGACAGAGTCAAAGGCTATTCTAATGTCAATCTTAGGCATGGCTCCAAGAGATATATTATTAATAGCGTAGCCTTTAAGAAGTTCATAAGCAAGCATAACATTATCAAGAATATTTCTCTAGGGAAGGAAAGTAGCTTGATTTGGTGAGATAACTGAGGTAAGGACTAATTTAATTTAGTAGCAAGAACTTTGGAGATAAATTTGTAAATGATATTACAACAAGCAATTGGCCTAAACTGAGAGACATCGGTAGGATTCAGAGTTTGGGATTAGAGCAATATTTATGGAGTTGATAGCCTTGAGCATTTTGCATTTATAGAAGAAATTGTGGACAGCTTTTATAACATCCTTGCCAATAGACCAGCAGTGAGTATAGAAAAAGGCATTAACCATCTGGGCTTCCACAAGAAAAAGCTCTGATAGTAAAAATAGATATTTTGATCTCTTCATCAGATATTAAGGAGGTAAGGAAGGACTGATGGTCAGAAGTAAGTTGAGATAAAGAAAGAGTGGAGAGAAAAGAATCATCAAAAGGGTATCATCTTGAGTAACAAGGAGAAAAGTATAGTAGGAAATGAAGGCTTGGTTAACCTCATCAGCATAAAATGCATTACTTCATGACTATCTGTAATTTGGGAAATATGTGATTTAGCTTGTTAAAGTTTTAGGGTGGAATGTTAGTACTTAGTGTTTCTGTCCCTAAGATTGAACCATTGCTCTCTGCTTTTTTTTATTCATGTTTGCTTCAAAGATCAATGCATTAGGAAGCAGGGAGGAAAGATACCTTCAAGTGAGCTAAGATTAGGATTAGATGAGTTTTGCAAATTTGCTGCTCAACATGTTTAAGTTTCTGACTTATGTTAAAGGAGAGTTTCTAGCCAGATCCAAATTTATTTCTAGCCCATCCTTTAAGAGAAAGCTTAGAATTCTTGAGTTTCTTCTGAAGTATATGCATAAGACTTCCAAATGTCCTTATATTCCAAGCATCCTGAAAAATCTACATGAAAGTGTTTTCTTTAGTCCAAATATCAAAAAATTAAAATTTTGAGTTAATTTTAATGGCAACCCCAAAGGAGAGGATAAGGGGGCAGTGATAGATAAATTAGGCATGGGAATGTGAATTTTTATGGCAGGCCATTTTTGGAAAGTTATAAAGTTAGAAAAGGCATAGTCAATCTTGGTAAGGATTCTAATACCATGTTTGCTTTTATTATTCCAAGTGAAAGGAGGTTCATTGGTGGGAACGCCAATGATAGAGGCATTAAGAGTGGCTTCATTAAGAGGACAAAGGTCTCTGGGAGTTAATGGGTTGCCATCATATTTATGAGAAGATAGATAAGAGCAACTAAAGTCCTCAATTATTATCCAAGGGTGAGTTTCTTGTCTTAAGTCGGGAAGATATTGAGGAGGAACTTCCATTAAGACAAGGAATTCTCAACATATATAAAGGTGAGATACATTGAGGTTGAGGAGGGAAGGTGTATGGCATGTGAGTGAATGAATTGATTATGCATAAGAGTAGGAATGATTTAGAAAATAGCAGGATTATAAAGAATTAGAAGTCTACCATATGAAGCAGCTTCAAGGTTATGGATAGAGGACCATGTTGGGTGAATGTATGGAGAGGCTCTCCTAGAGAGAGAAGAGTTTAGTTTAGTTTCAGAGATTGAGATTAATGAAATTTTGAATTCATTTATTAGTGCCTTTATCTGATCAAGCTTAATGTCCATGTGCGCACCCCTAATGTTCCATGCTGCAAGGTGGTGCACTATTGGAGAACTGATGGGTTTTTTTTGGAGGAGTTTCTAGTATTTCTAGCTGAAGTGGAGGGCTCATTTTAGGTGACAAGCTAGCAAGAATGGAAATTCATCATTTGAATTAAAAGAAGAAATAGAGGAAGTGGATTTAGCTTTCGAAATGGAGGATTTAAGCATTTTTTAGTTTCTTCTTTTGGGAAGAAAAACAGAAATTGAAGAAGCGGGTAGAGGGATAGTTGATAATGGAACATATTGGTTGAGAAGACAAGATGATGTTGAGGGAGGATTTGGGATTAAAACTTGGAGGGAAGAAAAAGAATGAAAAAGAAAGGAGCTTCCAATGTTGAGAAAAGGAGATGTATCACGTGTGCATGTATCTATGCATGAATCAGTGTGCACGTGCACATGTGAGATAAGTTGTGAAGTACTGGGAGCAGATAAGAGAACATTTAGGTAGGCATGATTTTCAAATTACATGTACATATTTAAGCCTATAATTCCAATTACATTTAGGTATACAAGGAAAAGATTTACAATGATATAAATCCAATATTATATAAAAATATATAATTTCCCACTCACGTCTCCAAATCTCCAGATCTAAACCTTGTTATTTCTGTTTAACTACCTTTTCTTCCTACCAAAATATGCACCAAAAGCATATGCATATTTATTAGAAAGTTAAATCTGAGAAGAGATTTGAATTTAATTTAAATTTGGATTTACAATTTACCTTAGCTTCGACAATTTGATTCGATCCTGTTTTTCTTCTCTATTATTCTCCGCTATTCTCCACTTATATATATAGATATATATATGTATGTATGTATGCATGTATGTATTATATAGTTCATATAGATTTTAGAATTTGTGAAGAAAATAAAATAGTAGACTTCATCGTTGCTTCAGAAAACATAAGAAGAAATGTGAGGGTTTGGCCCGTATTTACAGTGGTTCGAATCACTGCCAGCCATTAGATTAGTTTCTATTAAATCTGGTCCATTCGGCCTAGGTTCAATTCATAGCCGACAACATATTAGCATGGTCAATTGCTATACTGCCATCGATCGACTGATGGTGGTCGACCGGTCCCAGTAAGGGGTCGATCGATTGCCTATTTATGTTTAACCTAATTTGTTTCCGCTTTTATATTATTTTATACAAACATAACCGATCTGATTTAACGCTAATTTTGCTTAGATGTTAAGCAATCGTTAATGTTAATTAACGTATTTAATTACATTTATTTCTTTAGTTACATATATAATTGTTTTCGATTAGAAATCTTCAAACATTAATAACTTTTTCGTTTGAATATACATTTTATATATGAAAATTGATTAGAAAATTGCCACGAACACAATAGTGTAAGTTTCATAGCCAAATTCTAACGTTTACATGATTTCTATTTTAGGCTTTAATAGTTACTTATTAATTGTTTTTTTGATTAATTTTCTATTTATATTAAGCGGTGTTACATTCTTCCCCCTTTCAAAGAATATAGTCCTCAAATTTCCTCAAGGACTGAATCACGTAACATAATGCACAACCATTCAAAGCTACCCAACCAATTAGTGTGCAACCAATTTTGCAGCCAATCGTATACAAGTGTAGGTGTATCACAACACAAATGAATGTATGCTGAATAATTCTAAATCGGTGTCTCTTATATGAATGCATATTTAAAAACAACTTTGAAAATATGGAGCAATCAAATTATATATACTGGTAGTTCTATATGTATGCAACTTTTGAAAATAAAAACTTTGTTTTAGCACACAAATTTTTCCACACTTCTACAAATAGAAGTACAGTTCAACCAATTTTGCATCCAATTCCTACCATCCAATCCCTAACACACTGTTTCTAGCATCCAAAATTTTAAAAGTCCAGTTTTCTTAACCTATATTCCTATGTCGGGAAAAGGGTTTAGATGGAGAATTTTATATATCCATCCTTTTCTTGTGTACCCTTTCCATTGTATTTTGGAACCTTCTCTTATGCTTCTGTATCTTTTCCAACTTTTCCAAGTATAATCCATATAAGAAAATTTATTTTTATATTTCAAAACAGAATTATTTTAGAAAACCAAATATTTTTCTTTTTTTCTAATATCAACAAGGTATGTGAACTAAAATTCAAAGCTAAAACAGCTTTTCCCTTGTTAACACCTATGTTTCAAATACTATTACTTCTGTTGTATAGTAAAATTCATATTCTCTAACTCGACAACTTTTCATATGCTAAGCATATGGCATTTCAAAAATAAAAAAAAATTCATTTCTGTTCAAAATCTTTTCGATTAGATTTTTGAAATAGTTGAAAGTAAAATTTACTTTTCAAAGCTTCTACTAAAATATTTTGTATTTAAAAATAATATATATTTTTTTCGAACAAAATTTTCCAAAGAATTGTTTTTAGTATCTCAAACAAATTAAACCACATCTAACACAGTCGTGGTTTAGTCAATGGGCTAACCCTTATGATTGACCTTAGCTTATATTACATAATAAATTTAGAAAACCTTTTCTTTATTTTAAAACAACAATCAGCACACAAACATATTTATAAATTTCAGCTTTTAAAGCATAGGGATATTGACCCATGGTTTCGCAACAACCTTCCATGTCCTTTGCTTGCTAAAATTATTTCCCAAAACTTTAAGGCTTTTGGGATTTGACATTATTTTTCTTTTAGCAGCTAATTCTATAAATTCTCAACTTTATAAAATAAACTTCCAGTCTTACTTTGCATTAGTTAAGTGTTTACAAGAGATTTTCTTATTTACTCTGCTTTCCAATATGTAGCGATCAATCCATAAAATCAATACAGTAATGAAAAGGAACTTTTCCCATAAAATATCATACGTTTTTTTATATAAAAAGAGACAACTAATGCTTGCAGACCCACAATCTAAAAGCAAAAATTGCTGGAAGCTACCATTCAACATTCACTGACATTAGTGATGTTGTAATCCTATCACTTCTTAAATAAAATGGACATTTTACTGTACCATTCCACCACAACCCACATCTCTTAACTTACCATTTTGGCTTTTAATAAATAAGGTTTATCCATTACTTTAGTTATTATAGCCAAATATATTACTATCCTCTTTTAATCCAAACTTCTTAATAGTATTCTCAGGTCTTGGTATACCCTTTCTTTATTTTTAATATTTCATGTGGGTATACCCTAAAACTCGCAGAAATGTACTTTAATACAATTTCTCATTTCCTTATGGGTTCTTCTTTACGGTCTTCCAACATGTTTAACGAAACATTCCGAGGCTCATACCAATATTCCTTATATCCAATGGGGATTCATTATTGCTATTCTATGAGCATTCATCGTCTTTTTATTCATAGCCTTATCTTTTACCGTGTCATACCTGGACAGTCAACTCAAATTTTGGGTCGGTTTTCACTACTCCTTACAAATTTAAAACTTCACCTTATGAAGTACTTAATCTCAAAACTTTTATCTTTAACAATATAAACCTAGAATTTTTTTATAAAATCCTTTAATAGCTTGGTTTCAAAACGGAATCATGAAAATCTCCTTGTTTTAGCCAATGTTAATTGTAGGTGTCCAAACTTTCAAAACTATAACTTAGGATTTACCAATTAAATTTATTTATTAAGTCCAAAAGGAAATGTTAGCAATTTAATTTTTCGAAGATCCTTTTATTCTTTTCAAATACAAGTCAAGTTTTTTGACATGAATGGTTGTTCAAATCAACGTTTCCTTTAAATTATTTTAACAACAAAGATTTTACTTCTTAAAGTGGGATTTTTAAACCATTTATTAAGTTTTTCGTGTGAAAACTCAATTTTTATACCAAACCATTTTATTCAATACACTTTACAATGTTTCTAAAACATCTTTTATAACTTCACACAATTAAAACTGGAGTAGAGACGGACAACTTCCATTCTATTATTTTCCTATCATCTATGCTATTTTCACTTTCAACCTTAGAGGAGACTCTGAGAGCATATGAGGGGAACTTTTTTCAAAAGGTATGTGCAAGTACTGCACATATTTATGAAAACTATTCATTTTATTAATTTCTTATATTGTTTCTAATTATTGACCTTATTTTATACAAATTTCTAACATTATTTCTATTTATATATTGTTACTACTATTTAACATTCTCCTAACCAAACTACTATTATTTAAATGAATTCTCCTTATATAGCACTTTTTATGTGTAAACCTATTTCTGATGTTTTTCTCTATATTTCCTTATACGGAAATGTCCTTCTTATCTTCACTATCGGGTGTTCTTGCCCTTCCATTTTCTTTACTCATTTAAAACCAGTACCACTCCCAATTGCCTACCTCTATAAATGAATTTTAAAGCTTCTAATTTATAAAATCATAAAAATTACCGAGCTACACATATGCTCTGTTTTCTATCTATTTCACAAGAAATGTCTTTATTAAAACTTTTTTTTCTAAACAACTTTTAATATTTACTTATTTTAAAAATAGAGTCTTCTACTTTTAATTGGATCCTTGGTAAATCATTTCAAATATTTTTTGCAAACCTTTTATTAAATTCTTTCATATGGGATCGGACTGAAAGTGGATTTTGTCTGTCCCTTCTTTTGGACTTTTTCTCCTTTTCCACTTACTTATGGCTCATTTTTCTTCAAAATATATTAAAAATCCAGCAATCATCTTGGAGTGGCTACTATACACCTTCCTTCGAAAACTATCTTAATTCTTACTTTCAGATATCTGCAACATATAGATCATTGCTTTCCACTTATCTGGATCTAACATACATCACCAATCGACAATCCTGTAGGGATCTATAACCATTAGGCAATTCAGACCCAAAAAGGGAGCCTTGTACTATCCAGGGGGTGATCGAGGCAAGTTTATATTTTTAACTCTATCTACTTTTCGAACTCGTAGTCGTCTTTTCAAAATATGGTTGCAAATAGGAATTTGTAAAGTTTGGCATATTATATATAATTATAAGTAAAAAGATAAATGACGGACCTGTTCACTCAACGTATTCTAATTTATATGATCAATTAACCTAAGCTTTGTACCAAGTGTAACAACCAACACCTTAGTGTGCTTGAATTTTCGCTAAATCGAAAACCCAGGTCCACTAAAGTACGGATCGTTGGTGTTGGTATCCTATAAATGAACAAAAGTGTATTAGAGCACTATTAATAAAAACTCACAATGGAATAGTAAAGTATAATCAAACATATAATTATTGATCAAGATTAATGCCTCTGGTATTTAGTACCCTTGTCAGTGTTAAGCATGCATAGGAAATCTCTCCTTTCTCCGTTCCCGTCTTATATTGGTACATGTCCTTTGAAATCTATCTTTTGGGTTGTAATGATGAGGGGGTCAACATTGGAATTGGACGGGCCCACAACGGAAGTTATGTGTGAATTTTAATTTTTTTATCCTATTTGATCTTTATTAGGCCTATGAAGTCTAGTTTATTTAGAAAATTTCAAAATTTTTATTTAAATAAAATCTTTTATTTTATTTAAATTTATAAATCGATATAATTTATTTAATTTATGTTATGTCACAGACACACACATAGATATATACACATACGTATATGTGTGTGCGCGCGCGCATGTGCGTCATACACAGACATATACATTGTTAGCACCAAAATTGGTCACTAACCCCCTTTTAGAAAGATTGTGTAGAGAGATTAATGAAGAAAGTAAATTAAAACAGAGAATTGTATGCTAAGCTGAATGCAAAGACAAGAACACCAGATTTATAGTGGTTCGGCGTAACTGCCTACGTCCACTTTGAAGTTAATCTTTATTGATTTACTCAATGATTGATTACAGATACAATCCGTACATCAACTACTCGAATACAATTGCTAAGTAAAAAGAATGAGTCTTGAAAGCGGTAGAGTCTCCCCAGTGTTCTCGAAAAAAGGTCCCTTTCACTGTGCCCCTGCCGCTCTATTTATAGACGAAGATGGGTTGGACTTCCCTCTTAGGCCTATGAGTGAGATACCTCAGCCCATGGTGAGTGACTTCTACGTGCCGAGCCGTAAATGCCGAACGGCAAAGGCCGAGACACATGTTCAAGCCGGTCGAGGCTCCTTTGCCGAACGAAGCAGCGCGTTGCGCTAAGTGTGTAGGCCGAACAAGGCTGGAATGCCGAACGAGGCATGAGTGCCGAGCGAGACCCCTGCCGAGCGAGGTTCGTGCCGAACGAGGTCTCCCAACTGAACGAGGCAGTGTATTAGTGAGACGCGTAGGCTGAATGTCGAACGACCTCTGAATGCCGAACGAGGCTTCCGATGCCGGATAACCCTTGAACGCCGAACAAGGCTGAATGCCGGTTGAGGCTGAATGTCGGTCGAGGCTGAATGCCGAACGACCTATGAATGCCGAACGAGGCTTCCGATGTCGGTCGTCCTTTGAACGCCGAACGAGGCTGAATGCCGGTCGAGGCTGAATGACGAACGACCTATGAATGCCGAACGAGGCTTCCGATGTTGGTCGACCCTTGAACGTCGAACGAGGCTGAATGCCGGTCAAGGCTAAATGCCGAACGAGGCTGAATGTCGGTCGAGGCTGAATGTCGAACGACCTCTGAATGCCGAACGAGCTTGAATGCCGATCAACCTAGTTACCTGGTCAAACCTCCAGGTAACACTTGCCCCCCAAAGTGCATCAGGTGGTCGAACGTGATGCGCTTTGAATCACGTTTCCTCCGTGCTTTCCTTTAAGCCCTCATTCTGTCTTTTCGATAGCGTCTTCCTGAATGCCGAGCGAGGCATTGGATGTCGAACGACATATGGATGTCGAACGTGATTGGATGTCGAACGACACATGGATGTCGAACGACATTGTGCCTTGACCGGTTCTACCGGTCACTGTCCCTTCACCTTCTTTCCTTCCTACTATAAAAGTCGGTACTTCTCTCCTTCTTCCCTTTTTACCTTTTACCTCCGCTCTAATATTCTTACGAGCTTTCCTCCTTCCAGATTTTTGCCAACACCCCAACCTCCTTTTTGACTCTTGAATCCTACACGTTACTTCTCGACTGCTCTCGACCACAAATCTAAGAAGATTCCACTTCTAAATCGAGCACCCCATTAGACTTCGTCCCCCTCTACTAGGTATGATCCCTTCACTTGCTCGACTCTCACCAATTAGGGATTTTGAACAACTCTTGTATTTACGGTCTTCCTCTATCCCATGAATACGCGTAGATAAGGAATATGTATTCGAGGTTTAAGCGAGCCTCAGGATTAGATGGACTGGAGGATGGAAGATGGTGTCGGCTCTGTAGGAATCAGCGAGGGTTGAGATGGTCGGTCGAAGGTGGCATGTGAATTGGAGTGGTGATCGACTGGCCAACTAGGAGGGTATCTAGTTTATTCGAAGAAATGGGTTGGAGGAGAACGTATGGCTGTAGCTCGGCATGAATACTGAGCGGGATTGAGGCCGAATGACATTTAGGTCGAGCGGGATTGAGGCCGAGCGACATTTAGGTCGAGCGGCATTTAGGCCGAACGACATTTAGGCCGAGCGGCATTTAGGCCGAGCGGCTTTTAGGCCGAACGACATTTAGGCCGAGCAGCTTTTAGGCCGTGTGTTTCAAGTGTCGCTCGGTCTTGACCTTTGATGAATAGATAACGACAGTCGAAATTGTTCCAACTTGAACATAACCCTTCTTGAACTCACTTATTTCCCATGCCTTTTCCTATGACAAAAAAACAAGGACAAGGACTTAAGCAAACCAGCATATCGAACTAATCCGGACTGATGACTCCCCGGTTTCGACAAGTATAAGTCTGAATTTAAATCGATAAAAACAGATAATAGCCTTTAACATATAGTGCCAATGTCCGAGTCCAAAATTGAAAAACGTTATAGGGCAGGTTTCCGGAGACGGTCCTCGAAGATGACAGTTCAAAGTTCAACTTTATATCATCAACTCTGTGACTTTTAATTTCTCAGCACTTATAATTGAATGATCGCACTGGTTCACACACCACACGGGGGGGGGGGGGGGAATATCTATGTTGTTAAGTCTAACGCCGATTATTTTCCAAGTATAGTTTAAACGTGTGTTCTGTTGGATTCGATATTCATTAGAGATGTCTAGAAAATCTAGCTCTACTACGATCTCAGACAGACCTGGGCCATCCTCTCGACAAGAAGTTGTAGATACTTTGAATCCGTCAACTACCCCTGCTCAAAACTTACCGAGCGCTGCGATAGCATCCGTCGACTTGGCTCCTGACACTCTGGAGGCAACTATTTTCTTAGACGACCCAGCCGATTCACAGGCCTCAAAGTTTAACGAAAGCACACTTTGTCGGATATGCTCTGTCCACGGAATCCCTTTCGACGACGTGTTAGTTCCTTCGAAAAATGATCGTCTGCATTTGCCCCCAGCCGGGTATACAACCTGCAATAAGTTCATGTGCTGGGTTGGCAGCGTTCCACCCTTCAACTCCTTCCTTCGCGACTTATTGCAATATATCGAGATCACTCCTTCACAACTGCCTCCGAACAACCATACTTTCTTATATGGCACTTGCATCCTCTTTATGAGTGTCCTCTTCAGGCTTGCGACTCCAGGCAATATCCGTTATATTTATCGCTTTAAGAGACGGTCGGATAGCCCATCTTTCATATTTCTGGAGCCATATAGTAAATGCCAAATCTTGACTGGGGCATGAAGCAAATTTTCCCAGTACAAGCAAGAGTGGTCCTACGTTCGTTATCCTTCCGGTTTCGCTAGGAGATGGTGGAAGGGAGTAAGTTCGTTTTCTAGATCAACACTTGAATTTTGCGGAATCTGCATCTTTTCTGACTCTTTATCCACTTTTTCAGGTATCAATCCACGTCCCGAAGGCTCCAAATACTCTGAAGTGGTGGCAACTATCCGAGCTCTTCCCGTAGAAGATCGGGACATCAAATCTCTCATGTCAAATGAGTCACTTGCGAGATTTGGGCTGCTGGCGGAAGGTCGCCGAATAAACCTTCCCCAAGGCGTCACTCTATCCAGACCTGCCTCAGGCAAGGGAAAAAGGCAGGCTGGGCCTTCAACACATAATGCCCTTGACACGCCAGAAGAGGGAGAAATTAGAGAAGGCAAGACGCCCGAAGTACCGGGTGAAAATGTTAGTCCCACCCAGGACCCAACGGTCGAAGTCCATGATATTGAAACGTCATCTTCCCCTTCCAGGGGAAAAAAGAAATTGACCTATAAGTTGAGGAGGAAGAAAGTGGGCGGAACTTCTAAAGTTACTCTTATTCCAGAGGAGAGAGAACCTCCCCCCCACCTTTAGAAAGTTCACTGGAAGGTCTATCAAATCTCACCATCCCTAACGATCTGCTCAATTATGGTTTTGACGACTCAGAAGTGCTCAAGCTTCATTCGCCCGCCAGAGGCAATGCAGGCGATCAAGCCCACGTCCTGGGAGAAAAAACTCCTATTAGTAAAGATAAAGAAACTGGTCCGTCGGGGGGAACACTAGGACACACACGGACACATGCACTTCACCCTACACTTCAATCTTTACCATCACCCCGATCTTTTCTAACTTGTCGTTATTCTCATTCTATGCATGTGACATGGGATGCTCCCACAGATTCGATCGTCTTCACGACTCATCAATTTTTCATCATTCTGGCTGGGATTCGGGCACCGGCAAGCGCCGGGACAGAGACGACTCTGGAGACCGAAACAACCGTCCCCAAGAGTCGACTTATCGAAAGAAATCACACAGCCAGTCTTCATACTCCCGTGATCTTCCTTCTCAAACAGAACAAGGTAGAGAGAAGTCTTCGCTGAAGGTGTCTCAACCTGATGTTCCTCGTGGCCAACATTCTGGCTCATCTAGCACACGGCAGTCTCGGGAACATCGTAAGAGAACGGAACTTTCAAAGCCACCTCCCCTGTTCCTACAACAGACCCGACGATATCGGAGAAGCTGGCCGAGCTTAAAGTTAAATTTCCCAAAATCTGCTTTGATGGTTTAAAGTTCCTTCCAGCAATCCATCACATTCCGGGACACGTTAAGCAGAGTGCCATCGCTTGCAACAACGACGTTTATGTTCAACATGACGCGTTTGTCCACCTAGTTGAAAAAGTCTCGGAAGTCTCTGTTGATCGTCAATTGGAAATCGACCGCCTGAGGCTTGAAGCTATTTTCGATAAAGACATTATTAAAAATCAGGATGAAGAGCTCTCTTCGTACAAATCCCAACTCGAGGCTGCCGAACAGAGCGCTAAAGATACTGCGGAGGTCGTCACTCGTCTAGAGGTGACTCATAAAATGGAACTTGATGAAGCGGTCCAACGCTGTGGGGCCCTGGCTTTAGAAAAAGACTCTATTCAAAAAGAAAGGGATGCACTCGCCCTATAGGTCAAAGAGTTGAAAGAGCTATTCACTAAGGAGAAGGAAGAGAAGATAGCTACTCAAGAGGAGTCCCAACGATACTGCAACGAGATTGTTGCTACATGACTCTTGAAGGCAAAGCTCAACGATGAGCTTTCTAAGCTCGGGATGGTGAAGGATGAAGCCCGTGAAGAGGGCAAAAGAATAGCATCTGCGGAGATTGACTCTCACCTTGAGGCGGCTATAGAGGCCGGCAGAGAGGAGATCAAGTGCATGTTCAACCCGCCGATAGCTGAATACAACGCCCGTGTTCTCATGCATTGGGACTTGACTTTTCTTTGTGAGGGCTATCTCGAATCTCTAGCCGAGGCATGGAAAAATTTAATAAAGATTAGAAAGGTGGAATCGGGTGTCGAGGAGGTCGATGAAGATGCTTTAGTGAGAGAATTTCTCAGGGGGAACGAGCCTTCAGACTTGTGTGCAGCAATGGCCCTCTTTGGCAAAGGCTCTTCTCCATTAAAGGAGAAAAATGACATAGTTGGTCCGTCTGGAACCGAGGCTGCAGCTCCTCCTTCTACTCAATCGGTCGATCAGCCAGCACTTGATCCATTCGAGCAACACGTTGGTTATGATCCGGAAGATCCCGGCCTCGGCATTCACGTGTTATCCCCCATTCTAGAGGGTGAGACTCCTCGGACGGCTGAAAGCCAGCAAGAAACCGGTATAAAACTCTTCTTCTTGAAGTTCAAAGATCTGTCACTTACGGTGAGAGGTTATTGATTCTAATGTTTGTCCTTTTTGTTTTTATGCAGGCCGCTCTGATCCTGAACCGACTCCAAGGAGCAATGACGCCAAGGAGGAGATGGGGAAAACGAGCGATGCTACTCACGCGGGAGTAACCTCCGGTCCTGATGCTCAGGTGATTGGGGCGCTTGACGATGATAAGTCTGAAACTTCGTCCCCCATCGAAGGGAGTTATGAAATTGAAATTACAGGCACCTCAGGACATACTTCGAAAGTGAGTATGAAGGAGCAGCTTGCTGAAGAGAAAAAGAAGAAGGTTGAGATCAAGGTCGAGTCCTAAGTAGTAGAACTTGACGACCCGTTGAACAGGCCTCTAAAAGTCATTCTTCCTAGCAAACCCAAACCACTGGATGTTCCTGCTCCCACTCCTGACACCGCTTCTTTGGCGAGAAAAATGTCCAAGAGAAAACGTGTGGGGGAGGAGTCATCCGAGAAAACAAAGGAGGAGGAGAAACTAAAGAAATCGAAGAAGTAGCCACTACACTCATTCAACGAGGTTTAGCTTAGATCATGTAATTACTTCCATTTATTTCCCTTCGTGGTCAATGTAGACAGCTTTTTGACTCTGAGTTTTGGAGGAGTGGTTGTACAACCCAATTTTGGATTAATGAATAAAGTTTAGTTTCTTTGTCTTTTAAATGACTCTTGTTTTTTAGCTTTCTGTATAACTGTGGTCAAAACTCAAGTTCTTGTGAGTCACATGAACCTCCAATCCATTTTCACATTGCTCAGAGATTCTTTAGAATTGTACATCTCTTATTTCACATTTTTGGTACTTAGAATATTTTTTAATCCGCGTTCTGGGGACTTAAAGTACTCCAATCCGCGTTCAGGGGACTTGGAGATTTAAGTCGTTTATACTCTAGTCCGCACTCCGGGGACTTACAGTACTCCAGTCCGCATTCAGCGGACTCGGAGATTCAAGTCATTTATACTCTAGTCCGCACTCCGGGGACATAGAGTACTCCAGTCCGCATACAGGGGACTTGGAGATCTAAGTCGTTTATACTCTAGATCGCACTCCGGGGACTTAGAGTATTCCAGTCCGCATTCAGGGGACTTGGAGATTCAAATCGTTTATACTCTAGTCTGCACTCCGGGGACTTAGAGTACTCCAGTCCGCATTCAGGGGACTTGGAGATTCAAATCGTTTATACTCTAGTCCGCACTCCGAAGACTTAGAGTACTATAGTCCGCATTCAGGGGGCTTGGTCGTTTATACTCTAGTCCGCACTCCGGGGACTTAGAGTACTCCGGTCCGCACTCAGGGGGCTCGGAGATTCAAGTCATTTACACTCTAGTCCGCGCTCTGGGGACTTTGAGTACTCCGGTCCGCACTCAGGGGGCTCGGAGATTCAAGTCATTTACACTCTAGTCCGCGCTCTGGGGACTTAGAGTACTCCGGTCTGCACTCAGGGGACTCGGAGATTCTAGTCGTTTCGCTCTGGGGACTTAGAGTACTCCGGTCCGCACTTAGGGGATTTGGAGATTCTGAGTCATTTATGCGAGCTCGTACGTCAGTCTGAATAATGTAACTCCAGTTGTTTGTCACCAAACTATAAGGTACAGAAACATCAGTTATTCATGGAAAAGACGGCTTCAAGCCTTTATTAATGAAAACAAACTAAATTATCCGATTACATGGTCAAAAAGAAACTAAGAAACAATGGAACAAAAACATATGGGAAATAACTGCACCTAAAACACGAAAGAAACAAGCTAAATATAATAACGTCGCAAATGTTCACTATTCCATGCTCGGGGGAGTGTCATGCCATCAACGGTCGCTAGCTTGAAAGTTCCCTCTCCAAGCTTCCATTCAACGACATATGTACCTTCCCAGTTGGGATTCATACGTGATGGTACCGGGAAAACTCGTTTCAAAATGAGATCACCTACATCAAAGATTCTTGGGCGGACCTTTTTGTTGTAATATCGCTTAACTCGGTGCCTGTATGCTGTCGCCCTTAACTCAGCCTCTTCGTGTTTTTCATCAACGAAGTCCAGTGATTCCAACAAGAGATCCTAATTCGTCCTAGGATCATAATGTGTCACCCGATGTGATGGAACTTCAAGCTCCACGGGTATAACAGCTTCCGAGCCGTATGCCAATGCGAATGGAGTGTGGCCAGTCGCGGACTTGTGGGTAATTCTATAAGCCCGTAGCGCTGTTAGAAGTTCATCTACCCACTTGCCTCCAGCCTTTTCAAAACGCTTCTTCAATATTGACTTGATTATTTTGTTCACGGCTTCAACTTGTCCATTAGCCTTCGGATGAGCAACGGCGGCGAACTTTTTCTCAATGTCGTACAATAAACAGAAATCTTTGAATTCTCTACTTTCAAATTGAGTTCCGTTGTCTGTAATGATGGTTCGCGGGAGGCCAAAGCGGCATATAATGTTCCGTACAACGAAATTAATGACCTTCTTGGTGGTGATTGTGGCTAAAGGCTCTACCTCGGCCCATTTGGTGAAGTAGTCAACCGCAACTATTGCGTATTTCGCACCACCTTTGGATAAAGGCAAAGAACCGACTATGTCGATTCCCCAGATTGCAAACGGCCAGGGACAACCATTTGCGTGAGTTCTGTTGGTGGAGCTCTCGGGATTTTCTCGTATCTTTGACACTTGTCACATTTTCTTACATAATCTACAGCATCCCGATTCACAGTTGGCTAATAGTATCCGTAGCGGAGGATGTTTTTTGCTAGTGCCTGCCACCCCAGTATGGTCGCCACATTCTCCTTCGTGAACCTCCTCCAAGACCCGCTTTGTCTCATCACGGGCAATGCACCATAGTAAGGGGACCGAGAACCCCCTCCGATACATTACTCCTCCCTGCATCACATATCGCGCAGCTTTGCAAATGACCTGTCGTCTTTCGCTTCTTCTTTCGGGCAAAGTCCCGTTTAGCAGGTATCGTTTGAATGGGGTTATCCACGACTCCTTCTCGATTTCCGTTTCCAACACAAAATCGACTTCCATCACATCTATGCTTGGAGCATGTAAGGTTTCGACGGGAACTAATCCCATTTGCTGTGCATCGCCAGTGCTTGCGAATTTGGCCAACGAGTCGACTTCCTTGTTCTGCTCACGCGGGACATGCGAAATGTCATAATGTTCAAAGTTCGCCAATAGTTCCTGAACCAGAGCAAGGTACGGAGCAATATTTTGTCCCCTTGCTTGGTAATCTCCTCGCACTTGGTACACTACCAGCTGCGAGTCACAAAAGATTTCAACTGATTTTACCCCGAGTTCTCCAACGAGCTTTAAACCAGCAATCAATGCTTCATATTCTACTTCATTATTCGTGGCCGGGAAATTGAGCTTCAAAGCATAACAAATCGATCAATTCTCTGAAGTCACAAGAACTACACCATCCCTAGAGCAACGGTCATTCGATGCCCCATCGGTGTACAATTTCCATCGAATGGGGGGAATGGCACTGTGACTATCTGGTTCGTCTGATATAGTAAACTCAGCGATGAAATCTGCTAATGCTTGTCCTTGTATGGCTCTTCGTGGCAGGTAGGTGATATCGAACTGACTCAACTCGATATTCCATTTTAACATCCTTCCAGAAGTTTCTGGTCGTTGGAGTACCTGTCGCAGGGATTGATCGGTATAGATACTGACTGAGTGTGCTTGAAAGTATGGACGCAGCTTACGTGATGCAATCACCAAGCAATAGGCCAATTTCTCAATTTTAGGGTAATTTCTTTCTACCCCCGTTAAACGTTTACTAACGTAATACACCGGCTTTTGGACTCGGTCCTCCTCATGGACCAAAGCCGCACTTATAGCGTGCGGGGATACGGCCAAGTATACGTACAACATTTCGTGGTCCACTGGTTTCGACAGCACCGGGGGACTTTCCAAATGCCTTACCAGATCTCAAAATGCTTCCTCACAGTTGGATGTCCATTCGAAATTCCTCCTTCCTTTCTTTATTATATCGAAGAAGGGAATACACTTGTCTGTGGCTCTAGATATGAATCGACTCAGCACAGCCACTTTTCCATTCAAGCTTTTCAACTGTTTTATAGTTCTACTTGTACGTCTCGAATAGCTTGAATCTTTTCCGGGTTAGTTTCAATTCCCTGGGCATTAAAAATGAATCCCAAAAACTTCCCCGACGCAACGCCGAAGGAACACTTCAGAGGGTTGATCTTCATCCCATAATATCTGAGTATGCCAAACATCTCTACTAAGTCTCGAATGTGGTCGTTTGACTGTCGTGACTTCACGAGCATGTCATCCACACAGACTTCCATCGTTTTACCAATCTGATCCTTGAACATTCGATTCACCAAACGCTGATAGGTCGCTCCCCCGTTTTTCAATCCAAAAGGCATTACTATGTAGCAATACAGCCCAATGTTTGTGACAAAACTAGTGTGTTCCTTGTCCGGAATGTGCATCGGGATCTGATTGTACCATGAGTACGCATCCATGAATGACAACAACTCGTGTCCTGCTATGGAGTCGACCAATTGATCAATTCTAGGTAATGGGAAGCTGTCCTTAGGGCACACTTTGTTTAGATCAGAATAATCTACGCAAGTTCTCCATTTCCCGTTCGCCTTTTTCACTAGCATCGGATTCGACACCCATTCAGGGCAGAGGGCGTCGCGGACGAACCCACTGGCTTTGAGTTTGTCCACCTCCTCTCTGAGAGCAGCGGACCTCTCCGGGTCCATTCCTCTCCTTTTTTGCTTAACTGGGACGTACTTTGGGTCTATGTTCAACATATGACTCGTGATAGCGGGAGAGATCCCGCACATGTCGGAATGTGTCCAAGCAAAAACATCGAGATTCGCTCGGAGGAAATCACCAAGGTCCTCGGTCATCGAGGGGCTGAGTTGTGATCCAATCTTCAGTACTCACGATGGATCGTCTTGGCTGACTGAAATGTCAATCGTTTGTTCAGCCGGTGCTGCCTTTTCTTCCCTGGGTTCCTCACCGTCATCTCTCGGATCTATGTCTCTGTAGATCTGAGAATTTTTCCCGAGCCAGGGCTCGGGCATTACTTGTCAATTGTCAATATTCTGAATGCGGACGGAATTGTCTGCAACCTTTCCTTTTTCCCTCCGCTGGGCCTCTCGGAGCTCAGCCACATAACATGCACGACCGGTCGCCTGGTCACCATAAACAACACCTACTCCTTTGTCAGTTGGAAACTTTAAAGTCAAACACCACAGGGCCAATGCTGCCCTAAACTCAGCCAGGGCCGGTCGACCCAGAAACACATTGTATGGAGAATCTACATCCAAAACTATGAAAGGTAGGATTCACACACTCCTACGCTCACCTTGTCCCAGTTCAACTGGTAACTCAACATACCCTACTGCATCAGTCGCTGCGTCATTAAAGCCATGTATACGAGCTTTAGATGGCTTCAAATCCTTCGTCTCCATCTTCATCTGGTCATAAGCCTTCTTGAAGATGATATTGATAGAACTTCCACAATCAATCAAAATTCTTTTCACAAAAGTCGGCCCGATTGTCGTAGATATGACCATCGGGTCAATAGTAGGAGCCTCCACTTGGTCAGCATCTCTGCTCCTGAATACTATATCGTCTGTCATCATGTGCAGCTGTTTAGCGGGGGTCCCATCCTCCACGTTGGAACAACACTCAAAATTTGCATGCCTTAAGGAATTAGCATATCGCTCCATTTCTTGCCAGTTCTTATCTGTAGGGTGAGGTCCGTTGATGATCGTGTTTATGACCAGTCTGCCCACGGTCCGAGCAGGCTCCTCGGGGTAACGTGGAGCTGGTGCATGACCGGGATTGGACGTTCCCTGTCCACCTTCTTACGAATTCTTTACAAACTCTTGTAACTTTTTTTGCCTAATCAACTTCTCTATAGCATCGTGTAGGTGTCTGCACTCTCTAGTATTGTGCCCATAAGTCTCATGAAAGCGGCAATACTTCCCAGTCCGCTTTTGTTCCTCGGTTGACTCCTTTGGGCGCGGCTTTCTGTATTGAAAGGTATTACAAGTTGATAGGTAAATATTCTCAAGGGATGCATTCAGTAGGGTGTATTCGTTGTAGGTTGGAATTCTCGGCTTCCATTTCCCCACTTCTCTCTTCTTCCCCTGATTTCTTCCTCCGAATTCCTTAGATTGCCCGGGCTTGTTCTGGACATTGACCTGAACTTTCCCCGTTCTCCGGATTGCTTCACAGCAATGTTGTTTTTCACGGTCTCCTGAACAGGCCCCGGTGCCTTATCTCGCCTTATCCACCTGGCTTCCTCTCTTCTTATGAACTGATGAGCTTTTGAGTAAAAACGCTCTAGCGTAGTTGGAGGTTTTCCTGCTAACCAATCTCTAAACTCTGAATCCAGATCCACACCTCACATCACAGCCATAAGAATTGCGTGATCATTTGGATTACTGACTTCAGTAGCTGCAACATGGAATCTCTGCAAATACTCCTTCAACGATTCCCCTGGAGCTTGGATCACACTTGATAGAGACATCATGTCCTTGGGATGAGTAGCATGTATTCTGAACTGTTTTATAAATTTCTTCGCCAACTCCTCGAAACTGGATACAGACCGCGGAGGAACTCGGGTGAACCACATGGTAGCGATCCCAGATAGAGTTATTGGAAAGCATCTACACTTGGTTGCATCATTTTCTCTAGCTGAATCCATCATCCATCCGTACCTCATCACATGTTGCCTAGGATCGTTCTTTCCTTCGTAGACCGGGATAGTCGGCATGCTGAACTTCCTGGGGTACTCAGCCTATAGAATAGTGTCTGTGAACGGAGTATGACTCCTGGACACTCCCCAATCATCATTTGATAAGCCTTGATTCTCTTTCATCAACTGTCTGATCATAGTTGTCAGGTCTGGGTTTGTATGGAAGATGGAAGGTTGGAGTCTGTCCTACGGGATTGATCAGGTTGATGCCTCCTCTGCTGGCGATCTGCCAAATGTGCATCTTGAGGTTCGGCATCATGGTGAGCCGGGCGTCCAGCTTCCACACGCGTTCCAGCTCCTAAGTTTCCCATCCCTGCTTGGTTGCGATCTCCGAGGTGTAGGCGATCTCTAGCTGTTTGATCGGCAACACCTGCCTGCGTATTTCAGTCTTGCGGCGTCTACACCTAGGGGGTTCATCAGATGAAGTTGAGCTATCAGATGAAGAGTAAGGAGCTGGACTGCCCCTAGCATTCTGATGCTGTTGTTGAGTGAGCTGTGCTATAAGGTTGGCGTTGGCTTGCATCTTCTCTCCAAGTTGTCTCTTGCTTTCCATGAGATCTCTCATCAATTCGTTGAACTCTGTTCTGGTGACAACTTGTATTTGGTCCTGGGCGGTAGTCCTTGCACCCAGATTTGCTTGCTGATTGCTAGGTCCCACTTGTTGTACGCTAGCGGTCTCATGGGCGTCCGCGTTATGAGAGGCTGATCTGGTACGTGGTCTTCCCATTGTAGAGTTCTTGGTAAGAACTCCGAGTAGATCAACGGACGTCTTATGAATGACTCGGATCTCCTTCGGGGGATTTATTCAATCCAGTTGCTTCAAAGCAGATCCTTATGGCCTGAGAATTCGATTCTCAGTGAAAGCACCAAAGTGTTAGCACCAAAATTGGTCACTAACCCCCTTTTAGAAAGATTGTGTAGAGAGATTAATGAAGAAAGTAAATTAAAACAGAGAATTGTATGCTAAGCTGAATGCAAAGACAAGAACACCAGATTTATAGTGGTTCGGTGTAACTGCCTACGTCCACTTTGAAGTTAATCTTTATTTCTTTACTCAACAATTGATTACAGATACAATCCGTACATCAACTACTCGGATACAATTGCTAAGTAAAAAGAATGAGTCTTGAAAGCGGCAGAGACTCCCCAGTGTTTCGATAAAAGGTCCCTTTCACTGTGCCCCTGCCCCTCTATTTATAGATGAAGATGGGTTGGACTTCCCTCTTGGGCCTATGAGTGAGATACCTCGGCCCATGGTGAGTGACTTCTACGTGTCAAGCCGTAAATGTCGAACGGCAAAGGCCGAGCCACATGTTCAAGCCGGTCGAGGCTCCTATGCCGAACGAAGTAGCGCGTTGCGCTAAGTGTGTAGGCCGAACAAGGCTGGAATGCCGAACGGGGCATGAGTGCCGAGCGAGACCCCTGCCGAGCGAGGTTCGTGCCGAACGAGGTCTCCCAATTGAACGAGGCAGTGTGTTAGTGAGACGCGTAGGCTGAATGCCGAACGACCTCTGAATGCCGAACGAGGCTTCCGATGCCGGATGACCCTTGAATGTCGGAAAAGGCTGAATGCCGGTCGAGGCTAAATGCCGAACGACCTATGAATGCCGAACGAGGCTTCCCATGCCGGTCGACCTTTGAACGCCGAACGAGGCTGAATGCCGGTCGAGGCTGAATGCCGAACGACCTATGAATGTTGAACGAGGCTTCCGATGCCGGTCGACCCTTAAACGCCGAACGAGGCTGAATGCCGATCGAGGCTGAATGCCGAACGAGGCTGAATGCCGGTCGAGGCTGAATGCCGAACGACCTCTGAATGCCGAATGAGCTTGAATGCCGATCGACCTAGTTGCTTGGTCAAACTTCCAGGTAACATACATATATGTGTGTGTAACATATCAATCCATGTAAGTTATAACATGCTCGTGTATAGATATTGGGATTTACATCGCAACAGACACATTAGCTCATCCAATATGCAAATATATTATCTAAATGTATGTTTATATACTTTTATGAAATATTTTAAATATAAATAAATATATATATAAACTTTAATTAAATTTTTTATAAATATAAATGTAGATATATATATATATGTGTGTGTGTGTAATTATGAAGCATTAACATTATATATATATAATTATGCGAATATACTTAAATCAATTATAAATATATTAAATAAAATAAATAATAATAAATAAACAAATATTTATATTATAAAATAAAAACAATACATACATATGTACGTAAAATATATTATGGATATATATATATATATATTATATTAATTACTTATTTATAAATGTATAATAATATATTAAAACATAGATTAATACAAATAAATACTCAAAAAATATTTTAAATAAAAATAATAACTATCTAGTCTTGAGTACGACTCGAAAATAATAATTTTTTAAAATTTAAATATTATTTAATTCAATCTCATTCGTTTTTAATTTAAATTATTAATATAAAATAATTTCAAAACCTAATTTTGAAATTTGAATTTCCAGTAAATTTTTGTATAATATTTTGTACGTAGAAAATTTATTTCATAATTTTATGATTTAAATAATATTATAATTAATTATTGATTTTTGACTTATATTTAAAATATTTTTAAATAATAAATTTTTATTATTATTTTTCAACCGAGCTTGTATTTTGTGATAATATCGTTTTATAAATGTGAAACATAACTTTTATATAATATATATTAATGTATTTAATTTACATAATTAAATGATTCAAATAATATTTAAATAATATATATATATATATATTACTGTTGAATACAATATATGTATAATAAACTATATATAGAACTTATGTAACATATTTGTATAAAGTATGATGAAGTATAAATTATAAACTATATATATATGCCTATATTGATAATATATGTATATAATATATTATTAAATAAACAAAAAAATATTTTTTTAATTGTGAGCTGTTTCATTATAGATATAAAATTTATAAGTATATACATGCATACGATCAATATAATTTGTGACAATATCACTTACATATCAAAATCGTAACTAACCAACTATATAAAATATATATACATAATAAAACATTATATCTAAGCATTTAAAATTATATTTTGATCATAAATATACCTCACTTCGAATGCCTTGAAGTACACTTTGAAATGACGATCTGTGCTCCTTGAAACAATTTCCGATCTAAAAGAGTGCTAGTCGTTGAACCATTAACCACCAGCTATCGAATAGCAGTTGAATTGATTTGATTTGAGCTTGAGAAAATAGGGAGATGGGAGGGGGAATTTGGCCAGCGAAGTGTAGGGATCGGGGTTCAAAAAGGTCCATAGAAAATGAGGGTAGAGATTCTTAAAAAAAGAAAAGGAAGGAGAGAATTTGGGATCTCATCTTTTACTCAATCTCCTTCCATCCGAGCCATCCAAAATCAAGTCTATCTCTACATGTAGCCGCCCATAACCCTATGTTACCGCCGAATTTACTAGCCCTTTCTTGGGCATTAACCTATCTATAGTCTGAACAAAAAATTCTGCATTTCAAATCTAATTTAAAATGCTTATCGATATCGTATATAGATTAATATATTTATAACATTTATATATACATTTAATATTTGTTGATCAAATCAAAATCAAATTTATAAATAATATTTCATAAATATTAATTAATTTATAATAAGTATAAATTAATTAAATCGTTTGGTCTAAGGAGAATTCATCGTTTCGGTTGTGTGACTCGTAAGTTGTAAATTTGGTCAGTAATTAATATCGAACTATTCGAATATTAACGTTCACATGTCACTTAGCATATGTGTGACATTTTGGCCAAATTTATCACTTACTTGTTTCAGTAAAATCAAATTTTACTTTGTTAGGTGTTACCAGGTTGTGACTTTTATTTACACCAATTCTCTTCATCAAAACTATATCACATTGGACTTATAGAATCGGGTAATGGTCAAAATTCCAGTATCATCCATATTCAACTCTATAGTCCAAATACAAAGTCCTTGGTTTAATAATAACTATTATTATTATTAAATGAACTACTCCGGCCAGAGATTTTGACTTTAAGTTGACTTGAGTTGATCGTGATACTAACCTCATATAACGGAGGAGACAAATCCTCTCTTGAATAGTGCATCACTTTTAATACTTCCACTCAACCTAATTATAATCACTCAATGGACAACGTGCCATGATTTGACTGTAATCAAAGCAGAGCTTTCATGTTGAAGATCGATAGTATTCTTAATATGAGAGAACCGTGTAAATTAGTCACATCAATATTTTCGTTTTGAACTTAGTTATATTAACGGACATAGAACTATCGAGTGAATCATTCCATAGTTATCTAATAACTATTAGTACGTAAACACTAAGTTCCCCCCAGTATTCATGAGTAATACACTACCAAGCATTCATAGCACGTTACGTACTCTAGTTTAAAAGAATACATCGATATCAAATCTTGATGCATCTTGACTAGGAACATTTTAAATGACGCATTATATAATATTGTGATACATTACTCATGATTACAACTATTAGTAATTACCATCATAAACAATTACCATCATAAACGCACCATTTATGTATTTTCCGATAAATATATTTTAATTAAGTATTTAATTATTTATCACACATTATAACAAATATATAATAGAAAGAAAAACACCTTTATTATGAATGAGAAATTAATTACAAAGTTAATTAATTTACAATAAATTATAGAATTGCCCATATCAATCTCTCACTTGTCCTTGAGGTTAGTTATGGAATCTCAATCTCATCCCTTTAATCAACTTATTGAGAGCCGACCGAGCTAGATTTTTAGTGAAGGGACCTACTATGTTGTCTTTGGTATCTACCCTTTGTATCACGACTACTTTCTTCTCAATGAATTCTCTAATCAGGTTGAACTTTCGACGAATATGTCGTGACTTCTTATGTACTCTAGGCTCCTTTACGATCTACATCATCGCATTATTATCACAGAATAATGCCATTGATTCTTGGCACCGAGAATCACTCCGAGCTCACTTAAAAACTTACGCATGTCGACCGCCTCATTAGCTACTTCATTAAGACCGATGTACTCGTTCTCCATCATGGAATCAACAACTGTTTCTTGCTTAGAACTTTTCAAACTAATGGCTCCACCATTAAGTAGAAAGACATAACTAGACACCAATTTACTATCATCTATATCACTTTGAAAGTTTGAATCCATATACCCCTTCATAAGGAGGTCTCCATTCCCATATATAAAGAATAGGTCCCGATTATTTCTTACATACTTCAGTATACATCTTATGGCCATCCAATGTTTTTCTTCGAGATTAGACTAGTATCGGCTTACGCGTCCTAATGCACATGCAACATCTGGTCAAGTACATCGCATAGCATACTTATGGATCCTATGGCTGAAGCATAGTGGATCCTCTACATACGCTCTTTCTCCTCATCGGTATGAGGAGCGTCCTTAGAAAGGGCGATTCCAGACTTCATTAGTATGATATCTATATAAAGGGATTGAGACAATCCCAACAGCCTCTTAGACCTATCTCTGTAGATCTTTATACCAAGTATATTGGCTACTTCTGCCAAATCCTTAATGGAGAAATTTTTGCAAAGTCAATCTTTCATTGATTGTAACAACGAAGTGTCATTGTCAATCAATAATATATCATCGACATAAAGTACTAAGAATACGATAACGTTGCCTTGTTCCTTTTGTATACACACGCTTCCTCTATGTTTTGATAAAAACCAAACAGTTTGATTACTTTATCAAAACACTTATTATAACTTCTTGAACCCCACTTAAGTCCATAAATGGACTTTAATGACTTGCAAGCCTTTCCCTTACTCCCATTGACAACCCTCAGACTACAACATATAAACAGTTTCTTCTAAATCACCATTTATAAAAGCCGTCCTTACATCCATTTGTCGTATTTCCTAGTCATAGAATGCAGCGATGGCTAGCATAATCTAAATGGACTTAAGCATGGCTATGGGCTAAAAGGTCTCGTCATAATCAACACCTTGAATTTGATGAAATCCTTCCATAACTACCCTTGCCTTATAAGTCTCTACTTCCCCATCTGCATTTAGATTATTATTTTTAAATTCATTTGCAGCTGATGGGTTTTATCCCTTCGGGTACGTTCAAAAAAGTCCTAACTTTGTTTTCGTACATGGAAAAATCTCGAATTTCACTGCTCCAAGCCAGAGTGCAGAGTCTTTCTCTATAGTGCTTAATGGAAAGACATAGGAGTATCATCATGAAAGACACAGTCCTCTTTCTTGCCATCCACTAGAAAACTGTAGTATCTCGCTAGTGTGCAATATTCCCTACTAGTCCTTCTAATAGGTTGCATGTTTTTGTATACGGATGAACTTGGTTCTCCCACTGTTTCAGTCTCAGTGTTAATTTCTCGGATATCATCCAAGTCTACAAGTTTGATATTGATTTATTTTGATATAAATTCCTTTTCTTAAAGACAGCTTGTGTGGAAACAATCACATTTTGTTCCTCCATGTTGTAGAAAATATATCGCCTAGAATTCTTGAGATATCCTATAAACTTCGCCTCAAGCTTATTAGGACTATGTCCTTAACATAGGCCGGACAACCACATACCTTCAAATTATTGAAGTGAGTTTTCTTCCCATGTCATATCTAATATGGTGCCTTAGGCACAGACTTAGTGGGTAACAAGTTAAACATATGCGCTGGATTTTCTAGTGCATATCTCTAAAAGGACAGAGGTAGTTACCTTACTCATTATGGAACTAAACATATCTAATAGGGTTCAGTTCCTTTGCTCTAACACACCATTGTGTTGTGAAGTATATGGTGGAGTAACCTAAGAGATAACCCAGTATCTTTCAAGTATTGTTGGAAATCATATCCAACATACTCACCTCCTTGATCTGAACGAAGAATCTTAATCTTACGGTCGTTTGATTCTCTCCACATTTTATATTCAACAAATCTCCTATAGAAATCGGATTTGTTCTTCATCAAAACTTATCCTGTTCTCGAGAAATTGCCGGTGAAGGTAACGAAATAAGAACTATTATCTTTGGCAACTGTAGGCCTCAGGCCACATACATTAGTACGTACTAACCATAAGAGTTCATCAACTCTTTCATTGCACCCACTGTAGGGGTGCTTGGTCATTTTACCTTTGAGATACGACACACACATGTAAAATGATTCAAAATCCAATGACGGGAGAAAACCTTCGATCTTCAGTTGTGTAGTCATTTCATACTAATATAACCTAGCCTACATCGCCAAAGATAACTTTCATTTATATTGTTAGAAGAATTATTCACAGAACACGCATAATTAGTATTAATCGCATAAATGTTGTTTTCAAGAATACCATCGCAAACTTTATTTCCATCCAAACTAATGTTCATAACAATATTTGCACAATAAATTATATATCCAATCTCAAACCATCTAGAAATAGAAATAACCCCACAATTAAAGTATTTTACAAAATAGCAATTATTTAATACTAATACTACTCCAATAGGCAAAACTAAATGATAGTCACCTACCGTCGTTGCATTTACAATAGATCCATCAACAACTTGGAGCCTCATCTTTCCTTTTGCCATGTGATTCCAATTCCTAAGCCATTGTAGTGAATTACATATATGAGTACCAATCTAGTATCTAAAATACAAGATATTTTATTGATTACAAAACAATTTTGAATCATAAATGTACCTAATGGAGCCGTAGAATCATTTTGGTTCTTTTCCTTAACAATCTTCAGGTAGTTAGGACAATTCCATTTCCCGTGACCTTTCTTTCGGCAGTGGTGACATTCACCCTTGTCATCAGTCTTCTTATTATTATTCTTCTTACCTTCTCTTTTCCGCTTCTTCAAACTCTTCGAAGATGATGCACTACCCTTAACAACAATTACAGCCCCTTGATCCTTAGATTGTGATTCAACCAATCACAACAATTGAGGAGCCCTACAAGATTCATATTCAATTAGTTCATGTTATAATTCAATATGAACGGTTCATATTGAAGAGTAAGTAAACCAAGGATCAAATCTACTTGCAAATCGTTGCTTATTTGTATGTCCAACTGCGAAAGCCTATCAGTATAACCCTTCATCAACAGCACATGTGTAACGACCCAGAATTTTAGTCATTCGAATTTGGAATATCTATTTGCTTTTAAATATTGAAAACTTTATTTTATAAGTTAAATAACCTGAAATTCAAATATAATGGTTATATGAATATTTGAAATTTTTTAAATAATTAAATCTTGAATTTTATGTGATTAAAAATCATTTCGGAAGTTGATTTAAATCCTATTTGGATAAGAATGAAGATAGTAAACTTTTGAATTTGAATTTAAAAGCGATCAAACTTGTTTGTAATAATTGTCTTAATTAGCGTGTGAAAATAGCCTTGCGGTGCACTGTCTCGGATTTTTATGAAACCAGTTTCATTGGATTTGTTATAGTGCGTTATTATACGCCATCAAATTTCGTCGCCTTGCGGTGCATTGTCTCGGATTTCGATGAAGCCAGTTTCATTGGATTCGTAATAATGCGTTATTATACGCCATCGAATTTCGTTGCGATTGAGTTTATCATTTGGTCATGTGAGCTCGGAATGCGTAGAAATTAATTAAAGGAATTAAATTTAATATAATTCGATTTTGGAAAGGCTAACTTCTGTATATGATCGAATTAGGTTCCAATAGTAGTTCCATTACGTTTGGAATAGAGGTATTTTGTATAAAGCGCCAGGCGGCATGCCTCGATTAGAGTTCGAAATTTTGAGTGCCTAGAATTCATATTTTTTTGAATAAAATATTATATGCAGTCCTATCTCTCTTCTCTTCACAGCCATACTTGCCCCATACAACACACGTTTGGCCCATCTTCTCCACGTATTTGTTCCATACTCTCACCATTACAAATACAATACGAGTAACAAATTTGTTAGGTTTTTCCCATTTCAATATTTGAAATGAAATAGAATAAATTGCAAAAAAAAAGAGAAACAGGCAGATTAAAACTTCGCTCATTCAAAATTCTCAATTCCAGTAAATATCAAATCCCACTTTCCACCACTTCAAAAATCAACACTCTTCAAACCATTCACTATTAGCCAAAGTAATCTAACAAGAGTTGTCCGTCTACCCACCTAGTATTTTTAGAAATTGACGGATCGAAATTTCATTGAAGATCGAGTGAGATATTCTAATATTACAGTAAGCGAGTTTATACTATTTAAAAGTTAAAAAAATTAATTCTCCCAATCCTGGAAGAATTACTCGATGCTGTAAGCTTGTTAGGTTCGTATCGGAGAGTAGTATTTTTGGTGTGAATTCGGCATGATTCTGTGACGATGACCGACGATGGTTGAAAATTAGGTTTTGGGTTTGCACAGGATTGGGGTGGAGTTAGGAGAAGCGGAGCATGCCGTTGGTTTAGCATGGAGAGTTGTACCTTGCGGTCGATTTTAGTGGAGATTGGTGCCAAGAAGTGTCACACATTTTGTTGCTTGGAGGTTGCTTCGACGGGTCACGATGGGAAGGGTGCGCACGTGATGGCTTTGGGTCCGGGAGATTGAGCGCGTGAAGAGAAATGAAGATGACGTTCCTTTTCGTGGTCGTTTTCTCCGTGTCAATGATATATGGTGCACATGTGCATTTACTGTGTATGGAGAAGGAAAGGATTTGGGGAAGAAGAAGGAAGCGGTTTTAGGCCTTGATGGGCTTGGCTGAGGTGAGAGTATTTTAATATTTTTTGTTATTTAATAAGTTAATTAAGTTGCTAACTTTACAAATCCATGACTCACTCGTTTTAACTCCGTTTAATACATGGATTTTTGCGTTAGAATCATGTTAACGTGAACTACGGTATAGAGTTGGATTGGATGGATCTAGAGCTTGTTAAATTTTATGGTAAATTCAAACACTGTTCAAATTTAAATGAAACTAGAACGTCCCGGCGACAACTAGAATAATTGTGAATTAAACTCACCTTGGTCAACTAGTAATATTATATAGTTGATAAAAATTGTTGATTGGATGTTTGGATGATTTATTGTTTTATCAGTTGGTTTGGATTTATTCCCGCCCTTGGAGCTAATGACCTTTTATATATACCTGCCTAATAGCAGATGACCCATATTATATAATTATATACTATTTGTAATGCACAGAGATAGGTTGGAGGGATCCAACCGGATTCTTCGCCATTGTTGATTTTAATTTCAATAATATCCCTGTTATATGAATCATTGGATATCAAACCTGATTATTGGCTCTATTGATTTTAACATTGTTATATGTTCAAATTTAAACCCTGTAGTGATAGAAAATCAATACCGATATTGGTTAAACGTTTGGTAGCTATTGGCCTTGAATTAGTATTTTTAATTACTATAAATTACCATTTGGGGTTGGAATTGATTTTGAGACCGGAAATGATTTTAAATCTGGAATTGGGTTTTGGAAATATTTTGTTTTTTTAAGGATTTGATTTCTATTTTACTCTAACTTTGTTATATGCCTTTCTAAGTCATTAAAAATGTTTTAAAGTTGCTTATTTATATTTAATATTGTTTTAAAGTTATTTATTATAATTAATATTGTTTTTAAGGTTATTTATCAATATGTTAATATTTTGAAGATTAATTATTTAAAATAATAAATATGGCTTGAAATTAATAATAATGATTTATTAGTACTGTTTTAGAAATTAATTATTATTATTTATAATAATGTTTAAAATTAATTATTAGTGTTTTATTAATAATGTTTTTGAAATTATTAATTATTTTTTAAGATGTTTTAGGGTTAATATTTATTATTTATTTATTTATAAGGTTTATTATTAATAACTATTATTATATAATATGTTTAGAGTAAATAATTAGAAATTATTTATAAATTCGAGAATTATACATAGAGTTTTATAAATAGATTTGAGTTTTATAAGAGGAATTTTATAACATGGTATGGAAACTTAAAGGAAGATTAGTTTAAGGGTGAAATGAGTTTTATAAATGGTTTTATATATTTATAAAAGTACTTTAGAAATGGGTTTATTAATTTATAAGAAGAGTTTTATAAATAGTTTTATGGATTTCTAAAGAGTTAATAAATATTTTGAAATTTATAAAAGAGTCCATAATTGGAAATGGAGATTGGGTTCTATAAGGTGCTTTTATAAAGAGTTATATAAATGGTTTCAAAGATTTATAAAATAGTTTTTTAAATGGTTTTTGAGATTTATAAGGAGTTTATAAATGATTTTAGAATTTAATAAAAAGAAAATCTTCCTCATTTTTATGAATGTACTTACATCGTCAAGATAAGTATATAGATATTTACCCAAGTATTTAAAATATAAGGGTTTGTGAATGAATCTTTGTAAAAGTGTTTATACAAGTATTTACAATATTATTTTAATTACGAAAAGATTAATTAAGGAGGCTAATGGTTGCTTATGTGCTTAACCAATGTCGGTTCCTTTTGAGAAAAATCCCTGATTTGAATGTGTGTTTGTTGATAGTTAAATAACCGACTATCAAATATGGACCCAATGTTACTTTGGAAATATCTAAGAGAAACACGTGAGTTCTATGGCACAGTCATCTCCGATGATGTTGTACTGTGTGTATAAATCTCGTTTCGTTCTTCTACGACAAATGATAAGGAAATCCGTCCACTAATGGTTGGGAGGTGATCTCCACTCTTATCTTTGACTGGTTTTTTCATAAAAAGCGGGTTTGAGTTTACCGAAAACTATCGTAAGTTGTTATCGAAGAGACCGGGATCAGATTTGTTATCCGAAAACCACTTCGATCCAACTCAAGCGTTTCGAAGTGAAGACATCTTGAAGGTGATGGAATTGAAGATGGAGCTATTTGAAGTGCAAGGGATGCTTCCTACTAACCTTGAGGATGATTCCAAAATGGATGTTGTACAAGTAGTGCCTTTGGTTTCGTTCAGTCCCAGAATGAACTTGTATGGATGAATGCCGGCATTGCATTGTTGCATGGAAGGCAGTGTTAGCATTCCAAGTGGGAAGTGCTATATAAAAGGTAAACGTAGCCTCAAGCCTCATCAATCGGGAATGACTAAAATAGGGGAGATGTAGCAGGGCTAAATGGGTCGCTCCTAAGCAGGGTATGATCATCCCTATATTGAGTCAATATTTTCTCTCGTTTGTAAGCTTTGGGGCCCATTAACGGAGAGGTGATCATATTTGGTACCATCCAGTAAATGATAGGCCAGTTCTGTGTTGGCAAGGGTCGATAGGTTCGACCTCGGTGTTATCTTATCTAAAGAGGCACCATGACGGGCGGTACCCTAGTAGCCCAGTCATTGTATGGAATCCATTCTCCAATAAGTGTCGTACGACCTTAGTTGTGCCCAACTATCCTGAAACGTGAGATGCAAGCATTTGAGCTATATTAATATTTTACTTTGAACCCCAGACATTATTATAATATCATTGGATTTTCTATAGAAAAAAGTTTTGGTTATCGTAAGGCAAAAACCCAGCCATTTTTATGTGCGGCATGGTCTTACGAGATACCTTTATTTTGAAAAGCGTTTGATAACTTTAAGAATCCATTTGGGCGTGTTTTTCTCACGCTGGTTTACAAGACTGACCCGGGTGTTATTTTATTATAATCGCTGGGTCAGATCAAGCATATTACAGATTTAGTTTGGATTCTTTAGAGCTTTAGGAGACGAGTTGGAGGCCCAGAGATGTATTCACATACATGGTTATTTTTCCGCTGCATTCATTATTGTATTTATCAGCAATTGTGAGGACATGCTGTTATAACTGTCCGGGCTGAAATAGGTTAGTGTACTCTGATTGGTGTATGTATATTACATTTTTCTTTTTGTAAATTTTTTTTTATATATTATAGATTATTCGTTCCGCCATGAGATTCTATGTTGTTTAGTTTCTTCTTGTCTTCTTCCTTCTTCTTTTTCCCTAACAATCAGGTTTCTCGGCATTCGATTGCTCGGCATGCAATATAGTGGATGTATTAGTGTAAATATCTCATGAACGGTCATATTGTCATGCTGCCTATGCAACGACTTGTCTAATGTAGACATCACGAAAACTGGTTTGATCTCTAAGTCAGACACACATTTCTCATAAGCAATTCATAATTTGGGTTCCGCATCATCAACGGCATGTTCTTTAGATTCGCATGCAATAGCAGTCTAAAGGTGCTCATATGTCAATGTTACTTTCATTACTCTTAGCTAGTCGGTATAATTAGGTCCGATACGTTTCAGAATACAGTTTTAGAGTTGACATTTTCTACAAGTTTGAGTGGTAGATTATTAGGATAAATCATAGTGGATGTTCTTATATTATTAGTATGGTTAAAATTTATGTTTCATTTTACTGATAAGTTCCCACTAGCCTTTTATGTTTCGCTAAACCTTGAGTCGAAACATAGAAGTCTTTCAACTTCACTAGTTGGTGTTAGGACTCGTATGTCTTAGGATTCTGACATTGAGAAAAGCTCAAAAAATCATACTCCTACATACGATGTATACCTCCTTATTGGCTATATAATATACTAATCCCAACCCGTGGTATGTTATCTTAATCTCACCATTAACTTGAGGAAAGCTCAACAAATAAAGTAGGGTTATTCACTCAGACCTACTATTTTGCGACGGCCTAAGTATAATGCACATGTCTTGAGGAAAGCTCGACAACTATGTGTGGTTATCTTACCTTGTCCATTCAATATATCAATAGTACTACACATAAAATCCTTAGCTTGAGGAAAGCTTAACAACTAAAAAGTGTGCAAGTAATCTGTTAATATATAAATAGTAGAGAACAATATTATATTGAAGATTTATAATCTTCAATGTATTATGTTGAGTGATACCGACTTATAGAACTGTTTGTACCGAAATTGGGCACAACACTCTTCAGAAGTTTTTGAAGAGATAAAGTGAAGAAATTAAATGGAAAAAGAGGAATTATCTAACAAAAACTCCAAATCTCAGATATGAAAATAATTAATATGCAAGGAGACACAAGAATTTAGAGTGGTTCGGCGTATTGCCTACGTCCACTATGAAGTAGTTTGCTTTATTGATCTTTCTTTGAAGATTACAATTGAATTCAATGAATTACAGCAGGTAATTATGATTTGCAGCAGTGAAATTCGTTGGTGGCAGCAGCAATGGAGTTTAGATCTGGATTCGGCAGAGTCTGGGCGTTGGAGATCTCAAAAAAGAAGAAGAACCCCTTTTCTATTGGCTTTGGGGGTCTATTTATAGGTGTAGGAGGCTGGTATTTCGCTCAGATCTCGGGAGACCCTCTCTGGCACGTGACCAGGCCCGTGCGCCCAAGCCCATGAAGTTTCGGTCCGATTCGTGATTGATACGAACAGATTTCGTGTCGATCAAGATTTTATCCAATGGAGTCAAAATTTGGCATGGACATTCTTTAGTATGCACGTAGCCTCCTGTGAAAATTTCATAGCATTTGGACGTGTAGATTGGGAGATATGATCGATACGAGTTGGGATTCTCGGTTGGCTGTTTCGTTCGACTCGCTCTTGTTTCGACTCGCTTTTTGTTCGACTCGGTTCTTTTTGACTCGGTGATGTGGCGTTTATTCGTATTGACCGTTGTGCCTTGCTTCGCATTGATGGACACGAAGTAGAAGTCTCCGGATGGATGCGAAGTTGACGTTGGATGATCGAGTCGAACTGTGGCTTGAAGCGGAGCGAGTCGAAGTAGGCTTTCCTGAGGGATGCGAACTGAGCGAGTCGAAGTAGGCTTTCCTGAGGGATGCGAACTGAGCGAGTCAAAGTAGGCTTTTCTGAGGGATGCGAGCTGAGCGAGTCAAAGTAGGCTTTTCTGAGGGATGCGAGCTGAGCGAGTCGAAGTAGGCTCCCTGATGGATTCGAACTGAGCGAGTCGAACGCGAGGCTATTTTTATTCAATTTTGCATCGGTCGTAACTTGAGCATACGAACTCGGATTGACTTGAGATTTAGAACGTTGGCTCTCATAGCTTCGCTTGTCGTGTCAAACTAGTTTTAGCTCGATCGGGACTCGGACAAATTCATCGATGTCCATAGTGAGCCTGTGTTTAACTGATCTCTAGGACGGACCGTCATTGGTTACTAGTCAATTCCTTGGTGTCACGGCCTTGCCAAAAGGCGGGATAACATTTGCCCCCCAAAGTACGTCTTGTGGAAACATAATGTGCTTTGAAATGCTGCAATCTTTATCCTGAATAGTTATTGTCTTTTCGATGAAAGCTGTAATCTTCGACTGATTTTCTTGACAATGTAAACCGTTGACTGTCAGTTGCTGTACCCTGTATTGTTGAAACTGATTGCTGTATGCTAGCGGTTAGCTGTTTGTTGTTGTAATCGTTATCAATGAGTTTCCAATTCCTGTAAATCTGGAATATTGAATATTAGTCTGACATACACACATATATGTTAATCTGACTCTCGTTGACGTTTGTACGTTCACGAGTCGTTGACAGTTTATTTTATATTGAATTCCATATCGATCCTCTCCTGAACCGATGTGAAATTCGTTGTAACAACGCTCGATGGCTATTTTTGAATGTTCCTTCGCAACGATCCTCTCCTGAATCGATGTGAAGGGTTGAAACATTGAAGACGATTTTCGTTGAATTTATGGATGCGAAGTGAGCATTTCGAGTCGATGGAGTTGGCCTCTGGAAGCCATGATTTGATGGATTCGAACTGACTGTTCGTATCGATTCTCTGGGGAAAGAGTTGGAAACTATTGATACGAACAAAGATTTCGTATCGATGGATGCAGGGTTCGATGGATACGAAGTGCTTGTTCGACTCGATGATGGACACAAAGCACTTGTTCGACTCGATGATGGATTCGAACTAAACGAGTCGAAGTAGGCACTCCTGATGGATGCGAACTGAGCGGGTCGAAGTGGAGCGAGTCGAAGTAGGCTTCCATGATGGATGCGAACTGAGCGAGTCGAAGTAGGCTTCCCGATGGATTCGAACTGCTTGTTCGACTCGATTTTGTGGTGTCACTTCGTAGCCAGTTGAACTCACTGGGGAGGCGAATCGTTTTATTACCTTTTTGCTCGAGTCTATATAAATACTCTGTACTTAACCATTTTTTCACTTTTCACTTTTCTATTCTAGCGCATTGTCTTCGTATCGCTCAAAAGACTTAGAAGAAGAAAACTGCTTCGACTCGAATCGACTCCAATCCTTCAATCCCTTAAACTAGTTATCGAACATAAGGTAATCAATCGAATAACACCAGCCCTAAAACGATGAGAGTCGGATTCTTATGCCATTCCTCTCGAACTTCGCGCCTGATTGTTGTTCGAGGAAGTAGGTCATGTGCGAGGTCGAAGGTGGAGAAAGATGCTGTTCGAATCGGTCTGGAGAAGAAGGAGTGTGGAGATAAAATGATTATTTCGTATCGCTTTCGCATCGATCAGGAGTCAGGGTTTCGAGATGAGACGGAGGCCCTCGTATCGATCAATGGCTAAGCTGTGGCATCGAGTCGATCAGTATCGATGAGTGTCTTGAGCAGGTTGATCGATATGAAGGGGTTATGTCTGATGGAGTCGAAACCTAGGGGTTTCGATCGATTTGAATTTGGCGAGGGACCGATACGAAGATGACTTAATCTATGGATGCGAAGTGAACGCTTCGGATTGATTCGAAGTATGCACTCTTCAAACCGAGTCGAACTCTCACATGGGTGAACGAAATCTCCAGTTTCAAGACCGAGTCGAATTTGCGCATGGATGAACATGATTTACCGATGCGAACAAGGCTCATGGGACCAATATGAATTTGAATGTTAAAGAATTTGTAATTCCTTGCACACTTGAACAACTGACTCCGGCATGCTTCAAACTTGCATAACTGGACTTGACCGTTGAACTGCATATTTGACTTCCCTTCGAAGATCGTCGATGGAACTGCAACTCTAATAAAATTTTGACAAACTTTAACTTGGACCGATTGCTAATAACTGGATGGCCCGGTTGTGATGGTCAGCGATGACGGTCCTTCCGACCGAATTCCGAAGTCTTGTCATTTACATGCTTTTTCCGATTCTATAGAACTTCTTAATCGATATACAGTACCGCACTGCACAACACACTCACACACTTTTCACTGGGGGATGCACGAGCATTATTGTCTGTTTAACAATGATTTTTCATAAGCTAGCTAGTCATGGAACCTTCAAGTTCACAGCAGCAGGAACCCCCGAGTTCAATTCCTTCGACCATCGAAATACCGGTTATTGAAGCCGAAGTCATAGAGCCAGCTCCGGATGAGCTTCTAGGTGCCCGGTTCATTTTTCATCCACAAGATTCTATGTCGTCCGGTATCTCCGAAGATATGCTGGGACGGATTTGTTTAAGGCACGGCTTGTCGCTCGATGACGTGCTACTTCCTGGGCCAAATGACAGGCCTCATGATCCCCCGGAGGGGTTTACTGCTTTTAACCGTCATGCCTGTACGGCGAGAACACTTCTTCCTTTCAACCAATATATAAGGGAGATGTTATCTTTCCTTGGAATGGCTCCTTCCCAGCTGCATCCCAACGGGTATGCTTTGTTGAACAGCACCTTCATTCTGTTTATGGAGATCCTCTTTCGACCACTAAAGCCGATCGAGATCGGATATTTATTTAACGTCAAGAGGTGTGGAGACAGCCCTTCTTTCACCTTCTTGGAAGCAGTCAGAAACTGTCACATTGTAATGGGCTCCTGGGGAAGGCTAAGTTACTTTAAAACCGAATAGTTCTACGTTCGGTGCCCCCTTGGATTCGCTAGGCGGTGGTTGGATAGACGTAAGCATTGCCATTTTTCTCTTGAATCATTGAGATATTAGTAACCGACTTCAAAACTGACATACTTTTCCTCTTTTATAGCTGCAATCTCTCGACCCGACGGTGCATACTTCCAAGAGCGAGTTCGGATCCTCCAAGCGTTTCCGGGCAAAGAGAGGCATATCGACCTGGTTTTGACCGATAGAAATTTGAGGAACGTCGGGTTGATAGAACAGAGGCAGAGCATACGGCTGGAAGGGACACTTAGAGTGGTCCCAAAGAAACGGGCGAAGCACAAAGCACCCGCAGCCGTGTTAACCGAAGAAGTTGATCCGGAGAGAACGCCTACCGATATCAAGCTCCCAACTGGGCCTTCTTCTGATGTTCAAAATTTCGGAGGAAAGAGAAAAGGCAAGGCTGTTGCTCATAAACGTTCTAATTCCGAGAGATTTAAATCTGTGGTCGTGTCCTTGCCCTTCCCGGGGATTAGAATTTCGGAGGCTCCTCCCCCGCAAGTAGAGAGTCCTTTTGCAGGGCTTGCCGATATTCCAATTCCGGATTTTTTGTCGTCTCAACATGATGCCGGGATGGAAGAGCTTGATAATGCTCCTGAACTGAGCAGGTCGCTTGCTATGAGTGCGGCCGACATTTCTGGTTGATCGGGGGGTTGCACATGCATACACTTCACTACACTACATCATTCACAACTATAAATCTCCAACTTAGGAAATCACTAACTCTTTCTTCGTTTCTCGTTTTCAGGTACTATGTCTGGAAAAGGATCGATGCTCGGGAATCTTCGCTCGGCCCGAAAGGCTTCTTCTTATTATGAGTCCCGTGGGAGAGACTCGGATAGAGATCGCGATCGCGAGTAATCTAACCAAGACAGGTATGGGCGTGATAGGGACAGGGAATACAGACATCGGTCTAGATCACGCTCTCCTCCTCCTAGACTTCCATCTCCACCCCCCGTTCTTGTTCCACATCCGCCAGAGCCTTCTCGCCATAGGCCATCTTCTCATACTTCTAGATCTGAGACTCATCTTCAGAGAGTCGAGACCACGGCTTCCATGATTACAGAGCAGGTCCCAACTAAGCCGACAGGAGAAGGGGCCCTTAAATTGGCTCAAATAAGGAAGGATTTTCCGAACATTTGCTTCGATGGCTATGTCTTCCCACCACACTTAAAAAGAATCCCCTCCGGAGTGGCAAACACGGTGCATGATTACATTCATGACATATACACCCAGTACAGGGAGTGGGTAAAGGCTGCGGAGAAAGCTTCTAAGGTGGCCTTTGAGCGAGCCAAAGCGCTTGAGAAAATGGAGACCGAACTCGCTCAAAGGGACCGAATTATTCAAGTACTACTGCTGAGGCCGAGTCTTCTCGGAAATCGGAAATTGAGGCCACCAAAAAAGCTGACGAAGCGAAGGCGGCAATGGAGAGGTTGGGGCAGACACATGTTGCCTTGGTTAAGGAGATGGGCCACCGAAACACTACAGTCACCGCCGAGCGGGATGCGGCGGTCATGGAACTCATTGAACTCAAGGCCAAATTTGCCGACATGACCACGGAAAAAGATGATGCGAACAATGCAGCCCAGGAGGCGTGCGAACAAGCTGTTCTGCTCAAGGGTGAACGGGATGCGGCTGTGGCTAAAGTCCACAAGGTAGAGACTGAGGTCGAGGAGAAAGTGAAGTTGGCCGAGTCCAGGCTAGAGGCTGACATCGAAGACCATCTCGTTGTTTACAACGCTAACGTGCTGAGGCACAGGGGTCTAGCCTGGCTCGATGATTTTCCGATGCATCTTTACAGCGCTTGGGGCCGACTAGTTGAGGAAGAGAAAGAGGCGCATCCGGGTGAGTCTGTGGATGAATTTGAACTCGAGAATCGTATTTTGAATGAGGACGAAAGGAAGATTCTTCACGAGTCAATGATTCTGCATGAGAAAGAAAGACTTGGCGCGCAGCACTTCGAGATAGGAGAGGGTTCAGGGGTTGACCACCATGAAGCGAGTCTTGAAGTACCAGCATCAACCCAGCCTGAATCCTTGTCTGCGGTCGATCCCCAAGCCATTCTTGCCTATAATCCGGATCAGCCGTAGATGTCTCCAGTTGCAGCGCAAGTTACTGAAGCCGCCCCGTCTCTTACAAGTCAAACTGAGGAAGGTACTCTGAACATTCCACATATCTTTCTTAAGTCGAAATCTTCGATCGAGTTAAGTTCTAACCGTTCTCTTATTCTTTGTTCAGTGATCGATGCTGCACATGTCGGGCCTCCTGTTACCCAAGAATCACATCAGACACAGGAGGCTATCGTCACTGAAGCGATCACCATGGCTACAACTGTCCCGCTTGACGATATGCAGGGGAGTACATTTGTGTTTGATGAGCAGCTGATGGATGAACTCTTTCGCCGTCACGGCGATCCTCTCGCTGAGTTGTCATCTACCATGAGTGGAACTGATCCTACTATAAGTTCTTCAATGCCGACTACTGATGCCCCCAGCGGGGCTCGAGCAGTAACTGAAGAGGAGATGTTCGCTCAAATTGACGTTGAAATGGCAGCAGCGGCTCATGATGGCAGTTTTGGAGGTGGGATGGCAGCACCGGGACCTGCTCCGCTTAGAATGATATCTCCTGGTGGTACTGTTTTCATTACCAGCGTGCCCATTCCACCTTCTGTACTTGATCATGTTCCTCCGACTCCGCCCGCAGGGAGCATTCCTATCCACTCGAGTTCGGAGGAGGATGTTAATATAATTCCCTCGCCTGAAGACCAACCGTCGAAAAGCAAAGGCTCGAAGAGGAAGGTTAGCGGTGGCTCCAGTGGGTCTACACCGAGAAGGAAGCCAAGGAAGAAGAAAGATTAAACATGCTTCCCTGGTTTATTTTGACTTGCATTTTGTTGCCCGTGCATAGATGCAGGTTCGGCCCCTACTAGTAGGAATTTTTTTTGGAAACTTGTACACGAACTTCTTTTATAAACAATAGAAATGAAACTTCTCTTTTTTGGCTTCTTTTCTGTCATTGTGTATTTGCCTAAGTGTATCAATATCTGAAATGCACTTGTGAAGTTTCAACTTCCGAATAAAGTTTGTTTTTGTTTGCCAAGTTCGGGTACTGTGGACATGGTTTGCGACCAGGGAGCGAGTTGAATTTTTACGTCGCATCGCTTCAGTTAATGGTCGATGCTTAAGTCCTGCCCCCCAGTCTTGGGGGTGAGTTGTAGATCATCAGTCGACGATCGCTTCTTACTTATAACATGTTGAGTCTAGTGCCACCGAACGGATGTCTGAGGCAAGCGGAGATTAAGTAATGCATCCATGCTTGTTTGATTATCGATGATCATATCCGCACTCCGGGGTTTCCCATTTGTTTATCGGCGGCTGGTCACGCCGGCTTAAGTTTCAATCATGTGTCCGCGATCTGGGGACTTGGAATTGATGTTTATACTCCGACCCGCGCTCTGGGAGTTTGGAGTTGATATTTATACTTCGATCCATGCTTCGGGAACTTGAAGTTGGTGTTTACGCTCCGTTTCGCACTCTGGGAATCCGGAATCGATGTTCATACTCCGACTTGCATTCTGGGAGTTCGGAGTTATCGTTTACACTCCAATTTGCGCTCTAGGAATTTGGAGTTGATGCTTATACTCCAATTAGCGCTCTGGGAATTCGGAGTTGATTTTTATACTCCGACTCGCACTCTGGGAGTTCAGAGTTGATGTTTATACTCCGATTCGCACTCTGGGAACTCGGAGTTGATGTTTATACTCTGACTCGCACTCTGGGAGTTCGGAGTTGATGTTTATACTCTGATTCGCACTCTGGGAACTCGGAGTTGATGTTTGTACTCCGACTCGCACTCTGGGAGTTCGGAGTTGATGTTTATACTCCGACTCGCACTCTGGGAGTTCGGAGTTGATGTTTATACTCCGTTTTGCACTCTGGGAATCCGGAGTTGATGTTTATACTCCGACTCGCACTCTGGGAGTTCGGAGTTGATGTTTGTACTCTGACTCGCACTCTAGGAGTTCAGAGTTGATGTTTATACTCCGACTCGCACTCTGGGAATCCGGAGTTGATGTTTATACTCCGAATCGCACTCTGGGAGTTCGGAGTTGATGTTTGTACTCCGACTCGCACTCTGGGAGTTCGGAGTTGATGTTTATACTCCGACTCGCACTCTGGGAGTTCGGAGTTGATGTTTATACTCCGTTTCGCACTCTAGGAATCCGAAGTTGATGTTTATACTCCGACTCGCACTCTGGGAGTTTAGAGTTGATGTTTATACTCCGATTCGCACTCTGGGAACTCGGAGTTAATGTTTATACTCCGACTCGCACTCTGGGAGTTCGGAGTTGAATGTAGGATTGTCGTGTATCAATCCTTTATTGATTTGGATGTGATGGTTGGTCCCCGAGCTCGGGTTTCACTTAGCGAGTGATTGGTTGCATCACAGTCACTCCCTATTTGAATAAATTCCACTGTATGGTGAAACTTAGCTCTCCATGCATAGTGATGATCATATGAAGCATTTCAAGTAAATCACAGCTCTGGCTCGAAGAGATTGCATTTTATTGTTGAAATAAGAAAATATGGCAAAGTCAGTTGCCTTATTATAAATTCTAATTTCGAAATGCAGAAACAAATTGCAAAATGGAAAGTAAACTAATTAGATAAACATAGCCTGTTATGTGTAGTAGCGGCGAAGGCTTTCGCTATTCCAGGCTCTTGGCAAAGTAAGACCGTCAACGGTCGATAATTTGAATGTGCCGTCTCCGAGCCTTCATTCAATAACATACGGTCCTTCCCATGTCAGCTTCATATGCAAAGGAACCGGATAAATTCTTGTCAGGACAAGATCGCCTAGTTCAAAGGTTCGCCGGTGGACCTTGGCGTTGTACAATCGGGCGACTCGACTTCGATCCGCAACTGCCCTCAAATCAGCTTCTTCACGCTTCTCATTTAGTAGATCGAGAGATTCAACAAGTAATATATCATTTGTCTTTGGATCATAGTATGTCACACGATGAGAAGGTACTTCTAGTTCAACTGGAATAACGGCTTCTAAACCATAAGAGAAAGAGAACGGAGTGAGGCCGGTCGCGGTCTTGTGGGTTGTTCGGTAAGCCCATAGAGCCATAGGAAGTTCATCGACCCACTTGCCCCCGACCTTTTCCAGTCGTTTTTTCAAAATGGATTTTATAACTTTATTAACCGCTTTGACCTGTCCGTTTGCCTGAGGGTGCGCAACTGTGGAGAATTTCTTTTGGATGTGAAATCGTTTAAATGCAGAAAACTTTAAATTCAGCACTGTCGAATTGGGTTCCATTTTCCGTATCGATCATATCTCCTAATCTACAAGTCCAAATGCTATGAAATTTTCAAAGGAGGCTACGTGCATGCTAAAGAATGTCCACGCCAAATTTCGACTCCATTGGATAAAACCTTGATCGATACGAAATCTGTTCGTATCGATCACGAATCGGACCGAATCTTCACGGGCCTGGTCACGTGCCAGAGAGGGTCTCCCGAGATCTGAGCGAAATACCAGCCTCCTACACCTATAAATAGACCACCAAAGCCAACAGAAAAGGGGTTCTTCTTCTTTTTTGAGATCTCCAACGCCCAGACTCTGCCGAATCTAGATCTGAACTCCATTGCTGCTGCCACCAACGAATTTCACTGCTGCAAATCATAATTACCTGCTGTAATTCATTGAATTCTCTTGTAATCTTCAAAGAAAGATCAATAAAGCAAACTACTTCATAATGGACGTAGGCAATACGTCGAACCACTCTAAATTCTTGTGTCTCCTTGCATATTAATTATTTTCATATCTGAGATTTGGAGTTTTTGTTAGATAATTCCTCTTTTTCCATTTAATTTCTTCACTTTATCTCTTCAAAAACTTCCGAAGAGTGTTTGCCCAATTTCGGTACAAACAAGAACAATGTAATTTTTATGAATTACTCTCATGATCCAAGTATCGGACGTATCAGAGATCATGGTATACATATATTTATGTATGTATTTATTTCTTAAATATATTTGGGTTTCTTTAATGTTCACCCTTAATTTATACATTCTATTATATAAGTTTTATTATTATATAACTTTTGTATTTCATATTACTTATATAATAGTCTTATGTATAATATTATATTAATTAAATCTTATTTAACTAATTTTAATTAATTTCATAGTATCTTAATATAACATTTATATTGGATATTTGTAATATACTATAACCTTTATAGTACTACAAACATATCATATACATGTGTATAGCATTTAATTAATTAACCTTTTGATAAATTTATTTAATTAAACTATTTTAATTAAATTATATTCATTTCATATACATACATGTATATTTATGTTATTTTAAACTTCTCAAAATAAAATAACATATATCATATGTGTATACATCTAAAAATTAACTTATTTAATTAATTTATATTATTAATGTTATTAATAAGTTTTAAAATTTTAAAATTAATATATATTTTTTCAAACATTTTGAAAAATGTTATCATATTATATCTTTTATAATATATTTATATCTTACTTTAAATTTAACTTTTAAATTTAAAATCTAACATTTTTTATTTTTCAAATAATTTTAAAAATTAGCCCATGGCTCAATTCGAATTTGGATCTTTTCTGTTAGGGACAACCTTTGGGCTATGAGCCTAATAGTTAACCCTAACATGGCTAATGTAGACCGCATAAGCCAACCTGGCTTTGATCCATTGTTGGAAATTGTCCAGCCCGTAGCAGAAATTATGGGTGAATTTCAAAAAAATTTACCCTATTGGATCTTTATCAGGCCAATGAAGCCTATTTTATTTAGAAAATTTCTAAATTTTATTTAAATAAAATCTTTTATTTTGTTTAAATTTATAAATTAATATACTTTTATTTAATTTATGTTATGATATATACACACACACATACATATTCGTGTATCATGTACACATATATATGTCCGTGCATGTGTAACATATCAATTTGTGCAAGGTATAACACGTCCGTATATAAATGATGTGGTTTACATCGAAACAGACATGTTAGCTCATCTAGTATGCAAATATAAGTCCAAATGCATGATTATGTGCTTTTATAAAATATTTTAAATATATATAGTTTAATTAATTTTTTAATAAATATAAATGTAGATATATATATATATAAACGTAATTATGAAACATTTATATAAATATATATATATAATTATGTGAATATACTTAAATCAATGATAAATATATTAAATAAAATAAAAATTAATAATAAATATATTTTTTATAAAACTAAAAATAATAAATACATATGTAAATAATTTTTTAAATACACACACACACACACACATATATATATATATATATTAACTGAAAATAGGCACAAGGACAAACTTTGAAAAAAAAATTAGGCTGAAGGATAACAAGTTACAGTTTTGGATTGAAGGACAAACTTAGGAAAAAAATTAGACTGAAGGACAATGCTTATTATACTTAGCAATTTGTACAGTGTAAAACTAAATATAATGCTAGTTATAACCAGCAATTTGTATAGTGTAAAAACTGAATATAATGCTAGTTATAACTAGCATTGTCCTTCAGCCTGATTTATTTTCAAAGTTTGTCTTTCAGCCAAAAAAATGAAACTTGTTGTCCTTCAGCCTAATTTTTTTAAAAAGTTTGTTCTTTTCCCTAATTCACTCTTATATTAATTAGTCATTTATAAATGTACAATAATTTATTCAAATATAGATTAATACTTATAAATACTCCAAAAATATTTTAAATAAAAATAACAATTACCTAGTCTTGCGCATGACTCATAAATAATTTTTTTTAAACTTCAAATATTATTTAATTTAGTTTTGTACAGTTTTAATTTAAATTATTAATATAGGATAATTTTAAATTTTGATTTTCCAGTAAATTTATGAATAATATTTGGTACCTAGAAAATTTATTTCATAATTTTATGATTTAAAAATAATTTTATTATTAACTACTGATTTTTGGCTTATATTTAAATTATTTTTAAATAATAAAGAAATTTATATTTTCTATCGAGCATGTATTTGTTATAATATCATTTTATAAAATGTGAAACCTAATTTTTATATAATAGATATATTAATATAATTAATTTATGTAATTAAATGATTTAAATAGTATTTAAATAATAATAAATATATATATAAAGATATTATATTACTGTTGAATACAGTATATGTATAATACACTATATGTAAAATTTATATAACATATTTATATAAAGTATGATGAAGTAATTAAATTGTAAACTATCTATATATGCATATATTTATAATATATATTATTATATAAACAAAAAATGTTTTTTTTAATTCTAAGCCATGTCATTATAGATATCTATAACATACTTGTTCCTTCTTGGTTTTACAAAATGTTTTAACACTATCTATAGCATATATTATTATATAAACAAAAAAATGTTTTAACATTATCTATATATGCTGAATACAGTATTTGCATTTTAAATCTAATTTAAAACGCTAATCGATATCGTATATTGATTAATATATTTATAGCTTTTATAAATACATTTTATATTTGTTTATCAAATAAAAATCAAATTTATAAATAATATTTCATAAATATCAATTAATTTAATTAATTTATAACGATTATAAATTAATTAAATCATTTGGTCAAAGAAGATTTCATCGTTTCGTTTGTGTGACTCGTCAGGTGTAAATTTGTTCAGTGATTAATATCGAACTATTCGAATATTAATGCTCATACATCACTTAGCAAGTGGTGTGCCATTTTAACAAATTTATTGCTTACTTGGTTTTGCTAAAATCCAATTTTGCTTTATTAAGCGTTACCCGGTTGTAACTTTTATTTACATCAATTCTCTTCATCAAAACTATATCACTTTGGACTTATGGAATTTGGTGGTGGTCAAAATTCCAATATCGTCCATATTCAACTCTATAGTCAAACAAAAAGTCCTTGGTTAAATGATAACATTTATTATTAATCGAACTACTCTGGCTAGATATTTTGCTTTAAGTTGACTTGACATGACTGTGGTACTAACCCCATATAACCAAGGATACAAATCCTCACTTAAATAGTGTTTCACTTCCAATAGTTCCACATAACCCAACTATAGTCACTTGATGGACGCGGTGCCATGATTTGACTATAATCAATGCAGATCTTTCATATTGAAGATCGATAATAGTCTCAAGTCGGGAGAACTGTTTAAATTAGCCGCGTCAATATTTTCTATTTGACCTTAGTCATATTAATTAACAAAACACAATCGAGTGAGTCGTTCCAAAATTATCTAATAACTATTACTTTGTAACCCTTAGGCGTCCACAGTAGTTATGAGTAATACACTGTCCAACATTTGAAGAGCGTTATGTGTGGGTTACAGAATAATGGATCTTAAGGCTAATTTAAGGCTAGAAGGGGGTGAATAGTGTTTTCTAACTTATGTAAATCTTTTTAATACACTTTCAAGATAAATATCAAATTACAAATTAACAACATGGATTTATACTAACAACCAGTCAAAGATGCAATCACAAATAAATATAAAAGCAATAAAGTAAAAAGTAAAGAGTTAGAGAGATAACACAAGTGATTTTATAGTGGTTTAGGTTTCTCTTACATCCAATCTCACACAATTTCTTGTACAGATTTCTTTTGAAGCGCCTACTTTTTGCAGTAGCAAGTAAACCAATTACAATCTCAATTTCAAGGCTATGAGACACACCTTCCTGTATTCCGAGTCTGGGGCAAACTCACTTGATTTAAATAGCCTACAAGCATATCCACAAGATTTGAACAGGCTACTAAGCACACCCACATAATTTGAATGGGCTATAAGCACACCCATGCAAACAAGAGTAGAGTTGATTTTTTTTCCGAAGAAAAATAGTTGTACTTTGGATATGATGGATTTTATAGCTCTTAGATAGCACTTTGATCTTTGATATGAGAGAGAGATGCTTGCAAAATAGTGAGTCAATAGTAGTGAATCAATACAATAAAGTTTGAATTAATTTATATTATTTTTAATAGAATAAAGTATACTTTTCAAGAGAGTTTTCAAGAGAGTAAGGAGTGGGAAGAAAGTAAGTAATTAATTAGTTAAAAATTTATTTGCACTCCCCTTTTGTAGCACCCCTAATTTATGTTTAATATTATTCAGGACATTTAATTGGATAAATTAAATAGAATAATATGGTTGATTAAGGAGTTGAGATTTAATTGTCAATTAACTTGGCCGCGGCTAAACTAATTAATGTATAAGTATGGTTTATAATTTATAAGTTAGAAAAATAAGAAGAGGGCAATATGGGAATAGCCACACTCATATACCCTTAAACCCTCCCTTATTCTCACCTACCATTTCATAAATCAAAATACACATAAAAGAGAAGTCATAGCCAGCCATTAAAACACCTTAGGAGATCAGAAAACTTGGAAGATCCAAGAGAGAAAGCTAGAAGATTAAAGCTAGGACAAATCTCAAACTCCAACAACTTAATCAAGGTGAATAATAGTGTAAATCATCTCATTATTCCTTGTTTTGGTTTTGTTATGGATAGTAACCGAATGCATTTTGCTGTATTGATCATGTTTGGATCTAATAATCATTGTTTGGATAGAATAATGATTTGTGGTGATTTATTGGAATTTTTATGGAATTAAAATGATGGGTTTTAAAGCAAAATCCTTAGTAAACCACCTCCAAATGACTTGATTTTTGGATATGTTGTGTAGAACATAATAATGGAGATGGGTTTTTTTAATTTCATAATTTTCGGAGTTAATAGGAATATTTTATGAATTTCCTAAGGTGAAAAAGGCATTTATTTCGGGTTTTAATTCTTAAAAATAATAAAATAATGAATTTTGCCCCTAAATTTTATGTGATGTAGAAAATGTTATTTCATATTTTTGATGAATTATTGGGATTTTTCCCAAGTGATTTCAATTTATTATGAATTTTCTAAGCTAAAAAGGCTTAATAATTATATTAAAATATTAATATAATTAATTATTTTGAAAATAATTTTGGAAATAATAAAATCTGATCTATAGCAGTTTTCTGCAAAGAAAGTGTTAAAGTATGTCATTAACCAATAGAAATTTGACAAAGAATAGGAGTTGGTGAAAAAAATATACTTTAATTAGCAAAATAATAGTTTTCAAGTTATTTACGACTCTGCCATTAGACCTTGTCGAAAGCACCTTTCGGCTGCATCATTCTACAGCAGTTCTGGACCCTTCTGTAGCATTTTCTGACGTGCCTTTCGACTCAGTCGAACGCTCCAATTCGACAGCAGTTGTAAATATAGCAGAAGCCCTTTTGTAGCAATTTTCACCGGTTTTGTTTACAAAACTTCAAATAGGCATAACTTTCTAACCGTAAGCCCGTTTTTCTATTATGACCACTCTACGGAAAGGAAAACTATCATTTGAACACAATGGAATAGATTAGAGACTTTAATTCTACACCCATCAAAAGTTATAGATAAAACAAAGTTTTAAATTTTCGAAGGAGTTGATTTCTTTGCTTTCGAATACGTTTGCTTTGTTTTCTTTGCCTTCGAAGGTGATACTTTCAAAGCGGTTGTAAAATTGTTTTCTTTTAACCAAGTTTTATTCTTTCGAAAGGGGTACTTTCGACTGGTTTTGAAGTTGAGCTTCTAAAGTTAAATGCTAATATTTTAATATATTCGAAAGGTTTCGAAAGGTAGAATTTGAAGTATTATAAGGCAGGAGCCTAATGTTTTTAAGAGCTTTCGAATGAGGTTATCCTATGAAGTCGAAAGCTAGATTTTGAAGGTATCGAAAGGTTTTATGACACAAACTCCATTTTTAAAGGAAAACCCCATGACTGTATTAAAGGAGTTGTCATAGCGGTTTAAGAAGAATCTATCTTTGATAAATTAAATCCACAGGAGTGATATTGCTATGTTGTTATATTGCTTCTTCTAATATGAATATATTCACTTTATAATTGACCCATAACTGCATTTTGGGGGAAAATGGTAGGAGAACTAGTTAGGTTAACTTAGTAGTGAATATTAATTGAATAAACTCCTGAATGAGTATAATTGCATCCAGGAGGTCATGAAGACCAGAATATAGGATGCTAAAATATAAACGAAAGATATTGGCAGGGGCCAATAGGTTTACAGTAAGCCCATGAAAACTGTATGATATTGGCAGAGGCCAATAGGTTCATAGTTAGTCCATCAAAACTATGTATAAAAGAGAATGTCAGATTGACAGGTTCATAGTTAGCCCATGAAAACTATGTGTAAATGAAGATGTCAGATAGACAGGTTCATAGTAAGCCCGTGAAATCTATGTAATTGGATAAGGAGTCCATAAATATTTAACCGGTTATTAGTCAGCCCATGAAAACTAATAGGTTAATAGTAACCCTAAAAACTATAACTGAGACAGATAATCTAAATTGAATGGGGATGGGTAATCCAGAATTAATTCAATTGTTTTGCGTATCATCATAATGTTTTGAAATACTATGTTTTTAACCATTGTGGATGCAGGAGCACAGTATATGGTTATATAAATGTTTTAGGATACCAGTAAGGGGAAAAGCTGTTCCGCTAAGCGGTATGGTCTCACTAGATATCCAAATGATTTGAGATGATAGACTATTATTCATACCAAGCTTTATGTCTTACTCAAAGTTTTTGTCTTCTCCTTAAACTCTCGGGTACTCAATTGATTTTGAATAGTTTGAGGTTTAGGGTTTTCAGGTTCTCTTCTTAGACGAATAAAGCTTCTGGAGGTGTTTAGGAGGCATGTAGTTATTTATAGATATCTTTTTCCTCTATGTGTTTTGTTTGTAAAGGTAGATTTATTGGCCTTATTATAAACTCTGATCTACCAAGGAGGCATCTTCATATGTCGCTCTTGACATATGTGTAATAATTATATTTTGCTGAACGTGGTTAACGTTTTTGGGATTATGTAATGAACATCAAATGTTTTGAATGCAATGTGAAAATGTATTTTTAAAAGTGTTAAATTTATTTCCATATTTCTGTGATCTGTGTATCAATGTATCTAGCACCGCCATATTTGGTCGTCAAGAATTAATAACTATGGATGACTGCAGCATCCGTAGCCATTAATTTTGGGCCTCTAAGTAGGGGGATGTTACAAGTTGGTATTATAGCAAAGGTTTATGAAACTTTAAAAGAAAGTTAAACCTAAAAGATTTTCAAACATAATCCAATGAATTTAAAAATATGATCAGGGTTTGGGTTAATGCTATAATAATGTACTTGTATTTGATATATATATATATATAGGTATATATGTATAAGTATGTGTTCCCCTCTCTCTTAGACCGTTCTTCTGTATCTTACTAAGGCTCGTATGCAGATTTACGAGAAAGAAGATATGGAAGCAAAAAACAGAAGAGGAAATCTAGGTGGAGGAAAGACCACAACAAATGGTAATGCTCGACCTAATACCAGGAGGAACCAAGGTTGACAAGCTAATGCTAATCCAAGTGCTGAGGCAAATGTATGTGCTAGAAATCCACCAGTAGATGCGGGGATGGTGTATCAGTTGTTGGCCAATCTTTTGCAAGCTGGAGTTGCTGGTAATATTGGAGGAGCTAATCCTTTAGCTCCAATTGGGAACAACTATGCTAAGCTAAGCAGAGACAATACCAGTCTGGGTGGAAAACCATTCATGGGAACAGAGGATGTCGTTGAAGTTTAGAATTGGCTTTTGAACTGTGAGAGGATCTTTACTGATTTAGGCTTGGATGATGGAGAAAAGAGAAGACTAGCCTCAAGACAGTTGCAAGGGTTAGCGCTTCACTGGTGGAATAGTGTGACAGTCGGAGTTCTGGAGGAAGAGCTGGCATGGGTTGATTTTAGAAGAAGGTTCGAGAAGAGGTTCTTGTCCAAGGTTGCCAAGTTGGCATTGATGAGGAAGTTCATGGATCTTGTACAAGGAGAGATGTCAGTGATCGAGTATGCTGCTAAGTTTGTTGAGTTGTCTCGATATTGTTATGCATTGCTTGAACTAAAGTCAGAAGGAATGAGAAATTCATTCGAGGATTGAGGCCAGAGCTAGGTCGAATGACCATGACTCATATTAGATAGCCTTGTTATGTAGTGGTGGAGATGTCCATTCACTATAAGGAGATGCTTGCTGTGTCTGTTAGGGAGAAACCAGTTGAGTCCCAGGGCCCTCAAGGAAAGAAAAGGAAATTCTTCAAGAAGAAAGGAACCTGGAAATGGGATGCTGCCAAGAAGGCAAAGGCTGATTTTGTGTGTTATAAGTGTGATAAGAAGGGACATTATGCCAACGAGTGCAGAACTGGTAAAGGAAAGTAGCTTGCAGAGAAGAAGAATGTGAAATGCTTCAACTATGACCAAGTTGAGAATTATAAGAGCTAGTGTCCAAAGCCAGTCCGGGCGGACAGGGGGAAGGTGTTTGCTATTGGACCACCATCTTCTTCTAGACCTACTGCAGTAGAGAAAGGGAAAACTGTGATGGAAGGTATGCTTTTGATTCAGAGTATACCAGTTAGGGTACTTTTTGATACCGGTGCATCACACTCATTTTTATCACAGTATTTGGTTGATAGGTTATGTATAGAACCCACATACCTTGTTACTTCCTTAAGGGTTGCAAATCCAATAGGAGGGCATGCAACTCTTGGGATTAGATGTGACCAGTTAGAGCTTGATTTGTTAGGTCATAAGTTTGCATGCAGTTTGTATGTCTTTGATTTCATAGATTTTAGGATCATTTTGGGTATGGATTGGTTGGGTAAGTATGAGGCTAGGATATTTTTCCAGGATCGGGAAATATCGTTGAGGCACCCAGATAGTCATAACCGAATAATTTTCTCAATGGAGAATTCCAGTAAGAGTGTTTGTGTTTTTTTAAGTGCCATGGAGGTGGGAGATGAACTTAGTCAGGTTTGTGTAGCAAGAGAATTTTCAGATGTATTTGAGTCGGTCACTGGATTACCACCGAAACGAGCTGTAGAGTTTCAGATAGACCTTGTACCGGGAGCTGAACCTCTCAGTAGACCACCTAGCAGAATGACACCGATAGAGATGAAGGAATTGAAGGTGCAGCTAGTGGATCTTGAGGAAAGAATTTTATTAGACCAAGCAGTTCACCTTGGGGAGCAGCCACGGTGTTCGTAAAGAAACCAGATGGGTCGTTAAGGATGTGCATCGACTATCAAAAGTTAAATGAAAGGACGATCAAGAATAGGTACCCTCTGCCGAGGATAGATGAACCGTTTGATCAGTTGAGTGGAGCCAGAGTATTTTCCCAATTGGATTTGGCAATGGGGTACCATCAGTTGCGAGTGGCGGAGGATAGCATTACTTTGACGACATTTCAGACTAGATATGGTTCGTATGAGTGGTTGGTGATGCCATTTGGATTGACAAATGCACCTGCTTTCTTCATTGATTTAATGAACAGGGTTTTCCGAGAGCACTTGGATAGGTTCGTGTTTGTATTCATAGATGATATTTTAGTATACTGAAAAGATGAAAGAGAGCATGAGATTCATCTTAGAGTGGTGTTGGAGACGTTGAGGTAGAATCAGCTGAAGGTGAAGTTTTCCAAGTGTCATTTTTGGAAGAAATAGGTTAAATTTCTTAGTCATGTGGTTTCAGAGGAAGGATTGTCAGTTGATCCTGTTAAGATCGAAGCAATCAATAATTGGAATAGACCAGAGAGGTAACCGAGATTAGGAATTTTCTTGGACTTGCTGGCTATTATCGGAGATTCATTAAGGATTTCTCGCGGATAGCAGCAGCTTTGACTAAGTTGACCAGGAAGGATGTGAAGTTTGTTTGGTCCGACAAATGTGAGGAAGGGTTCCTTAAGTTAAAGCATATGTGAACCAATGCGCCAGTGTTAGTAGTTCCAGATGGTAACCAAGGGTTGGTAGTATACATTGATGCATGTGGGACTGGATTGGGAGCAGTATTGATGCAAAGGGGCAAGGTTATTGCTTACGCATTAAGGTAGCTTAGACCGCACGAAGTTAGATATCCTACTCATGTCTTAGAGTTAGCTGCGGTGATATTTTCCTTGAAGATTTGGAGGCATTTTCTCTTAGGGGAGAGATTTGAGTTATATACCGATCATAAGTCATTAAAGTATTTATTCTCTCAGAAGGAATTAAATATGAGGCAGCAGAGATGGCTGGAGTTTTTGGTTGCTTATATATTCGGTAGAGAGTATACTCCTGGGAAAGGAAATAAGGTAGCAGATGCTCTCAGTAGAAAACATTAGAATGTGGTGTTAGCGATGTTGGCAGAATGGAAGGATCTAGAAGCTTTAGCCAGTTGTGGTGTGCAGTTGAGATCTACTGCTAGTTCTAGTCAGGGTACTGCCATGTTGTCCTGTTTGAAAGTTCGACCAGTGTTGATCGAGAGAATTGCTTCTAAATAGAAGGAGGATCCATTATTAGCTGAGAGGATCAGAAGGCTTGAGGTTGGAACTGAGGTCGATGATTTGAAAGATTTTTGTCTTGACCAGAGATTATGGTTGAGAAAGAAGGGACAGTTATGTGTTCCAGATGTGGAGAACTTGAGAAGAGAAGTTCTTGAGGAATGTCATCGATACAAGTTTATGATTCATCCTGGAGGGATCAAGATGTATCAAGATATGAAGAGGAGCTTCCATTGGGAAAGAATGAAGAGGGATGTTGGCTTGTGGGTTAGGCAGTGTGTAAACTGTCAACAAGTGAAAGCCGAACATCAGAAAATGAGTAGGTTACTTCAGCCTCTAGATATTCCAGTTTGGAAATGGGATTCGATATCCCTGGATTTTATTAATGGGTTGCCAAGGCCAAGGAGAGGAAATGAAAGTATATGGGTTATTGTGGACAGGTTGACCAAAAGCGCCCATTTCATTCCAGTAAAATCGACTAGGACGGCACCAATTTTGGTGAAGTTGTTAATGAAGAACATAGTTAGACTTTATGGAGTTCCTAGTAGCATACTCAGCGACAGAGATGCTTTGTTCACTAGTGAATTCTGGAAGAGTCTACAAGATGTGTTAGGCACTAACCTCAAGATGAGTACCGCATATCACCCACAGACAGATGGGTGGACAGAGAGAGTTAATAAGGTACTTGAGGATTTGTTGAGAGCTTGTGTATTGGACTTTGGTGGATCTTGGGAGGACCACCTACATTTGATTGAGTTTTCCGATAATAATAGTTATCAGACTAGTATAGGAATGACGCCTTTTGAAGCTTTTTATGGAAGACCATGCAAATCGCCAGCATGTTGGTTAGAGACCGAAGACAGATTGGTCTTAGGTCCGGATTTGGTTAGAGAAGCGTCAGAAAAGATTGAGTTAATCCGAGGACGGATAAAGGAAGCTCAATCCAAGCAGAAGAGTTACGAAGATAAGAGGCGTAAAGGCCTAGAGTTCTCAGTGGGAGACGGGGTTTTCATTAAAGTATCACCGATGAAGGGTGTGGTACGATTTGGAAAGTCAGGGAAATTGGCACCGAGGTATGTTGGACCTTCCCAATCATAGAGAGGATCGGAAAGCTCGAATGCAAATAGAGTTACTGAGCAGTTTGATAAGTGTCCATAATGTGTTTAATGTGTCTCATCTTCATAAGTATGTGCACGATCCAGAGACTACTATCACTCCGACTACATTAGAAAATCTAGTAGTAGAACTGGATTTGACTGTTGTTAGGCAACCAGTTCGGGTTGTAGCAAGAGATGAGAAGAGGTTAAGAAACAAGATAGGCGAGTTGGTGGAAGTTCAGTGGAGCAACAACATGAAGGACTGTACTTGGGAAACAAAAGATAGGATTAGGGATACTTATCCTGGGTTGTTATGAGGGTATGTTCTATATTTGTTTTATATATACTTATTGGCTGGTAGAACATACTAGCTTATGTTTGCATGGTTGTTATGCTTGTTTTTAGTCCTTACTGAATTTCGAGGACGAAATTCTTTAAGAGGGGGAGCCTGTAACATCCTTAATTTTGGTTTAACATTATTTTGGACATTTAATAGGATAAATTAAATAGAATAATGTGGTTGATTAAGGAGCTGAGATTTAATTGTCAATTAACTTGGCCGCGGCTAAACTAATGAATGTATAAGTATGGTTTATAATTTATAAGTTAGGAAAATAAGAGGAGGGCAATTTGGGAATAGCCACACCCATATACCCTTAAACCCTCCCTTATTCTCACCTACCATTTCATAAATCAAAATACACATAAAAAAGAAGTTATAGCCAGCCATTAAAACACCTTAAGAGATTGTAAAACTTGGAAGATCCAATAGAGAAGCTAGAAGATTAAAGCTAGGACAAATCTCAAACTCCAACAACTTAATCAAGGTGAATAATAGTGTAAATCATCTAATTTTTCCTTATTTTGGTTTGGTTATGGATATTAACCGAAAGTATTTTGTTGTTTTGATCATGTTTGAATCTAATAATCATTGTTTGGATAGAATAATGATTTATGGTGATTTATTGGAATTTTTATGGAATTAAAATAATGGGTTTTAAAGCAAAATCCTTAGTAAACGACCTCCAAACGACTTGATTTTTGTATATGTTGTGTTGAACATAATTTTTGGAGATGTATTTTTAATTTCATAATTTTCGGAGTTAATATGAATATTTTATGAATTTCCTAAGGTGAAAAAGACATTTATTTTGGGTTTTAATTATTAAAAATAATAAAATAATGAATTTTGCCCACAATTTTTATATGATGTAGAAATTGTTATCTCGGATTTTTGGTGAATTATTGGGATTTTTCCCAAGTGATTTCGATTTATTATGAATTTTCTAAGCTAAAAAGGCTTAATAATTATATTAAAATATTAATATAATTAATTATTTTGAAAATAATTTTGGAAATAATAAAATCTGATCTATAGCAGTTTTTCTACAAAGAAAGTGTTAAAGTGTGTCATTAACCAATAGAAATTTGACAAAGAATAGGAGTTAGTGAAAAGAATATACTTTAATTAGCAAAATAACAGTTTTCAAGTTATTTACAACTCTGCCATTCGACCTTGTCGTAAGCACCTTTCGACTGCATCATTCTGCAACAGTTCTGGACCCTTCTGTAGAATATACTTTAATATATTCGAAAGGTAGAATTTAAAGTATTATAAGGCATGAGCCTAATGTTTTTAAGAGCTTTCGAAGGAGGTTATCATATGAAGTCGAAAGCTAGATTTCGAAGGTATCGAAAGGTTTTATGACCCAAACTCTATTTTTAAAGGAAAAACCCATCGCTATATTGAAGAAGTTTTCATAACGGTTTAAGAAGAATCTATCTTCGATAAATTAAACCCACAGGAGTGGTATTGCTATGTTGTTATATTGCTTCTTCTAATATGAATATATTTACTTTATAATTGACCCATAACTTCATTTTGGAGAAAAATTGTAGGAGAACCAGTTAGGTTAACCTAGTAGTGAATATAAATTGAATAAACTCTTGACTGAGTAGAATTGCATCTAGAAGGTCAGGAAGACCAGAATATAGGATGCTAAAATATAAAGGAAACATATTAGCAGGGGCCAGTAGGTTTACAGTAAGCCCATGAAAAATGTATGATATTGGTAGGGGCCAATAGGTTCATAGTTAGCCCATAAAAATAAAAATTATGTGTAAATGAAGATGTCAGAAAGACAGGTTCATAGTAAGCCCATGAAAACTATGTAATTGGATAGGGAGTCCATAAATATTTAACCGGTTATTAGTCAGCCCATGAAAACTAATTGGTTAATAGTAATCCTAAAAACTATAACTGAGACAGATAGTCTAAATTGAATGGGGATGGATAATCCAGAATTAATTCAATTGTTTTGCATATCATCATAATGTTTTAAAATACTATGTTTTTAACCATTGTGGATGCAGGAGCACAGTATATGGTTATATAAATGTTTTAGGATACCAGTGAGGGGAAAAGCCGTTCCGTTAAGCGGTGTGGTCTCACTAGATATCCAAATGATTTGAGATGATAGACTATTATTCATACCAGGCTTTATGTCTAACTCGAAGTTTTTGTCTTCCCCTTAAACTCTCGGGTACTCAATTGATTTTGAGTAGTTTGAGGTTTAGGGTTTTCATGTTCTCTTCTTAGACGAATAAAGCTTCCGGAGGTGTGCAGGAGGCATGTAGCTATTTAGAGATATATTTTTCCGCTGTGTGTTTTGTTTGTAAAGACAGATTTATTGGCCTTATTATAAACTCTGATCTACCAAGGGGGCATCTTCATATGTCGCTCTTGGCATATGTGTAATAATTATATTTTGTTGAACGTGGTTAACGTTTTTGGGATTATGTAATGAACATCAAATGTTTTGAATGGAATGTGGAAATTTATTTTTAAAAGTGTTAATTTTTTTACATATTTTTGTGATCTGTGTATCAATGTATCTAGCACTGCCGTATTTGGTCGCCAAGAATTAATAACTATGGATGACTGCAGCATTCGTAGCCGTTAGTTTTAGGCCTCCAAGTAGGAGGATGTTCCACCTTTATATAGTAAATAAACAGATGTATTCATTCATGAAGGGTTGTGTCCAAAGAACACTTCCATTCAAAATTAAAAAAACAATTTGACGGCCTATATGTCGACATATCCTAGTGAAATTAAAAAAAAATCTTTTTAAATTGTTTTGAAAATTCCATACCTTGTAAAATAATTTGATTATCGTTTTTAAATATTTTGAACTGTTAATTTTTTTCTAAATATCTTTAAAATCTATTTTGAAGTTTAAACAATTTATTTTTATTTAAAACATCAAGGATCAAAAACTGAAGATAAAGATCAGAGATTACTATCAAGGACTTTAACAATATATTCCAGTGACTCTAAACACTAAATTATAACCTTGAGATCTTCATTTCTTTGTCTTTGAACTCACGAGTCTTTGAATCTTTACCTTAAGTCTTTGTACTGTACAGTCTTCGATTCAGCACCTATGTAATATTTTGCACTACATACTATATAACTTGGAAAAACATTAGTATCTATAGTTTATATGTTGTTGTCATCAAAATCAATAATTGAGGTATTAACAATCTCCCCCTTTGATGATGAAAACCATTAAATATTCATATATATAAAATATGATATAACTTGTTATAACTCCGCTTGAGTTACATAACTCCCCCAATATATATGCATGTATATATTTTATATATTCTCCCCCTTTGTCATCAACAAAAATGGGTGGAAAATAAAACACACCCTAAATGATATACTTATAAACTATGGAATCAAAATCAGTATTTAAGAATTAAGTTATATGTGAAATAAATGTGACATAAAATAGCAATATGGGAAACATAAATGAAGAACATACTGTATATCATGGCATATATTAAATATATAATGATCAATTTTTAAATATTAAAGACAATAAATAAATAAAAAAAGGCAAACTTTATTTTATTTATAATACATACTATAATACAATCAAAGTTAAATCAAAACCTTAATTATACATCATACCAAATCAAATCTATGATAATCAATCCAAACTTAATTATTTACTTATTTTATCAAACTGAAAACAAATGAGTTTAATATACACACTAAAAAATAGAAATTTAGATATTCCTAGAAACATCAACCCAACCTTCAGATCTAAAGATTGGATTTGCTTTGATGGCATCCCAAATTTCATTGTTCTTGGTGTTTGAGCATTTTGGGTTATTGGTTTGATCATCTTGAATAGGAGAGGAAACTAACCATCGAAGAGCATTGAAATGCTTCTCCTATACTTTAATCATTTGCATTTGGCTTAGTTTCAAGTGCCTTTGATTTCTTTATGAAGGAGAGAACATCTTTGAATGATTAGAGTGTTTCTTCAAGGTTTTCACAAAGTTCTTGGTGTGAAGAAGACATTTTTATTACGAAAAAATGTTAAGAATGGAAAGGGATGGAGAGATGAATTAATGAGCAAATTTTTTTGAAAGATGTAGGCTTAAATAGGAGTGAAAAGTCGTTTGGAATAATTGAATTAAAAGGCAGCTAAAAGTTTTTAAAATTTAAATTTTTTGCCAAACGGCTATAGTATGTTGACATATGTACCTAAAATTGCTTTTTAAGTTTTTTATATATTTTTAGTTTCTATGTAATACCATTCTATTTCAATGATTTCCAAAGACTAATAGAACAATATATAATAGCAAGAACTAATTTTTCGTTGATTAAATCAAGATGCTACATGAAAAAAATGGAAAACATAAGAAGATAACTTGAAATAAACTAAGGAAATACAAGGCAATAAAAGCTATAAAAGATACAATGGATAACTAGGTAGAATTAAAAGATAACTAAGTAGATGATCTCCTATCAAGCTTCTTCACAATCTTTCCAAAATACTTATCCACTTTGTTGGAAAGATTAGTAAACTTGTAACGCCCCACTCCAAGACCCTCATTAGCAAAGAGAATCACGGAGGTGATTCCGTCTGCTAATTCAGAGAATAGAGTATAATAGGAGCGACCAAATGTAATTATGCTATAACTATCTACCGAATACGTCGAAAGGTGGAATCTATTTAAATTTTTCTCAATCAGGTGGTTCGACATATTCGATAAATACTTATAACAAAATTACAAATGGCTAAAGATCTATCAGAACAAAGCATAATAACATAATGAAATAGCATCACAGAACAGTATCACATAACAGCACAGATTCTCAGAACAATACATCGTCAATACAGATCCAAATATATCATAAGGTGGGTACAAAGCCACCACTCACACAAGTGAGTCAAAAATATGTACATAAAAGACTGAATAATCAGAGTATCAAAATAGTGGACAAATATAAAGAGCTATCTATCAGCGTAGCAGATAATGTCCAAGTGGAAGCACAGAAAGCTAAGTCCAGAGGCCTAACCTGAAACAACTCGGTCTGACCCGAGCAAAAAAACACTCGGGTCAGGCTAGCTAAACAATCAGTTAATAAACTGAGATAAACATGATATATAATGAGGCGATATATAACATAGTACTATAGACCACAAACTCTCACATAGAGAAGAAATAAACATCTAAGTAGAGATGTATAGCAAACCTTGTCTCATTGGCATAACATAGTCACAAATGTCAAAACAAAACATCTAAGTAGAGATGTATAATAAGCCTCATATCATCGGCATAACATAAGCACAAATGCCAAAACAAAAACATCTAAGTAGAGATGTATAATAAGCCTCATATCATCGGCATAACGTAAGCACAAATGCCAAAACAAAAACATCTAAGTAGAGATGTCAAAAACGATACATCTAAGTAGAGATGTATAACAGGCCATCTAAGTAGAGATGCCAAAAACGATACATCAATGTAGAGATGTATAACGGCCATCTAAGTAGAGATGCCAAAAACGATACATCTATGTAGAGATGTATAACGGCCATCTAAGTAGAGATGCCAAAACGATACCTCTAAGGGAGACAGTCCGAAGACACTATCCCAAAGGTAATAAAAGGAATGTGTCACGAACTATTAGCAAGGAACTCGTAAAGTGTTAACGTGAGTCTCATACCCCACGTTCGCACTAAATGATTTACTAACCAATCGTAAGCTTCCACACTGAAAGAAGTAAAAGTTCACCTCATGTCATCGGTAAACTAGGCCGAAAGGCCAAAACGATCAATCGAATAGGTCGGGGATTAACCGGAAAGGAAATACACACGGTTTCATAGGCCGGAGTTTTTCCCAACCGTTTAAGCACCTTTCCACTTTGCTCGAAGTGCTAAAGTGTGAGTGTGGGATTTTATTATAGAAAATAATTACGGAAAATGGATTTATAATTGGTTTGAAATCACTTTTAAACGGCCTTTGAAAACTCCCCAATTATGGAGTAATTAATTTATTAATTAAAAATAATATTATATAATAATTTCGAAAGCCATTTCGGAGTGAAAAATCCTTTTAAAACCTTTTTATAAGGCCCGTGTACGAAATCCAGCGACCAATCTCAAAGAAATCGATAAAACCAGAAAATCACTGAAAATATTCTAAGTGTTGGAAAATAGTCCAAAACTGATGCGAACCCAAGTTCGGAAAATTATTCGGACCAGAAAACTGAATCCGAATGGCATGAAAATTGGTAGGAATGTAGTCCGACATTCCTACTTCAGAACGCAAAAAGAATTACTCGATTCCGACTTGAAACGAAGTCGCAGCGACGCTCCAAAGTCGGACCCGGAAACAGTGAATACACTGTTTCAGGCTGAGATCCAGGTCCCTCTTCGACAGCAATTTCGAAGAGTCAAATGAACTCGGATACTAATCAAACTTTCTGGAGATGGAGTTCGGAACTCCATCTTTCCAACGAGTCCGAAAATGTTGAAATCAGACAAAGGACGTGCCCGGGATGGCGTCGCAAAGTCGGGGTTCTGTACTGAAAACAACGGGAGAAAAGAGACTAAGGCCTATAGTTATGCACTAACAGACCAGAGATGAAAAACCACAATTTTGGCATAGTAAACTTCCAATTCTGACAAAATGAATAAATTAAAAGTTGTAGCTTAGTTTCTAAGCTTTCAGAAATGACCAAGATCGTCAAATTCTGATCGGGGATGAAAATTTTATGACTAAAACAATTCTCAGATCTAAATTCTATATCACTGTCAATGTGCTCTCGGGACAGTAGTAAGAATGCACAGTTTTGACCAAATTAACTTCGAAATTTCATGAAACTCAAAGCATGAAAGTTTTAGCCCTAAATCTAAGATTTCCATAACATCCAAAATTATTAGATTTGGATAAGAAACGAGTAACTTATGGCCAAATCAATTTCAGGTTTTTATTTTATCAACCCTGTAGTTTGTTGTCAGGTCAGCGACAAACAAACATGATTTCGACCATTCAAACCACAAAATTAGGCAAAGCACAAAACATAAAAGTTATAGCCTACAGAATAAGCTTTACATAACATCAAGAAAATCTTAATTCTGATTTAAGATGAATGAGATATGCCTAATTTACTAACAGCAATAAACTAATTATAATTTCAGCTAGCATATATTACCTTTTTCCCAAGCAAGAAAAATATGCACAAACACTTGATGTGCACTCCAAAAGCTAGAGAGAGGAGATCAAGAGGCTTCATAACAAAAATAAACCAAAAACCATGTATTAAAAATTAATTTCAGAAATTAGAATGAAGATTAGAGAGTGATTAGAGAAGAATTGCTTTACCTTTTAACTTGTATTAACCTAGATTAGCTATGTGGAGAGGAAAATGGATCTTCTACCAAATGGAGGCCATTAATTAGGTTTTGCTCTAAGGTTTAAGGGTTGATGGAATGAGATGTTGGCTGAAACAAATGGGTAGAAGATGGTTTATAGGCTAATGGAAGTGGGTTAGTGGGCCTAATACCCATTAGGACTTGGAATATGTTTCATATCTCAAGTTAGCTAATTTCTCTAAGTACAAACTACACATTATTTACCCATAAAATTTTAAAATATGTTACCAAAATAATTTAGCTATAGTTATAAAATTTTACATCACAATATTTTCCAACTTACAATTTAACCCCTATTTATTCCAAAACACGTTTTAGTCAAAATTGCCCAAAATCACCGTTTTGCAATTTAATTGTAAATTAAATTACCAATTCAAATATTGCACTATTTTACACATAAAATTTTGCAATATTATAAATTTCCATTTACCCTAATTAATTTCCATTAAATTCTCCATTTTACACTTAGGCCCATAATATTAATTTATTCAAAATAACTAACTTTTGAACAAATTAGTCACATAAAAAAATCATTAATAGCTCCAATTAAATTAAAATCCCAATTTTAATTTATTATTTGGTAACCGCAATCACGGGTTGTTACAAAACTTTTTTACTTAGTTTCTTTTGATTTTTGATAATTTTCTCTTTATTTTTGAGAATTCCCTTGCTTGAGCTTTGAGATGGTCTCTCAAAACATTCAAGAGAAGTTTGTACTTCCTCCTCCTCATCTTCTTTATCTTCTCCTTGAATTCCATAACTTTCTTCTTCTTCTTTAATTTCTTGTTGTTCTTTCCTTGCTGGTCTTTCTTCTTTTTGGGAAAGAGTCTTATAAGGTTCAAAGTAAGGAGGAATAAGCATGAGAGAAATGTTGGATTTGATGAATTTTTTTAGGCAAACTGGATTCTCCTTTAAGATCAACACCAAAGTATTTAAAAATTCTAGTGAGATACACACCATGGTAAAGTGTGTTCTCATGTCTAGAAATATTCTTTTGAACAAAAGCATCTAAGATGACCTGTGCCCAATTGATGTTGTAGTTTCCATGGATGGTAAAAAGAGCTTTAAAAATCTTTTGAGTTAGTTTGTTATAATTACTCATCCTCGAATTGATGCTTTGTTGTAAAATGAGACTCATAAGTCTTGATTTTGGTCTAAGATATTTGTGTTCGAATTCAAAGTCGTCGTTATTTTCAAAAATGCCATTAAAAAATTCTCAATTTTGTTCACCAATTTTAAAAGTGGAGAGGTTAATTCCACTAAATTTACAACCAAATATTTGATCCAAAACTTCAAAATCTAAAATAATTGTAGTGTCTTTCACACTACTCTAAACTTATCCCTCTTCTCCTTATAAAAATTTTCATTCAATTCGCACAAAACATTTTAACTAGATCCACCTAACAAATGAAATCATTTTGTGAAGAGTTAGCTCAACCAAGAATATCATTTTGAAAATAAAGATCTTGGATACCATAAGAAGAAAAGTCATCAAATATTGCAAATCTTTCGGGAATTTTTTTTTCAAAAGCAGCATATTCGACATAAGTGTCGATGGTTTCTTTGTCACTGAAAAGAAAGCCTTTGGTTCTTTTTGTGAGTCTAATGGTTTTGCTTGGCTTAAGGAGGCCATTGTTGAGTAGTTGAGGAGATAAGAGAGTGAAGAGATATTTTGAGTTTTAAAATAAAGTGACTGAACTGACATTTCCGTTTTGAAAAGATGCCTTTTCAGATTTTGGAATAAATGCAAAAGAGAGAGAGAATTAAAATTTAAATTTGAAATGAAATTTCAAAATTCTGGTAGATATGTTGACATATAAATTTGGGTATGTTGACATATGGGATGAAAAATCCAAAAATATAACTAATGTAAAAAATATTCTTATATATATCTATCTATATACCTATATGCATCTGATATTATTATTAATCTATATTTTATTCGTAAATTCAATAATAAAAAAGAAATAAAAATCAAACGTAAATAGTACCATTTTTGCTTCTTTCCTTTGACTTGTTCGACCATTGCCATGAAACAAGTGTTTGCATCCTTAGTGTTTGGATCACTATCGCTTGAAGTAGCATCTGAATCATCTAATGTTGCGGTGTAAGCCCTCTTTTTTTGGATGAATTGGTAACTGGCGAGATTCTTGATTTATTCTGATGTGGACAGTCTCTTTGAATATGACCAGGTTCATCGCAGTTAAAACATATAATTGCATTTCCATTTCCAAAGGTTTTGTTTTCAGATCTACAAAAGTTATTCATCTTTCTATACTTCAGGAACTTTCTGAAATTCCTAGTCATGAATGAAATCTCCTCATCATTATCATCATCTAAATCCTGATCATCAGATATTTGGTTGAAAGCAATGGATTTCTTTTATGTTGCCTTGCTTTCTCTTAAACCATTGCCAATGCCAATCACATATCCTTTTGAGTTGGCTCCTCCGGATTTCCAATCACATGCCTTGAGTATCCGATGTCCAATATTCATTTGTCCTTCTTGATTTCTGATTTATGAATATGAAATGTCCGTTTGCCATTAGCCATATAACATACTTGTTCCTGCAATTTAACATTATACCTTTCCGAAATATCATGTGACTTTTCAAAACAATTAGGCCCCGTTTGGTTTCGTTTTGAGTTTTGTGTTTTGCATTTTCAACATATACTATAAAATACAAGAAAATGTGGGAATTTTTTTACAATTCTTAGCCATCGCGATGATGGACGGAAAATGAAGGAGATGAATTGTTTTCCATCGTTTTGTTATGTCTCAAAACACTAAAAATCAAATAAACTTGTTTTCTATTTTCTATGTTAGTTTCATTTTTCAAAATTGTCTGTTTTTCAACAATACATAATAAATGCAAATTTTTGTTTAGACGAAAACACAAAACTAAAAATAGTAAACCAAACGGGGCCTTAGTTTCTAATTTACAATATACTTGTTCTTTTTGGCTTTACAAAATTGTCATTCTATAAAAGTGTTAAAATGAGTACTAATGATATTACTTTACATTTAAACTAAAGGGGGAATGAATGGTGTTTTCTAACTTATGTAAATTTTTTTAAAATGCTCTTAGGATTAATATCAAATCACATATTAACAACATAGATTTATACTAACAAGCAGTCACAGATGCAATCACAGATAAATATAAAAGCAATAAAGTAAAAAGTAAAGAGTTAGAGAGATGACATCAGAGATTTTATACTGGTTTGGATTTCTCCTACATCCAGTCCCCTATAATTTCTTGTTAAGATTTCTTTTCATGCGCCTACTTTGTATGGTAGAAAGCAAACCAATTACAATCTCTATTTCAAAGCTACGAGACACACCCTTTTATATTCCGAGCATGGGGAAACTCACTTGATTTAAATGAGATATAAGCATACCCACTAGGTTTGAATGGGCTACTAAGCACACCCATTTGATTTGAACGGGCTACAAACCCACATAAATAAGATTAGAGTTGATGTTTTTCCAAAGACAAATAGTTGTACTTTTGGATACAATGGATCATATAGTCTCTTAGATAGCACTTTGATCTTTGAATTGAGAGAGATGCTTGCAAAATAGTGAGTAAGCAGTAGTGAATCGATACAATGAAGTATGAATTGATTCTATATGATTTGAATAGAATAGAGTATATTTTCAAGAGAATTTTCAAGAGAGTAAGGAGTAGGAAGAAAGTAAGTAATTAGCTAGTTAAAAATGTATTTGCACTTCCCTTTATATAGTAAATGAACAGATGTATCCATTAATGAAGGGTTGCGTCCAAAAGACACTTCCATTCAAAATTTAAAAAAACAATTTAACGGCCTATATGTCGACATATAGAAATATGTATGTCGACATATCCTAGTGAAATTTGAAAAATGTTTTCTTTTTAAATTTCTTTCAAAATTCTATACTTTGTAATATAATTTGAATACAGTTTTTAAATATTTTGGACTCCTAAAAAAATTTATTAAATATTTTAAAATATATTTTGAAAAATAATTTATTGTATTTAAAATATCAAGGATCAGAAATTAGTGATAAGGATCAAAGATTGCTATTAAGGTCTTTAACAATATATTTTAATGTAATGACTCCAAACACTAAATTATAACCTTAAGATTTTCGTTTCTTTGTCTTTAAAGTCATGAGTCTTCAAATCTTTATCTTGAGTCTTTATATTATACAGTCTTCGATTCAACACCTGTGTAATATTTTGCACTATATGCTATATGCTTGGGAAAACATTAGTATCTATATTTTATATGGTGGTTGTCATCAAATCAATAATTGAGGTACTTACAATATGAACTCCAGTCTCAACGGATACATCGATATCTAATCTCGATGGATCTTGACTAGGAACATTTAAAATGATGTATTTTATAATATTGTGCTACAATACTCATGATTAAAACTATTTGTAATTACTATCACAAACACACCATTTATGGATTTTCTATTAAATATATTTCAATTAAGTATTTAACTATTTATAACACATTATAACAAATATAAAAAAAGAAAATACCTTTATTACAAATGTGAATTGATTACAGAGTTAATTAATTTACAATAAACTATAGAATCGTCCCTAGTGCATACCCCTAACTCCATCGATCTGAACAACATTCTGCGACTGGTATATCACACACTTTATGTATAACACTAGTTTATGCCGACTGCTTTCCATTACATGTTATGTCTACTTTTTAAACTTAGTCATCTTGACTTCATATATGCGTATGATATGACCCACCTACTCGAGGTATACAATAATTACATATGTATATGTATGTGTGTATAAACATACCACAGTCCTCCTTTGGACCAGGATACTCTCCCCACTAGTATCCATAACTTTGCACCTGCCCTTGGTATTGACCATCTGTGTCTAGACTGAATTGTCCGTGTACGCTGAGGATCTTCTTGTTAGTGCCTGATAATGGCATTACAACTATAAGCCATACTCTACTCGCTTTGAAGACACATCTAAGGCTATCTGGCCTTGCCTTCTAACTACAAGCAAAACAAACAAATTTGAGATGTGCATATCCCATATGGAACTATACTAGTAGGAGGTGTAGTCCGTCTAAGCATAACCTTATGTCTTCCACTAACCGCTTCAGGACTGATATTGCTCTCGACCTATGTGTACAACCCTACTCCTCACATATATGGCACCGAACTTGCTGACATAAAGGTGAGCCTATGCTCACTATCCTGTTTAGATTTCCTATTGCAATAAAGGAAATGCCAACTTTTACTTAATACCCCATATAAGGATTGAAGCAAACCCTACTTTGCTCTTTGACACTTCAAACCAAGGCAAACTCAATTTGGTATATTCCCTTCACCTATACACGAATGTATAATCCTACAGGTCCTACAGTTGAAAATGTCTCATATCAATACAATGTATGCATAACCGCTTGTAGCCTCGTTCGACAGGTATACTTCTATTATGCAACATTACTGACCTTGCATTTCAACCCGTACTAATGACTATGTCATTTTTAATTATCTAAGTTATTGGTTAGATCTAATAATTCACACTCATCATAAACGCATATTTGAGGCTATATAAATTTATTTAATTACTACGCCTCTTATGTTCAACTGTTGGTATTATGTTATTTTTACACAACTTGCTTCTTGTTTCATTAATGTCATTTCCTGCTTACTTCAAATTTAATAGATTAACTATCTTTTACCACTTGACTTTCACTTGATCCTATAAGTTATATTCTACTGTTCCTTATCAATTATTACTATCCTTTTTTAATTACTATAACCTTCTTAATTACTCATTTCGTTGCTTTATATATATTTCATCGCTTATTGTTTATTTCCTGCTTGTCGCGTATATTAGATCTACACTTAAATTATTATAATTATCTTACTTATAATACTTTGCTTTACACTTGGGGATTTCTGCTTTTCAATGCGTTGGAATTTCGTCTTCCTAAAAGGAAATGTTAACATTGTAATTTTCCATAAATTATCTAAAAGAGGACTTGTGTTATGTTTGGACTTACAAGGAGTTATCTTTTCTGATATTATTGAAATAGATAGTACAAAATATTTTAAACTTCCATATTTTATACATCTCTATCTTTTAGGTATATTCTTTAATATTTCAAACGATACGCACTTATTTATATTAATAAAACTGAATAATTTATAGAACTTTATATTGCAACACACTTCATTTCAATGAATTAAAATACAACTTAAATCCCAATTCAATTTATAGTAACTTCCGATTCATGTTTACTAACATATGTCATTTGATTAACAAACCTGGAATTTCTATATAATCTCATTAAATTGGGGACTACTTTCACCCTTATTTTCCATATTCAAGTATATACAATATTTAATCGTAGTTAATAATTCACAAAATAAGTAGGCATGGTTTTCAAATTCATTGCATGTATATATTTAAGCCTACAACTCCAAAATTACATTCAGGCATACAAGGAACGAATTTATAATAATAAAAATCTAATATTATATAAAAATATATAATTTCCCACTCACCTCTAAGCTTTCAAATCTCTAGATCTAAACCTTGTTATTCCTGTTTGACTCCCTTTTCTTCCTACCAAAATATGTACCGAAAGCATATATATATATATGTATGTATGTAATTTAGCTCTGAGGAGAGATTTGAATTTAATTTAGATTTGGATTTACAATTTACTTTGACTTTGGTGATTCGATTCGATCATATTCTTCTTCCCTATTATTCTTCACTATTCTCCACTTATATATATATTATAGTTTATAAAGATTTTAGAATTTGTCGAGGAAAGAAAATGATAGGGCTCCGTCGTTGCTTCAAAAAATATGAAAAGAAAAGTGAGGGGTTATGGGCATATCTCTATGAGTTCGAATCAATGTTAGCCATTAGATTAGATTCTATTAAATCTGGGTCATTCGACCTAGGTTCAATTCACAGCCGCCAACTTATCAGTGGTCGACCACTATACTACCATCGGTCGACCGCAACGGTCGACCAGTTGCCTAATTATATTTAACGTTAATTTGTTTCTGCTTATACGTTATTTTGTACAAATTTAGCCGATATTATTTAACGTTAATTCTGCTTATACATTAAGAAACCATTAATTTTAGTTAATTACATTTATTTCTTTACTTACATATATAATTATTTTCGATCGGAAATCTTCAAACGTTAATAACTTTTTCGTTTGAACTCTGATCGTAACATTTTATATGAAGATTGATCAGAAAATTACCACGAACACAAAGTGTAAGTTTTGCAGCCAAATTCCGACGTTTATAGAAATTATATTTTTTGGCTTTAATAATTACTTATTAATTCTTTTTTAATTAATATCCTTTTTATTTTACGGGGTTTTACATCCATAATCTAGCCTATCCATCTAGGATCAAAACCCCTGGCAGTTAATATATCTTTAAGAAAAAACTAATCAACAGAGTCAAAAGCTTGGTAACACCCCTAATTTTGATTTACATTATTTAGGAGATTTAATTAGATAAATTATTATATGCAATGATAAAGAGAATGAGATTTGATAATTAATTTGGTTGAGTCTTAAGTAATTAATTAATAAGATTGTTTAAAACATAGAAAAGAAGAGAAATAATGAGAGGGGCAAAATAGGAATGGTTCCTCATTTCATATCCTAAACCACACCTCTCTCGTTACCTTTTCATTTCCATACAATCAAAATACAACATAAGAGACTGGCCATTACTAAGGAGAAATAGAAGAGGTAACCTAATGCATTCAAGGGAAAAGCTAAGGAGAATTAATCAACTACAAATCTCAATCTCTTTATCCAATCTAAAGGTGAATAATAGTTAACCATCACACATTTATATGGTCGAATTTGGGCTTATGACTATTTTAGAATTATTTTGTGATGTTATGACATGTTATGATTAATTGCTTCATTATATGATAAAATGATGATTTATTGGATTTATATGAGATTAATTTAATAGGTTTAAAGGGTAAAAACCTAATTTATGATCTCCAAACGACTTGAAATTTTTATATGATATATAAACATTATTTTAAAGATGGATTTTTAATTTCATAATTTTCCACATTTATATAAATATTTTATGAATTACCTAAGATAAAAAGGGTTTTTTTTTAGGTTTTAATTATTAAAAATAATTAAACAATGATTGTGGCCCCAAAAATTTATATGTAAAAGAATATATTAATTCTATAAGTTCGACATCTATATGAAGTGATACATGCGATATCTACCTTGTATATATGTGATGTATCAGTTTGTATAGAAGTTCGACACCAAGTTTGTAGGGGTTTAGTATCTCTAGTTGTAGAGATTCAACACCCAAGGGTTTCGTAACCCAACATGGTTCTTTTAAAAGATTGACATCATTCTATTTTAAAGATTTGCACCCTATTGTTTAAAGGATCGACATCCTCTACTGTTTTAAACACGACATCCCTTGTCCCTTATATTTTCGATATATATTTTAGCGGCATGGATGTCGTATGTTTACAAATTTGATATCCTAATTTTATAGGCTAGAAAGCCTTATGTTATGCAAACTGAAAGCTAAGTTTTTATAGGTATGATAATTTATGCACTTAGAATTTCAAAAGCCACAATTTCTGCCTTATAGCCTTATGTTTAACAAATCAGAATACTTGTTTAGAGACTCGGTATGTCGAGGATCAATACCCTATTTCGATGGTATAGATGCCATATATTTATAAACTAAATAGCTTTAATTAGAGGCAAGATAACCAAGTGTCAGAGGTTCGACAACCTCAGTTTTAATACCGAATGTTTAAAAGGCTATTTTAAAGAGGATTAAATTTTAGCATAAGATTTTGGCTAAGTAATGGGCTATGCTTTCCTTGCTTTAAAGTATGATTTTAAGGGATTAATCATTTATAAAAATAAATGTTTTCAAGGAAATAAAAGGATATTTTAGCCTAAGATTTTACTAAGATTTTGTCAAAGGAAATCACTATCCTTGTCACTATTAGACAAATTAAGAGATTATATTTTGACTCATGGAGTTAGAGAACCAAATAGTGTAGGACTAGATAGGGTCGCGCCCTATGCTTCAGCTATTAGCCCATGGTGTATAAAGGTCCACAATTCCAGTGCGTAGGGCTTTGTCAAGGATAAAAACTAAAAGTAGGTTTATATATAGAAAGGAACTTATAGCTCGGATAGGTTATTGGTTTGCCTGCAAAACCATTAAGATCGGAGTGACCCTAGGAAAATTATATCCTGGACAGTCAGTCTAGTTTCCTCCTAACGGTATTTGGAGATTTGGTATATCTAGTAGGCCCAAGTCAGCCATAGAGATTTGTAGTAACCCTAGAAAAACTATGACATGGGGATAGATAGTCCACTGATTGAGACAGACTAGCTATACTTACCCATGTTGCATGCATGCATATGATCATTTATGTTTTGTTCGAACTACTGCGGTTGTAGGAGCACGATTTATTATTAACATATTTTAACAAGATACTAGTGAGGGGAAAACACGTTCTGCTTAGCGGCGTGGTCATACTAGATATCTATTTTAGTTTGAGATGGCATATTATTATTCACATCAAACTTTTTATCAGACGCAAAGTTTTTGTTTTTCCACTTATTCTCTTGGGTACCCATTTAAGTAAACCAAGAGTAAGGTTTTCAGGCTTTTAGGTTTATCGAATAAGCTCCCGGAGACATGTAGGAGACAAGCTAGCTATATTAGGAGCTTTATTTTCCACTGTTTTGTTTTTCATTTTTCTTGAATGAATGTAATGGTAGATTGTATAATTTTCAAGCAGTAGATTCTGAAAAACCAAAGGGGCATCATTATATGTCGCTCTTGGAGTATTTTGTAATTATTATATTTTCTCTAAACGTGGGCAGCGAAAGCGATTATGTAATGAATGTGAAAATTTATTAATGAAATGTGTTTTGAAAATTTTCATATTCTTGTGTCTTTGATGTTATTGATATTATTAAATGATCTCATTTTGTCCCCGGATAATAATACTATTGATGACTACAGCATCGGTAGCACTTATTTCGGGCCTCAAAATGTGGAATGTTATAATTTGGTATCAGATCAAAGGTTTATGTAAAACTTAAAAGAATTTTGAACTTAAAAGCATTTTTAAAACATAATCCAAATGAATCAAAGAATAAGATTGGGGTATGGGATAATGTTGTAGCAACGTACTTGTATTTGTTATATGTAAGTATGTATTATATCTCTATTCTCCTCTCTCTCTCTCTCATAGACCATTCTTTCATATCTTACAAAGGTCCGTATGCATATTTAAGGAAAGTAAGATATGGAGGCATGAAATGGAAGAGTGAATCTTGGGTGGAGGAAGCACTACAACCAATGGAAAGGTTCGGCTCAATACATGAAGGAATCCAGGTCGACAAACAACTACTAATGTGGGTGCTGGAAGCCCACCAGTGGATATGGGGACTATGTACTAGTTCTTTGTCAACATGATGCACGCTGGAGGGGAGGCCGGATTAGTTGGGGGAAATGCTACGAATGTGAAAGGAGACAATCCCAAGGTTCCTGCTATCAACAACTATGATGTATTGATTCGGGATTATGAAGGCTCGAAGTAAAGCCTTTTATTTGAATGGAAGATGCTATTGAAGTTGAGAATTGACTATTGCATTATAAGAGGATTTTTGCTGACTTAGGCTTGAATGATGACCAGAAAAGGAGGTTAGTATCTCGACTATATGGAGCTGCTTCGTACTGGTGGAATAGTGTGACTGTAGAAATACTAGAAGAGAACTTGACTTGGGCTGAGTTTAAAAGGAGCTTTGAGGAAAGATTTATGTTTGAGATAGCCAAGTCAGCTTTGCTTAAGAAGTTTGTTGAATTGGAGCAAGGAGATATGTTTGTGCTAGAGTATGAAACTAGATTTGAGGAGCTATCCAAAGACGGATATGCTACTGTCGATAAAGTGATAAAGAGGAATGAAAAGTTCATTCGTGGGTTGAAACCAGAGCTTGCTAGGGCAACCCTTTCGCATCTCAAGGATCCATGTGACGTGGTAGTGGAGATGGCATTAAGGAATGAGGAAATGCTTGCACTATTTGGTAGTAACAAGCCGGTGGAGAATCAAGATGGTCAAAGCCAGAAAAGGAAGTTCTTTCAAAAGAACGGAGCTCAGAAGGGCAAAGTTGCCAAGAAAGGAAAAGCTAATGTTGCTTGCTTTAAGTGTGACAAGAAAGGGAACTTTGCCAATGAGTGTTGTTATGTGGATGGAAAGAAGTTCATAGGAAGGAAGAATATAAGGTGTTTCAACTGTGACCAGGTGGGGCATTATAAGAATCGGTGTCCAGAACTGGCCAAAGCTGATAATGGAAAAGTGTTTTTCTTGGAACCATCTACTTCTAGGTTGACTACAGAGCAGAAAGGAAAGGCTGTGATGGGAGGTACGCTTTTGATTCATGGCATACTTGTTGAAGTATTGTTTGTTGCGGGTGCATCACATTCTTTTATCTCGCATTGTTTTCGTAGATAAGTTAAGTCTAGAGCTATCATACCTTATTACTTCCTTAAAGGTTGTGAATTCGATAGGAGGGTATGCAACTCTTGGGATGAGATGTGACCATTTAGAATTTGAGCTATTAGGTCATGCTTTTGACTGCAATCTGCATATGTTTGATTTTTTGGGTTTTGGGAATATTTTGGGTATGGATTGATTAAGTAGGTATGATGCTAGGATAGGAAGATATCATTAAGACACCCTAATAGTAATGATCGAATTATATACTCAGTAGAGAATTTGAGTTCAGATGTTAGTGGTTTATTAGGTGCAATGGAAGAGGAAGACGAGTTGAATCGGGTTTTTGTTGTAGGAGAGTTTGTAGAGGTTTTTGAACCAGTTACAGGATTACTACCAAAAAGAGCTATTGAGTTTTGAATAGATCTTGTACCTAGAGCTGAATCCATAAGTAGACTGCCTAGCAGAAGGACACCAACTAAGATAAAAGAGTTAAAGGTGTAGCTGGTGGACTTAGAAGAAAAGACTTTTATTAGACTAAGCAGTTTACCTTGGAAAGCAACCACGGTGTTTGTCAAGAAACCGGACAGGTCGTTGAGGATGTGTATTGATTATCGTAAGCTGAACAAGAAGAAGATAAAGAATCGGCTTACTTTTCCAAGAATAGATAATTTGTTTGATCAATTGAGTGGAGCCAAAGTATTTTCCCAATCGGGTTTGGTAACACAGTTCCATCAATTGAGAGTAGCAAAGGACAACATCCCTTTGATGGCGTTTCGAACGAGGTATGGTTCGTATGAGTGGTTAGTCATGCCATTTGGGCTGACTAATGTGCTACTTTCTTTGTGGATTTGATGAACCGAATCTTTCGAGAACACTTGGACAAGTTCGTGTTAGTGTGTATAGATGACATTCTGATATATTCTAAAAATTGAGCGACATCATGAGACTTATCTTAGAATAGTACTAGAGACGTTAAGGCAGCATCTAAAAGAGAAATTTTCAAAATGTCCTTTTGGGAAGAGAGAAGTAAAGTTTATTGATCATGTAGTTTCAGAAAAAGGATTGTCTGTGGATCTAGCTAAGATTGAAGCTATTAATAATTGGAAGAGACCCGAGACTGTGATCAAGATAAAGAGTTTTCTTGGACTAGCTGGCTATTATCGGAGATTCATCAAGGATTTCTCTCATATATTGACACCTATGACTAAAATAACAAGGAAGGACGTAAAGTATGTTTGGATCGATAAATGTGAAGAAGCATTCTTGAAGCTGAAACATTTATGAACCAATGCATTCGTGTAGTTGTGCCGACAAGAATCAAAGTTTGGTGGTGTATACTGATGCATGTGGAACAGGATTAGGAGCTGTGTTAATGCAAAGAGGGAAAGTGATTGCCTATACTTCTCGATAGCTTAAATCGCATGAAGTGAGATACCTGATCCATGATTTAAAATTAGCAGCGGTGATCTTTGCTTTGAAAGTGTTAAGACATTATCTTTTGGGAGAACGATTCAAGTTGTATATGGATCATAAGTCTTTGAAGTATTTATTCTCTAGAAGGAGTTGAATATGAGATAGCAAAAGTTGGAAGAGTTTTTACTGGCTTATGATTTCGAAATTGAGTATACGCTAGGGAAAGAAAACAAAGTCGTAGATGCACTTAGCAGAAAAACACCAGAATGTGATGTTAGCTATGTTAGCCGAATGGAAGGATTTAGGACACTGACTACATGCAGTGTGTGGTAAAGGTCGACGACTACTTCTAGTTGGAATATAGCGATGTTATCATGTTTGGAAGTACAACCAATAATGACCGAAAGAATTGCTTCTAAGCAGAAAGATGATCATTACTAGCTGAACGGATTAGAAGGCTTGAAGCAGAAACTGAGATTAATGATTTGAAAGGTTTTAGTCTTGACCAGAATGGATGGTTAAGGAAGAAGGGATGATTGTATGTTCGAGATATTGGTAACCTAAGGAAAGAAATTCTTAGAGAGTGTCATCAATCGAAGTTTACTATTCATCTTGGAGGAACTAATATGTATCAAGATATAAAGAGAAGTTTCAAAAGGTATGAAAAGGGATGTATGCTTATGTAAAACAATGTTTGAATTGTCAATAATTGAAAGTCGAGGATCAGAAACCAAGCAGGTTATTTCAACCTTTAGAAGTGCCACTTTGGAAGTGGGATTCTATATCTATGTATTTTATTGATGGGTTGCCAAGGTCGAATAAGGGAAATGAAAGCAGTTGGGTAAGAGTAGATAGATTGACCAAGGGTGCACACTTTATTCTTATTAAGTCAACAAAGGCGGCACCTACTTTGGCTAAGTTGTTTATGAAAAGTATGGTCAGGCTGCATGGGATTCCTAGTAATATAATTGATGATAGAGATACCTTGTTCACTAGTGAATTCTGGAAGAGTCTGTAAGAGGTGTTAGATACCAAGATGAAAATGGGTACCGCTTATCATCCACAAACGGATGGATAAACGGAACGAGTCAACAGAGTTCTTGAAGATTTGTTGAGGGCTTGTGTACTAAACTTTGGTTGGTCATGGGAAGACCGTTTACACTTAGTTGAGTTTTCCTATAATAATGGTTATCGGACTAGTATAAAAATGGCGCCTTTTGAAGCTTTATATGGAAGGCCGTGTAAATCACCAGCATGTTGGTTAGAGACCGAAGATAGATTGGTTCTTGGTCTAGATATGGTGAGAGAAGCCATAGAAAAGATTGAGTTGATCCGAACAAGGATGAAGGAAGCTCAGTCTAGACAGAAAAGTTATGTAGATAAGAGGCGTAAGGACTTAAAGTTCTCAATTGGAAACCATGTTTTTGTCAAAGTATCACCAATGAAGGGGGTGGTGCGATTTGGAAAGTAAGGGAAATTGGCACAAAGATATGTTGATTCGTTTCCTATCATAGAGAAGATCGAGAAACTCGCTTGGATAGAGTTACCAGATAGTTTGGGTAAAGTCCATAATGTTTATCATGTTTCTCATCTTAGGAAGTGTGTGCATGATCAGGAAACTACTATTACTCCGACTGCATTAGAAGATTTAGTAGTGGAACCGATATGGCCCTTGTTAGGCAACTGGTTCGCATTGTGGCTAAAGATGAGAAGAAGTTAAGGAACAAGATAGTCAAGTTAGTGAAATTCCACTAGAGTGACAATAGAAAGACAGTACTTGGAAGATAAAGGACAAGATTAAAGCCACTTATCCTGAGTTGTTTTGATGATATGTTTTGTATCTGTATTATATGTTTGTTGTGTTCCCTATCGTAATTTCGAGGATGAAATTCTTTAAGAAGGAGAGCCTGTAACGCCCCTAATTTTGATTAACGTTGTTTAAAAGATTTAATTAGATAAATTAAATATAATAATGTATAGTGATAAGGAGAATGACATTTGATAATTAATTTGGTCGAGCCTTAAGTAATTAATTAATAAGATTGTTTAAAACAAAGAAAAGAAGAGGAATAATGAGAGGGGAAAAATGGGAATGGTTCCTTATTTCATATCCTAAACTCCAACTCTCTCATTACCATTTCATTTCCATACAATCAAAATACAACATAAGAGATCGGCCATTACTAAGGAGAAATATAAGAGGAAACCTAAAGCGTTCAAAGGAAAGGCCAAGGGGAATTAATCAACTACATATCTCAATCTCTTCATCCAATCTAAGGTGAATAATAGTTAACCATCTCACTCTTATATGTTTGAATTTCGGTTTATGACTATTTCCAAATTATTTTGTAATGTTATGCCAAGTTATGATTGATTGCTTCATTATATGATTAAATGATGATTTATTGGATTTATATGTAATTAATTTGATAGGTTTTTGGGTAGAAACCTAATATTTGATCTCCAAATGACTTGAAATTTTGATATGATTGTAAAACATTATTTTGGAGATGGGTTTCTAATTTCATAATTTTTCAAGTTTATATGAATATTTTATGAATTATCTAAGACGAAAAGGGTTTTATTTTGGGTTTTAATTATTAAACCAACTAAACAATGATTTTGGCCCAAAATATTTATATGTAAAAGAATATGTTAATTCTGATTTTTTGGCATTTTTCCCAAATGGTTATCATTTTCTATAAATTTATTTAGCTAGAGAAGTTATTAATTAATATTAATTAATAATATTATTTAATGGGTTCCCAAATTGTTTTGGGGAAGGTAACTACCCTTCCAGCAAATTTCCGAGAAGAAAGTAAAAGGTATTTTATTATCTAATAAGAAATTGACAAGGGACAAGAGTTGGTGAAAAGAAAAATCTTTATAAAGCAATAAATCGATTTTGTGTTTATTTACCGAAATGCCATATCATTAACCTAGAGATCCGACATCCCTGTTAAAAGATGATACCTGGTATCGTGTCTATAAGTTCGACATCTATATGAAGTGATACATGCAACATCTACCTTGTAGATATGTGATGTATAAGGTAGATATTGCATGTATCGGTTCGTACAGATGTTCGACACCAAGTTTGTAGGAATTCGGTTTCTCTAGTTGTAGAGATTCGACATCCAAGGGTTTTGTAACTCTACATGATTCTTTTAAAAGATTGAAATCATTCTATTTTAAAGATTCGACACCCCTATTGTCGGATCGGGATCCTCTACTAGTTTAAACTTGACATCCCTTGTCCCCTATATTTTCGATATATAGCGACATGGATGTCTTATGTTTACAAATTCGATATTCTAGTTTTATAGGCTAGAAAGCCTTATTTATGCAAATCAAAAGCTAAGATTTTATAGCTACGATAATCTATACATTTAGAATTGTGACAACCACATTTAGGCCTTATAGCCTTATGTTATACAAATTTCGGCCTTATAGCCTTACGTTTAACAAATCAAAATACTTGTTTAGAGACTCGGTATGTCGTGGCTCGATACCCTATTTCGACGGTATAGATGCCGCATGTTTATAAACCAAATTGCTTTAATTAGAGACACGATAGCCAAATTTCAAAGGTTCGACAACCTTAGTTTTGATACCGAATGTTTAAATGGCTATTTTAAGAGGATTGAATTTTTGTATAAGATTTTGGCTAAGTAATAGGCTATGCTTTCCTTGCTTTAAAGTATGATTTTAAAGGATTAATCATTTATAAAAATACATGTTTTCAAGGAAATAAAAGGATATTTTAGGCCAAGATTTTACTTAGATTTTGTTAAAGAAAATCACTGTCCTTCTCACCATTAGACAAAGTGTGATAGGATATTTTGACTCACGGATTTAGAGAACCGGATAGTATGGGAGTAGTGTAGGGTCACGCCCTATGCTTTAGCTGTTAGCCCCCAGTTGATAACGGTCTACAATTCCACAGCATAGGGCTTTGTCAAGGGTAGACTAAAAGTAGGTTTATGCACAGAAAGGAACTTATAGCACAAGTTGTGTTGGTGAAGTTTTTCGGCTTTACCACACTCAATGGGATCGTGGAGCAACTAGGTGATTAGTTGCTTCCACGAATTAGGATCAGCGAATTTAAGCTACATTAAATTCACCTTTGGAAAGCGACTGTGTTGATGAATGCTTACACAACCAAGTAGTCGCACTTCAACTATTTGTTGAAATGTCGAAATGGTTTGCAATCAAACAGAAAAGTAAACATGGATAATAGAACAATAAAAGTAAAGGACAAATATTTTTATGTGGTTCGAATTAATGTTAATCCTACGTCCACTGGATATTACACTATATCTTTGCGCTTTTAGTACGAATGATTACAATGGCCTGAAAAGCATACAATATTTTATTTTTATTTTTGAAAGGAGAAGAAGTTGAAAAAGAAGATCTCCTTGTTCGCCCTCTAGTTTTTCCTTTTATAGTATTGAAAGTATATTGTTGTTTGCTGCAATCGCCTTCGGTATTTTCCTTCAATCTCTGCCTTTAGATTTTGCCACTTTTTGCTCATCCACGGTGCATGTTAGTTGTGCTTGGATCGATGATGGGTTTTTGGTGGGAAATCATGATATTGGTGGGATCTTGGAAATTCAAAGCAGGATGTCCAAAAAGTTAAGCAGGAAGCTTGAGTCTACATAAGTCGGTCTCCTCTGTCCTAGAATGGCAAATGTCTTAAGAGGAATGATAGGGAACCACCTTGAAGCTTCGCTGTATTGTTGAGAATGATGCGGTAACGAAAGTTGTTTGGTGCTCAGGCCATAGAGCCCTCCTGATACCTTTGCTATCTTTGCTTGGCTTGATAACTCTTCGGGTCGGAATGGAGTAGTGCTTCGTATTCTACTCTGGGATGTGCCTGAGGCTATTCACACTTTGAATTGCCCTCTACGTGAGTTTGCTTGGATTGTTGATGAGAGAAAAGGTGCTCCACACCTATCGTTTGCCTGTGAATTTGGTCCTGCGTTGAAGCGTGTTTCGAATGGCTCTACATATAGCTCCTTTGGAATGTCTTTGGCTCTATGTGGTACTATCTAAGTTGCCCTTGGTATGTGCTATAGCAGACCTATTTTGTAGACATCGACAGAGTGTGAGCTTTAGAAGTTTGATTATCTTAGTATGTTTAGTACTATTTCATGTGCCTCTGTTCACTTTATGTTTGTATTGTTGGATATAGCTATGGAGACCTGCCTCTGTTCCCTGATGCATGTGGTGTTGGTCTCTTATTATAGTCCTTTGATTATAGGGCTTGGGTCGGGGTATGTGCTATGGCCTTAAGTCGGTTTCCTTTCCGCTCTATCTCACTTTCCTTTATTATGGTTCATGGTAAGAATGGATGTAACACTTTCCTCCCATGTCTTCGACGACTGTAGGTCGAGGTAGAATTGTTGCCTTAAACACCTGGTCTGCATGCCTAATCAGTTCAATCTAATCTGTCTTTTCAGTGCTGGAAATAAGTTTTTTTAGCTACATTCGCATTTAATGCTCCAGCACACGTGTCGATTTCTTAGCGGACCATCTTTAATCGGTTGTTCTAGCTTTTCATTTTTCTATGTTTATTTTCATGAATCCTTATACTCATTAATTCTACAACAAATCCACGTTTCACAAAACACTTGATCACTTCCATCGTGCGACCATTATTCAAGCAAAGGTATGTATATTTTTCCTTCATCTTCGCTAAATTTTCTTTCATCTCTTCGCTCATGAAGGACTGGTATTAGGTTAATTTTTGAATTTGGGGGTAATTTGGCAGATTGAAAGTAGGAAAAATCATTTCGATTTTTGATCTTTCTTTGAAGTTACTTTTAGGATTTTAACATGACTTCTCCTTCGTCTTCCTCTACGCTTTCTCCTTCTAAAATCATTAATCTAGGAGATGCTATTGGGGTTGTTAAACAATTTGGGTTTCATGGCTATGCAGTTAAGGTTCTAGAATCTTATGAATGCATTAATACTCCACAAAGGGATATATTGCAATTACTTCCGAACATATTCGGTGTGGTTTGTTTCTTCCTATGCATCTGACTATCATCGATGGCTTGCAACCCTTGACGTTGCTCCAGTTCAATTTTCCACTCATTCGTATACCCTTGCTTTGGCTACTTTCATCCTTTATGCTGAAAATGGCATCAATCTTTCTAGTGAGGAACTTCGATTTCTTTTCAAGGTCAAAAGAAGTCCTAGAAAGAGGAATGAGGGTTTTTTTTTATATCTAGGCTAGGAAATCATTTCTTATGGGTGTCCCAAGTAGAATCGAAAAATGGACCGAATTCTATTTCTTCGTTTAGAATTTTGATAAATTTCCTTCTTTCTCTAGCCATTTTTCTATCTATACCATATCATCAAAGGACAACGAGCGATTGTATTTGTCTCATAGGCAGCAAGGTTTTTGATTGTCGGTAGAGGTCAGAAAAGTAAAAGAGTTGTTTATTAAGTTGAAGTTGAAGGATTGCAGTATATTGCGTCTGATCATATACTCTCCCATAGCATATTCAAGCCTACTCCTTCCCCAATTGGATCTGGGGGTATAAGTTGTCTGCAATAGATTTTTAGAATTGTCATACCTGTGATTTTGATTTTGTCATTTTTCTTCCTTTATAGATAATATGGATGATGATGCCACAGCCGATATCCATAAGACTTTGGATGAGAATAAGAAGAAGGTTTTGAAAAGACTGTATGGATGGTCTGGTGGTTCTCTCACTACTTCCAAGAAGTTAATCATTTATTTCCAATTAGATACTCTGCTTTCTTCTAATGTTGGTTCTTTTCCTCCCCCAACATCTACACCAGCTGGGTTTCCTGCTTCTTCTTCACAGAGTGATACTTTTCCTCCTGCGAGTAGCTTGAAAAGGTCTAAAATTTCTATATCTTATTTAGTGGAGAAAGTAGGAAGAGCCGCCCAAATTCCTCTTCTCCTCTCTGATTTGACTTCTGAGATGCCTCATTCTGCAATTCTATCTAAATTTGTAAAGCTTAGGTCATATGTGAGAGACCTCCTCTCTTTCCTTTTTCATATTGTGCTAGCTTGTTGCTTATATTGTTTGCACTTCATATTCTTGTAATTTGCAGTCTTGATGGTGAAGGCACGTGAATCAAGAAAGAATCAAGAAGTGTACTTTACTTTCAAACCGTGTGGCCAAACTTGAAGCTAACCTTACCTCAGCTAATACTGAGAAGGCTGCTCAGGCATCTGCTAGAATCAACGCTCAGGAGGAGGCTATAATTCTTTAAGAGAAGGTTGAGAGGGCCGAGAGGGAAGTTAAGGCTGGGGAAAATGCTCGAGTTTCAGAGGAGTGTGAATTGAGGGAGAAGAATGAAGTGCTGGCCAAGGTTGAGGTGGAGCTAAGGGCAATAGAGGAAGAGTTAGACCAATCAAAGTAGGAACTTAATAATGTCACTTCTGAAGTGACCTATGGTTTCTATGCGTCGGATAAGTGTGACTTTAATGTAGAAGTCAAGCCCGATTTTTTGAAGAAACAGTCTATGGTTGATTTGATCTTTGCATATTGCCAGAATAGGTGGAATGAAGAAGAGGCAGAGAAAGAGGATGTTGACCCAAACCATTTTGAGCACCCTTCTCGGAAGGAAAGGGTAGAGGTTAATAGGGATCAGGAAAAAATGCAATCTTGTGAACAAAACCAAACCATAAATAAGGTTAACTCAAATCCTTCGATAGACTTAAATGATTAGTCTCGAATATTTTTGTGTCTTGTTGTATGTAGGACTTTTTTGAAGTTTATTTCAGTGTTTGTAATGTGATATTGTGTTGGTCATATTTTCCTTACGAATGATTGTGCTTTTCTCATTGTTTTATTTAGTATCCTGGAGAGAATGTGTTCACAAAACTATTGAGAGAGACTAAGGCTAGGCTCGAAAAAACATTCTTATATCTCTTTAGGTTAAGCACCACAGCTATGGCTAAACGCGAAAAAGAATTAGACAAGGCTTATGAAAATCTTAAGAACAAGAATGAGGAGTTATTAGCCCAAATAGATCGAGTAGTTTGAGAAAAGGAAGCCCTTAGTGATTTCGTGTTGCATCGGTGGCGATACCCACTAGAAAACAATTTGATCCCATCTGGCAGTCCCCATTTAGAATGGTTTAGGATTAAGATTAGGGCTTTGATTAATGAATGAGCTATCCATGTCTTTGTTAATCTTCATATGTTTATCAGTCATGTGGACAAGTAGAAATGATGTAATAAGTAATGAACATTTTAGTGTCAAAACTTGATCCATCATTTTAATTATGTAACTAAATTTTATTTCAATAGCGATTTAAATTAGTTCTTTTCGAGCTTTGTTCAACATTAACTGCGTTCGTCGTTAGGATGCATCTGAGGGCCCAATTTAGATATGAAAATTGGGAGCTCGAAGCAGAATTGAAGCTTAATCGTGTAACAATTGCAAATGCCAATAGCTTGCTTACCGTTAGTATGATTGTAATAAAAGAATGTGCGTTGTTAGGAGAGGCCACATCAGAGCTAAAAGGGATAAAGCAGGCCGTAAACATGGGTGAAGAGCTCTACGGTATTGTTCATAGAGAAAAGATTGCGCGATATAGGAAACAAGTAGAGGATATGTCTACTGAGATTGCCAGATTGCTTGGCGAGAAAGAGGCTGCAGAATATAGGAGGGTGGTAGAGGTGCCTTACTCAAATTTAGCTCATGTTCCTCCCATGGGTTTTAGGCCTTCTTTTCTTCGTAATGATGGATGGAAAACCATTGCTAGAAGATTATTTGGTGATTGTTCATATGTGAGTAAAATAACAAACTCTCGGTTAATTGAGATCTTAAATGAGACCGGGAGAAGGGTGATATTGAAGGTGCATGAGCTCGAGGACTCATTGCAGGTTTACCAAGATAGGGTTGCTACTTATACAAATAAGCTTGAGCAAAAGAAGGTCAAAAGTACGAGAGTTGAAGCGTTATCACAACGATCTCGAGATGTTCTAAGCTTCTTCTATCCCACATTGGATCAAAGTTTCTAAATGACAAAGAGGGCTTTGAAGTGACAGTTGACTTGGCCTAAGATCCTTGGGCAGGAGCTCGTTATGACCCCTGATAGACCTTTGTTACTAGCATGACTTCACCTCTTCCTAACGCTACTTAGATTTAAGACTTTAGCATAAGAAAAACATTTTTGTAGTATTTAACTTAACAGAGAAATTAAATTTTTGTCTAATATTTCTTTGTGGAAAATCTGCGAACTTTGTAGTAGTCTTATTTTGCTTATTTTATATTGTTATTTGATATTGGTATATGTGGATTTATTCATCCTCTTTGGCTCATTCATTTCGTTTAGGATTCAGAGGTAGCCGCTCTGTATAAGAAGTTCGATTCTAACCAGCTCGGAATAGTGGAGATGGAAGATTTATTAAAGAATGTTGAGAGTATATATGGGGTCGTATATAGGGATGAGATTATCAAATTGAAGAGAAGGATTATGGAAATGAATAAAGAAAGGGCGCTACGCATCAACGTGGAAAAGGACCCTCAGATGGCTTTTGCTTCATGTTCCTCCCTTAGGTCGAATGGAATTCCTATATCTCATTTGGAGCTGACCCAAATGAGATTCTTAGGTGGAAGAACGATGTATGGGGTTATTATGAAGCCAAGATTAAAGAGTTAGAAGATTGCTTTAAGAGAGAGTTAGGGACGCCAGATACTCTGGTTTCCCCGTTCTTATCTACTGAGGATGAGTTCTTTAGTTCCATCTCTAGGGATGTCGAAAAGACAAGGGAGCGCCTCTTGGGCAAACTCGAGAAGGTTAGGAAAGTAGCTATGAGGCAGATAAATGCCTTAGAGAATAAGATATATAACCTAGAGTGTGAGGCCCAGTTAGATTCCATCGTAGTATCTCAAGGTACGATGGATAGGGCATCTCTTTTAGATGAGCTTCATAAAGAGAGGGTGAAAATAAAATTTGCAAAAATTGGACGGCAATGTGCAATTGACGTTCATAAATGCTTCTGGCCTTGACTCAATTTGTCCTTCTATTTAATAGGGCCGACTATGAGTATAAATCTTCAGACTATTAAACCGTCTGGGCCGGCGCTAATTACGATCCCCATATCTCCGACCGCAACTTCGCTCATGGTAGGGTTTCTTGCTCCCGATCATCAGTAGTGATTACTGAGCTAGAAAACTAATTTTTGCTTTTCGTTTAGCGAATAGTTCAGCTCGTAGAATCATACTTCAATAGATCGTAATGGCATAGAGCGGTTGTACCTAGTTTTGAACCAGACTTATAATTTAATTTTTTATTAGAGAATATCATTATTGTGATATGACCCAGATTGTAATGTTTTGTACATTACTTGAGAGTATGCGAAAATAAATAACATATTTTTGGCAGACATATAAGATTCATAACTAATATTGATAACCGGGTTTTACGAAGTATACCCGACGAGCTTTGAGTAGCAACTAGATTTGTACCCGACCGACATCTTTTTTTGTACATATCATGCATTGTGCTCTCTTACCAAGTCTAGGATGAAATCCCAGAATTGCATATGCCCCCGATCATAACCTTTATTGGTCGTAGTGTTTTCTTGCACATTGCCGCAACTTGACCCTTGTGCTTGGGTGTAATATCCAGTGCTAGCCTGATCGCATGTGCGATGTGACCTGCCCCCATTGTTTGAGGAAGTAGCGCTCTAGTCTGATTATGAGTCGAACACGACCTGCCCCATGTTTGGGGGAGTAATGTCTCTAGCCACATGTTTGGCCGTATATTTGTTATGACTTGCCCCCCGTTTGGGGTGTAATGTCCTTAGTCGTATGCTTGGCGTATATTTATTATGACCTGCCCCCTGTTTTGGGGGCATAATGTCTTTAATCGTATGCTTGGTTGTATGTTTATTATGACATGCCCCTTGTTCTAGGGGCGTAATTTCCTTAGCCGTGTACCTAGCCGCATTCTTCTCTAGTTTCACCGTTTTCATTTCTAAGATTGTCGTTGTCTCTCGTAGGCAAAATTTCACCTCTAAATGATAGTGGTGAGCTATGAAGAGTAAAGAAGATTTGACTGAGAAATCATGTCGTGTATATACAACCCATTATCGCATGCGCATGGTTTTTTGTACTGCTCCTGGCCGTCTAATATCCATATGTCCAATGTGCTATGTCGAGTTAACTAACATTTTTATACTGGTTCAGGCAGTCCAGTATCCCTACGACAAGTCTTTCCGTGATGGTTAACCATAGAAATATTCATACCAGATCAAGGTAGTTTTTCATCCTGTCTAATGCATGGCTGAAAAGCTGGACATGTGTTGGTGCAAGTTCAAGTGTGCAGGGACAGTATCATCGTTCTCAGTGTTGAGAGTGCCATCCTACCGATCATGTGTTAAGCTTTAATCAACAAATAGATGGTGAACTGGGAATGTGTATACATTTTTATAGGAAAAAATAATACAAAGCTTTTTTATACCGGTTCGAGCTATCTTGTGTCCCTTCGACCAGTTTAGTACATTGATACATGTATACGTTATTTTTCCTTTAGTTGACCATTCTAGATGAGCTCTGATCGATGCTTCAATTTTAGTTCCTTCACCGGGCTTTGAGTTCATCATGCTCCCAATCTTGGCTAACAAGGGTAGCATTCCTTATAAGGGAGAGAAGTATAGGTAGCTCATGTGCCCTCCGCCGATCCCCATGGTGGAGATAATCTTTCAAATCGGTGTGCATTTCAGTCCATGGGCGGATCAGCTGAATCCCTCGGTTTTCGAATATAATATGGAGATGACTTTACCCTTATGACAATAGCATGGGAGGTTTTCCCATCTATCTTCCGGCAAGGTATAAGGGGATTTTGGACTCTGATCTTGGGTTTTCTGCTATCATCGGAGTCGCTGTCCAAATCGACAAATACCTATACGCCTGTGCTCCGAGGGTGACCGTTGGCTTACGTTGGGGGTCATAATCAAATGGTAGCAGCCCTTCAACTTGATTCTATGCACCATTGATTATTAAGTCTTTCGATCAAGTAGTTTTTGGGTGGTTTCATCGTCCTTGTTCTCAAGCATGTTGTGACTATTAGTCTGCCGCATGAAACATGCAGCAGATAAGCAAGGGCGGTAAGCATGGGTGGTAGAGAAATGGAAGATGGAATTGGAAGCTTGATGGAAATACGGAAAGAGGAATGGATGGATGGAGGATTATGCCCTCTTTATAGCGCCAAAAATGTTGGTGAAGTTTTTCGACTTCACCACACTTAATAGATTGTAGAGCAACCAGGTGACTAGTTGCTTCCACAAATTGGAATCACAAAATTTAAGCTGCGCTAAATTCACCTTTAGGAAGCGACTGTATTGCTAAATGCTTACACAGCCGAGTAGTCGTACTTCAACTGTTTGTTGAAATGTCCAAATGGTTTGCAATCAAACAGAAAAGTAAAATTGGATAATAAAACAATAAAAGTAAAGGACACGGAGAATTTTACATGGTTTGGATTAATGTTAATCCTACGTCCACAGGATATTCCACTATATCTTTGTGGTTTTAGTACAAATGATTACAATGGCCTATAGGGCATGCAATATTTTATTTTTGTTTTTGGAAGGAGAAGAATTTGAAAAAGAAGATCCCTTTTTTCGTCCTCTAGTTTTTCCTTTTATAGTATCAAAAGTGTATTGCTATTTGCTGCAATCACCTTCAAGTATTTATCTTTGATCCCCGCCTTTAGATTTTGCCACTTGTCACTCATCCACGTTGCATGTTCGTTGTTCTTAGATTGATGATAGGTTTTTAGTGGGAAATCGTGATTTTGGAAGGATCTTGGAAATTCGAAGCGAAATGCCCAACACGTTGGATGGGAAGCTCGAGCCTGCATGGGTCAGTTTCCTCTCTCTTAGAATAGCGAATGTCTTGAGAGGAATGATAGGGAACCACTTTGGAGCATCGCTGTATTGTTAAGAAAGATAAAGTAGCGAATGTTGTTTGGTGCTCAAGCCGCAATGCCATGTCGATACCTTTGTTATCTTTGCTTGGCTTGATAATGCGTCAGTTCAGAATGGAGTAGCGCTTCCCATTCTGCTCTGTGATATGCCTGAGGCTATTCGCGCTTTGAATTTCCTTCTGCGTAAGTTTGCCTGGATTGTTGATGAGAGAAAAAGTACTCCACACCTGTTGTTTTTCTATGAGTTTGGTCCTGCATTGAAGCGTGTTCTGAATGACCCTATATACAGCCCCTTTGGAATGCCTTTGGCTCCGTGCGGCGTTATCTAAGTTGCCCTCGGTATGTGATGTTGCAGCCCTGCTTCTATATGCATTAACAAAGTGTGAGCTTTAGAAGTTTGATTACCTTAGTATGTTTGGTACTATTTCCTACGCCTCTATTCACTTTATGTCTGTGATGTTGGATATGGCTATGGCTGCCCGCCCCTGTTCCGTGCTGCACTCGATGTTGGTCTATTGTTACGGTCCTTTGATTATAGGGCTTGGGTCAGGTTAGGTGTTATGGCCTTAAATTGGTTTCCCTTCCGCTCTGCCTCACTTTCCTCTATTGTGTTTCATGGTAAGAATGAGTGTAACAGATAGGTTATTGGTACGCCTGCAAAACCATCAGGATCGAAGTAACCCTAGAAAAATTATGTTTCGGACAGTCGGTCCAGTTTCCTCCTAATGATATTTGGATATTTTGGTATATCTGGTAAGCCCGAGTCAACCATAGAGGTTTGTAGAAACCCTGGGAAAACTATGACATAGGGACAGATAGTCCATAGATTGAAATGGACTAGTCAGACTAACCAATGTGACATGCATGCATATAATCATTTATGTTTTGTTCTAACTACTGTGGTTCCAAGAGCACTATTTATGATTAACATATTTTAAGAAGATACCAGTGAGAGCAAAACCTGTTTCGCTCAATAGCATGGTCTCACTAGATATCTATTTTGGTTAGAGATGACATATTATTATTCACACTAGATTTTTGTCTGACCCGAAGTGTTTGTTTTCCCCCTTAAACTCTCAAGTACTCATTTGAGTAACCCGGGAGTAAGGTTTCAGGCTTTTAGGTTTGACGAATAAGCTTCTGGAGACGTGCAGGAGACAAGGTAGCTATATTCGGAGCTTTATTTTCCACTGTGTTATCTCATTTTGCTTGAATGAATGTAATGGAAGATTGCATAATTGTCAAGTAGTAGACTCTGATCAACTAAGAGGCATCTTCATATGTTGCTCTTGGAATATTTATAGTTATTATATTTTCTCTGAACGTGGGGCAACAAAAAGGGATTATGTAATGAATGTGAAATTTTATTAATGAAATATGTTTTGAAAATTTTCATATTCCTGTGTCTCTGATGTTATTGATACTATTAACAGATCTCATTTTTTCACTGCAGAATAATACTATTGATGACTGCAGCATCAATAGCACTTATTTTTCAGGTCTCAAAATGGGGGATGTTATAGGTCTTCGCAAAATCAAGTTTTAAAAGAGCATAAGTGATGTTATTTTTACAATAGTAATATATAAATTCTTGTACTATTATGACCTCACCCATGTTATTTCTACCCTTAATAAAAGCATATTGTGTTATATCAATTAGATTGTTCATTTTAGTGTTTAACCTATTAGCTAAGACTTTAGAAATAATTTTAAGAGAGCTATTAATTAGTGAGATTAGCCTAAAGTCCTTAGGCTCTTTTGCATCCACTTTCTTATGAAGTAGAATTACATTAGCAAAACTAAATCTACCAAATTGTAAGTTACCATTATAAAACTCATTAAACATTTTAACTAAATCGTGCTTTAGAACATGCCAAAATTTCTTATAGAACAACACTGGGAATCCATCTAGTATGGGCAATCTATCTTAGGCATATTGTTGACCACCTTAAGGATCTCCTCTTTTGAGAATGGATTATACAAGTCATCTAGCCTAATTGATGAATTTTCAGGGTATAAATCATTTCACCTAGCTTTAATTCTATGACCTCTGCTAATCTAAAAATAACTTTGAAGTAATTAGTGAAGGCGTTAGCAATGAAAACTAAGAGGGACATCTCCAAAATCGATAACTTGAATTTAATACAAATTCAATTCGAATTTAACCCAAAATCAATTCAAATTCTGTTTAAATTTGAATTTCAAATTCTCCAAATATAGCTAGCCTACTAATAGGCATCATAGCTCTTAAAATATCTCAAAAACATCATTAAAACCGAAAGAGAATGAGAGCAAAAACGAGCTAATACAATTCTAAGGTCAATGATTGTTGTTGCTGTCATTTTGCTCTCAGGATAGCAACATACAACCATAATTTCGGCCAAGCTGTAACGACCCGCTATTTTGGAACATTCGCATCCATTATAAGTGTATAGGTAGACACTCATGCCGGAATTGAATTGCTCAAAATACCGCGTTGTTAATTTAAATTTGGCAAAACTGAACATATACAATAAATAATCACATATCACAGACACAGAGTAATAAATGAAGCGGAAATAAAAGAGATAGTAGTTCATGAAGCTACTATATAAATATATAAGTTACATCAGAGTTAGAACAGATACAACGGAAGAGTAATACGATACATCAGATACAAATCAGAACACATCACTGGAATCATCGAATACTGAAAGCAGAATAGATGGTTGGATCTTCAAGCAAAGCTCCAACTTCAAAGGTGAGTCTCGAATACTGGTACACTCAGTCTGACCCGAGCGTAAAGAAAAAACACAAGACACTCGAGTCAGGATTAACATTCTTATATTAATAAATCCAACTCAAGTGAAATAGCAATTGAAATACAAGTAACTCAAAGGATGTTTGGAATAACCATCCTTTAAGGATCCGTTAAACTATCTACTATGTAGTAGTGTACGATAAGTAGATAATGTCTATCAATAATATAAAGATATCAAAATAGTGTTAAGTCATGGCCCATTCCACCCTTAACACATTTTTATTCCCAAGAGCATATACAAGACCGTAGTTTCCCCAAAACCGGAAGTCACCAGAGGGCAATCCATATACTAAAGGTACAAAACAAATCGTAGTGGTCGCGTATAGGGATACAAGTATGACAAGGCACATGAGGCAATACCCAAGGTAGTGAAACTACCGTTCGCCTGATCCGGACCGGTGAGAACGCATCGCCGCAGTGATCGCAACACCGCGAAACAACACTCCCAAAATCAAGGGTGCACCAATCGACAACAAGTAATGAGTAGTTCGAAGAAGTGTGTTCGCTTGAGGTAGCTGACCTCCATTTGGCCCGGCACGGCTCCTGTTTTAGTCATTTCCAATTTGACACAAGTGTCAAGGCTATCCATCATCGTTCTCTTTCTTCAGTCAACACGTACATCATTCCAACCACTTCATTCTGGATCACACTCCGCGTATAGTTATTAAAGTGGTTTTCGGTTTAGATAGAGAGTATATCCATAACCGATTCCGGTCTCTTTAATAACCTTCGAAATTAATTCACCGATTGGTCGTCTATTTATTTCAAAAACCAAGACAATTTCAACTTCAATCAGAGTTTATAAATCAACATTTCGTTTGTCTTTCTAAACCAATTTCCATAATTTACGTTTCAAAACTTCCAAATTACCATTTCAAAATCTTATAATACAATTTCAAATTTTATTTAAAATAATTCAAATATTGATTCAAGTTCGTATATAAGTTTCATTCCGAAATCATTTAAATTAATTTAATTTAACATTCTAATCAGTTTAACTTCATTTATCGATTTTATTCAATATTCATTAAGTAAATTTATCATTCAAAACAATTTTATTAAATTTCCAATTCATTAAATCAATTTCTTAAGTTCAACTTCATTATATCAAAACTTACAAATTGAATTAAATTAAATTCGTCAAATCAAGTTTCTTTAACTTTCAAGTCTTACATTAATTTCAATAAATCACATTTTATTTCTTGTTAAAGAAATTCAATCTCACTTATTTACTTACTTAAATAATTTTCCAAAACTTAATTTTATTCATTTAAGAGGTTCAAATTTACTTATCCAAAGTTCAATTTCTCTTATCAAAGAATTCGAATTTTTATTTAATTATCAAATAATTCAATCTTATTTAATTATTAAATAATTCAAAACTTAATTATTAAATAATTTCAAAGTTTAATAATTTCAAACTTAATTATAATTTCAAACTTAATTATTAAATCATTTCAAACTTAATTCAATCATTTCTCAAATTAAACAACATTCTTTCATCAATTACATTGTAAATATTTTGTTTCATATGATTTAATATTAACATTTTCCTTTCATAAAATCTTAAATTCCAACTTCATTTCAAAACCTTATCATTTATTCAAATAAAATATTTATTTTATTTTAAATCAAATTATTTGACCAATCGGTTTTATTTAATTTCCTATCCTAGGTCAAAGTTTTAATTTGGGTATTTATCATTTCAACCCGATTCCAATTCAATTCAAAATCAAAGCATAACAAAGGGAACTTGCAGTGTGATAACTGGGATGATGTCAAAGTAAATAAACAAGCAATAACAACAATAATCAATTCAAATAATCCCGAAATAATCGTATTAACTCACACTGTTGTTTGTGCAAATTAATATAATTATTTCTAGAATCTACACTATCATTTCATGTAGATTAAAGATTATTACATTATGGTTCTTCACTTGTCATCTATTTACAATTTCATCATCAATTGAACAACATACATTCAGTGGTTCAAGGTGTAATTAAACAAATCCTATGTGTCAATAAATTTAACAGTTAAAGGGGTCATATTATACAAATGTCATTTAATCAAATTTAACACATATATCAAATCTAACTATCCTACGTCAATTTCAATTTCAAATCATTTATCACTTACAACATTAACAAGTTTAACGTCCAATTGTAAACATCAACAATCAATCATTTATCAACCAAACTAGATTATCATTGTATAAATAACAAATAAGGGTGTCAGGTGTCACAGGTGAACTGATACAGATAATAACATATATAACAGTGTAATTAACTAACAGCAGCATATTTCAATTGTCGTTTCAATTGAAATCAAATTTAATAAATAAAAGAACATTAATCGTGAGTGATTGCTCACCTTTCGAGGCTAGAGGAGTTTTATACACAATAAGCTATGAATTGGATCATGATTTAGACAATCGAACAATCCAAACAACAATCTCAAGCGAAGTAAGCTGAAAGTGGATTTGACGGCAAAGATGAATGATAGGGGTCGATGGAAACGAATCAGAATCATCTAGACAGAAATAGAATATATAAATTATTATTATTGTCATTCCCATGAAATCAATTTTTTTATTTAAAACAAATATTATTATATATATATATATAATTAAAATCATTGTTTTAATTAAACACATAAAATCAACATATATACATCATATATATTTTTAAATTTCACACATATAAACAACATTTATCTTTTTCAAATCTATTGTAAAATAATCGAACATATTGTATACACATATAATACGTAACTTATAGAGCTGAGACTTATACAAATATGCAACTATATACCTTTATATACAATGTTCTATAACACCTAAAGATCTATCTTTCTAAAGCCCATTGCCTATCACCTCTATAAATAAGACTTTATAATCAAAATGTTTAAATACTGTTATCAGTTTATAAACCAAAACACTGTTATACTCTATAAACCATAATAGTTCAACTTACTTTATCTATAAAAGAATGCAACAGCTTATATATTAAAATGTAAACTACTATAACTTATACAATAAAACTTACATGCTGACAAATCCAGTAAATATATGCAGACCATATCTATGAACCAATGCCTACATGCCACATTAAATAAAATATACATAGACATGTTTCTACAAAATAAAATGTGATAAAGTAAATATTATATGGTTTAAGCCACATATACTATATATAAAACCATTCGAATGCAAATCATTGAACAACAATTTTTCAAAATGTATGCAGACTACAAAATCCTACAACCTTTACAATGTTAAAATATAATATTATAAAACACACACATCCATACTGTAACTTCTTAAGAGTGATATAACATGCATACGCTTGAATAAATACTATGTACCATACAAATTTTTGAAACCCAATTTACTACAGTAAAACCGAAACACACACACGTTTTTTTTATTTTATTTTATATAAACATACAATAGCATATATTTTAAACCTTTAAATACACAACGGAAAACCCAAAATAAAGTACATGTATATATGAATATAACGTGTAGTATATGTACAACCTATAAGATATGTCATACGTTACTAATATGTGAACCTTCATGTTTAATTCAACAGCATAGTGAAAAAATCATAACTCAATATATATATGGAATTTAGGAAACTAACCTATGTACAAACCTACGACTGAGGTGGAAGAAAAAGGAGAGGCAGCACTAGCTGACTCGATGGGAGGAGGAAGAGTGGAGGGAAAGAGGCGGGTGTAGGGGAGCATGAGGTGGCGGGTAATCTCGAGCTCGGCACTGGTGCGAAGAACAACGGAGGAAGCAAGGTGGTGCACTGGAAGGAGGGAGGCTGATGCACTTGGTCAAGAGCCGGGCTGCTTTGGTTGTCTCGACCGATCTGGGTTTGGATGATGATTTCCGGGCTCGGGTTTATCATGCGGCAGAGGGATGGGAAGCTGAGGTGGATCATAGAGGTGCGTGCTGGCTGTCGGTTACAGAAGGGGAAGCAATCCATGAAGAGGGAGGGGTGTATGGTGGTGTTCTCGGTTGTTGGAGGTGGAGTTCGAGCATGGATGGTGATGATGCTAAGGGTTCTGGAAGAAGATTAATGAGTTGCAAAATGATATACGGGAAAAAGGGAAAGTGAATAGGAAGCTAAAGTATGAATCTGCATTTTGAAGTGTTCTGACCGAAAATGAAAGCACAAACTAAAATGTATTGAAAAGCGGGAATACAAGGGTCACAACTGAAAATATTAATGACTAATGTCAATTGGCATTCTACGGTGGGAAAGTGGAGTGACACCAGGAAAACAAAAGGGTTCAGAACAAGTACCGATACATAGATCTTTTCCGTAAATTTCGCTGTTTCCCGAACTCTGAAACACATAATCGAATATGCTGTGGAAATCAGCACAACGAGACGATCAAAACGGTATATAGGTTTCAGTGGTACGATTTAATTTATAAAATTCGAATTTTCTACTGGCGGAAAATGCAAGAAAAACGCTGAAAAATAAGATCGACGAAGCCAAAGATGTCCGAATTTGGAAAAACGACCAACTGACATCTTGCTCAGAAGATGGTTTATAATTTTTCTATGTAAAAATATTTAGGTTTCAGAAACATTTTATTTTCATTGCTTTTTAACTGATTAAATTGAAGTGAATTTACGCGCGAAATAAACTTTCATATTTTCGGACGAAAATTTACCAGTTGCTATGCTTAACTAAACGCATTCCAAATATCAAATTATATTTCAAAATTTTATCGTTTGAAATTTCACAAAATTTCAACTAATTACGTTATTAAAACAGTTGAAATTTACAGGTCGTTACACAAGCCAACTTCAAAATTCCAAAAACCATAATAAATGAAACTTGTAGCACATGATCTAAGCTTTCCGAAACATCCAAAATTATCAAATTCGGTTAAGAAGCGAAAATGCTATGGCCAATTTCGTTTCAGTTTCAAACACAGAGGAAATATTAGTTTTCCTCTCAGGATAGCAGTAAAACAAATTCGATTATGGCATAGCTAACCTCAAAATTATAGAAAACACTAAACATGAAAGTTGTAGTACATAATTTATGCTTTCCGAAACATTAAAAATCATCGAATTCCGATCAACAATGAGAAAGATATAGCTCAAACAATATCAGATTCAAACTCAGGAAATTCTGTCAAAGGCAGAACTATACTTCTGTTTTCAAATCTGTTTCAGGTCAATCAAATGGTAAAATATCGAAATGTAACCTGAAGAAAAATTATTCCATATTAAATCTAGTTTCCATCAAAAAAAATTTGACCTATATCGGATAAGCAACGAGTAACTTATGGCTAAAAAACTTCTCAGGCCTGTGATTGTTGTTGCTGTCAATTTGCTCTCGGGATAGCAACAAACAAGCATAATTTTAAGCAAACAAACATCAAAATTTTGGAAAACTCAGAACATAAAACTTGTAGCACATAATCTAAGCTTTCTAGAACATCAAAAATCATCGAATTTAGTTAAGAAATGAAAGAGTTATAACCCAATTCGTTTCAGCTTCAAAGATGGACAGAATCAGTTTTTGGATTGAGCACAAAATATGATCAAAACTTGATTTTTATAGCTCCAAACATCCAATTTTACACTAAATATGAATAAGCAAGATGGTTTGCAGCTAGCGTGAGTGAGATTGCTCACCTTAGGGTTTGTTTGCTGCAAATCTACAGCAAATTAAAGAGCAATTTGGAAGATTTAGCCTTGATTTGGAGCTAAAAACCTATAGAAGAAGGAGGATCAAACATGCAAATAGAGAATAGAAAGTTACAAACAATATCTATCCTTAAACACAGAATTGGTAATATAAATTTGAGATTTAAATTGTTTATTTGGAAAAACAATGAATTTTGAAAATAAAATGTGAAAATAAAGTTTGGAAACTTTATTTTGTTTGATTGAGTTAATAATGAATGAAATGTGATTTTATTTAGAGAAAATGCATTGATTTTATTAACTATTGCCAATTACTTCTTTTAATAATTTTTTTAAAGGAAGTATTTGATTTTTAAAAGGTGTTTATATAAATAAAAAGATGGAATTTGGTTTAAAAATGTGTTTTGGTTATAAAATTAAGTTTGAAATGAGTTATTATATTTTATTACACAAGAGAATAAATTTTGTGAAATTTTTAGAGTTAAAAATTAAGTCTTGTGTATTGTATGTGTAAAATTGTGTTATTTAAATAAAAGTAAGGTTTTACTGTAATAAATTTTATTTTGTAGTGAAAACAATTTTATTTGCATACTAGTCATTGTTTTAGTTTTATTGTAAGTTGTACTTTTTTTTAAAAAGAAATGAATAGAGGAATAACGTACAGGCAATTCCTTCTCACTAGATACTTTTAGATTTAGGGTTTTGGGTCTAAAACCTTACCCAATTAGCCTAAAGACAATTATCCTTAGTGAAGTTCTAAGTTTTGTATATTTTTCACCCATTTTATCAATATATGCACCCATTTTCTCAAGTTAAAGCCAAGCAAAATATATAAAAGCAATTGTATGAGCTGGACTTGCTTAAAAATTTCTACATAATTAATAATTAAGGAGTTTATGGTATTACTGCGCTTTTGACCATTAGCTACTCTATGAAAAAAGTCAGTATTTTTGTCTTTCTCGTCCATCCAATGGATCCTAGACTTTTGTTTCCACATTATTTCATTTTGCTTAATTACCTTATCCAGCTCTTATTTATGGTTAAAAAAAATAGTTTTCTCGGCCAAGTTTAAGGTTCTTGATTCTTCTAATTTGATTAATTTCAAAATTTCAAAGAGTGAATTTTCTTTTTTAATCCTAGTGCTGCCAAAATCGTCCTTATTCCGTTTTTTAAGGAATAATCTAAGATATCTAAGTTTGCTAACAAAGACTTTAGCTATAATACTTGAGTGTTTAATATTGTTATTATCTATAGAAAGCCGTTTATTATTTACTAAATCGACAAAATTATTATCTAAAAGCTGCATCTTCTCAAACTTAAAGGATCTACGATAAATGTGCTGGTTCTCACAAGAGAGGATAATAGGGCGGTGATCGAAATACAATTTTGGTAGATCACTAATAATTAGCATTGGAAACATTTCCTCCATTTCTTCACTAACGAAGAAACAATTAAGGAGCACCATCGAAGGGATCTCTCTAGAGTTCGACCAAGTAAACTATATATTATTAAGTGATAATTCAATCAAATTACCATTAATAACAAACCGGTCAAACCCTTCCATAGCAGATGGGCCTTCTTCTTTAGGCATTCACTCTCCTAAAAACCAAGTCACATTGAAATCCCCTCCAACCACTCATGGCCCGATGGTTAGGGACCTAAACTCAAGATACTCATTCTAAATGACCCTCCTATCAATCTTATTATGAGAACCGCATACATTGGTGATGTTTAAAAGAGTATCGTCACTTAAATCAGTGAAAATAGGTGCATTGATTGAACACCAATCACATTGTGCAAAAATTTAACACAGTTATGTTTCCAACCCACCATCAGTCCTCCCGAACTACCCTTAGTAGGTAGGCAAACCTAGTTACTAATATATAACCCCCTTGAAGTTTTTGTAGAATCGAAAGTTTGGATACTCTATTTTAGTGTTTTTGCAAAAAAAGCAATGTCGATGTTATTATCTTTTAAAATGGATCTAATTAAGTAATGTCGGTATTATTATCTTTTAAAAAGGATCTAATTTTATTGCATTATTTAAATCATGCAAACCTTTAACATTCTAGTTGATGTATCTAATGATCTAAGAGTTCGGACAGTTTTAGGTTCCTTGCTTCTAATATGTTTTATGTCAGACTGATCAGCATCTAAAACAAAGCCCATTTTCGTAGCTAATTCTAACATGTAAGTAGTAGATTAATCATTCTAATTATATTGTTTAATCGAATAAAAGGATTATTAAATAAATAAATAAATAAATAAAAGTTAATTAATTAATGTGTGTGTGTATATATTGATATGTATATATAAACAAAACTATAAATTTTACAGTTAGTTATTTACCTTAAATAGTTTAAGGCGAGTAAAGTAAAATTTTCTATGATAAAATAATATTAATTAAATTTTTTATTAAATTAAATATGAAATATTAATTGAATATGATTTAATTAATAAAAATTAAAATTAATAAGATACACACACACAAATATATATATATATATGTATATATGTATGTATGTATTACAAGTTAATAAATTTATAACATTTATAAATAAGTTAAACTTGTATAACTATAAATGTATAAACTAAATATAAGTGGAACTAAAATAAACCGAAAATGGATTTTAGGAATAAATTCATACGTATGGTATGTGTACCGTGATTTTAGATGTGTCTAACACTTAAATCATGAGGGTATTTCATAAGAAATGCATTATTCTTAAATCGATATGAGTCAAAATATACTAAAGATTATGAATATCTATTATATAGAGTTGTCCTCTATAATTTATATATTGAAAGATTACTTGCATACTTCTTAGTTGCTGAGCAAACTCAGACTAGGGATGTTATGTGAAGTACTATTAATATATTGCCCAGACGATGTAAGATACATGCATGCATTTGTTAAGCAAACTTAACATGTATGCATCATACTTAGGCTGTCACGAAATGATAGGTACGAGCGAATAATCTCTTTCAATTTATTGATCAAACTGAAGATCAAGGTCGAGATTAGGGCAAAGACCATGGTTAGGAGCAGTATATGATACAACCGATAAAGAGTTATCAATCATTTACGGACCTATGATTTATTGAGCAAACTCAAGGTCAGAAACCCAAGACAAGCGAGTCCTAACACTCACAAAAGAAATCGAAAGATTTCTATAATTTTCTTAGGGTTTTGAAGAATATAAAAATCTAGTGTTAGAAAAATGAAATGACATTTAACCATTCTAATATGGTAAGGACACACGTTGTACAAAATTGAAATTATGTACTTTGATAAATTTGTACAACCAATATAATTGATAACATTGTTTATCAGTTAAAAATAATAACGAACTGAATAAGGATTAACAAAGAAATATAAGTATACTTACTAATAATTTATTTGGCATGTTGTCTCTTCGAGACCCATGCAAGATCTAAACGACACAATTACTAAATATATTCGTACCCCTTGGTCACTTAAATGTTTATTGCCCGAGGCTTATGTATTATATTCTATGAGTTTTGACTAGTAAAGCAATACAAGATTATGGAATTTTTATCCATATGAGATCACATACAAAAGTTTTATAGTGAAAATTTTCATTCTTAATATGAAATCTTGAAGAAATTGACCGGTACCACTGTCCCAATGGTTAAGCGCTTCAACTTTGGTGCGAGAGGTCATAGATTTGAAACTTGCATAGCGTGTTTGAACATATATTGACATGTAGTATATTGTATACTATCAAAAAATTTGTAGTACTATTATCTACTACTATCTAAGTACCCAATTTCAAAAAAATCTCAATGAAATTGTTTCTTTTCAATTAAGCAATTAAACCATATGTAAGATCATGTGTTCAATATAATCAAATACAATAAGAATCTTACAGTGTTGAAAACAACAAAAACCAAAGGATTAAAGACTGACATAGGAACTTGATCACTGAAATGTTTCGGTCAATTCACTTAAGTGTAACCCATATGATACCCTTAAAATGTTAAGGATGTCCAAACACACACTTGTAAAGAATTCGGTGCAGTCTTGTGTTAAGAATTTCCTTTTGAATGGTTCGACCATTTAGAAAGGAAATCGAATGTTTGATAGTGGATGTGAAACAGAAGCAGTTGGATGAAGTGAGTGAATGGTCACTTCTACTTCATGAAAAGACATTGGAAACGAGAATTATATAAAATACTAAGTAGACGCTTAATATGGAATGATAAATGTGGTTTATATTTCAAATGTAATTTTTTTATAGGAGATTATTTTCTATAAGAGATATTTCTTTGAGTTTAAGATATTTGATCTAAAATTTTCGAGTGTAAACTAGTCACGGTGGAAGAAATGAATGGATATAATAACTAGATGAATGGAGCTTCATATTTCATGCACCATTATAGTAACGATGGAAATAGTGGGAGTATTTATTAATGGATGCATCAAGTTACGAAAGATTACTTTCGTATATATACCAAATATTATTTGTGAAATAATAATGGTTTTCAATATAGACTAAAAATAGACATAGTTTTATTTTAATATGAATATTATGAATATTTGTTACAAAATAAATCTATTATAACAACCGTATTTGTTCCCATAACAATGTCGATGCTTTAGCTATGGAAAATACAGAGGTATCTAAAATTTTCTATAATTATTTTGAAATTATGGACTAAGCCATATTTTTTAGAAATAATTTTTTAATTATATGATCATGAATTATGTGGTACTTGTGAAAAAGAAGTCAATGAACTCTTGGACTGATGCATATTGGTGTATGCAGTCCAAGGTCTATTAATACCAATACTGATCCACTTACTTCGTTAAATTCACGATCATTTGTCATAGATATGAACATGTGTATTTGATACACAAGTAGTATATCTTTGATAAGTTCATAGAATTTAAAATAGAAGCAGAAAACATAACATGCAAAGGAAATAAAACAATTCAATTTTTTCAAATATGTGATCATAATGAAATGAGTTTCAAAAGTACCTAAAAATGAATAAAATTCAGTCAAGTCACTTCTCCCTTTGATATGTAATGATGTACTGATAAGGAGTAACCAGACTTTGTTAGACGAAGTACGATTGGCGATGAGTGATGTTGAATTAACTTCTTTCTATAAGGATATGTACTTACGAGTAAGTGCATATGTTAAATTTAATTTCATATAAAGCATAGTTTATAGGCTCATATGAGATACGAGTTGACGAGAAACTCCTAAAGGTCATAGGTCAAGGAGTTGATAGGTTGTGTGAGTCAAGAGGTTGCATGTAAAATTCGCTTGTATGGGGTTGTGGATCATCCCAAAGGAGTTTGGGGCCGACCAACAATGGTTGACTAATTTATGTTATGAACATAAGTTTCATTAACTCAAAAATGAATATGTTTTATGGAAGTATTGGATACGATCCTAAATCTCCAACATAGAAACTGGTTAAATAACATGTAATGAGATTAACTAAGCCTAAAATGGACACAGCTCATTAAAATGTCTAATAATAATTCTCGCACTTAAAAGAAAAACCATGATTTTCTTATCAATATTGAGAAAAATAATTGTTAGTAATAATAATTTCCTTAATTGTCAATAAGGCATAAAGAGTATAGACTCTACCATACGACAGGATGCTTAAATCTGGAAGAGATTCTAAGTACATTATCAAAATATGATTTTGATAGTTATACCTAAAGAGATATGATCTATCGGCCATGAGTGTTTCTTTAAAAGAAAGACCAAAGCAGTTGGAATATAATAAACAAAATTTATGAGAACAACATAGTAAATTTCGGTTGTCAAAATTAGTTTAGCAGATTTGTCAGTCAACATAATTAAATTAATTCGGATTCTACTCACAAAATTATCACCCAAAATGACCAAAAATTCCGGCACATCTTGGTTGGAATAGTAAGCGTGTGTCTATAAGAAAGAATATTAAGGGTACTAAAATATTTCTGAAACTAGAAGTAAGGATGTTGATTGTTCCAAATGATATACATAGACACCATATTAAAATGTTCAATGTGGAGCATATGAGATGGATTTCTTGTGTATGGTAAGATGGATTATCATATATGCTATATTGTCATTGTACTGCTATTTTCTTATATAATAGATGTATTGAGCGGGTACCAAAATCGAATTAATATTGCTAACGGGTAGTTATGAGTATTCATGAGTATTTATGAAATACTAGATTATGAAAACAACAAACTCCTTATGTAGAAGTGTAGAAAAAGTTAGCCTATGATTTTTGTTTGATGACAATAAACATATAAATATTCATTTAAATTTATTTGTTATTGTACTATTTTTTTTTCACATAATTAAATAAATATTTGTTGAATAAAATAAATAACACAGAATTTAAATTCAAACAAATATTTTATTCAAATAAATATTTTATTACAATTTTGAACAGTACAAATTTGAGCCTCACTATATATATACACAATTTCAATTACACTACAATTTCGATTACATCACAAATTTCAATTTACAATGTTCACCTTACTACATATCACTCATTCACTCGTTTTATCTTCAACTCTATTCCAGATTGAATCAGCATCTGAATTATCTACAAAATAAACACTGACGTAGTAAAATTAAAAAAGAAATATTTTTGCAGTGTAAAATAAAATGTGTGTTTTTGAAAAATGTTATTTACCTCAGTTATTTGGGTTGTTCGTCATCATTTTCGTTTGAATCCATTCATACACGAACAACTTGTGACATGCACAGTGTATTGTTGTACATGCCACAAGGCTATGCACACCGATATACACTTGATAAAACTGCAGGGACAGGTGAGCACAAGGTCAAACCAAGCCATAGGTTGGATTCAACTCAAGTGCATATGGGTCTCGACCAGCATGCACAACGTATATGCAATCACTCAACTACAACCAGTCAAGGATCAAAGCAACAAATGCCACACCACTCAATAACAAAGCATACTAGATCAGTATAACATGGAAAAGTAGAACCAAAGACCATCACAACTAGAGGCAACAGAAAATCAAGGTGGACAGCAGCATGTACATGTACAAGCCCATGAAACAAAACCATGAAATGACTCGAAGCTATGCACACACATGACTAGACTTCCAGTGGAACCAAATATGCATGTGTGGAATAAAACATCAGCTACAACATACAACAAGACTCAAATCAAGCTTCAGATCAAACAGTGATGAACCAGACTACAATTACATATGCAACAGCAAGTTTAACAAATACATAGCCATCACACACATATATACATACATGTATATATATATGTGGAGAGACCAAAATGGATGCCATGGAAAACTGAAGTGATACCAGACTCACAACATACAAATGAAGAACGATTCCAAGTCCAGATCAAACCAAGACAGTAGACTCCATGATGCAACAACTCAGAATCCAAGAGGAACCAGCACACATGCATACACAAGTACACCAGATTCCAGAATGCATATGGAATGTAAAACAAAATGAACTTGAGGTAGACAAGACCACAATGGACAGAGCAATAATAGTGCACAAGCAAAACCATAATGCAAAACAATAGTGATGCAATAGAGAGTTCAACTCCAAATTTACAAAGTGCATATGTATAAAGAGCAACAAGCATGAACATGAGCCACTGCAGTTAAATCAAAGTGGTGAACTGAATGGTTATAGCAAAGTGAAGCACAAGACATGTACAAGACAGCAACTCAAAGGAACCATATAACAACTTGCAGTGCAACATGAAGACCAATATGAACCAGACTAGACTTCAACTCAAGGATCACATATAACATCAAACTGAATGAAACAAAACAGTTCAACTCAAAGCAATATGAAGACCAAACTACAAAATGTTCAAGTGCAATATGTAACCAGACATCATCATCATCAATGAACTAGATTGGAATGCAGACAACATGATTAAGACGACTATACAATCAGACTCCAAAGACACACATGCAAGCACTCAGTCTCAACAAGCCACTGAAACCAGACTGGACTCCAAACAAACGAACACAATAACAAGACTACTAACACTGCAACCAGACACACTTGAATATCAGTGTAAATCAAGCAGAACAAGGCATCACAACATACATATATACACGCGTGAACACACACATATATATGCAGTGGAAACCAGACTTCATTCCAAGAAAACAGTGAATGGTGATATACAAATGTTATAACATGAAGCAGTTTACAGTCTTACAAAAACAGTGCAAGTAGCAGTGTGAACATTGGTCAAGAAATAAAGAAAATCAAGTCGTGGAAAATTATCAGATGCAAGATGAAAGTACACGAATCCAACAAGTTAGTGAATTGAACAAGTCAATCTTCACTAAGTCAAAAGTCATAAAACTAGATTATCACAATTTCAAATAGCCGAAGTCATAGGTGAAATGAACGGAACCGACTCAAAGAAATTCAAGCAACATACGAATTGAAATAGTCAGAATACATCACAAGCATTCGAGCAAAAACGAATGGCCGAACAAAATTATTTAAAGAATTCAACTTGAAAATACGAACGATAATTTAGGGTTCGATCCCTATATAAACTCCCATATCATCATCGGCAATTGATTATCGAGTTCAAGTTTAAGCAAATCAACAGTGAAATAAAATAAAATCACATACCAACTGTATTCAATTCGAACTCGATTTCGAAGTGGCTGCGAAGTAAATCGAAGAACATAGATTGAAGAAGTAGTTGTAATCGTATTGTGGAACATAAGCACACGAGCATACAATTCTAATTTCTATTCCAATTGAAGCGGCGCCTTTAATCACCAACCCTAATTCCAGATTGAGATGGCATGGAACCAGAAGCAAAATAAAAGGAAGCGTTTTGTTTTAAGTAGGCCGAATAAGATTCACTTCCTTTTTATTATCTATTTGGGTCAAATAAGTTTAATTAGGGTTGTATATTTGTTTTTAGTTGTTTTTTAATTCTTATTTTAATCAGACTCTAGTTTAACTAGGTTACGAACTACGGTGATGTAGTTCGAGAATTCGCAACTCAGTGGCTGAGTTGTGGTGGAGTTTTGAGTGTAGAGTTAGGTTAGTCGATAGAGGATTTCGCAAGTTTACGTGTGTAAGCGTCTTACTACTTAATTTCTAGTAGAAACCATGAGGGCAGCACGTAGGCAGGGTTTTGCCGAAGCTAGGTAAATCTGTGTTGTTCTATTTCTGCTTTTATTAATCTGCTATTATCTGTGCTGCAATTATTTTATATATTTCCACATTAATTTTTATTATTATTAGTATCACCCTATTCACACACCCCCTCTAGGGTGAAATCGATCCTACAAGTGGTATCAGAGCAAGGAACAAAAACCAATTTTTGTTTTAAAAATTTGATTTTTCAAAAACCAATTTTTTTAAAAAAAAAATTGATTTTTTAAATGGCTTATTTTAATAATGCTTTTGCTGAGGGTCAGTCCATAGTTAGACCACCCATGTTCAATGGTGAATATGTTTATTGGGAAAATAGGATGAAATTTTTTTTGAAAACCATTGATGCTTGGAATATTGTTTAGACAGGATATAGGACACCAACTATAGTGGTAGATAATCAAGAAATTGAAAAGCCGATGGATCAATGGACATATCTTGAAAATAAATTGTAGAATGCTAATGCTAAAGCTATGGATTCTATTATTTGTTCATTAGATCAAATTGAATTTAATCGTGTCTCACATTGTCTAACAGCGTAGGAAATTTGGCACACACTTGAAGTGACTTACGAAGGAACTTCCCAAGTCAAAGAATCTCGCCTTGCCATGCTTAGTAGCGAATACGAAAAATTCACAATGGCAAAGGATGAAAGTGTCAAAGAAATGTATGGACAACTTTCTAATCTAGTATACAAATCAAAATCACTTGGAAAGCCATACAAAGAGCTGGAAATAGTCCGAAAAATCCTTAGAGTCCTTCCACGAAATTTTGAAGCGAAAGTTAATACCATTCAAGAATCAAAAGATCTGAAACAAATCAAAGTTGAAGAACTCATCGGAAATCTCACCACTTATAAGCTAGAAATCAAATTCAAGGAAGAACGTGAAGGAGGTGATACGCGAAAGAAATCAATAGCTCTGAAAGGAACAACAGAAAGTGAAGATGATGATGATGAGGATGGAGCAGCTGAATTGGCACTGATAATAAAGAGATTCAAAAGGTGGAACCGCAAATATGGAAATCCTGCTCTAAATCAACAATTGATTAGCAGAATAGTCAAAGTTCTAGACAACCCAGAAAAGCAGGAGATCATCTATCACAACTGCAATAAACCCGGTCATATCAAGCCAAATTGTCCTCAGAATCGACTCAGCCGAGGAAAGAAACCGAAAAGGAGAAGCTTTGCAGCAACTTGGGATGAAAGTGATGAAAATGATAAAAGCACTGGCAGTGAAAGTGAAAGAGCAAATCTGTGTCTTCGAGGAGAAATAAGTGATAGCGATGATGACGAGCCAAGCGAGATATCAAAACTTACTCACTCAGAATTACTTATATATTTTCACGAAGTAAATGGCTATTTTGAACGACTTAGAGAGAAGTACGCTAAACTTGAATCACAAAAAGATAGTTTGATAGAACTAAATAAACAGCTTGATCAATTGGTTAAAAACTATCGAAACAAGAGCCCTAAGTGTGATAATTGTCCATCATTTGAAGAAGAAATTAAAAAAACAGAAATTAAAATTAAATCACTTGAAAATGAAATTCTGATTTTGAAAGTGAAAATACTAGGAGAGAAAATTCTATTAAAAAGTGCACTCAATTATTGAATGAAAATGAATCTCTCAAAACACAGGTCCAACGATTGTCTACAACTTTAGGAAAATTTTCCAAAGGAGAAAGATCACTAAATATGTTATCAGGGAAACAAACTGTCAATACTGTTAGACAAGGACTTGGATATACTCAAACTGAATGTGTTAGAAGCGAAATTAATCAAGTCAATTCCAAGTGCACGATTTGTGGAAAAATTGGACACAATCATAATCATTGCTGGTATAGGCCCAAACACGTGAAAACCATACCAATTTGGGTTCTTAAAGGCACAAATGTAAAATCCCTTAAAATTAAACAAATCTGGGTGCCAAAAGGAACAAATGTAGACTGTTTTGGTTCTATGCAAACTTATTCTTCAAAATATTTTGTCACTAACAATCATGGACCTATAAAAACAAATAGGTCACAAAAATCTTCTCTCGTGTAGGTGTGGTGGCAGGCTAAGGAACAACAAGAGTGGTACCTGGATTCTGGCTGTTCTAGGCTCACGACGGGCGACAAATCAAAGTTCCTTATCCTAGTACAAAGGTGGCAGAGTCACAATAGGTAACAACAAAAAATTATCGTAAAGGTAAAATAGGTAACGATGCATTTATCTTGAACGATATATTTTATGTTGAAAATCTGCACCATAATCTGATTTAAATCAACCAGTTATATGATAAAGAAATGAATGTTGATTTTGATTCTGACTTATGCAAAAATGTTGATCAATCATCTTTTCATCCGTGAACTAGTTCATATAGATTTGCTTGGACTAACTATATTGCAAAGTTAGGTGATAAGGGATGTTGTTTTGTATTGATTGATGATTACTCAAGATACTCGTGGATATATTGGTTCATTTTACTGATTCTAGACCTGTCATTATATTCAATGTTTGTTTATTTGCACGGTTTCAATTCAAATCCAAAAGAATTTCATTTAAAAGTTGTAAAAAGGATTTTAAGGTACGTGTTGAACACTCTACAATTTGTTCCATGATATCTATCTAATGATAACCATGAGTCAAAGGGAAATTCAGATGCAGATTGCACTGGTAACCTAGTTGATAGAAAAATTACTAGTAGAACGAGTTTTATGTTGAGACATTCATTAGTTGCATCAATTTCAAAGAAAATATCTGCATATTTTTCATTTCAACTGATTTTCAATTAGCAGACATTTTTTTTAAAATAACACCCCTTTCAGAAAATAGTTTTTGTCGATTTCGTTTCAAATTAGTCATTTTAGAAAATTTGATTTTATAATTATTCTTGGATTTGATCTTAAATGACTACATTAACTAATCTGACTCCCTACTGATTGTCGAAAAGATAAATAGTTATTGAAAAAGTGATGAGTGTTGATATTAATCATATATTATGACTCGAGATAGTATATTTAGTAAATTTCTTTAAAAATTTAAACAAAATTTATAATAACTTTTTTTGGTAGAAATTCCATGACCATCTCTATTTCTATCATATTTCTAACTACTATCACTCATTAAAATTCAATATAGTATGTCAAAATGTGGTATTTTAAACGGAAAATTATTCGTTTTTATTTTATTTTATTTTTTTGCAATAAAAACATCCAAAGTATTCACTCTCATTTAAAAGTCCTCACGGTTATGCATGGGTGAATTACTTGGAATATTTGTTTATGTGCTTTGATGCTCATTTAAAATTCCTCACGGTTATGTATGTATGGAACACATATCAAAATTGATTATTAAATAGACAAGTTGATTCTAATCTCATTTAAAAGTCCTTACGGTAATGCGTGGTTAGAAGATGCTTGAAATTCATTTTTTTTATAAAAATTGGGATACTACTAATCTCATTTAAAAGTCCTAACGGTTATGCATGGTTAGTAGATATTCAAATTCCTGATATAAATATACCACAAATAGACACAACTATATGGTTTTAAATGCCGACATCACCCCTATCATTCTAAAGTGGAATATGCGCCTAATAAAGTATTTATGATTTTTGTTTGATTTTTTATTGAAATTTAATATTTATACCGATTGAGTATTGATGTTGTATTAATATCTATCACTTTATCTCTATTTTTCTAATACTATTACTCTTTTGCTGATAACAAAAGAGGGAGAGAAAAGTTAAGATTTTGGCAAATTAAGTTCAAATATTTTATTTTTTATTGCATATTCCTATCTAGGTTCATTTGCATATTTTTTATTTATTTTCATGCATATGTGAAGGGGGAGCTTTGATGTAGGAGGAGCGTTCAAATATGGGGAGCAAATGGAATTCATCAAGGTCAAATACATTTAATAGAGTCAAAATCTTAATATATGTTTGTTATCATCAAAAGGGGGAGATTGTAGAATACAGTAGCCTATGATTTTTATTTGATGATAATAAACATATATATATATATATATTCATTTAAATGTATTTGTTATTGTACTATTTGATTTTTCGCATAATTAAATAAATATTTGTTGAATAAAATAAATAACACAGAATTTAAATTCAGACAAATATTTTATTACAATTTTGAATAGTACAAATTTGAGCTCTCACTATATATACACAATTTTAGTTACATTACAATTTCGATTACATCACAAATTTCAATTTACAATGTTCACTTCACTACATATCACTCATTCACTCGTATTTATCTTCAACTCTATTCCAGATTGAATCCAGCATATGAATTATCTGCAAATAAACACTAACACAGTAAAATTGAAAAAGAAATATTTTTGCAGTGTAAAATAAAATGTGTGTTTTTGAAAAATGTTATTTGTCTCAATTATTTGGGTTGTTCGTCATCATTTTCGTTTGAATCCATTCATACACGAAGTGCATATGTATAAAGAGCAACAAGCATGAACATGAGCCAGTGCAGTTAAATCAAAGTGGTGAACTGAATGGTTATAGCAAAGTGAAGCATGAGGCATCTACAAGACAGCAACTCAGAGGAACCACATAAGAACATGCAGTGCAACATGAAGACCAATATGAACCAGACTAGACTTCAACTCAAGGATCACATATAACATCAAACTGAATGAAACAAAACAGTTTAACTCAAAGCAATATGAAGACCAGACTACAAAATGTTCAAGTGCAATATGTAACCAGACATCATCATCATCAATGAACCAGATTGGAATGTAGACTACATGAACAAGACAACTATACCAATCAGACTCCAAATACACACATGCAAGCACTCGGTCTTAACAAGCCAGTGAAATCAGACTAGACTCCAAACAAATGAACACAACAACAAGACTATTAACACTACAACCAGACACACTTGAATATCAATGTAAATCACACAGAACAAGGCATCACAACATACATATATACATGCGTGAACACACACATATATATGCAGTGGAAACCCGACTTCATTCCAAGAAAATAGTGAATGGTGATATACAAATGTTATAACATGAAGCAGTTTACAGTCTTACAAAAACAGTGCAAGTAGCAGTGTGAACATTGGTCAAGAAATAAAGAAAATCAAATCGTGGAAAATTATCAGATGCAAGATGAAAGTACACGAATCCAACAAGTCAGTGAATTGAACATGTCAATCTTCACTAAGTCAAAAGTCATAAAACCAGATTACCACAATTTCAAATAGCCGAAGTCATAGGTGAAATGAACGGAACCAACTCAAAGAAATTCAAGCAACATACAAATTGAAATAGTCAGAATACATCACAAGCATTCAGGCAAAAATGAATGGCCAGACAAAATTATTTGAAGAATTCAAATTGAAAATACGAACGGTAATTTAGGGTTTCGTTCCCTATATAAACTCCCATATCACCATCGGCAATTGATTATCGAGTTCAAGTTCAAGCAAATCAACAGAGAAATAAAATAAAATCACATACCAATTGTATTCAATTCGAGCTCGATCTCGAAGTGGCCACGAAGTAAATCGAAGAACATAGATTGAAGAAGTAGTTGTAATCATATTGTGGAACATAAGCACACGAGCATACAATTCGAATTTCTATTCCAATTGAAGCAGCGCCTTCAATCACCAACCCTAATTCCAGATTGAGATGGCATGGAACTAGAAGCAAAATAAAGGGAAGCATTTTTTTTAAGTGGGCCGAATAAAATTCACTTCATTTTTATTATCTATCTGGGTCAAATAAGTTTAATTAGGGTTGTATATTTATGTTTAGTTGTTTTTTAATTCTTATTTTAATCAGACTCTAGTTTAACTAGGTTACAAACTACGGTGGTGTAGTTCGAGAATTCACAACTCAGTGGCTGAGTTGTGGCAGGGTTTTGAGCGTAGAGTTAGGTTAGTCGATAGCGGGTGTCGCAAGTTTACATGTGTAAGCATCTGACTACTTAATTTCTAGTAGAAACCTTGGGGGTAGCACGTAGGCAGGGTTTTGCCAAAGCTGGGTAAATCTGTGTTGTTCTATTTCTGCTTTTATTATTCTGCTATTATCTGTACTGAAATTATTTTATATATTTCCGCATTAATTTTTATTATTATTAGTATCACCCTATTCAACCCCCCTCTAGGGTGAAATCGATCCTACAAGGAGCATTCAGACTCAAATTTAATATGTATGTCAATTATAAATTCATGTTCAACCTTAATTAAGGAGCTTTAATTCGGAAATGTTCCAAACAAGAGGTGATTGTTGATTTAACCAAAAGGTTAAGTACGTCGCCTTTAATAGCGCCACAATAAAAGCACTACAAATATAAAAGCATAAATTTATAACCGAGCAAGGGGTGATTCCAAATGTTGAGAATTTCATGACATTGTTATATGAAAACAATGTTGTGATTCAAATCGTGAAAGAAAGTAGGGCATGCAAAATGTCTAGAAACATACTTTAAAAGTTCCACATGATAAAGGCAGTTTATCAATGATGGAGAGATGTTGGTTGACAGAGTAGATAGTAATACAATAAAGCATACCAATAGGAACAACCTCATTGGTTCTGAACTGACCAAATGAATGGCATTTAGACTCTATAATTGACCCAAGTGCAAGTAGGAGATTGAAAGAGTTAGCGGTATACCCTAGGGTTAATTATATAATTTGTTGCATATATTTAACTATGTAGTCAAACTCGTTCGCGCTGTGTTTGTATTCCTTTATATACTTTGTTTGCAGTCAAACAAAGTAAACCTTTGTATACTTTGTCATATTTGATATAATTAATTAAGTAATTAATTTAAAGTATATAATAAGAAAATCCTTAAATAAAATGTTGTGTGATTATAGCTACAAATAGTTGCAACTGTGAGTAATTAATCATAAAATAAAATGACATTTTATTTTAAATATTCATGGTCAAAATGTTTCGAGAAAAGATGTTGATTCATCCATTGAGACCAGTGTATAACGCTTTGCAAATGTTGGGCAGTGTATTACTCATGGCTGTTGGACCACCAAGGGTTACGTAATTGCAATTGTTGGATAACTATGGAATGACTCTTTCGAGAGTTTCTTGTTGGTTGATAGTAACTAGGTCAAATAGGAAATCTCAGTACGAAGATATTACAAGATTCCATTGACTTGAGAATACTGTGGAACTTCAATGTGAATACTCTACTTTGATCATTGTTAAATCATGGCATGAAGATCCATTGAGCGACTATAGCTAGGACTGAGTTGAAGCATTAGAAATGAAGCGCTATTCAATAGAGAATTCGCCTCATTAGTTGTATGTGGTTGGTATCGCGGTCAACTGTAGTCAATTCAAAGTCAAAATCTCTAACCATAGTAGAATGGTTATAAAAAATATTATCATTGACCAGGGACTTTGTTTTGGACAAATCAAGTTGAACGAGGAAATATTGGAATTTTGACCAATATCAAATTCCATATATCCTAAAGCGATATAGTTTTGAAGAAGAGAACGTTTATGAATTACCGTTACTAAAGGTACTACTTTAGAAAATATGAAATTGGATTTACAAAAAGGATCCACAACTAATGAATTTGGCCAAACCATTACACCACTAACTAAGATAACGTGTGAACATTAATATTTGAATTGTTCAAAATTAATCGCCGACTGAATTCACACATCTAAGTCTCATAATCGCATTTGTGAATTCTTTGAAAAATCATAAGATTTTAATTAGTTTATATAATGTTATAAACTAATTTACTTAATTAATATTTAAATATTAATTATTAATTTATTTGATGCTTAGGTGTTCTTAGTAATTATTTGGATTTATATATAGAAGTTAAATATATACGTATTGATATACGATGTTGATATATATTTAAACGGGTCTTAAATACAGGTAATTTCTTAACAGGCTTTTGGATTTGGGGGTTTTGGACCAAAGGTCCCTATTCTCAAAGCCCGTGCACAAAAAGTCCCTACTCATAAACTCATGTAAATTAGGTCCTTGTTTTGTATTTTTACCAAACTATCCCCTTCCAAAAATTCAGCTCATCATTGAATCAGGGGTAAAAGTAGCATAAATTAGCCAAAAACTAAAAATAGAGACCTAATTTTCATAACTTTTTGGAGAGGGACTTTTCTTCCATGATCTTTCAATTCTGAGGACTTGGCAGCCATTCATTGTTTGGAAAACCCATATGATGGAATGATGTGGCTTGCCATATTAGAGAGGGGGAAAAGGATATGGATGAGATTTAATTCAAAATTAAATGGGTATTAAAGGGGAAGCTTTAATAAAGAGAATAGGAAAGGTGTTACTCTCCTCGTTAAAACAAAATTCCTCGATTTTCTCTCATTTTAATTTTTCCTTTCTTTGTTTTCTTCTTCCTTCTCATAGCCTAGCTCCCTCTTCTCTTTAATGGACAATTATTCTTTTTACCGAAAAATCACGAGTTGGATCATTCGATTCTACCAAGATTTGGATGTTGATTATAGGAATCTAAGGATAATTTTCAATTCAAGGTGTCACTACTAGGCCAAATATATAAGGTACAATCTTCTTTCACTTATATGTTGTGATTCCTGGTTATCACCATTTTTATCTATGTTATTGCCATTACTGTAATTATAGTTGACTATAACAATTTCATTAGTTAGTTAAATGATATGTTTGATTTAATATGATAATTTTAAATTAAAAATGTCTGTATGTTCTTAATTTTGGCCACATATGTTCAAACATATGTATTACAATTTTATAAATGTAAAACTTATTTTTAATAATTTTAAGTATTCGTTTATTAATTTTTTTAATCATCTTGAATCATGAGATGGATTGATGTCATGTTTTAAATCATCCCATATTTTAGATTAGCATATACGTGTATTAGATCTAAATCCCTTTTTAGTAATTTAAATTAAAAAAATTAATATTTCTAGTGAAAATATTATGTACAATTCATATTCATATTATTTTATAATAACGTAAGTAGATTTTGAACTTTTGCGTTCAAAATATAAAATATATACATGGTTGGAATTATAAAATCATTTTGGCTATGTATTGCATCTAATATTATTATATGTGTTTTATAATAATAATATTTGTCAAATTTAAGATATTTTATAATTTTGAACTATTGCCTTAAATCTAGATCTAGCGTTTGAATATATATATTTACCAAGTCAAAAAATTCGATATTTTAATTTTGGAATTGAATTTGAAATTGTGATGTAGTCAAATTGTATATGGTAATCTTATAAGATTATATGTAATAGAAAGATTTTAAACTTGAAAGAGAGAGCTAGGGTTTCATTGATGAAGTTGTTTTTAATCAGAATAATACAACCGTTTGTAAACAACGATATATATAGAGAAAGAAAGAAATAAACAGATGGGCTGAACTGGCCCAATACCCAAACAAAAGATAATGCCCGTTAACATAAGTCGGGTGCACAAATACAACTGGGTAAAGCGTTATTTCTAACTCTCCCCCTCAAACCAAACGTTAGGGTTACGAGCTCAAAGGAATAAAAAATGGCGGCGCAATCCAGCTCTATTCTGCTTTAAGGTGCGAAAAGATGCTTCATTTCAAAGTGAAGTAGGAAGAATTAATGTCCAGCAGTACTCTTTTCTTTGGTTTGAGCTGAAATCCCATTAGTATGAACTGCAATGTCGTCTTGTCCATTTTCGGCATAGATTCTTGCTATCTTCAGGTCAACTCTAAATCGTTCGAAATTGTATGCTGATAATGCTTTTGTCAAAATGTCCGCTTTCTGGTAAGCTCCAGGTATGTGATTCACCTCAAGTTTTCCCTTTTCAACTTGCTCTCGAACAAAATGAACATCAATCTCTATATGCTTGGTTCGACTGTGAAACATAGGGTTAACTGTCATGTAAACCGTGCTTTGATTGTCGCACCATAACTTTGGTTTGCTAGTAGTTATAATCTTTAATTCTGATAATATAGATTGTATCCATAGTAATTCTGCTGTGGCACTAGCAACACTTCTGTATTCATCTTCAGTACTTGATCTGGATATAGTATTTTGTTTCTTCGAACACCATGAAATTAAGTTGTTACCCATGTACACACAATAGCCAGTTGTTGATTTCCTGTCGTCATGATCTGATGCCCAGTCAGCGTCTGCATAGCAAGTTAAGTTGAGGTTGTTTCCTTTAGTCAGTTGTAAGCCAAAGTCTTTAGTCCCATTGAGATATCTGAGAATTCTTTTTACACCTTTCCAATGATCATCTCTAGGCTCCTGCATGAATTGAGACAGCTTGTTAACACTAAAAGAAATTTCAGGTCGTGTTATTGTTGCATATTGTAATGCACCAATAACACTCCTGTATTGTTTAGCATTAGTGATGATTTCTCCCCTGTTTTTAGAATACTATTGATTGCTGATCATTGGAGTTGAGATAGGTTTGGCCTGGTCCATCCTTGTTTTGATAAGTAGTTCTGTTATATATTTCTTCTGACTCAATATTACTTCATTGTGAGATTTTCTTATAGCTTCGATTCCCAGAAAATAATTTAATTCACCTAAATCCTTTAAAGAAAACTGTTTGTTGAGATAGTGAATTAAACTATTAATTTCTCCTTCATCACTTCCTGTGATAAGAATATCATCCACATATATTAAAGCATAAGTACAATGCTTATTCGTTATCTTGATGAATAATGAATTGTCTGATTTGGTAGGATGATATCCTAGATTGCGTAAAGTAGATTTTAATTTATTGAACCAGACTCTGGGAGCTTGTTTAAGCCCATAAATAGCCTTTTTCAGTTTGCACACATAATTTCTGTTTTGAATATAACCAGGTAGCTGCTCCATAAAAATTTCCTCCTGTAGTGTACCATTAAGAAAAGCATTATTCACATCCAATTGTCGTACACACCAATTGTTGTGTAAGGCAATTGTAAGCACAATTCGTATTGTTGTTGGTTTTACTACAGGAGAAAATGTCTCATTAAAATCAAATCCATATTGCTGAGTATATCCTTTAGCTACTAGTCTAGCTTTATACTTGTTGATAGACCCATCAGCATTCCTTTTCAATTTGTAAGTCCATCTACAACCTACAACATTAGCATGACTTGGGGGATGAACAAGTTCCCATGTTTGATTTTTGATTAATGCGTTATATTCTTCATTCATTGCTTGTTTCCAATTGTGATCCTTGATAGCTTCTTCATAACTGACTGGTTCTTCTGTTTTTGCTGTAGTAGTGAATGCTTTTGGTTTGAAAATTCCACTTTTTGACCTTCTGGTCATGGGGTGACCAATATTTCTTGGTTGTTCAACTTGGGAACTGACTTCTCCTCTTATTTGACTAGAATTTCCTTCTGGTTCTTCTTGCTGACTGTCTTCTCTAACTTGCTCACTTAATTGTTGTGATTGGCTTGCAGTTTGCACTGGGGAATGAGAGATAGGTTCTGGTGTATCGTGTATGATCCAAGCTTTCAGTGTTTTCAACTTCAACAGTTGAAGGGCTGCTGTGACCTGCTGGGTTACCTGTTTCTTTTCTGTCCCATATATTTTTATATATGGGCAGTTCTGGTATGGACTTCTTAGGATTATACACTTTGGTAGTGGTTTTTATGTTTTGTTGATTGAAGGGGAAAACAAATTCGTTAAATACAACATGTCTACTAATGATTATTTTGCCTGTATCATCCAAACATTTGTATCCCTTCTGATTATCACAGTATCCAAGAAAAGTGCATGGTTTAGACCTAAAGTTTAGTTTATTAGTATTATAAGGTCTTAAGTGGGGGAAACACAAGCACCCAAATGTTTTTAGCTCATTATATTGTGGTCTGATTCCATTAAGTTTTTCAAATGGACTTAACCCTTGAATTACCTTAGAGGGTAATCTGTTGATTAAGTGTACAGCAGTACTAAATGAATCAGGCCAGAATTTTAAGTTCATTGATGCTTGAGCTAATAATGTGAGACCAGTTTCAACAATATGCCCGTGTTTCCTCTCAACCAAACCATTTTGTTCTGAAGTGTATGGACATGTGACTCTATGAACTATTCCTTTTTTGCCAAAATACCCACTAAGAACTTTAAATTCACTTCCACCATCAGTTTGAATTATTTTTACTTTAGTGCCTAGTTGTTTTTCTATCATGGTTATAAAGTGAACAACTGTGTTTGAAGCTTCAGACTTGTTTTTTTAAAAATATATCCAAGTGTGTCTTGTATTAGCATCAACAAATGATATATAATACTTATATCCATAATCTGAATTTATGGGTGCTGGTCCCCATAAATCAGTGGCAATTAAATCCAAAGGTTTACTATAAGTGGTTTGAGATAATGCAAAGGGCAATTTATGGCTTTTGCCCATTTGACAGTAAGTGCACACATATGGTTCAACACACATACTAAAAGGAATTTTATTCTCTACTAATACTTGTTTGACAACTTTTGCATTAGCATGTCCTAGTTTTCTATGCCATAAATCAAAAACATTCTTATTCTCAATACTATTTGATACATCCAACAAATTACAATGCCTTCTATTGATCTCATTATTATCAGCATTATTTGAGATACTAAACTTATATAGACCGTTTTCAGCTTCTCCCTACAATAAAACTTCTTTGGTTAGAATGTCTTTCACCAAACAATATTGTGGAAAAAATTCAAAATAGACCTTGTTGTCAGTGGCAAATTGAGATACACTAATGAGGTTTTTTTTAATGTTTGGTACTCTTAACAAGTTATTAAGGTACAATTGTTTCTTACCTTTGATGTGTGTTTTACCTATATGTGTGATATTAATACACTTACCATCCCCTAAACAAATAGATTGGTTACCTGAGTACTCCCTTTGTCCCAAGTTCAGATTCTCTAAGTTGTGTGTAATGTGATTTGTTGCCCCTGAGTCTGGGTACCAGCTTTCATCTTGTATGCTTCCTGTCCCGGCCATTTCATTTATGTGAGCACTTGGATGTTGACTTTCTTGACTGACCTGAGACTGAGCTAAATTTGCATTAGCATTCTGATTTCTTTGATTGTAGTTGTTGCCATTCTGGTTTCTTTGATTGTAGTTGCTGTTGTAGTTGCTTCCCTGATTGCTACTTTGTCCTGGTACAAAGTTTTGATTATATCTAAAGTAGCATTTAGAGGCAATGTGACCAAGTTTTCCACAAATTTGACATTTTGGCCTCGAATTGTTATTCCACCTTCCTCTCCCCCTTGATCTGTTAGAGAAACCTCCTCTTTGATTAACTTGTTCTGGTTTGTTGTCTTGACTTTTGTTCCTTGAGTTAACAGCAATGTTAGCAGATAGATCAGCATTTAGAGCTTTTCTATTATCAATTCTGGCTTCGTGAGACAACAGTATAGCATGAACTTCTGTGACCGATGGTAAAGTTTCTTTAGAGGATATTACAGCAATTACTGCCTCGTACTCTTCTGGCAGACCATTAAGAATAGTGAGAACTTGTTCAGTTTCAGTGACCTTGTGTCCTGCTGCACTTAGGGCATCACAAATACTTTTAATTTTAGCAAGATAATCTCTCATGTTTGCTTCACCTTTTCTTGAATTCTGCAGTTCTCTCTTATGGTGCATAATTTTGGCAGCAGACTGTGTGTTAAACACTCTCTCAATTGTACTCCAGATTTCATTGGAGGAATTGCATCCAATTACTTGAGGCAATAGTTTCGTACTTATAGATGACAACAACCATGAACTAATTAGTTTATCTTGTCGTTGATATGTAATGAATTCTTGATTAGTAATCATCTTGTTGTCTTTGTCAGCAACATACTTTGGGGGGATAGGAGATGTACCAAGAACAAAGCCTTCGAGACCATACCCATAGATGGCCGTCTCGATTTGCAGCTTCCACAGCAGGTAATTGTCTTCTTCAAGATGAGCAGTGATCAGTTGAGTTTGAGGACTAATGATCGTTTTAATGAGTTTTTCAGTGACTTCTGAACTTTGCTGATTAATAGTAGTTGTATTTTCAGATTTTGCTGAGTCTTCCACCATGATGACTGGCTTCGAACCTTGAACAGCAGATATGATAAGATGAGCAATCCACTTGTGGCCACAAGATATTCAAGAAACACCGATGAATGGGTTTTCTTGAACAAGCAAGATATGGGTATTGGTCAGAAGGCGAGATCAATAAGTGGGACTTGATCACTTTTCTTTTTTTCTGAGGGGAAGTCAAATCTTTACAGCCAGATGATCGAGTTATGGACGGCACGGTGATGGGTTTCCTTGCAACCAGATTCGAAGTCTTGGATGGCAAGAAGAAATAGTCTCTTGCAACCGAACTCGATTAGCCTTGGAGGAAAGAATTTGAATTGCTTTCTTTTTTTCTTTTTGTGATCAAGTTTCCTGAACCCAGATGATGAAACTTTTCTGATGGGATGAATTCGAAAAAAAAGAAAGATGAATTGATGAGAGGATTCGCCTAAGATGCCGTTTGGCTGAGGCTCTGATACCAAGAAAGATTTTAAACTTGAAAGAGAGAGCTAGGGTTTCATTGATGAAGTTGTTTTTAATCAGAATAATACAACCGTTTGTAAACAACGATATATATAGAGAAAGAAAGAAATAAACAGATGGGCTGAACTGGCCCAATACCCAAACAAAAGATAATGCCCGTTAACATAAGTCGGGTGCACAAATACAACTGGGTAAAGCGTTATTTCTAACTGTAATATCTCATGAAACATAAATTCAAAAAATAAAATATGTATACTTATATTTTATATCAAATAAGTTTAATATGGAAATTAACATACTAAGTATATACATGGTGGATATAAATCTCAACATGTATATATTGTCCATGTTCACATCACTCATGCTATACATTCCACATGCACGTCCTATCATTTATATATGAACATATTGAATATGTTCATTCTCACTCACATATCATCTTGAATTAATATAGATTAATTAATTAATTAAGATATAAACATTGGAATGAGAAGAGGTGCTTAATTGAGAATTAATTGGAAATTAAAATGGGAAGGTTGAAGAGAGAATGAGAAAGGTTTCTATTATCTCCATAAACCATTATCTCTCATTCATTTCTAATTAATTTTCTCTTTCTCTTTTCTTAAATCATCCTTGACTGTCGCTCCTTCTCTTTATCGTACATTCACATTAAATGTATTTAATTAATTAGATTAAATAAATAAAGCAAAATATTCAAATGAACTATGATTTTGTTGAACAACTAGTTTGGATCTAGTATTAGATATTATATTCCATATGCCGTTAAGATCCAGATGTTTTTTTTTCCGGAAATTTAATCGTTTTACTCGTTGTGAGATAGATTGGTTCCTTCAAAGTATCCATGTCACGTTTATAAGTTGAAAATGCACTTTAGGATCTACAACAAGCACCACGTGCTTGGTTTGAATGACTTAAAAATCATCTTATTAACTTAGGATTCGAGATAGGAAAAGCAGACACCGCATTATTCATTAAATGAAAAGACAATGATATTTTAGTAGAGCAGATTTACTTGGATGGTATCATTTTTTGTTCAACCTTATGTGACGAATCTGCAAATATTATGTGAAGCGAATTCAAAACATTACACATTAGTGAACTAATATACTTTCTAGGTTTGCAAGCTTGTATGAAGCGAATTCAAAATATTACAAATGAGTGAATTAACATACTTTTTAGGTTTGCAAGCTAAACAACTGGATAGTTTGAGTTTTTTCATCCATGAATACATCAATCGCTTACTTAATTGATCTTCTTAATTTTTTGTTACAAGCGATAATTTTCATCTTATTTTTTTATTTTTCAAAGATAATAAATGTTTAAATTTTATAAAAGTATTCTTGTAAGAGTAAGGGTTGTATTTGGAATTCGAATCCACAATCTCTAGAACATAGTCTAAAATGTCATATTTTTTGTCATTTGAACCAGTGGTCTTTGACTTGTAATGATTTTTTTTATATAAAACTGATAATCATTTTGTGAAATAATAAATGAGCGTGTGTATTATTAAGAAAATGGAACCTTGTTTAAATTGGACCCTGAGTCATCACATTGGCATCCTAACCCCAGCCCTTGTTCACAAAAAAGGTGTAACCATTTTGGGTGGGGAAAAAAATCAGGAAATTATTGTCAAGGACAAAATTTCTCAGCATTTTATCCTCAAGGACAAACCTTCAGCATTTTAGCATGAAGGACAACTTTTTTTAGGTATCAGTTTTTACAGTTTTAAGGTATCGGTTTGTAGTTATCGGTAGCAGTTTTTAGGTATCAGTTTTTAGTTCGGTAGCAGTTTTGGAAGAATGTTTGTCCTTATGAATAATTTTGAAAGAATGTTTGTCCTTATGAATAATTTTTATGAGAATGTTTGTCCTTGTGGTTAAAATATCGATGTCATGTCCTTGAGGCTAAAAATATACAAATTTTTGTCCTTTAAATTAATTCTACGTCTGCAATCTTATCACTTGAGTTTGACTATTTTGGGTGGAAAAGCCACATAAATATAAAAATATCTTATTTAATCTTTAATATCTTGTTTACAATAAAGCGTCAATATGTCAAGGTCCCACAAATGAACTTTTATTCGCACGCAAGCATTCCGTGGATGAGGCTCCTAGTTGGCATTGACACCACTGCAGACATTTATTAAGCACAATTTTACGTCTTCACCCTTCTAAAACATACTAATTACCGTATTCCAGTGATACAATTACAGGTTCTTCCATATATAATACAATTTCATCAATTAGTTTGGGTGAAAATGTACAAAAATATTTAGGAGCGCATAAAGACATACAACATCTCCGCCTTACTTTTCTCTCCAATTAGGAGCATTTATCATCTAACATTAATTTGTTTTCTTGCATGCCCAGCTCTCTTCTGCCGAACTATGAATCTCTTTGCTTAACCTTTTGTCTACGTGGTTGTTTACAAGACATATTACTTATCCTCCCAATTTTCCTCAAAATCTATTCAAATAATATTTCATAGGCTTACCTTTTGGCCTTTTTCTGGCTGTAGATTAGATTTTTTTTATTAGATTTTTTTTCTTGGGTGTGCCAGTTCTCAAAAGATTGGATCTTTTTTTTGTACCTGGGTCTGAAATCAAGTTAATTCGATCTTTGTTTTTCATACCTTTTTGCTGTATTCAACGAACAGTTGTTTGTTTCTGGTTGAGATTTGAATTGAGTGAAAAAGCTTCATTATCGAATTAAAATTCGATGAAGAGAGGAAAAGAAGAGAGCAGGAATAGTGAGCCTTTGTTTCCTAGACTGAATGTAAATGATAGAGAAACAGGTGGCCCGAGAGCTCCTCCTAGAAATAAGATGGCTTTGTATGAGCAGCTCAGTGTTCCATCTCAAAGACTCAAGTCAACTCCTAGTCAGGTTTGTTTTCTAATTTTTCACAATTTCTCATTATTGTTTTCATGGTTTATTTTTGTTATGGTGAAATTATTTGCTTGGATTATGGTGTATGCTCAAAGATTTATAGTCAATTTAGATTTGCTGGTCTGTTACGCTTAAGTTGCTTGGTTATGTTGCCTCCTTTTGTTTCTGCTTATTATACCTATATTATTATATACTTTTAATAGTTAAATTAGCAGGCATATTAGTTTATGGTTTTGCTACTGTTTGTATACGGGTAGTTTATCACCACAGACATAGGATGCTATAAGCTTTTGATTTCAGATATAGGCAGGTTTCAATTATGTAAACTTCAAAGCAGTATGTTTTGTGAATAATCTGACTAAGAACTTGTATGTATCTATTTATCTTTCAGTTCATGTTCTTATAAGTATTTCAGAAGCTTGCAGAAGTGAGTTACATTGTGACAAGCATAAATGAAATGTGAAATCACATAACATTAAGAGTAGGAAATTTTTTAGTTGTTACTGGATGGAAGTTATATAACAAAATAAAATACATTGAGAATCTGAAATAGGCTAAACACATGAAAATATGGTGCCAATGTAATAAGGGCTTGTAAAAAAGCTCGTAAATACATTCTTTACTTTCAAAATTAAGCTATTTATTGACAGGTAAGATGCATATTATGTCTATTTTAGGGATATGGGAAGAACATGAGCACTTTTACTTCATCTGATGCGCCAATTGCTCCACCTTCTGGACAATTATGTGAAAGAACTCATTTTCAGAGGTTGGGTAATACTACCCTGAGCACTAAAATAATACAATCAGGAAGAACATTCAAAAAAATGTGTAAAGATATTGATGTTATCGGAAATGGGTCATCTAGTAATTCCCATCATCAACATATCCCTTCCGGCGCTAACAAAGCTTATCCTAGAAATGTAGATGATGAAAATGATTTCACAGTGCCAACTTTTTTTCAGTCTGGAATTTCCTCTGCTAAAAACTGTTCTAGTTCTAATCTGAATCATGATGAAAACCTCGATAATGAAAATGGAGTAAGGTGTTTTGTTGAGGTTGATGCAATAGATAAAGGAGATGATTCATGGGTTAGAAAAGAATCTTGTACGAAAGAAGATGCATTTAATCAACAAACTGAAAATAGAGCAACTGAGTTGCAAGTAAATGAGGATGTTGTGATAAATGAAATATACGATGAAAGGGAATCAGACTCCGTCTCGGCCATGACGATATGTCCTGATGATGTTGTTGGAGCAATCGGCCCTAAGCATTTTTGGAAAGCTAGAAGAGCTATTGTCAAGTAAGTAGTCATTAGTTGTTGCTCATTTCTTTTACTAGTGAATTTACATATGATCAATTGGCACCCCATTCACTTATGTGTGGATCATTGTTTCTTGAGCTAGAGAAAAGCTAATGGTGGTGTATGAAAAATTCAAAACATAAAGACAATATATAAGTATGTTTTAAAGCTTTATTTAGGGAGCCCTTTAAGAATTATATCTTCTTCATCGGAAAACACTGCCCAAGTTGTAACGAATATTTTAATTGTCTTTGCAGTCAACAGAGATTATTTGCAATGCAAGTATTTGAGCTACACAGATTGATAAAGGTCTGATACATCCTCAGTAAATTTCAAATCGTTCAACAAAACTCACTTCTAACTGCTTTAAGAAATCACCCTTACAGGTGCAGAAGCTGATTGCTGCATCACCAGACATGATTAAAGTCGATATCGCTATAACTCCATCTCCAAACATCAATTCACCTGAAATTTTCAACAGAAATAAAGAACCAGCCACTATACAAAAAGCTCCATCTCAAAACGTAGAAGCAAACTCAAACCACACAGAAGAGAACGGTAACGTAGAAGACGCTCCTACAAATATGATGACACAGAACCAATGGTGCTTCCACCCTAACCTAAACCAGTGGCTGATGCCCATAATGTCCCCATCAGAAGGACTTATTTACAAACCATACCCTTCTGGTCCTTACCTGCCTCCTTTCTACAGTGACCCTAATCAAATGAGCTTCCCTATGTTACCATATAATGTTCCATATCAGCAACAGCCTCCAATGTATTATCCAGCTCCTTATGCTCTTCCTTCCACAAATCCAAACGAGCTAGCCAGTGCACAAAAACCTTTGCTTTTCGAGAAACAGACTTCAAATTTGTCGTGTAATTTTTCAAATCCGGTGAGTGAAGTTATATCTGGTCAGGTGCAAGGATCAAGCTGTGTTAATCAAGTTATGAACGCTGTGAATAGTGAAAATCCCAATGTAGTTATCAGGGTGGTGCCACGTAAGGCTGTGTTGGCCAGTGAGTCAGCTGCATGGATTTTCAGGTCTATTCAAGAAGAGAGGAAGCACTGCAATTCATGACTTATGAGATATGAATGTTTGTAGCTGCATGGTATTTTTATAGTTTGGAAATGTTATAGGCTGAGCTGACTAAAGAGCTTGTAAGAGTATTTACCATTGTTGTGGATGTATTTTGGATGTGTTGTTATAAGCATGAATATATTGTAATTTGTTTGTTGTTGATCCTGTTTTCCTTCTGTCGTTGTATGGTATGTTCTGTTACAATATTTCATCATTTATCTCCCCTTGATGTATTTATAATTTCCAAGTAATAATAAAAGCTGAAGATTAACCCACTTTCATTATACTATTCAAACTTTTGGTCTCCACATTGGCGCTTTTATGAGCAACAATGGAGTTACAACTGTTGAGTGCCAACTAAACTTTTAGACTTCCTAAATATAGCAATATGAGAGATAAAGAGACGCAAAATAGAAACAATGCAGCAAAGCATTCCCTCTTGTTCCGGATCTTAAATTTCATTTGTTCTATTCTATAACCTTATCTTCTTCCTTATCGACAATCTACAAACAAAATCAAAGATTAAGAATTTACTAATCAACCATGGGAAGAAGCATACCTCATCATTCCACATCAAAGTCTTCAATAATGTACAAAGGTTCACCTTTCTTTTTTCTCGTTGCCACCATTGTTGCTTCGCTTGCAATATTCATTGGTCTCTGTGTCTCCCATCACCGTAAATCTTCAGGCCATAAATCAAAACAAACAGCATCTTCTTCTTCTTCTTCATCTTCTTCTCCTTCATCGGAATCATTGAAAAAGACATCAAATGAAAAGACGCATATGCCCACATTGTCACCACCATTACCAAAAGAGAATGTAGAGAAAACGCTACCAACTCCAAGAAGAAAGCTCTCGGCAAGTCTAAGCATGAGGTTTCCAGAAGGATTAGCGAAGATAAAGACACGTGTGAAGAAAGATAAGCAGCATGCAAGTTCTAATGCAGAAGAAGTTGTGAATGAGTCGTTGTGGATGAAGACGATAATATTAGGGGAGAAATGTAGGGTGGATAGTGATGATGAAGACGAGTTGGTGATGTATGACGAGAAAGGGAATAAGAAGAGAAACTATCATCCTAGGACACCGAGGTCTTTGCCTGTTTCTAGAACTAATTCTTTTGCTTTCTCAGAGAGAAATGGTTCTTGAGAATGTCTTAAGCTTCTTCATTTTTCCTTTAAATTGTGAAATCTTGTAGAAATCATGGAGGACATATGTTGTATATGCTACTGCGAGTTACATTAGTCTGTGACATTTCCATTTGCTATCTTTATCGTGTAGTATGAACTGCAGTGGCACTTAAAATCTAGTCAAGTGTAGCAGGGGAAAAAAAAACAAACAGAACTCAGGTAACAGTCATGGTCTATATTAAAGCATCCACAATAGATATTTAACACCAATGCTACAAGCTAAGAAGTTTTGTATATTTGTATACAACAGAAATGTTAGCATACGTATTAAGTGATCCCACGTAAACTAGATGTTTAAAATTACAATTGTGTTTATCAATTTAAGATAAAGCTGTTATAGGAATGGTATCGGTGACTGGTACGAGGAAACCATTACCGTATCGATACTATCGGTAAATCAAATATGGATATCAATACTTTACTGTTACCATTGGCAAAATAATTAGGGATAAGCGTTTGGTTGGTTCGGTTTGTCCGATGATGAAATTTGTTAAACCAAAATAAAACCAATAAAAATGAAAATCAAACTAAATCAACCGAATTAAATTTAGTTGTTTTGATTGGTTATCCAATTTAACCAAACAAAAAACGATTCACATTTTATGTTTGGAATATTCATTGTAATTTGAAATGAAACATAACATATGATTAAAGTACTCTTATTTGTCATTCTTATGCTTTTAAATAGTAATTTAGACATATATATGATAAATAAAATTTATTTAGACCGTTAACATAGTAAAAAAAAATCATTGTAACATCGGTAATTTTGACAATATATAATAAAAGTTCGGGTAATTTGGTTAAGCTGATAACCAAACTAACTTTTCTTATGGATCGCTCATAAACCGATCTAGTTTCAAATCCAAACCAAACCGACCAAAATAAATTGGTTTTGTTGGTTTATTTTGTTTAACCGAATATTGCTCATCCCTAAAAATGATCATTGGTATACCAATATATTGATAAACCGTTGATTGATGATGGTAAATTTACAAATACAAAAAACATTAAAAAATTGCTGTACTGAAACTTCAATAACGATGAAAATTATTTTGTTATCGATTCCAACTCCATTAATTATTATATCAAAATTTTGACTTATTTTACTTGATATAGAGAATTTTCTTGGTTCTTTATGAATTATTTATAATGATATGAAATAATAATTTTGCCAATCTTAGACTTTAAAGCAAGTAATGTCAGAAAAAGAAACATTATAAATAATACTACAAACATTTTTAAAAAATAAGACCTTGGAAATTATTTCATGGTTAGGATGAAATAAAATAGTGAAAAAACAAAATTAATATAATTAGTAAATATACTTTTACTGTTGGTTTTGATATTTTTTTTACCGCTGCATTTACCGTTAGCAATTGTAAATTTACTATTACCATACAAATATACCAATGTATCTCAATATCGATTATCAATTGCTTGGTATTAGTATGAGAATGGTAACTTTATCATTACCATAACAGCTTTAAAGCATGTATGCATGTGGATGGTTCATTAAACAATTACTTAAAAAATTGCTAATATGGAGTAATATTGTAACGACCCGCCCTTTGTAATACCCAGAATCAACGTTGAGTGATAACGTCCGGCTCCTGAATACCACAAAATACAGCCTGTCAGGGTCAAAATAAAAAAAAACTAAACATTACAATGCATAACGACATAACCTCACAACGGAATGATCATATATAATATACTGAATATACATGAGCAATAATATAAACAATGTATAAGAGACTTTACTGATGGAAGTAACTGATGGATTACCGAAAGTCGGAATATAATATCTAATACAGCAAGTCTCGTATATAAATAGCATATCTGCCACTTATTACTACAATATCAAGTATATAGCCAAAGTATCGTTTTCTCCTCGAAAATGCTCCAACTGTCCTCAAAGCGCATCATAAAAAACAATTGACTTTCAAACTATCCAATCGAGTACTCGAGGGTTATCATGACATAGACATACAAAGACAAAACGCATGTCAGGCATGAAACCTGGTGTGAGGGGAACTATCTCAAAATATTGTATATCATAGTTATATACATATAAAGCAAGAAACCACTACGCATAGCCGGTCCTCTCCACAAAAGTGGCTCAAGAGTAACCCGTACTATCGATAAACAAGTAAAGTAATCATGTCTCAAAAGATAGAAAATCATACCATAACCTGCTTTCTCCTGTAATCAACAAGTTAGCACAATTACTAAAGTGTGGCTGACACGTAACAGTATATCATGATATAGGTAACCCAACATAAAAGAGGAAGGATAATATAGATATCATAATATAAGTCCAACACACAGTAAGCAATAATAACTAACTGCTAACTAATAACACACACAATCATAACAAACAATCATAACAATCAAGGACAAACAGAGAATACAGATTGACAATCATCATCGCTGATGGGTGGAGTCCACTAAGGATATCTAACGTAGTAAAATGATACCCATCTAGTGGCCGAAATAAACAGGGTCAGCACTTAACCGTACTATAGACCTCGAGCCGTATCCAGTGTGATCGACCTCATAAAGATCTCATAGTGCCCATATCAAAAATACGATTACCCATAACCGATCGATACCCATATTGGATCGCCATTAACTACTAAAGAGAACCATCGAGAGCCCCAACTTTATTGGGACTCCCCTGAAAACCAACTTATCAAAAGAAGTTGGCATGTAGATCATGTTGCAGCACCCGATGATACTACAGAACAGTGTAAGACCTACTCTAGACTGGCATCATAGTCTCTCTCCGCTCCTGCTCTGGAACCGCATATGCAGGTCATGCCTAATTGTCAACAGCTACCAAAGAGATCTATTGAGAGCCACAACTACATTGTGTACTCCCCTGAAAACTAACACTTCAAAAGAAGTTGGCTTGTATGTCCTGTCACAGTACCCGTTTGTACAACGCAATAGTGGGTGACCTACTTTAGACTGGCTCCCCAGTTTCTCTCCGTCCCTGCTCCAGAACCGCGTATGTTGGTCGTGTCGTCTTAATGGTACAATGGATTCACTTTACAAAACCAATATCATCTGATTGTCTATGGATAGACAAATCTGAATTCAAGCTATCCTGTGCTACTGAACTCCACTAGAGCTCCAAAGCCTCATCAAGATAGTATATTCCCGTAACTTTGCCCGAACTCAACCAGAAACTCTTCCGGCTCAAACAATCCGAAGCTAATAAATCATGTCTCTGCCTGAGTCTAAAATCAACTCTTTTCCTTCATGTGCTCCTCCCCATCGTATACGCTCATCGTACGTGACCGTGAAACTGACTGTCGTCCCGATGTTGTATTCAATTGGCTCTTGATCGTCATACTTTCACATCTAATCTCTACTATTATAATGTAAGTTCTGACACTAGAAATTCAACCGTGTCTTTCTGGAATACCGAAAATACCCCGAAGTATTTCCGCATAGCCTCCCAGACCCTTTCCTTCCACAATTTATAAAACTTAGACGTGCTTTCTCTCCCAAATTTACTTCCTATTCGATTCATCTCCACCATCTTCACAAAATCCTTTGAAATTTACCTTTATCTAACTCATCACCGTGCAATCGGCTTCCACCATTATAAAGCCTATCGACACCACCACACTGCATTAGCGTAGCCACTCAAATGCATGTTTCGACCGTCCTTAATTCACTATCGAGCATCAGCACTGATTAAATCAACAGACGTCGGTACCAGAAAGGCGCATGTGCCTTCAGGTGCTTATTTTTGTATATCCTTAAATGTCGATCTTCCTATATATACCTTAGGTAGTACTTCGATAGATTGACTTTGCTATGTACCACTGATAGTTTAATTACGTAAGATTTTGATGTAACCATTGAATAGGCAACTATCATTAATCACCAGTATTAACAGTTGTTGTCTAACATGGACATTTGATATAGCACAGTTTTTCTTTACAAACAAACGAACCTGACCTCTATTAAATGTGCAAATGTGACATTGATTCCAACTAAACTTACCCCTTTTTTAGTCCAAAATGTTGTTAACATTCACAAAATAACTATATGGCACTTGATTCGATGAAATTTAACTTATATAAGGACTTTTACTTTTTGTGATGTATTCTACATCTTTAGGTGTTAAATCAGTGAATAAAATTTATCATGCTCGCAATGTGTATTACTTCACCATTTATTTTTACCCTTAGTCCAACTATATGGACCACTTATGATGGTATGTTTGGGTTTCTTCTCCTTACAGGCTTAGAAACTAAGGTAGTGTTTGGTTTGTTATTTTTAGTTTTGGGTTTTCATCCATACAAAAATGCAGATGACGCATGTATATTGCCGAAAATGACCAATTTAGAAAACGAAGTTGTTGGAAACAATGGCTATCTTCGGCTGAGTCGTGGACAAGTCACTCTCTTGAAGACGTTTCGGCGATCTGCTCAAAGGTGCAAGCAGTTCGTCTCTATCACCGCCGCCTCTAGGATAAAACAGCCTCTCGAAAGTTTTGTGGTATCGGTTCGTTTGCACGGACGAAACGATTCTGGTTGCACTCAAAAACTCGTTGCTCGATTATTCTTTTTTTTTAAAAAGGAAAAATGTTGTTCTTTTTAGTTTCGTCTTGGCATCTGTTAAGAAGACGGAAGAGCAAAAGAACGTTGCTGAATGGGGAGATACGTGGTCTTGAAAAACGGATCTGATAAATACCGTGTCAAAAAAATAAATAAACGTTACGTAACGTTCTTCAATACGGGCTTCTTACCGTTCCAGCCCGGTCAGAAAACGGTAAATAAATTTATACCAAAAATATAAGTATTACACCACTACAAGCCCGAACCCGAACCCGAGCCCGGCCCGGGTCGGGTCGGGTCGAGTCGGTCGGTCGCGCGCGTGTGTGGTGGTCAAGCATGGTCTCCCTCCTCACAAAAGAGCATCATTGGGTGCCCAAAGGGCCCAACTTAGCTTCAAAGAATCAAGTATAAATACTTGATTCTTCTATATAATCCCACAATGTGGGACTATTCATATTCCCATAGGAGCCATATCATACTTAGTCAAATTTTTAAGAATTCATTCATAAGTAAAAACATTTCCAACAATCCCCCACTTGAATTTTTAAAACTTATTTCGAGCAATTTCTGAAAACCATAAGATTGTGCATAAACAAAGGTGTCTTTCGACTTGAACCTTTGCATAGTGGATAAGATTCAGTTTTTACTAGAGTGACACGTGGTCTTGAACTCTATTCCTGACATCAGACCACACACAATCTTTCTAGAGTGCAATCAAGTAAGCCCGTGCATTTATGGCCATGCACGTCCATCCCAGTTTAGTGAATGCTCTAGGAGTTTTGCCCAAAAATCCATAGGAAACGGCCAAATTTCCACATTCACACAGGTGAGTCTATCAAGAGTACTCCTGAAGGTAGGTACTCCACTCCAAATGGAGTATAGATCTCATTAAGAGTTTCTATTAACTCAACCTCTAATCACTTCAGGAATATATGCTTTTATATACATGAAAAATAGCATATTCAACTCATATCACTACACAACTTGTTCTTACCCATTGAACCTAGTTCTTGGGATCTCCAGTCAGTAGGTCGGGTTACTATTGTGCGTGACTCAACAATCTAAGGGCAATAGTCCCATTTTTCTAGAAGTTGTAAAGACTTTCTCTCTGGCCAGTCCTTTCGTCAAAGGATCTGCCAAATTCTCCTCACTGCGTATATGATCCACTCTAACAGCTCCTGAAGAGAGTAGCTCTCTAACAGTGCTGTGCTTACGACGTATCTGTCGTCTCTTATCATTATAATAACGGTTCTGTACTTTTGCAATAGCCGCGGTACTATCGCAATGAATCAACACAGCTGGTATCGGTTTTTCCCATAAGGGAATCTCAGCTAGCAGATTTCTTAAATACTCTGCTTCTTCACTAGCTGTAGCTAGTGCTATCATCTCAGACTCCATAGTAGACTGAGCCAAAATTGTCTGTTTCTTGGATTTCCAAGAAACAGCTCCTCCAGCAATGCTAAATATATAGCCACTAGTTGCTTTTGAATCATCAGATAAAGTATTCCAGTCTGCATCGGTGTAACCTTCAAGCACAGCTGGAAACTTTTCATAATGTAACCCTAGGTTCATGGTTCGTTTTAGGTATCTCATGACCCTCTCAATAGCATGCCAATGCTCTATACCAGGTCTACTAGTAAACCTGCATAATAATCCCACGACATAGGCAATGTCGGGTCTAGTACAATCAGTGGCATACCTAAGGCTGCCAATGATGCTCGCATAATCAGACTGTCTTACACCTTCACCAGTGTTCTTGAATAGCTTTACACTAGGATCATATGGTGTACATGCAGGTTTACAGTCAAAGTAATTGTATTTCTTTAAGATCTTCTCAATATAATGAGATTGATCCAAAGAAAGTCCCTTATCAGACCTAGTAATCTTAATACCAAGGATTACACTTGCTTCACCTAGATCTTTCATATCAAAGTTGGCACTTAACAAAGATTTAACAGTGTTTATGGCATGAATGTTTGATCCAAAAATAAGTAGATCATCTACATACAAACATATTATAGTGCAAATGTCATTTTCAGATTTATAATAAATGCATTTGTCACTTTCATTAACTTTGAAACCATTTGAGATTATTAAGTTATCAAATTTTTCATGCCATTGTTTAGGTGCTTGTTTTAAACCATATAAAGATTTATCTAATTTGCAAACTTTATGTTCTTGACCATGAATTACAAAACCTTCCGGTTGGTCCATATAAATTTCCTCTTCTAATTCACCATTTAAAAAAGCAGTTTTAACATCCATTTGGTGTATAATTAAATTATGAATAGATGCTAATGAAATTAGTACTCGAATGGATGTGATTCTAGTTACGGGTGAAAAAGTATCAAAAAAGTCTACATTTTCTCTTTGCCTAAAACCTTTAGCTACCAAACGGGCTTTATATTTATCAACTGTGCCATCAGGTTTTAGTTTCTTTTTAAGTACCCATTTACAGCCTATAGACTTACAACCAGGTGGTAAATCTACTAAGTGCCAAGTCTTATTGGATTCCAAGGAATCCATCTCATCATTTATAGCATCTTGCCAAAAATCGGCATCTAATGAAGATAAGGCTTCTTGGAGGTTTGTGGGATCCTCCTCTATTGAAAAAATGCAAAAGTCTGAGCCAAAGTCTTTATCAACTCTTGCTCTTTTACTTCTTCTAGGTTCAATTTCAGAAGATTCATTAAGTTCTGTTCTAATAGGCACGATGTTATTTGACGTGCCCCCACTATTCCTTAATTTAAAAGGAAACTTAGTTTCATAAAAATCAGCATCATTAGATTCTACTATATTATGTGTATTCAGGTTATAAAATCTATATGCTTTGCTGTTAACAGCATAGCCAATAAATACACATTCATATGCTCTACTAGCTAATTTTATTCTCTTAGGGTCAGGTATACGAACATATGCCAAACATCCCCAAGTTCTAAAGTAAGATACATTTGGTTTATAATTTCTTAAAATTTCAAAAGGTGAAATCTTACTTTTTGATTTAGGGATTCTATTCAATACATAGCATACAGTCAATAAAATATCCCCCCACCAATGTTTTGCTGCACCCGAATTTAATAAAATAGCTACAACTAATTCAGTAAAGGTCCTATTTTTTCTTTCAGTTTTACCGTTCATTTCAGGTGAATAAGGTGCAGTTCTCTCATGAATTATACCATGCAATTTATAAAAATCAAGAAAAGGACTAGACTCATATTCGGTTCCTCTATCACTACGAAGTCTCTTAATTTTCTTATTAGATTGATTCTCGAGTTCAGTTTTAAATAATTTGAACATATCAAATGCATCACTTTTATTTTTCATAAGATATACATAAGTGAAATCAGAGCCATCATCAATGAAAGTGATAAAGTAACGGTGTCCGTGTCTAGTCAAAGTGCCATCAAGCTCACATATGTCAGAATGAATTAAATCTAAAGGTTCAGAGTTTCTATCAACTGATTTATGGGGTTTCTTAGTGATTTTTGCTTGACTACAGAATTCACACTTATCAAATTCAGATTGTGACATTTTAGGAATCAAATCTAAGATGCTCATATTATGAATAATGCGTTTGTTAACATGACATAATCGAGAGTGCCAGATATTAAAATCAGATAACATATAAGCAGAACTGGTTACTTTATTAGATTCAACATTCAGTTTAAACATACCCTCACAAGCATAACCCTTCCCTACAAACATCCCCTTATGAGTCAAAGTGTACAAATCAGCCCCTATAACTTGAGTAAAACCAGCCTTATTAAGGAGAAAACCAGAAACCAAGTTCTTTCTCATCTCTGGAGTATGCATTACATCTTTCAAAATAACTGTCTTTCCAGAGGTAAACTTTATTTCCACATTTCCAATGCCAGCAACAGTAGTGGTGTGAGAATCTCCTAGTAGCACTTTCTGATCATCAGCAGCCGTGTATATGCTAAACATAGCACGATCATAGCAGACATGGCGGGATGCACCAGTATCTACCCACCAACCCTCTGATCCACCAACTAGGTGAATCTCAGAAATCATAGCCGTAAGAGGCTCTTCAGTCAGGTTAGCCTGCGGTGCAGGGCCTGGTCTGTTCCTACACTTGCGTGCCATATGACCTGGTTTTCCACAGTTGTAACACAGAAACAACTGTCCAGAATCATTCTTTTGGGTCGGTTTTTGCTGTGCCTTTTGGTTCCCTTGCGGGTTCCAATTCTGTTTGTTGCGGTTGCGGTTCTGATTCTTAAAGTTTTTCGGATTCGGTTTCAGAACCGCGGGCTTGGACCTTTTAGTGTTGTTGTTTGTGACAACAAGCACTTCCTCTTTCTGGTCTTGCTTACGAGCCTCCTCCTCAATACGGAGGCGAGTAATCAAGCTCTCTAAGGAAAATTCCTTAGTCTTGTGCCTAAGCACATTCTTAAAATCTTTCCAACCTGGGGGCAATTTATCAATAATAACAGCAATCTGAAACTGTTCATCCAAAGTCATACCTTCGAAGATGATCTCATGAGCAATTTTCTGTAGCTCATGAGATTGCATCTCTACTGACCTGTCATCTGTCATCTGGTATTTGAGGTAGCGACTGACTGCATACTTCTTTGCTCCAGCCTCCTCAGTGTCATACTTCTTTTGCAGCGCTTCCCAGATCTCTTTGGCTGACTTGTCAGAGTTGTAGTAGTCGTAGAGGTCATCACTGAGGCCGTTGAGTATGTAGTTTCGGCACATGTAATCTTGTTCTGTCCAAGTGTGCAACTCCTTTGATTTTTCTGTCCAGGCTCGCATCTGATCAGTGTCTGCTTCGTCTGGTCTATCGGGTAAGTGCGGTTTGTCGGTTGTTAGCACAGCCACCACTTTTCTGGTTGTTAGGAAGAACTCCATCTTCTGTCTCCAGCGTTTGAAGTGGAGGCCCTCGAATCTGAATGGGGCAGCAGAGATCATGGAGACCTGGAAGAACGAAGCGGGAGCAGTAGGATCTAGATCTGCAGCGGAAGCCATTGGTGTCGGCACGTCTTCAAATTGTTGGAAACAATGGCTATCTTCGGCTGAGTCGTGGACAAGTCACTCTCTTGAAGACGTTTCGGCGATCTGCTCAAAGGTGCAAGCAGTTCGTCTCTATCACCGCCGTCTCTAGGATAAAACAGCCTCTCGAAAGTTTTGTGGTATCGGTTCGTTTGCACGGACGAAACGATTCTGGTTGCACTCAAAAACTCGTTGCTCGATTATTCTTTTTTTTTAAAAAGGAAAAATGTTGTTCTTTTTAGTTTGAATGGGGGGATACGTGGTCTTGAAAAACGGATCTGAGAAATACCGTGTCAAAAAAATAAATAAACGTTGCGTAACGTTCTTCAATACGGGCTTCTTACCGTTCCAGCCCGGTCAGAAAACGGTAAATAAATTTATACCAAAAATATAAGTATTACACCACTACAAGCCCGAACCCGAACCCGAGCCCGGCCCGGCCCGGGTCGAGTCGGTCGCACGCGCGCGCGTGTGTGGTGGTCAAGCATGGTTTCCCTCCTCATAAAAGAGCATCATTGGGTGCCCAAAGGGCCCAACTTAGCTTCAAAGAATCAAGTATAAATACTTGATTCTTCTATATAATCCCACAATGTGGGACTATTCATATTCCCATAGGAGCCATATCATACTTAGTCAAATTTTTAAGAATTCATTCATAAGTAAAAACATTTCCAACAGAAGTTAACATACAAAATAGAAAACAATTTTTTTTTATTTTCCATGTTTTGGAAAATAACACAAGCACATGAAACAATCCATTCTTTCGTCGTCCCTGTATCCCCTTGGTCATTCCATCCTTCTTTCTTTCATCCCATCTGTCGTTCCTTCATTCTTCTCATATTTGATATACATATTGAAAACCGAAAACACAAAATTCGTTTTTAAACCAAACATTACCTAATTTTTTTGACATACATACGTATAGCCCATTTCATTGGTTATACACATCTTTTTGCATAATTTATGTATTGTTAATTTGCCACTTAAGGTTGAGATAGATTGCATTGTTATTATGTTTAAATTTTTTTTATATGGAATCTCAAATGCATTTTTTCTAAGCTTAGCGAGATTTTTTTTCTATTTTAGAAACCGTGTAATATTATTATTATTGCTAAAATTTTGTGTCATATATGTTTTATAAATTAAGTAACAAGTTACAAAAGAGACATGCCTGATAGTTTCAACCTATAGTTAGCTGAAATAAAGAATGAACATAAAATACAAATTTTGTGTCTATGAGTTAATTACACGTTTAAAATGCTTTTAGAAAGATAGCTGCATGACATTAGGGAACTTGGATAAATACAATTACACTTTATTTTTAAGTAACTGATTTTGAAAATCATTATTTGAAATACCATCCGTATGCACCCACTTGACCCAGTGAGCTATCTAGATTCTATAAGACCACATAAAATATATGTGCTAAAAAAGCGTGTTCTAGAATTTTCTAAATGCTCAAATGGTTCCCATATTCATTCATGTGTGTTTGTTGGTGTCTTCATGTTTTTAATGCATTCAAGCAGTTGTGCTTGGTGCCTTCCGTGCCTTGTAACTTTAATAGTTTTTAGAGAAACGTTCTCATTAAGGTTTTAGGAATCTGTGTTTAATTACCATTATACTAATCAGAAACGTTAATCATTGTATATCTATAAATATTTGATAGTGCGGATATATGTATTGTTATGCATAATTATACTAGGTGATTATTTGTGTAATAGTATATACCACATCCAAGGTTCTAATCTTATTGGATACGTTAGCAATAATGAATTTTGATGCATATTATAGACGACATATTGCCATTAATCAATTCTCATACACATATCATTGTAAATACATCATTAATTAAGATATTTATTTATAATAATCTCAATACTTTATTTTCAATGTGTAATAACATATACTCATCGTTACATTATCTGTATACACCACCATATTCATCATAAGCAAAGAATCAAAAAACCATGCCATACTATGTATATGTACTGTGGACTGAAATTTCAATATTGGGAATTTATAGTCTAACGCCCCAGTTTAATTATGAAGCCACATAGTTACTTGCTTTGATATTTCATTCTCAAAGGTAAACAATGGGTCCATCATCTTCTAACCATTTTGTTTACTTTGACATCTCATTCTCAATATTACCAAATATACTTGATTATCGTTCAACTATTTAGTGTGAGTGGTTTTTTTTATAACCTTCCACATACTCTGAAAAAAATGGATTAGTTTTTCCATGGTCATAAGAATCCAAGTCACTCAATGTTCTAGACTAACAAATATCGTTAGAATTCATGTTTGAGTTTGAACATTATTAGTAGATATTTGCATGAGGTATGATAGGCGGTTAGGTTTATATGTAGCTAAGTTTTTTTTTAAATTTATTGTTAGTGTGTTTTATAATTGTACAACTTCAAGTAAAAGCTTTCAATATCTAATTTGTTCATGACAATGTTTGCATTTACATGACCATAATGATGCTAAGGCCTATAATTTTATGGTAGCATAACATATTTCTATTGTAGATTGATGCTTTTATTCTTGATATCATGTAGGTAGCTGTACTTCACCCATTTCGGAGATTCTTAGTCGGTTATATGATTTATTTTTATTAATATCCTTATGTGTACAACTATTTGAGAGACTATTGAACCATTGATGCACTTGGTAAACCAACAGTATCTGCTTGGTTTAATGCATATCAACATTGTAGCTACCCGTGAACATATTAAAAATTATTTTATGTATTTATTTATTTTTTACCAATGCTAAGTCAAGCAGCTAAGGTGTGAATGTCATGAGATTGCTCGAGTGAGTGGTTTCTACAGGCATGAGCCAGCTACGTCTCACTTGGAACTGTATTTTCAAACTTTTCTTATTTTTTCTTTCGTAGTTTACAACCAAAGTGGATGGAAGGTCGATAACAATCAAACAAAGTGGTAAACTAAGAACTATACATAATTAGTTTAGGCATAAGAATTTTGACAAAAACTACAACATAGTTCCAAGTAAATCATTGAAGAATACCAAAATTATCTCATTACAATTTCGTAGAATTTTATCATAGAAATATACATCTTAAGAGCTAAAAAACTCGATTTGTTTGGAGTTACACATATGGATGTTTGCCATTGGAGGGAGTAGACAATTTCATGTACGGAAGTGGTTGTGATGAAGATTATTGTAACGTGGTAAGAGAATTTTATCAAAAATTGCAAGCACTGGCTGGTAATTGAACTAAACTTTGTCTTGAATGAGAACAGCTTATGGAAATGCTTATGATATTGTGCATCAGGTCATTTAGAAGCCAAATGTATTTGATAATCACTTGAATATCATCTATAGTTTGGACTACCATCATGGTTTATGCCGTATTTGTTCTATTAACTTAACTAATATTTTATATATCAATTGCATGCAATCTGCTTGGTAGCATGTTTCTTATTTTCTTTCAACCTTTTTGACATTTATTTCTTCTTTTTTCTTTTTGCCTATTATTATAATATTTAATTGCAACTTGCAAAGATGAGAAGTTCACTATACCGTCCTATTCTTTACTTTCATGGATTGGTTATCGATGTTACCATCTCTTTCACTCTAGCCTTAGATTCGAAGCCGACTTTGTATGTGGAAAAAAAAGCTTAGTTGTGCCAGTTAAAGTAAATTTGTTTTTGGTCCATTCTCATTTTTTAAGGTTCTTGAAATGCCTATTGAATGTATAACTTAATTATATGCATAATAATGCGTAGGTGATATATAAAATACATTAATAATTTTCTACCATATAGATTGATCGGCATATATACAATTATTAATATATTATATTCAAAATAATAAAATGCTAGATATTTTATCCTATGAAGACATGTTAAAGTAGTTTCAATTTTTTGTGAGTGCTTCTCTTTCATTGTTCCCTACTATTTCAACCATAAACACGTATACTTTCAGTTTTGCCTATGTGTGATTATTGGTAGTTCTGGTTTGGGTGTTTTAGGATCAGACTTGAGTTCATATGATTGTCCTTAGAATCAAATGAACTAAATGTGTCATATTTAGTTGGCATTATAGTCGGAGGGAGGGATTTGTTTTCATTGTTCCCAAGATAAAATGAAGTCTTTGGAAATAAAGCATGCTGAATTATTTTTCCCAATTGGTATGTTATCATATATATGCACTTGATAGTTAATATATTCCCCGGGGAAAACACATTTATTCAATGACAGAATAATTCTTAAGTTAATGAAAGATCTGATTGTTTGTGAGTTATATATTTTTAACACAATTACTTACTGATTTCAAAGTTTTATTACAGCTGACCTTGACACTACACCAAAACAGGTGATTCCCAACGAGTATAACTGTCGCAAACAGTTTCAGCAACGCTTATTACCGTCGCTGTAGGGGCGTCACAATTTATTGCCAACGCTTATAAGCGTTGGGGAGTTTAGTTTCCCAACGCTATTAAGCGTTGGAAGGTTGTATTCGCCAACGCTTATAAACGTTGGTGTATATTATTTAGCAACGCTTATAAACGTTGGCAAATTAACCATCCAACATTGTTTAATTTTCTATGCTGACGCTTATAAGCGTTGGTAAATTTTAATTGCCAACGCTTATAACGCTGAAATATTTTCATTCTCAATATAGTCAATTATTTTAACATTAATAAACAATTAATAACTAACATGATATGCATTATTATACTACATTCAATAGGAACCCAAAATTTACAATATTCATGATCAAATAACAACATAAATTTCATAGTCAACTACTTCATAACAATGTCAACTACTTCATACCAAGTACAATACATAATTAAGTTGGTTAATTCAATACATAATCAACTACTTCATAACAATGTCAACTTCCTCTTTTTTTTTCCACTTCCTCTAGAAGTGCCTGCATTTAATATTACGAAAAGTGGCTCACTGTCCCGGCACCAACTTTTCCAGATCAACAGTCCAACATTAGTGACTCGTACATTCAACTTCCTGTAGATTATCAAACTAGTGGGTTAATATTACAATTAAAAATCCGCAAACCAAAATGTTGTTAGATGGGGATATTTAGCTATTATTTGACCAAATTCATGTGGAAAATTATAAAATGACAACATAAAGACCCTGCCAAACATGGACTGCAAACTTATAACATTCCTTTCAACCTGATCCCATGCATTAAATCGTTAGATTATCAGTCAGTGCCCACAATTATGAGACTATTAACTTCACTCACTTTGTGAATGTCAATATTACACAATGTTTCACACATTCCAATAGAAAAGAAAAAACCTGTAATTTGTATTATTACTTTATAATATGAAAAAGTCAATTCAAGCTTGTGTCATTCGCCTCAGTTCAAACTGAGGCATTGCCTCCCTCCTCCCTCCCACACACACACACATGTGTTGTATTATATAATATCCATATTACCTCGTAAACTGGTTATATGTTGAAGGAAGTTGATTCTTCTCCTCTGGGGATGTACAAGAGTTAAAAAAGTTCAATTCCTGCTCTGCTAGTCAAAAGATGTATAGCAAAAACTCTTCTTTCTCTGTGCAATATAAACTTGTGAAGACAAAAATAAACAAATTTTCTTTTACTTGAATTACATCATCAAAATGAGATTAAAATGTTTTCTGATTTGATTCGCATAATCAAAATAAGGTACCAAGTCTTTCATTTAAATTGAACCTTCCAACAGGTTATGGTAATAGTTGTATATAATGGAAATAAAGAGAGGAGGACATGAACAGAATAAATAAAGAATAAAGAAGACAATGGGTGCCCGTACATATAAGAAAGAGAGATTGGGAGAGAAAGAAAGAAGAAGAGGAGTGTTCAATGAATGAATGAATGAACCCGACAAATGGGTTACAATAATATTTCATCCAAAGTCTTTAATATTATGACTTAATGTTACAGAAGTACAAATAGAACTAATTTGAATGAAAATCTAGTACAACAAAAGAAAACTGACGTTCTAACCTGTTAGAGTCAATGCATTGTTAGAACTTTTGCTTAAGCACATGTCTGATATGGATCTTATGGTTCTCCAAACTTGCCTCACAACTGCAGTTGTTATGTGAATTGATGCTGTCCACATCGTGCCTGTATATCATAACTACAGTTTCAGTAACTTTTCTATTTACATATACAGGTAAAAATAATCCACATCGCTATCTATATAGCCGAAACATGTGTTTTGGTTTGGCAAACAGTGAATGAATACTATACATTTGTCCTAATTCAAAATTTTGATGTAAACTGAAAAGACACGATGACTGTGCAATTCTCCTCTTTACTTGTACCATTAAAAACTAAATAGTGCCAAACTACCATAACACAATTCAAAACTATACCAAATTTCAAGCTTTCAATAATTACAAAGCTAAAACGATTAATTATAAGACTATGAAAATTAAAACAATGTTACCAGATATCAAAAGTACAAAAATGTTGGCTTAACAAATAGTAGAGAAGGAAAGGATAAATGACTAACCAGGTAATTCAAGTACTATAAGGTTAAGTGATCACACATCATCCAAGCAAAGGGGTGAGCCTTTTAGATAATTCAAAGGCTGAGAGGTCAGATTCCACTAAAAGCATCCACTTAAGCAATAATATTCTAATTTACTTTCTTTACTATAAGGTTTTCTCATCTTAGGAAATCCACTGAAAAGGCAATATTCCTAGACAAAATGTTGGACCAATGCACCTAAACCCTTTTTTGCCAGCTATTGATGAAGAATCAAGAATATGGAATTTGAAAACAAAATCAAAAGCAGTGATAATACGATAGTTATTTCCTTCTAATATAATGCAAATGCAAAAGTACATGGAAGTTGTACCTTGGAGTTGCAGGAAAGGTGCAGCCAGGTTGACCTATAAATTTAAAAGGCAAACAAGCCATGAATATCGGTAATTAATCTTGTTAAAATTAATTGTACCTACGAGAAAGATATGAGTAATTTCTAACAGCTAAATCTTATGTACGGTCTTGTAAAGAAAAACTAGCTCCATAAGTGTTTCCCTCAAAGTAAAAACAAAGATGAAGCATGCAATTAATTAACCTCTGATTTTGGACTTACTTGGATCGGTTGGAGAAAGTTGGGCTGTGCCAGCGAAATCACAAGCTTGTTGATTTTGGGCATTCCTCTGGTAATAGCTATTTGCAGCATATGAGCAATGTGCGAGTACTGTATTAGGATTAAAGCAAGCAAAAGAAAGCACAAAACCAATATGACAACAAATGCCTAAATGGACACAACACTTGCATATAAAATCAATCACTGGAAACAAGAACATCAGCCACGCAATGGGTATTGCTAACCTATACACATATTAATTCTCACACACACACATACACTGACATGTACATTAACACAGCGCCATGAAACTCACATGCACACACTTAACAAAAACCATATCCATATAATTAAAACTTGTAAACATGTTTCTTTGCTTGTAATAATAGATTATATGTAGTATAAAATAATTGATGTTCCATACTATTAGATGACCAAATTAATAAAATCAAGATATGTATCAAATACTTGATATGTATGAACATCAGCAAAGCTAAATATAAGGAAATAAAGGCACGCTAAAATCAAGAAATTCACAGAAATGCAGATAGACTTGTATTACCACACGCAAAACATGGAAGAGCCAAAACCATGCAAGACTCCTGAATCACGGCAAAATAGGAAGCAATAGCAGTTTTAAAAAAAAGATAATCTATCCAAGATGAACCCAAATAAATGCTCAGTAAAACAGGGTAGCAGTAAAAGCAGGGGACGAATAAGAAAAAGCAGAAGACAAAAACTAAACCACTGACACACAGCCATGGGAATTCAAAAGTGGGAAGTCCGCAGATGAATTTAAAAGTGTACAAGAGTAGTGAATCCAAGATATATACATGAAAGTAGCAACTAAATTTAATTCAAAACAGAGCAAACTTAAACATTAAGTGGATATGTGCTCAGACAGCACACTCATATAAACACTGTTCTCTCAAACATTCATAAAATGACTTGCACATTGACATATTGCCCTGACACATGCGTACACACTAACAAACACATATACACACAAGCACCCAAGATCCCCTACCTGCACTCATTCGTACCCGAGCGCAGCACACACTCGAAAAATATAGTGCATAGCAACTTCTAATACACACACACACAAAATGTTCCAATACATAACTATTAATTCATTGGCAAGTACTCAAGGAAAAGCAAAGAAAATCATGGATGCCGCTAAAATCAATAAGAAATGAGTACGCAGGCCAATACAAAACAGCAGAGGCAAAATCAAAGTCAACAAACAACACGGATTTACTCAAACTCAATTTAAACAAAACATAAGTAAATGATAATTCTGTGATTAGCATAGTGCGTGAGTGGCGAACTCACCTTCCCATCATCACGTTCAAACCTAACTCCACCGACTAAGTTGCGGCCAAGGTCAAGCACTGTGCTTCCAAAGTGCTCCTGCATTGAGACTCTCTAGTCGACCACGACACCTACGAACCCAACACGATTTGATTTTTAGAAGAGGTGGGTTGATCAGCACTTTTATTTTGACAAAGAAGATGAAATACGATACTGACTGTTTGCAAATACCCAGTTCAAATGAAAGAAAAATGCTTATGCAAATAGCACTGTTATCAAGAATTGTAACAACTACTCAATATAACAAGAAAATGATGAATTGATTTATAACAAAGATCACAAACTTCAGTTTTTTCAACACAGAAAATATTATAGGCTACTGAAATATATCAAGATAGGCAACTGGCAAATATACGAGAACAAAGAAATATTGATAAGTGAAGATAACCAGAAAAGGAAATTACAGAACAAAACAATTTAGGTGGCAGATTCAAGAACAAGAATTATATAACAATTGAATTATCAAGAATAGTTAATAGCAATGTTATGAACATAATATATGTGAACTAGAGTAATATGTATATAACAGAAAATTATACTCAACAAAGCCTTACAAATCAAGAATTAAGCAATGAGATATGAACAAAGGAATTAAGCAGGATGAATATTGAAGAAGACAAACATCGAGCAACTTGACTACAATAAACTGGTACAAATAAGGCAAACATGAAATATTGTGTATTGTGTAGAAACCCAACTGGCAAAACTGCAATTTAAGATCGAAAAATGAAAAATACCTGATGGAGGCGGTGCTGGAATGAGGTGGAGGCAGAGGAAGCGCCTGAAATCGAAGTCTGCTAGAAGTCGAAGTCGAGAGCGAGTGCTTGCTTGAAGTTGAAGTCGAAAATATGGAGGGGAGATCGAAATTTCGGAGGAGAGATCAAAAATTCGGAGGGAAGAGCGAAAAATCGGAACTGACTGAATTTGGGAAGCGTGGTTAGGGCATGCGTAAGTTAGTTACTCATTTACTGTTTTGCCCTAGCACATGCTAATTAATTTCAATTCAACCTGGGCTTCCAACGTCAACAAGCGTTGGGGTATTTAAAATTGTAAATGTTTACTTTTAGTCACACATTTGCTGAACTGTGATACTTTCTAGTGAGACTAAAATGCAACTCATATAAGCGTTAGCAAATGAAAAAAGAAAGTGTTGCCAAATGACTGTTTTGGTGTAGTGTGAAGTATCCTTGATTGAAAGGAGAAATAACAATGGACAACTGCACATGCGCTAGGTTGTTCATGGTTTTATCTTTGAATGTGTTGGGATTTGGTTGGATGAAGATTTTGTATGTCAAAGTAAAATTATTTTGATTATTCGGCATCTGAAATGTTTATTGGTTATCTTTGAATGTGTTAGGATCTAGTTACATGGTTTTGAGATGCATGTATGTGTTGATTTGTCCACCATAACTTTGAAGTTGAATGACAAAGGGTTGACACTGTTGTTATTTACCCGGGTTTTTGAATGTAAAGTGCAACTGATCATTATATTTTTTAGTTGTATATTGAAGCTCCAAAGTTTTAGAAGGTACAATTTTCTTTTCTTTTTCTTAATGGTGTTAATGACATGTGTTCAGTGTAACGGGATAAGATCGATTTTGAGGCACAATCAAACTCTCAAGATTTTTTTCTCAAAGAATACTCCGTAATAAACTTGACAACATGCTTCTAAAATTGTGACGATTGCAATAAAGATATATTGAACAATGTTATTTCAAAATGAGCATATTGTGGTGGTTATACACATGCATGTATTATGCGTGCTGCTATACTAGTTAGTAATAAGATATATAATATATCTCAATCACTAATGTAATAACAAATTAGACTACCAACAAATCAAACAATCTATTTATCTACCGTTTCAATTCTAATCTAAAATCAATTCAACCAATTAAAAACAATGACATAAAAATATACAATCTAATTCTTTATACCATTCGGTAATTTATAAGATGATCCATATATTAATATATTATTTTTAAACATAATATATTATTTGTAAAACAACTATAAGATTACAAACCATTTAAAAGCTTAATGTTATTTAATTATACAATTATAATTAAATATACGCATTTATACTATTTTATAAAATCAAAACCATTTTTATAAAATATCATTATATACTTAAAACCAATTTAAATAATATATTTTACCTCATAATATTTTATAAATCCATAAATCCTTTTAGAAAATATTATATTCGCTTAAAACTCAATTTATGCCATAATACGCTTAATTTATCCAATTAAATTAAGTATATTCCATTCACACTATTTTATAAAATCATATCAACATTTTTACAAAATATTCCATTTATTCAAAACAAATTTTAAGTAGTTATAGCACTTAATTTATCAAATTAAATTAAGTGTAAAATCCATTTATCAAATTTACAAAATCATTCAATCATTTTCAAGTCTTCATGCTTTTTTTCTAAAATTCATACTTCTAAATCTCGATTAGTAATATATATATATATATATATATATATATATATCAATAGTTCTATTACTAATTTAACTACAAATTATAGTGAAATTAATTTATAACCACGTTATAAATTATTATCAACCTCCTCTAACTCTATTCAATACGGATAGATCTTAATACACACGCACGCACATACAAGGGATCCAAATTAATCATCCCGAATATCCACTCAAACCCATCCAATCAAATAGGGAAATTATTAAATAAATATCACAATTGGGTCATCGACATTTACCTAGGATCTCAGTAACTATCATATGTCGATAATGATCCATCCAAACATCATATATCAATGAACCACATTACTCTACAACATTCTAATCATATAAACAAGTATACAAAAATATCAGGATTTATACAATAACTAAATGTAGAGTTATCATTCTGCTCACCTTAACCATATTTTTCAGCCATCCAAATTGTGACCAAAGTTGTTCCATTGTGAAGGTGATAGCTCAACGAGTGCAAAGCAAGAGACTGCGTTTTATTTGGACCTTGTATGTATGAGTTATTCATTTTATAAGATTTCGATTCAAAATATACATTAATTAATTTACTCAAACACTAATTACCATCTTTAATCTCGTTTTACCCTAATGTCGCTCCAAAACCAAATCCTGATCAACAAAAACCCAACTGCCGTCTTCATCAACTCGATGTCGCCGCCAGGGAGCTCCGGCCATCGCCGCTCGCCTTAGATGATAGCCTCGACCATGCTAATCCCAACGCCACCTGAGCTGCAACCCTTCGTCGCCCGCAACACCCCGTGACCCAAAAACGTGACGATGTTCATCTCTATATCCCTTCCGCCTCTCTTCACCAACTGCCAATTCAACCGTCATCTCCCTCATCTCACCCCCACAAACATTTCTCTAGTTGACACCATCACCTAATTCGGCCTCTAATGGCTATGGATGATGATGGCTCTAAGGTGTGCGTAGGCATGAATATAGAGAAAAGGAGAGAGGAAAATAAGTGATTAAAAATTAAATTAAATAATATTTTACCAAAAATTCCAATCACGTTTTTGACTCGCACGAGCTCTAGCTAGCTCGAACCGAAACAATTCTCGCTCCCCGCGACTCTACGTGTTTTTTTTGTCCCGATGGTATAAAATACGTCACAATCCAGGACTGCTCCCCGGATGGTCAATTTCGCACGTATCGATCACAAATATATATAGATAAATCTGCAACTCCAAACAAAGCGTGGTTGCTATCGTTTATAACCAAATACCCTATTCCGGACTTAATGGAACTAATGTCAGGACCTAATTCTATCGCATACAGAAATTAGCCTTTTGGATCGATCTACGAATCGAACGCGGGCTACTAGCTAAAAATCCATCGGTCGAACTATATCGATACTTATACTCATCCTCAACCGCTCAGACAATCCAAACTCAATGGAAGTAGTCTCAAGTCCTAGTTCGTCCGTTTTTGAAAGTTGAGTTTCAGCCCATCGATTAAATTAGCAATTTATTATTTAAATAGATCAATTATTTAAATATTCTAGTGTGTAATAATGCGGGTTGTTACATTCTCCCTCTCTTAAAAGAATTTCATCCTCGAAATTTAAAGGAAAAAATGTAACCCTACCCTAACACCCTGTCACATACGACACTACACTTAAATTATCTCTTATCCATTTGCTATAACAACCAAACACCAACATATCCATAACAATCATTCTCTAGTACATACATATGCAACATATAGTAACTCATAACAAGCAAGTCTTATACCATCACATCTCGGCACTAGTCTACACAAGAACACACATGGAAACACACGTGAAAATACACATGTCTATTAACATGATGCATCAACTAATCAAGCATCTACAAATACTCAAAAATCTAACAATGAACCACTAACTTCAAATGATCGTAACAAAGGAAAATGACTTAGACTAGTCTCTAGGCCTTTGTCTTCATTCCCTACGTACTCACAAACAGTCCAAAGTCTAATCGACTAAACCAAACGCCTAATTTACACACAAATTTCCAAAGAAATAGAAATATAAAACGAAGTGCAAACTTGTAATTCAAAAGAGAAGTTAACTAGCTATGTTACGCTACCAACTCTCTTGACTATTGGCTATGTCTAACAACCTTCTCATTAACTTTTCTTCCAAATTCGACTAAGGTTACTTTCGGTAGCACCATCTTTGTGTGGCTCAATCCAAAAAACCACAACCACTCCTAATCACAACGGTATAAGCCCATAAATGGGAACTTCCATATCTTGGTACAACACAACAACAATTTATACGTATGATATACCTTATAGAGTGTGTATATCACATATCAAACACACCCGTTAAGCATAAACACGTACCATGTTGCAAGCAAGCTAATTCGACTCAGGAAACCAAAAGCAACAAACAAGCCTTAGCTTCCATGTAGCTGTATTACATTTACATAACCTAAAAGAGAGTTAAACATGACAAATGAAACAATACAACATGGCAACCTAATCATGAATAGCCACCAAACCTGCAACTCAACATGCGCTCTAACTTGCATTTCTACAATGAATGCAACTTGCTATCTCAATCATGAATGTAAACAATGACATGGTGCAAATCTACATGTGAACTCTAGCACGATATAAATCCAAATGCAATACGTATCTCAAATAAATATGTTACAACTAACTGTGCAACAAACACATCCAACACAAAAAACATCTCAAATAAATATGTTGCTATAGAAAACAACAAGCACACTTGTAAAATACAAGCCACAACAAAGCAAGCTTCACACTATGCTTTCTTACCTTTTAACAAAACAAGAAGGAAAATCAAATTTTCCCTTTAGTAGCTGGAGGCATATCAAAACAAAGCTCCACCTAACACGGACAAGCTTAACCCCACTGATCCGAAGCCAGATAGCTATATTCTCAAAATGAATATGCCCTCGAGGTCTAAAGCCACGTTCGGTTCCCATTCACTTCATCTAGTCAACTCATCACTACGTCGTCACTAGAATTACCCACTTACACTAACAGACAATCAATAAACAATAACAATAATAACAATAAAAAATCATTCAACAAAACTAATCAATCAGTTAATACTAAGTAATCAATTGATCAAACAACAATCATACAAAACAAGCAACAACAATAAATCAAAAAATCAAAATCAATCAACAACACACAACAGCAAAATATAACAAGCAACATCAAGCTACAATCAAATACTAGCACGCAAGTGACGCAACAACAAACCATAAGTAACATACAAAGTAATGAAGCATAACCAAGAGTTTACACTAACATGAATGGTGACCAATAATAGTTAAAATGTCAATGTCAAACAGTAAATCCCAATGAGTCCGTCCAACATCCAAGATGACCCAAATACTCAAGTGGTGCAACTCCTTTCATGAATACCATACATGAAAGACAATCACACCTCCCATTCTGAAAAGAAAAACTTAGATGATATGCTAGATCCTGATTCTCCAAACTCCTGAATAAATCAAGCGATCTAAGTCTCCACCTTTCTTTCTTATTTTCTTTTGAACAGAACCTCATCTCCAAAGGAGAAAACTTAAAACATTGAATCATTATTAAATGACGAACAACAAATGCTTGGCTTGCTCGGGTTCAAATTTATCTCAACCGCACAATGATAATAAGGATAATATACTAAGTGTAATATGACGCTCGCCTAGGAAAATACCATATCACCACTTAGAAGATTATCCTAATCGTCACAAAACTAATCAAGCAGCCTTTCCCAAAATATCACAAGCTATCACAACTATACCATACTATACTTTTACAATGAGTAAAGATCATCCAAAATAATTACGAAGCCCAATCCAATCCTTTATTGAATCCCACACGAATGGCTCTACGTAGAACATATAAGTCATTCTCTCGGTCTTACTCATTTTTGGGCAACCATCCGATACTATTTGGATACCAAATCCCAATCACTCTTCAACGAACAACTCCACTCTGCTTGAAAGCTCGTGCATCAAGTTCGAATGGCAGTACTCTCGATCATTACACCTTTGCTTAACAACCCAGGTTTCCGCCATGCAAGATTAAACATTACAAAAGAATCGACCTTCATTGACAAGCTACAATGTTGCAAATGAATGAAACGCTCGAGCTGTACGTCCCTTTCGATCTCAGAAATAAACCGAGACTCGAAGCGACATCTAGAATCAATCCAAGTCTTGGCCCACTCGTCCACCTCTTCTACTACTATACCCAAAGGGATACACCATCTTCAACACTTACCGCAGCTATTGGAATGTTCACGGGTAGTGAAACATCCCGTCAGGTGGCAAAATAATCTCTGAACTAATTAGGCATCTCAGCTGCCTATCTGTATTCGCTCTTGTATTCCATCTACTAATACTGATAGCCAGAACAACAATACCTTAGCAACTAGCGGTTGAAATAAATCTAAGTTCAAAGGATAAGTGGTATATGCAATATTATATAGTAGAAAAATACAAGTACACTCTCTTAACATATATTCACCTACCAGTTTGCTTAACTCAAACCGGTATACAAGGTCCTAAGTGTTGAGCCTAAGCTTTGATACCAAGTATAAAGACCCACCATTTTGTAGTACCTAGAATCAACGTTGAGTGATAACGTCCGACTCCTGAATACCACAAAAGACAGCCCGTCGAGGTCAAAATAAAAAAACTAAACATCAGCAATGCATAACAACAGAATCTCATAGCGGAATGATAATATATAGTATACTAAATACACATAAGCAACATGATAAACTATATAAGAGACTGTACTGATGGAAGTAACTAATAGATGGATATCAATACAAAAAGTCAGAATACAATATCTGATACAACAAGTCTTGTATATAAATAACATATCTGTCACGTACTACTACAATATCAAGTATATACCCAAAGTACCGTCTTCGTCTCCAAAGTGCTCTATCTGTCGTGAAAGTGAATTCCCAAAAGCAACTGACTCTCAAACTACCCAATCGAGCACCCGAGAGTTTTCATGACATAAGCCGATAAAGACAAAACACGGGTTAGACATAAAGCCTGTTGTGAGGGGAACCATCTCAAAATAATGTATATCATAGTTAAAGCAAGAAACCACTAGGCACATCTGGTCCTCTCTACAAACGTGGCTCAGGAGTAACCCAGACTATCCATAAACAAATAAAGTAATCATGTCTCAAAAGATAGGAAATCATACCATAACTTGCTCTTCTTATAATGTAATCAACAAGTCAGCATAATTACTAAAGTGTGACTAATGATACATGTAACCGAACATAAAAGAGGAAGGATAATATAGATATCACAATATAAGTCTAACATATAGTAAGATATAATAACTAACTACTAACTAATAATATGCACAATCATAGCAATCAAGGACAAACAAGAATACAGATTAAAAATCATCATCGTTGATGGGTGGAGTCCACTAAGGATATCTAACCTAGTCCAATGATACCCATCTAGTGCCTGAAATAAGCAGGGTTAGCACTTAACTGTACTATAGACCTCGAGCCATATCCAGTGTGATCGACCTCGTGAAGATCTCATAGTGTCTATACCAAAAATATGAATACCCATAACCGATACCCATGCTGGATCGCCATTAGCTACTAAAGAGAACCATCGAGAGCCACAACTTTATTATGGACTCCCATGAAAACCAATACCTCAAAAGAAGTTGGCATGTAGGTCCTGTCGTAGCACCCGATGGTACTATGAAACAGTGTAAGAATACTTTAGACTGACATCGCAGTCTCTCTCCGCCCCTGCTTCAACCGCGTATGCAGGTCATGCCGAATTTCCAATAGCTACCAAAGAGACCTATCGAGAGCCACAACTATACCATGGACTCCCATGAAAACCAACACTCAAAAGAAGTTGGCATGTAGGTCCTATCGTAGTACCCATCTATACAACGCAACAATGGGTAACCTACTCTAGACTGGCATCCTAGTCTCCCTCCGCCCCTGCTTCGGAACAGCATATGTACGTCATGTTGTCTAAATAGTACAATGGATCCCTTTTACAAAACCAATATCATATGATTGTCCATGGATAGACAAATCCGAATTCAAGATATCATGTGCTACTAAACTCCATTAGAGTTCCAAGCCTTATCAAGATAGAATATTCCCATAAATTTGCCCAAACTCAACCAAAAACTCTTCGGGCTTAAACAATCAATGATGCCTTTGCCTGAGTCTGGAATCGACTCTTTGCCTTCATGTGCTCAAACCAATCGTACACGCTTGTCGTACATGACCGTGAAACCGACTGCCGTCCCGATCTCGTATTCGATTGGCTCTTGATCGCCATACTTTCACATCCAATTAGTAATCCGATATATAATATATCTCAATCGCTACTATAACAACAAATAATACTACCAACAAATCAAACAATCTATTTATCTACCATTCAATTATAATCTACAATCAATTCAACCAATTAAAAACAATGACATGAAAATATACAATCCAATTCGTTATACCATTCGGTAATTTATAAGACTATCCATCTATTAATATATTATTTTTAAACATAATATATTATTTATAAATCAACTATAAGCTTATAAATCATTTAAAAACTTAATGTTATTTAATTATACAATTATAATTAAATATATCATTCATACTATTTATAATATCAAAACCATTATTATAAAATATCATTATATACTTAAAACCAATTTAAGTAATATATTTTACCTCATAATATTTTATAAATCCATAAATCCTTTTATAGAATATTATATTCGCTTAAAACTCGATTTAAGCCATAATACGCTTAATTTATCAAATTAAATCAAGTATATTTCATTCACGCTATTTTATAAAATCATATCAACATTTTTATAAAATATTCTATTTACTCAAATCAAACTTTAAGTAATTATAGCACTTAATTTATCAAATTAAATTAAGTGTAAATCCACCAAATTTAAAAAATCATTCAATTATTTTTTAGTCTTTATGCTTATTATTTTTAAAAGTCATACTTTTAAATCCCGATTAGTAATAAAATCATATATCAATAGTTCTATTACTAATTTAAACTACAAATTGGGATGAAATTAATTTATAACCATGTTATAAATTAATATCAACCCCCTCCAACTCTATTCAATATGAATAGATCTCAATATATATATGGTATATACGGATCCAAATCAATCATCCTGAATATCCACTTAAACCAGCCCAATCAAATAGGGAAATTATTAAATAAATATCACAACTAAGTCGTCGACATTTACCTAGGATCTTAGTAACTATCCTATGTCAATAATGATCCATCCAAACATCATATATCAATGAACTACATTACTCTACATCATTCTAATCATATAAATTGATATACAAAAATACTGGGATTTATACGATAGATAAATGTAGAGTTATCGTTCCGCTCACCTTAGCCATAGTTTTTAGTGGTCTAGATTGTGACCAAAGCTATTCCATTTCCAAGGTGATAACTCAACGAGTGCAACGCAAGAGACTGCGTTCGATTTGGACCTTGTATGAAAGAGTTGTTCATTTTATAAGATTTTGATTCAAAATATACATTAATTAATTTACTCAAAGACTACATACCATTTCTAATCTCGTTTTATCCTAATCCCGCTCCAAAACCAAATCGCGATCAACAAAAACTCAGCCGCCATCTTCATCAACTCGACGCCGCCACCAGGGAGCTCCGGCTATCGCCGCTCGCCTGTAGATGATAGCCTCAACCAAGCCAAGCCCAACGCCAGCTGAGCCACCACCCCTCATCGCCTGCAGCCCCCTTAGGAACCCAAAAACGTACAAATGTTCATCTTCAGATCCCTGCCACCCCGCTTCACCAACCGCCAATCCAACCTATTATCTCCCTCATCTCACCCGCGCGAACATTTCTCTAGTTGACACCATCACCTAATTTGGCCTCTAGTGACCGCGGATAATGTTGGCCATTGGATGAGGGTAGGAGTGGATGTAGAGAGAAGGAGTGAGGAAAATAGGTGATTAAAAAATTAAATAAATTAATATTTAACCAAAAATTCCAATCATGTTTTTGACTTGCACGAGCTCTAGCTAGCTCGGATCGAGACAATTCTCGTTCCCCCGTGACTCTATGTGTTTTTCCCATCCCGAAGGTATAAAATATGACACAATCCAAGACTGCAACCCGGATGGTCAATTTTGCATTTATCAACCACAAATATCTACCGAGAAATCTGCAACTCCAAATGAAGCGTGCTTATTATCCTTTGTAACTAAATAACCCTATTCCGGACTCAATGGGACTAGTGTCGGGACCTAATTCTATCCAGACTCAACCGCTCAGATGATCCAGACTCAATGGAAGTGGTCTCACGTCCTAATTCGTCCGTTTGTGAAAGTTGAATTTTCAGCCCACCGATTAAATTAGCAATTTACTATTTAAATAGATCAATTTTTTAAATATTCTGGTGCGTAAAAATGCGAGTTATTACAATATAATCAAAACAAGAGGATTAAAAAATTATTTGTTGAATATAGCTAGTTGGATGTGGATGTTAGTTACAAGTTAGATTTAACATGTATAACATAACATGCACATATAGCTCACATTGGCACATTGAGCTACTTCAAATTAACTCAACCATTGAGGATGTTATATTATAAAAGAGTATTTTCGTATGTTAACTGTTAACCTACTTTTGGAAAAGCAGATTTCAATTAGACTTAGAAGATTCAAACGAGAACGAAACGACTTTAAATCTGGAAGGCACAATCAAATGAACTAAGGAAATAGCCCAGAAAATTTCAGCTGAAAATATGCTAAGTCCATAACTCGGTACTGAGTCATCACTATAGGTTGGTATCGAGTTATCACCAAATTAGCTTTAACTGGGCATAAAAGATTGAAACAGAATTGGAATGACTTGAAACTCGACAAGTGCACTTAGAAAAGGTAAAGGAAGATCTTGAAAAAGGTTTGACATAGATTGGACTTAGCACATAACTTGGATCCGAGTTATAAATTGAGGTCGCATCCGACCTATAGTGGCCCACCAAACTACATCTAGAACTTCATGCTCTGATCACTCTATCCTAGTATATCATACTCAAGTGATGGTGCAAAGAATTGATGACTCGTTCTAAGGATTAACTAATTACAGAGAGCTAAGGAGATGGATATCCAAGGAATCACAAGACTCGACTCGAAGACGATTGGAAAGTGGCTCGAACGACTTAACTAGACGGAAGAAGCAACATGCAAAAGGAGTTTTCAAAATTACACTATATGGTATAACTCGGCCCCGACCTATAGGCATAGGTCGGACCCGAGTTATAACCATGGCTTGGCATGGCTTGCGAGTTATGGTGGAACCCCAACTCATCTTATGGATTTCTAAGCTATTGGGGCTTCGAATCTATGCTGCCCAATTCCTCTATGAATACCAACCTACCTGCTCTAGAAAAGGATCTTATTTTTGCTGGATCTTCTTGAACACTCTTGGACTTGGAGCTTCCATTACACTTTCTTCACTTCTATTCTCATCCAATAACATTATTAACTCCATTGTAAATCTGTGATCTACTAGATTATGGCCAGATCGGATCTAACTAGTTGTAACCCAGAGAGAGAACAACTATTAAAATAGATTGAAGTGGGCGCAGGCCGGAGATTACGCCAAACCACTATAAAAACTTCTATATGTTCTTGTCTATTTTCTACTTTTTTTCTTTTATCTAAACTAGTGCTTTCATCTTGATTCTGGGCATATATACATTTTTTGGGTTAACATTTTGGTGCTTTCACTAAGGGCAAATTTAGAGAAAACTTAAAGCTTGAATCTAAGATTGGAGAAAATGAAGAGGCCTAATACTAGATCTAAAACCGGAGCAAGTCAACCAGAGCCGGGGGGCAGCCAGGAGGTGTCCTCAAATTCTCACCAATTCATCTATGTGACTAAGGAAGAGATGAAGAGAATGATGAAGAAGATGCAAAATGAGATGATAACTAGACAATAGAAGACGCTGGAGGGATTTTTCCAAAGGATTGGACAACAAGAAATGAGGAGGTGATGGGGGCGGTGCTTCCGATTGTACTTGACGATCTTGGCGGCGAAGTGGTTTAGATAGCTGGAAAATGGATCCATTAGCATGTGGCCGATCTGGTGAGTAAGTTCTTAAGATAGTTCAAAGTTCACGTCTCACGACCAAAGAATGTAGTGACTCTATCAAGTGTAAAACAAAGGTCCAGAGAGACCTTGAGAAGTTATTTGACTAGATTCAATGCAGCAACAATTGCAGTCGATAAGCCGGATCCATCTATAATCTTAATGGCGACAGTGTCTGGAGTCGCGAGCAAGACCGACTGTAAAGTTGCATTGGAAAGGGATCCACCGATGGATCTTGTGGAATTCTAGCATGAACCTGAAAGACATTTGTGCCAAGAAGATGGCAAAATTGAGGATGAGGATGCTCAAGTTAACGATGTGGATGATAGTGGATTGTCTGGAGTAGGAAACAGAAAAAACAAAGGAAAATGGGGAACTGATGACAACTTCGGGGAACCAAAATGGCAAAGGAGGGAGCCGAAATTCTCTTCTTATACTGACTTGACTGAAACCCCAAAGAGGATATATCTCGACACTAGGGAGCAGATCCTCTATCGGAAGCCACCTAGGAGAGAGCCTACTGATTGAGGGAAAAGGTCTGGAAAGTTCTGCATTTTTCCATGAGCTGGATGGACATAAAACGAAACGAGTGTCGACACCTTCATGATCTGATAGAAGAACTGGTTTGGAGAAACCAACTGCAATAGTATGTGAGGAACCGAACTACGATGATACGGCCGAAGCAACCACCATCTGCAGTGAACACATCATGGAACAACCAGGGACCCGGTCCGAGACTCAAAATCCCATGATCAGTATGAACAGGAGTCGAATTCGATTCTCGTGCTTTGCTTTTTTATTTCTTTTCTTGAACTTTCCTTTTCGCATTATGTAATCAAGACAATAATAACCTCAGGCCGCTTACACGTGTACTAGATCCCGAACGGTCCCAGGCAAGCTCTGAGTCGGAAACCTGAGATGACTATTTAGGGCGATAAGAACCTAGGACAGCTAACACGTCTATGAGACCTAAATTGGTTTCTAGGCACGCTCTGAGTCGGATTTCCGGGATGAACACTTAGGATTTCTGCTTGTTTGCTTTGCTTTGAGTTGAATATTTGACTTATGAAAATCCACATTGACTGTGATGACTAATATCGATCGTTTTAAGTTCCGTCCAGAGAGACGAGGCTGGAGTGAAAGGTGCAAGTCCCCCTCGACGGAGAGCGAGCGGATGGACTTGTACGATATTGATCGCTTTAATTTTCGTCCGGAGAGGCAGAACTGGAGTGCAAGAAGTAAGTCACCTCGCCGGAGAGTGAGCGGACGAGCTTGCTTGTCGTTGAGTCCTCTTACCGGAGAATGAGTGGATTGAGCTCATCAAGGACCTAGAGAGGTCAAGAGTAGGTCCCCATAACGAAAAGTGAGTGGATGGGCCTACCGGTCGTTGGGTCCCCTTACCGGAGTGCGAGCAGATCAGACTCAGCAGCAAGTGACCACTAAAGAGATCGAACCTCAGAGTGGATGAAGAATGGTCTGAAGAGATCAAGTCCTAGATTGGGAGATGGATAGTCCGGTGAGACCATGCCCCGGAGTGATGAAAATTTGATAAAAGGACTTGAACGCCTTGCACTCAGAGAAAGATAAGCCCTGGGCGAACACAGGATGACTTGGATTCAAGAGATGATATTTCTAGATGATAGATCAGGAGTCAGATAGCCAAAGAGCTTGATTGGGATAGCCGGAGAGCTCAACTATCAGAATTTGATATGGATTATCGAAACTTGTTCTTGAGTAAAGCGCACCTCACATTCGAAAGGCATACTTCGAGGGGCAAGTGCTAACTCGCTTTTTAACATAGCAGGTTTCAATTAGAATCAGAAGATTCAAATGAGGACGAAACGACTTAAAATCTGGAATGTGCACTCAAATGAACTAAGGAAATAGCTCGAAAAATTTCAGTCGAAAATATGCTATGTCCATAATTCGGTACCAAGTCGTCATCATAGGTTGATATCGAGTTATCACCAAAACAGCTTTAACCGGGCTTAAAAGATTGAAACGGAACCGGAATGACTTGAAACTCGACAAGTGCACTTAGAAAAGGTAAAGGAATATGTTGAAAAAGGTTTGACATGGATTGGACCCACACACATAACTCGGGTTCGAGTTATAAAGTTAGGTTGGGTTCAACCTATAACGGCCCACCAAACTACCTCTAGGACTTCATGCTCTGATCACTCTATCCTAGTAGGTTGCACTCAAGTGATGGTGCAAGGAATTGATGACTCATTCTAAGGATTGACTAAGTACGAAGAGCTAAGGAGATGGATATCCAAGGAATTACAAGACTCGACTCGAAGACGAATGGAAAATGGTTCGAACGACTTAACTAGATGGAAGAAGCAACATGCAAAAGGAGTTGTCAAAATTATACTAAGTGGTATAACTCGGCCCCAACCTATAGGTATAGGTCGGACCCGAGTTATAACCATGGCTCGGCATGGCTTGTGAGTTATGGTGAAACCCCGACTCATGTTTTGGATTTCTATGCTACTAGGTCTTCGACTCTAAGTTGTCCAATTCTTTTATAAATATCAACCTATTGGCTACGAGAAAAGGATCTTCTTTTTGCTGGATCTCCTTGAACACTCGTGGACTTGGAGCTTCCATTACACTTTCTTCACTTTTATTCTCCTCAAATAACATTATTAACTTCATTGTAAACCTGAGATCCACTATATTATGGCCAGATCGGATCTAACTAGTTGTAATCCAGAAAGAATACAACTAATAAAATAAATTGAAGTAGACGTAAGTCGAAGATTACGCCGAACCACTATAAAAATTTCTGTGTGTTTTTATTTATTTTCTACATTTTCCGTTACTTTTATCTGAACTGGTGTTTTCATCTTCATCATGGACAATCTTCATCATGGACATTGATCCATTTTTTGAGTTAGCATTAACTTTCACAAGCTAAACATCTACCCCATACTTGTACGAAATATATTTTACAAATATTTGACAATACATTACAGTAGGTAGATTTGGCCAAGCAATCATAAATTATTTTTAGTGTATGTCACAGTTAGCAATAAATTTAACATCTAACAAAAAAAAGTGATATTTGGGATTGTGAACTCTATCATAAACACCCTGAGAGCCTGTCGACATTGTCACTGTACTACAGAAAATATGCATGGTAAAAAAACTAAAAAAAATTATAAAAAAAACAACCGAGAAGAAGAACAAATAGTCAGTATAGTTTAAAAAGATACAAGTATAAAATAAAATGAAATTGTCCCAATGTTGTAATCTCAGAGTACGAAAAAGCAAGACAGAACAAGATAACATCTTGGATATTTTACATGTCAAAATCTATATAAAAATTTACATTTAGGCACAATTCATCCAATATTTAAAAGCAGGACGGTTTTTTCTGTTCTTTTCAATATTTCCTTCATCTCAAATCTCACTATGAAGGTAGACCAGCCCGATGCATCTGTTTTCCAAGTAATATTAAAATCATTTGTCACCATTTAACAGTTTTTTTCTATTCCTTGTTGAGATGAAGGCCTTCAATGCCTTCCAGGGCAGAGTCATAATATTTGATGTTGGATGCGGGTCTTCTTGAAGAAATTCTCATATGTTGTTGCTCTGCTGAAGCAATTGGTGTTGAGTCCCGGCTGCTAGAAAAAACAGCTCGTCTTGAAGACTCTCCTGACCGCCCCCCATAATTTGAAGCCTGCACAGAAGGAGTCATATTAACATTTGCATTTTAAGTTTCTTCAACAACAAAGTTATGCATTCCTAAATCAGTTGAAATAGAGATTTCTCTAAAAAGAAGCAACTGAAAACAACACTGCTGATATTTACATGAAATTCAAAGGCAGAAACAGTTATTTTTGGGCCAGTTTAACCCTGAAAAGTCTCAATCATATTTCATAATCTGATATTGATGGCAATGAAATAGAATGGCATGAAGGCTTGAAGCAACTTAAGGACAAGTATAATTCTCAGTTGACTTCATATCAAATGATACAAATTGCAGTGAAATTTTGAGGATTTGCAATTGGAGCACACTTGCAATGAAATGAAATCAAACAAGGTTCGAAACATGTGGTTGAAATCAGGCGGATTTGAGGAGCAGCCGATCCTAACCCATATATATATATATATATATATTAGCAACAACATAATTCTTCCCCTTGTTTGACCTCTCTGCTCAAACTCTTCGTGATCTTACAAGATAAACTATGACATTAACTTGCAACAGTAAGAAGGTTCTCCTTCAAACCAAGGTTGAACACTTCTAGCACAATTAAAGTCTGAATAATATGTACCAAAACATGGAAGGGAAACAAAGAACAAACTAACCATGGCCTCTTTGGTCGATGTAGAATCTGTTGCTAGTGGATTCTTCTGTTTTGATAGACTGCCTCCAATCCCCGTTGCTGGCATACGTACACGATTGGGATCTACTGGCAAACCACCAGTTCTCCTTTCTTCACCGCCTTTTAAATTCATGAAGAAAATTTTAGATGAAACATATAAAAGTAAAACTCTAAGAAATATGCGAAGTGGGAGACGTGATGAAACTTGTGGTTTCTCTGTCACTGTAAGCCTAAAATTGCAAGAAACCCTCTCATTTCTTGTCATACAGCATAAAGGTATCCACATGTGAATATCAAAGGGCTTTGCCCCTTTTTTGACTTCATACTTAATAACTATTGCACTGATGTCCACACCTTTCCTTCTCAAATTTATCTAAATTAGAATGTCGTGAAGCAAGTGGTTTGGTGCAATATAACCTCCATGTATATCTTTACCTTTACCTTTATCTTTATCTTTATCTTTATCTTTACTACTTATAAAGAGAATTCAACGACTAGCATTTCCACGGTGTCTTTTTGAAATTCCGAAAATACCATTATCCATCAATGGAAATCCACCATCGGTTTGCAACATCCACCATCCATTCTCAACTACCCATCAACGGAATTTTACTACCAATTTGCCACCGACACCACCAACAAAATAACTTGAAATAAAAGCGCTGTGATTACCAAAACTTCTGCACTTACAACACACATTCGCTCTAGCTACTAGATGAACATATGTGCGGTTTATACTAGTATAACATAAGATATCTTTCTGATTAAGATAACAAGGAAGTAAACATCATTTACCATAAGCCCTATCCCTGCCAAATGGTGCACCCAAACCAGTACTAGGTCCAGCTCCATGATTCTACAGAGAAAATAGAAAATAAGCAACTTAATAAAATGAAGCAAGAAAAGGAAAAGGAATGCACTGTACCTGACTCAACATTGGTCGAGGTGGAGTGCTAGAATTCTGTGCTTGCTGATACTTCAAAATGGTCCAGTCGAAAATATAATCGAAATGAAATCCTGTATGATGACAAATAGGTATTTGTTCAATACATATTAAACCGGAAATGAATATAATTTGAGGAAATCTACCTTCTCGTATAAATAGTTCACGGAACAATTTTTTAAGGTATGTGTAATCTGGTTTGTCATCAAAACGAAGCGAGCGGCAGTAGTGGAAGTATGAAGCAAATTCAGTAGGATATCCACGACATAAAGCCTGAAACAGTATATCAATTTGATTGTCAACGAATCACTGGACATGTCTAGTAATATAATAACTGACACCTTCAATATGCATAAAACCACACCTCTATTGACGTGGAAACTTTTTTCTCGCAGATTTTTTCATACTTTTCCTTTTTTGTCCCTGCTCGTAAACCTTGCCAAGGAAGGCTGAAAATGATAATGTGACATTTATAGTTTCATATAATAATATTGCAAGGAGAATAAAAATATATTAGCGGGAAATTTCACCTTCCTCTTAAAAAATACATGAGAACAAATCCCAGTGACTCCAAATCATCCCTTCTGCTTTGTTCTATCAATGAAGCGAACTCAAGTCATTGTATAAAAATGACACCACAATACGTTGGCATATGCATAAATAGATGCTCACATGAACAGTACATATAGTATTAGCTATTTCTCTGAGTTTATGCACCTACCTATACCAAGGTGAGTGTTCATACTTGCGTATCTTGCTGTACCAGTCAAGTTTTTATTCTCTCTGCAGCATTACATATTTGTTAGTGCACACATGATTCCAAGTAACTAAATGTACATAACCATATGATTAACCACATTAAAAAATGCAGAATTTAAGCACTGAATAAGTATCCTTAAAAGGACAAATATAAATTAAGGTAAGCAAATTAAGAGTATTAAAACGTATGAACATTATGCTGCAAAACAACCTATTACATAACAAATGATAAACCAACGGATCAGCAAGCGTTTGAAGTTAGGTACGGGCTCATTTACATGTACTCACACGCAATATCTCAAATACACTGAATATAAAACATATGAATAAGCCATATTGTCTTACTAAGTTATTAGCATACTTAAAATCACCAGCAAAAACATGAGCCCAACATTTCTAAAAGTTGGTACACTGTAAATTCGACATGAAATTGGTAAAACTCTATTGGTAACTGAACTTCTTCAGTGCATCAACCTATAAAATGCGAAAGCATGAAACTAAGTCCCTAAAACACAAGTTACGTAGCCATAAATGCAACTAATCATTTATATATCTTTACCTATATGGTATGTGCTGGTGACTTGAATCCCTATATTTTTTTGCAAGGCCAAAGTCAATAATGTACACCTGTAAGAGATGCATCAACACATTGTCAAATAAGACATAAGTATTTACTGGAACACTGCAAAGTGGACTATATTTAAGTTGAGTTGACCTGATTTGCTCGCCTCCCTAAACCCATAAGAAAATTGTCAGGCTTAATATCTCTATGCAGAAAAGATTTTGCATGAACAAACTCAACTCGGTTTATCTGTGAAGAAAACATAATTGATAGAATAAAATAGATAAATCAGCCTGTTTTGGTAATTCGCTGTTCAGAAGAAAGAAAAAACATATAAATCATACCATTTGATCAGCAAGCATCAGAACAGTTTTCAACGAGAACTTTCTATTACAAAAATTAAAGAGGTCTTCAAGACTGGGTCCTAACAAATCAATCACGAGTACATTATATTCTCCTTCGACTCCAAACCATTTAACATTCGGAATCCCAGCTGCAAAATCAGCATAAACAAAGGAACCATAAGAAACTGAAAATGCAATATAAAAATAGTATTTCATATAGGCTTGAAAGAAAAGAGAGATTGATACTTCCTCCTTGCAGTATTCTGTAGAGTTTTGATTCATATAACAATTGAGGATGCTTTGTCTTGACACTTTCCTGATTAAAATTTATTGTAAAACCGTAATTAGAACCGTTGATTAATCATAGAGAATAATTCAAGCTAGGCTGTAAGGATATCACAGAGTTTATTTAAATCTAATCTGCTGTAATGAAACTATACTAGAATAAAATCAATATTACCCTTGCATATATTACTTCCTCTAGCATACTCTACATAATATAGATATCAATACTTAAAATACATATCTCATATCTGAAATTTATAGACTATAGTGACGAATTACATGCTCTAAGCATGTAAAGGGAACGAACTGTTAAATGTTGCATTGAATGAAACAAAAACCAACTTACCAGTTTGATTGCAACATCTTCATTAGTCTGAACATTAGTGCCTGAAGCAAAACAAAAAAAAACCCAAATCTAATAAGGAATTTATGTTATAAAAGTCGAGAAGCTCAAAACTTTCCGCTGATATCAATGATAAAATTACAAACCCAGATAGATTTCGCCAAAAGATCCGCTTCCGATCTTCTTCCCAAGCCTAAACTTGTTCGCGATACGTGGCTCCATCTAATCGATTTCAAATCGGAAACTCAAAACCCTAATTTTTTTGACATGTATGAATGTGAAATCTATAATGGAGACTAAATCTAGTATTTGGTTGTTAATTGAAATTTAGTTGAATAATATGTAATTAGTATTAGATTATTAATTACGAAAAAAAGGAGTTTCAGTATATGGCAGACGCGAGATTGACGGTTCACCAAATACCATCGGTCTAGAAAAATAATAATTAAAGTGTGCACCGGGCTATGTGCTCTCTACCACCCCAGTCGGTGGCTAACCTCTGGGCACATCCTGCTGACTTCAACGGTTGTTCGCCGACCGTATAGTATAAAAAAATAACAAACACGTGACGGCCGGTAGCAAATAACCGTGTAATTTTATAAATACACTAATTAAAAGTGGATCATTAAATTAAATAAAACCGTTTCTACTTAGATGTTTTAGGTGTTCCATGTTTAATTATATTATTTGTGTCGTTGAAGAGCACCAACAGCTTGAATTCCGAGTGTGGTGAGACTTTTGGAATTCTTAACTCGTCCAAAAGTCAAGTTGGAGAAGTTGCATTTTTTCTGTGCAGAGCTTAAATCAAATTATAAAGGGAAACCGTCAATAAACTAATTCACATTAAATAGGCAGTGTTTGTTATCATATCCGCCTTCATCGATTTAGTTGATAATAATGAATTAAAATCCAAATGTTCTCTAATTTCCACTTGTAAACTTTGATTCTTCTCACAAATGCTTTAATAAACTTCAACTTAGTATCTCCTACTTCAGTTTGCAGCTAATTATAAAGCTAAGGATATGTCCATGAAGCAATTATGTAATTCATTATATAACTTAATTCTTGTAAATGAATCTTGTTAGAAATAAAGTACGATTTTAACTTTTTTTTTTAGTTATATATATATATGTATATATATATATATATATATATATATATGTATATATATATGGTTATATTGCAATATAAGTGAAGCTCTGGAAAAAAAATATAGTACGTGCAAGTAGAAAATCTTTAAAAAAGGAATTTAATCAACTGTTGTTGTTAATATATACTCAACCATGAGCATTGAATATTATATATAAAATACTCATCCTTAAATATTCTCTCTTTCGAAAAATTAGTCTAACCTCCAAAAGGCTGTGTAGATCCAAAAACCTAGTATGCAATATCTGGCTAAGTTTTTGTGAGGATTAATGCCTTTGATTCACATAGATTACTATGTTTCTAATATAGCAATTCAGATCAAATCAATATAAATATATGTAAAAATACAATAAAAAAAGAGGAAAAGTTAGACACGCAATTTATAGTGGTTCGACCATGGCTAGGTTCATTTTAAAGATGTTCTATCGTTATTTTATACAAGATTCCAGAAGCAAATATATACAACTATAATTCTCAAAATTCAATAGAGATTTATAAAATGGCAGCATTTTCCCTTAGATATGAAATAGCAATGTCGAGGTTCCTTTTTTATTGCAGGTAGAGCCATATATAATTAAATTTGGCTTTGTTGGACCTTATAGTCCAAATCTTTTCTGCTAGTCTATTAGAACACTTCAGAGATCAAGATCTAAGAGGATAAGAGAAAGAACATGTTAAAAATGACGAAGTCTATGGATCGACACCGATCCACCAATGAATCAGTACCAATCCATGGGCTTTGCTGTTCTTCTTCCATTTCTTCAACGGCTTCAAATATTAGTCCTTCCATGATGCCTAGCCAAATTCTTCAACATATCCATTAAGAATGATGAACAATGGAGAGGTTAGATGGATCGGTATCAATCCATCCATGGATCGATATCAATCTATGAATTAAGACAAAAAAATTTCTTTTTCCTTCTTTACAAGCTTCATATTCGATCGTTCATGAGTCTAAACCTCCATTCCTTCATCGTTCTAAAAAACCAATATCATCGAATTGTCGTTTGCGAAAAGTCATGGATAACACTTATACCCTAAAAGTACGCTTTTATGAATACCAGTATGTATGGCACGTCCGTTGGACGTGTGCATAGACAACCGTGAGTTAAATTCATTTTAATGTGACCTACAGAAGAGGACTTTATTGTTGCAGTTTGATGACGTGAACGAAAAAAAATGTCACCATTTGTTCATAAAATGTTTTCTCTCCTCCTTTATCCGGGCTTGAGACCGGCATCAGTAAGTAATAGGTGATGGCGGAGTTAAAAACTTTTTTTTAGAGATCATTTTGTTTAATAAATGTTCGTATAATGAGCTTTAAAATTTAGATTTATTGTTGTTGTATATTGTGGTCTGAATGAAAGTTTCAAAGTCGAGTGTAAATTAATACATGGTAAAGAAAAGTAACTGAAATAGAAGTGAAATAATGAAGTCCGTTTGGTAATTGTAGAATGACATTACTCAGTGATATTATGAAGATGAATAATGTATGTCAAAAAAGTTTGGAAGAAAAGATACTCTTAATTATAGTTTAAGTTTTGATTACATGACAATAAAACATCTTTATAGACAACATTTCTAGTGTGAGTTCCCTTGTTACGTGGAATTTTTCCCTTCTGTACTAAATTTTTTGTTGAGTTGCTTGATACTCCTCTCGACAACGCCACATACAGTTGACCGTGACTGAAAACGTGGTCTGGAAGATAAATTCCAACATGAGGAATGGTTTGTCCTTGTGATTTATTAATTGTTAAAGCGAATGATAATTTAATTGGGAATTGTTTGCGAATTAAATTAAAAGGCATGTTAATATTTTCAAAAGGCTTTAGGGGGATACGTGGAATAAATACCCTTGTACCACGATAATGACCAACTGTAATTTCTGCATCAATGAGATTTGTGTGGAAGATACGACATATTAATCGTGTTCCATTACATAATCCAATTTTTGGGTCTATATTTCTAAGTAACATTATTGGTGATCCTACTTTAAGTGTTACTTTATGCGGTGGCAAGCCACTTAAAGCAAGCGAGTTTAGGAATTCCGGCTGATACAAATTAGTAGTATCATCTTCAACTCTATCAAAAGAATAATAAACATGTTCATCTCCTGGAAACATATGTATGATTGTATTATTTATCTCATCCGTTGTTTCATTTCTTGGTGTTAATATTGCTCTATTCATTATGTAATCAGTGTTACCTAAATTTTCGTGGAGTGTAGGGAAGACTTCCTCAACTAAACGACATAGAGAACTTGCGTTGGTGTTGGGTATAACAATGTCATCTGGGAGTTTAATAAGATCATCTTGTACATAAGGTTCTGTTCCATTTCCGATACGTAAAAGTAATTCGGCATATGATTGATCGTTGATCGCTCGCATATTTTGTGTTAAATGAATTACATGTACACTTGTCCACAAATATGATCGTACTATACATGAATCGACTATTTGAGCCCTAGTACCTTTTACGACAATGGGTAGAACTTGTCGAAAATCACCACCTAATATAATAATTTTCCCACCAAATGGTGTATTTATACCTGTTAGGTCCCTTAACGTTCTGTCGAAGGCTTCAAATGCGTAACGATGAGCCATTGTTGCTTCATCCCAGAGTATAACAGTGGCCAAACGCAATAGTTTTGCATTATCGGATTGTTTAGGAATGTGACATGTTGATGTAGAATCCAATTTGATAGGAATTTTAAATCTAGAGTGCACAGTTCGACCTCCAGACAACGCTAGAGAAGCAATTCCAGAGGTAGCAACCGCAATAGCAATAAGGCCTTGGATTCGTATTTGGGCTAAAATCGCTTTATAAAGATACGTTTTTCCTGTACCTCCTGGACCATCTATGAAATATATTGAGTTAATTTTTTCTTTTACTGAATGCATGATAAGTTGAAATGCTTCATTTTGTTCTGTGTTTAAGTTATTTATAGAATCTATATCGGTTTGTGGTATCTCTATAGATTGTTCTTCTGAAATAAGGGTTGAAATATTGTAGTGGCGGGAAAAATCTAAATTGTTATGAGGGATGTCATAGTCGAAAATAGTTTTGTTATACTGTTTTAGAAGGTTATTAAGGTCAAAAAGACACCGGTTTACTAAGTATATATTATTTTGGTTAACGGTATGAGTAGAAGGATAATCTTCAATTAAATATGGTAAAAAATCATCCCATAGTTCTCGCACCATGCAAGGCTCACAGTACACTAAAATTGTGACGAACAATCTTCTTAAAGCGGTGGGCATGTGTGTGTTTGAAGCATCTTGTAAACATTGCTTTATACTGTTATCATTTTCGAGCAAACCTTTATGTTCTGCGGCTTCTTTAAAGGTGTTATACTGAGTTCCATTAACGGTAAGTAAGTGCGTAAAAGATGTCGGACCTCTAACATGGTTTAAAAGTAATCGTAAATAAAATCGATCACCTTCTGTAGGAGATACTGTATAAATTCGACCAATTACCTTACGATTGTTTCGTCTACGTATCCATTCTTTATGTTTATATTCCCACCAATATTTTTCAGGAAATTCATAGTATAAGTATTGACGTGCATTTACATCGTTAATATTCTTAGTGAAAAATTCAGTAAGCATTGTTTTAGACCTATGTTCATCAGTCAAAATAGTTTCTAGGTTTTCATGTGCACTAAATTGTTGTTGTTGTGCATTTGGAAGATGTATTTGTAGTCCTATAACAGAAGGAGAAATAGAAGTTAGTGGAAATTTAAATATTCTCCATATTGACTCAGGTGCACAAATCCATCTAGCGTTAACAAACTGAGAAATTTCGTCCTCATCGTTAGTGTTAGAAGATACGTTTACAAAAACACGATCCGACCCTTTATAAACATATTTATATAAATATTTCACAGATGTAATACTTGAGCATATTTCAACATTTATATGACAATCATATTTTAACAGTAAATAAGGATTATAAGGAACGACCCAGCGATTGTCAATTATTTGTCCACCTCTTTGTACTTTTATTCCATTATCACGTCTTCTATAAATCGGATACGAATCACTTCCTTGTAAAGTTATAGGTGCAAAAGATTTTGGAAATCCTTTCTTACATTGATTATTTTTCATGCACGCGGCATTAGTGTTGAAACGACCGCATGGAGTATGAACCATTTGTTTTACAACTGCAGCATGTAATTCGGGTTCTAAATCTTTATCTGGGATTTCAGCCCGCACTAAAGCGTCATAATCGTCAGGGTTGTTAATCTTATCATTTTCATGTAGAATAATTAATATATGTGAATGAGGTAGACCTCTCTTTTGAAACTCAATGACGTGCACATGCGCAATGACTTTGCCTAATACGCCTTTTTCGTATAAGTCGTGTTTTAGTTGTTCTAATTTTGCACGAAATATCCTTGTTGTTAAATCGGGTCTATCTTGCGCTTGTTGACCGGGTAGTAGTTCTTGAGTAATCTCTAACCACTTAACATTACATGTGATAGTAATAAATAAATCTGGTTTTCCATACCTTCGCACTATTGCCATTGCATCTTGATATCGATTATGCATATCTCGAGGACTACCGGTGTGAGATGATGGAAGAATTTTTCGAACACCAACATTTCCTAAAGGTTATAGTAAAAAGTTCAAAAAATTACAGTATATAATTTTTGCATATGAAGTTAAAGAAACATAATAAAAAAATTGGTTATGAAGTATTACTAACCGGCGGTCGTCTCTCCAGAAGTTAGAGCATCCTGTAAACCTTGATATAATTCAGCTCTAATAGTATCTTGATTGTTACGGAGGTATCTCAGTCGCATAGTTTCTATTTTAACATAATTGTCAACCACATACTGCTGCAATAGGCGACCGCCATTCAAAATTAGTGACATCTCTGTTGGTCGTATCTAAACACATAAACAAATCAGTAATGAGTATAAAAACAAAAGCAAGTTAAGGTTAATGGAATGTTATTCACCTGCAAAAGATGAGAGTAATAAGCTCTACAACTTATTGTTGTGGCTCCATTGTCATGTATGTGTAGATCCCATCCATGTTCACCATATGGTAATAAAAGTGGATATTGTAATGGATCATAAAACCCTGCAGTATCTTGAACCCTTTGTAAATTTCCACTTCTTGTTTGAACTATAATATCTCTATTATTCAAATGGGTATCTTCTTCATTTCCTACAATGATACCTGCTACTTGTGACGCGGTAGGTAACTCATGAATGTGTCTATTTACTGCAAGCTCTTTTATTCTTATTCTATAATTTTGTATATCATTCCGCTGGCTCAAATGTCGAAATACTTGTACAAAAGGATTATGGATATCTAAAATATGTTTTAATATCAAAAGGAGGTCTGGCCTCAATGCTGCATTATCGTGTTGTCTATTTTCAATTTCGTGGTCAGTATCATAAATATATAACTGCAAATACCTTGGTCGCATTCCATCCATAGGTAAATAACTACCAATGCTATGATATACGGAGCCTTGTGCACGATATGAATAAACTCCATTTGTTGCATTTGCTAAGCTATGATCAATGTTAGCACCCATCGATGTAAAAGCAAAAGCATTGTTATAAGACCTTATGTTACTTCTAAAATGCGTACCAACTTCGGTTTGATCAGTATACAAATCTAGTAGACGTTGAGGTGTTGTTGGTCTTTGAATGGTAATTTTACCATTCTTACAGCAAATCTCCAATGTCTCATGAAAGAATTTCTTGGAGCCACAAAATGAGCAGTAAGTAGGAGCAGGTAGCATGTGGTTGTGAAAATACTGTGTAGCAATAAAATTTCGACCACAATTATATCCTGTCATGATAGCGGATCGAGTAATCATGTGTTCTTCATTTTCAGATGATCCTAATTGATTACCATCGCTGGAATGATTAGAATGACATAAATACAATGTAAGTGAGAAATTGAGTAGTTAAGTAAAAAAAAGTTACCGGCAACAGTAGATGGTAGAATCCTCGGCCTTGTACGTGGTTGAGTTGATTGTCCTCTTTCTTCTGTGGTTGATTGTCCTATGAGAAATAATAAATGTTGTATATAGTTTGAATCATGTTCTTTTATATAATATGTAGTTGAAACAGGAAATAAAAAATAAACTTAAACTTTGTTAAATATTAGTTTATACTACTTATATTTATTTCAATTTCATTTTTGTTGCCTTGGGTCCAATATGCACTCCATTATACCATTTGTAGGTGAAAGTAATTATGAAGAGAGTAGAAAATGAAGCGGTTGATATGTGTACAATATCACTGTTAATTTTGTTACAGTAGAAATGTTTTGTAGCCACGTTGTTATGCAGTATCCCTAACTACAGCCATGATCTAGAATGTACCTTTCAACCCATTTTGTACCTCTAATGAGTTGTCAAATTGACAACAAATATATTTTTTCATAAGCTATATGGTGTAATGCAAGCATAACACAATTTTTTAAAAAAATTCCAAGTGTTTCAAAGCAAACGTTGGGTGTGGACTGCGCCATCTAAAACGCAAGCCTTACACATTATTCATCATACTATAGCATAAGGGCATATGTATAAAATGCCAAACATGATTTTTTTGAAATCTTGGCCATTAAATCAAAATTTTGGATCACCGACTATTTGAGATGATCGTACTTTCTCCAGTTTATGCAAGTAAGGACAAAGGTGTATTGTAATAAGACAATTCATGTGCAGTAATAAGACAATTCGTGTGCAGTATAGGAGTATCAGCCATTGATTGATTGATTGAAAATGTAAAATTTGAGTAGTTGTAACAGACGATTTGTAAAACATGGGAGAAAAAAAATGATAAAGTGGGTTATAGCAGCGAGAAAGACATATGTGGTAAGTATTCTTTTTATTTTGTATGCTGATATGGGTGGACTCGTAATTGCGAAATTGTTTCAGTAATTAGAACGTGGGCATCGGCAAATGAATTTCAGAAGAAGGGTATGTAATCAAAATCAAAATTTTAAAATGAAGGTTTTAATAACTGACAGAGTATGATGTTAGTAAATTAAAAAATGGAAAACGTATTATTTCATAAACAATATGCAAAGGAAGGAGGAGAGAAGTGAATTGCCTTGGAAATGATGGTTTGAAAATAGTAAGAACAAAGTAGGTTAGGAGAAAATGAGGGAGAAGGAAATATAGTAGGAGAACTGGAGAATGATTACTATTCGTTGAATGGAATAATGGGTAGTATGTATAGAAAGCTGGGTATTTTTTGGATGTAACATAGTGTAAAAAATTGGAAAGGTCAAAAGTTGGACTTGTCAAATTTATCTGCAGTCTTGAGTCTTGCGGTTTAATTTCCAATTTATAAAAGTATATATTGCATTATTACCTCTCATATAATAGAGCATACGCTTATAAATTTGGTTATAGGAAGAAAGTATAAAGTTCAAACTGAATCTATATTGTGCAAAAATTTAAGAACTGGTATATTTATAAGACGATTCAGATCATAATATTTTCCGCACTGTGATATCCTATCCATACACTCCCCAAGGCAAAATGATTTGAAAGATTCTTTTTTTAAAGATAAGGAAGCGAGTTGTATAAATTCACATTTGAAACAGGTTTCACGTTATTGTAACACTCAGCAATATATCATACTTTATTGGTAACACTGAATTTAAAAAGGTTTTATTCCCTCTGACTCTAGTACGTGTGTTATTGTGAACTCGCTTTGCTCTGGCATACCAAATCAACACGGAAACAATATTCCAATATTTTTATTGAAGAAAAATAATGATAACTTGAATTCAATTTATAATGTTATAAGATTAGAATATTACCTTATGCTACATGTACTATATTTCTATAGCTTTTGAAGTTAAGTATTAGTTTGACAATTTTGCCTATAATTTGAAACTGAATACAGAAACACAATGGCGATCAAAAAATTTCATACTTTATTAGGATTAATGGCTTATATGCATATGACCATTATTTCATAGAAAATGAATTTTCTGTCATAAAGTATGTTGAGGAAACAAACGCATTTAATGCATAAAGCAATGAACTAACATGATTACGACTGTTATATAATTACACAAATATGTCAAAGTGAATAAGTTGTCTTTCAACATATTGGAAGGTTACAACGATAATTTCAAAAGCTTCAACAGTAAATATTCATATTATATATGGATAATGTACAACAGTAATGAAACAAAGGCTTGCATGTTTAACTCCAGCAGAAATATTACTTGCGAAAATGGTAATGCTTGATTGTAGAGTGACGATATAATTGTAGTCTGTAGGACGTTTGGATTTAGCTGTAGGTAAAATTGTAATAATTTGAAAAATACCTGGTTGAGTCAAATGAGAGCTTTCAGTTGATTGGGACCTTCTATTTGAAATAGTTTGCTCTCTTGCATGTTCACGTCTAGACCGTTGGCTCTCACGTCGCCTTTCTCGTTGTATTTCAGCCATAACAATAAACAAAATAGTATAAAAGCAAATCAGTAAAGTTAAGTAGGAGATTGTTTGGTTAGCGTAGAAAATAATTGTATTGTGAAAATATAAAACTGAACAGTTTACGTATATATAAAAGTACAACGGGTGAGTAACAGTAACATTTGGTTTGAATCGGTAAGAGATGAGAAACAATAGCAGTCTTATTGGACTCCGTCAAAAATATGCCTTGTACCGTTAGTATTGGATCACATCAACCATTTCAATTCAAGGGTAAGGTTGTACACAGCAGCCTAGTTGTATTAATGTACGGATGGTTGCTATTTTCATCTATATGTAAAACGTGTAGAACAATGACATATTAGCCATGTCAATATCCATCAAAGATGATATATTCACAGTAATAAAATGAGTATTTGACTATGAGTTAATTTGTAAATAAATCATAGAGCTGTCATGCAGCACATAGATGTACTGAGGTCGTACCCGTGACAGGTTTGCATATCATAATTGCAGGTATGGGTTCTGGATTCCTGTCATTTACTTGGTCAATTACACAACTTGGTTGCATAGTTGTTATTTTTTTCCCCTTGAATGTATTCTCTATTGTTTCCAAAACGTTAGGTTTGTTAGCATAGTCGTATAGAAAGCCTCGTCCAATATACAGAAAGCCTCGTCCAATATATGTGTTAAAAAATGCTACAATTTTGCAGGATGAACTGAATTGGTGAATAAAAAAAAGATGTTTTAATGTGTTAAAAAAGGCTACACTTTTTTATTATAAAAATAGATTGCATTTTAGCCTCACTTTCAGTCAATCTAAAGTAGTGGCAATGAGGATAGTTTGGGGCAACAGTGAAATATGAGATGGCGGGCAGTATAATATTGAACAAAAGCGGTTGTTGATTGCAGTGGTAAATGTAATGCTGCCGCAATGAGTTTAGTCATGCCTTATAAAATTATGTCCTTTATGCTTCAGTGCTGTAGTTTTTCAACTGATTTAAACTTTCATGTTTATTGTATAGTGTGTGTAAAGTGGGCCACAATTTGATGTATGAATAATGGGAAGAAGAGATAACATCAAGCGGACTTATATGTTTGTGGAATCCGTGTGCAGTATGGGGCAGTGAAAATATGCGACATAGTTAAAGGTGGAGTTATGTGTTAAATGTTATTTATTAGTTAGTTATAAGTAAAGTTTACAAAAGCGTAAATTAAAATAAAAGTGCTATCATGTGAAATTTGAGAACATTGAACGGGGCCATGTAGCTTAAGTTACAATGTATAGATTACTGAGTTGATATTACAATACTTTATACTTGTAAAACAAAATTAATGAAAGCTGTAGAAAGTTACTAAAGTGTATACGGTGGGTTTGACATAACAATTTCTTGTCTATTCTACGTTATTCTTAGTGCGTAATTTACTTTGTTTTCTTGTTGGATTCAAACTTAGTATAAGTTCCTTATAAGTAGTTCTATTTGTTGACTTTGTTTTGATCAACTTATCTGTTTGTTGTTTGTGTAGTACCAACGAAGACCATACCCAGTAGTACCACCAAAGACCCATACCCATATTTTTTCACTTTAATAGTAATATTTATCTAACTGTTACAACCTTGGAGTAAAATTTGAGTAAAGCAATCAATAACCATATATGACGTAAATCATTCATGATGTGTAGATATTATGCACCACATCCCATATACCATTAGGGCTCATGGACAAAGCTTTTGTTTTATTACAAAGGTTAACAACGAAAAGTCATATGAAATGAAAAAAATAGTTATAAGATACATTTATTGTGCAATAATGCGTAAGGGATTGCAGTGCATAAAGAAATAAAAATGCATGAGAACAAAAAACATCCAGCAGAAATCGTTGAAAGCTATGTTAAAACATCGATCTTCACTTGTCAAATTTCTTGCAACATTCAATATGTAAAAGATAGAATCATGAAATAAATGTATGGTATAGGGATAATTAAGTTAAGATGTGAGTTTGTTGTTTACCACAGCATTCGCAAATGGTTCATCCCAGTCATCGATAATGGATGGTTGGTCCATAATTAGGTTGGATTCTTGAACATTCATGGTTCCTTCTGATTCCTGTACAACAGTAGGTTCACTAAAAACTCTGTCTTCGTTTTCCACTTTAACTGCAGTAGGCAGAGAAGTTTCTGATGACTGATTGAATGGTTCTATGTTAACCGAGAATGCGTTTGAAAGTTGTACCAACTCTTCACAGTGTTGCTTTCCTGCTCGCTTTAGCTGTTGCTTTCGAGTGCATATTGAATTATCAGTTTTTTTCCCTGTAGATTTACCCTATAGTACAACATATAATAAACAAATTTAAATAGAGATAAAAGCGTTGTAACGAACAAAAATAAAATAATCATCAATAACCTTAGGCATGATAACAAATGAAAAATATATAGCTTAATATTTTGTGTATAATGGAGAAGAGGTAGTGGTTACTGTATATAGAGGTAGGTAACGTAAAAGTGGACAGTAAATAGGCAAAAATAATGGGTCGTTTGATAGACGTTAAGGATGGTTTCCTACTTACATGCCTAGATAGTAGAACAGCTTGAATTCATACGTTGTGCTGTGTTTGAATATTATAGGCTGTTGCACATAGAAGTTTGTTCATCCATTTAAATATAGTATGATATATATAGTAGGCTAATAGGTAGAAGCTTTTGGACCTGCTATGATTGACAGCAAGCATGATGGCTAGTAAATAGTAGCCGTATTGGGGTTATTCAATTTTTGTGAATTGGTTGAAAACAAAATGTTGTTGTACATAGAAGGACGTGGTTATGTTGACCACATGTGGAATGATGGGTAATGTTTATTAGCGACCTGTATTCGGTCATTAACTTTTTTGTTTTTTTAATATGTATGAATAACAACTATGACAAAGTTAATAATAATAAGTAGTTGTTTAGGGGAACTACTGTTGAAGTAATTATGTTGTAGTTTATTCATGTTTATTGTATTGAAAAGTCAAGCTAATAATACTCTGCATGCATCAATCTTCTGTTGAATTTTGTTTCAGTGACAGATATAAGATTGTGAACTAACTATAAGTGCAGTCAATAAAAACTCATTGAATTTCCACTATAAATATAAATATAGAACAACATTTCAATTATCTTATACCCATTATATATTACTTTGGATGATTTTCACATATTACTTGAAACAAAAAATGCGATGTGTATTCACAGTGCGCACACTTTCATATGAATGCAATCATAGCAACTTTGTCCAAAAAGAACATGTTCAATTTATGATTTGTGTTTTACATTGTTAACCTACAAAAAATCTACAATTAAAAAGCTAACAATCGCTTTACAAATAGGCTTTTGCATTTTTTGTCAATGTATGGGGCAGTACCGCTATTAGAACCCAAGGAACAACGTCTTCATCCTCCCATCCTGATTGGCTTACCTGTTCATCATTTTGATTATTAGCTCTATGCTTCATTGGCTACAAAATGAGTTCTCCTGTACGTACATAATATGTTTATAAAAATATGTATGATTAGTTCCAAGTACAATATACAATTAATTATTAGTAGCACATTATACTCCAACATGTTCACTCCCAACCAATTAACTCTATCTAAATAAAAATATCAACTCAGTACAACCTACACCATTAACTATAATACTTCCAGCATATACCATTTTGTCTTGTGCACACAAACATAATTTTGTCAAATTTAGTAGTAAACAAAACAAACAGTCATGGAGCATTACATACATGCGTATTCCCCTCTATATAAAGAAATGCCTTCTGAAGCTTTTTGTCAAATTTGTCAAATTGAACTCTTTTTGTTAAAATCTAATTTCGTACTCCTCCTAATCCTAAAATTTGATTAATCGTAAACTATCCAGTGAGTTTGAATACATCTGACAACTAATGATTATTTAGAAATTTAACTACTAAATTAATTTATGGCAAAACCAAGCTTTCTCTTATCAACACATGCTGCTCGTAGCCCTCCTAATCCCTTCTGCACCACTCAAAACCTCACCCATACTAATTAAAATGCGCAAGATTAAAAAAAAAATAAACTGAAACTGTTTGTTACACAACTGAAATTGAAATATTGGTTGTTTCACATCATCACATTAACATGGGTATTTCTGTAAAACAGTGCTTAGAGCACTGTAGTTTGTTAAATTTGATTCCTATGCTTATCTTCAATAAAATTCCTGTGATAGTGCCTTGGCCTGCCTATGGTTGTTTAAGACTATATCTGCTTCAATCATTTTTTTTCTTTATGACAGTAAGGATTCTAATTATTTAACGATTCTAAAATTGACTTACCCTTTAAATACATGCATCAGATCTAAGCAAGGGAACCTGACCGTAAACGTACATGAAGTTGAGAAATTATAGTACCTTACGGAAGAAATAGGCACAATCTCGATCGTTGATTCAGATGCAACCAAGGATTTGAGAAATTACGCAGGAAGAAGTTGGTGTTTCTACCCTAATGCCTTGCTGATTTAAATGCATACATTACATAAAAGCACAGAGTTTATAATAGAGAAGGCACAATATATGAATGCAATGTGAGTATGTATATTTTTTCTTACAGTATTCTCTCATGAGCTCTAGCAAACACCTTGCCTGCAATAAAAACAAATAAAACTTTCACAAATTAATTTCTTACCAAGTGTACTTCCAATAGTCTAGTGCTCATATTTATAGATGAAATTTTAAAGCTCATATTTTATAGCAATATGTTTCCATATTTGTTCTTGTGTAGTAACTTTGTTGTTAATAATAAATTTATTTTCATAAAATTATGTATTAATTGCTCTTTCATGATTTCATCTTCGGTCAATGTATCTTTTTCATAACTGACCCAAACTTTTTATGTTTTTGTTTTTCTAAAATTGCCCAGCCTAAACAAAATATTCAAATAATTTTAAAACCATGTCAAACATAATTATGTACTGCATTCATTACATATACGTTGCAATAAATTTTTGTCATTTACATATATACTACCTCTTATTTACCGGCCAAGTGACAATTAAGCGCGTCACTTTAATTTTGTAAACTTCACAAATAGTCCACACTACGATTGCTTTGAATTATTTTTTTACATCTTTCGTTGTCCGGAGACAATAGTGAGACATCACCAACTCTTGATTTTTCTACGACCCTTTGCATACTAATTCTATAATAAATGAAATATTGTTTTTGAATACCGAGTGTCATCGGATAATAACTGTAGCTGGTAGCATAATGAAAAAAATCATTAGACTTTGCAATCAAATGCATACAGATTCACTTCGCAAGGTTCTAACTTAGATGTAGTACCTTATGTGGGCAACTTTTAGGTCAATGTGAAACCAATGAAACTACACAAATAAAATTAAAATAGATGCTGATAGACTTTAATTGCATATGTCAAAAGGACAGGGATGTTTTTGAGATATAAGATGTACTTAAATTTTTAATCATTCAAAAAACATTTCTAAATCTATTCTAAATGTACATCCTGCACTATAGATCAAAGCATATATGTAGTCCAAAGTATATATGTAGTATACTTCTGATACAAATCTATGTTTAGTTATTCCTTGGAGCTTCTTATGATAAATCTCATCTAAAATAGAAGAAATTCTTATCACTATAATAAAATACTACATGATTTTTAAGGACTTCTTAAGCTTAAGCTTTGTATTACATCATGGGTTAAGAACAACATATGTTTACCTCAATGAAAATGAGCTTACTTTCCCTTAAGACCATTCCTTTTTAGCAATCTGCCTCCGTCCTTAATCTCCATTTTTTCGTACTATTTTTTCCTTGAAGTAAACTCCGCTGCTTAAGGGTTAATTCTGTTGCCACAAATAATATGGAGAAAATCAATTGCATTGAAAAAAAAAAATTATAGACGGGGAGGTTATATCAAATAGATTGCAGGAGAGCGAGATTGTAGATTTACTCCTAACCCATTCTAAATATGATATGGATTGCTCATAATGTGTATTAGAACTTCAAGGATACGAACATATTTCTTTTGATTATAATAATGAAATACATCAACTCTATCCTTGTTATTCCATAAAAATTGGTACAGATGTTTACATATGCAGTACTACTCTTATATGTAACTGGGAGCAAACTTATCTCCCGTATTGCATATTTTAAACCTAAATTACATTCACAAAATTCAGATGCCAAGATTTGTCCATTATGTACAGCGAAACAAAAGTACCTATCTCCCGTATTAAATTTATAAATTTGGAGTATATCATAAAATCTGACCCTAGAGTTAGACATTATCGAGATGCTTTGCAGCGGCTCTGGTGAATATATCATAGAACACATACCAAAAGTCAAATCACAAAAGTTAAACTGATAACGTGTTAACAAAATTACCTCTTAGCTCTTCAATTACGTTTTTCCACCTCAAAGAGCTTAACCTGCAAGCCAAATTACCATTCTCCCTTTTGTTTCTTCTTGGTTTCAGACATTTTCTAGCTAATTAGTTTTGAATGTATTGGATCTTGGAGTCTATGGACGGAAGAATTAGAATTACGTAACAATGGAGGAGGGGGGCTGGTTGTGCTTTCCATGATAAGTCTGAAGCAGTAGGTTCGATTTTGGTTTTCTTGGTGATGGAGGAGAGAGACTGATCCATCAAAAACAAAGCTTTCACAAATTATCCTCTTCTCGAGTATAAGTACTGCAACTGAAACTGAAATATAACAAAAAATGATCAGCTTTGATAACCCAACATAGCATATTCCTAAATGATTCATGCAGAACTTATTATCAAATAAAAACTCAGGCCTTATGCAATATCCACTGATAGTTGGAACTAACCAATATATCTTTAAATTAACAGCTAGTTGCTAACATAGTCATTATGTAACAATTACAATGGTGGCTTTCCAGTGTTCTATTTAGACAGTGGTTTTCAATCACCCGGTCTAAACAATAGCCATTAAATAATTAAAAAAGTGTCGAATGAAACTAATCCACATTATTGATACCAATGCAGAAATATACAATGGAAACTTTGGGTAATCTTATGAATTAGTCTCCAACCCACGATGCACTATTTGAAGCTGACACATTCTAACAATTATATGCACTATGCACAATGCTTTTTATTTTCTTCCCCTAACATTGTTCACTACTGAAATATAACAGTGCATGTGTGGATTCCTGATAGCTAATGAAGAATTTGCTAGAATAAATTTACTTCCGTCTAATTTAAATGTTTCATTCACAGTCAAATACTTCAAATTTATTAAAAGAATATTTGGTATAGGGGAAAAAAATAGAAATTGGGGAAAAAAATAGAAATGTATCCATTAGTTGCAGTTAACTATCTAAGGAATGACACTGAAGAGGATAACATAAAAACAAACGCAATCAGAAAGGCTTTCTGTGTACAGTAGAGCAAAATAACCAAAGTCTAACCGTAGTTTGGCAGCTTTCAAAATCTGAAACAGTTTGATCCTGCTTTCATCATTACTTGAATTTTCTAACCTCGTCGTGCAATTACTGCAAACGCATGCCACATTCTTTCAACTTCTATGGGCTGGTTAACCTAAGAACCCATGAAATCAATCAGTTTTAAAAACAAACATCGCAAAACAAAAGTATGAACATTGACAGTTTAAAATACATGTCAAAATTATTGCTTTAATCTCTCTAAACACTCTCAAGCCTTGATTCTCGAGTTTGTCATCGAAATCTGACAACTACACAAAAGTCACAAAAAATGATTAAAAAATAAGTGGAAAACTCCACGAAAAATAACAGAATACCTTGGAAAGATCGTTGAATCGAGTTTCAGTCGATTCAGCCTGCGAAAAAGACGATTCTTTCATGGAATCCTTAGCAGCGCTATTGGTATTCATCAGAAAACCCAAAAGACGATTTTGCTATCCATGTCTTGATGCGTAACTAAGATGAATCAAATAAAAATTGGTATCCCTCTGTACGCCTCGTCCCATAGCCTGAACCTAGAGTTCGAAGCCGAAGATTTGAGTTCCTGGCAAAGGGGGAAGTAAGGGAACAAACTGCAGAACGGTTGGGTTTGTGGAGAGGTTTGGATTAAAATTAGGGGAGTATATGGAAACGTGGGTGATAGGTATGGAAATAGACGGAAATATCCCTTCGTGGGAGGTCAATATTACAGGGTTAATTTTGTAACTTCAAAAGCTTCATTTGGGGGTATTCCCATTATATATAGATAAAGCATGCTTTGATAGAAAACATGTGACTAAGTCCCAACTTGAACATAAGCGTCCCTTATTGGGACAACTTCCATGGAAATTCATGTTTTTTTATAAAAGTTCTATTTCCACGCATTTATTAAGTCACGTCTCCTAAATAAATATAGATTTGGAGTTTTTCAATCTAGAAAACTCGTTCTTTCCAACGAAGATTTCTTCAATCCATATGTAAGTCGATGTCCGAAATCTTCGAGAACCACTCAACACTGAGGATTGTCCTAGTTGAAGGTTGAGTGTTTACTTCCTTTTCTCTTTCTCCTTTTTAAACATGGATTTCCTTCATTTTATGGATCGATACTGATCCACCGATGAATCAGTACCGATTAACGTTTATATAAACATGTCTAATACTTGAAAAACATTTCACTTTTCAACTTCCAAATCTCTTTTTTTTTTCTTCCTTGCGGCATAGAGTTCTCTAGTTTCAAGCATTCCAACCTCTAATCGATCTTCCACAACAAATAACCCGAGGCACGAAATTTCTCCTAGTTACGCACGTCTCTCCATGGTTAAGCCATGTTTGCCATCGACCCTTTCTCCCCCTCTCGACTTCGCTTCTTCTGATTCCTGTCGACATTAATCATATTTTAGGTAGATGGAATGGTTGTTGGAGAAGCCAAGTGTAATAATCCGTATTTTCAACGCTTGGTAATTAAGACATTTTAGAATTATATGAATTAAAATGTGAACTTTTAAATATAAATGAGTTAGGACTTAAAACCTGTTTCATTACGTTTACAATGTTGTTTACAAATTAAACACATATAAATAACCAAAGTAGAACTTTATCTAATAATTGTTGAAATGAACATCTCCTTCTTCATTTCTCATTTGCTATTCTTCTTTCTCAGAGAGAATTTTTTTTTCCTAAATTAGAACTTTCATAACTTCTTCAAATCTCAACGAAAAATTCCAAATAAATCATCTAAATTCAAGTTAGAAGATTTTCTACAAACATAGCCATTCAAGTTGACATTCTGGTGAAGACTGGAGTCGAATTTTTGAGATTAAGAGAGCTTTAACATTGGATTAATTTTGATGTTTGATTTCATAGGATTTTGTGATGACCTCCCCACACCTCTGTATCCAAATATACATACTATAAATAGTGCGCTGCATCGGTACCCCGTCGATAAAGGGAAGCAATCAGGGGTGAAGTAATAATAATCCAAAGAAGAACCTATTGTATATCTCATAGCACATAGATAACATTAATAACACACACACATACATACACACATACATACATACATATATATAACAGACAAGACAGTATCATAACCAATTGAACCAAAATAATCAAAGTGCATTAGGTTCGTCATGACCATATAAAGTAAGAAATAGTATAGTTTATACATCTCATGAAATAAACTCTAAACGAAACTGTCTCTAATAATAATAAATATTAGCTTAGCTCCATAGTACTGCATAATGGAATATAACAGAATATAACAATTGTTAAAACTAGGCCAGCCCGCAGTGGAAGAAATGAGTGAATTTTAATTTTTTTTACCATTTTTGATCAATTGGGCCAATGAAGTCTAAAGGTATATTAGATCCAATCTAATAAAACGTTAAATAAAATCTTGTTTTATTTAAGGTTGATTAAAAGGAAGTTTAAAATTAATTTAATTTAAATGTATAGTGTATCAAATATACCCAATAATTATTTATAAGAGTTAATTTAGGGAAGGAAACCTTTCGTTTATTTCCCTAAAAATGATAATTAATTGAGTGCTTAATTTGCATTATATGAAGAGAGAAACATTCCATTCTCTCTATCTTATTAAATTGATTAATTCATTAAATGTCATTAACTAGCAATTTATTCATGACATGAAATGTAGCTATATTCAAATGTATTCTTATATAAGTGCAACATATCAGATTGTGTACAAAGATGATGTTCCCTTTATATTTGTCTTTATTGTCCATAGTATTATTTAAAATACACACACACACAACACACACACACACACACACAATAGACTTATACAAATAAATATGTTAAAATTAAGTTACACTATTTTGTAAGTTTAAAATTAAAGACAACAATTTTGAACCTAGTTGCAAAACTAAAAGGGTTTAAGATTAAAAAATTGTGATTTTATATAAAAGTCCATCTTATAAATCTTAAGTCAAATTAACATATATATATATATAGACACACATAGAGACACATATATATGTATATACAAATCATTGTAAATAATGTCTTAAACTTAATACAACATCTTTATGTTAAAATTTATAACTTAGTACGCTTTAATATAAAGTAACAAATTAAAGTTTAACTTTAATTTAAAAGAAAATCCAAAGGTTTGTGATATTTTGCAATAAAGTCTGGTTATGTTTATAAAGAAAACCTTTTTTTAAACTTTAAACAGAAGTATGCAACAACCAAAAAATTGGATTTAAAATAATGAATAGAAAACATACATACAAACATTAATAAACTACATATATTTTCTATTTGAATCAATAATAGAAATATTACATTGAATAAGACTTAGATTTCAATCAAAAAGGTATTTTCCTTTTAAACAACAAATCTAAAACAACAACAAAATAGATAGGACAAATCAGACACATACGTATATGTTGCAAAGGTTTCAGATCTAAACTGTATAGGTAGTATGAATAATTAATTAAATATGGAATCATATGATGTAGATCTAATAATGACAATATAAATAGGTAAGCAATCAAAATGTATCTTAAAACAGATCCAAAGCAAAATAACACGGTAAAACATATATAATTAATTAAGATGGAGCAAAATGGATCTAATCTTTGTGCTCAGATAAACAAATACTAAAATGAGATGGAATATGTGATGTATCCAAATTATATAAACAAGGTGAATGACGAATAAATAAAATTAGAATTATTATCTTAAGACTTTTCCAAGAGAATGCACCTTGAGTGATGATATCTCCTCAGATCTACAGGATCCCCATCATATCCTTACAAGAGATGGATGAACCACCTTTTCTTTATTTTATATTTTATTTGGAGTTGAAAGATTTTTGAAAATTTAATTTCTGTTTTCTGTCATGAAAAGTTAGGAGGAGAGGAAAAAAATGAGAAAGAATGAATTGTACATACAAAATGAATTAGAGAATATGTTTTATTCAAAAGAATGAAACCGTTTCCATTCTTTAAATAAAACTTCCCTAATTAATTCTCTTGATTGTGTCTCTCTCTCCAATTCTTTCTTTTTACATATATGTCATCAAATGACATAAATTTTCCACAAATCTAAAAGTGCAGTGGATCATATAATATGACTTGTGTATTAATATGTGAGTGTATACTAATATATGTAATAAATAAAGCAATGTAGCAAAGTATAATAAAAGTAAAGAATAAAAGCGAGCACACTATAGTTTTTACACTGATACGGACCTCCCGTCCTGCGTTCAGTCCCGAAGCTCCCCTTTGGTATTTTACTAACCAATAACCCTTGCTTCGCCTGGAGGAATAGCTTATACAAAAGTGTTTCTTCGACAAACTTATTTTCAAATAACACAGATATTGACTTCTAGTACAATTCTTCTTATAATCTCCTTTGAGTGTTAGTGAGTGTAAATTTTTGGATTTGTAGGAGGTAAGTTTACCAAAATATAGATTTTGGTTGTAATTGATTGAGAATATGAAATCAATAATAGTGCAAGAGAGTATGTAAGAACTTATAGAAAATAAAGAATAGTCGAGTAGAAAAAAGTTATTCTCAATCTCAGATTTTAAGAACTTATAGACGATTAATAGTTGTGTTCAAAGAATATGACTTCTTGAAAAGATTCCTTTTGATAAATGGTTGCAACTATTAAGAAGAAGGCATGAATTTTGAAGAAGAAGATAAGTGTTCATTTGAATATAGCAGTTGTAAAATAGCGTCAGACATTTGAGCCTTTTCATATTTTTAAACCAAACTTTCTGTCAGACGTCTGACCTTATATGCAAGACTTCTGAGCCTGTATTGATTGTACAACTTGAGAAGCTTTTCTAAAATTCAGGTAAGTGTTTGATGGTGTGCTTTCGTATGTGCTATGATAACTCAAGAAGATTGTGCAAGGTAATCTAAGACCATGATACAAATATATGACCTTACTGTCAATAGCATGATCCATCATTCTTCATGATTGTCTTCGAGCCACGATATTGGTGAGTGGAATGATCTCTTCTATCATATACCTATAAATAGATAAAATATTTCTTGCATATGAGATTGTATAGTTGTCATTAAAATCTCAGAAGAGAGGCTCTAACATTCTCCCTCCTTTTGATGATGACAACATACAATTTTTTATAACGGTAATAAAAAATAACTCCCTCTAAATATGTTATCTTCCCCTATCAATATGCACACAAATGTTCTCTCCCCCTTTATCATTATCAAAAAAGAATAATGTAAATGTATAACATGCAGAAATAAAACGTAGGAAACACAAACATCATAGTTCATAATGACATCATGAAAACAGTACATAGTTCAACTTTACAACAACGGTTTTACGAACATTACAAACACAAACAAATGTGCACAATATGAGTCATAATAAACATGATGCAAGCATAAACATAACAGTGCAGAAAATTTGAAAGAAATTTATTGATCCCTTGGTAGTCATTAAAAACGCTATAATTTTCATAGTAGCCGAAGTAGGCAGAAGGATCCGTCTGATAATCTTCTTACCATTGATATGTCGAAGTACGATACTCCTTATCTTCATTAATTGATAGGCCCTGAAAAGATGCATAGTGCATGTGGTGAGCTGATAGTGGATTAGACCAGGATTCCTCTCCTTCTTCTTCTTTTGGTTGGTCCTATAGAATATTTTTGCCTCTATCATGGTCGAAAGTTCCAGCACTATGAGATGATCCATGAGGCTTAGGGGCAGGAGTATGTGATGGAGGCAATGTAGGAGAAGGAGATGATGATGATCTAGAAGAAGACTGGCCATGCACTTTTCTCATGACTTTGCCTAATGTAGAGACTACTTTCTCCATGGTTTTCTCCAATTTGGTCATGCGAGTTGAGATAGATCTCTCCAAGCCAACAATCTTCCATTCTAGTTTCTTTTGATTCACCGTTATAGTTCGTTGATTTTGAAGTGTTAGGTCTCTTATAGATTCATTAGGATTAGTTTCAGTTCAAGCGTCATAAATTTTCAAGTCAGAATGGTATCCTGTATCATGGTGAGTGGAAGCAGAAATTTGTAGAGGAGGAGGTACTTGGGCTTGTAGTGGATGCACTAGATGCATTTGTCGTTGTTGTTATTGGGCAGTCCATTCAGCAAGAGAACTGTAAGAGGGTAGTGTTTCGGGAAGATGCATCAAAAGGAAAAATTTTGTACCACTTTCTTTAACCGGAATTTCTTCAAAATGAGATACATAAGTAGGAATTCCGAGAGCTTGTAAGATTCGCATAATGTATGGCGCACAGATGATAGTTTGACGATAATGAACCCAAATTTATTTAGTTTCGTCATGAATAAACCGTGCCCAATTAACCCGAGTCCTACCAAAAATTGCATATAGGGCCTTATAATCATTTTTATAAATTTGTTCATAGCTTCCTAAGTGGGGTATTATTGTGTTGATAATCATTCTATTCAATAATCTAGCCCGTGGTCAACATAAAAGGATTCCCATTAGGGCATTCTATCTTCCCATATTTGTTGTATAATTTCGTCACGCTGCAAAGTCCTATGATTCGCAATGTCCTCTAAACTAATTCTAGTAGAAGAACAATCAAGAAATTGACTGTGTGATCTACTATATCATTAGCGCTGCATTTACATTATTTGTTACTGATTAGTCATCTTCAATCATGTATATAGCAACTAACAAGAATCTGCATCACTATATGATACGAGTTCGAAAGAGCCGCCTTTCAGGTGGAAAAGACAGTAATCTTTGGTGCTTGTTAAATATCACAAGATTCTCTTAACCGCACGATGATGTGATTTCTTAGGTCGTACTTGAAATCTTGCATATAAACAAACACTCATCATTATATCTGATCTGCTAGCTATTAAGTATAATAGAGATCCCATCATACTTTGGTATAATTTTTGATCAAAATCTTTCCATTTTCACCTTTATCCAAATGTAAGCTCATGCTCATTGGAGTTGCTTTATTAGATGTATTATCCATTTCAAAACGTTTTAATAATTCTCTACATATTTTTCTTGGTTTAAAAAAAATTCTATTTTCTAATTGTTTTATTTGTTGACCTAAGAAAAAAAATTTAGTTCTCCCATATGAGACACCTTGAACTCGTTTTTCATTGTGTTTGAAAAATCATTACATAATTTCACATTAGTGGATCCAAAAATGATATCGTCAATATAGATTTGTAAATTAGTATATCGTCATTTTCTCTTTTATAAATAATGTTATATCAATCGTACCAATTTGAAAGCCAGAATTTATTAAATGTGTTTTTAGTCTCTTATACTAAGCACGGGGTGCTTGTTTTAATCTATATAATGCCCTTTGAAGTTTGAAAACATAATCCGGGTATTTTTATGAACAACTAAGGGTGGTTTTTCAACATAAGCATTTTCTTTTATTAAAACATTTAAAAATGTACTTTTAACATCCATTTGAAATAATTTGAAATTATGATGACATGCAAAAGCGAGTAATGTTCTTATAGCTTCAAGACGTGCTACAGGGGCAAATTTTTATTCATAATCAATTCCTTCTTCTTGATTGTATGCCTGAGCAATTAATCTTGCTTTATTACGAACTATGTTTTCATTTTCATCTGCTTTATTTTTTGAAAAACCCATTTTGTTCATATTATGGATTGGTTATTTGGTCTTGGTACGAGTTCTCATACATCATTTCATTCAAATTGATTTAGTTTCTTTTGCATTGCTAAAATCCAAAAATCATCTTTTGATGCCTCTTTATAATTTTTAGGTTCGAAGTTAGATATGAAAGCTACATGACATATTTGATTTAGTTGATTTCTAGTTGAAACTCTTGTGATTAAGTCACCAATTACATTATTAATCAGATGATCTTTTAAGATTTGAGGTGGTGATCTTAAAAGATTATCGTTATTGTTATTGTTTTTTATATTATTATTATCATTATTTTCAGGTACAAAAGTATTACTATTATTATCGAAAACTTCTTCATCATCATCATCATTATTTTTGTTATTCTTAAAGTCTTCATCAAAGGAAACTTGAAGACTCTCTTTTATAGTGTTAGTTTGTTTATTAAAAATTCTAAAAGTTTTTCTATGATCCGAATAACCAACAAAAATTCCTTCATCGGCTTTTGGATCGAATTTTCCAACATTATCTTTAGTATTCAAAATAAAGCATTTAGAATCAAAACATGAAAATATAATACTTTAGGTTTCTTACCGAAAAAAATTTCATAGCATGTATTCTTAGTCATTAGTCTAAGTCATACACGATTTAATACATAGCATAGGATTGCTACGGCTTCGGCTCAAAAATTCTTTGGTAAGCTACTACTACTTAGCAATGTTCATGCACATTCTTATAGTGTACGAATTTTTCTTTCTACTACACCATTTTGTTGTGGTGTTCGTGGAAAAGAAAAATTATGACTAATTCCCTTTTTATTGCAAAAAATTTCCAAATTTTCATTTTCAAATTCTCCACCATGATCACTTCTTACACTTTTAATTTTAAGTTCATTAAATTCTTAATTCTTTTAGCAAAAATTTTAAACATTTCAAACATGTCACTTTTATGTTTCAAAAACAATGTCTAAGTGTATCTTAGAAAATCGTCAACAATCACAAAAACATATTTGTTATGATTTATCGATCGTACTTGAGTCGGACCGAATATATCTAGATGAAGCAGTTCGAGTGGTTGTTTTGTAGAAATTTCCTTTTTAGATTTAAATGAACTTTTCTTTAATTTTCCAACTTGACATGCATCACATAAATTCTTAACTTTGTAGTTGATTTTGGGTAATCCCTTTACTAAATCATTTTTTGCAAAATTGTTAATATATTTAAAATTTATGTGACAAAAGCGTTTATGCCATAGCCATGGATCAGTATGATTTGTGGCTAAGCATAAATCATTGTTATATTTGGTATTCATATTTAAAACATATATATTTTGTTTTCTTAATTCTTCAAATATTAGATTTTTATTTTGATCAAAAATATTACATTTATCTTTTTTGAAGTCAATTCTAAACCCTTTATCACACAATTGACTTACACTTAATAAATTGTGTTTTAAATTTTCTACTAGCAAAATATTAGTAATTATGGGAGAAGAAGTTATACCTACGTTGATGACGTCTCCAATGCAGATGACAAATCCTTTTGAATTATCTTCAAATGTTACAGTATCGCCATCGATATATGTTTTATTTGATAACATGTGTACATTTCCTATCATATGCTTAGGGCATCCGCTATCGGTTATCCATTTCTCCTTGCTTTTAACTTTGCTTTTGAGTACCTGCAAAATAATAAGAGTTTTAATTGGTACCCACTTCCTCCGTTAGGGTCGTATGTGTTAGTAGGTGAAGGTAGCCATACCCAAGAGGGTTTGGGACCTTTAGAAATGCAATTTATCATTATAGACAATATTTTTCAAGTATTCATCTATGTGTTTTTTGCCTAATTAACTTGTTATTTGTTTTAGGAATCCATATTTTAATCGTATTCGAGTTCAAAGCATTGATTCTAGTCTTAGATTTTGGCTTCTTGAACTTAGTATATATTGTACTACGGTACTTAAGCTTCTGCTTATTTTTAAAACCTAATCCATTTCGATTTCCTGATGGTTTTGATATTTTAATCAGACTTTCTAAGTCTTGTTTCCTCTTATTAAATTTTGAAACGTTATTGGTAATTTGATCTAACTTGTTCTTAAGATCGAAAATTTCAACATTGGTAGAATCTAAGCTTGTTTTTAGTTCAAGCTTTTTTTTTTCAATTTTTTCATTCTCTAGTTTGCTATTTTCAAAATCATGTAACAAAGTAGCATTTTGAGAAGACAATCATTTACATTCCTTTTGTGCTATTTCTAATTCCTTTTCTAAAATTGTTTTCTCATCTTTTATAAACCAATTTCTAGCTCTGCTCTGTTCAATTTTTCTACACATTCCTTATTTTATTTCTTAGATTCTCTATACTTATCGTCTAATTTTATACTAAATTCCAAAATTTCATCATATGTTAGTTCAGGACGTACCTCGTCCGTGTTAGCCATAAAACAAACACTCGCTTGTTCTGAGTCGCTCTCACTCACTATCAGATGAAGAAGATGAGCCGGAATCATCCCAAGTTACTTGAAAGGCTCTTTGCTTTTTCTTGAATTTCTCAATTTTTTTCTTTTTGTCATTATTGATTTGTGGACATTCTTTCTTTATATGGCTGAATTTGTCACATCCATAACATTTGGTTGACGTTTGATTTGATGAATTCGAATTGCCACCATTTTGAGATTTTGTCATCTTCTTGAATTTCTTAAATTTGTTGTAGTTTTTGGTGACAAACGCAATTTCTTCCTCGTACAAATCGGAATCGTTATCATTTGCTTGAAAGGCAATATGCTTCTTTTCTTGATTTTTCTCTTTTCTAGCTTGCAAATTAACTTCATATGACATCAAATTTCCTATTAATTCTTTGACTTTGAGTTGATAGAGATTGTTAGCTTCTTTGATGACTAAAACTTTTCTTTCCCATTCAGTAGTCAAAGAATTTAAAATTCGTGTGACTAGATCAAAATCACTGAATTTAACTCTAAGTGCCATGAGATCGTGTTGTATGGTTTAGAATCTAGCATATATGCCAATAATAGATTCATTTGCTTTCATTTTAAAAGATGAGAATTGATTTTGCAAAGTAGAGATTTTCGTTTGCTTGACTTTACTTGTGCCTTCGTGAGTAACTTGTAAAGTGCACCATAAATCATATGCCGTTATGCAAAACATAACTTGTGAATATTCATTTTTATCTAGTGAACAAAATAATACATTCATGGCTTTGGCATTATTAGTAGCCATGTTCTTTTGTGCATCGTCCAAGTGCTTATGTTAATAGTAGGTGTTTCGTATGTAGTTCGTGTAGCTTGCCAAATTTCTAAACCATTAGCTTCCATAAAAATTCGCATATGTGTTGGCCAATAAGCATAATTAGATTCGGTAAATAGTGGGGGATGAGTAGTCGATTGACCTTCTTACTTGCCACATTAAAAAAATTTCAATCACGTGTTATAGTAAATTGAAATAACCTTGCTCTAATACCAGATGAAAGTGTAGTGGATCGTATAATATGGCATATGTATTAATATGTGAGTGTATACTAATATATGTACTAAATAAAGCAATAAGTATAATAAAAGTAACGAATAAAAGCAAGCACACATGAGATTTTATATTGGTTCAGACCTTCCGTCCTACGTCTAGTCTTGAAGCTCCTCTTCAGTATTTTACTAACCAATAACCCTCGCTTCGGCTAGAGGAATAGGTTTATACAAAAGTGTTTCTTCGGTAAGCTTGTGGCCAAATAATACAGATATTGACTTGTAGTACAATTCTTCCTATAATCTTCCTTCAGTGTTCGTGAGTGTAAGTTCTTGGATTTGTAGGAAGTAAGTTTACAAAATGTAGATTTTGGTTGTAATTTATTGAGAATATGATATTGATAATAACACAAGAGAGTATGTTAGCACTTATAGTAAATAAAGAGCAATAGAGTAGAAAAAATTTATTCTCAATCCCAGGTTTGAAGAATTTATAGACGATTAATAGTTGTGTTTCAAAGAATATGACTTCTTAAAAGATTCCTTTTGATCAATGGTTGCAACTATTAAGAAGAAGGCATGAATGTTGAAGAAGAAGAGAAGTATCCATTAATTATAGCAGTTGTAAAATTGCGTCAGAGGTTTGGCATACATCGCCAGACCTCTAAGGCTTTTCAGATTTTTAAACCAAACTTTCTGTCAAACGTCTGACCTTATGTGCCAGACGTCTGAGCTTGTATTGAGTATATAACTTGAGAAGCTTTTCTAAAATTCAGGTAAGTGTTTGACGGTGTGCTTTCATGTGTCCTATGATAACTCAAGGAGATTGTACAAGATAATCTAAGACCATGATACAAATATATGACCTTACTTTCAATAGCATGATCCATCGTTCTTCATGATTGCCTTCGAGCCATGATATTGGAGAATGGAGTGATCACTTCTACCATATACCTATAAATAGATAAAGTATTTCTTGCATATGCGATTGTGTAGTTCTTGTCATTAAAATCCCAGAAGAGAGGCTCTAACAAAATCATGTCATTAAATGACTTAAAATTTCCATAAATAATATCATCAAATGACATAAAATTTCCATAAATCAATCCATGCAATTATTTTTAAATTACATCGATATCATATATCAATGCGCGCAAATATAACTTTTATAAATGCATTAAAATAATTACAAACAACTTCCAAACATCACATAAATAATAATTAATATTTCTCAAACATCAATTAATTTAATCAATTTACAGCATTTTATAAATTAATTAAATCATGTGGCTTTTTAGAGAATTCATTATTACGGTTGTGCGACTCAAAGATGTAAATTCATTCAGCCATTAATATTGAACTATTCAAATATTAACGTTCACATGTCACTTAGCAAGTGGTGTGACATTTTGACTGAATTTATCGTTTACATGGTAAAATCCAATTTTACTTATTATAAGCGGTACCCTATAGTGACACAATTATTTACACCAATTCTCTTCGTCAAAACTATGTCACATTAGGACTTATGGAATTTGGTAATGGTCAAAATTCTAATATCGTCCACATTAAACTTTATAGTCCAAACACAAAATCCTTGGTTCAATAATAACAATTATTATTAATCGAAATGCTCTGGCCAGAGTCTTTGACTTTGACTTGACTTCAGTTGACTGTGATACCAACCTTATATAACCGAGGAGACGAATCCTCTCTTGAATAGTGTTTCACTTCCAATGCTTCCACTCGACCCAACTATAGTCGTTCGATGGACGTCGTGCCATGATTTAACTATAATCAAAGCAGAGCTACCATATTGAGGATCAACAATATTTTCAAGTCGAGAGAACTACGTAAATTAGTCATATCGATATTCTCTGCTTGACCTTAGATATATTAACCAGAATAAACTATCGAGTGAGTCATTCCATGGTTATCCAATAACTATCATTACGCAACTCCTTGGTGGCCCCAACAGTCATGAGTAATACACTGCCCAATATTTGGAGAGCGTTATGTACTCTAGTCTCAATGGATGTATCGATATCCAGTCTTGATACATCTTGACTAGGAATATTTAAAATGGTATATTTATTTTCATTATGATAAATTACTCACCGTTACAACACTTTGTAACTACTATCACAAAACATACCATTTATGGATTTTCTATTAAATATACTTTTAATTAAATTAATTAATTAATATAACCATATTATATCAAGTATATAATAGAAAGAAAACATCTTTATTTCGAACAAGATTGGTAAGCGACTCCATATATTACATAATTGCCCCTAGGGCATACCCCTAACTCCATCAATCTTCCACTTGCACTTGGGGTTAATTATGGAATCTTACTCCAACTTCTCCAATCGGTTTTCTCAAAACAATTGGGTTAGTTCCTCTATGAACGGGTATGCTATTATGTTTCAATTATCTACTCTGTCAATCAACTCTCTCCGATGGTGATAAACTATTTTATCATGTGGAACAATTCAGAGTATGTCTCTCGACTTTTAGTGAATTATAAGTTCTACTATGAACTATGACGCAACATTGTTATCATATAACAATGTTATGAGATTCTCGAGATTTGGAATCAGCTCAGCTATAAATTTGTGCACTAATATTTTTATACACATTGCTTTTATTGCGGCACCATTCAAGGCGATGTACTTAGCCTTTTTCATTAAATCAGTCACCGTCTTTCATTTGGGACATTTCTAACTTAAAAATTCTTAACTTGAATTTATTATTGAATATTTTACTCAATATCACTTATGAAGTTTGAGTCCGAACACTCCTTCATAAAGAGTGTTTATTTCTATAAACAATTTTCTAGCATTTCATAAATATATGAAAACAATTCAAACAACCATTTAGTGATATCAATTTGGATTTGATATTTGCTTCGTGTATCAAATACATAAACAAATCATGATATCATAGACAACATAACATGTATGATAATTCCTATTGCCAGTGCACAAGGAAGTAATCTCATATGTTCTGTATTAAACAATTTAATAAGATGTCTTTGCATATCGATTTGGGACATTCCCAATATCTTTTATACTCACTATAAAAGACATCATTTACAATCCAAAGTTGAGTATTAAAACAATTAAGGTTGATTTTAACACAAGTATATCATTAAAATCAACAACGTGTTGTTTACTTATAGTTTAGAAATATCAATGTACCTTTTAATGTTCTTTCTTATAAACACACGCTTCCTATGCATTTTGATTGATAACCAAATTATTTGATATTTCTATAAAAATATTTTTTCAATTTTGACGCTTTATAAAATGATACTTTCTATCATTCTTGGATCATATCTAAAGACTCAAAAACTCAATATCGCTCCCGCTGACTTTGAGACATTTTTGGTTATTATGTGTAAACAGTTTACTCTAAATCGTTATTTAGAATTTTCTATTTCAATCCAAATGTACCAAACATAAAGTCACACTAAGGGGTAATTTTGTGAGTAGATCAATTAACTCGAGCATGTTAAATACCGAATGTAACGACCCATTTTTCCGTACCCTTTGAATCGATAATAAACCACACATGTCCAACTCAAATTACACAAACAAGCGGATCATTAAGGGTACAAAGAAAAATAAAAATAGAACAGAATACAAAAACAGAATCTCACATGTATGGAATAACATATATTATTTCAATAATCTTTACAGTGGAAAAATTTAAAATACAATATCAGAGTCTAACCCAGATTCAGCCTGGACAGTTATAACACCTGCCCTTACAAATGCTGACAAACAACAAAACAAATGCAATAGATGCAGCGGATAATATAATACATCCATACGATGATGAAGATCTCCAGCTCTCCTCTGGAAACTCCAAGCATCTTCAGCTAATCCTAAAACTACTCGGATCTGACCCGAGTATTAAAAATACCCAGATCAGGCTTGATAAACCAACGTGAGATACTCGAAATTTAAAATGATGATGTTATCAAAACCTTTGAAAAAAGGGTGTCTCATAAGACCACACCCACACATAAATACGGACGGGTTTTTACCTTATGATAACCAAAACACTTTTATTACCAAAATAATTTAGTATTATCTTTAATGACATTCTTTTGGAAAACATCTTTCAAATAAACTTATTCAAATAAGGTATTAATACCCGGGCTAAGTCTAAGGGAATATATCCAGACTAGGTCAAACGGAATATACCAGACATAATATATGATACCAAAAGGGGTGGCTAAAATGTTTGCAAAGCATTATAACTATTTTGGGAATACAATCAAAACCGTAAAGCTCGTATTAGAATTGGATTTTCCAATATGATAGGAAACCTCGATAACCACGCATAGCAACCGGAACCTGGTGGTTTTTCGTGCAAGGACTCACACACCACTATCCCTCATATTGCCACACTTCTTGATATCTAGTGGCTTCTCATGCAAGGACTCACACGCCATTATACCATACAATAAGGGTCCCGTTTGGACACCTTGGTAACCTAGATCATTCGCCGCCTATCACCTTGAGGGATCATACGCCACCCTTATCATACTAAGCCTGAAATATGTAACATAGTTCCCGTATCATTTCCAAGATGTGAGGCTTGGGAGTGAGGTTACGCTCAACTTAGACAAAGCCATGCTTTGATCATAACAGGTTCCACTTTGAATGCCACATTGCCATTCCTTGATCACACAACTGATTTCTACCAACGTATAACTCCTGAGCTCGTACGTCTCATAAAAGGGTGTTAAGCTAAGAGAAGTTGCCTTCTCCTCCACCAAGCAGATAATACGTTGATAGAGATTAATTTATGTGATCAGACACTCATCCATACAAGTTCGTTCTGGGACTGAAAACGAAACCGAAGGCACTCCACCCACTACCATTAGTAGCGAGTAGTCCTTGCAATCCAAAGATTTTAAAACACGATAGAACCACTGCATAAATGTCTCTATATTGGGAGCTACCCAGAGAATGTCAACAAGCAGTCCTTCCGCTATGAAGATCTCCGGTCTTCAATAATAATCATCTTTAATATGACTTCACTTTCGAATGTATACATTGATTCGAAGTGCTTTTCGGATAGGAGTTACCCAAATCCATCCTCGGTTCCTTCGAAACCAATTATCGATAAAAAGATGTTTAGTTCATACGTGGATATCAATCATCAATCAATTACTTCATCTTTTATTTAAATCAAATATCTTTCTTAGATATATTCTTTTCAATCCATTCCATTTTCTTTTTAAGAGTACATGGAATCATTAAGTCTCATTTATCAAATCATTTGGTTTATTTAAACCTTTCTTAAACCTTGGAATAATTGCAAATTATTTTCTCTTCTACATAGGAAAACATTTCAACATTATTTCTTTAAATCTTTCATTTAAAACTCCTCTTTAATCTTGGGAAATACCAAGTCATCTGATTTAAAATCACGTTTAAACCTTTAATAAAGATTTTCTATTTCCATATCCTCATTTAAATGGGTTAAAAATGATATTATGTAAAACATCGTTACAACAATCCCAAAACCATTTTATTCAAATCCTTGTTTAACTCTTCACTTTTTACTTTGGGAAAACCTTTTTAGAGCATCTGGGCTTTCCTTTCGATTTGTTCCACCCCTCGTCTAAAAGAGAAAACAAAGGCCAGATAAGTTCAGGGCACTGGTTGCTCCATTCCTAATCTTAGTTACACACCTTGTTTTACCGTTTAGATCTCACAAGCAGGACAAATGTATTAGTTGTTTCTGCATACTCAGTTTGTTATTACGTTCAAGGAAATGATTTCTATTATATTGTTTAAGTGTTATAATAACTATTTATTTAAACTCTTTCTAAAAGAATTATAAAACTTCCAATTTTTCTTTAAAACACTTAATTATTTATTTAAAAATATTTATAAATGATTCTAGAAAGAATCGTTAAGTTCAAATCTTTATTTCAAAAGTTATAGAAACTGCAGCAGAAAATTGCTGCAAAAAGTGCTTAAAACAGCTTATTTGATTAAAACAACTTTTAATGTTTGAAAATTCTTATTTTACAATCCAAATCTTTTTCAAACCATTTTAATAGATTTATCAAATTTATTTCATGTTTTTAATCATTTAAAAATATCATTTATGAAGAAATTCCTTCTTGGATTCCAAACTGCAAAACCACGATGTTTTAGAAAATTGTTTTGGACATATTTCAAAATCTACTTAATGAAATCTTGATTTTCTTTCTTCATTGGAAAACTATGGATATAATAGTCCGGAAAATTCTTATCTCAAAGGATTCTGAGCTATATTCAACTCTCTACACTTGTTTGAATTCTACGGCGCGAAAACGCGAACTACCGTTATGCGACGCGCCTATTTTTGACTCCAAATTTATTATTTGTCAAAACTTCTCCAAATTGAATTTTAATGTTTATAAAACATTTATAAACCATTTTCAAGTATTTAAACCAATATTTTTCCATATTAAATATCTTTTTCACTTTTAAATCATTTCATAATATTATACTATTATAATATTCATTTTCAACCTTTTTATATTTTCAAAACCATTAAGAGGCTAAATAAACTCCATACACATATATATATATATGGATTTAAATTCTCATCTAATTAACTATGGTTAATTTCTAACTATTTCTCTTATCATTTATCAAACCAAGTAATCATCCATATTAATAATCATGTAAACAACCAACTTTGCATCCAAGTTATCAAACATATTAATCATCTAAGATATTTAACTTTCATATTATTAAACTTGAAATTATTAGTTAATTCAAAAATGAGTACTCACCTTTAACTAAATTGAATAACTTCCTACAAACATTCTTATCCAAAAACACTTCACCAAACTAACCTATACTTCACTAATACATCCATAAACAACTCCACCACCTTGCCCATGCTCACGACCATCCTTCCTCCTCTACTTTGCTATCGGCCCAAACCTTCCTCCCACCTCCATAGCTCACGGCCATAGCCTCCCCATCCCAATACTCATGGCCTAAGGCCATTTAAAGAAGAGAAGAAAAGGAAGTGAATTAAGAAGAGGTTAGAGAGTAATTAGTGGATTGGTGCTCAAGCACTCCACTATTTTTAACCCTCCTACCTCTCTTAAAGAAGAGAAGCCATTAATGAGCAAAAGAAAGCTCAAAAATGAATAAGAAGAAGAATGAGAAGTGTGAAGAAAATGAGAAGAATGGATGGGTATTTATAGGAAAAGTAAGGAGTGGTAAATTACAAAATTAACCCTTTAAAAATGTGTACATGTATATATATATATATATATATATATATATATATAAAGGTGCAACAACGTTGCGGCAACTTTTATTCGACAAAATGTTTACGGTCACATTTTGACATTTTTGTTAAACTATTTATTCATGTAAACTAAACTTGAAAATAAATTTCTTATCATTTTTAAATAATTAAAACAAGTATATTTGGCTTATAAAATAATATCGAAATTCATTTGCAAAATATGACATTGATTTTGTTAATGGCGACGAAATTTGTCAATCACTATAACATAAGTATATATACAGTTATCAAACTTTTTATCAACCAATTATTATCATTATATAATGATTTTAAAAGCAATTATTTATCCTTTAAAACATTTATTGGACCGTATATTAAATTTTATTGAAAACCAGCTTTTGTCAATGTTACGGTAAAAGTCGAAAATCTTTATCCAATTCTAAAAATAAATTCACCATCCTTATTTATTATATAAAACATGATTATTTAAGTTTGAATATTCCATTTTCAAAGTGGTAAAATTATGGGTCGTTACACTAAATCTATTACACTAATTTCAACAATTGAAATTTGCGATATTATTCTTATCAACATTGCTTATTTAATTTCAACTACATTAGTCTTGCCCATAAAGATACAATCACGGCCGATGGATCACATCTCTTCGGTTATGACTACCAAAATCATATTTTGATAGCGTACTTGAAATTCTTTCACATTTGTTCATCATACCATATTATAGAGTCGACACTCTTAATGGTTAAATTAAACAAACAAGGATTAAATATTTTCGACATTGATAAGAAACTCATAGTTTCTCTTCAATATGCGAGAATACATATTAGACGCTCAAATGCATTTTAGACGCTCAAATGTGATGTGTTCTTTTAGGTTAATCAGTTTCTTTCATCTCATCTAATCAGTTCTATCTACGGATCGTATCTAATTCCATTTTACTACCAATAATTCCTTAAAGAAATTTCATCACAATAACATTGGTATTTCTTGAAACAATAATTATTTCTTAGTGTAACAGAATAGGTATTCATAAACATTTTATAAATTTCTTTATTTATAAAACTGATTTCATTTTAGTTTACAAAACTTATGTTCAAAACATAAATATGTGATCCAATGATAGTCTTTTCCAAAATCATTTTAGGGAGATTCATACAAGATCCCTCACGAACAATTATTACCTGCAATCTTTCAACTCGCACAACCTACAAACTTCTTGGTCTAGGGTATGTTGGAGTTTCTTATAAACCCTTATCTTGTGATTTTGTAAACTGCTATTTAGATGAAATAATATTAACCTTATGTACTACTCTTAAGTATATAACCTTATAGAAAGAAACTAACTCAACTTCACTCACAATTAATCATACATTGTCCAACAAATTTTGATTACTCCATATCGATGCATCATTATGTATCACATGGAGGAGTGACTTTTGAGATTGAATCTTTATTCATTTTTAGGTACGTTCAAAACCTTTTCTAGTATACTCACTCATTCGATCAAATCGAATCATTTCTATCGCATGTTATTTTGTTCACTTCTATTTTATACTCTATAAGTTTACCATAGACATACTACATGTGTATCAAATACACATGTCCATGTCGGTGATAACCCATCGATGAATGTGGCAAATTACGTGGAATCTTTTGGTATTAATAGACTTGTGACTACATACATCAATACATGCCAATCCGAAGAGTTCATTAACTCTAATGATACTCCTACTAAATGGGTGCATAGGCCTTAATTGTTTGAGATATAATAAACTAGTATCATACGATTCATAATCATATAATAATACTATCTCTCATAACTACGGCTTAGTATATAATTCCAAAATAATTGTAAAAAATATCAGATACTTTTATATTTACTAATGCATCACTTTTTTTATGATAACGAATAACCCATTATAGTTTTATTCTATAATAAACATTCATAATATTCATGCTGAAATATAGCTATGTCTATTTTACAGTCAATATTGAAAAATAGTCATTATTTTGCAAATAATGTATGGTGCGTTTCACGAAAACAAATTGTCATACTTTGATGCAATTAATAAGTGTTATATGACATTCTTCCACTATTTCCGCCATTACTATAATAGCGTACTTAATTTGGTAGTCCATTATTCATCTAATATAAAGTATTTATTTCAAATACTGTAACTTGTTTACAGTGGAGAGTTCTTTGATCAACTATCTTGAATCCATAGAATAAAATCTCATAGAAAATAATTTTCTATACTAAAATAAATTTCCGAATAGAAATTTGTAACATCCCCCACTTAGAGGCCCAAAACTAATGGCTATGGATGCTGCAGTCATCCATAATTATTAGTTCTCGATGACCAAATGCGGTAATGTTAGATACATCGATATAATAGAAACACATAGATATTAAAAAAAATTTAAAACTATTAAACAAATTTCTCATTCCATTTCAATCATATTTAAAATTCATTACATAATCCCAAATTCGAAAACCACGTTCAGAGAAAATATAATTATTACAAACTACGCCAAGAGCAACATATGAAGATGCCCCCTTGGATGATCGGAGTCTAAACATAGGCAATTAAACAACTTTGCCTTTACATCAAAACACAGCGGAATCAAATATAAAAAACTTCTATTAGCTAGCTTGCATCCTGCACATCTCCGGAAGCTTATTCGTTTGACGGAAAACCCGAAAAACCCAATTCTCAAACTACTCAAAATCAATTGAGCACCCGAGAGTTTAAGGGGAAAACATAAACTTCGAGTCAGAAATAAAGCCTGGTATGAATAATAACCAACCATCTCAAACCATTTAGATATCTAGTGAGACCACGCCGCGTGGCGGAACGGGTTTTCCCCTCACTAGTATCTTACCCAAAAATTTATGATAACTAAATGCTGTGCTCCTGCATCCATAGTGGTTAAAAACATTGCAATTTAAAATATCATGATGATATACAAACAAGCAAAATATCCTAGATTTATCATCCCCATTCATTTGACTATCTGTCTTATTTATAGTTTCTAGGGTCGCTATTAATCATAGGATGACTAATAACATGTTCAAAGCTTATGGACTATTTGTCTGGTTTCATAGTTTTCATGGGATCACTAAGAACCTATTGGCTATTGCCAATAACTTCAGTATTTCATGGGTTCTCTCCAAACCTATTGATATCTCCAATAACTTCTCTTATATCATAGTTTTCATGGGTTGACTATGAACCTATTGGCTTCTGTCAACAACTTTATCTGGATATAGTTTTCATGGGATCACTACGAACCTAATGGCCCTTGCCAATAACTCCCTCCAAACATAGTTTTCATGGGTTTACAATGGACTTGTCTAAACTGACAACTTTTGATCAGCCTTTGGGCATCCTAAGTCCTAGTCTACCAGACCTCCTGGATGTAATTCTACTCATATAGGAGTTAACTCAATTTATATTCACTACCGGGTCAACCTAGCTAGTTATTCTGCCCTTCCTCCCCAAAATACAGTTATGAGTCCATTATACAGTGAATATATTTATAGAAGAAGCATATACAATAACATAACAATACCAATATTTATGGTTTAATATCCTTGAAATTCTTTCCACATGAAATTTGGTTAATCCCTTTAACCAATTATTTTAATCAAGGCAAGCTTCTTCAAAAACTCCAAATTTAAAAACCATTTCAAAGCTATTTTATAGTGCCATGAGTTTTCTTTTTAAAATGAGATTGGGTTCTTTGTTTTAAAAACTAAGGCTTTCGAAACCTTAGACCTTTACTTTCATAACCATTAAAACGTATCTTTCAAAAGCATTCAAATCTTCTTCTTAAAACACTAAACATATGCCTTTCGAAACACTTTAAAATATCTCTTTCGAAAGCATCAAACCTTCCTTTTGAAAGTATTAAAGCATATCTTTCCAACTTATAGAAGCATAGTTTCGAAACCATTTGAAAGTACCTCTTTCAAAACCATTGGGTTTATTCTTAAAAATAACTTTTGGGTCAAAGTGAATATAAACGAAAGTAACCCTTTCGAAAAAATTAAACGTCAAGCAAAAGAGTTTGGGGAAAGCAGATGGCTTCAGAACCATCCTTTCGAAAGCTTTAATCTTTTAAGTAAACAATTGGAAGGATAGCTTCGAAACACCTTTCGAAGCCATTGCCTTCAAAACCTTTAGTTTAAATGGCTACTGGAGCCCTTTTGAAAGCATTGGGAAGCGGCTTTAATATTTATAAAATAAAGCTTGCCTTTCGAACTCACTGAAAACTTTCAGCCTATTCGAAAGGTATGAAAACGGCAGCAAAGCTTCGACTTGGTTCAAAACTACCCTTCCGAAAGCTTCTCTTTAAAACATAATATGCGGAAACTCATTCGAAAGCTACCCTTTAAACAAAAAGGCGGCAACTCCTTCGAAAGCTATATAAAAGTAATTCAACCCTTTCGAAAGCATCCATTAAAAACTAGGCAAGTGGCATCTCTTTTGAAAGCAAAACAAAGATCTTCGAAAGCTATTTAAAATGGCATCGACCCCTTCGAAAGCATGGTTTCAACTCTATACCTTCCGCCTTTCTCCAATCCACTTCGTACCAAAGCATCAATACCATATGTATTGGTTTCGACTTGGTTGAGAGCAAAGGTATGAGGTCGAAAGGTTGCTACTAGAAGTGACGAAACAATAAATCTGTACAAAACTGTTTTGTTGCCTTTTTAAGTAAATGCTTTTCAACTAACTTGCCTATTTGTAAAAATATAATTGGTTGCCGTAGTCTTTACCAAAATCTTTTCTAAAGACTGCCGAATTTATCCAAAAGTAATTAAAAATAATTTACAAAGAGCCCTTTCCTTTAACAAAACATTAAGACATTTAAGTCCTTCAATTTAAATAATTTAATTTACATAGTAAATTACTTAGGAAAAAATCCCCAAAAATCACCAAAATTCACTTTTAATATATTATCTAACATATATAAATTTTAGACCCAGAATCCTTTATATAATAGCCAAAATAAATTTTTAAACCCAATTAATTATTTCTTCCTTCAAAAATTCATAATAAATAATCCATAGCTCGAATAATTACGAAAATTTAAACTCATCTCCAAAATAATGTTTTACATAACATATCAAATCCTCATGGTATTCAAAACCCAATATATACGATTTTAACCTTTAAATCGAATAAAACATTTATCAAATATACTTGTTTGAATCAAACATATCATGTAATCCAAGCATATCACCATTTAAATCATCATAAAGGTTTTAAACTTAAAACCCAAAGTCAAATGCTCTTTAAAAACGAAAATGAGATAGTTTTGATTATTATTTACCCTGCTTTGGATAAAGAACTTGAGATTTGATCTTGCTTAATTCTCCTTGCTTGATTCCTTAACTTTTACTTGATTTTTAATCCTCTTATCCCCTAGGTTATGGCCGATTTGAGCTCCTTGGTTTATGTTTTAAAATTATGAACTTGTGAAACGAAAATGGGAATAAGGGTTTAGAGGTTAAGGGTTATGGTGGATGGCTATTCCCCATGATACCCTTGCCTTATTCTCTTATTAGTTAACTTATAAAACCATCTCCATAAACTCATTCTTTTAAATTTTTATTGAGTTAAGCACGGCCTCTAATAAATTTTCAAATCTCAATCCCCTTATCACTCTAATCTTTACATTATTCTATTTAATTTATCTAATTAAATCTCCTCAATAATGTTATTTAAAATTACGGGTGTTACAGGCTCCCCTCCTTAAAGAATTTCATCCTCGAAATTCAGTAAGGACTAAATACTATACATAGCAATCATCTGTAACAGCTCCTAGCTACCATACTAGCCTACCTGACTAGCAACAGTCTATATAAAACAAATATAGAACATACCCTCACAGCAGATCAAGATAAGTATCTCTAATCCTATCTTTTGTCTCCCAAGTACAATCCTTTTCTTTGTCGCTCCATTGAACTTTCACCAACTTGACTGTCTTGTTTCTTAACCTCTTCTCATCTCTCGCTACAACCCGAACAGGTTGTCCGACAAAAGTTAAATTTGGTTATACTATCAAATCTTCCAACTCTGTCGGAGGAATAGTAGTCTCTAGATCATGCAATTATTTATGAAGATGAGATACATGAAACACATTATGGACCCTTGCCATACTACTCTGTAACTCTACTCTGTATGCGAGCTTCCCAATCCTCTCTATAATTAAGAACATACCAACATATCACGGTGCCAGTTTCCCTGACTTTCCGAATCGTACCACACCCTTCATCAGTGATACCTTAATGAAGACTCTATCTCCAATTGAGAATTCTAGATCTTTATGCCTCTTATCTGCATAACTCTTCTGTCTAGACTGAGCTTCCTTCATCCTTTATCGGATCAACTCAATCTTCTCTGTCGCCTCTCTAATCAGATCTGGACCCAAGACTAATCTGTCTCTAGTCTCCAACCAACATGCTGGTGATTTGCATGGCCTTCCATACAAAGCTTCAAAAGGCGCCATTCCTATACTAGTCCGATGGCTATTATTATAGGAAAACTCAACCAAGTGTAGGCGATCTTCCCAAGATCCACCAAAGTCCAATACACAAGCTCTTAACAAATCCTCGAGTACCTTATTGACTCGCTCTGTCTGCCCATCTATCTAACGGTGATATGTAGTACTCATCTTGAGCTTGGTACCCAACACATACTATAGACTCTTCCAGAATTCACTAGTAAACAAAGCATCTTTGTAACTGACTATACTACTAGGAATTCCATGCAGTCTAACTATGTTCTTGATGAACAACTTAGCTAACACAGGTGCCGTCCTGGTTGACTTAACTGGAATGAAATGGGCACTCTTGGTCAACCTGTCCACTATGACCCATATACTTTTATTTCCTCTATTCGACATTGGCAACCAGTCTATAAAATCCATGGACATCGAATCTTATTTCCAAACTGGTGTCTCCAAAGGTTGAAGCAATTCACTCGGCTTCGGATGCTCGGCCTTCACTTGTTGACAGTACGTACACTGCCTAACCCACACACCAACATCATTTTTCATGCCTTCCCAGTAGAAGATCCTCTTCATATCCTAGTACATCTTAGTTCCCCTAGGATGAACCGTAAATTTAGATCGATGACATTCCCTACGAACTTCTTTCCTTAAGTCCTCAACATTCAGAACACACAACCATCCCCTCTGGTCAGGACTAAAATCCTTTGGATCATCGATCTCCAACCCAACTTCAAGCCTTCTAATCTTCTCGGCTAATAATGGATCCCTTTTCTTCTTAGAAGCAATTCATTCGATCAGCACTGGTCGAACTTCTAAATAGGACAACATGGCACTGCTCTGACTAGAACTAGTGCTCGATCTTAACTGCACACTACAAGTAGTCAAAGCTTCTAAATTTTTCCATTCTGCCAACATGGCTAACACCACGTTCTGATGTTTTCTGCTAAGAGCATCTGCAATTTTATTTCCTTTCCTAGAGGTATACACTATACTAAAATCATAAGCTGCTAAAAACTCCAACCATCTCTACTGTCTCATATTCAACTCCTTCTAAGAGAATAAATATCTTAAGGAATTATGATTTGTATATAGCTCAAATCTCTCCCCTAAGGGATAATGTCTCCATATCTTCAATGCAAAGATCACCGCTGCCAACTCTAAATCATGAGTAGGATATCTCACTTCATGCGGTCTAAGCTGTCGTGAAGCGTAGGCAATGACTTTACCCTTCTTCATCAACACAACTCCTAACCCGGTTCCGCATGCATCGGTATACACCACCAATCCTTGGTTTTTGTCAAGAACCAGTAACACAGTCGCATTGGTCAACAAATGCTTTAACTTATGGAATGCTTCCTCACATTTTGTTGGACCAAGCAAACTTCACGTCCTTCCTGGTTAACTTAGTCAAAGGCGCTGCTATCCGCGAGAAATCCTGAATGAATCTCCGGTAATAGCCAATAAGTCCAAGAAAACTTCTAATCTCAGTCACCGTCTCTAGTCTCTTCTAGTAATTAAATGCTTCGATCTTATTAAGATCGACTGACAAACCCTTTTTTGAAACCACTTGACCAAAAAACTTAACATCTTTCTTCTAGAAATGACACTTGGAAAACATCGCTTTCAGCTGATACGGCCTTAACGTCTCAAGCACTACTCTGAGATGATCTTCATGCTCTCTTTCATCCTTAGAGTACACTAAAATGTTATTTATAAATACCAATACGAACCTATTCACGCACTCTCAGAAAACTCGATTCATCAAAACTATGAAGAAAGCTGGTGCATTCATTAATCCGAATGGCATTACTAACCACTTGTACGAACCACACCTGGTCCAAAATGCTGTCAATGGAATACTATCCTCTTCCACTCTTAGCTGATGGAAACCAGTCGCCAAATCTAATTGGGAAAATATTCTGGCTCCACACAATTGATAAGATAGATCAACAATTCTCGGCAAATGATGCTTATTCTTGATCGTCTTCTCATTCAACTTACGATAGTCGATACACATCCTTAATGACCCATCTGGTTTCTTCATGAACACCACAACCGCACGCCAAGGTGAACTGCTTGGTCTGATAAAATTTCTCCTTTTTAGATCAACTAGATGCACCTTCAATTCCTTCGTCTCATTCAGTGTCATTCTGCTAGGTAGTCTACTTACAGGTTCAGATCTTGGCACAAGATCGATCCGAAACTCAATGGCTCGTTTCGGTGGTAATCCTGTAACCAACTCAAAAACATCTACAAATTCTCTTTCTACTCGAACCGGACTTGACTCTTCTTCTACTTCCATTGCACTCAACAAAGCACATGCACTCCGGACAGAATCCTTCACAGAGAATATAATTCGGTTATGACTATCTGGGTATTTCAGTGATATGTCCCTATACTGGAAAAATATCCTAGCCTCATACTTACCCAACCAATCCATACTCAAAATGATTCCGAAGTCTACGAAATCGAAAACATACAGACTGCATGCAAACTTATGACCTAACAAATCAAGTTCTAACTAGTCACATCTCATTCCCAGAGTTGCATACCCTCCTATCGGATTCGCAACCCTTAAGGAAGTAACAAGGTATGTGGGTTCTAAACATAACCTATCAACCAAACGATGAGATATAAATGAATGAGATACACATGTATCAATCAGTACCCTAACTGGTGTACTTCGAATCAAAAGCGTATCTTTCATCATGGTCTTTCCTTTCTCAGCAGTAGTTGGCCTAACAGACGATGATCAAACAACAAAGACTTTTCCCCTATCTACCCTGACTGGTTTCTAGACACTGATTTTTATAATGCCCAACCTGGTCGTAGTTAAAGCACTTCACACCCCTCTTGTCTACGGCCTTCTTCCCCTTGCCAGTTCGGCATTCATGAGCATAATGACCCTTCTTATCGCACTTAAAGCAAACTAGATTAGCCTTGGCCTTCTTGGTAGCTTCTCCCTTCCGGGTTCCCTTCTTCTTGAAGATCTTCCTCTTCTTGCCAAGAGAACTCTAGGTTTCAACTGTTTCTCCTTCCCATAAGTAGTAAGCATCTCCTCATGTCGGATTGCCATTTCCACAACAACATTACAAGGATCACGAAGATATGGTCGGGTCGCCCTAGCAATCTCGGGTCTCAATCCCCGAATAAACTTCTCATTCCTCTTGATGACAGTGTCAATGGTAGCATGTCAATATCTGGATAACTCATCAAACTTCATGGCATACTCAATCACCGACATCTCGCCTTGCACCAAGTCTACAAACTTCCTCACCAATGCTGACTTGGCAACTTCAGACAAAAACCACTCCTTGAATCTCCTCCAAAATTCCACCCAAGTCAACTCTTCCTCGAGTACTCCGGTAGTGACATTATTCCATCAATGAAGCGTTGTTCCCTACAGCTGCCTAGAGGCTAGTCTCCTCTTCTACTCATCATTCAATCCCAAGTCAGCGAAGATCCTTTCACAATACAAAAGCCAGTGCTCAATTTCTATAGCATCCTCCATTCCCAAAAACGGCTTCCCACCAAGACCAGTATAATCCCTGCTCCGCTTGGCATTGTTGTTGCCAACTGGAGCTATGGGATTAGCTCCTCCAACATTCCCAACATTACCCCCAGCTACTCTTGCGGCAGCTCCTGCTTGCACCAAATTAAAGAAAAACTGATACATCATCCCCATATCTACTGGCGGATTTCCAGCACCTACGTTGGCATTGGCATTTTGATTAGCATTTGCCTGTCAACCCTGGTTTCTTTTGTTGGGTTAAGCATTTCCATTTGTTGTGGTGCTTTCTCCACCGAGATTTCCTCTTCCATTTCTTGCCTCCATATCTTCCTTTCTCGTAAATCTACATAGCCTTAATAAGATATAGAAGAACGGTCTAAGAGAGAGGAATACATACTTATATATACATATCATATATAAGTACGTTATTGTAGCGTTAACCCAAACCCCAATCTTATATTCTTATTCATTGGATTATGTTTTGAAAAATCATTTTAAGTTTGAAATTTCTTTTAAGTTTTCATAAACCTATACACTGATACCAACTTGTAACATCCCTCACTTGAAGGACCAAAACTAATGGCTACGGATGCTGTAGTCATCCATAGCTATTAATTCTTGGTGATCGAATACGGTAATGTTAGATACATTGATATAACAGAAACACATGGATATTAAAAAAAATTAAAACCATTAAACAAATTTTTCATTCCATTTCAATCATATTTAAAATTCATTACATAATCCAAAATTCGAGAACCACGTTCAAAGAAAGTATAATTACTACAAACTATGCCAAGAGCGACATACGACGATGCCTCCTTGGATGATCAGAGTCTAAACATAGGCAATTAAAAAACTTTGCCTTTACATCAAAATACAGTGGAGTCAAATATAAAAGAACTTCTATTAGCTAGCTTGCTTCCTGCACGTCTCCAGAAGCTTATTCATCTAACGAAGAACCTGAAAACCTCAACTCTCAAGCCACTTAAAATCAATTGAGCACCCGAGAGTTTAAGGGGAAAACATACACTTCGAGTCAGACATAAAGCCTGGTATGAATAATAACCTACCATCTCGAACCATTCAGATATCTAGTGAACCCACCCCGCTTAGCGGAACGGGTTTTTTCCTCACTAGTATCTTATCCAAAAATTTATAATAACCAAATACTATGCTTCTGCATCCACAATGGTTAAAAACATTACAATTTAAAATATCACGATGATATGCAAACAAGCAAAATATCCTGGATTTCCCATCCCCATTCATTTGACTATCTGTCTCGGTTATAGTTTCTAGGATCACTATTAACCTATTAGTTTTCATGGGCTGACTAATAACAAGTTCAGTGCTTATGGACTATTTGTCCGATTTTATAGCTTTCATTGGATTACTAAGAACCTATTGACCCTCGCCAATAACTTCAGTATTTATGGGTTCTCTCTGAACCTATTGGTATCTTCAATAACTTCTCTTATATCATAATTTTCATGAGTTGACTATGAACCTATTGACTTATGTCAATAACTTTATCCGGATATAGTTTTCATGGGATCACTACGAACCAAATGGCTCATGCCAATAACTCCCGCCAAACATAGTTTTCATGGGTTTACCATGAATATGTCTAAATTGACAACTTTTTGATCAATCTTTGGGCATTCTAAGTTCTGGTCTACCTGACCTCCTAGATGCAATTCTACTCATACAGGAGTTAACTCAATTTATATTCACTACTTGGTCAACCTAGCTGGTTATTCTACCCTTCCTCTCCAAAATACAGTTATGGGTCCATTATATAGTGAATATATTTATAGAAGAAGCATATACAATAGCATAACAATACCAACATTTATGGTTTAATATCCTTGAAATCCTTTCCACATGAAATTTGGTTAATCCCTCTAGCCCATTATTTTTATCAAGGTAATCTTCTTCAAAAACTCTAAATTTAAAAACCATTTCAAAGTTCTTTTAAAGTTCCATGGGTTGTTAAAGAGACCGGGATCAGATATTGTCATACTCTCTGCCAATACCGAAAACCACTTTAACAACTATGTACGTGGTGGAGAATCCAGAACGAAGTAGGATGGTTTGGTGAACGTCTATATGAGGTATGAACGCCGCCCTGACTCCCTCGAGTCAGCTTGATGTGACTAAAACAGGAGCCATACCGGGCCAAGTGAGGTCGCACCTCCGATCGAGCATGTTTTTTCGATACCATTCTATTACTATGTGATTTGATTGGGTGCACCTTTGATTATGGGAGTGTGTCTCGAGGTGGGCGGTAGTAGCTGCTATGCATTACCACCAGTCTGGATCCACAAAATGGTAGTATCCTACCCTGGGCATTGCCTCACGTGCCTTGTCACATGCCTTATCACGCCCACTACGAGTTTGGTTTGTACTATACCTATGGAGTGCTCCTTGAGTATCCCACCGGTTTGGTGGAGCTTATAGTATTTGTATAAACTATGGGAATATATAAAAATGTGTTAAGGGGTATATGGGTAACGCCTTAACGCTATTTTAATATTTTACTTTACTGTAGACATTATCTATGTAGCGTATTGTACTATGTATGTAGATAGTTTAATGGATCCTTAAAGGGTGGAATCCCAACATCCTTTAAGTTATTGCATTTCACTTGAGTTGATTTACTTGCATAAGAATGTTAATCCTGACTCGAGTGTTTTGTGTTTTTCTTTATGCTCGGGTCAGACTGAGTGTCACAACATTTGAGACTCACTTTTGGAGTTTGGAGCTTTTCTTGAAGATCTATCTCTTATCTATTTAGCTTTCAGTTATTTCAGTTGTTTCCAGTTGTTATGTTCAAATTTTCATTTTCTTATGTATTGAGTCTTCTTAGTATTTGAGATTTCTGTTGTATTTTACTTTAGACTCTGATGTTCTATAGTAGCTTCATGAACTATTATTATCTATTTCCGCTGCTTATTATTATATCACTCTGTGTCTGTGATTCTATGATTAATTTATTTACTGTATATGCTACGTTTTGCCAAATATAAATTAACAATATATTGTTTTGAGCAATTCAAGTCTGACATATGTGGATGCTTATCGATTTGAATGGTTCGAAATGATGGGTCGTTACAAATGGTATCGGTGCTCTAGTTTAGGAAAAACTTAGTATATGGAGTAAAAATCATTATAGATAGGGTAGTAATACCCTAGAATGGGTAAAATTAATTACAGAATCATCTTCGTTCGAGCTTGAAATTCTTCATTAGGATCGTCATGGATTAGGATTTCTTTTGAAATCCGGAACTTTATCTTTGTTCTAAATCCATTCTTGTCTTTTCCTTGTTCATGTTCTTCTTGATACTAGAGCATCCCATATCTTTAGTTCTGTTGATCTCTGGAATAAATTTGAGCACATCTTACAACCTTAACTGGCAATTTCATCCTTATTTGTGACTAATCCCATCGGCGGTTCCGCCAACCTTACTATGATTTGTAAAGGGGCAAAATTCCTTTACAACAGGCGTCAATTCATTGGAGATTTCCATGTCCTCGGTTTCGATGTTGTTATTTCTTGCAAAGCCCGAATCATTTCTCCAGTAGACGACCAGGGTAATTCTCTTATGATCGAATATCGATTGTCTCAGGATTTATGCAGGCAGTTGTATCTTTCCACTTGATGCTCAGCCTTGTGATCTTGACTCCACCCCTATTGTCTAACTATTTTTGGATGTCTTTGGTGAAGTCACTTCTCTACCTCCTATGCGGGAAATTGAATTCCACATCGATCTTATTCCTGGAGCTCGATCTTGCCACCGATTTTCACCAGCTTCATGTAGCTGAGGAGAGCATCCCCAAGACAGCTTTCCGAATGGAGAATGGTTTCTATGAATGGTTAGTCATGTCCTTTGGATTAATCAATATTCCTGCCTTCTTCGTCGATCTCATGAGTCGCATTTCCACGATGTTCTCAACAAGTTTGTCCTAGTTTTTGTTGATGATATTCTCGTCTTTTCTAAGTCAGAGAAGGAGCATGAATCTCATTTGAGCTTTGTTCTCCAAACTCTTAGGAGTCATCAGTTGAAAGCCAAATTTTCTAAATGTCATTTCTAGAGGGATGAAGTCTGATTCATTGGACACATTGTTTCTAAAAATGGAGTCTCAATTGACCCGGTTAAGGTCGTCGCGAATAATATAAGTCTATCCATCTTTCCTCTTTTGCAATTTAATTATCTTATCTTCCTTTCGAGCCTATCTACTTAGTTAGAATTCTTTTTGATTAGGGTCCCTTTAAATTTGAATCTCTATCCTTATTCTAAAATCCATTCTTGAATCATCCTATGAGAGAACGTATTTTAATTGATATAAAAATGTTTTATATTGTGTTGTTTGAGTTGTTAAGTTTGAATTTTGGGTTTCGATCGATTCGTATGGCCAATGCTATCGAAAGGAATTCCAAAACATTTGATAGAGCAAACTGACACAATATTGTTTTCAAAATTGGTAAATGAAATAATTTTGTGTATGATATATTTTATATACAAAAGTATAGTTTTCTGAAATTAGATAGTTAAATGAATTGGTTGTTATAAATGATAGTACTAGATTATCATTTATTGGTTTGTCAACATTCTCGAACCATTAACTATTTTGTTTGTTCTAAGGAGATGAAATTTTATAAACATGGTTTATAAATCATGATTTGCAAATGAAATAAATTTAAATTAAGGATTTAAGAATTTAAATTTTTGGTGCTTTTCAAAAATTTGGTTTTCAAAGTTTTGAAAAATATATTATTTGGAAGTATTTTCGAATGGAAATTGTTTTCAAAGAATTTTAAAAGAAGTAAGTCGGTACTCTCCTCTTATGTTATTGGAAAATAATTTCGATGATGACTGCAGTATCATCGACATTCATTTTCGAGTCTCAAAGTGGGGAGATCACTTAGTAGCTTTGCTACACTTTTGTTTTGGAAAATGGATTTGATTTGAATTTCTTGAGTATGATTTGATGTACAATATATATACATATATATTTATGTATGTATATATTTATTTCAAAATGGTTTGAAGTGAAACTGGAAATTTATCTCTTAAGTTTTATGTTAAGTGATGGTTTTCAATTATTGGAATGAAGCAAAAAATTTGAATAATTGGAGTGTCTAAAATGAGAAATGGAATTGAAACAACTAGAACAGTTGAACTAGGATAAAATTAATTTGTATAATACTCAATTGCATTCTAAAATATATATAACTTACCTGAATATTCAAAAAAGTTAAAATATTAATGTGAATATGTAATTGAAGGTTATACAAGAGAAACTTAAGTAATAAAAAAATGTTCAAACTAAAATTTTGCTGAATAGAAATGTTGTAAATAAAAGGTAAATTTGTATAGTGCTCAATTACATTTGGAAACATTAATAAAACTTACCTGGAAAAAGTTTGAATGTAATGAGAATAGGTAGTTTAAAAGTATACAATATAAATGTAAGTAATAAGAAGTCCAAAAATGAAATTTATATGGTTTTGATTAATTGTTGTATCTGGTGCTATGTATTTCGAATCTATCTACCCTTTCCGTTACTTCTATTCTCCTATCTCGTTCCTTTTCAGGGACGAAAAGTTTTGAGTGGGGGAGAGTGTAACGACCCGTAAATTTTAACGATTTTTAATAATGTAATTAACTAAATTTTTCATGAAATTAAATAATAATTTTTTTTGATTTGAGATACGTCTATTTAAATGTAGCAAGTGTTAGATTTTCATCAGATAATTTGTAAGTTGGTTTTGTTGTGAAATTTTCAATTTAAAATTTAAAATCAGTTAAATTTGTTGAAAATAAAATATTTCTGAAATATGAATATTTTTATATAATAAAAATGTAAATCATTTTCTAAGTGAGACGTCGTATTTCTTTTCGCTAAATTTGGATTGCTATAGCCCCGTTTATCTTATTTTCGGCGGTTTAGCAGCAATTTGGCAGTGAATATTGACTTTTGATAGGATGGTCATATCGCTGATATCTATGTACCATTCTGTTCATCTCGTCGTGCCGATCTTTGTAGTATATTCATTTGTGCATTTCGGCGTCTAGTACGCGGCGAAATCGACAAAACGATTAGAAGTATCGGTTCCGTATTTGAGCCTTTTGGGTTTCCCTGTGTCTATTCTGTTACCCACCGGCTGAAAAAAAATGGCCACTTGCCTTTATTATTTTTAGGAATTCAGCTATTGGCTTTCCATATTCCTATCTGTTCAATATATTCATCTGGTTCCCCATATTCTTTCTTCTGCTCTTATCTTATAAAAACATACATTATATATTCATTGCTTTCATTTCTTCCTGCTCGTTCATATTTTTTGCCTAAGGCCTCTCGTGCTCGTCCTTCTTCCACACTTCACCATTGCTTCGACTTCCCCACTACCACTAGATGCACGTACACAACGGCCGACCCTATAACCCATCTCCCCTTCCACTTCACCATCCCAAAACCTCAGCCTCAACCCATCCTTTTTCCTGTGTGCCAAACTATCCTCCGAGTAGCCGCCTTTGTCCCCCTCCGAACCTCTCCACCAAGCAAACTCAAACCTCTCCTGACAGCCGACAACATCTCCAGTCCCTCCGCCCTATTTCCTCTGTCTCGGCAGTCGAACTCCACACCACTAGACCCGTAGCCGCCCTCAGCCTCCCCTTTGCGCCACCCACGGTAGCCTTTCCTCCACCACAGACCTTCCACCCCTCCTCCTCGAGACTCCTCCGCCACTCCACATCCAGCGACTGCCATGTTGGAAATGCGGATTACAGATCTTAAGGCTGGATTAACACTAGAGGGGGTGAACAGTGTTTAATCGATTTTTTGGAATTTTTAAAATCTTTTCAAATTAAACACATACAGATGCAATTTCACAAACACAAAAACAATCACAGAATCAAACATAGATGCAAATAGTAAATAAAAGCAGTAAAGGAAAGAACACATCGGAATTTTATACAGGTTCGGAGTTACCCTACATCCAGTCCCACACAATTTCTTGTGCAGATTTCTTTTCAAATATAATGTCGATATTACAACCTCGATTTCAAGGCCACGAGATACACCCTCCTGTCTCCGAGTCCAGGGCAAACTCTCTTGATTTAACCAGGCTACAAGATCACCTAATTGATTTACGGGCTACAATCACACCCAATTGATTTACAGGCCACAATCACATCGTTTCCAATCACACTTTGATAGAGAGAGACTCGATACACTTCGATCTTTGATTACAAATGATCCTATAACTCTGAATAGCATTGAGATCTTTAAGAGAGAGTGGCAGAGAATCAAACTAGAGACAATCAAGTTTGATTCACTTAAAATTTCGGCAGAGTTTTGTTAAAATATAAGAGAATATTTGAGTGGAGAAGAAGGGGTGAAGAAATGAAGAAAAACTAACTTAAAATTCATTGAAAACAACTGGTATATATAGGAGAACAACAGTCATGTCCATTCGTGAAAGGTTATGACGAATAAACACTTCTTTTGAAAATTTGAATTCTACGGTCACCATGTCGACATGAGGGGATGAGGGATATCGACATGCCTATGTGAATTTTGAAAATTAATTTTGCTTTAAAACGATTTCTATTCTAAAACTTGTCAAAACAATTTCTAATCTTTGTAAACCATTTTGAATATAGTTTAAACTTATAAAAGAGATTTAAAAAGTAATCTTAAAAATATATAATCTATAATATAAAAGTAATAAAAGCTCAATATAAATATTTTGAGATTAAAGCTAAAACCATTAAAACCAGGAGATAGTTTAAAAACAAGAAATGATTTTGAAATTAAAAAATAGTTAAGGCTAAAATATTTAAACCTAGAGAGAACTTTTCAAAAGATAGTTTTGAAAAAAATCTTAAAAATAAACCATTTTGAAAATTTCATTCCACTAGAGAAGGTCGTGGGTTCCATCCCACTAAATAGGTCGTGAGTTCCATCCCACTATTAAAGTGAGAAGGTGATTCCATTCCACAATTAAAATCAGAATAAAGATTTTAGTGCTATTATGAAGTTTTAACATTAATCTAGACTCTATTACTTATCTTGATATCTTGAACTCTTGATAATCTTGATACTCATGAGTCTTCAGTTTTGATTTATTCAATCTTGAATTCGTTAGTCTTGAATCTCTATACTGTAAAGTCTTCATTCTTAGTACCAGCATATACGTATATATCTAGACAAGAATATTAGTATTTATATTTTAGAACAAGTCCTAATGCTGTTGTCATCAAAACCATCATCTCAGGAACTAACACACCATGCCGAACTCTACTCACCCACTGATAGTGCCTCGCCCACTGACCTGCTGTGTTGGCCAAACCCATCCCCCTCCAAGTGATGCCATCCTCCCTTGAATAAGCACCACACCGTAGCAGTACCTTGTCGAGAAGGCACTTGTTTCCCTGGCCGAGCAATCCTGTTCTCCTTTCCTCTTACTTTAAAAAAGAAGAAGATAAGTTATATATATTGCTTATATATATATTTGTTTTCTTCAGCATAAGCCTATATATAAGTTTACTTATATTATTTTGATTTTGAATCCTGTCGCTTAGATTTTCTTTTGTGCTTGTCGCGGCTCTTTGACGTATCGTTGTTCCGATTGCTTATCCGTGTGCGTATCCGTGTTCGTTGCTTCTTATTTATGTTGTCTTCTCTAGCCTCTAAAGGTGAGCGATCACTCACGATTGACATTCTTATGTTTCGTAAATTGATTTCACATGAAATGACGATTGAAATATGTTGTTAAATTTGAATTGTTAGTTATTTAATCATTGTTATCTGCAATTGTTTACCTATATTAATTGACATATGACACCATAACTCGTTGAATATACTATTGTTAATTATGATATATGCCTGCTATTGATATGCATGTTATTATTTTATTGTTCTCACTCTGCAAGTTCCCTGCTAGTTTAGGAATTCCCTATGGGTTGAAATGATACATACCTGAACGATATTATAGATTAGGGAAAACCGTTATGGGTTGTAATGATAAACCCAAGCGATTTTATTAATTTTGAAATTTTGGGATTGCGGGTTGAAATGATATACACCCGTATATATTAAATTATTGCAGATTAAAATGATAAATATCCGTATCACTTGACCATAGGGTAGAAAATTATATACGGACACCATTGGTTTATTTTAAAATGATTTCCAAAATTTTTGAAAAGGAGAAATATATGTGTATTGATTTTTAGAATATAATATAAAGATATTTTAATTTTAATATATGTGTAAAGTTAGATTTTTAAAATTATATGTTTAGAAATTTTTAAATTTATAAGTTAAGTTTTAAAATGTAAATTATGAAATTTTACTTATAACTTTACTATTTTTAAAATATATGTATATAATTAAGATTTAAATAGATTTAATAATAGAATTTAATATAACAAATTTAATAAAATTTAATTTGACTAATATATATATAAAATATTTATTTAAAATTTATATTAATATTTTTATATAGATTTTGTAATAACTTTAATAAATAAGAGGTTGGAAAGATAAATTGAAGATTGACTTGAAATTTAAATTGGTTAATAATCTTTTATTGATTTTGAGATTTAAAGATATGTTTTTATAACCCGATAACTTGATTTTGATTTAAGAGGATTAAATGAATATTTTTAAATTTAAATAAAATTGAATTTGAATATTTAATTTTGATTTAAATTTGTAATTTGAGATTTTATTTTAATGATTAACTAAAGGTGATTAAATGAATATTTATATTTAAGTAAAATTGAAATTGGATATTTAATTTTGATTTAAATTAGTAATCTGGGATCTTATTTAAATGGTTATTAAAAAAGATTAAATGAATATTTTTAAATTTAAATAAAATTAAAGTTGAACTTTGAGATATAAATGAAATTTATCAAATTGAGTTATTGTAAATGTTTGGATATTTAAACTTTGAAATCTATTGAATTGGAAGTTGTTTAAATTTTTAGTTCAAACCTGAATTTGAAATCGATAAAAATTGAAATGGTTTAATGAGAATTTGAATTGAACCTTTAACTTTTTTTAACTGAAATTGTTGAACTGAGATTGATTTAAATTGAATTTTGGAACTATAGTTGATTTTAAATTGATTTGTGAAATTGGAAGAAACAATTATAATTTGAAACTATTTTCGATATAAACTCTTTTTAATATATAAACTATTTTTAATATATAAACTATTTTAATCTATAACCTATTTTTAAATATAAACTATTTTAATGTATAACTATTCCAATTTATAAACTACTTTCAATATTTCTAACTGTATAAGTTGAACTGTTATGATTTAGATATAATGGATTTAAATGCGAATACTTTGATATGATGGTTTAACCTATTTTGTGGTTATGATTTTAGAAGTGAATAATGATTTCAAAAGTGATATGATTTCGGAAGTGAACATGATTTTGAAAGTGATATGATTTTGAAATGAATATGAAATTTTAATATGAAGTATAAACTATTTGAAATATAAAATGACCACGGTGTGAAATAAGCGTTTGGTTGTTAAAGAGACCATGATCAAATATTGTTATACTCTCTGCCAATACCGAAAACCACTTTAACAACTGTGTACATGGTGGAGAATCCAGAATGAAGTAGGATGATTTGGCGGACGTTTATATGAGGTATGAACGCAGCCCTGACTCCCTCGAGTCAACTTGATGTGACTAAAACAGGAGCCACGCCGGGAAAAGCGAAGTCGCACTTCCAATCCAGCATGCTACTTTGATACCATTCTATTACTTTTTGATTTTATTGGGTGCACCTTTGATTATGGGAGTGTGTATTGAGGTGGGCGGTAGTAGCTGCTATGCGTTACCACCAGTCCGGATCCGCAAAACGGTAGTATCCTACCCTGGGCATTGCCTCACGTGCCTTGTCACATGCCTTATCGCGCTTACTACGAGTTTGGTTTATACCGTACCTATGGAGTGGTCCCTGAGTATCCCACCGGTTTGGTCGAGCTTACAGTATCTGTATAGACTACGAGAATATATATAAAAATGTGTAAAAGGGGATATGGGTAACGTCTTAACGCTATTTTAATATTTTACTTTACTATAGACATTATCTATGTAGCGTATTGTACTATGTATGTAGATAGTTTAACGGATCCTTAAAGGGTGGAATCCCAACATCCTTTAAGTTATTGCATTTCACTTGGACATTTCACTTGAGTTGATTTACTTGCATAATAATGTTAATCCCGACTCGAGTGTTTTGTGTTTTGCTTTGTGCTCGGCTCATACTGAGTGTCACAGCATTTAAGACTACCTTTGGAGCTTGGAGCTTTGCTTGAAGATCTATCTCTCATCTATTCAGCTTTTCAGTTATTTCAGTTGTTTCCAGTTGTTATGTTCAGACTTGTCATTTGCTTATGTATTGAGACTTCTTAGTATTTGAGATTTCTGTTGTATTTTACTTTAGACTCTGATGTTCTATAATAGCTTCATGAACTACTATTTATCTATTTCCGCCACTTATTGTTATATTTCTCTGTGTTTGTGATTTTGAGATTAATTTATTTACTGTATATGCTAAGTTTTTCCAAATATAAATTAACAATATGTTATTTTGAGCAATTAAAGTCTGGCATGTGTGGATGATTGTCAATTTGAACGGTTTGAAATGACGGGTCGTTACAAAATTATTATTCCAATACACCTTTTATATTGGACATATCTACTATAACCTTTATAGTGCAGCAATATATCTTATATATGTGTGTGTTTATTTAATTAATTAACCTTTAATTAATTTATTCAGTTGAACAATTTTAATTAAATTATACTAATTTCAAGATTTATTTTATATATATACATACACATATACTTATATTATCTTAAACACCTTTAAAATAACATAACATATAAAAAATATAATATATATATATATAATACATGTATGTAAGTATTAATCAATTAACCTAACTAATTTATTTTATTAATCATATTAATAAATTTTAAATTTTAAAATTAGTATTTAAATATTCTCAAATATTTTGAAAATATCATTGTCATTTCAAACTTTTTGAAAACTTTTGTTGTATTATAACTTTTATAATAAACATGTTTTTATTTTAAATCTAACTTTTAAATTTAAAATCTTTTATTTTATTTTCAAAACAAATTTGAAAATTATCCCAAGGCCCAATTAAAATTGGGTCTTTTCTATTAGAGGCAACCTTTGGGCTCACTTCACCTTTCAGGCTAGGCTGGTAACCATGTAAGACAGGGTACTTAATTACCTAATTTTAATCCTAGGCATTACCTTTGTAGACACCATACTAAGTGGGCAAGCTTAATTAGTTAGTTCTAATATGACTAATTTAGACCGCATAGGCTATAAGCCTCTGATATCATTGTTGGAACTATGCCAGCTCGCAGCAGAAGGAATAGGTGAATTTCAATTTTTTAATACCATTTTGGATCAATTGGGCCTATGAAGTCTAAATCTATATTTGATCCAATCTAATAAAACGTTAAATAAAATCTTATTTCATTTAAAGTTGATTAAAAGGAAGTTTAAAATTAATTTAATTTAAATGTATAGTGTATCAAATACACCCAACAATTATTTATAAGAGTTAATTTAGGGAAGAAAACCTTTTGTTTCTTTCCCTAAAAAATGGATAATTAATTAAGAGCTTAATTTGCATTATATATAGAGAGAAACTTTCATTCTCTCTCTAATTAAATTGATTGATTCATTAATTGTCATTAACTAGCAATTATTCATGGAATGAAATGTAACTATGTTCAAATGTATCTTACCGCAAATTATGTAAGTGCAACATATCAGATTTTGTATAAAGATGATGTTTCCTTCATATGTATCTTTATTGTCCATGGAATTATTTAAAATACACACACACAATAGACTTATACAAATAAATGTGTTAAAATCAAATTTCACTATTTTATAAGTTTAACATTAAAGACAATAATTTTGAACCTAGTTTCAAAACTAAAAGGATTTAAGATTAAAAATTATGATTTTACAGAAAAGTCCATCTTGTAAATCTTAAGTCAAATAAAACACACACATATGTATGTATAAATCATTGTAAATAATATCTTAAACTTAATACAACATCTTTATGTTAAAATTTATAACTTAGTATATGCTTTAATATAAAGTGACAAATTAAAGTCTGACTTTAATTTAAAAGGAAATCAAAGAGTTTGTGATATTTTGCAATAAAGTCCAGTTATGTTTATGAAGAAAACTTTTTCTTAACTTTAAACAGAAGTATGTAAAAACAAAAAGATTGGATTTAAAATAATGAACACAAAACATACATAGAAACATTGATAAACCGTATACGTTTTCTATTTGAATCAATAATAGAAATATTACATTAATTAAGACTTAGATTTCAATCAAAAAGGTTTTTCCTTTTAAACAACAATAAAATAGATAGGACAAATCAGACACATATGTATATGATGCAAACGTTTCTAACCTAAACAACATAGGCAATATAAACAATTAATTAAACATGTAATCATATGATGTGGATGCAATAATGACAATATGAATAGGTAAGTAATCAAAATGTATATTAAAATGGATCCAAATCAAAATAAGATGATGAACATATATAATTAATTAAGATGGAGCAAAAGAGGATCTAATCTATGTGATCAAATAAACAAATACTCAGATGAGATGAAATATGTGATGGATCCAAATTATATAAACAAGGTGAATGATGAATAAATAAATTTTGAATTATTACCTTGAGATGTTGCTAAGAGAATGCACCTTGAATGATATATCTCCTCAGATCTACAACATCCCATCCTATCCTTGCAAGAGATGGATGAACCACCACTTTTTTATTTGATATTTTATTTGGAGTTGAAAGATTTTTGAAAATTTGATTTTGTTTTCTTGCATGAAAAGTTAGGAGGAGAGAAAAAAAGAATAAATGAGAAAGAATAAATTTTCCTTGCAGAATGAATTAGATAATATTTTATTTAAAAGGATGAAACTATTTTCATTCTTTGATTAAAACTTCCCTAATTAATTCCTTTGATTGTTTCTCTCTCTCTCCATTCCTTTCTTCTCACATGATATGTCATCAAATGACATAAAATTTCCACAAATCATGTCATCAAATGGTATAAAATTTCCATAAATCATGTCATCAAATACATAAAATTTCTATAAATCAATTCATGATATTATTTTTAAATTACATCGATATCGTATATCACGTGCAAATATAACTTTTATAAATGCATTAAAATTGTTAAATAAATTGTGAATTTATCTTCTTTATTCATGTGCAAGTGGAGCATTGAGCCTAGCTTTGTTTTAGTTGCGTCCATTCCTTACTGTTAAACTACCTTACTGTTACCAGACCAGATCTATCCTATGCTGTTAGCATAGTTAGTCAATACATGTCATCACCTAATGTTAATCAATGGAAGGCCTTAGAACATATTTTGGGATATATTAAAGGCACAGCTGGATTAGGCATGTTGTATACTGATCACAAACACACTAAAGTTGAATGTTTCACTGATGTTGACTGGGCAGGATCTAAATTAGATAGGAAATCCACTTCTGGTTTTTGTGTATATGTAGGAGGAAATCTTGTGTCATGGAAAAGTAAAAAACAACATGTAATTGCAAGGTCTAGTGCAGAATCCGAATACAGAGCTATGACTAAAGGGGTGTGTGAAATCATGTGGATTGATCATCTTATGACAGAACTGGGTGTAAAGATTGAGAAGCCTATTATGTTATATTGTGACAATCAAGAGGCTTTGCACATAGCATCAAATCCAGTTTTTCATGAACGAACAAAACATATAGAAATCGATTGTCATTTTGTTCGTGAGAAGATTTTGCAAGGATTAATCTGTACAAAATTTGTTCGAACTAGGGAACAAGTTGCAGATATTTGTACGAAGCCATTGGATGGAGCTCGGGTTAAAGAAATATGCAGTAAATTGTGCATGATCAATTTATATGCTCCACTTGAGGGGGTGTGTTATAAATAAATTGTGAATTTATCTTCTTTATTCATGTGCAAGTGGAGCGTTGAGCCTAGCTTTGTTTTGGTTGCGTCCATTCCTGCTTTTTTTTGGCAAGGCCGACGGGGTTGGATGGTCCCCGACCAGTTTATTGCAGCACCAAGAAGAATACAACACAGACAACAGAGAGCAAGTTCAAAGAAAACAGAGGACCACAAAGCGCTACAAACAAACAGGACACAGAAGGAGAAAAAACAGGAACAAAATAAAAGAAAAGAAGCACCCTTAAAAAGAGTGAAGTATTCCTGGATCAATATAGAATGAGAGCATACTCAGAGAATTCCTGATCTCGTGCATCACCCAAAGCTTTAAAGCTACTTCAGATTTAGCATTGGTTGGCTCAAACACCCTGGTATTTCTCTCCTTCCATATCGCAGCTATGAAGCTTTTCAAAACTGCAAGACAAAGTCTCATCTTTTTTCGTATGTTTCCAGTTCTCGAATATATAATATTCCACTCAGCCGTGTTATCGTGGGATACTTCAACCCAACTGAGCTTAGCCTTGACAAGTTGCCACACATGATTTATTACAGTACATTCAAAGAACAAGTGTTCTGCAGTTTCAACCCGTTCTTTGCAGAAAGTACAGAAAATATTAACATCCAGCCCCAAGCACACAAGTTTAGCTTTAGTTAGAATTGCACGTTGTAGCACTTTCCAGAGAAGAAGGTTGTCTCTCATACTACTATTAACATCCATTCCTGCTTTTCATTTTGGGCCTTTCTTTGTTTGCAGCCCGTTTATGTCTTTCTTTTTATATTAGTGTTGTATTCGCTGTTTCTTTTGATAATAATGATATAATAAAAAAGGAATTCAAATTACTTCAGCTTATTTTCTATCAAAAATAATTACAAATAACTTCCAAACATCAAATAAATAATTAATATTTCTCAAATATCAATTAATTTAATCAATTTACAACATTTTATAAATTAATTAAATCATGTGGTTTTTCAGAGAATTTATCATTATGGTTATGCGACTCAAAGGTGTTAATTCAATCAACGATTAATATCAAACTATTTGAATATTAACGTTCACACGTCACTCAGCAGGTGGTTCGATATTTTGATTGAATTTATCACTTACACATTTTTTTGTTAAAATCCAATTTTATTTATTATAAACGGTACCCGATAGTGACAATTATTTACACTAATTCTCTTCGCCAAAACTGTATCACATTAGAACTTATGGAATATGGTAATGGTCAAAATTCCAATATCGTCCATATTCAACTTTATAATCCAAACAAAAATTCCTTGGTTCAATAATAACAATTATTATTAACTGAAATGCTCTAGCCAGAGACTTTGACTTTGAGTTAACTTCAGTTGACCGTAATACTAACCTCATATAACTGAGGAGACGAATCCTCTCTTGAATAGTGTTTCACTTCCAATGCTTTCGCTCGACCCAACTATAGTCATTCGATGGACGCTGTGCCATAATTTAACTATAATCAAAGCAGAGCTTCCACATTGAAGGTCAATAGTATTCTCAAGTCGAGAGAACCATGTGAATTAGTCACATCGATATTCTCTGCTTGACCTAGTTATATTAACCAACCGAAAACTATCGAGTGAGTCATTCCATAGATAGTAATAATTATCAGTAAACAACCCCTTGGTGCCGCCAACAGTCATGAGTAATACACTGCCCAACATTTGAAGAGTGTTACATACTCTAGTCTCAACGGATGTATCGATATCCACTCTCGATACGTCTTGACTAAGAATATTTAAAATGGTATATTTATTTTCATTTTGATAAATTACTCACGGTTACAACACTTTGTAACTACTATTACAAAACATACCATTTATGGACTTTCTATTAAATATACTTTTAATTAAATTAATTACTTAATATAACCATGCTATATAAAGTATATAATAAAAAGAAAATACCTTTACTTCAAACAAGATTGGTCAACGAGTTAGATATATGTAACAAATTACATAATTGCCCTAGGGCATATCCCTAACTCTATCAACAATAACGGCTTCAAATATACATATATGATAGTGTAAGCCTTCTGGACGTCCTCTACTGAGCTTCATGCATTATATCATACCTGTTATCTCAATCTACACATGTAAAAGTATTTGAGAATATAAGAAGCAATGCAAAAAACCTTGTCTCAGACAAAAGTCTAGTATGAGCGATGTAGAATCTTAAAATGGATATAAGTCATAGAAACATTGTAAATTGGAAGATAGGGTTTGTAGAACCACACCTGATATGTCCCTGCATCCAACAAGTTAGCACATAACAACGATATATGCTAAACTACTATCATCATCATTATATGGTTATGTCACTAGTCTAAGTACAGTCCAGGGTGTTCATGTATACAAATCGACAATACGTAATTCATGTAACATCCTAATCTAACACGACAGAATATGGAAAACATGGCAAATATGAACAAACCTTGCATCTTTCACTCATATATCGTTGGATATAAGATAACTCGTTTGATCACATTCGACAATCAAAGACTACTCAACATCTCGATTTCATCAATGCTAGAATCTAGCCTCTTCGACGGCCAGGAAACTGGACCCATATTGACAAGTCTAGAGTACACAAATTCATATCGACAATCCCTTAGCACATGTTGATAGTAAAACACACCGTATGTTCCACTTCACAAGTTTACATCGTCGAACTTTCCTCCTCGGACCAACACTATAAGCTATTAACACTTTCTCCTTGAACCATTTGATCTAAACAACTCATATTGTCAAGTCATCAAATTTTAAAAATCCACCGGTTGCCTCTGATGGAACCAAGTCGATCTACAGCGGGTAAAATTAGTGGATTTCAAATAAATAATAATCATATTTTGAATCATAGTGGACCTATGAAGTTTAAAGGGTTGTATTAGATTGAACCTAATTAATTTGAATAAAATCATATTTTATTTTATTTTATGATTTATTTACCTATTCAATTTAATAAATTGACATTTATATATTATACGAGTATATCATTTTATAGTCATATATATATAACGTGCATGTTCAACATAATATAGGTGTACACAGTTAAGTTTATACATAGTAGATACTGTGATTTGTATTCGCTGTGCATATACTTTGCTCTTACATATATATCAATTGCCTGAATAAAATATTTGATAACAAATATATTTAAAATAATTTTATTTTTTGAAAATTTTAATTTGAAAATAATTTATGAATAGATTTCTAATAATACAAAATTGATTAAGTCTATAATATTGAATTTATCTAATATGACTTAGTAAAGAGTCAAATTCAAAACAAGATCTAGTATTTAAACTCAAAATTTCAAAATATCATAATTTGACTTAGTAATATTTTAACACTATATATATAATAGAGTTAAGGGTATGCTTTATGTATTTTTGTTACATATATCTAACTCAATAACCAATCCTGTTTGAAATAAAAGATGTTTTCTTTCTATTATATGTTTGATATCATATGTTATATTGATTAATTAATATAATTAAAAGTATATTAATAGAAAATCCCTAAATGATATGTTTTGTGATAGTAGTTACAATGTGCTATAACCATGAATGATTTATTATAATAAAATAAAAATATTGTTTTAAATATTCCTAGTCATGATGTATCAAGATTGGATATCAGTACATCCTTTGAGACTAGAGTAAGTAATGCTCTCCAAATGTTAGGCAGTTATTACTCGTGACTACTGGGAGCACCAAGGGGTTACGTACTAATAGTTATTGGATAATTATGGAATGACTCACTGGATAGTTTTTTTGGTTAATATAACTGAGATCAAACATAAAATATCGATATGACTAGTTTACACAGTCCTATTTACTAAAGAATATCGTCGATCTTCAATATGAAAACTCTGCTTTAATTATAGCCAAATCTTGGTGCGAAGTCCATTAAATGAAAATAGTTGGGTTGAGTGGAAGTATCAAAATTGAAACACTATTCAAGAGAGGATTCATCTCCTCGGTTATATGGGGTTAATTTCACGATCAACTAAATTCAACGTAGAGTCAAAATCTCTAGCCGGAGTAGTTCGGTTAATAGTAATTATTATTATTGAACCAAGTTGTAACGACCCGCAAATTCATCACTTTAAAAAATTAAGATTATTTTTGAAATATTCAAATATAAGGATTTATAATCCCAATAATAATATTTTGAACCATAAATAAAAATGGTAAACCTATTTAAAAATATATTAACAAAGATTTAATTGATTAATGACATCATTAATGATGCCAGTATATATAATAATTAATTTATGATTTTTAATTGAAATTTAATGATTATTATAAATATTAAAATAATAGTTTTAAAATGATAACAATTCATTTATAATAGTAATAAAGTGATGATAAATCAAATATGATAGTTTTATAAATTTATAAATAAGATTTGAAATTATAAGGAAAATCGATATCGGTTTATCGATATAATATCACTTTTTGTAAACAATTATTTAATATTGATTTATATGGTTTTATAAATCAAATAAGTTCATTTTAATTCATGGATAATAATAAGAAAATAGTTTCCAAACTTGGTTTACAAATATATATAAGTTAATCAATAAATGAAAATATGACCGAAGATCGGAATTCGACTTCGTAGCGGTTTAATGTATATAAGTTATACGATGCTGTTCAAATGATTTAAACACCTTTGTGACATGCATACCCACACATTATCATATACATATACACATGATAATATTAAGTATATATTTACATAAGGTAAAGGAATAAAAATTTAAAGTAATTATTACTTTTAAAAAGCAAACATCAAATCAACCTTACACCACATCACATCACCACCCTACACCATCCTTACCAACATCACCTACATCTCACCACCACATGGCTAATGTAACAACCCAGAATTTGACCACTTTAAAATATACTATTTAAAGTGATTTTAAATATAAATTAAGTAAGGTTATATGATTCAAACAATATTAGATAGGATTTGGAAAGAGAAGTATACACAAAAATAGTAACATTTTCCTATATCAACAAAAGTGACAAAATGCTGATTTCAGAAAAGTAAGTTTCGATGGTTAAATAAATTATTTTAATTTATTTAAGAGTGTTTATATTTTTAAATAGCAATATTAAAATTTATTTTTAAATTTGGTTTACATAAATAAATAATTTAACTAAAACGTCAAAATGTGACCGTAAAACATTTTATCGAAAATCAACGTTTTGTCGATTAAAAGTTGTCGCAACGTTGTCGCACCTTTATTTTCTTATATAGCAACATATATTCAAATAGTATAAGTATTAATTAATTCACTAATCAAGTTTACTTTTATTAAACATACTTAGAAAATTCTAGAAAACAATTAAGAAAAAGTAAGCACAAAAAGACAAAAATGGTTTACATTTGTAAAATAAATTTAAAAATCCTTTGATTTGATGTGTAATTAAGTAAGATTTGATTTGACTAATAAAAGATTTAAACTTTAAATTATATTTACCCAAACATCTAATCACCATTAATGAATGTCACATCCATGCTTACTTTAAACATAATTATTACATAAACTTCACATCACATTTATACACTTCATTTTCATATCAAATCTACATTTAATATATGTTTAGTCATGCATTGGAAAGAGCATTTTAGTGTACTTAAAGGAGACAAAATTTGATTTGATATGGATGGTATTTTGGTCTTTTTGGTTAAGGGTAATAAGGTAATTTGTGTAGTAAACTTCAACTATAAAGGGACCACCATCCTTCCACTTTCTTTTACACATTTCTACATCTTCTTCTTCCTTTCTCAAGCTTTCTAAAAGCTTCTCTAATGGCTTCTATGCCTTAGGAAAATAAAATAAAAATATTAGAAAAATAAAAGTAAAGGAAAAATAAAGTACTCCACCTCAAAACCAAGTGCAACCTCCACCTTTTCACCTCCACAACCCACGGCCACACCCCCTTACCTTCAAGCTGTGAGCACCACCCCCCAAGAAGCATGGCCGAGCCCTACATAGCCTAGGCCGAGCACATCAAGAAGAAGGAAGGAGACCGGGAAGCTTTAGAGCGAGAAAAAAGAGAAGAAAGTGTTGCCGGAATCAATTCGGGAATCTACATAAAAGATTGGAGGAGTGGAACTAATTGTGAGTACTCAAATTTTAGTTTTATTTTAATAAAACTTAAGTTTATAATACACATGTTAAATTAGAAATTATATGTTGAATAACTTGGTTGATATTATGGTTGATATTATGGTTGATTATATGGTTGTGAGATAGTTGATAACTTTGTTTGATAAATGATAAGCGAAATGATTAGTAATTAACCATAGTTAATTAAATGAAAATTAAATCCATATAAATGTGTGTATGAATATTATTTAGCATCTTAATGATTTCAAAATATCAAAAAAGATTGAATATGATATTATAATAATATGTATTATAATATGAAATGAAATGAAAAAATGAGTTTGAAATGATAAAAATATTGTTTAAATGAGTTAAAATGATTTAGAAATGTTTTATAAACATTTAAAAGTGTTTCCAAGAAGTTTGAAAAGAAATTGAAAAACAAGTCAAAACTAGGCGCGTCGCGTAATGGTAGTTCGCGATTTCGCGCCATAAAAGTTAAATGAGTGTACAAAGTGGAATATAGCTTGGAATTCCTCAAGATAAGAATTTTCCAGTCTATTATATCCATAGTTTTCCAACGAAGAAAGAAAATCAAAATTTCACCAAGTAGTGTTTGAAATATGTCCAAAACAATTTTCTAAAAACAACACGGTTTTGCAGTTTGGAATCCAAAAAAGAATTTCTTTATAAATGATATTTTTAAATGATTAAAAATATGAAATAAATTTGACAAATCTATTAAAATGGTTTGAAAGAGATTTAAAATGGAAAATATGAATTTTCAAATATTAAAAAGCGGTTTAAAACAAATAAGCTTATATAACACTTTCCGCAGCACTTTTATGCTGCGAATTCTATAACCTTTTGAATATGAGTCTAAACGTAACGATATTTCCTAGAATCAATTATGAATGCTTTTAAAAGGAAAATTAAGAGTTTAAAAGATAATTTGGAGTCTTATAATCAATTCCAAAATAAAGCTTATAACTGAATATGCGGAAACGACTAGTACATTTGTCCCGCCTGTGAGATCTGGGAAGATAAAACAAGGTGTTTAACTAAGGGTGGGGATGGAGTAACCAGTACCCTGAACTTACCTGGCCTATGTTTTCTCATTTTAGGCGAGGGGTGGAATAGATCGAAAGGAAAGCCCTGATGCTCTAAAAGATCAAATTTAAGTTTTTCCAAAAGAAAAGAAAAGAAACAAATTCTTTGAAGGTTAATTAACCACTTAACATCTTTTTATCGATGACTAGCATGAAGGAACCGAGATCGGATTTGGGTGATTCCTATCTGAAAACCCCTTCAAACTAATTTTCGAAATAAAACATATTGATGACAAAGATCTTCATGATGTAGGATTACTTGCCATTAGTCCCTGGAGGTGAAATTTACCATATTTAAAGAGGCAGTAGTGATCTGTTATGAAAATCTTCGATTTGCAAGAATATGATTTGAAGTTAAAAAGGAAATCTTTGATTAAGATTTAATAAATGATTTGGGAATAATTTCCCTAAGTTAAAAGTTATAACTTGAATATAAGAAATCATTGATTAAAATTTAATGAATGATTTGGAAAGGTTTTCCTAAGTAAAAGAGAAAATGATTTGGAATTATTCCAAGATTTAAGAAAGGTTTAAATAAACCAAATGATTTGATAAATGAGGCTTAATGGTACTCTTGAAAAGAAAATGGAATAAATTGAAAAGAATATATCTAAGAAAGATAATTGATTTAAATAAAAGATGAAGTAATTGATTGATGATTGATATCCACATATGAACTTAACATCTTTTAAAGCGATGATTGGCTTCGAAGGAACCGGGGTCGTATTTGGGTGATCCTTATTCGAAAACCACTTCGAACCAATGTATACGTTCGAAAGTGAAGACATGTTGAAGATGATGATTATTGAAGACCGAGGATCTGCATAGCGTGAGGACTGCTTGTTGACATGCTCTGGGTCGCTCCCATTATAGAGTTATTTATAATAGTGGTCTCCTCGTTGTGGAGATTTTTCGAATTGCAAGGACTACTCGCTACTAGTGGTAGTAGGAGAGTGCCTTCGGTTTCGTTCAGTCCCAGATCAAACTTGTATGGACGAATGTTTGACATTGCATTTCTGAGACACAACGTTTGACTTTTACAAATGTAAATCTGCTTGGTGGCGGAGAAGGCAACTTCTCTTAGCTTAACACCCTTCTCTCAGACATACGAGCTCAGAGGGTGTATGCTTGTGGGAGTCAAATAGTGATAAAAGGAATGGCAGTGTGGCATTCAAAGTGGAAGCCGTTATGGTCAAAGCTTGGTTTTGTATGAAAAGTGTGGCTTTGAAGAAATTGAGCGTAGCCTCGCGAGCCTCACACCCCGGTTATGATGGGATTTTATGTGGTTAGATGTATGCTTGCAATTCGAATAGTAGTGATTTAGGTTATCAGATGTTCTAAGCCCTAGGTACCAGATACGTCTGTGCCTCATGGCAGGGATGCGCGAAGTCTGAGTCCTTGGATGTTATTCGCAGATTGTATCCCTTTTAGCCATTTGTGTTATTATAATGGCGTTTGAGTCTTGGACGTAAGCCGTGGATACAGATTGATCTTTCCACTAGTTCCCTATCATGTTGAAATCCAATCCCAATACGAGCTTTACAGTTTTGATTGTACTCGCAAAATAGCTGTAATGCCTTGCAAACATTTCACCTACCCCTTTTTGGTATCATATATTCCGTTCGATATATTCCATTGACCCAGTTCGGATATATTACCTTAGACTTAGTCCGGGTATTGATACCTTATTTGAAAAGTGTTTTTAAAGGAATGTCATTAAAAATAATATCAAGTGTATTTTGGTTATCATAAGGTAAAAACCCGTTCGTGTTTATGTGTGGGCGTGGTCTTATGAGATACCCTTCTTTTCAAAGGTTATGATAACATCGTCATGATCGTCATTTTAAATTTCGAGTATCTCACGCTGGTTTATCAAGCCTGATCCGGGTATTTTTAATACTCAGGTCAGATCCGAGTAGTTTCAGGTTTAGTTGAAGACGGTTGGAGTTTCCAGAGGAGAGCTGGAGATCTTCATCATCCTATGAACTATTCTATTATCCGCTACATCTATTTCATTTGTTTTGTTGTTTTCAGCATTTGTAAGGACAGAAGTTTATAACTGTCCAGGCCGAATCTAGGTTAGACTCTGATATTGTATTTTAAAATTTTCCACTGTCAAGATTATTATTGAAATAATATGTTATTCCATTTGTGTGAGATTCTATTTATCTTTATTTTCTTTCTACCCTTAATGATCCGCTTATTTGTGCAACTTGAGTTGGACATATGTGGTTTATTGTCGATTCAAAGGGTACGAAAAAACGGGCCATTACATTTGGTATCAGAGCTAAAGGTAGGCAAGAACCTTGGCTTTGTTGGGTTAAAGACCCATCAGAGATAGGGTTAGTAATACCCTAGGATGAGTGACTCATTAGAGATAGAGTTAGTAACAACCTAGAATGAGTTTGAGTGTATTATATACGAGTGCGTATTTGTTAGTGACTAATAAATTATTTTGTGTTGATTTATCTGTTGAGTCATTTATGGATTCTGATCGATGCGTATGATCATCGTTATCGATAAGGGTTCCTAAACATTTAAACAAGGCGAACCGACACACTGATTTTGAAAAAAATGGTAAATGAAATAATTTTACCTAGGATTATATTTTGAATATAAAGTATATATTTTGAAAAGTTGTATAGTTAGAAATCAGGATTAGTGAAATTTAAATATGAACATCTTATGATTAGAATTTCAAAATTTGACTATAAGATGTTTCATAAAGATAATCAATAAGTAAGAAATCTGATAAGGTAATTAAGTTCTTTAATACTTATTCACAAATAATAAATTAAGAAATGATAATGTTAAGTTACTATCATAAATTGATCAATTGTTTGATTTAAAAGTTTAAGTACAAATACCTTGTGAATTAAGTTTCACGATTTGACTATAAGGTGTTTGATAATAAGATTTTTTTAAGGAATGAACATATAAGATAAAAATGCATTTAAATGATTATGTAAAAGGTATATATAAAAGGAATGAGAATTTAAATTCAAGTAAAAGAATTGTGGAAATTTAAATGAAGTTAACTAATATAAGATAAATTTATAAAATGAATTTATAAAATAGGTTTTATAAAGCAATCTCTAAAGGATTTTGAAAATTGTATCATTTCAAATAAAAAGTGGTATTTTATGACAACTAGTTCGATTGGCTCGAAAATGAACTAAAAATGGGCAAGAGATATGTTCGGATGGTAAACACTTCTCTTAAGTATCACTCTTCTTGTTAAGAGGATATATGATACTATTGGTAGTACCTAGTTCCTTGGTAATATTTTAGGGTTACTCGATCTATATAATTTTCTTAAATTAAAGAGATAATGTGAATCATTAACTGATAAATTGATTAGTAATCTTTATAAAAGTGTTTAAACTAAAGATAAATTGGGATTGCTGATTGCTAAAATAAAGTGGAAATTCTGACGATTTTGGACAGTCGAAAATTTCTGAATCACACCTAACTCAAAGCTAAGAAATTGATAAAAGATTGTGAAATACTTTTATTAAATGAAACAAGATAAGGATAATTTATAAATCTGATTTATAAAGAAAAGAAAAAAGTATTGAGATTTAAGAGTTTGAGGATTTAAATACGGGTGGTTTAAAAAAAAAATCAACGCTAGAAAATTAATAATAGTATTAAATAAGAAATAAGTTTTATAACTTATGAATTTGAGATAATAGTAAATTACAACAAAGTTTAAATTTGTTAGACAGACGGATTTAAGTAAAACCAATTTGAAATTTGAGATTTGTATATACTCTTAGGATGTAAAGGTATATCATACAAATATATATTTAAGCTATGAACTATCTATACACTTAAGTAAAATAATGACTCTTTAAAAAGGTATTTATAACCTAGAAAATGTTTTATTAATGAATTCTAGCATAAATTAAGAATTTGGACTTAAGTCTTTAAAATGTGATTGATTTGCATAAGTCATAAGATGTAATAAACTTAAGTAATAGTTTTACGAAATGATTCATAAATAATATTAGTGTTAAAGGAAATATAATGAGTTAAAAGATTATGGGAAAACTTTCTTATAAAGATAAATTATCTATTGAGTGAAAAATGGTTTCTTTAGAATATTTTCCTTTAATAAAAATATCTGGAAATAAATAACTAAAGGGATTATATGAAGAAGCAGCTTTATAAAATGTTTGAACTTAAGGTAAAAGTTTATGAAAAGTTTTTGAAAGTTAATAAATACATATATTATTTGTAGATCATTTCCTCGCACAAATTTTAATCTAAGATTCAAGTTCGGAACTTTGAGGTGTTTACACTGGTCCGGAAAATGGATTTATCACTCGATTCTTAACGACGAACATTGATAAGGGTTTGTGGTTAGGTACTTTAGTTTTCTATCATAGCTGAGAACTATGCAAGGAAAGCAAAGGTTCTGATCTAGAAGCCTGATCAGAGTCCGCACTAGAGAATCGGGGGATCGATATTAGTTTGGAAATAAAATTGTGTGTTCGAATAGGAGATCGAATAAGATATTTCATACGGACGATTTGTGTATATTATATGGAAATAAGTTTAAAGATAAATATTTTGGGCAAACTCTTTTGAGTTTTAGGTTCGGGGTAATTTCGAGGACGAAATTCTTTTAAGTAGGGGAGAATGTAACGACCCAGAATTTGACCACTTTAAAATGTACTATTTAAAGTGATTTTAAATATAAATTAAGTAAGGTTATATGATTCAAATAATATTAGATAGGATTTGGAAAGAGAAGTATACACAAAAATAGTAACATTTGCCTATATCGACAAAAGTGACAAAATGCTGATTTTAGAAAAGTAAGTTTCGATGGTTAAATAAATTATTTTAATTTATTTATGAGTGTTTATATTTTTAAATAACAATATTAAAATTTATTTTTAAATTTGGTTTACATAAATAATAGTTTAACTAAAACGTCAAAATGTGACCGTAAAACATTTTGTCGAAAATCAATGTTTTGTCGATTAAAAGTTATCGCAACGTTGTCGCACCTTTATTTTCTTATATAGAAACATATATTCAAATAGTATAAGTATTAATTAATTCACTAATCAAGTTTACTTTTACTAAACATACTTAGAAAATTCTAGAAAACAATTAAGAAAAAGTAAGCACAAAAAGACAAAAATGGTTTACTTTTGTAAAATAAAGTTAAAAATCCTTTGATTTGATGTATAATTAAGTAAGATTTGATTTGACTAATAAAATATTTAAACTTTAAATTATATTTGCTTAAACATCTAATCACCATTAATGAATGTCACATCCATGCTTACTTTAAACATAATTATGACATAAACTTCACATCACATTTATACACTTTCTTTTCATATCAAATCTACATATTATATGTTTAGTCATGCATTGAAAAGAGCATTTTAGTGTACTTAAAGGAGATAAAATTTGATTTGATATGGAGGGTATTTTGGTATTTTTGGTTAAGGGTAATAAGGTAATTTGTGTAGTAAACTTCAACTATAAAAAGACCACCATCCTTCCACTTTCTTTTACACATTTCTACATCTTCTTCTTTCTTTCTCAAGCTTTCTAAAAGCTTCTCTAATGGCTTCCATTCCTTAGGAAAATAAAATAAAATAAAAATATTAGAAAAATAAAAGTAAAGGAAAAATAAATTACTCCACCTCAAAACCAAGTGCAAACTCCACCTTTTCACCTCCACAACCCACGGCCACACCCCTCTCACCTTCAAGCCATGAGAACCACCCCAAGAAGCGTGGTCGAGCCCTACATAGCCTAGGCCGAGCATATCAAGAAGAAGGAAGGAGATCGAGAAGCTTCAAAGCGAGAAAAAAGAGAAGGAAGTGCTGTCGTAATCAATTCGGGAATCTACATAAAAGATTGGAGGAGTAGAACTAATTGTGAGTACTCAAATCTTAGTTTTATTTTAATAAAACTTAAGTTGATAATACACATGTTAAATTAGAAATTATATGTTGGATAACTTGGTTGATATTATGGTTGATTATATGGTTGTGAAATAGTTGATAACTTTGTTTGATAAATAATAAGTGAAATGATTAGTAATTAACCATAGTCAATTAAATGAGAATTAAATCCATATAAACATGTATGGATATTATTTAGCCTCTTAATGATTTCAGAATATCTAAAAAGATTGAATATGATATCATAATAATATGATATTATAATATGAAATGAAATGAAAAATGAGTTTGAAATGATAAAAATATTGTTTAAATGAGTTAAAATGATTTAGAAATGTTTTATAAACATTTAAAAGTGTTTCCAAGAAGTTTGAAAAGAAATTGAAAAACAAGTCAAAACTAGGCGCGTCGCGTAACGGTAGTTCGCGATTTCGCGCCATAAAAGTTAAATGAGTATACAAAGTGGAATATAGCTCGGAATTCCTCGAGATAAGAATAATCCGGTCTATTATATCCATAGTTTTTCCAACGAAGAAAGAAAGTCAAAATTTCATCAAGTAGAGTTTGAAATATGTCCAAAATAATTTTCTAAAAACATCGCGGTTTTGCAGTTCGGAATTCAAAAATGGATTTCTTTATAGATGATATTTTTAAATGATTAAAAATTTGAAATAAATTTGAAAAATTTATTAAAATGGTTTGAAAGAGATTTGGAATGGAAAATATGAATTTTCAAATATTAAAAAGGTGTTTAAACTAAATAAGCTTATATAGCACTTTCCGCAGCACTTTTATGCTGCGAATTCTATAACCTTTTGAATATGAGTTTAAACGTAACGATATTTCCTAGAATCAATTATGAATGCTTTTAAAAGGAAAATTAAGAGTTTAAAAGATAATTTGGAATCTTATAATCAATTCCAAAATAAAGCTTTTAACTGAGTATGCGGAAACGACTAGTACATTTGTCCCGCCTGTGAGATCTGGGAAGATAAAACAAGGTGTTTAACTAAGGTTAGGGATGGAGCAACCAGTGCCCTGAACTGCTTATGTTTTCTCTTTTTAGACGAGGGGTGGAATATATCGAAAGGAAATCCCGGATGCTCTAAAAGATCAAATTTAAGTTTTTCAAAAATAAAAGAAACAAATTCTTTGAAGGTTAATTAACCACTTAACATCTTTTTATCGATGACTAGCATGAAGGAACCAGGATCGGATTTGGGTGATTCCTATCTGAAAACCCCTTCAAACTAATTTTCGAAATAAAACATATTGATGACTAAGATCTTCATGATGTAGGATGTAACGACCCGTAATTTTCGATAATTTAAATTTAGTTAAATTGATAAGATTTTGGTGATTTGATATTGAAGCAATAAAAATTTGTAATATAATAATGAAATGAATATTAAAATGAAATGCAACAATGTTAATTAAAGCAAATTATTAACAATTTGAATGAAATTCTAATGAATGAAATAATGTAAAGGTTTTTCTTGGTTATAAATTGAATATAAGGAAAGCAAAAATATAAATATTGAATTAAAGTTTGAAATAGCATGATAAATGGTGCTTGAATAAGATCAGTATTATATAAGAATTGTAACATTTGTTTGTGTAGAATGAATTCATAAGTGTAATTAAAAGTTTTGGTAACGATTGTTATAAGTTACATGTTTATTTAGTCTGTTAAATTTAATTAGAAATTAATTTCAATTAAACGATAGTAAATGTTACATTAATGTGAGTCAAGACAATGACTGTAAATTATGAACATAATAAAGTGAATAGAAATGTTAATTATATTCATAATGTAATAATTGATTTAATAAAATAGTGAAATCAAGATAAATTAATTAATTTGGGGTTTTAAACTTTAATAAATGTGAAAAATTGACAAAATTCAATATAAATGGTAATATAATAGTTAATACAAATAAAAGATGGAAATTGGAGTATATTAATGTAATGAAATATAAAACAAATGTAACTATGTTATTAGATTTATAATTGGTTGAATATAAAGGTTGAGACCAAATAAAATTAATTTATTGGAATTAAATTAAAATTAATTGGATTAATTACAGTTTAAATTTAAACATAGTAAATTTTGAAATAATTCACATAGAAATTGATATGTAAATTTACTTTAGATTATTATAATGTCCAAGCTATTAAAGGTGATAGAAATTGTAAACTATAAAATTTGAATTGAAAATTTGATTTAATTAATTTAATATAAATTTATTCAATTAACTGAAAATAGCCATGCCCCCCTCGGATTTCGACGAAACTAGTTTCATCGGATCCGTAACGTTGAATTATTATAGGATTTCAAGTTTCGTAGCGATCGGATTTGTCGTTTGATCGAACGGACTCAAAACGCCTAGAAATCAGTTTAATTAAAATCAATTGAAATCGATTTGAAATAAGCTGATTTTATCATAACTTCTTTATACGATGGAATTTGGGATTGAAATCAGTTACATTGATTTTAAAATTACCGAAAGCATCTTTTTGGATATATGGGTTGACCCAATTTTGTTCCGGAGACAGAATGGGCTTTTCGGGTCGCTTATCGTTCCAATCCAAATCAAATCTGATCCGTTCTCTCTATTTTCTGATTTACCTATAAATACCTCGTTATAAACCCTAGTCACTTCTTATTCCTGATTTCTATACGTACAATTCTTTCTGTTCCTCCTTTCCAATGGCAGAAACAAACTTTAATTCCCAAATTTCAAATTCAATTTCAAAACCAAATCAAAAGTTCAAGCTCCTCAAACTATATCGAATTATATATCGATTTGAAGCTCTCAAAGAGCGCAAGTCAATTATGTGATTAGTTTCTCGATCTGGGTTGCTGTGTGGCTGGAATTGGCTAGATTATTTTCGACCGTTCGTTTCGTCGTGATGGACTTCAATGGATCGTCAAATCGATGATACCACGACGTAGAGAAGGCTTAGCGGAGTTCATCGACATAGGTGATGCGTTGATTTAGCGGCTAGATCGCCGGCAATAATTCGTTAAGGTTTTAAATAGTCGACGGCTGACTTGGGTTGCGCGTGACATGGATGGCCTTCGCGGCCTTGGGGAGGTGCAGCGTGTCTCTGGTGGTCGCGGCTGGCACTTAGGGGCGGTGCGATGGCGATAAGGTGAGGTGGCGCTGCAGCTTGAACGAACGCGGGTAGGGTTTCTGGAGGAGGGGCTCTCGTGTTTAGACTGTGACGTGTCAGGACGGAAATGGTATTTTTTCCCCTAATTTTGAACTTAAATCATTTAACTTCTAATTAGTATAACTTTTCCATACGAGATCAAATTCACGCACGGTTTGATCTGCTGGGATCGTATCGAAAATCCAGACATTTTGACGCTGGTTTGGACGAATTCTGAGACCGTTCAAATTTTGTGTTTAAATTTGATTTCAAATTAATTTAAATTCAAAGGTGAGTGTTTTAACCCACTCACAACTTCTAAAATTTCTTATGTTTGTTAAATTAAATTTATGATGTGATTAGAAATTTATTTATGACCGTTTGGTATATTTTAAATCATCATCTCAGTTAATTTGAATTTATTTGAATTAAATCGTTATTTAATTTATTGTTAAATATAAATTGCCAGTTAAATACCTGTTATTGATTATCAGTTCTATATTGATATTTATTGATTGATTTGGATGATGTTTGTAATGGATGTTGATTGTTGATATTGGATGAATGGATGTTTTAATTTATATTGTTATAAACTGCAAGTTCACTATGGGTTGAAATGATACATACCCGAATGATCAATAAATCAAGGAAAAATCATTATGGGTTGAAATGATAGACTCGAGCGATTTTATGGATTTAATATTTTCGGGATTGCGGATTGAAATGATATATATCCGTAAATATAAAATTTTAAATTTTGGATTGAAACGATAAATATCCGTATCACTTGACCTAGGGTAGGGAATTATATACGGACACCAGATTGGTTAAATTTAAATGATTTTGAATCCTTAAATTCTGCTTTGAGTTAAATGATATTTTTGAAATAAAAATTTTGATTTATATAAATTGAATTTTTATCGAATTTCGAGTTTTATATTAAAATCGAATTGATTTAAAAGAATTGTTAAAGGAATAAAATTGAAATTTTATAGTGAATTTGAAATATAAGTGAAGTTTATCGAAATTGAGTTATTAAAATCGTTGAAGTATAACTTGGAAATATATATATAAATTGGAGTAATTAAATCGATGTTTTAACATGGATTTAAGTGATATTGAATTTAATATTTATTTAGAATTCTGAATCGGAAAATTTGAAATTGGGTTTTGGGACATTGTAATGGTCAAAATTTGTTGGAATGAAATAAATAGTTTAAATTGATATAAATGTCAAATTCATATTGTTAATATATACTATTTTTCAAATATATTATTATTTCAAAATTTCTAATTATTAAGATTTTCAAAGTATTAAACTATTTTAACCTATATTAATTATATTAAATCATTTTAACCTATTTTAAACCATTTAATTTATTTAAACTAATTAACCTGTTTTAACTTATTTTAAATCTAATTAATCTATTTTAAAGCTATTTAATCTATTTTAATTTTATTTAATCTATTTTAAATCTATATTAACTATTTATAACTATTTAAAACTATTTTCTTCTAAATTCCAAACTAAGTAAAATGGATGGGTTTATATTCAAATCCTTGATTTTTAAAGTGAATGTGGTTAAGCGACATTATAACCTAATTTGGGATTTAAATAGCATATTTGGTTTAATATTATAATTTTGAAATGAGAGTTTAATCTATTTTGGAAACACGACTTTTGAAAGGAAATATAATTTCGAACTATGATTTCAATGTGATATAATTTCGGAAGTAAGTAATGATTTCGAAAGTGATATGATTTGAATTGAATATGATATTTTGATATCAATTATGAAATGATTTTGGAAATGTAAAAGAACCACCCGGTGTGTAATAAGCGATTGGTTGTTAAAGAGACCAGGATCAGATATGGGCATACTATAACAACCCACATATTTCACGATTGTATATTTAAATGTTTTATTTAAATATAGCATCGTTAATCGGATTAAAGTCCGAAATATAGGATCAGACGTCTGGATTCAAACCTGGAGCAAAAATATACATGGTAGAAAATAAAAGAAAAGAGCAGAGACTAATTCCAGACGTTTGAAATATAGGATCAGACGTCTGGATGGATCTCAGACGTCTGACTAGAAGTTTCAGACGTCTGGGTGTTTTCTGGATTATTTCCAAAGAACGAATCCAGACGTTTGGATTCTAAACCAGACATCTGTTTGGTTTCTAGACGTCTGTTCGATATTTCAAACGCCTAGGTGGTTTTCTGAACTATTTCTAGAAAACAAATCCAGACGTTTGGATTCCAAACCAAACGTCTGAAAACGTTTATTTTTGCCTATTTAGGCTGTTTTGTGTGGATTTCCTATTTTAATCGATTTTTGTTGATCCGGATAGTTGTTATCACTTATTATCGACTTTGATGACTTCTTTCCTTGGACTTTTGGGAATATCCGTTTGATGGATTTGATATCGATTTTTATGGATTAAATTCACATTTTCGTATGTGAATCTTTGGTGATCGATTGTTTCTACAATCATTTCTGTGGTTTGTCTGGTTTGTCACTTTTAAATACAAAGGTTTTTATACTAGTAGTAAATACTCAAACTCTTTCATCAAAACAATTTCGACACTATTTTAAATATAAAGCTCTCTTTTAAAACTGTTTTCCAATCTATTAGCATATATAAACCTTTACCTCATTCGTATGAGAAATCTAATTAAACGGCTTAGTAAAACAAGTGGTATGAAATGCTTGCGTTTACTTCGTCGGTTAATTCTTGGACTTGTTCGATTGAACTCTTGTGACAATTTTCGAGTGGAAATCTACAATTTGTTCGTAAATATTCAAGTTAAGCCAGTGGTTATGGGACACGAAGCTAAACTCTTATATTTACTAGCTTAGTGTGGTTCACACTTCTTACTGATCAATGGTGATCATTTTGTGATTTAGACTAGCGATGTGCGATGTCTATTTGTTTGTGTGGGGACTAAAAACCCCGTTTGTGGAACTTCGGTTCAATTTGGTGGGGTAGCGACCCATGGTCTTTGGGCCGTTTGTGGAGCTTCGGCTCAAAATTAATGGTTAGCGACCATGGAATAGCGTTCCGTTTGTGATACGCGTGTTGGTGAGTTTCATGCTCCCGTTTGTTATAGGCCTTCCCCTTTTGTGTTTTCTGGATTTCTGGTTGATGATTTCTAGAATTTGTGTTTCACCAATTTTCGTGGATTGGCATTGATATGTTTTGTCAATATTTGTGTTTTGGTGAATTACTTAAAGAATATGACATTCTTTTTGGTGTTTGAGAATATTTGAGATATTGTATGATTTTTGTTGTTATCTGATGTATACTTGTCATAGTATGGCATTATTGTTATCATACATTTTTGTGATATCTCTTATCTTATCTCATTTTATCTGATATTTATAGCTAGACTGATCCGTTTATTATTTTCTTCTTAAATAATACTTGGGTCAGACCGAGGTATTTCAGGTGCTCCTGCTTGACTTCTTATCTGGGACCATCATCTGATTTTTGGCTAACTACTTTAGATTAGTAGTTTTTGTTTTTATACATTCGAGATATAGACTCCTTGATGTATACTTATTCTTTTGTCTAGCACCTGTACCTATTCTTTTGTGATGTAGTGGATCTTGTATGACCACTACTTTTATGTACACTTCTATGTGATATATTCATATCTGTTTCCGCCTTTGTGATATGAATATCTGTGTGATTTGTGTTATGTTTATTTCTATATTTGTTTCCGAAGGCCACTTAGCCACTGTATAGTAGCTTTGAGTTTGTATTTGATATGTCGGATCTCCTCTTGAAACGAAATGAAAGTTATATTATCTGACATATCGGTACTCGCACAAAGCAATTACACAGATGGTCGCTCCTCAACAGCCTTATTCTTCGTTCTAGTCGACGACATTACCCCGTAGTGTCCTTGGCTAGTGTGAGTATAGAGGTAGGGCGTCACAGCTTGTTATCGGAGCCAAACTTTGGAACAATGTAGAATAATATAGCAATGATCATTATCCTAAGTCTTTCTTAGGAATTGTGCCATAGGATTTAATTCGAGTCTTCGTACCATTCTATCCTATTTCTTTTTATAATGCCTTGTTTTATCAATCAAGTTTGTTTGATATTCATTCTATGAATAACCTTTTTCCTCTCCTTTCTTTCTTAAAGAAGAGAAATGGTTAGACCAGGCCGTCCCAGCGCCGGTCAATCAACTGCTACTCCTCAGGATGGAGTATTTATGTCTGCTCAGCAACTTTTAGATCTTGTGAACAATGCCCAAGCTGTCGGACCCATTCCAGAGCCTACTCACCCTAAATCCGGGTTTGCACGTTTGTGCAGAGATTATACTGCTTTGGTTGGAAGGCCATTCAAGGGTTTCAAAAATGTTATAGAAATCCAAGCTTGGCTTAGATCATGCGATCGCATCTTTTCCCGCATGAATCTTATTGACCTACATCGAGTCCAAGTGGCTTCTAGCATGCCCCAAGAAAGAGCATTAGATTGGTATGAGCTTCTGATCTTGAAAATTATTGAAGCGGATCTTACTTGGGAGCAATTTCGGGAAAGATTCGAATTGAAGTTTGTGCCAAAGGCTGAAAAAGTAACTTTAGCCCGACGCTTTATTGACCTTGTTCAAGGTGAATCTTCTGTGACCGACTACGTCGCATCTTTTGAATCTCTCTCTAAATATGGGGTCGAATATATTAATACCCCATTAAAGAAAAATCAGAGATTTGTTTATGGGTTGAATAAGAACCTCAAAAAGCCCTTACTTCTGAAACTAGAAGTTTCTTTCGATCAGCTTGTAGATATTGCTCTTCGGCTTGAAGAGGCCGATAGAGAAAGTGATGTTGAAGTTGTGCGTGCCAAACAGAACTTCAACAATAACATGAAGAGGCCTATTAAGTTCAAAGGCCCCAATCCCTACAAGAAAGGGAAGCAAGAAACTTCGGTAGCAAAGACTCCTACCTCTAGTCGTGCACGATGCTACAATTGTGGTTCTACGGACCACTATGCAAATGAGTGCCCAGAACCATTTTTTGTCGTTATTGCAAAAGTTTGGGTCATCTTTTATCTTCATGCCCCAAACTTCCAAACAAGAAAGAGGGAAATCTAAAGGTTGTGCAAGCCCCTGGTAACACTTCTCTTTGCCAAGGTATTTCTCCTTCTATCCTTGATGGCATTATTTTAGTTCGTGATCTTCCTATTTGATTTCTTTTGATACGGGTGCATCCCACTCTTTTATATCAAAAGAACTTGTTGATTCTTTTTCTTTAAATATTATGGGTTTGATGATTTCACTGAGAATTGCGAATCCGGTTGGTGGATCCACAACACTCAGTTTACTTTATGAAAATATCGAGATTATTTTATGTGATTATTCTTTTCGAGCCGATTTGCATGTTATGCGTTACTTAGGCTTCGAAATTGATTTTTTTGGGAAAGGATTGGCTTGATCATTATGAGGCCCATATCCTATGTCCTGAGCGGACTATCTATCTTCGACATCCTCAATCTGTTAAGCATATTTCTATTTTTCTTAATGATTTGATTCCAATTCGGTGGCATCATTTTATTCTTTAAACCCACTTGATGAGGAAAGTGTTATTTCTCTCATTCAAGTAGTTTGTGAATTTTCCGGTATATTTGAGCTTGTCTTAGGATTACCACCTAAGCAATCTATTGAGTGGTGCTAAGGCCTTTTCAGCTCGACCTTGCCACCTGTTTTCATCAGCTACGAGTTGCGGAGGGTAGCATTCCACTTACCGCATTCCGTACTCGTTATGGTTCTTATGTGTGGTTCGTCATGTCATTCGGTTTGACGACCTTCTACCTTATTTCATCCATCTTATGAATCGAGTATTCTACGAATATCTCGATGAGTTTATCCTTGTATTTCTTGATTATGGATGAAAACAACAATTTAAAATTTGTAAATCTTTTTAATAAGATATTTATAAGTATAATTGGATTTTGTTCTTAAAACGAGCAAAGAATATTCATGAAATTTTTAAGAGGCATGTTTATCATATAGAAGATGATTTTGTGTTGTTTTGCTCATTGAGTGCTTTAAGAATTCTGGTCGTTGCGCTTGATCAACGTTATTGATAGGAATCTCCTAAACACTATGATGAGATAGTCGGACACAATAAATTGACTTGTAATAAGTAAATTTTTCTAAAAAGATGATTACACAAAGTTAATTATAATTTTGAAAGTCTTAGCTTTTCGGGAAAGAGGATCGATTAAAGGAACTCTTTTCCGATGCTTTTATTCTTGTGATTCCCGAAGGGAACCAAGACTTTATTGTTTGTACCGATACTAGTCGTATTGGTTTGGGTGTCATTCTCTTGCAAAGGGAATGTGTTATCACATATGCTTCTTGACAATTAAAGCTTGTCGAGACTAGATATGCCATTCATGATCTGGTGCTCGCGGCCATTGTTTTGTTCTTAGAATTTGGCGTCATTATCTTTTGGGAGAGAAATTTGTTCTCTACAACGATCATAAATCTTTGAAGTATTTATTTTCTCAAAAGGAACTTAATTTGCATCAACAACATTGGCTCGAGTTCCTTGTATCTTATGATCTTGATATTCTTTATACTCCCGGAAGGGGAAATCGTGTTGCCGATGCCCTTAGTCGTAAGCAACAAGCGGTTGTTTCCATGATGATATCCGAATGGAGTGATCTCGAGACTTTGTCCACTTATGAGATTCGAGATCGTGAATCTGATTCATGTTCATCTCTTGTTTTGTGTAGCCTTGAGGCTCATCCTTCTCTTTTGGACCGTACCTCTTTTGGCTAAACTCTATGTCAAAGAAATTGTTAAATTGCATGGAGTTCCTACTTCTATTGTTAGCGATCGTGATCCATTATTTTACTAGTGGATTTTGGAAAGGGTCTTCAAAAAGCTTTGGGAACAAAGCTTAATTTTAGCACCGCTTATCATCCTCAGTCCGATGGACAAACCGAGCGTGTGAATCAAACTCTTGAAGATCTCCTTCGTGCATGTGTTCTTGATTTTCGTGGAACTTGGGAAGATTATATTTCTCTTGTTGAGTTTTCTTTCAATAATAGCTTCCAACCTAGTATTGGTATAGCACCTTTCGAGGCACTCTACGGAAGGCCGTGCCGATCTCCTTCGTGTTGGCTTGAAGCCGGTGAGAAGCTGGTTTTAGGTCCAGATTTCATTCGTGTTTCACCTATGAAGGGTGTTGTGCGTTTCAGTTGATTGGGAAAATTAGCACCTCGATATGTTGGTCCCTTTCCCATCACCGAACGTATTGGTTCCGTGGCTTATCGCTTTTTATTACCGGCTCAATTTTCTGCTATTCATGACGTTTTCCACGTCTCTCAACTACGGAAATACCTTAGGGGTTCCGATTCTATTCTTGAGCTCGGTGTAATTGAAGAAATTTAAGTTTCACCAAATTTGACTTATGAGCAACATTCTATTCGTATCATTACTTCGGAGGTTAAACGCCTTCGAAATAAAGATGTTCTTCTTGTGATAGTTTAATGGTCCTCAAATCCTAAGGATTGCTCTTGGGAATCTTGAGAATTCATCGAGCAAACACATCCGGACTTACTCTTTCGTGCTCTTTATGGTGAACTTCTCATCTCAAAATTTCTTCTTTTGTGTTGTTATGCCTTCGTATGGTTGTTACTTTTTATCTTCCTTTTAATTATTACGAGGACGTAATTTCTTTAAGGAGGGGAGTCTGTAACAACCCGCATATTTCACGATTGTATATTTAAATGTTTTATTTAAATATAGCATCGTTAATCGGATTAAAGTCCGAAATGTTACTTTTTGTAAACAGTCAAATTGGGACTCGAGACCACTTCCATTGAGTCCAAAATGGCATTTACAACTTTTTTGAGTATAAACATCGATATGTTTGGAGTTGAGTAGAATTTGCTATTTTTCTATTTGGGCTTTGGGTTTGGGTTTCAACCCACTACCTAACATAATACCCTAACTCCACTCAACTCCTCTTCATTCATTCATTCCATTTCCTAACACTCTAGCTCAAGAGAAAATGGGGGAAAAGAATGGGAAATAGAAATTCCAAACCCTAGTTTGATTTGGAAACTCAAGTTCTTGCTCCAAAATCAAAGAGAAGCTTAGGTAAGCATCATCTTCATCTTCTCCATCTTAATCTCTCTCCAATTTCAGAAATTTCCTATAACCTAATTTAGGAAATATTTGTCTATGATCATAGATTGGAGCTTCTAGAGTTGAAATTGAAGAGTAGTTGGTCTTTCCTTTGCTTTAGAGCTTCTCGTTCGTTGTTTTTGGGCTTAAAGGTGAGTTCTTTAACTCACATCTACATCTATAGCTATCATTATTGTTAGGTATGAATTCCTAACATTTGTGCATATTCATTTGCTTTTGATTTGAATTGATTTGGTGAATTTTCCAAATTTTGGTGTTTTGGTCCAATTTTATGAAAATCCTACTATGGATGTTTGGACATGTTGTTTGGGGTGTATCGAAGAGCCTATAAGGCTGGGTTGTCGCTTGGCATAAATCCCTAGTCGTCGTTGCTCGTCCGATCGCTCCCGATATGTTTTGGCCACTTTGGCCTAGGGTAATTTCTGCTCAGCTGAGTGGTTCAGACGTCTGAAATGCAAGTTCAGACGTCTCGATTCAGACCTGGAGCAAAAATATACACGATAGAAAATAAAAGAAAAGAGCAGAGACTAATTCCAGACGTCTGAAATATAGGATCGGAGGTCTGGATGGGTCTCAGACGTCTGACTTGAAGTTTCAGACGTCTGGGTGTTTTCTGGATTATTTCCAGAGAACGAATCCAGACGTCTAGATTCTAAACCAGACGTCTGTTTGGTTTTCAGACGTCTTTTTCGATATTTCAGACGTCTAGGTGGTTTTCTGAACTATTTCCAGAAAACAAATCCAGACGTTTGGATTCCAAACCAAGCATCTAGAAACGTTCATTTTTGCCTATTTAGGCTGTTTTGTGTGGATTTCCTATTTTAATCGATTTTTGTTGATCCGGATAGTTGTTATCACTTATTATCGACTTTGATGACTTCTTTCCTTGGACTTTTGGGAATATCCATTTGATGGATTTGATATCGATTTTTATGGATTTAATTCACATTTTCGTATGTGAATCTTTGGTGATTGATTGTTTCTACAATCATTTCTGTGGTTTGTGTGGTTTGTCACTTTTAAATACAAAGGTTTCTATACTAGTAGTAAATACTCAAACTCTTTCATCAAAACGATTTCGACACTATTTTAAATATAAAGCTCTCTTTTAAAACTGTTTTCCAATCTATTAGCATATATAAATCTTTACCTCATTCGTATGAGAAATCTAATTAAACGGCTTAGTAAAACAAGTGGTATGAAACGCTTGCGTTTACTTCATCGGTTAATTCTTGGACTTGTTCGATTGAACTCTTGTGACAATTTTCGAGTGGAAATCTACAATTTGTTCGTAAATATTCAAGTTAAGCCAGTGGTTATGGGGTACGAAGATAAACTCTTATATTTACTAGCTTAGTGTGGTTCACACTTCTTATTGATCAATGGTGATCATTTTGTGATTTAGACTAGCGATGTGCGATGTCTATTTGTTTGTGTGGGGACTAAAAACCCCGTTTGTGGAACTTCGGTTCAATTTGGTGGGGTAGCGACCCATGGTCTTCGGGCCGTTTGTGGAGCTTCGGCTCAAAATTGATGGTTAGCGACCATGGAATAGCATTCCATTTGTGATACACGTGTTGGTGAGTTTTCATGCTCCCGTTTGTGATAGGCCTTCCCCATTTTGTATTTTCTGGATTTCTGGTTGATGATTTCTAGAATTTGTGTTTCAACAATTTTCGTGGATTGGCATTGATATGTTTTGTCAATATTTGTGTTTTGGTGAATTACTTAAAGAATATGACATTCTTTTTGGTGTTTGAGAATATTTGAGATATTGTATGATTTTTGTTGTTATCTGATGTATACTTGTCATAGTATGGCATTATTGTTATCATGCGTTTTTGTGATATCTCTTATCTTATCTCATTTTATCTGATATTTATAGCTAGACTGATCCGTTTATTATTTTCTTCTTAAATAATACTCGGGTCAGACCGAGGTATTTCAGGTGCTCCTGCTTGACTTCTTATTTGGGACCATCATCTGATTTTTGGCTAACTACTTTAGATTAGTAGTTTTTGTTTGTATACATTCAAGATATAGACTCCTTGATGTATACTTATTCTTTTGTCTAGCACCTGTACCTATTCTTTTGTGATGTAGTGGATCTTGTATGACTACTACTTTTATGTACACTTCTATGTGATATATTCATATCTGTTTCTGCCTTTGTGATATGAATATCTGTGACTGATTTGTGTTATGTTTATTTCTATATTTTTTTTGCGAAGGCCACTTAGCCACTGTGTAGTAGCTTTGAGTTTGTATTTGATATGTCGGATTTCCTCTTGAAACGAAATGAAAGTTATATTATCTGACATATCGGTACTCACACAAAGCAATTACACAGATGGTCGCTCCTTAATAGCCTTATTCTTCGTGCTAGTCGACGGCATTACCCCATAGTGTCCTTGGCTAGTGTGAGTATAGAGGTGGGGCATCACACATACTCTCTGTCGATACCGAAAACCACTTTGACAACTATGTACGCGTTGGAGATTCCAGAATGAAGTTGGATGGTGGCGATGATCCTAAAGGTATATATGTGGACCTGACTCCCATGAGTTAGCATAAGGTGGCTAAAATAGGAGCAATTGATGGGCTAAGTGTGGTCATTCCTCCGATCGGACACATTCCATCGATACTATATTCTGACTTTGCGATTTATTTGGTGGCCACCCTTGATTTTTTTGATTCGGGAGTGTGTTCCTAGGTAGGCGGTAGTAGCTGCTATGCGTTACCACCGGTCTGGAAGTGTAATTGGTATATCTACCCTGGCATTGCCTAGTTGTGTCGTGTCATCTACCCTAGCACGCCTTCTACGAGTTTGGTTTCTACCATACCTATGGAGTGCCCTTTGACGATGTCTAGTACGGGCGGGATTACGGTACTGTATAGACTATGGGAAATAAAAATGTGTTAAGGGGGAAAATGTAACGCCTTAACGCTATTTTAATAGTTTATATTACTGTAGACATATTATAATAGCGTATTGTATTACATAGTAGATAGTTTAACGGATCCTTAAGAGATGTGAATCCCGAATATCTCTTAAGTTATTGCACTCACGTTAGACACTGGATAAGAGATGTCAAACCCCGTAAACATCTCTGACGCCATTCCACTTATATTTATTTATTTACCGTCGATTTAACTTACATACGATCTTTTAGTTCTGACTCGAGTGTTTTGTCTTTTCAATTCACTCGGGTTAGCCTGAGCATTTCAGGATTTGAAGACCTTATTTCTAGAGGACGAAGACGAAGATTTGTACTACTATTATTTATTATATTTATTCCACTACATTCATACTGTTTCGCTGCATTATTTGTTTATCTCTGATATGTGCAACTCTGATTTTGTATTGTGTAAGTATAATCAAAGGTTTTGTATACAGCTTCATGAACTGTTATTTGATTATTATATTTTGTCATTCCGCTGCGAGATTCTGTTTTGTTTTTTTTCTTTCTCTGCTTTTTCTTATTCACCCCAATAACAATCCGCCCTTCTGTATGGTTTTAGTCGGCATGTGTGTTTGCTTAAAGCGTACAAAAAAGGCGGGATGTTACAGTTGGTATCGGAGCCAGGTTTAGCAATAACCTTAGCTTTGTGGGGTCTGACTCATATAACATAAGGTAGTAATACCCTAGAATGAGTCATTGAGTGTATATATGAGAGAGCGTATTTGTTAGTGTTATAAAAAGGTTTTTATATTGTGTTAATTTGTTCCTTTTTGTATTTATAAATTTTGGTTGGTGCATAGGACGCTATGACATCGATAGGGATTTCTAAACACTAAATAGGACAGACCGACACAATATTGTTTTGAAATATAGGTGGATGAAATAATTTTTCCTATTATATATTTTGTATATAAAATAATAATTTTATAAATGATATATTTGGTTGTAATATATTTGTTTGTTAGGTAGTGAAAATTTATAAATATTGGTGGAAAATAAAAATTTGTAAATAAATAAATATATATTGGAAAATTTAGAACTTAAGTTCCGGGGTTTTTTTGAAAATTTCTTTCGAATGATTTTGGGATATAATAATAATATTATTAGAAGTATTTTCTGATACAAAAATTTCAATATAACTTGAAAGAATTGTTTTAATGAAATTTTGGAAAGAAATAAGTTATGTACTCCCCTCTCTGTCGCTGGAAAATAATTTCGGTGATGAGTGCACGCATCGTCGACATTCATTTTCGAGTTTCAAAGCGGGAAGGCCATTGTAGTAGTTTTGCTACATATCTATTTTGATAAACAAATAATTTTTTTAAAGATTAAATATGATTGGATATAAAAGTTATGAGTGTATATATATATATATATGTGTGTATATATTATTTTAAATGATTTAAAATGGAACCGGGCATTTAGTTCTTAAATTTCTATGAATTAGAGATTTCAATTATTAAAATGGAATAAATTTTTTAACTATTTAATAATTGAAACTTCTAAATGAAAATAAGAAATTATATGCTAAGTTATAACTGAAATATACAAGGAATTTGAAATTTGTAACTTGTAAATGAAAAGAATATGAAAATAATGAATGATAACTATTGAACCTTAAGTTAATTAGAATAAGTAAGTCAAACTTGTGTAACTTTCATTTGCATTCTTAAAGACACACACACACACACACACACACATATATATATATATATAACTTACCAATTATAAAAAGTTGAAATGTTAAAAGAATATGTAATGGAAATTTTTACAAGTAAAACTTAAGAAATGGAAGTGTTCAATGAAATTTACTTTTATAAATAAGAAATTTGATATGAAAATAGTTATAAACTTGAGTTATAATTGTAATACTACTAACTAAATGAAATAGAAAATGAGTACTGTAAGTAAAGGATTTTGAACTTAAGTTAATATTGAAACTATTTATAATTAAAGTAAATAATAAAATGAATGTAATGCAATAAAAGAAATTGACATGATATGAATAAATGAAAATGAATTTTTGTAAGTAATAAAGGAAAAATAAATAAAATAAACACTGAATGAATGAATGGGAATAAAATTTTGTAAGAGATAAATGTAAGTTAAAGAAATAATCCTTGTATAAATGAAAAGGAAAAAAAACTATAAATGTTGTGAAAGAAATTTAATAAGAATAACTCAAGTACATTATAAATTATTGTTTGTTTTGGTTTATAGGTTGTTTGGGATAGGACACTTCTAATTGTTTAAGATGTATGAATAATCTATTGAGTTCATCTAAGACTGTTGAGTAAATGGTGCACTCAGTAGTTTATTTGTCATTCTAGGCGGTTAAAAATTTCTGAACCCGAACAAACCATTTGTTTGTTTGCTATGGATGGATAGTTGATTCTATTGATTTCATATGATGATTGTATGCTGTGGTTGCCAGTGATTGTTGTTTATATTGATTTGTTTGTTGGTGGTTAAAACAACTTTAAATATTTCAATTTATGTAATTAGTAACTCTTTTTGGATTATATAAGTGAAATACAGGTTATGGAAGCAATTGTTACTGCTTTTGGTTTCATAATAATAAGCGTTGTTTGCCCGACAAATAGGTACGTTCTCGGATTATGGTTTTCTAGCGATATTATATTGTTTTCCCGCTGTTGGGATATATTATTTTGAAATTATTTGGTGTATATTGTTATTATTGATATTATTATTTCTCCCAGACCTCTCCGTACAAAGGAGATTCTGCCGAAATTTTTTGTGAATTTTGGACTTAGAAATTTTTTGTAAAATGTTTTCCAAACTTTTATTTACTTGAATATAAAAGGATTTAAGTGTTATAAATTGATATATTTTGTTTAAATTATTTGATTTTGTAAATTAATTTTTATAGATTTAATATTTTGAATAAGATATATTGATTTCAAAATTCTTGTTTCCCTCCATTTTTCCTTTTCGGGGACGAAAAGTTTTAAGTGGGGGAGAGTGTAACGACCCGTAATTTTCGATAATTTAAAATTTGTTAAATTAATAAGATTTTGGTGATTTGATATTGAAGCAATAAAAATTAATAATGAAATGAATATTAAAATGAAATGCAAAAATGTTAATTAAAGCAAATTATTAACAATTTGAATGAAATTCTAATGAATGAAATAATGTAAAGGTTATACTTGGTTATAAATTGAATATAAGAAAAGCAAAATATAAATATTGAATTGATGTATGAAATAGCATGATAAATGGTGATCGAATAAGATCAGTATTATATAAGAATTGTAACATTTGTTTGTGTAGAATGAATTCATAAGTATAATTAAAAGTTTTGGTGATGATTGTTATAAGTTTCATGTTTATTTAGTCTGTTAAATTTAATTAGAAACTAATTTCAATTAAACGATAGTAAATGTTACATTAATGTGAGTTAAGACAATGACTGTAAATTATGAACGTAATAAAGTGAATAGAAATGTTAATTATATTCATAATGTAATAATTGATTTAATAAAATAGTGAAATCAAGATAAATAAATTAATTTGGGGTTTTAAATTTTAATAAATGTGAAAATTTGACAAAATTCAATATAAATGGAAATATAATAGTTAATACAAATAAAAGATGGAAATCGGAGTATATTAATGTAATGAAATATAAAACAAATGTTAACTATGTTATTAGATTTATAATTGGTTGAATATAAAGGTTGAGACCAAATAAAATCAATTTATTGGAATTAAATTAAAATTAATTGGATTAATTACAGTTGAAATTTAAACACAGTAAATTTTGAAATAATTAACATAGAAATTGATATGTAATTTACTTTAGATTATTAATTTGATTGTAAACTATAAAATTTGAATTGAAAATTTGATTTAATTAATTTAATTAACTGAAAATAGCCATTTTGGCCACTGACTTGGATTTCGACGAAACTAGTTTCATCGGATCCGTAAGGGTGAATTATTGTAGGATTTCAAGTTTCATAGCGATCAGATTTGTCGTTTGATCGAACGGACTCGAAACGCCTAGAAATCAATTTAATTAAAATCAATTGAAATTGATTTGAAATAAGCTGATTTTATCATAACTTCTTTATACGATAGAATTTGGGCTTGAAACCAATTCCATTGATTTTAAATTATTGAAAGCATCTATTTTGATATATGGGTTGACCCAATTTTGTTCCGGAGACAGAACGGTCTTTTCGGGTCGCTTATCGTTCCAATCCAAATCAAATCTGATCCGTTCTCTCTATTTTCTGATTTACCTATAAATACCTCGTTATAAACCCTAGTCACTTCTTATTCCTCATTTCTATTCGTACAATTCTTTATGTTCCTCCTTTCCAATGGCAGAAACAAACTTTAATTCCCAAATTTCAAATTCAATTTCAAAACCAAATTAAAAGTTCAGACTCCTCAAACTATATCGAATTATATATCGATTTGAAGCTCTCGAAGTGCGCAAGTCAATTATGTGATTCGTTTCTCGATCTATGTTGCTGTGTGGCTGGAATTGGCTAGATTATTTTTGGCCGTTCGTTTCATCGTGATGGACTTCAATGGATCGTCAAATATACAATACCACGGCGTAGAGAAGGCTTAGCGGAGTTCATCGGCGTAGGTGATGCGTTAATTTAGCGGATGGATCGCCGACAATAATTTGTTAAGGTTTTAAATAGTCGGCGGCTGACCTGGGTTGAGCGTGACATGGATGGCCTTCGTGGCCTTGGGGAGGTGCAGCGTGTCTCTGGTGGTCGCGGCTGGCGCTTAGGGGCGGCGCGACGGCGATAAGGTGAGGCGGCACTGCAGCTTGAACGAACGCGGGTAGGGTTTCTGGAGGAGGGGCTCTCGTGTTTAGACTGTGACGTGTCAAGACGGAAATGGTATTTTTTTTCTTCTAATTTTGAACTTAAATCGTTTAACTTCTAATTAGTATAACTTTTCCATACGAGATCAAATTCACGTGCGGTTTGATTCCCTAGGATCGTGTCGAAAATCCGAACATTTTGACGCTGGTTTGGACGAATTCTGAGACCATTCAAATTTTGGGTTTAAATTTAATTTCAAATCAATTTAAATTCAAAGGTGAGTGTTTTAACCCACTCACAACTTTTAAAATTTCTTATGTTTGTTAAATTAAATTTATGATGTGATTAGAAATTTATTTATGACCGTTTGGTATATTTTAAATCATCATCTCAGTTAATTTGAATTTATTTGAATTAAATCATTATTTAATTTATTGTTGAATATAAATTGCCAGTTAAATACCTGTTATTGATTATCAGTTCTATATTGATATTTATTGATTGATTTGGATGATGTTTCTAATGGATGTTGATTGTTGATATTGGATGAATGGATGTTTTAATTTATATCGTTATAAACTGCAAGTCACTATGGGTTGAAATGATACATACCCGAATGATCAATAGATTAAGGAAAAATCATTATGGGTTGAAATGATAGACTTGAGCTGTAACCTCCCACCTTTTTGTACGTTTTAAGCAGACACACATGTCGACTCAAACCATACAGAAGGGCGGATCGTTATTGGCGTGAATAAGAAAAAGAAGAGAAAGAAGAAAAAAACAAAACAGAATCTTGCAGCGGAATGACAAAATATAATAATCAAATAAACAGTTCATGAAGCTGTTTTACAAAACATTTGATTATACTTATACAACACAGATCAGAGTTCACATACCAGAGAATAATAAATAATGCAATGGAATACATGATGCAGTGAAATAATATAATATATTATTACAATCTTCGTCTTCGTCCTCCTGAAATAAGGTCTTCAAATCCTGAAATGCTCAGGCTGACCCGAGCGAATTGAAAAAGACAAAACACTCGAGTCAGAACTAAAAGATCTTATGTAAGTTAAATCAACGGTGAATAAATATGAGTGTAAACGGCGTCGGAGATGTTTACGGGGTTTGACATCTCCTATCCAATGTCTAACGTGAGTGCAATGACTTAAGAGATGTTCGAGATTCACATCTCCTAAGGATCCATTAAACTATCTACTATGTAGTACAATACGCTATTATAATATGTCTACAGTAAAGTAAAAGTATTAAAATAGCATTAAGGCGTTACCCATATCCCCCTTAACACATTTTATATATTCCCATAGTCTATACAATACCGTAATTCCTCCGTAAACTGGAGGGCTATCAGAGGGCACTCCATAGGTATGGTACAAAACAAACTCGTAGAAGGCGCGCTAGGGCATGTGAACACGGCACACGAGGAGATGCCAGGGTAGATATTCCAATTGCACTCCCGGACTGGTGGTAACGCATAACAGCTACTACCGCCCACCTCGGACACACTCCCATAATCAAAATCGAGGGGTGGCCACCAAAATCAATCACAAAGTCAAAGTATAGTATCGAAGAAATATGCCTGATAGGAGGAATGACCTCACTTGGCCCGGTATAGCTCCTGATTTTAGTCACATCTAAGCTGACTCACGGGAGTCAGATTTACGTCATATCTTATATAGAAACCGTTCACCAAACCATCCTACTTCATTTCTGGAATCTCCACCATGTACACAGTTGTTAAAGTGGTTTTCGGTATTGGCAGAGAGTATGACAATATCCGATCCCGGTCTCTTTAACAACCAATCGCTTATTACACACCGGATAGTTCTTTTTACATTTCAAAAAGTCAATTTACAATTTTTTTATCAAAATATCATATTCGATTTTCAAATCATATCACTTCCAAATCATATTCTCTTTCAAAAGTCATATTTTCAAATAGTTTAAAACCCTCATTTCAAAACTTTATATTCAAGTCAAACATGTAATTTCAATCCCAACTTAGGTTATTACACTATTTCATCATATTTGTCTTTAAACCAATGAATCTTGAATATAAACACTTCCCTTTTTCTTAGTCTGAAAATTTAGAAAAATAGTTTAAATAGTTATAAATAGTTATAAATAGATTTAAAATAGAGTAAATATAATTAAAATAGATTAAATAGATTTAAAATAGATTAATTAAATTTAATATAAGTTAAAATGGTTTAATTAGTTTTAAAATAAATTAAATGGTTTTAAAATAGGTTAAATTGATTTAATATACTTAATATAGGTCAAAATAGTTTAATAGTTTGGAAATCTTTAATAAATAAAGTCCTTAAAATAATATGTTTTTAAAACAGTTTATATTAAAATATGAATTTTAAAAATAATATCAATTTATTATTTATTTCATTTCAACACAAAAGAACCATTTCAATTTCTTAATCAACAAAATCCACTTTCAAATCTCCATTCACAATCTCAATAAAATATCACATTTTACATTGATTCCAATTCATGCTTGAAATATCAATTCAAATTAATCCAATATATTTCAAAGTTATTTTTCAAAATCTTAATAACTAAAATTCCGATAAATTTCACATATATTTCAAATTCAACTTTGAAATTTTAATTAAATTTCTTTAAACAATTCCTTGAAACCAATTCACATTTCAACATAAAGCTTGGTTTTTAAATAATAATTCAATTTATATGAATCAAATTTTATTTCAAAAATATCGTTTAATTAAATTCAAAATTTAAGATTTAAAAATCATTTAATTTAACCAATCCGATGTCCGTATATAATTCTCTAACATAGGGTCAAGTGATACAGATGTTTATCATTTCAATCCGCAATTTAAGATTTTACGGTTATATATCATTTCAAACCACAATCTCGAATAAAAATCCATAACAAACTTGCATTTTATAACGATATAAAATAAACATCCATTCAACCAATATCAACAATCAACATCCATCATAATCACCATCCAAAACAACCAATAAATATCAATATAGAACTGATAATCGATAACGGGTATTTAATTGGCAATTATATTCAATAATAAATTAAATAATGATATAATTCAAATAAATTCAAATTAACTAAGATGATGATTAAAATATACCAAACAGTCATAAATAAATTCCTAATCACATCACAAATTAAATTTAACAAACATAAGAAATTTTAGAAGTTGTGAGTGTGTTAAAACACTCACCTTTGACTTTAGCCCATAAAAATCCAAACAGAAGCGCAAAACTCAACAGCCTCCAAATTCAACTAAATCAATTTCATGTTGTCCGGAATTTAAATTTGAATCCAACAGAAGAAATCGCGCGTGAATCAAAGTTTATGTGCAAAAGATATTCATGTTATAAGAAATATTATTAAAATAAAATTTTAGTACGCGTAAAAAAAATAAACAAATTTAATACTTACGTTTTTCTAAAGATGAGGCTTCAGGAAAAGATTGAAGAACAGCTAAGATGAGGACAGGGAGTGTATGAAAAATGAAAAAAAATCATGTTTTATAAAATAAAGCTTTTTGGATTTCCAAGAATAAGAGCTTTTGAATATGAGGTGTCAGGAAAAACAAAACGCAAATGAAGAAATAAGCTATAGGTTATTTATAATTAGAAAATGAAGGTGGAGGGACGAAAATAAATGTCATGTTTTATTTTGAAAGCTTCAGGCATTAATAATGCATAAGGAAATATACGTAGGAATGGAAAAGTTTGCAAACGAAAGTAAAATTTTATATACGTGAAAATGAGGTGGCAAGGATTAAATACAACCTGAAAGTCTAGGCTTAGGTATTAAATAGAAGGAGAAATGAATGGATCAAGTATTAATATTAAGGTAACTATTTTAAAACGTTCATGCAACAATTAATAATAAAAGAAATGAAGGGACTATGTACGTCGCACAACCTTTTGAAATTCAATTTTTTTGAAACGTAACCAAATTAACTTCATTAACTCAAATAATATTCAAATTTGTACGCATTTAGGTTTTTATCTACGCATAAAAATTTTTTATACTTACCTTAAAAATGAAAACATTTAAATTTGTTTTCCCAAAATGATCTCTTATTTCCATTAAAACACCCTTTTTGTTTAACACAAAACGTGCGTTTCTTTTATTAAATCTATTAATTGCAATCACCGTTTTCTTTCCTTTTAATTAAAACATTTGAATTACATTAATTGCAATTGCTTACAAAGTTAAATTTTAAAATAGACAACTAAAATGGATGAAAAATAGAACAATTATTTATTTAAACACGTCTATAAATTTGTTGTTTATACACAAGAGTAATAAATAACTTACTGAAATATATTATTTTTCTATTCTTATAATCAATCTGTAAGCTAAAACACAGTTCAAATAAACATATATTTCTTACTTTAAAATCAATCATTCTATTCTTTATTTTTAATGAAATTAAACCTACAGTCACAAATGAAACATTCATTTTATTTGATGTAAATGTTCTTTTCATTAAATCAAACTTTCATTATATTTTCACAAAACATAAGCTTCATTAAATCATTACACCTATTAATTTATAATTAGTATTCTCTCTCTTATTAATTGAAAATTTTCAATTACATTAATTTCAGTTGATTTAAGTTCCAAAATGGACTAAATGAATGAAATGAGAAGTAGAACAATTTTTCCTATCTAATAGTAATTTAAACATATTTACACTATTGGATACAAATAGTAATTACATATTTCTCACTAAATAATAGTTTCTCATCTCTACAATCAATCTTTCAGCTAACAAACATTTCAAATAAATAAACATATGTTTACTCTTTTACAAAACTTATTCATTTTTATTCTTTTATTTTGATTTACACTCCTACTATTAAAGCAATCATTACATTATGAATACAATTAACATTTCTATTTCTTTTTATTACATTCACACTACAGTTATGGTCTTATTTCACATTAATGTAACATTTTGTTGACATTTATTTGAAATTGATCAGTTAAATTGGTAACAACACCAATTGTCACCATTATACATTTTATAATATTTGTAAGTTAATTCTTTACAAACAATTATTACAACAACTCTCATTACACTACACTTATTCCATTTCCATCCATTACACATTGTTTTATTAATAAATCAACCTTTAAATTATTAATTACCTTTGATATCCTACTATAAATCAACGCACACATTTATTAAAATTTATACTCCCAATATATTTATTCCTCTTGATTTCATTCTTTTATTTAAACCCATTATTACTCTATGAATAAAATTTACATTATTACCAAATATTACCAAAATTTACATTAACGTAATACTTAATTACATTTATTGCTATTGGTTTCAAATTTTAATATAATAGGCTAATTAAATAGGTAATGTATATTAATTATTACCATTAACTTTAAATCACACTAATAAATTCATTATTCACAACCAAGTGTTATAACAACCTATACAATCCAAATTCCATTCAATTTCTATTCATTGCACCTTATGTAATTAATTAATTAATACATCCTTCACATTATCAATTTCTTCTTAATTCAATTATCAAATAAATGCATATATTAATAAAATTTATTTACAACCTATGCCACTTATAACTCTTTAACTCTTTCAGTTGTTTGGAATTCCATTCAAGTTGTTGATAGTCAACTTATATTAACATTATTACCTTTTATTCTAATTATTATTTCATTCATAAACCATTAACAATACATTATTTCATTAGTAAATTAACTATTTACATTTGTTTTCTTACATTTCATTTATAACCAAGTATAACATTTACATTATTTCATTTATTGGAATGTCATTCAAGTTATTAACAATTAACTTACATTTATACTGTTGCAATTCATTCTAGTTACTATTTTTTTTTAAAAAAAAAACTCAACCCAGAGCCCTGATGAAATCAAAGGGATGGGAGGAGCTAGGGAACTCAACTGTCCACCACACCGGTCCTCCTTTTAACTAGCCCAGTCTGGAGCATCAATCCCCACCGATTTATAGGTATTTGAGAGGATAACCGTTCCAGGCCCAAGGGAAACATAGCTCGCCTGGCTAGGAATCGAACCCGTGACCACCAGGAACTTTGTTCCATGGTCACTAAGCACTCCTTACCAGTTGAGCTATGCTCGCGGACAATTCATTCTAGTTACTATTTCCACTAACAATTCACTAATTTTTATTTCCTTCAATATTAAATTACCAAAACCTTATTAAATTAACAAATTTAATTATTGAAAATTTACGGGTCGTTACACGAGCGATTTTATGGATTTAATATTTTCGGAATTGCGGATTGAAATGATATATGTCCGTAAATATAAAATTTTAAATTTCGGATTGAAATGATAAATATCCGTATCCGTTGGCCCTAGGGTAGAGAATTATATACGGACACCGGATTGGTTAAATTTAAATGATTTTGAATCCTTAAATTCTGCTTTGAGTTAAATGATATTTCTGAAATAAAAATTTCGATTTATATAAATTGAACTTTTATCGAATTTCGAGTTTTATATTAAAATCGAATTGTTTTGAAAGAATTGTTAAAGGAATAAAATTGAAATTTTATAGTGAATTTGAAATATAACTGAAGTTTATCGAAATTGAGTTATTAAAATCGTTGAAGTATAACTTGGAAATATATTGAAATTGGAGTAATTAAATCGATGTTTTAACATGGATTTAAGTGATATTGAATTTAATATTTATTTAGAAGTTTGAATCGAAAAATTTGAAATTGGGTTTTGGGACATTGTAATGGTCAAAATGTGTTGGAATGAAATAAATAGTTTAAATTGATATAAATGTCAAATTCATATTGTTAATATAAACTGTTTTTAAAATATATTATTATTTCAAAATTTATAATTATTAACATTTTCAAAGTATTAAACTATTTTAACCTATATTAATTATATTAAATCATTTTAACCTATTTTAAACCATTTAATTTATTTAAACTAATTAACCTGTTTTAACTTATTTTAAATCTAATTAATCTATTTTAAAGCTATTTAATCTATTTTAATTTCATTTAATCTATTTTAAATCTATATTAACTATTTATAACTATTTATAACTATTTTCTTCTAAATTCCAAACTAAGTAAAATGGATGGGTTTATATTCAAATCCTTGATTTTTAAAGTGAATGTGGTTAAGCGACATTATAGCCTAAGTTGGGATTTAAATATCATATTTGGTTTAATATGATAATTTTGAAATGAGAGTTTAACCTATTTTGGAAACACGACTTTTGAAAGGAAATATAATTTCGAACTATGATTTCAATGTGATATAATTTTGGAAGTAAGTAATGATTTCGAAAGTGATATGATTTGAATTGAATATGATATTTTGATTTCAATTATGAAATGATTTTGGAAATGTAAAAGAACTATCCGGTGTGTAAAAAGCGATTGGTTGTTAAAGAGACCGGGATCAGATATGGGCATACTCTCTGTCGATACCGAAAACCACTTTGACAACTGTGTACGCGGTGGAGATTCCAGAATGAAGTAGGATGGTGGCGACGATCCTAAAGGTATATACATTGTGACGCCCCACCTCTATACTCACACTAGTCAAGGACACTACGGGGTAATGCCGTCGACTAGCACGAAGAATAAGGCTATTGAGGAGCGACCATCTGTGTAATTGCTTTGTGCGAGTACCGATATGTCAAATAGTATGACATACATTTCGTTTCAAGAGGAAATCTGACATATCAAATACAAACTCAAAGCTACCACACAGTGGCTATGTGGCCTTCGGAAACAAATATAGAAATAAGCATAACACAAATCAGTCACAAATATTCATATCACAAAGGCGGAAACAAATATGAATATAACACATAGAAGTGTACATCAAAGTAGTGATCATACATGATCCACTACATCACAAAAGAATAGGTACAAGTGCTAGACAAAAGAATAAGTATACATCAAGGAGTCTCTATCTCGAATGTATAATAACAAAAACTACTAAGCTAAAGTAGCTAGCCAAAAGTCAGGTGACGAACCCTGATAAGAAGTCAAGCAGAAGCACCTGAAATACCTCGGTCTGACCCGAGTATTATTTAAGAAGAAAATAATAAACGAATCAGTCTAGCTATAAATATCATATAATATGAGATAGGATAAGAGATATGTCAAAAAACGTATGATAACAAAAATGCCTTACCATGACAAGTATACATAAGGTAACAACAAAAATCATACAATATCTCAAATATTCTCAAACACTAAAAAGAACGTCATATTCTTTAAATTATTCACCAAAACACAAATATTGACAAAACATATCAATGCCAATCGCAAAAAATTGGTGAAACACAAATTCTAGAAATCATCAACTAGAAATTCAGAAATCACAAAAAGGGGAAGGCCTATCACAAACAGGAGCATGAAAACTCACCAACACGTGTGTCACAAACAGAACGCTATTCCATGGTCGCTAACCATAGAACCGGTGCAACGGCGTAGTGCAATAACGGTACGCCAGAGGAACCTGAAACTCAAATGAGTTAGAACAACAACATAGTGCAATAACGGTACACCCGATGAACCTAAAACTCAAATATTTCAGAACAACGACGTAGTGCAATCACTGTACGCCCGATGAATCTAAAACTCAAATAATTCGGAATAACGACGTAGTGCTATAACGGTATGCCCGATGAACCGAACTCCATAAAGCCCGTAGGTCGCTAGCCTATAAAAATGAGACGAAGCTCAATAGAACGGGGTACAGTCCCCCACGCGGACAAAGAGACATCGCATATCGCTAGTCTAAACCATAAAATGATCATCATTGATCAATGAAAAGTGTAGATTACACTAAGCTAGTAAATAAATGAGTTTAGCTTCATGTCCCATAACCACTGGATTAACTTAAATATTTATGAACAAATTGTAGATTTCCACTCGAAATTGTCACAAGGTTTCAATCGAACAAGTCTAAGAATTAACCGACGAAGTAAACGCAAGCGTTTCATACCACTTGTTTTGCTAAGCAGTTTAATTAGATTTCTCATACGAATGAGGTAATGGTTTGTATATACTAATAGATTGGAAAACGGTTTTAAAAACGAGTTTTGTATTAAAAATGGTATTTGAAATCATCTTTGTGAAAGCATTTGAATATTTACTACTAGTATAGAAAAAGTTTGTATTTTGAAAGTGACAAATCACAGAAAAACGATTGTTGAAACAATCGATCACCAAAAATTCACATTCGACGACGTGAATCAAAACCATAGAAATCGATATCAAATCCATCAAATGGATATTCCCAAAAATCCAAAGAAAGAAGTCATCAAAGTCGATAATAAGTGATAACAACTAATCGGATCAACAAAAATCGAATAAAATTGGAAGTTCACTGGAAAATAGGCAAATAGGCAAAACTGAACAGTTCCAGACGTCTGGTTTAGAATCCAGATGTCTGGATTTGTTTTTTGGAAATTTTCAGAAAACCTCCCAGACATCTGAAATTTCAAAGCAGACGTCTGAGCCCTAATCAGACGTCCGAACCTATATTTCAGACGTCTGGAATTAGTCTCTGCCATTTTATTTTTTTCTACCATGTATATTTTTTCCTCCAGGTCTATAACCAGACGTCTGGTCACCTGGTCTGGGCAACAATTTGCCTAGGCCAAGATGGCCAAAACGTTTCGGAAGCGATCGGACGATCAACGATGACTAGGGATTTATGCCAAGCGACAACCCAGCCTTATAGGCTCTTCGATACACCCCAAATATCACGTCCAAACATCCATAGTAAGATTTTCATAAAATTGGACTTCACAGGCCAAAAATTGGAAAATTCACCAAATCAATTCAAATCAAAAGCAAATGAACATGCAAAAATGTTAGGAATTCATACCTAACAACAATGAAAGTTATAGACGTAGATGTGAGTAAAAAAACCCACCTTTAAACCCAAAACAACAAGTGAGAAGCTTTAAAACAAAGGAAAGATCAATCTCTCTTCAACTTCAACTCTAGGATCTCCAATCTAAGATCATAAGCAAACATTCCTAAGTTAGGGTTTAGGAATTTCTGAAAATTGGAGAGGAATTGAGATGGAGAAGATGATGAGGATGCTTACCTAAGCTTCTCTTTGATTTCTAGAGCTTAAATTTGAATTTCCTAGTAAACTAGGGCTTAGGAGTTTCTAATTTCCCTTCCTTTCCACCATTCTTTCTAGGGCTTGAGAGTGTTAGGAAATTGGAAATGAAATGAATGAAGAGTAGAGGGGTGGAGTGGGAGTTGTTATGTAGAGGAGTTGGGTTCTCTTAGTGGGCTGAAACCCAAACCCAAAGACCCAAATGAAAATATCAAAATTCTACTCAACTCCAAAAATATCGATGTTTATACTCAAAAAAGTTGTAAACGCCATTTTGGACTCAATGGAAGTGATCTCAAGTCCCAATTCGACTGTTTACAAAAAGTAATATTTCAGAATTTAATCCGATTAACGATGCTATATTTAAATAAAACATTTAAATATATAATCGTGAAATATGCGGGTTGTTACATACGTGGACCTGACTCCCATGAGTTAGCATAAGGTGGCTAAAACAGGAGCAATTGACGGGCTAAGTGTGGTCATTCCTCCGATCAGACACATTCCATCGATACTATATTCTGACTTTGCGATTTATTTGGTGGCCACCCTCGATTTTTTTGATTCGGGAGTGTGTTCCGTGGTGGGCGGTAGTAGCTGCTATGCGTTACAACCAGTCCGGAAGTGTAATTGGTATATCTACCCTGGCATTGCCTAGTTGTGCCGTGTCACCTACCCTAGCGCGCCTTCTACGAGTTTGGTTTGTACCATACCTATGGAGTGCCCTCTGACGACGTCCAGTACGGGCGGGATTACGGTACTGTATAGACTATGGGAAATAAAAATGTGTTAAGGGGGAAAATGTAACGCTTAACACTATTTTAATAGTTTTTATTACTGTAGACATATTATAATAGCGTACTGTATTATATAGTAGATAGTTTAACGGATCCTTAAGAGATGTGAATCTCGAACATCTCTTAAGTTATTGCACTCACGTCAGACACTGGATAAGAGATGTCAAACCCCGTAAACATCTCCGACGCCGTTCCACTCATATTTATTTATTTACCGTTGATTTAACTTACATAAGATCTTTTAGTTCTGACTCGAGTGTTTTGTCTTTTCAATTCGCTCGGGTCAGCCTGAGCATTTAGGATTTGAAGACCTTATTTCTGGAGGACGAAGACGAAGATTTGTACTACTATTATTTATTATATTTATTCCACTGCATTCATATGTTCCGCTGCATTATTTGTTTATCTTTGATATGTGTAACTCTGATTTTGTATTGTATAAGTATAATCAAAGGTTTTGTATACAGCTTCATGAACTGTTATTTGATTATTATATTTTGTCATTCCGCTGCGAGATTCTATTTTTTTTTCTTTCTTTGCCTTTTCTTATTCACCCCAATAACAATCCGCCCTTCCGTATGGTTTGAGTCAGCATGTGTGTCTGCTTAAAGCGTACAAAAAAGGTGGGGTGTTACATAGGATTACTTGCCATTAGTCCCTGGAGGTGAAATTTACCATATTTAAAGAGGCAGTAGTGTTCTGTTATGAAAAATTTCAATTTGCATGAATATGATTTGAAGCTAAAAAGGAAATCTTTGATTAAGATTTAATAAATGATTTGGGAATATTTTCCCTAAGTTAAAAGTTATAACTTGAATATAAGAAATCATTGATTAAGATTTAATGAATGATTTGGAAAGGTTTTCCTAAGTAAAAGAGAAAATGATTTAGAATTATTCCAAGATTTAAGAAAGGTTTAAATAAACCAAATGATTTGATAAATGAGGTTTAATGATTCCATATAATCTTGAAAAGAAAATGGAATAAATTGAAAAGAATATATCTAAGAAAGATATTTGATTTAAATAGAAGATGAAGTAATTGATTGATGATTGATATCCATATATGAACTTAACATCTTTTAAAGCGATGATTGGCTTCGAAGGAACCAGGGTCGTATTTGGGTGATCCTTATCCGAAAACCACTTCGAACCAATGTATACGTTCGAAAGTGAAGACCTGTTGAAGATGATGATTATTAAAGACCGAGGATCTGCATAGCGTGAGGACTGCTTGTTGACATGCTCTGGGTCGCTCCCATTATAGAGTTATTATAGTAGTGGTCTCCTCATTGTGGATATTTTTCGGATTGCAAGGACTACTCGCTACTAGTGGTAGTAGGAGAGTGCCTTTGGTTTCGTTCAGTCCCAGAACGAACTTGTATAGACGAATGTCTGACATTGCATTTCTGAGACACAACGTTTGACTTTTACAAATGTACATCTACTTGGTGGTGGAGAGGGTAATTTCTCTTAGCTTAACACCTTTCTCTCAGACATACGAGCTTAGAGGTTGTATGCTTGTGGGAGTCAAATAGTGATAAAAGGAATGGTAGTGTGATATTCAAAGTGGAACCCGTTATGATCAAAGCGTGGTTTTGTATGAAAAGCGTGGCTTTGAAGAAATTGAGCATAGCCTCGCGAGCCTCACACCCCGGTTATGATGGGATTCTATGTGGTCTGATATATGGGCATTTCGGATAGTAGTGATTTGGGTTATCAGATGTTCTGAGCCCTAGGTACCAGATATGTCTGGGCCTCTTGGCAGGGATGCGCGAAGTCTGAGTCCTTGAATGTTATTCGCAGATTGTATCCCCTTTTAGCCATTTCTGTTGTTGTATAACGGCATCTGAGTCTTGGACGTAAGCCGTGGATACAGATTGATCTTTCCACTAGTTCCCTATAATGTTGGAAATTCAATCCCAATACGAGCTTTACGGTTTTGATTGTATAATCAAAATAGCTGTAATGCCTTGCAAACATTTCAGCTACCCTTTTTTGGTATCATATATTCCGTTCGGTATATTCCGTTGACCCAGTCCGGATATATTACCTTAGACTTAGTTCGGGTATTGATACTTATTTGAATAAGTTTATTTGAAAAGTGTTTTCAAAGTAATGTCATTAAAAATAATATCAAGTGTATTTTGGTATAAAAGTGTTTTGGTTATCATAAGGTAAAAACCCGTCCGTGTTTATGTGTGGGCGTGGTCTTATGAGATACACTTCTTTTCAAAGGTTTTGATAACATTGTCATGATCGTCATTTTAAATTTCGAGTATCTCACGCTGGTTTATCAAGCCTGATCCGAGTATTTTTAATACTCGGGTCAGATCCGAGTAGTTTCAGGTTTAGTTGAAGACGGTTGGAGTTTCCAGAGGAGAGCTGGAGATCTTCATCATCGTATAGACGTATTCTATTATCCACTACATCTATTTCATCAGCATTTGTAAGGACAAAAGTTTATAACTATCCAGGCTGAATCTAGGTTAGACTCTGATATTGTATTTTAAAATTTTCCGCTATAAAGATTATTATTGAAATAATATATGTTATTCCATTCATGTGAGATTCTGTTCTATCTTTATTTTCTTTATACCCTTATTGATCCGCTTATTGGTGCAATTTGAGTTGGACATGTGTGATTTATTGTCGATTCAAAGGTTACGGAAAAACGGGCCATTACAGCTAACGATAGGGAGGGGCGGCTGTTGTGCGCCTAGGAGGGGAAGGATGGGATGGTGAGGGCAAAAATGTCATTTACTATTAAGATATTTTATTTTCTAAATTTACCTATAAATACTCCACCTCATTTCACAAATTTCCTACAGCTTTTCTTCATCTTCTTCTCCACATTTCAAAGCATTTTAATGGCTTCTTCACTTAATAAAATAATGAAGAAAATATCTATGAAAAGAAATTAAACTTATATATTATTATATATATATAATAATATATACACCTCAAAACCACTTCAAAATCACTTCCTGTTCTCCTCAAAACCCACGACCACCGTCATCTACCACCACTAGCCGAGCCACCACCTCTCTAATTACTTGGCCACGAGCACAAGGACCAAAGCTGAGCATTCCAAGCTTGAGTTCGTAGAGTTTTAGTTCGAGTTAGCGAAGCTATAGTGAAATTTAGTCAATACGATATCCAATGAAGGTGAGAACCCTATTTATATATACTATATTTTAGATGATATGTATGTTTGGCTATGGTTATTTATAATGATTGTTTATCATGTTTGGCTGTTATGAAATTATTGTTGTTTGGATATATAAACAAGTCACGTTAAATACACGTCGATGTTACATAAGGAAATCATTTTCTGAATCAAATTATAAAAGTATTATGGAATCATTAAAACTCTTTGAAATGGTTTTAAAATGGTTTAAATATGTTTTATAAACACTAACAAATTTGGTGAAGTTTGAATAAAAAATGAAAAACGAGTCAAAACTAAGCGCGTCGCGTAACGTTAGTTCGCTATTTCGGCCCCAAAAATTAAACGAGTATATACGGTGGAATAAAGCTCAGAATTCTTTGTAATAAGAATTTTACGAACTATTATATCTATAAATTTCAAACATAGGAAGAAAATCAAGATTTCATCTTGTAGATTTTAAAATACAAGTAAAACAGGTTTTCGAAATAATCACGGTTTTGTAGTTTTGAATCCAAAAAGGGATTTCTTAAACTTTAATATTTTTAAATATTTCAAAAATATGGAAAAATCTTTATAAATCTTTTAAAGCGTTTTAAAATATATTTGAGTTATATAAATAAATTTTCAAAAGATAGAAAAGTCGTTTTGATCAATATAGCTTTAAAAACACTATTCGTAGCACTCTTTGCAGCGGTTTTCAATAATTTTTGAAATATAACTTTAAACTTAACAATTCTTTCCCAAACTTTTTATAAATATTTTTAAATAAATAATTAAGTGTTTTAAATATGATTTAAAGTTTTATAATCTATTTAAAAGAATTTAAATAAATGAATTAAAGAAAAGTTGTTCCAAGCAATTGTTTAATCTTGGCTCTAATAAGTCGACGGGTACACCTGATTTTTCTACCTGTGGAATCTAGTTGAGGTACTTAAACTAAGGAGATGTTCAAGAGCAACCAGTGCCCTGACTCACCTAGCCACACCTAGGCGAGGGATAGATAAATTCAAAATGTCGAAATCGTGTTAAGTATAAAAGGTTAAATATCTTTAAATTTAAACAACTTGGGTTGTATATAGATAATCTTCTTATAATCGATATTAAATGTAACAATCCAAAATTCTGGTCATTTGATTTTAAATGTTAAATTAATTTTAAATATTTACAAAATGAATTTTGGAATTTAATTACTTATGATTCAAATATAGGGAATGATTAAATATTTGAATTGTGAAATTGAATGTTAATTAAATGGATTTAATAATTTTATTCAACTCCTTTTAATTAATAAATAATATTAGTGAATTCAATTTGCAAATTTATTTACAAATATAAATAGATCGGATAAATATCGATAATTGGATCGAAAATATAAGACGATATTTAAATCTGTAAAATTAGCCTTTCGAGGCATTGTCTCGGATTCGACAAAACTAGTTTCATTCGATCCATAATAGTGAATTATAGTATGTGGTCAAATTTTATGGCGATCAGACATATCGTTTGGTCATGCGAGTTCGAAACGCGTAGAAATTAAATTCAAAAATTTAATATAATAATTGGATTTGAAAAGCTATCTTCTGCATATGATTGAATTAGGGCTCGGGACTAGTTTCATTGTATTCAGAATAGGGGTATAACATACAGAATGTCAGACGACACGTCTCGTTTGGAGTTCGACCTTTTCGGTTTAGAGCTAGATATTCTTTAATTTAAATTATATATATATACTTCTTTATTCACAATGCTTGCCCATACTTCCATCACGTTGGCCCGTACCCTTTCACTTACTTATATGAGCACGCAAAACACAAAACAACTCGTTTTTTATTGTCACGACCGAGATTTTCGAAGGTAGATTTTCGACCTTCAAAAATCGACTTCAATACGTCCACTGTATTACATGTCGAGCAATCGAATGTCGGAAATACCAGATTGCTAGGGAGAAGAAGAAAGAGGTAGAAGAAGAAAATAGAAACAACAACATAGAATCTCACAATCGTAGCGGAACAATATATAATAGACAACAACTGGTCTTTACACAAAAAGAACTATAACTATTATTTATATATTACATCATCAGAGTACAACACAACCAATAACTCAATACTGGACAGTTAATATAACTTGTCCTCACAAGTGCCGAATATACAGCCTACAATACATAGCGGAATATAATCAGATACGTGTGATACGCCATCGTCGTCTAGCTCGTCTCCTGAGCTCCATAGCATCTTATCCTGTATCTGTAATACTCGGTCTGACCCGAGCATCATAATAAAATAACACCCGAGTCAGTCTGGAAAACCAGCATGAGAAAACACACTCAAATTGAATTATTAAAGCTATCAAAATTCTTTGAAAATCAAAGGTATCTCGTAAGACCACGCCACAAATAAACACGATGGGTTTTTACCTTACGATAATTAAAACATTTCATATCAAATCCTCCGATATTATAATAGTGTCTAAGCACAAATACTTACTCAAATAGCTGAAATTGTTACATTAATTAAATTCCAGCATACTAGGCTCTACAATCAAAACCGTAAAGGGTACGTATTGGAGAATGGATTCCATGCGAATGACTAGGCACTGGGGTACCACTTGTCATAGTACACGTCTAGAAACAGCGCTCCGAGGAACATGTCGGGATCCCCTGCCACACAAGACTGGACTATCCCTAACCTGGATAGACCGAATGTGCTATCACCCCGGGTGTTCCCACCCTCTTTTGAGCTCCTTCCATACATCATAGTAATAAAATAATGTCCGAGGTAATCTAGAAAGGTGATAAACATACCCTAATTGGGTGCAACCCACTTAGCCCTGCTGCATTTCCCTTGATTTTCAGTCATTCCCGGTTGATGAGGCTAGAGGCTACGATTACCATTTAAAGGAATTTTCACTTAGAATGCTCATTGTCCTCCGGTGACAATGTATTGATAGCATTCATCCATACAAGTCCGTTCTGGGTCCGAACGGAACCGAAGGCACTATTCCTACAACATCAATTTTGAAATAATCCTCAAGATTAGTAGCGATTAGCCCTTGCACTTCACTGCTCCATCTTCGACTCTATGCTCTTGTTTTCACTACGAAAACGTACTCGTTGGATCAAAGCGGTTTTTCGGATAACTTATCCGATCCCGGTCTCTTCAAAACAACATTCGATATTTACGGTAAACTCAACCCCGGTTCTTTAGGAAATAAACAGACGAAGTTAAGATCGGAGATAACCTCCTAACCGTTCGTGGATGGATTTCCTTATCAACGTCCTAGAAGAACGAAACGAGTTTATACATACAGTATAGCACCTCGAACAGTAACTGTACCATATAATTCCCGTATTTCTCCTAGATATTCCCAAAGTTATATTTTGGGTCCAGATTTGATAGTCGGTTATTAAACTATCAAATAACAATCATTCAACCAAATACTTCATTTTCCACTGAAAACACCAAGTCTCATTTTTATTTAATTTTATATAAACTAAATCTCTTTATCCAAAAGTATGTACTTATCTTATCGAATTTAGTAAATTCACAAACTATACCTTTTTCAAAAAAAATATATATGTTTAAAAATCCATTTAAATTAATATGGAAAGTACCACTACGGTATCAAACCATGGATTCACAGCTCAATGGTTACGTCTCTATCGCAGGGAAATCCAAAACTTAACTGCAGGCACTCACTGCCTCCGATTTCGCCATGCGGGTATACCATTACTTCCCGAAATCTTTATTTAAAAATTTTCAAAATAATACTTATGAAATTTCTATAATAATTTTCCAAGTTAATTTTAGGCAGTTACTCTTTAAATAAAAGTTATTATATAAAATTAATATTAACATTGAATAATTATCCTTTTAAAATAATGATACTGACTAATCTTTAAATAATAATTAACTTAATATCAACCATTTATAAACTACTTAATTAATAGTTAAATATATTTTAAACAATTTTAAAATAACTAAATCATTAATTTTTTCTGGAATATTCTTAGGCACCTTTTTAAAATACCAAGTTGATAATTAAAAATCCTTCTTTTTAAACAAACTCAATTTCTTAATAAAATACACTTTCCACTCCCAATATAACCAGTCTAACATTTATAAATCTCCCTCGATTTATTCCCAATTTGATTTACGTCCCAATCCCGTAAATTCCTTTTTTCCACATTTCTAAAAATAAATCTACCATTTATTTTTAAACCGACTTACCCATCTCCTTATAAATCCTCACTGTGAATTTATAATTCAATTTATCCACTGATAATCACATTACGATATTTATAAATCTAGTTTATAATTTCCATAGTCTCATTTCCCGTTTATCACCGTTTCACAACAACTTAATCGATTTCCTAAATTAAATTCTATTTTTATATTAATTTCTTAATCAACCCAACTATATTCCGATTCCACTTTCTTTTCATGATTTAAAAATCTTATTTAAAATCAAGTATAACAATTTCATATTTTATTCCCAAATTTCCTTTTTATTTTTCCCAAGCTATTTTAAATCTCGATTTAAAATCCTTTTACACTTAAATAAAGATCGTTTTAAGTTTTATTATTTAAATCCCTTTTTACTTAAATTATTCCAAATCTCTATTTTCCATATCTGGAATTTATTCAATAGAATTTTAAAATCAAACAATTTATTTTCCCAAAATTCATTTCTTTTAACAAATCCAAATTTCACTACACATATTTTTACTTCAAAATTTCCCTTTTAATTTCTTTCAAAATTTTAAACCTTTTTCATTGGTATTTAAAAATATCAAAATCTAACCAGTAATTCCATAGCACCAAATAAATTCAAATTACGCTATAATCTATCACAGACTATCCAATATATCATATCACTGAATATGAAAATAAATTCAACATTTTTAAGGAATCCAGTTGGATTCCTCCAACCTATTTCCCTGCATCCACAGATGTTAACACAATATAAAAATACCAATCCCACTTCGAGGGGGATATCGCGGTATATAGGGTCATCCACTATTATGCGGGGCGCATAGGGTCTCATCCGCTATATATATATATGCGGGAATATCAATCACTACAATACGTATACTACTATATATAATAACACATCCAACTGATAATAATTTATCAATTCTATCAATCAATTAATAATTAATTTCAACTATTTAAAATTAATTACTGAAATCCAAAGTTGAGTGAGATTAACTCATTTTGCTTTCGTCGACGCTGAAACGATGCATTTGAATTTAAAATTAAACAGATGTTTAAATTTAACCAAATTTTCTGCTAGCTCCAAATCCATCCAAACTAGTTTCATATCGAAGCTCTCGTCACCACGATCGCAACGCAGAAAGTCTCGTTCCAAACGGACCTCGTATGTGCAAGATGCAGATTTTTATATAAGTTCACTACTATTTAAATTAAAATATAAATTCAATATTTTTTTTAAAAAGAAACCCATACCCAAAATACAGAACCTGACCCGCTAGAACAGTGTTCTTCCCCAAATTCAAAATGCCGCCTCCCACTTTCGAACCCACCATTGTCGAACCCCTTTCCTCCCCCTTGAACACTCGTTCCTCCACTAGAACACCTGCCGTTTGATCCATAGCACTCCCCTTTCGACGAGCTACAACCTAAGCCCAAACTTTGAGCACTCGGCACTTCCCCAAAATCTGCGACCTGCTGCCGTAAAACCCAAATGCACGGTGCCATCGTGCACGACCTCCACAACCCATCGCCGACCAATGCGAGTTTATCCACTCATCCACCTCGTCACCCTCGTTCAACCGCACCCATCCACGTCACGCCCGAGGTTCCAAATCAAAGACCAACCTGGCAATGTCAAGCGCGACCACCAAATGTCGCAACCCCAGCCTCTCGACCGCACACCCCAAACGATCCCCTCTAGTTCGCCTTCCCATGCGGATATCAATTCCGAGCTCCTTTTAGCTTCTCGACGCCTAGATTTTTAACCAACCCAAACCCTAGCTATATCTCACTCATGACATCACTGCCGAGCCCTCCCAAAACTCGATCGAACACCCTCCAAACGCGCCAGTGGGAAGATCCAGATGAAGTATGATTTTTAAAATTTGTTTCACGTTTTATCTTTGAGTAAATTTGCAGCATTTTATTTTTGAAGTGTTTTTTTTTTCATTTTACTGAATTCAGTTGCATGATTTTTAAAAGAGGAGAAGGGGGAAATAATGGAAAGGAGGGTAGCGTGTTTGAATAGGTTAGCTACAGTGATTTGAAAAAAAGCTGATGTGAAAATATTTGTCAAGTCAAATAAATAAATATATTTATTCAAATTTAAATCATCTCAATTTCGTAGCTTAAAATTTTTGAACTCCTATCGAGGCGTGCCGCTAGGCGTTTATAACATTATACCTCTATTCCGAATGCAATGGAAAAAGTTTCGAGTCCTAATTCGATCATATGGAGAAGATAGCTTTTTGGACCCAAATATTATATTGAATTTTCAATATAAATTTCAGCGCGTTTATATCACATACGGCCAAACGATAACTCCAAACGTTACGAAATTTGAAATCCAATAATAATACACTATTACGGATCCAATGGAACTAGTTTCGTGGAATTCCGAGACTGTGCCCCGGAAGGTTATTTTTAAATGCTAATTTAAACGATATATTTTTAAAACTGAACAAATCACTTTCAAATTCAATTTTAAAGCTTTTATTATCTTTAGTATTATCAATATAAATTTTATAAGCCTTTAAATTATTTTTAACAAGCTTAAAACTCCAGATAAAATATTTTACCCATTTTCAATTATTAAATTTAATAATTAAATTATCAAATAAATGGTTATATTTGAAACTCAAGTTAAAATTGAACTTTTAAATATTTAAAATCAATTAAATATTCTAGTTTCAAATATCCAAAATTCTGGGTCGTTACATTCCTCCCCCTTATAAGAATTTCGTCCTCGAAATTGCTAGGTAAGAAGAATGGTCCAAAACCCAGTAACTATTTCCTAAACCACATAGTTTTTAAACAACTTTCTGAAAACAATCTTCATTGGAAACACTCTATCACTTTTACTAATTTCCCAAACTCATCCATATATTACACTAATATTATTCCTTCAATCATTCAAATTAAAATCCCAAATCAAATTTTAATTGTCAAAAATTTCTTCTAAATTTTCTAGCTCCCTAAATATTCGAAGAATTTTGCCAGCGTCTCCTTTGCGCGGCTAGATCAGAACAACTACAAAACGCCTCTATGGGCCCAAATCATCAAAAAAAACAAAAGCCAAGTGCCTCAATCAGAAAATCATCAATTTCATACACAATTCAAACACATACCTTTTTGTCGGGCAATTAAATTTTATTTCTGGAATTGAAGACATCAGTTTATCTTTTGCTTTTAAATACCTGCACCTTACTTACCAATAATATCCAATCATACAATTAAAAATCATTTTATTTAGCATTTCAAATTTCCAATATTCATTTTACCAAAACCCGTACGATGTACACATACCATTCGTACGCAATACCAACTCTGATCACTCACTCGATCACACAATTTCACTTCCGAACTAGTATCGTTCACACGACTCTCTAATGCGGACTTAGATCTGGTCTCTTGATCAGAAACCGTCATTCTCCTTGCCTAACCATATACTATGATAGAGAATTTCCGGATCAATCAAAATCCACATCCAGGGTTCGCCGTCGAAAATCGAGCGAAAAAATCCCAACTCGGATCGATATAAACTATCTCGAAATTTTGTGCTCGAATCTGGATCAAATCGCTATGCGAATAAGATAATATACGTACAATTTACGTATTTATCTCAATTGATTATTAGCTATATCAATTTATTTCTATTCACAATTATTTTAATTTCCATACACTTATTCACAATTATCCCTTTTTCACAACTTTTATCCTTCATTCAAATATTAACTTAGTATATTCCCAATACCAATTTTACTTAAGAATCCACCATTAACTTTCTTAAGTCTATTATAAACATTTTACACAAAGCTCTTATGTTTATTTCTACTTCATCACTTTGGTTTATATCCATTTCTATTCAAATTAAATTTTCAATTCCATTTGAACTCAATTTACCTTCCATTTACTAATTTATTTCCAATCAAATTTAATATTGAATTTTGTCAACCATCTCTCAAACCCTATTTAATCCACTAATTATTTTAATTAGTTCCATTCACTAATTTATTCCAAATCAATAAATTTTATTTCCAAATTTTTATTTTATTTAGTCCACTCGAACTAATTTTTCAATTTCACTTTATTCAATATAATTCCAGTTAAACATCATTCCAATATTCAATTTCAATTCGATTTACTTACAAATTAAATTAATTTGTTCATCCACTAATTTATTCTTAACTTAATAAATTCTATTTTAAATAATTATTTCATTTAGCCTACTTCGGCTAAATTTCCAAAAATCTCTTTATTTAACTTAATTCGAGTTAAATTTCACTCCACAAAATCAAATTTCAAAATTTCTTCAGTTATCAAACTTACTAATATTCTATTCACCAATTTCTTCCAATTCACTTCATTTAATTGGTTTACCTTACTAATTTATTTCATTATCACACTTACTTTTATTTAACTCTTCTTAAGTTAAATTTCATTCTTAACAAATTTCAAATTCTTATAAGTTTTTAAACTTATTTATATTCCATAAAACATTTTAGATCAAACTCCAAAGTTTAAACAATTACTTAAGCATTTCAAAATCATTTTTGAAATCATATATACCCCAAAATCCTTTGGTATATCAAATTATTCCTTTGAAATTCAAATTAAATCAGTTTTACCAAACCAAAACTCCAATGCAAATCATCAAGGTAGAAAATTCCCCCTTGGAAACTCGAAAATGAACACCGATGATGTCGCGATCATCATCGAAAATATTTTCCAGCGACCGAAGTGAGTTCAGTGCTTTTTATTCCTTTAAAAACCATTTTAAATATTTTTATTCCAAATCTCAATAGATTTCATTTCAAATTCTATATTTCCAAATAATATCACTTTTATTTTCCAAGACTTGAAAAACATCTCAAAACCAACAGGAATTAAATTTCCAAATTTCAAATCCTTTAAATCTACATTTAAATATACTCCGGAATTTCATTCCATTTCAAATTATAAATCACATTTATAAACCCATGTTTACAAATTTCATTTTGTTATATGAATTAATTTCTTGCTTTTGGTTTATAATATCAACTTTTATTCAATTACCATAGCAACAAATGATAACAGTTTAATATTATCATTTCCTAATAACCAAGCAGACCATATATGATTATAATAATTTCTAAAAAATTATTTCTTTTATATATAAAAATAATTTGGGTAAAATTATTTCATTTACCCAATTTTAAAACAATACCATGTCGAATTGTTCTGTTATAGTGTTTAGAGATCCCTATCAATAACGTTAATTACTCGTATTGACCAGAATCCATAAGCCACTCAACAAACCAATCAACACAATATAAAACGATTTTATATTCACTATCAAATACGTGCTCATATCTATTAATACACTCAAACTCATTCTAGGGTGCTTCTGATCCTATCTCTAATGAGTAATTCCCACCAGAGCCAAGGTTTTTGCTTAATCTTCAGCTCTGATACCAAGTGTCACAGCCGAGATTTTCGACCTCGGAAAATCGACATCAATACGTCCACCATATTACATGCCGAGCAAACGAATGCCAGAAATACCAAATCGCTAAGGAGAAGAAGAAAGAGGTAGAAGAAGAAAATAAAAACAACAACACAGAATCTCACAATCGCAGCGGACTAATATATAATAGTCAACAACGGATCTTTACACAAAATGAACTATAACTGTTATTTATACACTACATCATCGGAGTACAACACAACCAATAACTCAATACTGGACAGTTAATATAACTTGTCCTCACAAGTGCTGAATATATAGCCTACAATACACAGTGGAATATAATCAGATACGTGTGATATGTCATCGTCATCCAACTCGTCTCCTGAGCTCCATAGCATCCTATCTTGCATCTGTAATACTCGGTCTGACCCGAGCATTATAATAAAATAACACCCGAGTCAGTCTGGAAAACCAGTGTGAGAAAACACACTCAAATTGAATTATTAAAATTATCAAAATCCTTTGAAAATCAAAGGTATCTCGTAAGACCACGCCACAAATAAACACGACGGGTTTTTACCTTACGGTAACCAAAACATTTCATATCAAATCCTCCAATATTATAATAGTGTATAAGTACAAATACTTACTCAAATAGCTGAAATTGTTACATTAATTAAATTCCAGCATACTAGGCTCTACAATCAAAACCGTAAAGGATACGTATTGGAGAATGGATTCCATACGAATGATTAGGCACTGGGGTACCACCTGTCACATTACATGTCTAGAAACAGCGTATTGAGGACCACGTTGGGATCCCCTGCCACACAAGACCGGACTATCCCTAACCTGGATAGACCAAATATGTTATCACCCCGGGTGTTCCCACCCTCTTTCGATCTCCTTCCATACATCGTAGTAATAAAATAATGTCCGACGTTATCTAGAAAGGTGATAAACATACCCAACTTGGGTGCGACCCACTTAGCCTTGCTGCATCTCCCCTGATTTTCAGTCATTCTCGGTTGATGAGGGTAGAGGCTACGATTACCTTTTAAAGGAATTTTCACTTAGAATGCTTATTGTCCTCCGGTGACAATGTACCGATAGCATTCATCCATACAAGTCCGTTCTGGGTCCGAACGGAACCGAAGACACTATTCCTACTACATCCATTTTGAAATAATCCTCAAGATTAGTAGCGATTAGCCCTTGCACTTCACTGACTCCATGCTCTTGTTTTCACTATGAAAACGTACTCGTTGGATCGAAGTGGTTTTTCGGATAACTTATCCGATCCCGGTCTCTTCCAAACAACGTTCGATATTTCCGGTAAACTCAACCTCGGTTCTCTAGGAAATAAACAGATGAAGATAAGATCGGAGATCACCTCCTAACCGTTCGTGGATGGATTTCCTTATCAACATCATAGAAGAACGAAACGAGTTTATACATACAGTATAGCACCTCGAACGGTAATTGTACCATATAATTCCCATATTTCTCCTAAATATTCCCAAAGTTATACTTTGGGTCTAGATTTGATAGTCGGTTATTTAACTATCAAATAACAATCATTCAACTAAATACTTCATTTTCCACTGAAAACACCAAGTCTCATTTTTATTTAATTTTATATAAACTAAATCTCTTTATCCAAAAGTATGTACTTATCTTATCAAATTTAGTAAATTCACAAACTATTCCTTTTTCAAAAATAATATATATTTAAAAATCCTTTTAAATTAATATGGAAAGTACCACTATGGTATCAAACCATGGATTCATAGCTCAATGGTTACGTCTCTATCCCAGAGAAATCCAAAACTTAACTGCAGGCACTCACTGCCTCCGAGTTTGCCATGCGGGTATGCTATTACTTCCCGAAATCTTAATTTAAAAATTTTCAAAATAATACTTATGAAATTTCTATAATAATTTTCCAAGTTAATTTTAGGCAGTTGCTCTTTAAATAAAAGTTATTATATAAGAATAATATTAATATTGAATAATTATCCTTTTAAAATAATGATACTGACTAATCTTTAAATAATAATTAACTTAATATCAACCATTTATAAACTACATTATTAATAGTTAAATATATTTTAATCAATTTTAAAATAACTAAATAATTAATTTTTTTCTAGAATATTCTTAAACACCATTTTAAAATACCCAGTTGATAACTAAAAATCCTTCTTTTTAAACAAACTCAATTTCTTGATAAAATACACTTTCCACTCCCAATATAACCAGTCTAACATTTATAAATTTCCCTCGATTTATTCCCAATTTGATTTACGTCCCAATCCCGTAAATTCCATTTTTCCACATTTCTAAAAATAAATCTACCATTTATTTTTAAACCGGTTCACCCATCTCCTTATAAATCCTCACCTTGAATTTATAATTCAATTTATCCACTGATAATCACTTTACTTTATTTATAAATCTAGTTTATAATTTCCATAGTCTCATTTCCCATTTATCACTGTTTCACAACAACTTAATCGATTTTAAATCGATTTCCTAAATTAAATTCCATTTTTATATTAATTTCTTAATCAACCCAACTATATTTCGATTCCACTTTCTTTTCATGATTTAAAAATCTTATTTAAAATCAAGTATAACAATTTCATATTTTATTCCCAAATTTCCTTTTTATTTTTCCCAAGCAATTTTAAATCTCGATTTAAAATCCTTTTACACTTAAACAAAGATCGTTTAAAGTTTTATTATTTAAATCCCTTTTTACTTAAATTATTCCAAAATCTCAATTTTCCATATCCGGAATTTATTCAATAGAATTTTAAAATCAAACTATTTATTTTCCCAAAATTCATTTCTTTTAACAAATCCAAATTTCACTACACATATTTTTACTTCAAATTTTCCCTTTTAATTTCTTTCTAAATTTTAAACCTTTTACATTGGTATTTAAAAATACCAAAATCTAACCAGTAATTCCATGGCATCAAATAAATTCAAATCATGCTATAATCTATCACAGATTATCCAATATATCATATCATTGAATATGAAAATAAATTCAACATTTTTGAGGAATCCAGTTGGATTCCTCCAACCTGTTTCCCATCATCTACAGATGTTAACACAATATAAAAATACCAATCCCACTTCGAGGGGGATATCGCGATATATAGGGTCATCCACTATTATGCGGGGCGCATACGGTCTCATCCGCTATATATACATGCGGGAATATCAATCACTCCAATATATATACTACTATATATAATAACACATCCAACTGATAATAATTTATCAATTCTATCAATCAATCAATAATTAATTTCAACTATTTAAAATTAATTACGGAAATCCAAAGTTGAGTGAGATTAACTCACTTTGCTTTCGTCGACGTTGAAACGTTCCGTTTGAATTTAAAATTAAATGGACGTTTAAATTTAACCAAATTTTCTGCTAGCTCCAAATCCATCCAAACTAGTTTCATATCGAAGCTCTCGTCACCACGATCGCAACGCAGAAAGTCTCGTTCCAAACGGACCTTGTATGTGCAAGATGCAGATTTTTATATAAGTTCATTGCTATTTAAATCGAAATATAAATTCAATTTTTTTTTTAAAAAGAAACCCATACCCAAAATACAGAACCCGACCCGCTAGAACAGTGTTCTTCCCCAAATTCAAAATGCCGCCTTCCACTTTCGAACCCAACATTGCCGAACCCCTTTCCTCCCCCTTGCATGCTTGTTCCTCCACTAGAACACCTGCCGTTTGATCCATAGCACTCCACTTTCGACGAGCTACAACCTAAGCCCAAACTTCGAGCACTCGGCACTTCCCCAAAAATCATGACCTGCTACCGTAAAACCCAAATGCACGGTGCCATCGTGCACGTGCATGTCCTCCACAACCCATCGCCGACCAATGCGAGTTCATCCACACATCCACCTCGTCACCCTCGTACAACCGCATCCATCCACGTCACGCCCTAGGTCCCAAATCAAAAACCGACCTGGAAATGTCAAGCGCGACCACCAAATGTCGCGACCCCAGCCTCTCGACCGCATGCCCCCAAACGATCCCCTCCAGCTCGCCTTCCCATGCCGATATCAATTCCGAGCTCCTTATAGCCTCTCGACGCCTAGATTTTTAACCAACCCAAACCCTAGCTATATCTCACTCACGACATCACTACCGAGCCCCCCTAAAACTCGATCGAACACCCTCCAAACGCGCCAGTGGGAAGGTCCAGATGAAGTAGGATTTTTAAAATTTGTTTCACATTTTATCTTCGAGTAAATTTGCAGCATTTTATTTTTTTAAGTGTTTGCTTTTTTTTTCATTTTACTGAGTTCGGCTGCGTGATTTTTAAAAGTGGAGAAGGGGAAATGATGGAAAGAAGTGTAGCGTGTTTTAATAGGTTAGCTACAGTGATTTGAAAGATAGCTGATGTGAAAATATTTGTCAAGTCAAATAAATATATTTATTTATTTAAATTTAAATCGTCTCAATTTCGTAGCTCAAAATTTTTGAACTCCTATCGAGGCATGCCGCTAGGCGTTTATAATGTTATACCTTTATTTCGAATGGAATGGAAAAGGTTTCGAGTCCTAATTCGATCGTATGGAGAAGATAGCTTTTTGGACCCAAATATTATATTGAATTTTCAATATAAATTTCAGCGCGTTTATATCCCGTACGGCCAAACGATAACTCCAAATGTTACGAAATTTGAAATTCGATAATAATACACTATTACAGATCCAATGGAACTAGTTTCATCGAATTCCGAGAGTGTGCCCCGGAAGGCTATTTTTAAATGCTAATTTAAACGATAGATTTTTAAAACTGAACAAATCACTTTCAAATTCAATTTTAAAGCTTTTATTATCTTCAGTATTATCAATATAAATTTTATAAGCCTTTAAATTATTTTTAACAAGCTTAAAGCTCCAGATAAAATATTTTACCCAATTTCCAAATGTTATCCCGCCCTTTGGCAAGGCCGTGACACCAAGAACTTGACTAGAGATCAAAGACAGTTCGTCCAGAAAATCGGTTATGCGTAGGCTCACTATGGATATCGACGAATTTTGTCCGAGTCCGGATCGAGCCAGAATTGATATGACATGACAACCTAAGCTATGAGAGTCAACGTTCCAAATCTCAAGTCAATCCGAGTTTGTATGCTCAAGTTATGAACGATACAAAATTTGTTAAGAACAGCCTCCTTCGACTCGCTCCAGTTTGAATCCATAGGGAGTGCACATTTCAACTCGCTTCGTAATCCATCAGGAGTGACAGCTTCGACTCACTTCGCAACAAACAGAGGTGACAGCTTCGACTCGCGTCGCAACAGATAAAGGTGACAACTTTGACTCGCTCCGCAGCCATCAGATACCTTCTTTGACTCGCTCCGCTTCGCTTCCATCAGGTGCCTTCTTCGACTCGCTCAGCTCGAACCACTGTTCGACTCCATCAACTTCGACTCCATTGGTGAAGCTACTGCTCGAATCTCTCAGGACGCTCCATTTCGACTCGCTCGACCAGTGCACGCTTCGATTCGCTCAATCTGGGCACACATCGACTCGCTCAATCGATGTACATTTCGACTCGCTCGAGACAGCATCAAAGGCAGAGTGATGCAAAGACTCAAGCGCCACGTCACCGAGTCGAAGGGAAGCGAGTCGAAACAGAAGCCAGTCGAACCAAACAGCAGCCGAGAATGTCATTTCGTATCGATCATATCTCCTAATCTACAAGTCCAAATGTTATGAAATTTTCACAAAAGACTACGTACATGCTAAAGAATGTCCACGCCAAATTTCGACTCCATTGGACGAAATCTTGATCGATACGAAATCCGTTCGTATCGATCACGGATCGGACCAAAACTTCACGGGCTTGGGCGCACGGGCCTGGTCACATGCCAGAGAGGGTCTCCCGAAATCTGAGCGAAATATCAGCCTCCTACACCTATAAATAGACCCCCAAAGCCAATAGAAAAGGGGTTCTTCTTCTCTTTCAAGCTCTCCAACGCCGAGACTCTGCCAGATCCAGATCTGAACTCCATTGCTGCTGCTACCAATGAGATTCACTGCTGCAAATCATAGTTATTCGCTGTAATTTGCTGAAATCAATTGTAAACATCAAAGAAAGATCAATAAAGCTAACAACTTCATAGTAGACGTAGGCGATACGCCGACCCACTCTAAATCTTGCGTCTTTGTCTATTTCTTTCTATTTCAAGTTTATTATTCTTCACTTTTATCCTCTACATTACTTAGATCTGAGATTTGTGATTATATATTGATGATTTGTGTTCATACACTGGTGCTTTCACGACATTTGGGGTTTGTGACCATTTTTGGCGCAAACACTTTGGTGCTTTCACTGAGAAGGCTACTTCAGGAATTCTATCATTTGGAAATTGAATTTGAAGGCTTGAAGAATTCAGATCTGAGAAGCTATGACAAGGCAATCAAATAGAAGACAAAGGGCGGAGAGAGGTCAACATAAAGGGAGTCAAGAGGCTTCCTCAGGTGCAAATCAAACATCAATCTTCATCACCAGGGATGAGATAGAGACAATGATGAAAAGACAAGAGGAAATGATCCAGAACTTGCTTCTTCAGATTGGGCAGCTTGGAGCGCAGAATCAAGGAGCAACCAGAGTTCAGAACAGTGTTGGACCATCTGGCACGGCCCCAGAACTAGGGGGCACTTACCCAGAGTATGTTGACCCGATCCCAGGAGCAGTACCAGGAGGAGCTGCGCAGCGCAGCGTTGATAGAGAAGCGAATACTCGTTCAGGAGAGAACACTCCAGGAGTCCCTCGTGAACTCGGGGGGCAAATCGGAAGCAACGGACAAGGACTACAACTTGGAGATAATGATAGATTGACGGAGATGGTCAGACGAGCCATGAGAGGCGGACTAGTGAATAGAGATCTGGAGGATGTGAATAGGAGTCCCTTTGCTCCTACGATCAGGCAAGCTAGGAATCCACCAGAATTCAAGCTACCATCGTTGGAGACGTACGATGGAAGGACAAATCCTGCAGTGCATCTGACATGATACATGAGGCATATGGAGGTGTTGGGGGCATCGGAGGAGGTCATGGCCCGGTGTTTCCCACTGTATTTGACAGACATCGCTGCACTATGGTTTAGAAAATTGGAGAGTGGTTCCATAGGAACATGGAATGATCTGACTGAGAGGTTTATGAGGCAATTCAGAGTTCACATTTCAAGACCCAAGAATGTGATGAGTCTGGCAGCACTGAAGCAAAGAACCGAGGAGTCTTTGAGGAACTTTCTGACACGATTCAATGCAGCGGCCGCATCGGTGGATCGACCCGATCCATCCATGGTTTTGATGGCAGTTGTATCTGGCATAGCTGATGGCACAGAGTTCAAGAATTCATTAACAAGGGATCCTCCTATGGATCTAGGAGAATTTTATCATGAAGCTGAAGGATTTTTACGATTAGAGGATGCAAATGCTGAGAGAGAAGAAGGAGAAGGAGTTGATGTTTATGCCATCAAGGGTGAAAATCTTCCTAAAGCAGATTCAGGAACTGACCGAGGGAAACGAAAGGCTGAGGATAATAGTGATGGACCGATGCGACCATGAAAGGAACCGAGATTCACCTCTTATACGGAGTTGAATGAGACTTTGGAGCGTATCTACCAGGATACTAAGGGGCAGATTCACTATCGAAGACCGATGAGAAGGGATCCAACCAACAATGAAAGAAGATCCGACAAGTATTGCCTATTCCACGAGCTGAACGGTCATAACACGAATGACTGCAGACACTTGAAGGATGAGGTTGAGGGACATATCCGGAATGGTATGCTATCACAGTATGTAAGAAGGGGAACGACAACAGTGGAACGGGAGCGACCACCACCCGCACCTGCTGGGGACAGCTCAGGATCGCGGCGTCAGCTTATCGTCAATTGATTGGGTTAATGACGAATAAGTAGCAAACTCCACACCAACACGATTAAGTCATTTACACATGTACAGGACCGCGAACGATCCTCAGGCATGCTCTGATACGACTACTAATCGTAACAGTGTAGGTGTTTGCACTTTGACGTCCCTGTTTTACTTTTATTTTCCATTTCCAATATTTGAACCTGATTTTGTTGAACATTTCTGTTGAAAAAACTCGTTTTGAATAAAAGCATGCCATTTGTGATATCATGACGGCTAAGCCACTTACACATGTAAGGGATCGCGAACGGTCCTCAGGCATGCTCTGAGGCGGCGATAAACCGCCACCGCAAACAACTCAGAAACTCACTCGAACGTGAAATCTGACATTGATGATACTCTCCCCGGGCACACTTATTTCGCCTCGAACGGCACCCGACCGCGAACGGTCACAAATCGCCTCGAACGGCACCCGACCGCGAATGGTCACAAATCGCCTCGAACGGCACCCCGATCGTGAACGATCATCATTCGCCGCGAACGACATCCGACCACGAACGGTCACATATCACCTCGAATGACATACGATCCCGAACGATCGTCATTCGTGGTCAAATAAAACTATCAATTTCTTTGCAGGTCATCAACAGGCCATGAACATCCAGCTTATGGCATTACAAAACACACCTTCTTATCACAAGGCATGTTTTGGGGGGCAAATGTTATCCCGCCCTTTGGCAAGGCCGTGACACCAAGAACTTGACTAGAGATCAAAGACAGTTCGTCCAGAAAATCGGTTATGCGCAGGCTCACTATGGATATCGACGAATTTTGTCCGAGTCCGGATCGAGCCAGAATTGATATGACATGACAACCTAAGCTATGAGAGTCAACGTTCCAAATCTCAAGTTAATCCGAGTTCGTATGCTCAAGTTGTGAACGATACAAAATTGGTTAAGAACAGCCTCCTTCGACTCGCTCCAGTTCGAATCCATAGGGAGTGCACATTTCGACTCGCTTCGCAATCCATCAGGAGTGACAGCTTCGACTTGCTTCGCAACAGACAGAGGTGACATCTTCGACTCGCTTTGCAACAGACAGAGGTGACAACTTCGACTCACTCCGCAGCCATCAGATACCTTCTTCGACTCGCTCCGCTTCGCTTCCATCAGGTGCCTTCTTCGACTCGCTCAGCTCGAACCACTGTTCGACTCCATCAACTTCGACTCCATTGGCGAAGCTACTGCTCGAATCTCTCAGGACGCTCCATTTCGACTCGCTCGACCAGTGCACGCTTCGACTCGCTCAATCTAGGCACACATCGACTCGCTCAATCGATGTACATTTCGACTCGCTCGAGACAGCATCAAAGGCAGAGTGATCCAAAGACTCAAGCGCCACGTCACCGAGTCGAACGGAAGCGAGTCGAAATAGAAGCGAGTCGAACCAAACCGCAGCCGAGAATGTCATTTCGTATTGATCATATCTCCTAATCTACAAGTCCAAATGTTATGAAATTTTCACAGAAGACTACGTACATGCTAAAGAATGTCCACGCCAAATTTCGACTCCATTGGACGAAATCTTGATCGATACGAAATCCATTCGTATCGATCACGGATCGAACCGAAACTTCACGGGCTTGGGTGCACGGGCCTGGTCACATGCCAAAGAGGGTCTCCCGAAATCTGAGCGAAATATCAGCCTCCTACACCTATAAATAGACCCCCAAAACCAACGGAAAAGGGGTTCTTCTTCTCTTTCAAGCTCTCCAACGCCGAGACTCTGCTAGATCCAGATCTAAACTCCATTGCTGCTGCTACCAACGAGATTCACTGCTGCAAATCATAGTTATTCGCTGTAATTTGCTGAAATCAATTGTAAACATCAAAGAAAGATCAATAAAGCTAACAACTTCATAGTGGACGTAGGCGATACGCCGAACCACTCTAAATCTTGCGTCTTTGTCTATTTCTTTCTGTTTCAAGTTTATTATTCTTCACTTTTATCCTCTACATTACTTAGATCTGAGATCTGTGATTATATATTGCTGATTTGTGTTCATACACTGGTGCTGTCACGACATTTGGGGTTTGTGACCATTTTTGGCGCAAACACCAATTATTAAATTTAATAATTAAATTATCAAATAAATGGTTATATTTGAAATTCAAGTTAAAAATTAACTTTTAAATATTTGAAATCAATTAAATATTCCAATTTCAAATATCCAAAATTCGAATACATTACATTTATTTTCAATTTTAAAATCAAAGCCATCATCCAACGGCGGAGTTCATCAACGGCGCTATGGGCATTTTCACGCGATGGGCTTAACTGAGAAGATGCTCGAGGAGGCAAGACGAAGACAATGATCAATTGGATCAGAGGATGGAGGAGCGTCTTAAAATCAACCCAAGTTATCCAGTCTTCCGGTACTCCAGCAGTAACAATATTCCACCCATGTTATGCTGACCCCTGCAACTGTCTAGAGGCCAACCTTCTCTTTTTTTCATCATTCAAACCCAACTTGCTAAATATTCACTCACAATGCAATAGCCAATTCTGAAATTCTACGACACTTTCCATTCCCAAGAATGGCTTCCCACCGAAACTGATGTAATCTCTACTCAGCAAAGTAATATTCCCAACCGGAGCAACAAGTTTAGCTCCTCCTACATTTCCAGCAACTCTAGCAGCAGCCCGTGCTTGCATCAAACCAGCAAAGAACTGATACATCACCCCCATATCTACTAGTGGATTTCAAGCACCCACATTGGCTTCAGAATTTTGGTTACTAACATTAGCCGGTCGACTCGGGTTTCTCCTAGTAGTGGGTCGAGCATTTCCATTAGTTATGGTGCTTCCTCCACCGAGATTTTCGCTTTCGTTTCCTGCTTCCATATCTCCTTTCTCGTAACTATGCATACGAGCCTTAGTAAGATACAAAAGAATGGTCTAAGAGAGCGGGGAATACGTACTTATATATATAACTATATATATCAAATACAAGTATGTTATTATAGCGTTAACCTGAATCCCAATCTTATTATCTGATTCATTGGATTATGTTTGAAAAACCTTTTAGGTTTAAGTTTCATTTAAAGTTTCATAAACCTATGCTCTGATACCAACTTGTAACATCCCTCTACTTGGAAGCCTAAAACAGACGACTACGGATGCTGCAGTCATCCATAGTTATTAATCCTCGGTGACCAAATACTGCGACATTAGATACATTGATACACAGAAAAACAAGAATATGGAAAATTTTAAACAGCAAACAAATTCTACATTCCATTTCAAAATATTTCAAATTGATTACATAATCCTAGTTCACAGACCACATTCAGATAACATATTTATTAATAAAAAATACGCCAAGAGCGACATATGAAGATGCCCCTTTAGTTGATCAAAGTATGTAATAAGGCACTAAACAGGTTGCCTTTACAATCAAACACACATCAGAAATAAAATAATCTAATAACAAGCTCGCCTCCTGCACGCCTTCGGAAGCTTTATTCGTCTAAAAGAACACCTGGAAACCTTAACTCTCAACCTACTCAAAATCAATTGAGTACCCGAGAGTTTAAGGGGAAAACATAAACTTCGAGTCAAACATAAAGCCTGGTATGAATAATAATCTACCATCTCAAATCATTTGGATATCTAGTGAGACCACGCCGCTTAGTGAAACGGGTTTCCTCCTCACTAGTATCCTAAAACATTCATAAAATCATAAACTGTGCTCCTGCATCCACAATGGTTAAAAATATAGTATTTCAAAATATTATGATGATATGCAAAATAAACCAAATCTGGATTACCCGTCCTCATTTATTCCGACTATCTGTCTCAATTATAGTTTTAAGGGTTACTATTGACCTTTTAAATATTTATGGACTATCTTTCCAATTTCATAGTTTTCATGAGATCACTAAGAACATATTAGTAACTCCAATATCATTTTAAATATCCTAGTTTTCATGGGCTAACTAGGAACCTATTGACTATATGTCAATATCTTAATCCAGATAGAGTTTTCATGGGCTAACTACAAATCTACTGGTCTCTGCCAGTATCAAATCATAGTTTTCATGGGCTGACTATGAACCTATTGGCCCCTACCAATATTATACAGTTTTCATGGGCTTACTGTAAACCTATTGGCCCCTGCCAATATCTTTAATTAAGATTTTAACATCTGTTAAGTTATATACACTATTGGGATCAACCTAACTGGTTATTCCGCCCTTTCCCCAAAATACAGTTATGGGTTAATAACAATGTGAATAAATATATGAAGAAGTAAACATAACAAAAAAATAATACTAACACCTGTGGTTCATTATCCTTGAAATCTTGTTTATACATATATATATCCTGGTTAAACCCTTTAACCTTTTAAATCAAGGAAAACTTCTCCATTTCAAAACACTTTGTTTATTTATTTATGCCATGGCTAATACTTTAAATTGAGATTGGGTTTATGTTTTGAAATTTTAAAACATCTCTTTCGAAACCTTCGGATAGCCTCCTTCAAAAGCAAAGACTTCTTTTCAGAACATAGTATACATACCTTTCGAAGCCCTTGGTAAAAATTCTCTTTCGAAACCAATTATACCTTTCGATGGTATCAAATCACCTTTTAAAATATAGAGCTTGGAAACAAATGAAAGTATCCCTTTGAAAGTATTGGGTTTACTCTTTAAAAGAAACATTTGGGTCAACGTGGTTATATACGAAAATATCTCTTTCGAAACAAACTTAAAATTAATTTGGGAAAAAGATGATGGTGTCGGAACCATCTAGTCGAAAGCAAAGATCTTTAAAAATTAAAACTTTGTGGGACAGTGTCGAAACCCGAGTCGAAACCCCCTTTTGACTCCATTACCTTCGAAACCCTCAACCCCTTTCGAAAGCATTTAGGAATCGGCTTAACCTAGGTTAAAGAAAAGATAAACTTTTGAAGGCATTGATGACTTCAATACTTCAGAAGGATATGTTTCGACTATGTCAAAGGCTTTAAGTGAAACAAGTCAAGACTTTAAGTGAAACAAGTCAAGACTTCAATACTTCAGAAGGATATTTATAAAACCCTTTCGAAAGCATATGTTTCGACTATGTCAAAGGCTTTAAGTGAAACAAGTCAAGACTTTAACTTTTGAAAACAAAGCAGGGTTTTGACCCTATCGGAAGCTTACCTTTCGGCGCCAAGGCTTTCGTTTTCCTTCCAGTCCACTGCGTACCACTAGGTGATACCTTGTGTATTGGTTTCGACTATGTAGGTTTCGACTAAGTAGGTTTCAACTAGGATGGGGCAGAATCATTGGAGTTGAAAGGGGCTACTAATTGAGGCAGAACACCTTTTTCTGAATTAAAGGTTGAAATGTTGCTTCTTTTAGTAATTGCTTTATAACAACTTGCCTATTTGTAAACCATTGATTGGCTGCCATAAAACTCTTCAAATACTTTATAATTAAAATTGTCGTATTTATACCAGATCTAAACCATAAAAATGTAACGTTTAAGCATTTCCATAACAAAAGTCATATTTGAAGAAAAGTCCCTCTTTTAAAATAATTTATTTTCCCTAGTAAATCGGTTGGGAAAAATCCTCAAAAATCATAGAAATGCAATTTCTTCATGCAATCAAACATAATAAAATTTTAGACCCAATTTCTACTTGAAATTCTAGAAATAAGTTTTAAACCCAATTATATCATAATTTTCGTTAAAAATTCATAATAAAATTTCCATTACTTGGAAAATTCTGAAAATTAAAACCCACCTCCAAAATTATGTTTTATTTAACATAAAAAATTTCCATGGCATTTAAAATCAATAAACCATGGTTTTGACCCTAAAACCGTACTAATTTTGTATATAAATAAATTGTTTAAATCAAACAATCCATAACTTTAGCATATCATCATCAATTATAGAAACGAAATAAATACTTAAATCCGAAATCATAGGATTATAGAAACCAAAAGGAGATGGAATGGATTATTATTCACCTTAAACTTGATAAGGAATTTGAGATTTGTTGTTGATTAATCCTTCCTAGCTTTGATCCATAGCTTTAGATTGAAATTCCTTCTTTTTCCTCCTTGTTAATGGCTGGCTCTATTTAGTTTTGATTTGCGTTTGTGAAAAGATGAAAATGGAATGTGAATAGGCAATTACAAAAGGTCATAACCGTGTATAATAGATTGGCTAATTTACGAATATGCCCATGTGTAATTTAATTAACCTATAAACCAATTTAAGCCCATTAAATATTATTATTAAGCATGGCCCATCATATAATTTATTTAAGTCTCAATCCCCTTATCAACATTATTCTATTTAATTTATCTAATTAAATTTCTCCGAATAATGTTATCAAAAATTAGGGATGTTACAAGCTCTCCTTTTAAAGAATTTCGTCCTCGAAATTCAGTAAGGACTAAATACTAAACATAGCAATCATCTGTAATAACTCCTAACAACCATACTAGTCTAACTGACTAGAAACTATCTATATAAATCTAATATAGACATACCCTTAAAGCAGATCAGGGTAAGTATTTCTAATCATGTCCTCTGTTTCCCAAGTACGGTCCTTCTCGTTGTCGCTCCACTGAACTTTCACCAACCTGACTGTCTTATTCCTTAATATTTTCTCATCTCTAGCTACAACCCGAACTGGTTGTCTAACAAAAATCAAATTAGACTTTACTACTAAGTCTTCCAATCCTGTCGGAGGAATAGTAGTCTCTGGATCATGCACATACTTGCGAAGATGAGACACATGAAATATGTTATGGACACCTACCATACTGCTCGGTAACTCTACTCTATATGCAAGCTTTCCAATCTTCTCTATAATCTGGAATGGACCTATATATCTTAGGGTTAACTTCCCTGACTTTCCAAATCGCACTACACCCTTCATAAGTGATACCTTAATGAAAACCTTTTCTACTGGGAATTCTAGGTCTTTACGCCTCTTATCTGCGTAACTCTTCTGTCTGGATTGAGCTTCTTTCATCCTTCCTTGGATTACCTCAATCTTCTCTGACGCCTCCCTGGCCAAATCTGAACCTAAGACTAGTTTGTCTCCAGTCTCCAATCAACATGCTAGTGATTTGCATGGTATTCCATACAAAGCTTCAAATGGCACCATTCCTATACTAGTCTGGTAACTATTATTATAGGAAAATTCAACCAAATGTAGGTGATCCTCCCAAGATCCACCAAAGTCCAATACAAAAGATCTCAATAAATCTTCGAGTACCTTATTGACTCTCTCCGTCTGCCCATCCGTCTAAGGGTGATATGCAGTACTCATGTTAAGCTTGGTACCCATCACTTCCTGTAGACTCTTCCAGAATTCACTAGTGAATAAAGCATCTTTGTCACTGACTATGCTACTAAGAACTCCATGCAGTCTAACTATGTTTTTATGAACAACTTAGCTAAAACAGGTGCCGTCCTGGTTGACTTAACTGGAAGGAAATGGGCACTCTTGGTCAATCTGTCCACTATAACCCATATACTTTCATTACCTCTATTTGACCTTGGAAACCCATCTATAAAATCCATAAATATCGAATCCTATTTCCAAACCGAAATATATAAAGGCTGAATCAACCCATTAGGCTTCTGAAGTTCAACTTTCATTTGTTGACAGTTTTCACACCGCCTAACCCACAAGCCAACATCCCTCTTCATGCCTTCCCAATAGACGCTCCTCTTCATATCTTAATACATCTTGGTTCCTCCAGGATGAATCGTAAACTTGGATCGATGACATTCTTCAAGAACTTCTTTCCTCAGGCCCTCCACATTCGGAACACACAACCATCCCTTCTTTCTTAGCCATCTTTTCTGGTCAAGGCTAAAATCCTTTAAATCATCGATCTCTGTTCCAATCTCTAGTCTTATGGTCCTTTTAGCTAATACTGGATCCTCCTTCTGCTTAGAAGCAATTTTCTCAATCAATACTGGTCGCACTTCTTAACAAGACAACCTAGCGGAACTCTGACTAGAACCAACGGTCAATCTTAACTGCATATCGCAACTGACTAAGGCTTCTAAATCCTTCCACTCCGCCAATAGTGCTAACACCACATTCTGATGTTTTCTGCTGAGAGCATCTGCTACCTTATTACCTTTCCCCGATGTATACTCTATACCAAAATCATATGCAGCCAAAAACTCTAGCCATCTCTACTACTTCATATTCAACCCCTTCTGAGAGAATAAATACCGTAAAGATTTATGATCTGTATAAAGCTCAAACGTCTCTCCTAGGAGATAATGTCTCCAAATCTTCAATGCGAAGAACATAGCTGCCAACTCCAAATCATGAGTAGGATATCTAACTTCATGTGGACTAAGCTTCCTGGATGCGTAGGCAATAACTTTACCATTCTGCATCAATACAGCTCCCAATCCAGTTCCACATGCATCAATATATACCACCAACTCTTGGTTTCCATATGGAAATACTAACAAGGTGCATTGGTCAACAAATGCTTTAACTTAAGGAATGCTTCCTCACATTTGTCAGACCAAACAAACTTCACTTCCTTACTGGTTAGCTTAGTTAAGGGTGCTGCTATCCGCGAGAAATCCTTAATGAATCTCTGGTAGTAGCCAGCAAGTCCAAGAAAACTCCTGATCACAGTCACTGTCTCTGGTCTCTTCCAATTATTTACAGCTTCGATCTTATCTGGATCGACTGACAATCCTTTCTCTGAAACCACCTGACCAAGAAACTTAACCTCTTTCTTTCAAAAATGACACTTGGTAAACTTAGCCTTTAGATGATTTTGCCTCGGCGTCCCAAGCACTACTCTAAGATGAACTTCATGCTCTCTTTCATCCTTAGAGTATACTAGAATGTCATCTAGAAACACTAGTACAAACCTATCCAAGTACTCTCTGAAAACTCGGTTCATTAAATCTATGAAGAAAGCAGGTGCATTCGTCAATCCAAATGGCATCACTAACCACTCATATGAACCATATCTAGTCCGAAATGCTATCAAAGGAATACTGTCCTCTTCCACTCTTAACTGATGGAACCTGGTCGCTAAATCCAATTGGGAAAACACTCTGGCTCCATTAAACTGATCGAACAAGTCATATATTCTTGGCAAAGGATACATATTCTTGATCGTCCTTTCGTTTAACTTACGATAGTCGATGCACATCCTTAACGACCCATCTGGTTTCTTCATAAACACCGCGACCGCTCCCCAAGGCGAACTGCTTGGTCTAATAAAATTCCTTCCTTCTAGATCTACTAGTTGTACCTTCAATTCCATCATCTCAGTAGGTGTCATCCTACTAGGCGGTCTACTCACAGGTTCAGCTCCGGGCACAAGATTGTTTCTAAACTCAACCGCTCTTTTAGGGGGTAATCCAGTGACTGGCTCAAAGACATCTGCAAACTCTCTTACTACCCGAACCTAACTTAACTCATCTCGTATCTCCATTGCATTAAGCAAAGTACTAACACTCCGATCGGTATTCTCTAATGAGAATGTCACTCGGTTATGACTATCAGGGTGTCTCAGTGATATCTCTCTATCCTAGCAAAATATTCTAGCCTCATACCTAACCAACCAATCCATTCCCAAAATGATTCTGAAATTTACGAAATCAATAACATACAAACTGCATGCAAATTTGTGACCTAACAAACCAAGATTTAACTAGTCACATCTTAACCCTAGAGTTGCATACCCTCCTATTGGATTCGCAACCCTTAAGGAAGTAACAAGGTAGGTGGGTTCTAAATATAATCTATCAACTAAACATCGAGATATAAATGAATGTGATGCATCGGTATCAAAAAGTACTCTAATTGGAATACTCTGAATCAAAAGCATACCTTCCATCACAGTCTTTCCCTTATCTTCTGTAGTAGGCCTAGCTGATCCGATAGCAAAGACCTTTCCTTTATCCGCCCCGACTGGCTCTGGACATTGATTCTTGTAATGCCCAATTTGATCACAGTTGAAGCACTTCACATTCTTCTTGTTTGCAGCTTTCATCCCATTTCCTAACCAACACTCATTCGAAAAGTGACTCTTCTTGTCACACTTATAGTAAACTACCTCAGCCTTTGACTTCTTAGTTGCATCTCCCTTCTAGACTCCTTTTTTAAAGAATTTTCTTTTCTTTCCTTGAGAGCCCTGAGTTTCCACTAACTTCTCCTTAGCCTGATCGGCAAGTAACTCCTTATGGCGAATGGCCATCTCCACCACCACATTACACGGATCACGAACATGTGTCATGGCCATTCTAGCTAGCTCGGGCCACAATCCCCAAATGAACCTCTCATTCCTTCTGATGTCAGTATCTATAACAGCATATACATATCGAGACAGTTCTTCAAACTTAGTGGCATACTCGACTATACATCTCTCCCTGGACTAAATCCATAAACTTCCTCATCTGCTCGGATTTAGCAAACTCAGATACAAATTTCTGCTCAAATCTCGTCTTAAAATCAACTCAAGTTATCTGCTCTTCCGGTACTCCGGCAGTAACACTATCCCACCAATGTAGTGCTGACCCCGGCAACTGTCTAGAGGCCAACCTTCTCTTTTGTTCATCATTCAGACCCAAATCGCTAAATATTCGCTCATAATGCAATAGCCAATTCTGAACTTCTACGGCACTTTCCGTTCCCAAAAATGAATTTCCACCCAAACTGGTGTAATCTCTACTCAACAAAGCAATATTCCTAACTGGAGCCACAAGTTTAGCTCCTCCTACATTTCCAGCAACTCCAACAGCAGCCCCTGCTTGCATCAAACCAGCAAAGAACAAATACATCACCCCCATATCTACTGGTGGATTTCCAACACCCACATTGGCTTTGGCATTTTGTTTACTAACATTAGCCGGTCGACCCAGATTTCTCCTGGTAGTGGGTCGAGTATTTACATTTGTTGTGGTGCTTCCTCCACCGAGATTTCCTCTTATGTTTCCTACTTCCACATCTCCTTTCTCGTAAATAAGCATACGAGCCTTAGTAAGATATAGAAGAACGGTCTAAGAGAGTGGGGAATACATACTTATATATATATATATATATCAAATACAAGTACGTTATTATAGCATTAACCCAAACCCCAATCTTATTATCTGATTCATTGGATTATGTTTGAAAAATCTTTTAAGTTTAAGTTTCTTTTAAAGTTTCATAAACCTAGGCTCTGATACCAACTTGTAACATCCCCTACTTGGAGGCCCCAAAAATAACGCCTACGGATACTGCAGTCATCCATAGTTATTAACCCTCGATGACTAAATACGGCGACATTAGATACATTGATACACAGAAACACAAAAATATGGAAAATTTTAAACAGCAAACAAATTCTATATTCCATTTCAAAATATTTCAAATTGATTACATAATCCCAGTTTGCGGACCACGTTCAGATAACATATAATTAATACAAAATATGCCAAGACCGACATATGAAGATGCCCTCTTGATTGATCAGAGTATGTAATAAGGCATTAAACAGTTTCCCTTTACAATCAAACACACAGCGGAAATAAAATAACCTAATAACAAGCTCGCCTCCTGCACGCCTTCGGAAGCTTTATTCGTCTAAATGAACACCTAGAAACCTTAACTCTCAACCTACTCAAAATCAATTGAGTACCCGAGAGTTTAAGGGGGAAAAAACTTTGAGTCGGCCATAAGGCCAGGTATGAATAATAATCTACCATCTCAAATCATTTGGACATCTAGTGAGACCACACCACTTACCAGAACGGGTTTTCCCCTCACTAGTATCTTAAAACATTCATAAGACCATATACTGTGCTCCTTCATCCACAGTGGTTAAAAACATAGTATTTCAAAATATTACGATGATATGCAAAATAAACCAAATCTGGATTACCCATCCCCATTTATTCTGACTATCTGTCTCAATTATAGTTTTAAGGGTTACTATTGACCTTTTAAATATTTATGGACTATCTGTCCAATTTCATAGTTTTCACGGGATCACTAAGAACCTATTAGTAACTCCAATATCATTTTAAATATCCTAGTTTACATGGGCTAACTAGGAAACTATTGATTATATAGTCATCATTTTAATCCGGATATAGTTTTCATGGGCTAACCACAAACCTACTGGCCCCAGCCAGTATTAAATCATAGTTTTCATGGGCTGACTATGAACTTATTGGCCCTTTCTAATATCATACAGTTTTCATGGGCTTACTGTAAACCTATTGGCCCCTGCCAATATCTTTAATTAAGATTTTAACATTTGTTAAGTTATATTCACTACTGGGTCAACCTAACTGGCTATTCTGCCCTTTCCCCAAAATACAATTATGGGTTAATAACAATGTGAATAAATATATGAAGAAGTAAACATAACAATAAAATAATACTAACACATGTGGTTCATTATCCTTGAAATCCTCTTTACACACAAACACACACACACAAATATATATATATCCTGGTTAAACCCTTTAACCTTTTAAATCAAGGAAAACTTCTCTATTTCAAAACACTTTGTTTGTTTATTTATGCCATAGCTAATACTTTAAATTGAGATTGGGTTTATGTTTTGAAATCTTAAAACATATCTTTCGAAACCTTTGGATAGCCTCCTTCGAAAGCAAAGACTTCTTTTCAGAACATAGTATACATACCATTTCGAAGCCCTTGGTAAAAATTCTCTTTCGAAACCAATTATACCTTTCGATGGTATCAAATCACCTTTTAAAAAATAGAGCTTGGAAACAAATGAAAGTATCCCTTTCGAAATTATTGGGTTTACTCTTTAAAAACAACATTTGGGTCAACGTGGTTATATACGAAAGTATCTCTTTCGAAACCAACTAAAAATTAATTTGGGGAAAAGATGATGGTGTCGGAACCGTCTAGTCGAAAGCAAAGATCTTTAAAAATTAAAACTTCGAGGGACAGAGTCGAAATGCCCTTTCGACTCCATTACCTTCGAAACCCTCAACCCCTTTCAAAAGCAATTAGGAAGCGGCTTAACCTAGGTAAAAGCAAAGATAACCTTTCGAAGGCATTGATGACTTCAATACTTTGGAAGGAAAATAGCGGCTAGGTTTCGACTAGGTCAAAACCAACCCTTTCGAAAGCTCTTATTTAAAGGAAAAAGGCACCCCTTCGAAAGCTGATACTTTAACATAATATGATGACCTTCTTCGAAAGCTATTTATAAAACCCTTTCAAAAGCATATGTTTCGACTATGTCGAAGGCTTTAAGTAAAACAAGGCAAGACTTTAACATTTGTAAACAAAGCAGGGTTTCGACCCTATCGGAAGCTTGCCTTTCAACACCAAGGCTTCCGCCTTCCTTCCAATCCAGTGCTTACCACTAGGTGATACCTTGTGTATTGGTTTCGATTATATGGCTTTCGACTAAGTAGGTTTCGACTAGGATATGGCGGAATCATTGGAGTCAAAAGGGGCTACTAATTGAGGCGGAACACCTTTTTCTGAATTAAAGGCTGAAATGTTGCTTCTTTTAGTAATTGCTTTATAACAACTTGCCTATTTGTAAACCATTGATTGGCTGCCATAAAACTCTTCAAATACTTTACAATTAAAACCGGCGGATTTATACCAAATCTAAATCATAAAAATGTAACGTTTAAGCTCTTCCATATAACAAAAGTAATATTTGCAGAAAGTCCCTCTTTTAAATAATTTATTTACCTAGTAAATCAATTGGGAAAAATCCCCAAAAATCACATAAATTCATTTTCTTCATGTAATTAAACATAATAAAATTTCAGACCTAATTTTTCCTGAAATTCTCGAAATAAATTTTAAACCCAATTATATCATATTTTTCGTTAAAAATTCATAATAAAATTTCCATAACTTGGAAAATTCTGAAAATTAAAAATCATCTCCAAAATCATGTTTTACGTAACATAAATTTTTTTCATGCCATTTTAAAATCAATAAACCATAGTTTTGACCCTAAAACCGTACGAATTTTGTATATAAATAAATTGTTTAAATCAAACAATCCATAACTTTAGCATATCATCATCCCAAAATATCATAGAAACGAAATAAATACTTAAATCCGAAATCATAGGATTATAGAAACCAAAAGGAGATGGAATGAATTATTATTCACCTTAAACTTGATAAGGAATTTGAGATTTGTTGTTGATTAATCCTTCCTAGCTTTGATCCATAGCTTTAGATTGAAATTCCTTCTTTTTCCTCCTCGTTAATGGCTGGCTCTATTTAGTTTTGATTTGTGTTTGTGAAAAGATGAAAATGGAACATGAATAGGCAATTACAAAAGGTCATAGCCGTGTATAATAGATTGGCTAATTTATGAATATGCCCATGTGTAATTTAATTAACCTATAAACCAATTTAAGCCCATTAAATATTATTATTAAGCATGGCCCATCATATAATTTATTTAAGTCTCAATCCCATTATCAACATAAGTCTATTTAATTTATCTAATTAAATTTCCCTGAATAATGTTATCAAAAATTAGGGATGCTACAGTTCTTCTAGCGAATTGCGGTGGCCCGACATGGACCACGGTGGCGGCGGCGTGGGAAAGAAGGTCGTGTCGTGAGTTTCAAAGTTAGCGGCCTGGGTTGATTTGCGACGGGGGATTATTAGTTAAACATTGTGAATCAATTTTCACAATTTGACTTTAAGGTGTTTAGAGAAAGTGTTAAGTTAAAATTCACCTTTTAATAACGGTGAGTTGAGGATTAATATTAATAAAAAGTTAATGAATATAATCTAAATGGTAGGATTAGACCTTTAGAGAAAAAGTATTCAAGATAATTCTATTATAATAAAGAAGAATCATTATAATATGAATGATTTTTATATAAAGGAAATTTTACATAAATTTAGTTTATAAAAGGTGTTTATAAAGGATTTTTGAATCTAAATCCTGAAATTTTTGAAAATAGTTTAAAAGGATTTTGAGAAATGAAATATTAGTATTTTTGAAAGTAATTAAAAGTAAAAAATATTTTGGAAAGTAAAATTTTAAATGGAATGCATTTTGTTTGGGTTAATTAGGAGGAAATCATTTCGATTAGTTTTGTGGTAATCTGAATAATCTTCTAAGTAACGATCAAATGTTTGTTTAGGCGAACATTGTGGAGTACTTAGTAAATTATTCTTTTTATCATTGTGCGATCGAAATGAGTTCAAAATCCGAATGAATCCAAAGTGAATTTTAATAAATAAATCATTTGAAGTTATTATATATCAAAATATATGTAGCATGCTTTCAAAAATGAGTTTTTTTGAAATTAAAACCAGTATCTAATTTTTATGTTCCCTTAAAATGGAATTGTTTTCCAGAACAAATAGTATACCTAATAAGATATTGTTTTGATTGATAAGATTTTTTCCTTTAGATATGATATGGGATAATTTAACATAGGTAAATTGAGTTAAATTGGATAAGAAAGTTTTGATAAACATTGTTTTATCAAAACCACAACTTTTGTCTAAAAGCATCTAAGTAGTGTAAACTATTTGCTGATTGGGTCAACCCAAAAATATCTTCCATTTTAACACTCTAAGCTAATGAGGTCGAGAGGTTGAGTCGGTTTTAAAAGACCCAAATTTTGATTAGATCTCCACCTAAATTGTGAAAAGTAAAATAATATTTGTATGTACTCGTAGGATATAGAAGTGTATTATACAAGTAAATAAAGTGGAAATAAGTTATTATTTGATGTTTTATAAAGAAATGAATTAATAAAATATTTTTACTTGGATGAGAATTTATGAAATAATTCATAAATAATTTTAGTATTAAATAAAATACTAAGTGAAAATTTAAGTGATTCGGAAAAATTCGTGTAGTTAAGAAACTAATGAATTTAGAATGTAACTTTCCATTTTGTTTGAGTGAGTTCGGATAGTCTTCTAAGCAATAACCAAAGGCTAATAAGCAAAACAATAGGCTTAGATATCTATATTTTTGGACAATCGAGAATGTATTAAACCAAAAATTAAGATTTGTATGTTAGTCATTTGACATTTTGAAACAATGTTAAGTGATAAGTTTTCCCTTATGGAATTTGAATGATCGTTAGTGTTAGCTTATTCCGTCATGGAATTTGATTGATTTGATTAAATTGAATTGATCGGTTGTGTGATTTTATATACCATTGATTATAAAGTTTAAATTTATTGACAAAGGAATTTTGAATTGTTGTTATTAGGACCTAAATCTCAATAGGTTTGAAAAAGAGAATTTTGAAGATTTTGAGAAAGGGATGATATTTATTCACTGTAGTTGATGTTTTTGGAGAAATCGGAATACCATTGGATGCTCCATGTTGTTTTGATTCTAGAGTTTCACCATACTTTATTACGAGGATTCCCCTCCTTGTCATTTTTTTATCTTTGATTTTATTCCCGTTTGAGAAATTTAAAAATAAAATTTTGTATTTAAAAACCTGGGCATTTAGATCTAAATTTATCATTTGAAATTATTGGATGCATAACATTTGTTACAAAATATTCTCTATATTTTATTGCCTATGATTGTGATATGGTTGTTGGTTGCTTATAATTTTATTTATACTAGAGTTGCATGTAGATTTATATCATGCTAGTTTTTGCATTTCAAATTACATCATATTGCTTTTTGTCAACCTGATTCTCTTTTAGATTATATAAGTATAGGTAAGCAAGAGATTCCAACTTGTCTTCTTGCACACTTGCATTTGCATCGAGACACTAAATTGCTTACCTAAAACATGTAATAAACGCAAAAAGGTACGTAATAGATTTAGAAATTTAAATTGATTGATGATTTTATTCCTCGGATATGGGAGGCCACTTGGCTTTTATTTTCTTTGCATGTTTTGAAGCCCGTAATAGCAATTTGTAGTTGTTCCGATCGAGCCGCGCAAATGAGACGTTGATGAAATTTTCCGAAAATTTAAGGATTAGAAATTTTTTGAGAATTTTGGAAAATTTTTTGACAACTAAATTTTGAATTTTGAGTTATAACTTGGAATGAATGAATGGAAGAGAATTAGTTGGTATAAGTAGGTAAATTTAAAAGAATTGGAAATTTTAGAATCTATTCCAGCTAATTGATTTTGAAAAGTTAATAAGTTTTATAACTCATTTTAATTAACAGTTTTAAAATTAAGGGTTTGAAAGCATTTTCTTCCTTAGGAAGTTCGGGGACGAAATTCATTCAAGGGGGAGAATGTAATGACCCAAAGTTATGATCTTTTAATTTTAAATGATAAATTAATTTTAAATATTTAAACAAATGGATTTTGGAATTTAATTACTTATAATTCAAATATAGGGATTGATTAAATATTTGAATTGTGAAATTGAATGTTAATTAAATGGATTTAATAATTTTATTCAACTCCTTTTAATTAATAAATAATATTGGTGAATTCAATTTGTAAATTTATTTACAAAAATAAATAGATCGGCTAAATATCGATAATTGGATCGAAAATATAAGACGGTATTTAAATTTGTGAAATTAGCCTTTTGGTGCACTGTCTCGGATTTTGACGAAACCAATTTCATTGGATCCGTAATAGTGAACTATAGTATGCAGTCGAATTTCATGGCGATTGGGCATATCGTTTGGTCGTGCGAGTTCGAAACACATAAAAATTAAATTCGGAAATTTAATATAATAATTGGATTTGAAAAGCTATCTTCTGTATATGATCGAATTAGGGCTCGCGACTAGTTCCATTGTGTTCGGAATAGGGGTGTAACATATAAAACGTTGAGCGGCACATCTCATTTAGAGTTCAAGGTTTTCGAACATGTAAGCTGGATATTCTTTAATTTAAATAATATATATATGTACTTCTTTATTCACCATGCTTGCCCATACTTCCATCACGTTGGCCAATACCCTTTCACTTACTTATATGAGCATGCAAATTAGAAGACAGTTCATTTTTTTATTTTCAATTTTAAAATCATAGCCAACATCCAACGACGGTGTTCATCCACGGCGCTAGGGGCATTTTCATGAATGGGCTTAACCAAGAAGATGCTCGGGGAGGCGAGAAGATGACAATGATTGGTTGGATCAGAGGATGGAGGAGTGAGATGGTGGCGAGGTCGAGTTAAACGTCGCTGGCCTTAGTCATTCATTCACCGTCGCTAGGCGATGGAAGGAGGCAGCTCTGGTGTCTTTGGATGCATGGTGGTTATGGCGTTCTTCTGGCGAATTGCGGCAGCGTGACATGGACCACGGCCGCGGCGGCGTGGGAAAGAAGGTCGCATCGTGAGTTTCGAAGTCAGCTGCCTAGGTTGATTTGCGATGGGGGATTAGTAGTTAAACATTGTAATTAATGTAAATTTGTTAATTAATTAATTTATTTGGTTAATTAATCGATAAACTGTTCATTAACTCGTTACTTGTTCATACGAGGTCGGATTCGAGCACGGCAAGTTGCATTGTACTCGTATGGATATTATCTTCGCGATAGAATTGTTTGGTTGGATTTGGTGCTCGTTGGAATTTATGCTAAAATCAAATGCCCGTTCGGTTTTAGTCCAAATCAAAATGTTTCGGCGAAAACGAAAATCAATATGAGTTTGACTCACATTAAATTTTGTTGTATCATATCTGTGATGCTATAAATTATTATTGATTGCTTGGATGTTAGTTAAATTGTTTGACTTATTGTTTGGTTGAATTTCCGTTTGGAAAATGGATGACATATTAGTTTGACTGTTATGAACCCATATGATTATATATACTATCTATAACCATTGTTTTGCAGGAAAAATTTATAGAGAGAAACTAAGGGGTTTCTTGCTAATAAGTATTTATTTACATCCTTATGCTGTTATATTGATGGTTAACTGAAATAAAATCTTGATATTCAATTTAATTTGTTAAGTGTCGTTATAGCGATTTTGCTATATCGTCATTTATTAATTTCCATCCCCAAAAATCATACCATATGTTTTTGAACTTGAGCTTGTGTTTTCGCTAAACAAAATGTTAAAATTCATCAACCATTTTGATTAATGGTAATTTAAAATAATTAATCATCTTAACTAGTGATTTTGAAATTCATTAACCAATTTAATAAATGATGTTTAAAATCAGTTTATCTTTTATTTATATGATTATTTTAGGTTTAATTAATTATTTTAATTAATGATATTTGATTTTAATTAATCATTTTCATTGATGATGTTTGAAATTTATTAATCTATTTGATAAATGAAATTTGAATTGAATTAAGTCATTTTAATTAATGATTTTGAACTTTAATTAACCATTAATTAATGATTGTTTTAAGTTTGATTAATTGTTTTAACTAATGATTTTTAAGTTTAGTTAATCATTTTAAATAATAATGGTTTATAGTTAAAAATCATTTTAACAAACGATGTTTTAATTTATCATTTTAGCTAATGATGTTTGAACTTAATTAATCTGATTAATTAACAATTATAGGAACTTAATTAAATGTTTTAATTAATGGCATGTAAAAATAATTATTTAATCATTTTAATAAATGATGGATTAATCTTTCATTATAATTAAATATTCTTTGGACTTAATAAATCTTTTTTTAATTAATTGATTTAATAAAAGTGATTGAAGTAAATTAACTAATATCATAAAAGTGTTTTAAGTTAATCAACCGATTTAATGTTTTAAAGTTAATAAACTGATTAAATAAAGATTTTAAAGTCTTACCGATGATATAAAAGTGTTTGGAAATAATTAACTATTTCATTTAAAATAATTGATTTGTTTATTTAAAAGAGATTATAAATGTGATTAATTATCTTTTAGGATAATTAAAATTGTTTTCAATTTATAAAGATATTTAAATTGCTTTATTATCTTTTGGGATAATAAACATTGATTTAAATCTATAAATAATGGTTTATAAATGAGAAAACCCTTTAAAAGAAATTATTTATAAATAAAGCTAAGTGTAAATTGTTTTTGGATTTATAGTAAACATTGTTTTAACAACATTTGTTTTTGGACCCTTGTTTAATACACTTTGTATTATAAGTTTGTCTTTTAAAAGAATATTTATAAAGAGTATTTCCAAAGTGATTTTACAAATATTATAATATGAAAATCAAGCAGAAGTTCAGTTTTTAAAAGTAAAGTTCGATTTCGATTTGGAAAAATAGTTCCGTAATCAATATTGCTTATATGGAAAGGATTTAGTCATACTTTTAACAAGCTCCCATTAGGGAATTTTCACATCTCATCTAAATTTTGGTTTACCATCACCTTAAAATGGTAAATATTTAAATGTGAAATATTCGGATACTCGCTAAGGTTTGGCAAGGTCTGGCTTGGAGGTTTTCGAGAAGTGTCACAGAGTAAATGAGCTTCTCAGAAGTATATTACTAGATTCGAACCCTTATTTGATTCAAAACTAGAATTCTCCAGGTACTTAGTAGACCTGTTTCAACACCCAGTGAAAATACTGGAAAACTTTTAAAAACAGATATGGAAAGTATAATCCAAACAAAAAAACAAACAAATCATGGATCGCAGATACACAATGGTTACGCCTGGGTCCCCCAGGAAACATCCGTACCTTTTAAGCATTCACTGCCTTGCGAATTTCGCCATGATAACAAAACTGTGGACTGCAGGATACATAACAATGGTTACGCCTGGATCCCCCAGGAAACATCCATACCCCTTAAGCAATCTCTGCCTTGCGGATTACGCCACTAACACGACCATAAATCGCAGATACACAATGGTTATGCCTGGATCCCCCAGGAAACATCCGTACCTTTTAAGCAATCACTGCCTTGCGAATTACGCTATGTAGTCGAGTTCATAAGACCATGGGTAACGCCATGGAATTCGAAGGACACTCGAGTATCATATCCGGAAAACCAAAAATCAGAGAGAATAATATCGATAGAATGAATCCAAGATGTGGCCACAAATCGGATATCAAGCAGAAGGCACTTTCCATATCTTTACTTCGAAAATATGTATCATATAGTACCTTTTCAAATCACTTTCAAATATCGTACTTATATAAAGTCCATTATATATAAGATTTTATTTTCAAATCAAATACTTTCCAAAATCAATAGTATATCAAATCACACTTATATAGACTTCAATTATATAAGATTTCACTTTTTAAATTTGAGTACCTTTTCAAATCCATAGTTTTCGAATCAACATTATACTTATACAAACCAAATTTTTATACAAGTTCGATAACTCCCAAATCAAGTTTTTAGTAACACAAGGTTCTCAATTTCAATTTGTTTCAATATCAATGTATTTTCAAAATCATATACGCTTTCACCAAATTATTCTTCCAAATCAAATATCTTCAGTTCCAAAGTTTCCAAAATAATAAATTTAGGAAATAAATTCAAATTTCCAAATCAATATAATTAAATCAACCAATTCATTTCCAAAATCAATGGTTTTCAAAATCATCTTATATTTACATAAGGTCCATCTTATATAAGGATCAAATTTTACAAAATAAATTCCGCTGTATGAAGAGCCATAAGGAATTGAATATCTTTGCTTTTATGGGTTATATATCTTTGTAATTTAAATTGGAAATTTTCGTTTAGTACGCAAAGATATTCTAACCCGACAGCTTTCAATTTCAGCGTCAAAATATATCAATGATATTAGAATATAAGATGTACATACGTCATCATTTCGCAAAATCACATTTGATCGCTCGCTCGATCACACAAGTTCGCTTTCGAACTAGTATTGTTCATTCAGACTTCCCTAATGCGGATTTCGATATGGTTTCTCAACTTGAAGCCATCAGTCTCCTTGCATAGCCATATACTATGATAGAGAATTCTAGAATCAAGCCCAAAATCCATATCAAATATTCGTCGTCAAGAATCGAATGAAAAATCCTAACACGAAATGGTGTAATTAACTCGAACTTGTGTACTCAAACTTGGATCAAACTAATTATGCGAATAAAACAACATACGTACAACATATATATTTATTTCAACTTGTTAAATATATAGTTTCATAAAGATGTTACTAAGTTAAAACATTTAAACAAAATTTTATTCAAAATATTTTGAAGACCAAATTCTTTTCAAAACATTTCAAATCTAAATTTCATATTAGAAAAAAAAATTGTCTTATTCATTTACTTAACAAAACAGTTTCAACTTATTTAAACCATATTACTACATACTTTAACATACATACCAAACTTATATACTTTACCTTTCAAAATTTCTTAGCTTTGAAAAGTTAACCTTGATTTGGAAGTGCTCGAACCTTCAAAATAGTTGAAGAAATCATTTTCAAATTCAAGAGTTGGAAATCAACAACAAATCAGTAAATCAATTTCAAAAGATAGGTTTCAAATCCGAAACTCAAGGACTGAACACCGGCTTACTTCAAATCATTTCAAATATATATACATATATCTTTCGAATATCAAATCTTACTTCGGAATTTGAAATCAAAATGGTTTCACAAAATCACTCGCATAGCAAAGCTACTGAAGTGGCCTATCCCCCACTCTGAAACTCAAAAATCAATGTCGATGATGCGTGCACTCATCATCGAAATTATTTTCCAGCGACATACGTGAGTTCTGGACTTCTATTTTCTTGAAAACTTCTTTGAAATTTCTTCAAAATTATTGGAACTCATTTGAACTCATTTGAAACATTTCTTATTCGGAAAAATACCTTTAAATCGTATTATTTTTATATATTTTCCAAAATCTTAAAACCAATTTCAAAATACCGGAATTCAATTCTCGAATTTCAAATTTAACCCTTCGGTTGTAAATCATTTTTATATAAATCAATTTCTTACAAGTTTTCAAATTTTCAAATCCTTTCAAAACTTTTATATATATAGAATAAAATCATAGTTATCAAAATAATAATTTCGGTATAAACAATTTCAAAAATACAACATACCCGATTTTCAAAGGGTGATTCAAGAATGGATTTCAAAACAAAGATAGAGATTCAAATTAGAGGAACTCTTAATCAAATAGAATTATGATTCGAAGATAAGCTCGAACGAAGATGAGATAATTAAATGTCAAAATAGAAGATGAATATACTTATATAAATCGCGGATGACCCTAGGGTCAACCGTGACTTCAGGAACAAGATCGATGCAGAATTCCAAGAAAAATCAACATTCGATCGCAAGAGATAGCGGCATCTAAACCAAAGATATAGGAATCTCCGGTGAATCAATGCCAATTGTGAAGGAGTTTCACCCCTTCACAAATCATTCAAAGATTGGTGGGATCGCCTATTCTTATAGAGATCATTCGAAGTGGAGTTATGGGATACTCCAGAATCACAAGAACACAAAGAGGGAGAGATAAGAATGAATTTTGGAACTGCAAGGAACGTTCCAAAGTTCAGAGGAAATCGAGTCAAAAGGAAGAGATTCAAACTCGAACGAAAGTGATTTTGTAAATAAATTTACAATATATGCTAAGTTTTGCCTAGAGCCAAAGCTTTGATACCAACTGTAACGACCCGTTATTTTGGACCATTCAAATCGACAATAAATCCATACATGTCAGACTTGAATAATTCAAAACAATAGATTGTTAATTTAAATTTGGCAAAACTCAGCATATACAATAAATAAATCAATCACAGAATCACAGACACAGAGTATTACAATAATACGCAGCGGAATAGATAAAATAGTAGTTCATGAAGCTACTATAAAAACATCAGAGTTAGAAATAAAATACAACAGAATATCTCAAATGCAGTGAAGTCTCCAGTACAATAGATGACTTCTCTGAACAAATCAACTAGAAGAACTGAAAGCTGAGGCGATAGTTGGATCTCCAAAGGAAGCTCCAAACTCCAAAGGTGAGTCTCAAATGATGTATCACTCGGTCTGACCCGAGCGTAAAGCAAAACACAAAACACTCGAGTCAGGATTAACATTCTTATATCAATAAATCCAACTCAAGTGAAATATCAATTGAAATATAAGTAACTTAAAGGATGTTTGGGATAACCATCCTCTAAGGATCCGTGGAACTATCGACAATGTGGAAATATACATTCTAACACCGTGGCCCTTTCAAATAAATTTATACTTTAAATCCAAAATATAATTTTCATTTCAAATATATCTATTTTCCAAAATAGTATATATATATATTAAATAATTTATAAAGTAAAGTATTTATAATTCCCTCAAGTCTCACAAATCGATTCAAATCAACTCAAATTCTAAATTCAAATTTATTCAAAGTTCAATTCATCAATTCAATTCAGTTCTCAATAGACCATTTAAATTTTCAATATATTTCAAGGCTTTAATATTCAATATTTCAAAGTTAAATTTAACAGTTTCATATAGCTCTTGATTTAACTTCATTATTATTTAATCAGTGAATATTTACTTAATAAATTCAGTATCATTTAACTAGCCTTAAATTACATTTTACTAAATATTTCCTTAAAATTTTTTTAAAAAAAAACAAGAAATATTCAATAAATTACTTAAATCAAACCCAAGTTATAAACCATATCTTAAATCTCAATTTCAATAAGTTTCCAATCGGTTTAATTAAATAAATTCTTTATTGAATACAATTTCAACTAAATTCAAATTATCTTCCCAACCTTAACTTAAATTTAAATACTTAACCATATTATATGTATTAAATCAATCTTAATTAAATTAAATATTATTATTAAATCCATATATATCATTACCATTTATATAAAATAAATTAAGAATCAACATTTATTAAAAACCATATATTTCTTTCCAAAACCGTAGAATTTATTTTCAAAATATTTATATATATGGACCAACGGTGTTTGTATATATACCTATCATATGGTCAAGTAGTACGGATATTTATCATTTCAATCCGTAATTTAAATATATACGGGTAGATATCATTTCGACCCGTAATCCCAATTTCAATTCAAATGAAAATCGCTTGGGTTTATCATTTCAACCCATAACGATTTTCTCCTATTCTACAGTCCGTTCGGGTATGTATCATTTCAACCCATAGTAAATTCTATACTAACAGGGAACTTGCAGAGTGATAACAGATAATATGAAATACAACAACATGCATATATCATAAACTAGTGCGAACCCGTGCTTCGCACACGGATGTTGAAAAAATATTGTTGTTGCATAGGTCATATCCAAATGTATAAGAAATTTAATACGGTGGTAATGAAAAAACATTGTTGAACGATAGTGTTACATCATGAATAACAATTTGGTAGGATAAAGAATACATAGATATATTTGGTTATGATAATCACAATTAAAATCGAACAAAACAATTACAGTGAATATGTTAAAGTTCACAGACTATTTAGAGGATAATGTGTTAAAATTTATCCGCTAATGCATAGATATATTCACTGTGGCATATAACGCTAATGTTGTTGCTTTTGCAATTACACAGCTGCTTCAATGTGCATAGATATAGTTGAAGTATTCACTGTGAACTGCAGACACAAAGACACAGTGCAGTTCGATTCAATTAAATAAGTAACAAAAGTTTTTTGCAATGGGGGGAAATATAGTAATAGGATGAAAATTGTAAACAGTCAGGAAAAGTATTTGTCAACAGCTGAAAAAGGGAGCAAAAGAGAAAATAAAAAAAGCAATAGATGTAGTACAGGGGAAAAGTAGTAAAACAGAAGATTCAATTGAAATAGAAATGATGATGCAATAAGAAAATAACATGGGTTCCAATATAAATTACTATTGTTCACTGAATCTGATCTATGTCGATGCAGGGTACAAACACGGCATACAGCTGGTCGCAGTAACCAATATTTAAAAATATCCAAAACATACAGAAGAGAACAATTGTGAGAAGTCCATTCATTTTTTAGCCTCAGAAATAACTGCTAGCAACGCGTGTATGATATTGGCTTGATCGCAAATAGGTAATGTTTTCTTGGCCTTAATAGATGCATTATATCAGTCAATTATTTTAACCATTGAAGGTATTTGTACCTGCAGCCAAAAAAGGCAAAAGTGTCATTGATGCAGTATTATTACTAAATTCTCTCACTGCTCGTCTGACCTATTAACTATATCTAATAATCAAACTATGACTACATAATCATCTATACAAAGATACATTCATCAATTGTTTTCTAGAAGTTTTCCAACGGTGGTGGTGCAAGTGATTTTAGAATTTACTGCAAAAAATAAAAAATAAACTCTTTTAGGTGGTTATCAACATTATTCTCACTACAACACATGTTTTGACCCAGCACTTAAACTGTGCATCTACCTTAAGCCCGAATACAACAACTTATATGCTTATTGTATTATTGATCATCGTAAATGTAAACGAAATTGAGTAAACCTAGCCAAATTATGTTATCAAACCTGGAAGCAATGTATTAAATGCTGAGCTGCACGGTTGAATCAAGCATTAATTATGTGAAGTCATTATTTAATCATCTCAAGCTATCAAAAATCAAAATTCATTTTTCAATTATATTTTCATAATGCGGTTAAATAACTATCGTTAACATCAAACAAAATTATTACTACAGCTAAATTAGTATTGCATCACACAAATGCAGTTAAAATATTCAAAAACAATAATTGCTTAATTCCAAAAATACTGCAAAATAATAACCGTTTTTTCTTAATGCATTTAAATTTTAACTACAGTAAGCTCGAATAAATAATCGCATACAACCAAAATTATTACTGCATCACATAAATATAGCTGAAATATTCAATTTCTACCATGCATAATTCAAAATTGTCATTAAATTATAACTGCATTTTATTAATGTAGTTAAATTTTAATTGTATTAAGATTGAATAAATTCCTGAAATGTAGCCAAATTTATTACTTCATCACATAAATGTGGTTAAAAATCCTCAAATATAGTTAAATTTACCAAAAACTTGCTGGTAAATTATAATTGCATTTTCTTAATTTCATTAATTTATAACTGTTTTAAAATTGAATAAAATTATCAAATATAGTCAAAATCATCAATAGTAAATGCAATAAAAAAATGCTAACATAGTTAAATTAATTCAAAAAATGCCTATAAATTATTACACCATTTTTTGATGGGGTTAAATTATAACTGCACTAAGTTTGAATACTATCAAACAAAATCAAGATTATTACTTTATTACATAATGTAGTTACAATATTCAAAGGCAACCATAATTGTATAATTCAAAAAAAATATTCCTTTCAAATATGTTAAAAGATAATAAATACATTATAATAATCTAGGTAAAACTACTATGTAATGTTTATGATCATCATAATAATGCTGTTACAGAAACGCGGTACACAGCGGTGACACAAAATAATTGTGCAATTAAAGCTGCTATATAAAATTATGATTTTAAAAAATTTATTTTTAGCTATCAACAATGGATATCATTGAAAAGCAAATTAAATTTGAGATTTAATAGTGAAAACGATTCTTAAATCCAATCAATATAGAAAAAGTTATCACATTTTAAAGTTTGTAATATAAAGAAATTAAAAATGTAACTGTTTAGTTGCCAAATTTCAAGGGTGCCTGTGTGAGCTTGAAATTCAACTCACTAATAATAATATAGTATAGATAACAATAAAATATAAACAACAGGATATGGTGTCATATCCCACATGTGAACAGTTACAGATAATAGCACATATAACAATTTAAATAACTACAGCAGCATATTTCAATTGAAATCAAATTTAATAAATATAAGAACGTTAATCGTGAGTGATTGCTCACCTTTCGAGGCAAGATATATAGACAAAGAAGTTGAGTTACGAACTGCAAGCACGAATCCCGAGGCAAACTAGATTGGCACAGATTGACGACAAGCTGATAGATAAGAATCGATGAGAACAGGATAATCAGTTTTGATATAAACCGAAAATATATACATTATTATTAAATTTTCCTTAAAATCAAATATTTCAATTCAATATATATTAAAATGATATACATATATGTATATATGATAAAGATCCTTATTCTTAAACACATATAATAAAATCCATATTAACTTAACACCCATCCAACCTAAAATCTAAGTATACATCATTTAAAAATCAATATTTCTTGAAACTAAAAATTTTCATTTCATAACTCTGTAACATATTGCTATAAGTATATACATACTGTAAAACATACTTATTATGTAAAAATCAATACTTTAACCCAAATCAATATATAAAATTCATATACCAAATTTTTTAATCTATATACATTTCAAAAATTAAAACAAAACAAAGTAGGTGCTTTAGGAAAAACGTATGCAGACTAGGTAACTACAAGACATAAAGGCTTACATATATTCTATATATTCTAACAACTAGTTAATCAATGGAAAATAAAAGGAACTGTTAAGCTATATATATAAAATACTTCTTTATAATATATTCAACAACAGGGTCATATAAATAACATATATAGTTAGTTAATATATGGTATATAAGTTATTTCAATCTTACATACAAAAAAATATACTGACATAACACACATTACTCATAGACCAATATAAACTCATAGAAGCATAAATATATGCAACGAAAAAGATGCAGACTAGCATATTATATATAGATCAAAACTTCTATGAGTAAAGTATGACTACAGCCACAAAACATGGCTTCTGACCAAGTTCGTACATATATATATGTACTAATATATGGATAGATATATAAACTAACATAAAAGAACAATATGACTTACATTATTATAGTGTATATAAATAACCCAAGCCGATCATAGCCAAATATTAATACATACATAGCTTAATATATAAACACCCATATATATACAGTAGTCACACATATTTAATAAAATAACAGACTCATATAACTTAAATACTAGAACATATACATATTAGAACCAAATATACTAAAAATATAATAGAACTGTTATATATATGTACGATACCTTCATATATAATATATATATGTATATATATATATCACTGAACAAAAATAAAATACTATAATTAAAATCTATATACAACATAGCTTCGGCAGATAAAAGTTACATGTAAAGCCTATATACAGATAAATTCTTTATAAGCCAAACATTATAAGCACATATATATAGTATAATAGCGAAAGAGTATAGAACCAAGAAGAGGAGTGCAGATTTGAGATGATATAAAATATACACTGACATATATTATACGAAATTTAAACTAAAACTATAAAATACCGAGATCAAAAGAATGAGCAAAAATATTTCACAACATACCAATATATAACCTCACAACATGAAATCATATATGGAGCTTCTCCTCACGTGTGGATATGCGTGAGATGATAGGTAGAGGCGAAGGCCGAGGTTGGTGGGGCCGAGCCGATGCCAGGCTGGGGCGGAGCTCGGTGAGAAGGCGGAGGAGAGAGGGTGGACGGCCGATGGGGAGAGGAGAATTGACGCGGTGAAACGGCAATCGTGGAGGCCGAGTAAAATGGTGGTCTCGGCATTTCAAAAAGAAATAAAGAGGAGAGGAAGCAGCCGCATTTTTTTCGTTATCAAATTCTCGAAGTAAAAAGGAGTGGGACACGGAGAGACAACCGAGCATGATTAAATTCATGAATTAAGAATAAAGCAGATGTCCATTCAAATTTCAACGTTGGCGAATTTTTAATGGACCTAGAAATCAAAAGCTGAAATAAACGGCTACGAATGGAAAAGTAACATAGGGCAAAATGTAAGAGCAACGGTCATCCCAAAATTCAGCTGAATCATTAAAACAAATAAATGGTTTGATTGGACAGCACGCTTCAATTTTGAAAAGGCAAGATAAATTAAAAGTCACAATTACTGTACCGAAACGACGCACAATTTTTATTGTTTTCGTCGCGTACCGGACCTCAAAATACAGAAATAAATATACCGTGGAGATCAGCACGACGAGACGATCAAAACGGTATACAGATATCAGTGGTACGATTAACCGATCAAAAGTCGATAATCGGTACCGATATACGTTGCTAATTTGCTGAAAATAAGATAAACGGAGCAATAACAGTCTGAATTTGATGAAATGAAATATGACGTCTTGATCAGAAGATGGTTTACAAATTTTCTATGTAAAATATTCAGGTTTGAAAAATATTTTGTTACCATCAATTTTTAACTGATTTATTGAAATAGAATTACACAATAAAATTTACTTTCATATTTTCTGATGAAAATTTACCATTTGCTATATTAAATATAGCGGATGACATAATGATCTTCACTTCCCCTGTTCAAGAATCCATAAATATAATTAAGGAAACCCTCGACATCTTCTATTCCTGCACTGGTCTTAAGCTCAACCTTTCCAAATCATCTATCTTGTTCGGTGGTATTCCTCAATCCTTATCTACTGCGTTGACAACTTACTCTGGTTTCCAGCCCATGCAGAGTGACATGGTCTACCTGGGCATCCCCCTTTGCTCATCTAGAGTCACATTTTCCAACTGCAGTTTGCTATACAACAAAATCACTAGAATGCTCACTAGTTGGGCCAATCGTTTTTTATCTCAGGCCGGTAGACTCGTCTTGATCAAATCTCTATGTTTTTCCATAATTGTCTACTGGGCTAGAACTTATTTGCTTCCCAAAAAACTGCTCCGTCTCGTCAGACGTGCCATGCTTCGGTTCTTCTGGACCGGTAGCATTCACAATAGGAAACCAATTCCAATCTCTTTTGACAGCATTGAGCAACCTTTGTCGTGCGGTGGCTTGGGAATATTAAATATTGAACGATGGAATGTTGCTGCTATCAGTCACCATTTTGACTCTATACTCTCAAACAAAAACAGCCTTTGGGTTCAATGGACTGTCAATCACAATTTAAGAAATAGAAGCTTTTGGTCTATTGACCCCCCTTGTGGTTGTAGCTGGATTTGGCGCAAGATTCTTTCCTTGCGTTCTGTCTTCCTACCCTACCTTCAATTCTCACTCTCTGGTCAAAGCTCTAAAAATTTCTGGAATGATCCATGGTTAAGTAAGGGTCTCATTCTATCTTCCATTTTATCTCCTCAGCAAATTTATCAATCTGGCATAAATAGCAATGCCAACGCTGTTGACTACATTGTGGACAAAAAATTATCCCTTCCGTATTCTAGCAATCATAACTTGAGACTTTTCTGGGCTTCTTTTAGTAATTATCACAATTCTTTCCCTGATTCTGATGTGTTATCCTGGGATGATAAGCCTCACTCTATAAATCATGTATATCACTTACTATCTAATACTCGATTTAAACCCAAGTTCCTTTGGCATAAAGTTATCTGGAATAAGCACTCCACTCCCTCTGACAATCTCTTGCTATGGAAAGTTCTATCTAATGCTATCATGACCAAAGATAGGTTGACAGGGTTCGCTTCTGTTTCTGATCATCTGTGTGTCTTCTGCAAAAGTGAAATTGAGAGTAAAAAGCACTTGTACTTTGATTGCAGCTATCTGCATCGAATTTGGGAGAGGTTAATGGTCAAGCTTGGAAGGCCAGGTTGGCTTGTTCAGTCTTCTTTTCAGTGGGACTTGATTCTTAAAGCAACTCGTAAGAAGGATAAGGCTGGTGATCTCCTTAGCTTCTGTCTCAAGAAATATGTTCGTATAATCTGGAACGAGAGGAATCAGAGATGTTTTAATAACGTCGAACAATCTCAACTTCAGCTATGGTTAGTCTTGAAGCACTCTATCATTACAGAGTTACAGGAACGCAAGTCCACTCTAACTTCTCTTCTTAGGGATTGGTAAGTCTAGCTACTTTGGTGGCTTCGGGGATCTCTTCTGTTCCCTTGGTTGTTCTTCGTGTCATTCCTTCCGTGGTATTCTCTTCGAGTTTACCTCGTCTTTTGTCATCTTTTCGTGGTTTTGTTTAGCTCTATTTAATTTTCTTTTTGTCCTCTCTTCCCTTTTGTTCTTTCTTGCTCAAAGCATGTTTTGAGTAGGCATTTTTCTTTTCTTTTAATAAAATCTGGTAGGGGACCAGCCAACCTCGCTAGCTATGCTAAAAAAAATAGACGTATTTCAAATAATAAATTTTTAATTTCAAAATTTATTGTTTAAATTCACTAAATTTCAATTAAATATATTATTAAAACTATTAAAATTTATGGGTCGTTACATAAATTTTTAAATGGAATGCATTTTCTTTAGGATAATTAGGAGGAAATCATTTCGATTAGTTCTGTGGTAATCTGAATAATCTTCTAAGTAACTATCAGATGTTTGCTTAGACGAACATTATGGAGTACTTAGTAAATTATTCTTTTTATCATTGTGCGATCGAAATGAGTTCAAAATCCGAATGAACCAAAGTGAGTTTTAATAAATAAATCAATTGAAGTTATTATATATCAAAATATATGTAGTATGCTTTCAAAAATTAGTTTTTTTGAAATTAAAACCGGGTATCTAATTTTTATGTTCCCTTAAAAGGGAACTATTTTCCAGAACAAAAAGTATTTCTAATAAGAGATTGTTTTGATAAATAAGATTTTTTTCCCTTAGATAAGATCAGGCTTTTAAATCTCCCCGAGATGGCCGAGATGAAAAATCCGAGATATCAGCCAAAATCCGAGATTTGGCAGCCTATTTAGTTATAAGTGTTTTAAATATCGCCCGAGATAGCCGAGATATTTTCCCGAGATATTGGCCAAAATCCGAGATTTAAAACACTGGATAAGATATGGAATAATTTAACACGGGTAAATTGAATTAAATTGGATAAGAAAGTTTTGATAAACATTGTTTTACTAAAACCATAACTTTGTCTGGAAACATCTAAGTAGTGTAAACTATTTGCTGATTGGGTCAACTAATAAATATCTTCCATTTTAACACTTTAAGCTAGAGAGGCCAAGAGGTTGACTCAATTTTAAAAAACCAAAATCTTGATTAGATCAACCTAAATTGTGAAAAGTAAAATAAAATTTGTATGTACTCTTAGGATATAGAAGAAAATTATACAAGTAAATAAAGTGGAAATAAATTATTATTTAATGTTTTATAAAGAAATGACTTTATAAAATATTTTTAAACTTAGGTGAGAATTTATGAAATAGTTCATAAATAATTTTAGTATTAAATAAAATACAAAGTGAAAATTTAAGTGATTTAGAAAATTTTGTGTAGTTAAGAAACTAATGAATTTAGAATGTAACTTTCCACTTTGTTTGGGTGACTTTAGATAGTCTTCTAAGCAATAACCAAAGGATAATGAGCAAAATGGTACGCATAGATAATTATCTATATTTTTGGAAAACCAAGAAAGTATTAAACCAAAAATTAAGATTTGTTTGTTACTTATTTGACATTTTGAAACAATGTTAAGTGATAAGTTTTCCCATATGGAATTTGATTAACCATTAGTGTTAGTTTATTTCTTCACGGAGTTTGATTAATTTGATTTGATTGAATTGAATTGGTTGGTTGTGTGATTTTATATACCATTGATTATAAAGTTTAAATTTATAGACAAAGGATTTTGAATTGTAGTTATTAGGACCTAAATCCAGGTGATTTTGAAAAAAAGATTATTGAAGATTTTGAGAAAGGAATGATATTTATTCACTCTAGTTTATGTTTCTGGAGGAACCGGAATACCACTGGATGCTCCATGTTGTTTTGATTCTAGAATTTCACCTTACTTTATTAGGAGGATCCCCTCCTTGTCATTTTGATTTTTGATCTTTGATTTAATTCTCGTCTGAGAAATTTGACAATAAATTTTTGAATTTAAAAACTCGAGCATTTAGATCTAAAATTATCATTTGAAATTATTAAAAGCATAGCATTTGTTACAGAATATTCTCTGTATTTTATTGCTTATGATTATGATATGGTTTTTGGTTGCTTGTAGCTTTATTTTATACTAGAGTTGCTTATGATTATGATATGGTTTTTGGTTGCTTGTCAGCCTGATTCTCTTGTGGATTATGTAAGTACAGGTAAGCAAGAGATTCCCACTTGTCTTCTTGCATACCTGCATTTGCATCGAGACACTAAATTGCTTACCTAGAATATGAAACAAATGCAAAAATGTACGTAATAGATTTAGAAATTTAAATTGATTGATGATTTTACGCCCCAGATATGGCACTTGGCTTTTGCTTTCTTTGCTTGGTTTGGAGCATATAGTAGCAATTTGTAGTTGTTCCGATCGAGTCGCGCAAAGGAGATGCTGGCGAAATTTTTCGAAAATTTAAGAGTTAGAAATTTTTTAAGAATTTTGGAATTTTTTTTTAACATCCCCTATTTAGAGGCACAAAGCTAAGCACTACAGATGCTCCAGTCATCTATAGTATTAACTTCCAGCAATTAAATACGGCTATGTTAATGGTATCCATAATATCAGAAGCATTTGAATATGAAACAAAATCACAGATTTCAAAAACATCTTTTCACATTACATTTTCAAAACACATGTTTCACATTCAAATTACATTATCCCATAATCGTTTCCCAGGTTCTGATAAAAATATAATTATTACATAAATACGCCAAGAGCGACATATGATGATGCCCCCTTGGTTGACCAGAGTATTATATAGACATAACTATCTTAAATACAACACAATGGAACAAAAAAAACACCAACTCCTAAGTAGTTATCCGTCAGCCACCTGCTCGTCTTCGGAAGCCTTATTCGTCAACCTACTAAAACCTGTAAAACCTCAACCCTCGGCCTACTGAAATCAATTTTGAGCACCCAAGAGTTTAAGGGGAAAACATAAACTTTGAGTTAGACATAAAGCCTGGTGTGAATAATACTATACATCTCGGATATACGATATTAAGTGAGACCACGCCGCTTAGCAGAACGGGTTTCCCCTCACTAATATCCTTTTAAAACATATCTTTTGCAAATCATAATCCTGTAACCAAAACTGGTTAAAGCTATCAAGCATTTTAGGTGAACTTGCATATCAGGTAAAAAATGGACTATCTGTCCGAACAATATAGTTTTGTTTGGCTTACTACTAACCTTTGGCTTACTCAGGCATACCAGACAATATAACAAAATAATCTAACATATGTTTGACACACCTCTTCTTGACGGTCTATCCTTAACTATCTATTCAATACTTCTCATCTGGACAGCTATCCCTAACTTAACATCTCCTCGGGTCACCTGATCCTAATGGTTTTACGGGCTCACCAATAACCTATCTGTATACAAACATATATTTCCTTCTGTGTGCAATCATAATTTTAGTATTACCTATGACAAAGCCCTACACATTGGAATTTCAGACTAAATTAGCTAGGATAATAGCTAATGTATAGGGCGCGACGCTATACCAGTCTCATCTGGTATTCTAATATTTGAGTCTTTTTACATGGGGAAACCTTTCCAAAATTTTCCTTGAAAACCTTCTCATCTGAAATTGATTTAAAATCTTTTATACCACACTTAAATAAGGAAACACATATACTCTATACTTTACTCAAAATTACCTTGTCATGTTATACATATACTTTACTCAAATCTTTGTTGATGAAAAAATTTTAAACCTTTGAAAGTACCCCTTTCGATCCCATTGAAAGTACCCATTTCGATCCCATTGAAAGTACCCCTTTCGTAACAAAAAAACCCTTTATTTCACCTAGGCCGAAAGGCCAAAACCTTCCTTTAGAAACCATTCTCAAAACCTTTCGAAAGCACTTGAAAAACCTTTCCTTCGAAAGATATAAAACCTTAGACATCTTATCTCAAAACACTTTAGAACTACTTTTCGAAACCATTGGAAAAAACCTTCCTTTTAGCCCATTTGAACAGTTAGAAAAATACCCTTTCGAACCTTTTGAAACCATTGGGGAAACACCCCTTAGAAACCTTTCATTAAAACCTTTCGAAAGCATCAAGACCTTCATAAACAACAACCTTTCGAAAGCTCTTGGGTTCAATTTATAACATGTGGAAAAACTACCTTCGAAACTCTTTAAACATCTCCTTCGAAACCATTTGGGTTATAGATCAATAAAGAAAAAGGGTCATTAAAACCATTTAAGTCAAAAGCCTATCTTTCGAAAGCATTCCTACACAAAGAAGTGATGGTGTCGAAACCACCCTTTCGAAAGTATTAGACAAGTGGTCAAGTTAAAAAACAAAGTATACCTTCCGAAACCATTGACTTCAAAAGGTAGGAAAAGAGGCAGCTAAAGCTTCGATCTAGTCGAAAGCGGCCATTCAAAAATAAAGGCACAACCTCTTAAAAACCTTTCTTTAAACCATTTGACCTAGTCAGAAGCCAACCAAGTCGAAAGCAATATGGTCGAATGCAAACCAATCGCATTTTCAATTTAAAAAAAAGCAGCACTTCGACCCCTTCGGAACCCCTGATTTTGACCTTATACCTTCCTCCTATGTCTAATTCGCAGCGCACCAAGGCTTTGATGCCATGCGCATTTGTTTCGATGATGATGTGGCGAAGGAACTCAGTTGCAAGCCATCTAAGCCGGAAGCAAGGTGCCGAAAGTGGTAAAGGATACGTTTTATGTGTAAAACAGATTTTTAGCCTTTTTAAGTAAATCTTTTAACTAACCTGCCTTGTTTTTCTAAATCTTATTGGTTGCAAATCTTCTTTTCTAAAAGCACTGCCAAAATTTCAGAAATAAACACTTTAATTTATTTACAAAATACCCCTTCTCCTTTTATAAATATATAAAACATTTAAGTCACATACCTTAAATAATTTTATATATTCATCAAAACACTTAGGAAAATTCTATAAAAATTCATGAAAATCCTTTTAATATGTTTTCTAACATATATAAATTTCTGACCCAAATTATTTATAATTTAACCGTAAATTATTTATAACACAATAAATCATTTTCTTCACTAGAAAATTAATATAAAATCCACCTTAATTATGAAAATTATGAAATTGAAACCCATATCTAAATTATCATTTCTGATCTATATCTAAAATCGCAAGGCATTTGGATGCCATTTTAATAGGGTTTTCATATCAAAACATATCATAAAATCTATATGAACAAGCATAAATCATCAACAAGCATATATAAACTTTTAATCCATCAAAAACATGGCATAATCATGCAAACAAGTTCAGATTTTCCTTAAAACTGAAAACCATAAGAAAATGAGATGTAGTAATTATTCACCTTAGCTTTGTGATTTACGATATGAGATTTGATCTTGATTAAGTGATTTGATTCTTCCTCTTGAAAATCCTAGCTTTATCTTCTCTTGAGATTGCTAATGTTGGCCGGCCTTAGACTTAAAATTTTGATAATGAAATGAATGTGTGTTTTGATTCCCTAAGGGTTTATGGTACAAGAATATTCTTATTCCAACTTTGCCCTTATCTATTTCCTTTGTTTATTTTATTTCATGTTATCTCGTTTTGATTTACACATTAACATGGCATGACTACCCCTTATTAATCACAAATGTCAATCCCTTAATCAACATACATTATTTTATTTTATTTAGCTAATTAAATTTCCTAAATAATGTTACTAAAAATATGGGGTGTTACAATCTCCCCTCCTTAAAGAATTTCGTCCTCGAAATTACGCTAAGTTACACACAAAAAATCAAAGGTAAAACATACCATCAAACAAATCAGAGTAAGCGTCTCTAATCCTGCTCCCAGTCTCCCAAGTACAATCTCTAGCATCGTCACTCCACCGGACCTACACTAATCTGACTGTCTTGTTCCTCAACTTCTTCTCATCTCTCGTGACTATACAAATCGGCTTTTTAACTATAGTCAAGTTTGGTTTCACTACTAAATCCTCTAACACAGTCGGTGCTATAGTAGTTTCTGGATCCCTAACACACTTCCTCATATGAGATACATGGAAAACATCGTGGGCTCCTACCAGACTACTCGGCAACTCTAGTTTATATGCGAGTTTCCCGATCCTCTCAAAAATAGGAAACGGTCCTACGAATCTCGCTGTTAACTTCCCTGTCTTCCAGAACCTGATAATACCTTTCATCGGCGATACTTTAACGAAAACATGGTCTCCAATAGAGAACACTAAATCTTTCCGTTTTCTATCTAACTTTTCTGCTTAGACCAAGCTTCCTTCATTCTCGCCCGTATCAGCTCAATCTTCTCTGCTGCTTCTCTTACCAAATCGAGACCAAGGACTAACCTATCTCCAGTCTCTAACCAACATATAGGAGATTTGCATGGTCTTCCGTACAAAGCTTCAAACGGTGCCATCCCTATACTAGTCTGATAACTATTGTTATACGAAAACTTGACTAGGTGTAGATGGTCTTCCCATGATCCCCCAAAGTCTAATACACAAGCTCATAACAAGTCTTCCAAGATCTTGTTAACTCTTTCCATTTGCCCATTTGTTTGTGGATGGTAAGCGATACTCATCTTGAGCTTGATTCCTAAACTCTCCTATAGACTCTTCCAGAACTCGCTAGTGAATAAGGAATCTCTATCACTAACAATACTACTAGGAATTCCATGCAGTCTAACCACATTCTTCATAAATAACTTAGCCAATACAGGTGCCGTCCTACTTGACTTAACGGGAATGAAATGGGCACTCTTGGTCAATCTATCCACTATGACCCATATACTTTCATTTCCTTTATTAGATCTCGACAACCCATCTATGAAATCCATAGAAATAGAATCCCACTTCCATACCGAAATATCCAATGGCTGAAGTAACCCACTGGGCTTCTGAAGCTCGGCTTTCACCTGCTGATAGTTTAAACACTGTTTCACCCACAAGCCTACATCCCTCTTCATCCCTTCCCAGAAGAAACTTCTCTTCATATCCCGATACATCTTCGTTCCTCCTGGATGAATGGTGAACTTCGAACGATGGCATCCCTCCAAAACTTCCTTCCTTATGTCTCCCACATCTGGAACACATAATCTACCCTTCTTTCTCAACTGCCCACTTTGGTCAAGACTGAAATCCTTCAAGTTATCGCTTTCCGTTCCATCCCTTAACTTCCTAATCCTTTCAGCTAACACTGGATCCTCTTCCTGTTTAGAAGCAATCTTCTTAATCAATACCGATCAAACTTCTAAATAAGATAACATAGCAGATTCTCCACTAGACCCAGCCTCGGATCTCCACTGCACTCTGCAAGTCGACAATGCTTCCAAGTCTTTCCATTCTGCTATCATAGTCAACACTGCATTCTGATGCTTCCTACTAAGCGCATCTGCAACCTTGTTGCCTTTCCCTGGTGTGTACTCAATTCCAAAATCATAAGCGGCTAAAAACTCTAACTACCTCTACTATCTCATATTTAGCTCTTTCTGAGAGAACAAATACTTCAACGACTTATGATCCGTAAAAAGCTCAAACCTCTCTTCCAAAAGGTAATGTCTCCACACCTTCAATGCAAAGATAACTGCAGCTAACTCCAAGTCATGAGTCAGGTATCTAACCTTATGTGGTTTAAGCTGTCTAGAAGCATAGGCAATCACTTTACCTCTCTACATTAGTACAGCTCCTAATCCAGTACTACACGCGTCTGTATAAACTAACAAATCTTGATTCTCCTTCGGAACAACCAATATAGGTGCATGGGTCAATAATTGTTTCAAGCCCTGGAATGCTTCCTCACACTTATCGGTCCACACAAATTTCACATCCTTTCGCGTTAGCTTGGTCATCGGCGCTGCTATCCGTGAAAAAACTTTAATGAACCTTCGATAATATCCAACCAATCCAAGAAAACTTCTAATCTTAGTCACCGTCTCCGGCCTCTTCCAATTATTAAAAGCTTTGATCTTTTTTGGATCGACTGATAACCCCTTCTCTGAGACCACATGACTAAGAAACTTCACTTCCTTTTTTCAGAAATGACACTTTGAAAACTTCTCCTTCAGTTGATGTTCTCTCAAAGTCTCAAAAACCACTCTAAGATGAACTTCATGCTCTTTCTCATCCTTAGAGTATATCAAAATATCGTCTATGAACACCAACACAAATCTATCCAAGTGCTCTCTGAAAATTCGGTTCATAAATCCATAAAGAATGCCGGTGTATTAGTTAGTCCGAATAGCATAACAGAACATTTGTATGATACATACTTGGTCCTAAATGTCGTCAAAGGTATACTATCTTCTGCTACCCTAAGCTGATGGAACCCTGTAGCCAACTCCAACCGAGAAAATATCTTGGCTCCACTTAATTGATCGAACAAATCATCAATTCTTGGCAACGGACATCGATTCTTTATCGTCCTCTCATTCAACTTACGATAATCGATACATAACCTCAACGATCCATCCGGTTTCTTAGGAAACACTACGGTTGCTCCTCAAGGTGAACTACTAGGTCTGATAAAATTCGTCCCTTCCAAATCCAGCAACTGCACCTTCAACTCCCTCATCTCTGTAGGTGTCATCCTACTTGGTGGCCTACTCAACGGTTCTACTTTAGGTACCAAATTTATCCGAAACTCAATGGCTCGTTTTGGTGGCAACCCTACTACTGGCTCGAAGACATCCACAAATTCTCTAACCATGAAAACATGATTCATCTCATTTTCCAACTCCATAACACCCTACAAGGCGTTTACCTCACAACTAGGGCTTTCTACGGTATATACAATCCGACCACTACAATCAGGGTGTCTAAGTGATATTTTCCTATCGTGGCAAAATATTTTAGCATCATACTTACTTAACCAATCCATGCCCAATATGATTCCGAACCCTACAAAGTCAAACATATGCAAACTGCAAACAAATGTGTAGCCTAGCAAGTCAAACTCTAAGTGGTCACACTTCATCCCAAGTGTCGCATACCATCCTATTGGATTTGCAACTCTTAAGGAAGTAACTAAATAGGTGGGTTCTAGGTTAAGCTTATCTACTAAACATCGAGATATAAAAGAATGCAATGCATCAGTATCAAACAAAATGCTAAGAGATATATCCTGTATCTGAAGCGTACCTCTCAAAACTGTCTTTCCTTTTTCCTACATTGTTGGCATTGAAGTAGCAGGCTCCAATGCATACACCTTGCCCTTCCCATCCTTAGCGGGCACTTTGCATTGATTCTTATAGTAGCCAATCTGATCGCAATTGAAGCACCTTGTTGGCGTCAAAAATGGCCACCAACACCCAATTGTACGTGAAAGCACCAATATCCAATCACGGATCACGGATAGTGTATGATGTAGAGAATATAATATGAAGAATAAGCAAATTAAGATGAAAGCAAGTAAAAGAGACAAGATTTATAGTGGTTCGGCTAACTCTGACCCACGTCCACTCCAGAACAATCCTTTTTATTATACTAAAATTTGAGTACAGTTACAATCCAAGATTCCAGAATGAAAATGGCAGAGTAACCTCTAGGTAGAAGATGAAGAGAAGCAGAATGAAGGTCCTTTTTTCGAAGGCAAGCCTGTTGTATTTATAAGTGAAACTTCGGCTACAGAGCCTTCTCACCTACATGGGCCCACCATAATGACCGTCAAGCCCAACTCGCCCAAAAATAACGATCAGCCTAGCACTACCGATCGTTATCCATCCTCTTAACTTAATGCCGATCCCTCTTCCCGAAATGTGCCGATCCATAGCTCTCCAATAAGCTTCACCGATCCATCCACCTCCAAACCAATGTCCATCCCTCTTCATTCAAACCAATGTCGATCCATCCACCTCTAAACCAATGTCGATCCCTCTTCGTTCAGACCAAATGCCAAACCCACTTCCTCCAAGCCCTTATGTTAAATTCTGACCCCTTCTCTCCCTGAGGATACCGAACCATATTTCCCTGAACCATGCCGACCCGTTCCATGCCGACCTCTACAATACCGATCCCTTCCATGCCGAACCCAAACTATGCTGAACCCTTCCTATGTCGATCGTTATTCCCATTCCGACCCAAGCTATGCCGATCTCTTCTGTGTTGCTTTATGCCTTACAGACCCCTTCCATCCCGACCTTTACTATGCCAAACCCAACTAATCCAACCCATGCTAATCCATATCACACCAGCCCTCTTATGTCGATCCTTTTTTATTCAAGCCAATATCCACCTTCCAAGCACCCTGCATCGTTTATCCATCGACTGTGTTTAATCCTGGCTTCATATTATTATCTGTAGTTGACTGTCCATCCACCCATCTGAACCAAATTCATGATATCCCAGCCTCGATAACCGTGAAGTCTATTGGGTTAAATCCGCCTGCGTACAGCCTTGCCAAAAGGCAGGTTAACACTTTGCCCCCCAAAACATGCCTTGCGATTAGAATGCGTGTTTTGAATTGCCATAAATCCAAAATCCAAAATCAGTAATCCATTGATCATTATATTATCCAATCTAGAATCCAATCCATTGTCAATCCAATTCCTCGATCTCTCCGGGTCGTTAGTGAAATCCATGACTGTTCTGAGTCGATATCCACTTCCAAATCCATTCCAAATCTATTAACTGAATCCTCGATCTCTTCAGATCATTTTGTCCAAGTCCAGGACCTCTCCTGGTCCACATCCAAATCCTAAGACCACTCCGGGTGATTTAATCCAAATCTGGGACCTCTCCGGGTGCATATCTAAATCCAGGACATCTCCGGGTCCATATCCAAATCCGGGACCTCTTCGGGTCCATATCCAAATCCAGGACCTCTTCGAGTTCATATTCAAATCCAGGACCTCTTCGAGTTCATATTCAAATCTGGGACCTCTTCGGGTCCATATCCAAGTCCGAGACCTCTCCGGGTCACTTTATCCTACTCCGGCCTCGACTCTCCAGTCGATGGCTTATCCATGGTTATCCTTCTCCGACCTTGACTCTCCGGTCGAGGACTTAATCCATAGGGTATCTTACTCCGGCCTCGATCCCCAACCGAGGACTTAATAATCCATGAGTATCCTTCTCTGGCCTCGACTCTCCGGTCGAGGACTAAATCCATGGGGTATCCTACTCCGACCTCGATCCCTAGTCGAGGACTTATTCGTGTTCAAGTCCATCCTGTCGCTCTTTGGCGAAGGGACTCATAACAGTTATTGCCCCGTCTCTCCGGTCGGGGCCGTAACCGTGACCTGTGTTACTTATTACATTAATCCAGATTTAATCATTCCAGAGTCCAGTTGGTAAAATATAAAATAAAAGCCCGTACAACCGAAAAAACTAAATGCCATAGTATCAGAAAAACCAGAGTTTGCAGTAAATAGAAAAAACAAAAATTTCATAAACCCGAGCACCACGGTTCATCGTCATCTCAGAGCATGCCTAGGGACTGTCCTCGATTCCGTACATGTGTAAGTGACTTAGCCGCATCACTATAGGGTTTATTACTTATTCCATACCATAAATCCAATCAGCTAATAATAAGTTGACGATGATGCCTTGATCCAGTGCCATCTTCATTCGAGGTGGGCGGTGGCTGCTCCTGTTCCACTGCCACAGCTTGATTCCTTATATATTGTTGCAAATGACCATTCCTCACATGTTCCTCAATGATATCCTTTAAATGCCTGCAGTCATTCGTATTGTGTCCATCCAGCTCATGGAATAGGCAATGCTTTCCTGATGCCCGCTCGTATTCGGATGGTTCCCTTTTTGCCGGCCTTCGATGCTAGAGGCGCGCTCAAGTATCCAAATAAAAATCCTTTCCAGAGTTTTGGTTAAATCCGTGTAAGAAGAGAATTTCGATTCTCTCCATTGCCTTTTCGAGATATTACTGCCATCATTCATTCTTCGTTTGCCTTTATCGTTCCTTTTTACGTCTCTCGACGACTCTCTACTTTGCACGGCATTCACCTCTGGCTTTTTTTCTCATGCATCTTCCTATGCAGGAACCTTTTTGCATCATGGTAAAACTCCCTTAAATCCATAGGTGGATCCCATGCCAGTGAATCCTTGAACTCTGTGCAATCAGCAATGCCAGATACAGCTGCCATCAAAACCATGGATGGATCTGGACGATCCACCGATGCTGCTGCAGCATTAAACCGTGTTAGAAAACTCCTTAGGGACTCTTCAGCCCTCTTTTTCAGTGTTGCCAAACTCATCACATTTTTGGGTCTCGAGATGTGAACTCTAAACTGCCTCATAAACCTTTCGGTCAATTCTATCCACATACTAATAGAGCCGCTTTCCAATTGTCTAAACCATAGTGTTGCTATATCCGTCAAATACAAAGGGAAGCACCGTGCCATGACCTCCTCCGGTGCCCCTAGTACTTCCATGTGCCTCATTTACCTCGTCGGATGAACATCGGGATCTGTTCTTCCATCATATGTCTCCAATATTGGTAGTTTGAATTCCGGTGGGTTCCTAGCTTGCCTAATCGTAGGAGCGAAGGGGCTCCTATTCACATCTTCCAAATCTCTATTTATAATCCTCCTCTCATGGCCCATCTGATCATTTCCGCCAACCTATCGCTGTCATCAAGTGGTAGTCTTTGTCTGTTGTCTCCAACCTGCCCCCCGAGTCCGCGAGGGAATCCTGAAATATGCTCTTCTAGACGATCACCCATATCTCGATCAACGCCAAACTACACAGCACACCTGGTATCCCGCCTGGAATTAAGCTAATATGATCCGAGGGCATGCCCCCAAGTGTGGAACGATCGGCACCGATCGTTCTATAATGATCGGTATTGCTTTGGCCGATCGTTCATGGTTGGTCAGGGGCTGCTCCCGGTGGCTCCACTCTATCCCGTATCCTGGTTGTTCCATTTCCTTGGTTCTGATTCTGGAGTTCCTCTGCATCTGCTGATGTATTCCCTGCAACTCTATTCCCTTGGTTTTGCACTCCAGCTTGTCCAATCTATCAGAATAGGTTCTGCATCATTTCCTCATGCCTTTTCAGCAACCTTTCCTACATAGCATCCATCATCGTTTCCATCTCGTCTCTAGTAATGAAGATTGAAGCCTGATTAGCTCCTGAGGAAGCCTCCTGACTTCCTTCATGATGGCTCTTCTCTGTTCTCTGTCTCCTTGTTGATTTCCTAGCCATTTTTTCCTAAATCCAAGTTCCCAAGCTTTCAAATCCAAGATCCTAACTTCCAAATCCCTGAGTGCAAGCTTTCTCAGTGAAAGCACCAAAATGTCGGCATCAAAAACGGCCACTAACACCTAATTGTACGTGAAAGCACCAATATCTAGTCATAGATCACATATAGTATATGATGTAGAGCATATAATATGAAGAATAAGCAAATTAAGATGAAAGCAAGTAAAAGAGACAAGATTTATAGTGGTTCGGCTAACTCCGGCATACGTCCACTCCAGAACAATCCGTTTTATTATACCGAAATTTGAGTACAGTTACAATCCAAGATTCTAGAATGAAAATGGCAGAGTAACCTCTAGGTAGAAGATGAAGAGAAGCAGAAAGAAGGTCCTTTTTTCGAAGCCAAGCCTACTATATTTATAGGTGAAACTTCGGCTATAGAGCCTTCTCACCTACATGGGCCCACCATAATGATCTTCAAGCCCTACTCGCCCAAAAATAACGATCGGCCTAGCAAGCTTCAACAAGCTTCACTGATCCATAGACAAGCCTCCTCTTAACTTAACGCCGTTCCCTCTTCCTGAAACATGCCGATCCATAGCCCTCCAACAAGCTTCACCGATCCATCCACCTCCAAACCAATGCTGATCCCTCTTCATTCAAACCAATGTCGATCCAACTACTTCTAAACCAATGGCGATCCCTCTTCGTTCAGACCAAATGTCGAACCCACTTCCTCCAAGAAAATGCCGACCTTTCCTCACTTATGTGAAATGCCGACCCCTTCTCTCCTGAAGATGCTGATCCATATTGCCCTGAACTATGCTGACCCCTTCCATGCCGACCTCTACTATGCCAATCCCTTCCATGCCGAACCTAAACTATGCTGAACCCTTCCTATGCCGACCGTTATTCCCATGCCGACCCAAGCTATGCCGATCCCTTCTGTGTTGCTTTATGCCTTGCCGACCCCTTCCATGCCGACCTCTACTATGCCGAACCCAACTAATCAAACCCATGCCAATCCATATCACACCAAGCCCTCTTATGTCGATCCTTCTTTATTCAAGCCAATATCCACCTTCCAAGCACCCTGCATCGTTTATCCATCGACTGTGTTTAATCCTGGCTTCATATTATTATCCGTAGTTGACTGTCATCCACCCATCTGAACCAAATCGATGATATCCTAGCCTCGATAACCGTGAAGTCTATTAGGTTAAATCCGCCTGTGTACGGCCTTGCCAAAAGTGGGTTTAACACACCTGATGTTCTTCTTTCCGATCACTTCCTTAGCTTTCGCAGTACGACACTCATTAGAAAAATGTAATTTCTTGTCGCACTAATAAACCACTTCAGACTTCCCTTTCTTCACTGCTCCACCTTTTTGAGCACCCTTTTTGTGAAAGAACTTCCTCTTCTGACCTTGCCCAACATGGACCTCCTTCTCCTTCTCCAAACAAGCAAGCATCTCTTCATGTCTTAACGCCATCTCCACTACCATCACATGGATCTTTGATATGCAGTAAGGTAGCTCTAGCCAACTCAGGCTTCAATCCCCTAATGAACTTTTCATTCCTCTTCATCACTGTATCAACAGTGGCATAACCATACCTAGCCAATTCTTCAAACCTACTAGCATACTCCAAAACAGTCATCCCTCCCTGCTCTAGCTTAGCAAACTTTCGGATCAAAACAGACTGCGCCATCACCGACATGAACCTCTTAGATCCTCCTCTTAAATTCTGCCCATGTCATTGTCTCCTCATCCACACCAGCTGTTACACTATTCTACCAAAATAAAGCCGCTCCTTGAAGCTGTCTAGAAGCAAGCCTCCTCTTCTGCTCATCATTGAGCCTCAAGTTAGCAAAAATCCTTTCACAGTGTAGCAACCAGTTCTCCACCTCGATAACATCCTTAGTTTCAATAAATGTCTTCCCTCCAAGTTTAGCATAATCTCTACTCAACTTAGCATAATCGTTAACAACTGGAGCTTCCTGAACTCCTACTCCTGCATTCCCTCCAACAACTCCAGAAGCAATCCCTGCTTGCAGCATGTTCACGAAAAACTGATACATAGCCCTATATCCACTTGTGGGACTCCAGCACCAACATTCTCAGCTTGAGCCTGACCTTGAGTCCACCTCGTATTGGGTCGGGCATTTCCATTGGTGGTGGTGTTGTCCCCTCCTAGGTAAACTCTGCCTCTTCTTGCGTCCATGTCTATATTCAAGCCTCGTGAGATACAGAAGAATAGCCTAAGAGAGATAGGAGAATAGAGATATAGCGTATACTTATATATATATATATATATAGCAAATACAAGTACGTTACTATAGCGTTATCCCATACCTCATCTTACTCTAATTCCTAAGAGTTATGTTTTCAACATTAGTTTTCGTTAAAGTTTTTCATAAACCCATGCTTTAATACCAAGTTGTAACACTATCTAGAGGCCCAAAACTAAGCGCAACATATGCTACAGTCATCCACAGTATTAACTTCCAACGACTAAATACGACTATGTTAATGGTATCCATAATATCAGAAGCATTTGAATATGAAACAAAATCACAGATTTTAAAAACATCTTTTCACATTACATTTTCAAAACACATGTTTCACATTCAAATTACATAATCCCATAATCGTTTCCCAAGTTCTGATAAAATATAATTATTACATAAATACGCCAAAAGCGACATATGATGATGCCCCCTTAGTTGACCAGAGTACTATATAGACATAACTGTCTTAAATACAACACAGAGGAATAAAACAAAACAAAACAGCAACTCCTAAGTAGCTATCCGTCAGCCACCTGCTCGTCTCCGGAAGCCTTATTTGTCAACCTACTAAAACCTGTAAAACCTCAACTCTCAGCCTACTCAAATCAATTTTGAGCACCCGAGAGTTTAAGGGGAAAAACATAAACTTCGAGTCAGACATAAAGCCTGGTGTGAATAATACTATACATCTCGGGTAAACGATATTAAGTGAGACCATGTCGCTTAGCGGAACGGGTTTCCCCTCACGAATATCCTTTTAAAACATATCTTTTGCAAATCATAATCCTACAACCAAAACTGGTTAAAACTATAAAGCATTTTATGTAAACTTGCATATCAGGTAACAAATGGACTATCTGTTCGAACACTATAGTTTTGTTTGGTTTACTACTAACCTTTGGCTGACTTGGGCCTACCAGACAATATTACAAAACAATCTAACATTTGTTAGACATACCACTTCTGGATGGTCTATCCTTAACTATCTGTTAAATACTTCTCTTCTGGACGGTCTGTCCCTAACTTAACATCTCCCAGGGTCACCTGATCCTAATGGTTTTGCAGGCTCACCAATAACCTATCTGTATACAAACATATATTCCCTTCTGTGTGTAACCATAATTTTAGTCTTACCTGTGACAAAGCACCATACACTGGAATTTCGGCCTAAATTAGCTGGGGCTAATAGCTAATGTATAGGACACGACCCTATACTAGTCCCATCTGCTATTCTAATATCTGAGTCATTTTACTTAGAGAAACCTTCCCAAAATTTTACTTAAAACCCTTTTCATCTGAAATTGATTTAAAATCTTTTAAACCAAACTTAAACAAGGAAACACATATACTCTATGCTTTACTCAAAATCACCTTGCCATGTTATATATATATATACTTTATTCAAATCTTTGTTGATGAAAACATTTTAAACCTTTGAAAGTACCCCTTTCGATCCCATTGAAAGTATCCCTTTCGTAACCAAGTAAAACCCTTTATTTCACCTAGGCCGGAAGGCCAAAACCTTCCTTTCGAAACTATTCTCAAAACCTTTCGAAAACACTTGAAAAACCTTCCCTTTGAAAGCTATAAAACCTTAGACATCTTATCTCAAAACACTTTAGAACTGCCTTTCAAAACCATTGGAAAAAACCTTCCTTTTAGCCCTTTCGAAACAGTTAGAAAAATACCCTTTCGAACCTTTCGAAACCATTGGGAACCACCCCTTTTCTTTAAAACCTTTTGAAAGCATCTAGACCTTTAAAAACAACAACCTTTCGAAAGCACTTGGGTTCAATTTATAACATGTGGAAAAACTCCCTTCGAAACCCTTTAAACCATCTCCTTCGAAACCATTTGGGTTATACTTCAACAGAGCAAAATGGTCATTAAAACCATTTAAGTCGAAAGCCTATCTTTTGAAAGCATTCCTAAGCAAAGAAGTGATGATGTCGAAACCACCCTTCCGAAAGTATTGGGGAAGTGGCCAAGTTTAAAAACAAAGTATACCTTCCAAAACCATTGACTTCAAAAGGTAGGAAAAGCGGCAGCTAAGGCTTTGATCTAGTCGAAAGCGGTCATTCAAAAATAAAGGCACAACCTCTTAAAACCTTTTCATTAAACCATTTGACCTAGTCAGAAGCCAACCAAGTCGAAAGCAATATAGTCGAAAGCAAACCAAGCGCATTTTCAATTTAAAACAAAGCAGCACTTTGACCCCTTCGGAACCCCTGATTTTGACCTTATACCTTCCTCCTATGTCTAATTCGCTGCGCACCAAGGCTTTGATGCCATGCGCATTTGTTTCGATGATGATGTGGTGAAGGAACTCAGTCACAAGCCATCTAAGCCGGAAGCAAGGTGCCGAAAGTGGTGAAGCATACGTTTTATGTGTAAAACAGATTTTTAGCCTTTTTAAGTAAATCTTTTAACTAACCTGCCTTGTTTTTCTAAATCTTATTGGTTGCAAATCTTCTTTTCTAAAAGCACTGCAAAAATTTTAGAAATAAACACTTTAATTTATTTACAAAATACCCCTTCTCCTTTTATAAATATATAAAACATTTAAGTCGCATACCTTAAATAATTTTATATATTCATCAAAACACTTAGGAAAATTCTACAAGAATTCCGAAAAATCCTTTTTAATATGTTTTCTAACATATATAAATTTCAGACACAAATTATTTATAATTTAACCATAAATTATTTATAACCCAATAAATCATTTTTTGCACTAGAATATTAATATAAAATCCACCTTAATTAAGAAAATTATGAAAATTGAAACCCATCTCTAAAATATCATTTCTGATCTATATCTAAAATCGCAAGGCATTTGGATGTCATTTTAATTGGTTTTTCATATCAAAACATATCATAAAATCTATATGAACAAGCATAAATCATCAACAAGCATATATAAACTTTTAATCCATCCAAAACATTGCATAATCATGCAAACAAGTTTGGATTTTCCTTAAAACCGAAAATCATAAGAAAATGAGATATAGTAATTATTCTCCTTAGCTTTGTGATTTAGGACGTGAGATTTGATCTTGATTAAGTGATTTGATTCTTCCTTTTGAAAATCCTAGCTTTATCTTCTATTGAGATTGCTAATGGTGGCCGACCTTAGACTTAAAATTTTGATAATGAAACGAACGTGTGTTTTGATTCCCTAAGGGTTTAAGGTATAAAAATATTCTTATTCCAACTTTGCCTTTATCTATTTCCTTTATTTTATTTCATGTTATCTCGTTTTGATTTACACATTAACATGACACGAGAACCCTTATTAATCACAAATCTCAATCCCCTAATCAACTTATATTATTTTATTTATTTAGCTAATTAAATTTCCTAAATAATGTTACTAATAAGAAGGGGTGTTACAATTTTTGACAACTAAAACTTAATTTTTGAGTTATAAATTGGAATGAATGAATGGAAGGGAATTAGTTGGTATAGGTGGGTAAATTTAAAAAACCTGGAAATTTTAGAATCTTTTCCAGCTAATTGACTTTGAAAAGTTAATAAGTTTAATAACTCATTTTAATTAATAGTTTTAAAATTAAGGGTTTGGAAACATTTTCTTCCTTGGGAAGTTCGGGGACGAAATTCATTTAAGGAGGGGTGGATGGGGAAAATGTAACGACCCAGAATTCTGGTCATTTGATTTTAAATGTTAAATTAATTTTAAATATTTAAATAAATGGATTTTGGAATTTAATAACTTATAATTCAAATATAGGGAATGAATGTCTACAGGCTTGGTCGGGTGGTGGGGTGATATGCCTCCCAGTGAGAGGTTTTGAGGTTCGAGTCCCACCTAGGAGGAGTGGGAGGAGATACGCCTTTTCACATGAGAGGTTTGAGGTTCATTTCCCACCTCCTGCACCAAGTTAACCGAAAGGTCTGGCTAGCCTGGAATAGCGGTTGTGGTGGGCCAACCGTCTATTCCCTAGGTTTACTGTTTAGGAATCGCATGTCGGTAGTGATTGACCAGGTTTCCCTAGTTCCAAAAAAAAGATATAGGGAATGCTTAAATATTTGAATTATGAAATTGAATGTTAATTAAATGGATTTAATAATTTTATTCAACTCCTATTAATTAATAAATAATATTGGTAAATTTAATTTGTAAATTTATTTGCAAATATAAATAGATAAGATAAATATCGATAATTGGATCGAAAATATAAGACAATATTTGAATCTGTGAAATTAGCCTTTCGGGGCACTGTCTTGGATTTCGACGAAACCAGTTTCATTGGACCGTAATAGTGAATTATAGTATGCAGTCAAATTTCATGGCGCTCAGACGTATCGTTTGGTTTTGTGATTTCGAATGCGTAAAAATTAATTTCGGAAATTTAATATAATAATTGGATTTGAAAAACCATCTTTTGCATATGATCGAATTAGAGCTCGAGACTATTTCCATTGTGTTCGAAACTGGGGTATAGCATATAGAACGCCAGGTGGCACATCTCGTTTGGAGTTCAAGATTTTCGAACATTTAAAGCTAGATATTCTTTAATTTAAATAATATATATACTTCTTAATTCACCATGCTTGCCCATACTTCCATCACGTTGGCCCAAACCCTTTACTTATATGAGCGCGCAAATCAGAAGACAGTTCATTTTTTTTTCAATTTTAAAATCTTGGCCATCATCCAACTGTGGAGTTCATCCACGGCGCTAGGGGCATTTTCTTGCGATGGACTTAACTGAGAAGATGCTCGAGGGGCAAGACGAAGACAATGATCGTTTGGATTAGAGGATGGAGGAGCAAGGCGGCAGCGAGGTCGAGTTAAACGTCGTTGGCCTTATTTGTTCGTTCACCATCATTAGGTGATAGGAAGAGGCCGCTCTGGTGTCGTTAGATGCATGGTGGTTGGGGCGTTCTTCTGGCGAATTGCGGCGGTGCGACATGGACCATGGCGATGGCGGCGTGGGAAAGAAGGTCGTGAAGTGGTTTTTGAATTTAGCAGCCTGGGTTGACTTGCGATGGGGGATTAGTAGTTAAACATTGTAATTATGTTAATTAATTAATTAATTTAGTTAATTAATCGATTAAATGTTCATTAACTCGTAACTTGTTCATACAAGGTCGGATTCGAGCGCGACGAGTTGCATTGTACTTGTATGTACATTATCTTCACGATAGAATTGGTTTGGTTGGATTTGGAGTTTTCTTGGAAGGTATGCTAAAATCGAACACCTATTCGGTTTTAGTCCATAACAGAACATTTCATATAAAACTAAAATCAATGTGAGTTTTACTCACATTAAATTTTACTATATGTAACAACCCGCATATTTTACGATTTTATATTTAAATGTTTATTTAAATATAGCGTTGTTAGTCGGATTTAGGTCCGAAATGTCACTTTCTGCAAACGGTCGAATTAGGACTCGAGACAACTTCCATTGAGTCCGAAATGGCGTTTGCGACTTTTTTTAGTATAAGCTTCGATATGTTTGGAGTGAGTTGAATTTTGCTATTTTCTATATGGGCTTTTGGGTTTGGGTTTCAACCCACTAACCCTACTTATTACTCTAACTCTTTAACTCTTCATCCATTCACTCTCCTAACACTCTAGCTCAGCTGAAAATGGGGGAAGAGAAAAGGAATTAGAAATTCCAAGCCCTAAATTCATTTGCAAACTCCATTTCTTGCTCCAAAATCAAAGAGAAGCTTAGGTAAGCCTTATTTTCACCTTCTCCATCTATCTCTCTCTCCAATTTCAGAAAATTCCTAAACCCTAATTTAGGAAATACTTGTTTTGATCTTAGATTGAAGCTTGTAGAGTAGAAGTGAAGAGTGGTTGATCTTTTCTTTGCATTTGAGCTTCTCATCTTTGTTTTGAGTTAGAAGGTGAGATTTTTGAACTCACATCTAAGCCTGTAGCCTTTGTTGTGGTTGGTTAAGAATTCCTAACATTGATTCCTTGTCCATTTGCTTTTGGATTGAATTGGTTTTATGAAAATTCCAATTTTTAGTGTTTGAAGTTAAATCTTTAAAAATCATAGCTTTGATGTTTGAACACGTTAGTGGAGTGTTTCGGAGGGCCATACAAGGCTGGGTTGTCGCTTGGCATAAATCCTTGGTCGTGGTTGCTCGCTCGTCGCTCCCGTTCCGTGTTATCGAATTTGCCCCAAAGGGGGCTAGGCTGATTATGCTCTGGTAGCAGGTTCAGTCGACTGAACCAGTAGGTCAGTCGACTGAACCAGACCCCAGGAATTTGCCTGGGTCTGTATCAGTCGACTGACCTTCTGGGCCAGTCGACTGACCCTGGCGCAGAAAATTGCGTACCCCTGTGTCAGTCGACTGACACCCTGGGTCAGTCGACTGACCTGAAAACATAAAGTTTCTAGGCACTGGGCCAGTCGACTGACCCTCTGGTTTAGTCGACTGACCTGCTTGTCTTAGCCAAATTGTTTATTTTGCCTTGATTCCAATTTTTTATCGACTCGTGTCGATCCAATCAGTTGTTATCGCATTCTTGACTTTGATGATTCCTTTTTTATTCGTACACGGGTTTTTATAAAGTGATCTTTTTAAATTGTATTAAAAGCTCGTTTCTCCAATTTATAATTTCTATTTAAAACACACACACGATTTTGCACTTCGAGCGAAGAGAGAGGAGAATTAAACGATTAAATAAAACGTGTGCTATGAACACGTGGGTTTATCTTTCCAGTTAATTGCTAATCTATTCGTTTGACCGTTTTGACCTTTGGGTCTGGTTTACCGATGAGATGAGGTGAACTTTGTACTGCTTTGAGTGTGCAATTGATTAACGGTTAGTAAACCGTTTTGTAACGACCCGTAAATTTTAACTGTTTTAATAACGTAATTAGTTGAAATTTTGTGAAATTTTAAACGATAAAATTTTGAAATAAAAATTTGATATTTGGAATGCGTCTAATTAATCATAGCAATTGGTAAATTTTCATCAGATAATTTGAAAGTTTATTTTCTAGTGTAATTTTATTCCAATTTATATCAGTTAAAATTGATAATAATAAAATGTTTTCCAAACCTGAATATTTTTACATAGAAAAATTCTAATTCATCTTCTGACTAAGACGTCATTTTTCGTTTTTCCAAATTTGGACTTCTTTAGCTCCGTCGATCTTATTTTTCTGCGTTTTTGCTGCATTTCCGCTAGTAGAAAATTCGAATTTTTATAATTCAATCATACCACTGATACCTGTATACCGTTTTGATCGTCTCATCGTGCTGATCTCCACAATATGTTTACTTCTGTGTTTTGAAGTCCGGTATGCAGCGGAATCTGTGAAATAGTGATCTGTATCGGTATCGTTGAGCTTTCTGAATTCTTGTGTCTATTCAAATTTTCCAACGGTCACTAGCATTTAAAATAATTTCAGTAATCACCTTTAACCTTTCTCATTCCTTGACTGTTCATTTTTTTTCTATTCCCAAAAATAAATATATTACGTTGGTTTGGATTTTAGTTTCATTTCAGAATAAAATAAAATATGAAAGGCTGTTCTTCTTCTCTTTTGCTCTGTTCATTCTCTTCTTGCTCCTCCTTCCCTTTCTTAGTTCGTTTCCATTAGTCAAATAAAAATATATATGAATATAAAGCAAGCTAACCGTTCCTCCTTTCGGCTCCACCATCTCGCTCGACCCATGCTTCTCCGCTCGTACACCTTAAGCTCGAATCACCTCTTGCCACCGACCTTTCTCACTCCACCATACAGCGCCTCCCGCAACGCATCAAAGCCTGCAACCGAGAAACGCAGCCCCTCTCCACCTTCAGGCAGTCTCTGCCACGCCTCTAGTCGGATCCGCTCGAGCCCTCTTCTATTTCGTCTAGCAATCACCTCGGCCCGAGCCTAGCACCTCCTCCCCTGGTTCGTATCTTTCTCTTTTGTAAACCGATCATTTCAAGCATGCTTTTTAAAGTAACTATATATGTGTAGTATACTTATAATATTTTAAATGTTATATTTTTATGATACGTATATGGTTCAGCTAGGTATTTTCTTGTTATATATTGATTTTAAATCTTATAAAGATGTTTTATATATGCAATTAGTCTGTTGGTTTTACTGTATATGTTAATAATCTGTAAATTTATATATATAATTTGTATGCAAGTTTATATATGCTGTTGGAATTATTTGATATATGTCTTGTTGTATTCTGGTATGTATATTTATGTTTGTTTAAAAAAAATGTTATTATACAAGTTGTCATTATATATATGAATTTATAAGCTATGTGTTGTATTATTAAGTACCGTGTATTATATTATAAAAATAATATATCCATATATTTGTTTATATAAGTTTGCATGAGTTGTGTTTCATGCGTATATGGGAATATGTAAAGACTTTGGTTATATTGAATCTGTAGTATATTTGAAGTTGATAGATATTTTTTTTTTTTAAGTTGTACAAGCTATAATTGCTACTGTATATATATATTGTAATACCAAGTTGGTTCTGTTGACGCATCTGGAATCAAATTATATGTTAGTATATATGCCAGATTAATATATGCTAGTTTATAATAGTTTACTTCATAAAATAAGCTGCAGCTTCTTACATATATATTTATTATATGTTTAAAAGTGTTACAGATCATAAGATCTGTATATATTAATGCCTAAGTTATATTAGCTCTTATTTTGTTTACGGTATATATATTAAAGTATATTCATGTTAGTTATAAATATACAGTGTGTATGTGTACTAGTTTATATCCTTTTGCTTATATATTAGTATATATATTGTGATTTCAAATTATATATATATATATATTAAGTATTGATTCAGAAAAGTGTGTGTATATATATATATATTTTGATGTTTGTTCTTTTTCTTCTTTCTTTTTCAAATCTACCACAAGGATTTATGTTGTTCAGGAATTTGGTTTCCATATATATATATAGATGTTGTTATTTTTTTTATTTAAGTTAAATAATTGATTTGAAAATAAGTATGTATGTTTTAATTTAATATGTGTTTAAAATTTAGAATATGGTTTTATAAATTATAGTATATATAGTTATACAAGTTTACTTATACCAACTTTCTTCATTGATTTAGATTCTGATTCATTTCATCGATTCTATCTACCAGCTTTGATCGTCAAATTCGTGCCTATCTTACCTTGCTTTGGATTCGTAACTCATCGAATTTTTGTTCATCTCTAGCCTCGAAAGGTGAGAAATCACTCATGATTAATGTTCTTATATTTATTAAATTTGATTTCAATTGTAACGACAATTGAAATATGCTGCTGTTAGTTATTTACAATGCTATATATATGCCATTATCTGTATATGTTCACCTGTGACATCTGACACCATTATCTGTTATTTATATTTCTATATATATGTCATCATCTGTATCTATTCACCTGTGACATCTGACACTATTATCTGTTATTATATTGATGATATATGCATGTTATATTATTATCATATATGTTATCACTCTGCAAGTTCCCTGTTAGTATAAAATTCACTATGGGTTGAAATGATACATACCCGAACGATCTGTAGAATAGGGGAAAATCGTTATGGGTTGAAATGATAAACCCAAGCGATTTTCAATTGTATTGAATTTGGGATTACGGGTTGAAATGATATATATATACCCGTATATATTTAAATTACGGATTGAAATGATAAATATCCGTATCACTTGACCATAAGGTAGAAAATTATATACAGACACCGTTGGTCTATATATAAATAATTTGAAATGATTTCTATGGTTTTGAAAAGAAATATATGGTTTTAATAAATATTGATTTTAAAGATTTATTAAAGTTGATATGAATCAATATAAAAAATATGTTTTGAGTATTTATGTAAAATTTATATTTTCAAATATAAAGTTTATAATGTTCAGGTTGAAAGATAAATTTGAAATTGATTTGGAATTCTTAATTATTTAATAATTATACTTAAATAAGTTTGATTTGAAATCTATTAAATTTGAAATTTTAAGATATGTTTTATAACTTGAACTTGATTAAAAAGTGGATTAAATGAATATTTCAAACTTATATTAATTTAAATGGGATATTTTGTTTATATAAATTTGTAAATTGAAGTTGTATTTAGATGTATTGAAATGATTAAAGAAATATCTCAGAAACTAAATGTAATGAAATTAAATTGAGATATAAATGGAATTATCAAATTTAGTTTTTGAAATGTGGAATATTTAAAGCTTTGAAATATATTGAAATTTAATGGTTTATTTTGTGTTTCAAATCTGTATTTGAAATCGTTATAATTCGAAATGATTTATTGAGAATTGAATTGAGTTGAAATTTATGAATTGAGATTGAATTAAATTGAATTTGGAAGTCGAGATAATTTGAATCGATTTGTGAATTTGTGGAAGCTATTTTATTTTATAAAGTATCTTTAAACTATATCTACAACTATTTATATTTTACTTTATAAATTATTTTAATATAAACTATTTTATATAAATCATTTTCAATATATATTATTTTATTATAAACTATTTTAACTTATAACTATTTTATATAAACTATTTTTATTTTATAAACTATTTTATTATATACACAAATTTTAATATCTAAACTGTTTAAGAGGAAAGGGTTATGAATTCCAAAATGTTATGATTTCAAACTAGTTTCAAAGTGTTATGAATTTCAAGGTTTTGATCTCCAGAGTGTTTTGTTTTTAAAAGACTTACGATTTCGAAAGTGATATAACTTTGGAAAGTGATATGATTTTGGAAATGGATTTATTTGAAGTAAAATTGATATCGTATGGATATGGTTTTGAAATGGCAATGATATTTGGGTTTTGAAATATAAACTATTTTGAAAGTTTATTAAATGACCAATCGGTGTAATAATTACGTAGTTATTGAAGAGTCCGGGATCGGTTAGGGACATACTCTCTGTCCAAACCGAAAACCACTTTAATAACTATTATACGCGGAGTGTGATCCAGAATGAAGTGGTTGGAATAATGACGTTGCTGGATTTGAAGAAAGAGAACGATAATGGATAGCCTTGACACTTGTGTCAAATTGGAAATGACTTAAACAGGAGCCGTGCCAGGCCAGTGAGGTTAGCTACCTCTAGCAGACACACTTCTTCGTAAACTACTCATTACTTGTTTTTGATTGGTGCGCACCCTTGATTTGGGAGTGTTGTTTCGCGGTGTTGCGATCGCTACGGCGATGCGTTCTCACCAGTCCGGATTAGGCAAATGGTAGTTTCACTACCTTGGGTATTGCCTCATGTGCCTTGTCATACTTGTATCCCTATACGCGACCACTACGATTTGTTTTGTGTTATACCTATGGAGTACTCCCTGATAGCCCACCAGTTTACGGTGGAGTTTATAGTGCTGTATAGACTATGATGCTTATATAAAATATGTTAAGGGGGATAATGGTAATGCCTTAACACTATTTTGATACTTTATATTACTGATAGGCATTATCTACTTAGCGTACACTACTACATAGTAGATAGTTTAATGGATCCTTAGAGGATGGTTATCCCAAACATCCTTTGAGTTACTTGTATTTCAGTCGTTATTTCACTTGAGTTGGATTTATTGATATAAGAATGTTAATCCTGACTCGAGTGTTTTGTGTTTTCTTTACGCTCGGGTCAGACTGAGTGTACCAGTATTCGAGACTCACCTTTGGAGTTGGAGCTTCGCTGGGAGATCCAGCTATCTATCCAGCTTTCAGCTATTCAGTTGATTCCAGTAATGTATTCTAATCTTGTATTTGACTATTGTATTGAGACATCTATATATTCGAGACTTCTGTTGTATCTTGTTTAACTTTGTTATATATATATATAGTAGCTTCATGAACTACTATTTTTTTGATTCCGCTGCATTGTTGTTATATTACTCTGTGTCTGTGATCTGTGATTATTTTATTTACTGTATATGCCGAGTTTTGCTAATTTAAATTAACAATCTATTGTTTTGAATTATTCAAGTCCGACATGTGTGGATTTATTGTCGATTTGAATGGTCCAAAATACTGGGTCGTTACAGTTGGTATCAGAGCTCTGGTTTTAGGCAAAACTCGGCATATAGAGTAAATTCAATTACAAAATCACGTTCGTTCGAGCTTGAATTCCTTCTTCTTTGACTCGGTTTCTTTGAATTTTAGAACGTTCTCTTCAATTCCAAAGTCCATTCGTGTCTCCCCTATTTGTGTCTTTTTAATTCTGTAGTATCCCATAACTCCACTTCGAATGATCTCTATAATAAATCGGCGGTCTCGCCAATATCTGAATAATTTTTAAAAGAGTGAAACTCCTGTACAACCAGCATTGATTCACCGAAGATTTCTGTATCCTCGGTTTACGATGTTGTTAACTTTTGCTATACCCGAATTCTATCTCTGGTGATCAAATGTCGATTTGTCGCAGAATTCTACATCGAATTTATTCTTGGAATCACGGTTGACCCGGTTAAGGTTACCCGCGATTTATATAAGTTTGTCCATCTTCTGTTTGAAAACTCAATTATCTTATCTCCCTATCGGGTCTACCTTTTAGTTGAATTCTTTTAGTTAGAGTTTCTCTAATCTGAATCTCTATCTTTGTTTTGAAATCCATTCGAGGATATCCGAGTGAGGGAATGTATTTGTAATTAATATAAAATATTTTATGTTTATAGTGTGTTGTTTGAGTTGTTGATGTTGGTTTGGATTTTCGATCGATTCGTCTGATCAACGCTATCGATAGGATTTCCAAAACACTTGAACAGAGCAAACTGACACAATATTGATTTCAAATTTGGTAAATGAAATAATTTTGTATGATTATATTATAAATATATAGGTAAAATTTTCTGGAATAAAAAAAAGAGAGGTTAATTAAATTGGTTGTTTGAAATGATAATATTTGATTATCATTTATTGTTCTAAATGAATTTATAAACATGGTTTATAAATTGATTTGGAATTGAAATGAATTTAAATCAGAAATTTGAGAATTTAATTTTCGATGATTTCAAACTTTGGTTTTAAAGTTTTGAATGTGGATAATATAAAGTATTTTCGAATATAAATGATTTTCAAAGGATTTTAAAATGTTTAAATCAGTACTTTTCTCTTTTGTCGCTGGAAAATAATTTCGGTGATGACGACCACATCATCGACATTCATTTTCGAGTTTTGAAGTAAAGAGACCATTCAGTAGCTTTGCTACACTTTTGTTTTGGAAATTGAATTTGATTTGAATTTCTATGGTATGACCTGATTTATCATATATATATATATATATAAATTAATTTTGATCTGATATATACTATATATATTTATCTCAAAATTGTTTGAAGTAAATCAAAATTTAAATTCTTAAGTTTATGATTTAAAGATGATTTCAATTATAAACTGAAGTCAAAAATTTTGGATAAATATTTAAACTTAAAATAATTGAATTTGAAAATTTTATTTGTATAGTACTAAATTGCATTTCAATAAAACTTAGCTAAATTATTCAGAAGTTAAAATGTAATTGGATAATATACAATATAAAATGATTTTATAAATAAAATTTGAGTGTTATAATAAATGTTATACACTAGATTTAAATAAATAAAAAAATGCTAATAAAGATGATAGAATAATAAGTTAATGGAATGAGATGAATATAATAAAATTTTGTTCTGAAAGAATTAACAAATTGAAATTAGATCAACTTATGGAAATACCTTAAATTTAAACCAATTATTGAATATAAATTAATTTAAATTGAAATTTATATGGTTTAAATTAATTTGTATGGTTTAAATATATGTAATAAGATATATTAAGTGGAATAAACTAAATAATAATTTGGAATAAAAGAATTAAATTTGTTGAATAAAATATGAGTACAATAAATGATTATACAAATTGATGATCTAGAAATTGTTAGTTGAGGATGACTAGATAATAAGATAATGAATTTAGAAAGAGATAGATTGATTTAACTTAAGTGAACTCAAAGGGATTTAACCAAATTGTTAAATATTAATTAATTTAAATTGAAATTTATATGGTTTAAATTAATTGTTTTACTGGTATTCCAATCTATTTTCTTTTTGGTTGTTTCTATTCTCCTACCTCCTTCCTTTTCGGGGACGAAAAGTTTTGAGTGTGGGAGAGTGTAACGACCCGTAAATTTTAACTCTTTTAATAACGTAATTAGTTGAAATTTTGTGAAATTTTAAACGATAAATTTTGAAATAAAAATTTAATATTTGGAATGCGTCTAATTAATCATAGTAATTGGTAAATTTTCATCAGATAATTTAAAAGTTTATTTTCTAGTGTAATTTTATTCCAATTTATATCAATTAAAATTGATGATAATAAAATGTTTTCCAAACCTGAATATTTTTACATAGAAAAATTCTAATCCATCTTCTGACTAAGACGTCATTTTTTGTTTTTCCAAATTCGGAGTTCTTTAGCTCCGTCGATCTTATTTTTTTGCGTTTTTGCTGCATTTCCGCTAGTAGAAAATTCGAATTTTTATAATTCAATCGTACCACTGATACCTATATACCGTTTTGATCGTCTCATCGTGCTGATCTCCACGATATATTTACTTCTATGTTTTGAATTCCGGTATGCACCAGAATATGTGAAATAGTGATCCGTATCGGTATCGTTGAGCTTTCTGAATTCTTGTGTCTATTCAAATTTTCCAACGGTCACTAGCATTTAAAATAATTTCAGTAATCACCTTTAACCTTTCTCATTCCTTGACTGTTCATTTTTTTTCTATTCCCAAAAATAAATATATTACATTGGTTTGGATTTTAGTTTCATTTCAGAATAAAATAAAATATGAAAGGCTATTCTTCTTCTCTTTTGCTCTGTTCATTCTCTTCTTGCTCCTCCTTCCCTTTCTTAGTTCGTTTCCATCAGTCAAATAAAAATATATATGAATATAAAGCAAGCTAACTATTCCTCCTTTCGGCTCCACCATCTCGCCCGACCCATGCTTCTCCGCTCGTACACCTTAAGCTCGAATCACCTCTTGCCACCGACCTTTCTCACTCCACTATACAGCGCCTCCCGCAACGCATCAAAGCCTGCAACCGAGAAACGCAGCCCCTCTCCACCTTCAGACAGTCTCTGCCACGCCTTTAGTCAGATCCGCTCGAGCCCTCTTCTATTTCGTCTAGCAATCAACTCGGCCCGAGCCTAGCACCTCCTCCCTTGGTTCGTATCTTTCTCTTTTGTAAACCGATCATTTCAAGCATGCTTTTTAAAGTAAATATATATGTGTAGTATACTTATAATATTTTAAATGATATATTTTTATGATACGTATATGGTTCAGCTAGGTATTTTCTTGTTATATATTGATTTTAAATCTTATAAAGATGTTTTATATATGCAATTAGTCTGTTGGTTTTACTGTATATGTTAATAATCTGTAAATTTATATATATAATTTGTACGCAAGTTTATATATGCTGTTGGAATTATTTGATATATGTCTTGTTGTATTCTGGTATGTATATTTCTGTTTGTTTAAAAAAAATGTTATTATACAAGTTGTCATTATATATATGGATTTATAAGCTATGTGCTGTATTATTAAGTACCGTGTATTATATTATAAAAATAATATATCCATATATTTGTTTATATAAGTTTGCATGAGTTGTTTTTCATGCGTATATGGGAATATGTAAAGGCCTTGGTTATATTGAATCTGTAGTATATTTGAAGTTGATAGATATATATATTTTTTAAGTTGTACAAGCTATAATTGCTACTGTATATATATTGTCAGTGTATATATATATATATATAATACCAAGTTGGTTCTGTTGACGCATCTGGAATCAAATTAAATGTTAGTATATATGCCAGATTAATATATGCTAGTTTATAATAGTTTACTTCATAAAATAAGCTGCAGCTTCTTACATATATATATTTATTATATGTTTAAAAGTGTTACATATCATAAGATCTGTATATATTAATGCCTAAGTTATATTAGCTCTTATTTTGTTTACGGTATATATATTAAAGTATATTCATGTTAGTTATAAATATACAGTGTGTATGTGTACTAGTTTATATCCTTTTGCTTATATATTAGTATATATATTGTGATTTCAAATTATATATATATATATTAAGTATTGATTCAGAAAAGTGTGTATATATATATATTTTGATGTTTGTTCTTTTTCTTCTTTCTTTTTCAAATCTACCACAAGGATTTATGTTGTTCAGGAATTTGGTTTCCATATATATATAGATGTTGTTATTTTTTTTATTTAAGTTAAATTATTGATTTGAAAATAAATATGTATGTTTTAATTTAATATGTGTTTAAAATTTAGAATATGGTTTTATAAATTATAGTATATATAGTTATACAAGTTTACTTATACTAATTTTCTTCATTAAATTAGATTCTGATTCATTTCATCGATTCTATCTACCAGCTTTGATCGTCAAATTCGTGCCCATCTTACCTTGCTTTGGATTCGTAACTCATCGAATTTTTGTTCATCTCTAGCCTCAGAAGGTGAGCAATCACTCACGATTAATGTTCTTATATTTATTAAATTTGATTTCAATTGAAACGACAATTGAAATATGCTACTGTTAGTTATTTACAATGCTATATATATGCCATTATCTGTATATGTTCACCTGTGACATCTGACACCATTATATGTTATTTATATTTCTATTTATATGTCATCATCTGTATTTGTTCACCTGTGACATCTGACACCATTATCTGTTATTATATTGATGATATATGCATGTTATATTATTATCATATCTGTTATCACTCTGCAAGTTCCCTGTTAGTATAAAATTCACTATGGGTTGAAATGATACATACCCGAACGATCTGTAGAATAGGAGAAAATCGTTATGGGTTGAAATGATAAACCCAAGCGATTTTCAATTGTATTGAATTTGGGATTACGGGTTGAAATGATATATATATACCCGTATATATTTAAATTACGGATTGAAATGATAAATATCCGTATCACTTGACCATCAGGTAGAAAATTATATACAGACACCGTTGGTCTATATATAAATAATTTGAAATGATTTCTATGGTTTTGAAAAGAAATATATGGTTTTAATAAATATTGATTTTAAAGATTTATTAAAGTTGATTTGAATCAATATAAAAATATGTTTTGATTATTTATGTAAAATTTATATTTTCAAATATAAAGTTTATAATGTTCAGGTTGAAAGATAAATTTGAAATTGATTTGGAATTCTTAATTATTTAATATTTATACTTAAATAAGTTTGATTTGAAATCTTTAAATTTGAAATTTTAAGATATGTTTTATAACTTGAACTTGATTAAAAAGTGGCTTAAATGAATATTTCAAACTTATATAAATTTAAATGGGATATTTTGTTTATATAAATTTGTAAATTGAAGTTGTATTTAGATGTATTGAAATGATTAAAGAAATATCTCAGAAACTAAATGTAATGAAATTAAATTGAGATATAAATGGAATTATCAAATTTAGTTTTTGAAATGTGGAATATTTAAAGCTTTGAAATATATTGAAACTTAATGGTTTATTTTGTGTTTCAAATCTGTATTTGAAATCGTTATAATTCGAAATGATTTATTGAGAATTGAATTGAGTTGAAATTTATGAATTGAGATTGAATTAAGTTGAATTTGGAAGTCGAGATAATTTGAATCGATTTGTGAATTTGTGGAAGCTATTTTATTTTATAAAGTATCTTTAAACTATATCTACAACTATTTATATTTTACTTTATAAATTATTTTAATATAAACTATTTTATACAAATCATTTTCAATATATATTATTTTATTATATACTATTTTAACTTATAACTATTTTATATACACTATTTTTATTTTATAAACTATTTTATTATATACACAAATTTTAATATCTAAACTGTTTAAGAGGAAAGGGTTATGAATTCCAAAATGTTATGATTTCAAACTATAGTTTCAAACTGTTATGAATTTCAAGGTTTTGATCTCCAGAGTGTTTTGATTTTTAAAAGACTTACGATTTTGAAAGTGATATAACTTTGGAAAGTGATATGATTTTGGAAATGGATTTATTTGAAGTAAAATTGATATCGTATGGATATGGTTTTGAAATGGCAATGATATTTGGGTTTTGAAATATAAACTATTTTGAAAGTTTATTAAATGACCAATCGGTGTAATAATTACGTAGTTATTGAAGAGTCCGGGATCGGTTAGGGACATACTCTCTGTCCAAACCGAAAACCACTTTAATAACTATTATACGCGGAGTGTGATCCAGAATGAAGTGGTTGGAATGATGACGTTGCTGGATTTGAAGAAAGAGAACGATAATGGATAGCCTTGACACTTGTGTCAAATTGGAAATGACTTAAACAGGAGCCGTGCCAGGCCAGTGAGGTTAGCTACCTCTAGCGGACACACTTCTTCGTAAACTACTCATTACTTGTTTTTGATTGGTGCGCACCCTTGATTTGGGAGTGTTCTTTCGCGTTGTTGCGATCGCTGCGGCGATGCTTTCTCACCAGTCCGGATCAGGCAAATGGTAGTTTCACTACCTTGGGTATTGCCTCATGTGCCTTGTCATACTTGTATCCCTATACGCGACCACTATGATTTGTTTTGTGTTATACCTATGGAGTACTCCCTGATAGCCCACCAGTTTACGGTGGAGTTTACAGTGCTGTATAGATTATGATGCTTATATAAAATGTGTTAAGGGGGATAATGGTAACGCCTTAACACCACTTTGATACTTTATATTACTGATAGGCATTATCTACTTAGCGTACACTACTACATAGTAGATAGTTTAATGGATCCTTAGAGGATGGTTATCCCAAACACCCTTTGAGTTACTTGTATTTCAGTCGTTATTTCACTTGAGTTGGATTTATTGATATAAGAATGTTAATCCTGACTCGAGTGTTTTGTGTTTTCTTTACGCTCGGGTCAGACTGAGTGTACTAGTATTCGAGACTCACCTTTGGAGTTGGAGCTTCGCTTGGAGATCCAGCTATCTATCCAGCTTTCAGATATTCAGTTGATTCCAGTAATGTATTTTGATCTTGTATTTGACTATTGTATTGAGACATCTATATATTCGAGACTTCTGTTGTATCTTGTTTAACTCTGTTATATATATAGTAGCTTCATGAACTACTATTCTTTTGTTTCCCCTGCATTGTTGTTATATTACTCTGTGTTTGTGATCTTTGATTATTTTATTTACTGTATATGCTGAGTTTTGCCAATTTAAATTAACAATCTATTGTTTTGAATTATTCAAGTTCGACATGTGTGGATTTATTGTCGACTTGAATGGTCCAAAATACTGGGTCGTTACACATTTAGTGCGAACCTGTGGTATGGGACTCACGTTAACATTTTTCGGGTTCCTTTTTGAGAGTTGTGACACATTCTGCCAGTTAGTGGTGTCCAGTACTGGGCCTTCGGACCTTCTCCACTACGGTTTGTTGCCCTATAGTATCACTTTTGGAGTTGGTCCATCGTCACCGCTCGAGTGATATTGGGTTTGTTGCCTTCTGGTATGTTGCCTTCGGGCTTGTACCTTCGGGTTTGTGCCTTCAGGTTTGTTGCCCTATAGTATCACTTTTGGAGTTGGTCATTCATCACCGCTCGAGTGATATTTGGGTTTGTTGCCTTCAGGTTTGTGGATCCTTGTTATACAGTACTGAGCTTGAGCATCTTTTATTTCTTTGACAATTATATTTCCCTAGTGTATCGCCTTTCAGGGTAGGTTCTTTGAACCACACGATATATAGCGATTACGTTGTGGAAACTTGTGTTACCTTTATTGGTATTTGTTATTTGCCTTTTGGCTTGTTTTGGGATATGATATCCTTTGTTTATTTTAGTTGCCTATGATATGAGGCTTGTTATGATTCATCTTTTGTTAGATTATTTGGTTATCTCTTTTGGAGATATTTGTGGTACTTTATGACTTTGTATGTTCATTATCATTTAGTATATCTAACTGATTTGTTTAGCTAGACTGACCCGTGTATTTTATACTCGGGTCAGACCGAGATGTTTCAGGTTAGGTACATTGGACTTAGCCTATTTTGCTTCCGCATGGACTATTCCGCTAACTCCTTTTTGTTATAGCTTTTTGTGTAGTCCTTTTTGGCTGTAACTCTGATATGTATTTTTTTGACTCGCCTTTATATTGTGGTCTGCTTTACCACTTGTCGAGTATCATTTTGTAAACTCTGTAATGTATCTGTATATGTGTAAATGTATGTGATGATCCACTGTTCTATGATGTGTATTACATTTGAGTTGTTATATTTTATTCTGATAGATCCTTCAGCCACCTATGGCTTTGTATTAAGTATTTATTGGATATGTCGATCCATTTAAGTAAGAAGTGGCAATTGTCGGCGTATTCAATAGATAATTAAGACAAGGTTATAGATGGTCGCTCCTATCCAGCTCTATTCTCCGTATTAGCAAACGGTGTTACCTAGTAATACTCTTTGCTAATGTGGGTCTCGGAGTGGGGCGTCACAGCTTGTATTAGAGCTGAGTTCAGAAAAAAATATGATAAACATAGAACAGAGACACATATTACGGTACATCAAAGGGTAGTACGAATGTTACCAATCTTTGAATCATCGTGCCTTTATTCTTTCCGTGCCTTGGGGTAGATAGAATTTTGGGAATATGTCTAGGAATGCATTTTTATTCCGTAGTATTCCATATTTGAATTAATGATATCTACCTTGTGAATAATCTTTATCTTATCTTATCTTTCAAGTAATGGACGGAAGAGGCAGAGGACGACGCTCGGATGCTGGGCAATCTAGCGGCTCGCATCCGGACGGCGTTTACATGTCTGCCGATCAGTTTTTGGAGTTGTTTAGGAGCACTCAGCCTCCAGCTCCTATTCGTGCATCTCCTCTACGCAAGTCTGCCTTTGCACGCCTATGCAGTGATTTTTCTCATCTTAGTGGAAAGCCATTCAAAGGCTCCGAGTCTGTTCTTGAGGTCCAAGCTTGGATTCGCACATGTGAGCGTATCTTCTCTCGCATGGATCTTTCTGACCACGATCGAGTTCTTGTAACTTCTAGCTTATTGCAAGAGCGTGCCCTTGATTGGTACGAGCTTCTTGTAGCCGAACTTGATGAGTCTGTTCTTTCTTGGACTCAGTTCCGGGAGCGATTAGAACTCAAATTCGTTCCTGAATCTGAGAAAGTTTTATTAGCCCGTCGCTTCCTTGAGTTGAAGCAAGGGAAGTCCTCCGTCTCTGAGTATGTTGCATCATTCGAGGCCTTATCCAAGTATGGTCTTGAATTCATTAGCACTTCTTATAAGAAGAATATGAAGTTTGTCTCTGGTCTTAAGAAATATCTTAAGAAATCTTTATTGCTTCAGCTTAAACTTTCTTTTGAGGAGTTGGTTGACTCGGCACTTCATCTCGAAGCCATCGAGAAGGAGTGTGATAGTGGTGATGATGTTGAGGTTCGCAAGAACCCTAATAAGAAGAAGTTTCCATTTCATAAGCAGGGATTTCTCCCTTCCAAGAAGAAAAAGCCTGTTGAATCTGGTTCTAACTCTCAATCTGCTGGAACACCTTCCATTCGGAAGTGTTTCAATTGTGGTTCTCCTGATCATATGATTCGAGCTTGTACTAAGCCTCTCTTCTGCCGTTATTGCAAGAAGGAAGGTCATCATGTTTCCTCCTGCCCTACTGTTCCTAATGCCAAGTCTGGCAAGTTTTATGTTGCTAAGGCTTCTAGAGGTTCTTCTCAGCCCAGAGGTATATCTCCATCTATTTTGGAAAGTTCTATTTTATTTCATGACCGTAGTATTCGAGTTCTTTTCGATACGGGAGCTTCGCATTCTTTCATACTAAAAAAGCTCGTCGATGATTTGTCTTTGGATGTTTCGTGTATGGTTACTTCATTGAGGATTGCGAATCCTATTGGGGGATCCGCAACCCTTAGCATGCTTTGTGATGATGTTGAGATTGTTTTATGTGGCTTTTCTTTTCTTGCGAATCTGCATGTTATTTCTTATTTGGGATTTGATATGATTTTGGGTATGGACTGGCTAGTGAGATACGATGCCAGGATTATTTGTTCTGAAAGAATTTTATATCTTCGACATCCAGATTCGTCTACTCAGCTATCACTTGTTCTTCGGAATGTGGATAATTCCAAAATGGCTTTATACTCTCTTGACTCACGAGATGATGATGATATATCTCGTATTCCTATTGTTTGTGACTTCTCTGATGTTTTTGAGCCGGTTTCGGGTTTGCCACCTAAGCGGGCGATCGAGTTCCGCATTGATCTCATTCCAGGCGTGCAGCCAGTTGGCTGTCCTCCCATGAGGATGTCTACAAAATAAAATGAGGAACTCAAGAAGTAGCTTTTAGAGCTTGAGTCCAAACAGTTGATTCAGTCCAGTTTTTCACCGTAGGGTGCCGCGGTCGTCTTCGTGAAGAAGTCCGATGGAACTCTAAGGCTCTGCATCGACTATTGCGAGGTTAACGAGTTGAAAATCAAGAATAGGTATCCATTGCCAAGGATCGATGATATGTTTGATCTATTCAGTGGCGCTAAGGTCTTCTCTCAGCTTGACCTTGCCACTAGTTTTCATCAGCTCCGAGTCGCGGAAGATAGCATACCTCTTACAGCTTTCGCACTCGTTATGGTTCTTTTAAGTGGCTCGTTATGCCGTTCGGTTTGACGAACGCCCCCGCTTTCTTTGTTGATCTTATGAATCGAGTATTCCGGGAATATCTCGATAAGTTCGTCCTTGTGTTCATTGACGACATTCTTGTTTATTCTAAGTCTGAAGCCGAGCATACTAATCACTTGAGAATTGTCTTGAGTACTCTTCGTCACCATCAGCTTAAAGCCAAATTCTCCAAGTGCCATTTTTGGGAGAATAAGGTTAAGTTCTTAGGCCATGTTGTATCTTCCGACCGCATTTCGGTCGATCCCTCAAAGATTGAAGCTATCCAGAATTGGAAGAGGCCTGAGAATGTTCATGAGATTCGTAGTTTCCTTGGATTGGCGGATTATTAACGTAGGTTCATTAAGGATTTTTCCTGTGTTGTGCTTCCTCTCACCAGCCTTACTTGGAAAGGCATTCGTTATATTTGGTTCGATAAGTGTGAAGCTTCCTTTCAGACATTAAAGGAACTTCTCACTAATGCTCCTATTCTCATGGTTCCTGAGGGGAATCATGATCTTATTGTCTACACCGATGCTTGTCGTAGTGGTCTCGGTGCCGTGCTTATGCAGAAGGATCGGGTAGTTGCTTATGCTTCTAGGAAACTGACCTGAATGAAGTTCGCTATGCCACTCATGATCTTGAGTTAGCCGCCATTGTCTTCGCTTTGAAGATTTGGCGACACTATTTATTAGGCGAGCGCTTCATTCTCTATACCAATCATAAATCCTTGAAGTATTTGTTCACTCAGAAGGAACTCAATATGAGGTAACAACGTTGGCTTGAGTTTCTTGCCTCCTATGACTTTGATATCCAATATACCCCTGGTAAGGGTAATCGTGTTGCTGATGCGCTTTATCACAGACATTCGGCTGTCGTTTCTATGATGCTTGCCGAATGGGATATTCTTGAGACTCTATCTTTTTGTGATATTCGTGATCGAGCTCCATCCTCTGATTCTCCGATAGTATTATTCAGTTTGGAAGCTCGACCCTCTCTATTGGATCGTATTGCCAAAGCTCAGCGGTGTGATCCTGATCTTGTGCATCTTATTCAGCTTTGTGAGACTGAATCCCGTGATGAGGCGTTGCGGGATTTCAACATTGATTTTCATGGGTGTCTTTGCAAAAAGAACCGTCTTGTTGTGCCTTCTGATTCTGCACATAGGCATGACATTATTGATGACTGTCATCGTTCTAAGTATACCATTCATCCTGGCAGTAGTAAGATGTATGCCGATATGCGTTGCCTTTATTATTGGGAAGGCATGAAGCGCGATGTAGCGAGTTATGTGAGTAATTGCATGACTTGTCAACGTATTAAAGCCAAACATTAGCGCCCTTCTGGTCTCATTCAGCCTCCAGAGATTCCATTATGGAAATGGGATCAGATTTCGTTGGATTTCATTGATGGCCTACCTCGTACGAGATCGGGCCATTCTAGCATTTGGGTTATTGTTGATCACCTCACCAAATCAGCTCATTTTATTCCTATTAAATCTAATAGGACTGCTTCTCTTTTGGCTAAGTTATATATCAAGGAAATCATGAGACTTCACGGTGTTCCTAGTTCGATTGTGAGTGACCATGATCCTTTATTCACAAGTCATTTCTGGCAGAGTCTTCAACAAGCTTTGGGAACAAAGCTTAATTTCAGCACAGCTTATCATCCACAGTCTGATGGACAGACTGAATGGGTGAATCGTATCTTGGAAGATCTCCTCCGTATTTGTATTCTTGATTTTGGAGGTAGTTGGGAGGATCATCTACCCCTTGTAGAGTTCTCCCACAATAATAGTTTTCAGTCCAGTATCGGTATGGCTCCTTTCGAAGCCTTATACGAAAGGCCATGTCGATCACCTCCTTGTTGGTTGGAATCTGGGGAGAAGCTTATTCTCGGCCCGGAGTTTGTTCATGATTCTTCTGAGAAGATTGATCTTATTCGTTAGAGAATGAAAGAGGCACAGAGCCGCCAGAAATCCTACACGGATAACCGTAGGAAGCCTCTCGAGTTCTCGGTTGATGATCTCGTCTTTATTCGTGTTTCTCCTTTGAAAGGGGTTATACGCTTCAGTATGACAGGGAAATTGGCTCCTCGCTTTGTAGGACCATTTCCTATTACTGAACGTATTGGCCCTGTGGCTTATAGAGTTTCACTTCCAGCTCATCTATCTGGTGTTCACGACGTGTTTCACGTCTCTCAGCTTCGGAAGTGTATTCGAGAATCGGATTATGTTATTGACTCACCTGATTTGCAAGGGCTTGAGATCTCACCAGACTTATCTATTGTACAACAGCCTGTTCGCGTACTTGCCTCGGAGGTGAGACACCTTCGAAACAAGGACGTGCCGCTCATTAAAGTTCAATGGTCCGCTAATCCCAATGATTGTACTTGGAAACCAGGGAGTTTATCGAGCGATCCTATCCGGGTTTTCTATCGTTGCTTAGCAATGGTGAGAATATCTTTTCATCTCAAGCTTAGTTTCTTTCCTTTTTGGGTGATGTAAGTATGTAGTTGTTGCAAATTCTCCTCTAGGAATTGCGCGGACGCAATTTTGTTAAGAGGGAGAGATCTGTAACAACCCGCATATTTACGCTTTTATATTTAAATGTTTATTTAAATATAGCGTTGTTAGTTGGATTTAGGTCCGAAATGTCACTTTCTGCAAACGGTCGAATTAGGACTCGGGACCACTTCCATTGAGTCTGAAATGGCGTTTGCGACTTTTTTTAGTATAATCTTCGATATGTTTGGAGTGAGTTGAATTTTGCTATTTTCTATTTGGGCTTTTGGGTTTGGGTTTCAGCCCACTAACCCTACTTATTACTCTAACTCTTTAACTCTTCATCCATTCACTCTCCTAACACTCTAGCTCAGCTGAAAATGGGAGAAGAGAAAAGGAATTAGAAATTCCAAGCCCAAGATTCATTTGCAAACTCCATTTCTTTCTCCAAATGAAAGAGAAGCTTAGGTAAGCCTTCTTTTCACCTTCTCCATCTATCTCTCTCTCTCCAATTTCAGAAAATTCCTAAACCCTAATTTAGGAAATACTTGTTTTGATCTTAGATTGAAGCTTGTAGAGTAGAAGTGAAGAGTGGTTGATCTTTTCTTTACATTTGAGCTTCTCATCTTTGTTTTGAGTTAAAAGGTGAGATTTTTGAACTCATATCTAAGCCTATAGCCTTTGTTGTGGTTGGGTTAGAATTCCTTACATCGATTCCTTGTCCATTTGCTTTTGGATTGAATTGGTTTTATGAAAATTCCAATTTTTAGTGTTTGAAGTTAAATCTTTAAAAATCATAGCTTTGATGTTTGAACACGTTAGTGGAGTGTTTCGGAGGGCCATACAAGGCTGGGTTGTCGCTTGGCGTAAATCCTTGGCCGTGGTTGCTCGCTCGTCGCTCCCATTCCGTGTTATCGAATTTGCCCCAAAGGGGGCTAGGCTGATTCTGCTCTGGTAGCAGGTTCAGTCGACTGAACCAGTAGGTCAGTCGACTGAACCAGACCCCAGGAATTTGCCTGGGTCTGTATCAGTCGACTGACCTTCTGGGCCAGTCGACTGAACCTAGGGCAGAAAATTGCGTACCCCTGTGTCAGTCGACTGACACCCTGGGTCAGTCGACTGACCTGGAAACATAAAGTTTCCAGGCACTGGGCCAGTCGACTGACCCTCTGGTTTAGTCGACTGACCTGCTTGTCTTAGCCAAATTGTTTATTTTGCCTTGATTCCAATTTTTTATCGACTCGTGTCGATCCAATCAGTTGTTATCGCATTCTTGACTTTGATGATTCCTTTTTGATTCGTACACAGGTTTTTATAAAGTGATCTTTTTAAATTGTATTAAAAGCTCGTTTCTCCAATTTATAATTTCTATTTAAAACACACAAACGATTTTGCACTTCGAGCGAAGAGGGAGGAGAATTAAATGATTAAATAAAACGCGTGCTATGAACACGTGGGTTTATCTTTCCAGTTAATTCCTAATCTATTCGTTTGACCGTTTTGACCTTTGGGTCTGGTTTACCGATGAAATGAGGTGAACTTTTTATTGCTTTGAGTGTGAAATTGATTAACGGTTAGTAAACCGTTTAGTGCGAACGTGTGGTATGAGACTCACGTTAACATTTTTCAGGTTCCTTTCTGAGAGTTGTGACACATTCTGCCAGTTAGTGGTGTCCAGTACTGGGCCTTCGGACCTTCGCCACTATGGTTTGTTGCCCTATAGTATCACTTTTGGAGTTGGTCCATTGTCACCGCTCGAGTGATATTGGGTTTGTTGCCTTCGGGTATGTTGCCTTCGAGCTTGTACCTTCGGGTTTGTGCCTTCGGGTTTGTTGCCCTATAGTATCACTTTTGGAGTTGGTCATTCGTCACCGCTCGAGTGATATTTGGGTTTGTTGCCTTCGGGTTTGTGGATCCTTGTTATACAGTACTGAGCTCGAGCATCTTTTGTTTCTTTGACAATTATATTTCCCTAGTGTATCGCCTTTCGAGGTAGGTTCTTTGAACCACACGATATATAGCGTTTACCTTGTGGAAACTTGTGTTACCTTTATTGGTATTTGTTATTTGCCTTTTGGCTTGTTTTGGGATATGATATCCTTTGTTTATTTTAGTTGCCTATGATATGAGGCTTGTTATGATTCATCTTTTGTTAGATTATTTGGTTATCTCTTTTGGAGATATTTGTGGTACTTTATGACTTTGTATGTTCATTATCATTTAGTATATCTAACTGATTTGTTTAGCTAGACTGACCCGTGTATTTTATACTCGGGTCAGACCGAGATGTTTCAGGTTAGGTACATTGGACTTAGCCTATTTTGCTTCCGCATGGACTATTCCGCTAGCTCCTTTTTGTTATAGCTTTTTGTGTAGTCAGTTTTGGCTGTAACTCTGATATGTATTCTTTTGACTCGCCTTTATATTGTGGTCTGCTTTACCACTTGTCGAGTATCATTTTGTAAACTCTGTAATGTATCTGTATATGTGTAAATGTATGTGATGATTCACTGTTCTGTGATGTGTATTACATTTGAGTTGTTATATCTTATTCTGATAGATCCTTCAGCCACCTATGGCTTTGTATTAAGTATTTATTGGATATGTCGATCCATTTAAGTAAGAAGTGGCAATTGTCGGCGTATTCAATAGATAATTAAGACAAGGTTATAGATGGTTGCTCCTATCCAGCTCTATTCTCTGTATTAGCAGACGGTGTTACCTAGTAATACTCTTTGCTAATGTGGGTCTCGGAGTGGGGCGTCACACTATATCATATTTATGATGCTATAAATTATTATTGATTACTTGGATGTTAGTTAAATTGTTTGATTTATTATTTGGTTGAATTTCTGTTTGGAAAATGGATGACATATTAATTTGATTGTTATGAACCCATTTGATTATATATATTATTCGTAGCCATTGTTTTGTAGGGAAAATTTGTAGAGAGACCCCGAGGGTTTTCTTGCCAATAATTATTTATTTACATCCTTATGTTGTTATATTGATGGTTAATTGAAATAAAATCTTGATATTCCATTTAATTTGTTAAGTGTCGTTTTAGCGATTTTGCTATATCGTCATTTATTAATTTTCATCCCCAAAAGTCCTACCATATGTTTTTGAACTTGAGCTTGTGTTTTCGCTAAACAGAATGTTAAAATTCATTAACCATTTTGATTAATGGTAATTTAAAAAATTAATCATTTTAACTAGTGATTTTGAAATTAATTAACCAATTTAATAAATGATGTTTAAAATTGGTTTATCTTTGATTTAAATGATTATTTTGGGTTTAATTAATGATATTTGATTTTAACCAGTCATTTTAATTAATGATGTTTGAAATTTATTAATCTATTCGATAAATGAGATTTGAATTGAATTAAGTCATTTTAATTAATTATTTTTGAACTTTATTTAATCATTTTAATTAATGATTGTTTTAAATTTAATTAATTGTTTTAATTAATGATTTTTGAAGTTTAGTTAATCATTTTAATTAATAATTGTTTATAGTTAATTAATCATATTAATAAATGATGTTTTAATTAATGGCATTTAAAAATAATAATTTTTATAAATGATAGTTGAGATTAATCTTTCATTCTAATTAAAGATTCTTCGGACTTAATAAATCCTTTTTTTAATTAATTGATTTAATAAAAGTGATTAAAGTAAATTAACTAATATCATAAAAGTGTTTTAAGTTAACTAACTGATTTAATGTTTTTAAGTTAATAAACCGATTAAATAAAGATTTTAAGTCAATTTACTGATGATATAAAAGTGTTTACAAATAATTAACTATTTCATTTCAAATAATTGATTTGTTTATTTAAAAGAGATTATAAATGTGATCAATTATCTTTCAGGATAATTAAAATTGTTTTAAATATATAAAATATTTAAATTGCTTCATTTTCTTTTGGGATTATAAACATTGTTTTAAATTTATAAATAATGGTTTATAAATGAGAAAACCCTTTAAAAAGAATTTTTTATAAATAAAGCTAAGTGTAAATTGTTTTTGGGTTTATAGTAAACAATGTTTTAACAACATTTGTTTTTGGACCCTTGTTTTAATACACTTAGTATTGTAAGTTTGTCCTATTAAATACTATTTTTACAGAGTATTTCGAAAGTGTTTTTACAAATGTTATAATATAGAAATCAAGCAGAAGTTTAGTTTTTAAAAGTAAAGTTCGATTTCGGTTATGGAAAAATAGTTCTGTAATCGATATTACTTATATGGAAAGGATTTAATCATACTTTTAACCCTAAACATTGAGGCTTGGACTCGTTTCTATCTCGAAGGTTAAAAATGTCATCAAGTGACAATTTTTACTGTCCTTGTTATATTATATGTTGTCAGTTCCGTTGTGAGATTCTAATTTTACATGTTCTCCATTCTTTTCTTTTTATTTACCCTAACAATCTGCCCTTTTGTCGATTGTATGCGCGATGCAGTGGTAGTGTTCTATGTAGACTCTCGATGGTCAAAAAGGCGGGTCGTTACATTAAATTTCAAGGAGGGAACTCCTACTACTCTTATGAGTTTAAAAGATGATTTCATCGTTATTCGATGGATAGTACTTGTTGAATACAGAAATTAACATCAAGTATAATTTGAATGATTTCTACGGATCCGTTTCATTCAAATATTAATAATTTGGATTTACCATCTTAGAGTACATGGTTTCAACTTATTAAAAAGTTACATTTTGGGATTGAGAAATCATTGTTAAAATTTAAGTAAAATGATTTGGAATTATTCCTTGTTTTAAAAAGAGTTTAATTAAACCAAATAATATAACGAAGAGAGTTTTAATGAATTCCATATATACTAAAAAGAAATGGTTTTCAAAAGATGAATATCTCTAAAGGATATTTTGGATAAAAAGACATAAATTAGTGAAATATTAATCACCTATTTATAAAACATCTCTTTATCGATGATTAGTTCATCGAAATCAGATTCGGATTTGGGTAATCCCTATCCAAAAACTACTTCGAATCAATTTACGCGTTCGAAAATGAAGATAATATTGAAGACCATAATTTTGAAAGATAGAGGATCTTCATTTCGAAAGGACTACTTGTTGATAATCTCTGGGTGGCTCCCGAGATAAATAAATAGCAGTGGTCCCTTCGTTTTGATAATCTTCGAAACATGAGGACTATTCGCTACTAATCCTAGGGGCAATTCCCGACAGGATGTGGTAGGAAAGTACCTTTGGTTTGTCCTGCTCCTAGACAACTTGTATGAAAGAATGTGTGACGTTGCATTTCTAGATTATATTGATTGATCTCTATGAACGTATCATCTGTTTGGTGGTGGAGAAGGCAACTTCTCTTAGCTTATACTCTTTCCTGAGACATACAAGCTTAGAAGTTATACGTTTGTCAAAATCAATTGTGTGATTGTGAAATGGCAAAGTGGCACTCAAAGTGGAATATGTTCTATATAAATGGTAATCGTTACCTCAAAGCCTCACACCCGAGAATGCTGAAACATTGGATGCTTTAAGGCTAAGTGGCTTGCAACCAATCAAGGTATGAAATCACCTTCTAGATCTATAAAATTTCTACCTGCTATAACGTTGGGTTTAAATTAAGTGGTGTATGCTTTGATACGTCTTAGATAGGTTGGTAATGGCCGGGTGATGTAATGCTCGGTGTTATTCGTGTAATTTTTAGATAGGACATTTTAATTCGCATGAGGACCAACAAAGGGGCCTCGGGTGCATTCCTCTAGAAATGCACTATACGGGAGGTAGTCTCTTACCTCGCTATTCAGTTGGAAATCCAATATCCAATAAGTGTCGTACGGACTTTGTGACGTCCCACCTCTATGCTCATAATAACAAAGAGTATTAAAAGAAATACTGTCTATTATTACGAAGAATAAGGCTGGATAGGAGCGGCCATCCGTAGTTGGCCTTACACTAATATTGGTTACCTCGATAGGAGTGGTATATATACTTTTCATTTTTCGTCTTATTTATTTACTCCCATCGACGTACCCAATTATTAGTATAAAACAACTACGATGGTTCATAATAGTTTAGGACATTAGATATAACAATAACACAGATAATATTAATGCGGAACACAGATAAAAACAAAAGTCTCATATATATAACTGATGTCAGTTACAACATAGTTGACACAATACATATGATACAACTACTACTGTCGACTCTAGAAGTTATATATACAAGTACATTATCGACTAATATACATGAATACATATCGTTCTATACAATGACACGACTACTACAAAATGACACTGACAACTTCAGAAGATGTGAAAAGTCTTCAAATCTCGAACAGCAACTCAAAGAAGGAAATCTACAACCTGAAATAACTCGGGTCTGACTCGAGTATTACATTCAAAAGAAAATAATACACGGATCAGTCTAATTCAAACTCAGTTATTAGTGCATAGGAGCAATAATAATCAAATTTCAAATAGACGACAGTCACAGAAATCTCGTATATCCAACTCTCGATATGAGAATTGGATAACGACAAATATAACACTAAGCAGTGTAAATCAACAAATCAGAAATCTTAAAATGATCAAACACATCAAATTTCTGTGTGGCTGCAGCACACACACGCGTGCACTGCCTCACCACACAGTACGTGAAATCATCACGACGGTGAAAACTAACAGCAATCAAAACGGTAGAAGTCAGCATAAATAAACTTACAGGGTCAAACCCGGGTCTTTGAGAACGGATTCAACTCGCTATAAAATCTCAAAAGTCAATCTGAAACAATCAAGAACCAACAACCCAAGCTCAACTAATTCCAGCAATCAAATCCAACTCAAAGAGATAGTTGACCCATAGAAGCTAGGTCAACCAGCACATGTCAAGTGATACCCAAGTGATACTAGTAAAATGAACAAGTACAGACAGGCAGAAAAGTCTGGCAATGAAAACTCAGATTTAAAACAATAACACCAAGGACAACTCTAGACTACTGCCCAAAGTATGAAAACAATGAATCAGACTTCCATCAAACAGTGCATAATGCACCGAAGATCTTGAACAAAGCTCGGGTGAAACAAGAACAATAAGTGGAACTGAACATCCAATAAATCAAATGACCAATACTCAAATACCCACTGGTGATGCAAACCAACTACAACCAAGGATTAATATGAGCAATGCATGCTACATGAAAACGGCAAACACGCTGAAATGCAGCTACCTCAATTATGATACAGTGAACTATAGGACATACAGGTATGCAGTGACAATACACAAGGTAAGATGTAAAGTCAAACTCATTGTCTTCTCACAGGAGGTAATATGAGAAGCACAAGTTACCAAAAATCACTTTCAAACAAAGCATCAAGCTAACTGCTCATGGATATGAAATCTAGTCTCATAGGCGAACAGTTCAAAATAAGCATTTTCACGTAACATTTTTAAAACAAAGACTGTTTTTACAAAAGTATCAACTAAAAAAAACACCAATAGGTCCAGTTGAGAGACACACACCAAAGGCCAGAGTCACAAAACAGCAGGTATCAAGTTCTAACCAAATAAATGTCAAAAAGGAATTGTTTTTGAAGAATGATTCTAACAATACCATAGTGTAACAAAGTCAAAGTCGAATATGCTACAGACTAACCATGTCAACCATGGAATAACTAATCAGAGACTAGTGATGAACAAATGGTCAAAATCAAAGCATGTACACAGCAACATTCAAGTGTACAAGACAAGTATGCAAAGAGCAACATGAAGACTGGAATGAAGGACCCAAATGTTCGACTACACAGTTGCAATATCAACAAAGTAAACAAGGAAGTCAAATTGTAAAACTGCAACTACAAAGGCTATAGTAATCAAATGAACAAATATCACAAATGCAGACAGGCCAGAGTCGAAGTACACAAGTGAATCCAGATCAGGTTCCATAATGATCAACTTCACAAATGTCAAAACAAAGGCAGCAGTAAGAATCAAACCAGTTCCGATATCAACAAAGGTGGTCAGAGACTAGGCAGAAGTGATATAGTGAATGGTACGAGTGTAAATGCAAATGAGATACACTCAGGTCAAAGATCGCAGACTAGAGTTCAAGTAACTTCAGAAGTAAATGAAGCATAAATATACACATGCACATGAACTAGTAAATATGCAGCCGAGAGAACAACTGCAAGTAACCAGAATTTCAAGTGAGAGCAGAGGTGATATGCAACAGTGTATCAATGACTGTACAAACTAATGCAAACTAGAACATTATCACCACAAACCGAAGTCAAAGGAAATTACATGAATCGAAATTTTGGTGGTCACGACGAAATTACATCGCCAAATAAATTCACTTGTAGCAGTTTCAATCCAAAGCCAAAAGTCCAAGTATTCAAACCCGAGCGAATAGAAAACATCAGAGAAAAACACACCATCGAACCAAAATTTAACAGCCGAAACTCAAGTGACCAAAGTCATGTTAAGCAGCAACAAATTATACGAAGAAAAGAAACAGAAGAAACATGTAGTTCGAATTTGATGTGAGTGATATGTATCACTCACTTTTGCCTCGGAGTGCATGATTTGCTAACCAAAGCCTTGAAATCGCTGATTCGCGAAACCTTATCGAAGTCGAACTCCTTCGACAGAAGCAGCTGAAGTGGACGAAGAGAAGTGAGCGTCGATCGACCAAGTCATTCGATCGTGCTAAGCAAAGTCGGCCTCTTTGATTTTTCATTAAAGCCCTAATTGATTAATTTCTTGATCGAGCAGCCTTTGTAAAACTCGATACCCTATATCTTTGTTGGAGAAGACGAGCGAGAGAGCCGCCATTCTCGTTTCTTTGATTAGGTTTAGGGTTACGAAAGTGAATGGAATGAACGAAAAAGGGAATGGGTTTTATATCACTGTGGGCTGAGATTATAAGTTAAAGCCCTTCAACATTTACCCAACATTTTATTAGAGAATTTTACAACTTAAAAGAATTTCAATTCGATCAAAATTTCTGATAGTAATTTGTTATCAATTTCAATCGTCTAGTGACGATAACAAACTTTTACAAAAAGGATTCCGAATTGATTCAAAACTGCACTAGCAATTAACCAACTGATTAAAATCCCAATCAATTTTAACCCGAATAAATCTCAATTGCAATCAAACAATTTTCACATTTCAAATTCGATTTGAATTCCAATAACCATTATCAACTGAATTAAATCGTCATTTTGACGATAATTGAAATTACAAAAATCCCGGTTGTTACAAACTCCCCTCCTTATAAAAATTGCGTCCCCGTAATTTTCATAATTAAAGGTGTCAATACCAATCACTTTTCTAACATAAACTGGTTAAGTTAGAAAAATAAGAGTCAATAACTCAAATGCCAAAGAAATCTTTTAATTTCATATAAGAAGTTCACAAATTCTCAACAAAATCTAATTACCAAATAGATAATTAGAAAACAATCACAACTGAATAATTGCAATCATCAGCGATAATCAATTGTCAACAAGATAATTAAAATACAGAGAATCATAAAGCAACAATGTCTAATCATCGATACGATAATTAGAAAAACAACAAAAGCTAATTATCAACTGAGATGATTAGAAAGCACAATTTACAATTCGCAAAACTGCAAATATCTAGTTATCTAATGGATAAATAGAAAACACGAACTTCATAATCAGCAAATACTAACTATCAACAGTGATAGATAGAAAATGGCAATTCAATAAAATCAACATAACCTGAACTCAATTAGAGACTAGAAAATCCCTTATCCATAAATCAGCAAACGTCCAATTATCCAAACGATAGTCAGAAAGCAAGTCAAATATCTAATTATTTCAACCGATAATCAGAAAACAAATCAAAAATTATCAAATTATCAAAAACGATAATCAAATTTCAAATTCAACAAATATTCGATTATCAAAAACGATAATCAAATTTCAAATTCTAAAAATATTCGATTATCAAAAACGATAATCAAATTTCAAATTCAACAAATATTCGATTATCAAAAACGATAATCAAATTTCAAATTCAACAAATATTCGATTATCAAAAACGATAATTAAATCTCAAATCAACAAATATTTAATTATCTCAAGCGATAATTAAATCTCAAATCAACAAATATTTAATTATCTCAAGCGATAATTAAATCTCAAATCAACAAATATTTAATTATCTCAAGCGATAATTAAATCTCAAATAAATAAATATTTAATTATCTCAAGCGATAATTAAATCTCAAATCAACAAATATTTAATTATCAAAGACGATAATTAAAAGCAACAATTATCCGATTATCGAAAACGATAATCAAAACTCATATCAACAAATATCTAATTATCACAAGCGATAATTAGAAACAACAAATATCCGATTATCAAAAACGATAATCAGAACTCATATCAACAAATATCTAATTATCACAAGCGATAATTAGAAACAACAAATATCCGATTATCAAAAACGATAATCAGAACTCATATCAACAAATATCTAATTATCACAAGCGATAATTAGAAACAACAAATATCCGATTATCAAAAACGATAATCAGAACTCATATCAACAAATATCCAATTACCTGCAGATAATTGGAAACAACAAATATCTAGAAATCAATTAACAAGACTAGAAAATCAACATAAAAGCTTGGATCGATCCCATCAGATGGCGAGTTTTTAATCCGCCGCACGTGCATCAACAAATGGCTGAAGCCTACCAAGTACTCAACATAATTTTGGCGCCCATCAGATTGACCCGGAGGTCCGCAGAGTGACCCGAAGGTCTAGTACTGGTATTTGACCCGAAGGTCCGCAGAGTGGCCCGAAAGCCCAACAAATGACCCGAAGGTCCAACAAATGACCCGAAGGTCCTCATAGTGGCTCGAAAGCACACAAAATCATCAAATATTTCAATTAACGAGTCCGGAATTAACCGAAATAGCAAACGCACATGTCCCATACCACGTGTTTTACTAAATCGTTTGATTCTCTTCATCGTTTCCTTGAAAGTGCAAAATTGTGTATTTTGTAAAAATACATTTCACATTCTCAAACGGACAAGTCCGAAATTAAGCGAATCAGTAAAAGAAAGGGGTCATAGTCCTCGATTTTGCTGAAACGTTTAAATCGCTTCCTCATTCTTTTGAAAGCGCAAACTGTTAAAATTTATGAAAACAATTTTATTTATTTTGTAAAAATAACAATTCACATTCTCAACTGGACAAGTCCGGAGTTAAGCAAAACAGTAAAAGAAAGGGGTCATAATCCTCGATTTTGCTGAATCGTTTAAGTCGCTTTCTCATTCTTTTGAAAACGCAAACTGTTAAAAATTTATAAAACAATTTTCATTTTAAAACGATTTTCCAATCACGTGATTAAAGCAGCAAATCAGTAACAATTTCGATAAGGAAATTGTAATTCTCAAAATACCGTAAAAACGGTCACAAAACAGCATTGCGGAATAACCGCTAGAAAATCCACTTTTAAAACTTGACGGTTACTGAAGCCAAAGCAGCAGAAATTTTTTTTTAAACGTCAAAATCTCATCAAAATAATTTACATCAAAATGTAATATCAGTGAATTTTCACTCATCAGAAATGCCACAAAACACCGTGCTTCAAAATAGCACTAGTGTAAAAATCCCGTTATAAAAATAATGGCAACCAAATACGTATCATAACCAAGCATCGGTTCAACGTAAAATAATTGCAATAACGTGCAATTCAAATTTTTGTACGTACTACAAAATGAACAAAGAAATTATTCGAATATATCTTCAATGAAGACAAATCAAAACAGCGAAATCTAATCAATAGATGATTAGTACAAAAGAAAGCCAGCGGAAATTTCAACAACAATTACATAACTGTAATTTCTTCGAATCCTCAATTCGGATTCGAAATTCTCAAAGAAACAAAATAATTACAGCTATGTAAACAACAAATGAAATTCATATCAATTTCGTATTTCGATTTTTAAATCAAAAAGATTATCAGTTGTACTCAGCGAAGATAGTTTCACTGTTTCCGCTGCGCACTCTGATAAATAGAACACAATTTAATCCAAACAACAAAACACAATTCCACTTTTGTTTTTAAATAAAGATATTTAAAAACTTTCATCAAAATTTCAAAACTTTAGTTCTAACTCAAATCACAAATAAAACATCGACCAATAGTTGTAACATATGTTTCATCCAAGTTATGTTTTATATTATGTCCATAAACCCCAAGCTCTGATACCAACTGTGACGCCCCACCTCTATGCTCATAATAACAAAGAGTATTAAAAGAAATACTGTCTATTATTACGAAGAATAAGGCTGGATAGGAGCGGCCATCCGTAGTTGGCCTTACACTAATATTGGTTACCTCGATAGGAGTGGTATATATACTTTTCATTTTTCGTCTTATTTATTTACTCCCATCGACGTACCCAATTATTAGTATAAAACAACTACGATGGTTCATAATAGTTTAGGACATTAGATATAACAATAACACAGATAATATTAATGTGGAACACAGATAAAAACAAAAGTCTCATATATATAACTGATGTCAGTTACAACATAGTTGACACAATACATATGATACAACTACTACTGTCGACTCTAGAAGTTATATATACAAGTACATTATCGACTAATATACATGAATACATATCGTTCTATACAATGACACGACTACTACAAAATGACACTGACAACTTCAGAAGATGTGAAAATTCTTCAAATCTCGAACAGCAACTCAAAGAAGGAAATCTACAACCTGAAATAACTCGGGTCTGACCCGAGTATTACATTCAAAAGAAAATAATACACGGATCAGTCTAATTCAAACTCAGTTATTAGTGCATAGGAGCAATAATAATCAAACGTCAAATAGACGACAGTCACAGAAATCTCGTATATCCAACTCTCGATATGAGAATTGGATAACGACAAATATAACACTAAGCAGTGTAAATCAACAAATCAGAAATCTTAAAATGATCAAACACATCAAATTTCTGTGTGGCTGCAGCACACACACGCGTGCACTGCCTCGCCACACAGTACGTGAAATCATCACGACGGTGAAAACTAACAGCAATCAAAACGGTAGAAGTCAGCATAAATAAACTTACAGGGTCAAACCCAGGTCTTTGAGACTGGATTCAACTCGCTGTAAAATCTCAAAAGTCAATCTGAAACTATCAAGAACCAACAACCCAAGCTCAACTAATTCCAGCAATCAAATCCAACTCAAAGAGATAGTTGACCCATAGAAGCTAGGTCAACCAGCACATGTCAAGTGATACCCAAGTGATACTAGTAAAATGAACAAGTACAGACAGGCAGAAAAGTCTGGCAATGAAAACTCAGATTTAAAACAATAACACCAAGGACAACTCTAGACTACTGCCCAAAGTATGAAAACAATGAATCAGACTTCCATCAAACAGTGCATAATGCACCGAAGATCTTGAACAAAGCTCGGGTGAAACAAGAACAATAAGTGGAACTGAACATCCAATAAATCAAATGACCAATACTCAAATACCCACTGGTGATGCAAACCAACTACAACCAAGGATTAATATGAGCAATGCATGCTACATGAAAACGGCAAACACGCTGAAATGCAGCTACCTCAATTATGATACAGTGAACTATAGGACATACAGGTATGCAGTGACAATACACAAGGTAAGATGTAAAGTCAAACTCATTGTCTTCTCACAGGAGGTAATATGAGAAGCACAAGTTACCAAAAATCACTTTCAAACAAAGCATCAAGCTAACTGCTCATGGATATGAAATCTAGTCTCATAGGCGAACAGTTCAAAATAAGCATTTTCACGTAACATTTTTAAAACAAAGACTGTTTTTACAAAAGTATCAACTAAAAAAAAACACCAATAGGTCCAGTTGAGAGACACACACCAAAGGCCAGAGTCACAAAACAGCAGGTATCAAGTTCTAACCAAATAAATGTCAAAAAGGAATTGTTTTTGAAGAATGATTCTAACAATACCATAGTGTAACAAAGTCAAAGTCGAATATGCTACAGACTAACCATGTCAACCATTGAATAACTAATCAGAGACTAGTGATGAACAAATGGTCAAAATCAAAGCATGTACACAACAACATTCAAGTGTACAAGACAAGTATGCAAAGAGCAACATGAAGACTGGAATGAAGGACCCAAATGTTCGACTACACAGTTGCAATATCAACAAAGTAAACAAGGAAGTCAAATTGTAAAACTGCAACTACAAAGGCTATAGTAATCAAATGAACAAATATCACAAATGCAGACAGGCCAGAGTCGAAGTACACAAGTGAATCCAGATCAGGTTCCATAATGATCAACTTCACAAATGTCAAAACAAGGGCAGCAGTAAGAATCAAACCAGTTCCGATATCAACAAAGGTGGTCAGAGACTAGGCAGAAGTGATACAGTGAATGGTACGAGTGTAAATGCAAATGAGATACACTCAGGTCAAAGATCGCAAACTAGAGTTCAAGTAACTTCAGAAGTAAATGAAGCATAAATATACACATGCACATGAACTAGTAAATATGCAGCCGAGAGAACAACTGCAAGTAACCAGAATTTCAAGTGAGAGCAGAGGTGATATGCAACAGTGTATCAATGACTGTACAAACTAATGCAAACTAGAACATTATCACCACAAACCGAAGTCAAAGGAAATTACAGGAATCGAAATTTTGGTGGTCACGACGAAATTACATCGCCAAATAAATTCACTTGTAGCAGTTTCAATCCAAAGCCAAAAGTCCAAGTATTCAAACCCGAGCGAATAGAAAACATCAGAGAAAAACACACCATCGAACCAAAATTTAACAGCCGAAACTCAAGTGACCAAAGTCATGTTAAGCAGCAACAAATTATACGAAGAAAAGAAACAGAAGAAACATGTAGTTCGAATTTGATGTGAGTGATATGTATCACTCACCTTTGCCTCGGAGTGCATGATTTGCTAACCAAAGCCTCGAAATCGCTGATTCGCGAAACCTTATCGAAGTCGAACTCCTTCGACAGAAGCAGCTGAAGTGGACGAAGAGAAGTGAGCGTCGATCGACCAAGTCATTCGATCGTGCTAAGCAAAGTCGGCCTCTTCGATTTTTCATTAAAGCCCTAATTGATTAATTTCTTGATCGAGCAGCCTTTGTAAAACTCGGTACCCTATATCTTTGCTGGAGAAGACGAACGAGAGAGCCGCCATTCTCGTTTCTTTGATTAGGTTTAGGGTTACGAAAGTGAATGGAATGAACGAAAAAGGGAATGGGTTTTATATCACTGTGGGCTGAGATTATAAGTTAAAGCCCTTCAACATTTACCCAACATTTTATTAGAGAATTTTACAACTTAAAAGAATTTCAATTCGATCAAAATTTCTGATAGTAATTTGTTATCAATTTCAATCGTCTTGTTACGATAACAAACTTTTACAAAAAGGATTCCGAATTGATTCAAAACTGCACTAGCAATTAACCAACTGATTAAAATCCCAATCAATTTTAACCCGAATAAATCTCAATTGCAATCAAACAATTTTCACATTTCAAATTCGATTTGAATTCCAATAACCATTATCAACTGAATTAAATCGTCATTTTGACGATAATTGAAATTACAAAAATCCCGGTTGTTACAGACTTAGTTATGCTAACTACTGAAATGTGAGATGCAAGCATTTCAACTAAGGTCTATAAGTTTATTTGCAAATGTTTTCAAAAAAGAATGTCATTAAAAATAATATCCCTAAATTTTGCGTAGCAAAGATTTTGGTTAGCATAAGGTAAAAACTCATTCTGTGTTTATGTGCGGCGTGGTCTTATGAGATACCCTTTTGTTTTCAAAACCCATATTTCGAGTTCTCACACCAGTGCCAGGACTGATCCGAAGTTTATTTGCTTTTCTTTAAACTCTGGGTGCCCTATTTTTTCGGGAAGCTTAGTAGTTAGGTATAGTTAGAAGAAATCTAGAAGAGCTCGGAGCATGGAGTTAGAAAATTCTTCAATAGACTATTACCTCTTTTTCCGCCACATTTGTGTACTATTTTATTCTGCATTTGTTCGAACAAACATTTATAACTATCCATGTTTAACTCTGATAAATGTATTTAAAATTTTCGCTGTAAATATTTTATATAATGAAATAATATATGTTATTCCATTCATATAAGATTCTGTTCTATGTCTATTTTCCCTTTTACCCTCAACGTTCGGGTTTTCCTGCACTTTAAGTTCGGCACGCAATAAAATGGACGTATTAGTGTTGATTTCCAAGGATCGAAATCCCCGGTCGTCACATAAGGACCTTTTTTGGACTATAGAGTTGAATATGGACGATATTGGAATTTTGATCATTACCAAATTCTATAAGACCAAAGTGACAGTTTTAATGAAGAGAATTTGTGTAAATGATTGTCACTAATGGGTAATGCTTATAATAAGTAAAATTGGATTTTACCAAAGGATGTGTAAGTGTTAAATTCAGCTAAAATGTCATACCACTAGCTAAGGTGATGTGTGAACGTTAATCTTTGAATTGTTCAATATTAATCGCTGACTGAATTTACACATTTGAGTCATACAACTGAAATGATGAATATTCTGAATAAACCACACGATTTAATTGCATTTTAATTGTTGAAAATTAGTTAAATTAATTAATATTTATGAAATATTAATTATAAAATTTTATTTAATTTAGTCGATGCCATTAGTATTTAGTAAAGTGCATATATAAAAGTTATAAATGCGCATATCGATATTCGATATTGGTAGAATGTTTAAATTTGATTTAAACATAAAAGTACTAAAATAGGTTTTAAATAAATTAAATTAATTAATATTTGTGAAATATTAATTGTTAACATATTTCTTATTTGATTTGTTTGATTTCCATTAGTATTTAATAATGTGCGTATATAAAAAATGATAAATGCCCATATTGGTATACGATATCGATAGGAAATTTAAATTAGATTTAAATTGTGATAATACTAATTGGATTTTGGATTTTTTTGGACCCGATGCCCAAAGTGATGGCCGACTATGATGTAGAGAAGGAGGGAGGTTTTTGAAGTTGAAATGAGGAGGCAATCTTAATTAGGAACGGAAAAGACCATATATTGATTACACATTTATTTGCTCTTTTAATCAGATCTTGCTCCATCATTTTTTTCCTCCCTCTCTGCCGAAACATCAAGGACGAATATTCAATAGTGGCAAAAGCTTCAAAATTCCAAAAGTTAATTAAGCAAACTAAATAGAAATAGGCAGTTACCTCTTAGTTGCTGCAGATCTAGAGATTGATCTATCAAATATAGGATTTGTTCTACATTCGAGGTGTTTCTCCTAGCTTTTTCCTAAGCTAATTATAAATATATTCATATATCTTCTAATTTTGTCTACATCCCTTTAATCCTCTATCTTTCCCTTCTATTCGTATGTGTGAATTTGGATTTAATTTGAATATCTTAATTCCCTTTTTTGAATCAGCTGTATATTCTTATCACGTTGATTTAAAAAAGCACCTTTGCTATATTCTCTGCTATTTGTTTGTTATGAGCAATAATTACTTTATTTATATGTGTTCTGTATGTTTATTTCTAGGTTGTTTAACTAGATCTAGATCTTCTTATCACAAATTTGTATATGCCTATGTTGTCTGCCTTTATTATTGTTAGTAAAAAAAATTATATTTGGAATAATCTTGCTAGTAAGTCGGTTTTCATACTGAAAGATTTAAATTTGAATTTATGCATATAACTTGTTATATGAATAAAATTTTGAAATGATTACATTAATTAATTATTGACTTAATTGCCTTATGTTTAAATTATTCTAAAACAAATTTTGCTTGTTTAAACAAAAGTGGAAACGCTATTTGGTGGTTTATTTCTTGTTTTACAATTGTTTTGCTAATTAAATCAAAAGACGATTAATTTGGTGATTTATTTCTTGTTTACAATTGTATCTAAACTAGTATTAAATCTTTTTTTAAAAAGATAAACATTCTATTTCACAAACTGCTTTGATATTATTCTCATTTTTTTAATAAAAAAATCTTGTTTTGATTTGTGTGCGAATATAAGTTTATATATTTACGTAATAACATTTGTGTGTGTGTGTTTGTATTTAACTCAAAGTTTCAAAAGGGGATTTATGTAATTTATAGTAGTAAACCTTTGAATACTTTAATTAGACATTGCATTCGTTGATTTATTGCATGTGATATAAATAAAGTCTATTTCAATGTAAACTGCTATGCATGATATTTTTATTTGTATGTGTATGTGTGTATCTCTATGTGTGTGTGTGTCCGTGTGACTTTGTGTATATGTATGTAAACACACACACACACACACACACACACACACACATATATATATATATTTATTTATTTAATCAAAAATAACTTTCTTTTAGACAACAAAGGAATACATAAAGGGATAATGTATCCATTTCGGTGTAAATCCCAACACCTAAACAATGTTCTCATTGACTATATATGTTTTTCATATATTGCACTTACGCTTTACACATGGGTGCATTTCATCATAATATACAATCAATTAAAATTAAATTAAAATAATTTTTAAACAATTATGATAAAATGAAAAAAAATTGAAAAGTTCTAAATGAATTTAGACTATATAGGCCCGAAAAAGATCCAATAGGAATTTTTTTGAAATTTACCCAATTGCCCCGCTTTCGATTAGCCCGGTACCTTCAATGGTATCAGAGCCCGATAGTCTATGCAGTCTAAACTAGTCATGTTACGGCTAACTAATTAAGCTTGCCCACTTAATAAGGTGTCTGGAAGGGTAATGTCTAGGATTGGAATTAAGTAATCAAGTACCGTGTCCTACCTGGTTACCAATCTGGCCTAAAAGGTGATAAAATGAACTTAAAATGAATGCCTATTAATAAAGTTATAACATAACATAAGTTTTCAAAATGTTTGAAAAGGTAATAAAATTTCAAAGTGTTTGAAAATTTAAAATTTAAAGTTTAAACATTAATTTAGAAAATAATTTATTAATAAGATTAATAAACTAAATTGATTTAATAAGTTAATTAATTAAAAAAACACACACACGCACAAATGATATCCATGTATTATATATATTGATATATGTTATATTATCTTGAGATGGTATAAATATACATGTATGTATATATAAGATAACTTTCGAAATTAATGTAATTTAATTAAAAGTGTTTAATTAAATAAATTAAAGGTTAATTAATTTAATTAAGGATATATATATATATATATATATATGTATGTATGTATGTATGTATGTATGTACGTATGTATGTGTGCATTACTATAAAGGTAATAATATACACTACAAAAGTTATGGTATACGTGTCCAATATAAAAGTTATATTAGAATAATAATCTGAAATTAATTAAAGACTTAATTAATTAAAATTGATTAAATAAGATTTAGTTAATATAATATTATATATAAAATTATTATATAAGTTGATGAAATACAAAAATTACATAATAATTAAACTTATGTAATATGAATGTATAAACTAAAGGTGGAACACTAAAGAAACCCAAATAGACTTAAGGAATAGATACATACATAAATGTATGTATACCATGATTTTTGATGTGTTTGACACTTGAATCATGAGGGTATTTTATAATAAATATATTATTTCATAAGTCGATATCACTCAATTAAATATATTAAAGATTTTGAATCTTTAATATAAATGTTTTCCTCTACTATTTACATATTAATATATTACTTGCGTACTCTCAGGTTGTTGAGAAAACTTAATTTAGAGATGTTATGTGTGGTACTATTAATATATTGACTAGATGAGATAAGATAACTATGTGTATTTGTTGAAAACTCAAGGTATATATACTATACTTAGGTCATCTTGAAATGGTAGGTACGAGTGAATAATTTATTCCAATTTATTGAACAGACTCAAGGTCGAAATGAGATTAGGACAAGGAACCATAGGTTAGGAGTTGTATATGATACAACTGATAAGGAGGCATCTATTGTTTGTGGGGCTATGACTTGTTAGGCAAACTCAAGTTCAGAATTCGAAGATAGACGAGCCTTAACACCTACTAGTGAAGTCAAAACACTTCTATATTTCATTTTAGGGTTTGAAGAAACATAAAAGACTAGCGGGAGCCTTATTAGAAAAATAAAATGGTAACATTTAACCTTTCTAATATTGCAAGAACATCTACTGTATATAGTTATAACAATCCATACTAATAAATTTGTGCAACTAACATAATTGTTAAAATGTTTATCAATTAAAATATATAAATGAACTGAATTAATATTGACAAATAGAAATATAAAATATACCTACCAATAAATTTTTGCATGTTAACCTATGCAAGCGCCTATTGATACAACCACTAAATACGTTCGTAACTTGGTCACTTATGAAATTACTTTCCTGAGATAGTGTATTATCTTTGATGAGTTTCGAACTCTTAAAACAATACAAGAATATGGATGTTTAACCCATATACGATCACATATAAATATTATATGGTGAACAGTCATAATTCGTAATGTACGAAACCCCGATGAAATTAGTTCATTGAAATAAACAAGTAAATTACAGCGTGAGATTGTGTATTCAATATGATCAATTACAATAATGATCTTGTTGTGTTAAATGTAACATTGAACCAAAGGGTACAAGATAGATCTAAAAATTTAATCATTGAAATGTCAGTTTGATCAGTTCATCATGATATGTTAAGAATGACCAAATGCACTTTTGTAAAGAGTTCGTCATGGTATGGTAGTTAAAGATTTCCTTTGAATGGTTCATTCGTTTAGAAAGGAAATCGAATGTATAACAGTGGATGTAACTTAAGGTATAGTTGGGATGAAGAGAGTGAATGATCACTTCTCCTTCATAAAGAAACATCGGAAACGAGAATTGTAAAATAATATAGATACTTAATAAGGATTAAGAATTATGATATCTATTCCAAAAGTATTTTCACATAGAAGATTGTTTTTATGAGATTTGAATTCAGGATATTTGATCTGAAAATTCTCGACTGTAAACCAATTAAGGTAAATGAAATAGCCTAGATTAAGTGGTTGAATAGAGCTTCATATTTCATGCACTATTATAGCAATGCTGGAAATAATGGGAGCGTGCCATATAACACTTATTGGTCATATTAAATTATGAAAATTATTTTGGTAAAATGTACGAAATGTTATTTATAAAATAATAATTATATTTCAATATTAACTGAAAAATAAGCATAATTTTATTTCAATGTGAATATTATGAATATTCATTATAAAATAGTACTATATTAGTGGTATTTGTGATACATTGGAAAATACGAAAGTATCTAAATTTATTTGCAATTATTTTGGAATTATAGACTAAGCCACATTTTTGAGAAATAATTCTTCGATTATATGATTATGAATCATATGGTACTAGTGAATTATATCTCAAGCAATAAAGGGAAAAGCACCCATTGAGTGGGATCGACATAAGAGTTGATGAACTCTTCGGATTGATACATATAGATGTATGCAATCACAATTTCTGATAATACCAAAACGGTTCCACGTATTTCGTAGTATTCACTGACTAGTTATCACAAACATGAACATGTGTATTTCATATACATGTATATGTCAATGATAAGCTCATAGAATATAAAACGGGAGTAAATAACATAACGTGCAATAAAAAGGTAAAAATGATTCGATTTGATCGAATTTGTGACTATATTGGAAAGTGTTCCTCACTTACCTTAATATGAATAAAGATTCAATCTTAAAATCACTCCTTCCTAGATACATAACCGATAAGGAGTATTCGAACTTTGTTAGACAAAGTACAATTAATTGTGAGCGAAGTTAAGTTAACTTATTTCTATAAAATTGCGTACTTATGAGTAGTACATAAAGTTAAAATTAATTTCATAGCTTACAAAATCATACAAGATATCCTATAAGGTTTTATAAGAAGTCCTAACATATCCTAGATCAAAGAGTCGGTAGGTTGTGCGAGTTGAAAGACCACACGTAATAATTGTTCGTGAGAGATATCGTATGAATCACCCCAAAAGGAATTTGGGAAGACTATCATTAACGACCAATTTATTGTTTTGAACATAAGCATTATAAGATAAAACCAAATTAGTTTTATATATAAGGCAATTAAAAAAGTGTTTATGAATACCCGTTCCATTGCATTGAGAAACAATTGTTGTTTAAGAAATACCAACTCCATTGCGAAGGAATTTCTTTTAGAAATCATTGGTAGTAAAATGGATTTGGATTCGATCCAAAGTAAAACCGACTATGAAGGATGAAATAAAATTAAATAAACCTAAAATGAACACCACGCATTACTATGTCTAATAAACATTCTCATATATTGAAAAGAAACTTGAGTTTCTTATCAATTCAAAAAAACAACACTCAGCTGTCAATTAAACCATTAAGAATATTGACTCTACGATATGGTATAATGTGCAAATACGAAGTGGGTTCCATGTATTTATCAAAATATGATTTTGGTAGTTGTAGGCGAAGGGATATGATCCATCTGCTATGAATGTGTCTTCAATAGCAAGACTAATGCAGTTGGAATATAACAAGCAATATTTATAAGAATAACATCGTAAATTTCAGTTGTTGAAATTAGCGTAATAGATTTGTTATTCAACGTGCTCAAGTTAAATCGAATTTACTCACAAAATTATTGTTTTGGTGCGACTTTGTGTTTGGTACATATGTGTTGAAATAGAAAATTCTAAATAATGGTTTAGAATAAACTATTCGCACATAACAACAAAAGTGTCTCAAAGTCAGTAGGACTAATATCGAGTTTATGGGTTTTTTGGGTATGGTCTGAGAAATGATACGAATGTATCACTCTATAAGCATCATATTTGAGTTAGATTTTGATATAAATGTCAAATTGTTTGATTTTCAGTCTAAATGGAGGAAGCATGTGTTGAAATAACTATTAAAGATACTAAAATATTTCTAAGACGGTAAACAACATACTACTGATTGTTAACGATGTACTTATGTTAAAATCAGTAATAGTTTGTTTGTTTAATACTCGTTGTTAGATTTGTAAATATTTCTTTTATACTTAGTATAAAGGATGTTGGGAATGTCACAAATGATATGCAAAGACATCTTATTAAGATGTTTAATATGGAATACGTAAGATGGATTCCTTATGTATTGACAATAGATCATACATGTTGTATTGTCTATATTATCCATATTTTGCTTATGTATTTGATGTGTGAAGTAAATACCAAATCCAAATTAAGATCACTAAATGGTAGTTTAGATTGTTTTCGAGTATTTACGAAATACTAGAGAATTAACTCCTTATGAAGGAATGCTAAGACTTGAACTTCATAAATGACATTGAGTATAATATATCTATATTAAATTCATGTTCAAATCTTAGTTAAGGAGATTTAAGTTGGAAATGTTCCAAACAAAACATTGCGGCTGATTCAATGAGAAGGCTAAGTACATCGTCTTGAATAGCACCATGATAAAAGCAATGTATAAATATAAATGCATAAATTTTTAACTGAGCTAATGGTAATTCCAAGTATTAAGAATACTACACTATTGTTTTATGATAACAATGAAATGATAAGAGCTCACCAGAAGTCAAGAAACATACCCCGACTAGTTCCACATGATAGATGTAGTTTATCAGCATCGGAGAGGGTTGATTGACAAAGTAGATAATTAAACCAACATAGTAGATCCATTCATGAAGAGTCTAATTCGATTAGTTCTCATCAAACTGAATGAAGAAATATGATAAAGATTCCATGATTGTCCCCAAGTGCAAGTCAGAGATTGATAGAGTTAGGGGTATGTTCTTGAGGCAATTATGTAATTTGTTGCATATATCTAACTTGATAACAAATCTTGTTTAAAATAAAAGATGTTTTCTTTCTATTATATGCTTGATTTAATGTGCTATATTAATTAGTTAATTTAGTTAAAAGCATATTTAATAGAAAATCCATAAATGGTATGTTTTATGATAGTAGTTACAATGTGTTATAATCATGAGCGATTTATTACAGTAAAATAAACATATCATTTGAATATTCATAGTTAAGATGTATCAAGACTAGATATTGGTACATCCGTTGAGACTCGAATAAGTAACGCTCTCGAAATGTTGGACAGTGTATTACTCGTGTCTGTTGGGGGCACCAAGGGGTTACATACTAATAGTTATTGGATTACTATGGAATGACTCACTCGATATTTTTCTGTTAGTTAATTTAACTAATGTCAAACATGAAATATCGACATGACTAATTTACACAGTTCTCTTGACTTGAGAATACTATCGATCTTCAATATGAATTTTTTTCTTTGATTCTAGTAAAATCATGGTACGACGTCCATCAAATGACAATAGTTGGGTCAAGTGGAAGTATTGAAAGTGAAACACTTTTCAAGAGAGGATTTGTCTCCTTAATTATATAAGGTTAATATCACAGTTAACTGAAGTTAGCTCAAAGTCAAAATCTCTGGGTAGAGTAGTTCAGTTTATTATTATTATTAAACCAAGGACTTTGTTTTTGGAGCATAGAATTAAATATGGACGATATTGGAATTTCATTACCAAATTCCATAAGTTCAAAGTGATATAGTTTTGACAAAGTGAATTAGTATAAATGATTGACACTAATGGGCAATGCTTATAATAAGTAAAATAGATTTTACCAAAGGATGTGTGAGTGACAAATTTAACTAAAATATCACACCACTAACTAAGGTGATGTGCGGAAGTTAATATTTGAATTGCTCAATATTAATCGCCGATTGAATTTACACCTTTGAGTCATACAACCGAACTGATGAATATTCTGAAGAAACCACACAATTTAATTAATTTTTAATTATTGAAAATTAATTAATATTTATGAAATATTAATTAAAAAATTTATTTTATTTATTAGATGTCATTGGTATTTAGTAAAGTGCATATATAAAAGTTATAAATGAGCGTACTGATATGCTATATCGGTAGAATGTTTAAATTTGAATTAAAAAGAATAAATACTGAAATGGACTTTAAATAAATTAATATTTATGATTTATTAATTGTTATAATATTTCTTGTTTGATTTCCATTAGTATTTAATAACGTGCATATATAAAAAATCATAAACGTGCGTATCGATACACGATATCGATAGAAAAATTAAAATTGATTTAAATGTAGACAATACTAATTGGAATTTGGATTTTTTGGACTTAAGGCCCAAAGTGATGACCGACTATGATGTAGAGAAGGGGAGGGGTTTTTGAATTTGAAATGAGGTGGCAATCTTAATTTAAGGGGAAAAAATGACCATATATTGATTACACATTTATTTGCTCCTTTAATCGGATCTTGCTCTATCACTTTTTTCCTCTTTCTATGTAGAAACATCAAGGTCAAATTTTCATGGGAATTTATCAAACAAAATTAAATAGAAATAGGTGGTTATCTCTTGATTGCTGCATATCTGGAGATTGATCTGTTGGATCTAGGATTTGTTCTATCATTCGAGGTGTTTTGCGTGGCTTCATCCTAAGGTAATTCTAAATATATTCATATATCTTTTAATTTTGTTTACATTCCTTTAATCATCTATCGCTCCTTCTATTCATATGTGTAAATTTTGATTAGATTTGAATATCTTAATTCCCTTTTTGAATCAACTGTATATTCTTATCACGTTGATTTAAAAACAACTTTGCTATTTTCTCTACTATTTGTTTGTTAGGAGTAATAATAACTCCATTTATCCATGTTCTGTATATTTACTTATTTAGTTTGTTTAACTAGATCTAGACCTTCTTATCACGAATTTGTATATGCCTATGTCGTTTGACTTTATTATTGTTATTATATATATGTGTGTGTGTGTGTGTGTGTTATATTTGGATTAATCTTGTTAGTAAGTCAGTTTTCATACTAGAAGTTATTATATAGCTCAATCTTTGTTTAAAAGGAAAACATTCTATTTCACAAACTGCTTAGATATTATTCTCATTTTTTTTATTTCAATGTTTTGATTTGTGTGTGAATATAAGTTTATATACTTATGTAATAACATTTATGTGTGTGTGTGTGTATGTTTGTATTTAATTCGAAGTTTCAAAAGGGGTTTTATGTAAGTTGTAGTAGTAAACTTTTGAACTACTTTGATTAGATATTGCATTCATTGATTTATTGCATGTAATATAAATAAAATCTATTTTAATGTAAACCGCCACGCATGATATTTATATTTTTATGTATATATGTATGTATGTATGTATGTATATGTACGTACGTACGTATGTATATGTACGTACGTACGTATGTATGTATGTATATGTATGTGAACATATATATATATATATATATATTTAATATAAAAAAACTTTCTTTTAGATGACAAAGGCATATATAAATGGAAAATGTGTCGGTTGCGGTGTAAATCTCAACACCTAAACAATGTTCATATTGACTATACACACTTTTCATATATAGCACTTACACTTTACACATCGGTATTTTGATGCGCTCATCATAATATACAATCAATTAAAATGAAATTAAATTAGTTTAAACAGCTATGATAAAATGAAAAAAATTAAAAGTAATTTTAGAATTTTTTTAAAAGAATTGACTCGTAGGCCCAATAAAGATTCAATAGGATTTTTTTTGAAATTTATCCATTTGCCGTACTTTTGACTGACCCGATTCCTTCAATATATATATTGTTGAAAATAAGTTTATTTATAATATTTATATAAACATATGTATTCTTTAAATGATGAACATATAAATGGATATTTCAATATATATATATATATATACACACACTTACATATGTGTGTGTGTGTATTTACTATATATATATATAAATATGTATATGTATATTTGTTTTGACAAACTTAATTTTTTTAAACATAACTAAACAAAATATATTTATTTTTGATAATACATATAATTATTTTATATTAAAATAATTCGATTGAAAAGAACATGAATCATTTTTTTAAAGCCCTTTTAGCAAATAGAAATATTTGTATAGTAATTTTGTAACATTCTGAATTTTTGGTAAATATTTTGATTTTATATTGGAGTTTTGGGAATTTTTATTGAATATAATTCAATAAATTTAAATTTTGGACTTTATTTACTAGTAAAATAAGAATATTGATCTAAAATTCTAATTTGAAATTTGAATTGTGTTTATCCAAAAATTATTCAAGCAAATTTAATAACCTTTATGCAATTTTTGAACTGTTTTGAAGAATAAAACAATTATACTAAATTTTTTGAAATCAAAAGGTGATATTTTAGTAAAAGAAAAATAGCTATAAGAATGAAATAAAATTTTGATAAATGTCTTAAATGGATTTTTAAATGGGTGTAAAACGTTGATTTATAAATAGTTTGGGGTAAGAATTTATTGGACCAATGTTTTAAAGCTTATCCAATGAAAAACATATTTTAAGCCTATCTTAAAAACAATCATGCAATTTTAACTTATCCAACTTTAATTCTATCTTAATAATCATTATATTTTTTCTTATATTCTATGCTTCTCTTAGAATAGCATCATTCTATTTTAACTCATATTCCATGGTTATCCTAGAATGTCATCATTCTATTTTAACTTATATTCCAAACTTATCCATTGAAATTCTATATATATTAACCTATACCAATTCTCAATTCCTAAGTTTTCAAAGCTTATCCATTGAAATCATTATATTTCGACCTATACAATTCTTAATCCCTAAGTTTTACTAACCCTAAGCCTATAAATACCCTTACCTATACTTCATTTCATGATTCACATAGCCAAAGTAAATCATTATCGCTACATTCTTTCTTCTTCATTAAAGCTAGGATTTCAATCTTTAGGCAATTCAAATTGAAAGCTTAAGGAAATTAGGTGAGTTTAATCGTTTCTTTTAATCATACAATGAACCTCCATGAATATGATTTCAATTCTAAAGTTATTTCTACGAGTGAGTATAAGTTCTCCTGCTTCTAAACTACCCTTTTCAAGTTTTAGTTTGATAATGCGTATTTGGTTGTTTCTTGATGCTAGATGATAGAATTGCTAAGCCATGACTTGATTGTTCAATAGCTTAATATGATCCAAATTGGTTGGAGGAAATTTCTGATATTGTGGTATTGATTATATTGGATGTTAAAAATTAATTACATTGAATGATAAAAATGGACAACTTATTAGTTTAGTGGAATAAAATACCCTTCTACTTAAAAATGATATTACATTATTCTCGAATATTTTTTAATTATAGATGTGAGAATATAAATTGTTTATTTATAGTATTTTGGAACCGTGCAATTAAAGTTGATATGGACATTTGACAATAGAGATGTTTTAGTAGTTAATCAAAATTAAATGCCGTTCTGGTAGTAGTCGGTCACACCCAGTAGCTCTATTAAAATATGAAAGAGTATTTTGAAATTGAAATTGATATTTTGGTATTATATAGTAAAGTTGGATTTTGGAAATTATGAAATATTATGAAGCCGATTTTGATGAAATAAAGCGATTTGTGGAAAATAAACTAAAGGAATTTTGGTATTGTTTTCTATTAGTATGAATTTTCCAATTAAAAGAAATAAAATTACGATTTTATGCATTTCCCCATTTGGAAATAGTTTTGTTGATTTTACCTTTTTAAAAGGGAATACTACATGTTTCATGAACCATTTTGATATTTGCCGCTTTTGCTATATATCACTCATAGGTAATGCTTTGTGTGTGTAGAGCCTGGATCATTAGTATTGAAATAATGGATTCCTTCTTTAAGTGTCAATTCAGATGACTTATTATGACTAGCATTTTCCATACGAGGATATTTATTTTGTACAGTATTCGGTGAAACAGTTGTATTATGAAATCTAGTTTCGATGAAAATTTTGGAATATTATGAAATTAGCTTTGATAAATGGAAAAGTAGCAATTTAGATATAAGGTGAAATGTTATTTTGCATTATGTTTTGAAAAGTAATCGGTTTGAGAAAATATTGCAAAAATTGGTTTATACAAATTAGGAAATATTGTGATAAATTATTTATGTATAAAACCAGTACTTTGGCATCATTTGCAAAGTGGACCTCTGGTATATGATTTCTAAATGTATGGAATTTTTATGAATGAAGTGATTCCATGAAATTATTTGGAAATATGTTTTGAAGTTATTTTGGAGGAATGGTTTGGAAAAATAGAATTTGGAAATCTATATGAGATGTTCGGGCTTATATGAAATTATTTACGGGTGCAAACTATAGTGGTAAAGTTGTGCTTATAATCAAGTAGAGTTATATATCGTGCATCATATTTAAACCCGACACATCATCATCTTATGTTTTGAGCATGGTTACACTCACATCTAGTTTCTAGCCTGACTCGGAGTTTGTTATGTACTTAACAATCTCAGGTCAGAATGAGGTTGTTTTATAGGTTGATATGCACTTATATGTGCTTTGTGGGCTACAATATAGACATGGGGTCAAGGATGATGGCAGATATTCATTTATTAAGACTCGGTCATTTTACGTGTGCAGCATACCAAGGTACTGGTATAAGATGTATGTAAGAGATATTATATCAGATTTTGAGATATGATACAATATCCATTATTTTTATTTACTCCAAATCTTGTTAGTTGAGTTTATTCTCAATTGTGTCTCTAATACTATATTATTTAGTCTGGATAACTCATAAATATAGCTTTGTGTCAAGATGAGATACGTATTGTTTCAAATGTGATCGAGTAAAGTATCCTTATTGATCCAAAGTAGCATGTACGAGAGATTGCTCCTTCCATGTCCTTTGATCCGAGCTATTGAACGGTAAAATTCCTTTGACAATTCGGTCATTGGAACGGGGACGTTGCAATTTTAAAATATATACAAATCATTCAATTACTAAACAATGTTTTAATTAAATTAAATGCTGTTATGTTGTATGTTTAAAATTAATTTCAAACCATAAATAATTTATTTTATCTTACCGAAATAATAATATACATTTGTATAAAGAAAACTTTATCAATTACATATCATACCGTTTAAGGTGATACACATAGATTTAATATTAAATAAGAAACATATGTAAAAATTAACAAGCATTAACATATATGTAATGTGATACAATTAACACAAAACAAAATAATCATTGCAAAATATTAAATAAAATTTACCTAGTGAGATGATGTCTTAGATACACACGTTGATCTAGTTCACCTACTTGATCTCTCAGATCTATACTCATTACTATAAATAAATGGCATGCCAGCATCAGATCTTACTTGTAATTAAATGGAGATGAATGAAGTTTAAAATGAAGGTGGTTGGGTGGAAGAACTTGTGACCATGAATGGTAAAGGACAAAGAAAAAAGGTTAACTAAAACTAAGTGCCTTAGATTCCATTTTATAGGGAGAGATGAATAAAAGATCTTGCACCATTCTCTCCCTTACCAAGTCAAACTTTAGGCCCCTTATCCCCTTAATCTTAGCCATAAATTATGCCAAAAAGGACAAAATTTCCTTCCAAACTCATTAGTAAATTAATTACTTTAAATCCTTATTGATATCGTATATCGATACACACTTATGTGACTTTTATATACGCACTCACTAAATTACGGACAACATCCCAAGCATTTCTAGTGGCAACTTCATTTTACTGAACGTACCCCTGAATAATACTAATAATAATAATAATAATAAATATTTCATAAATATTAATTAATTTTAATTTATAACTATTATAAATCAATTAAATCAAGCGGTGTTTGAAAGACTAAATAGATTTGGTTGTATGACTCATAGGTATGAATTAAGTCAGCGATTAATATTCGAACAATTCAAAAACTAATGTTCACATGCCACTTTAGCTAGTGGTTTGATAATTTGACTTAATTAATCACTTACTAATCTCATCGACAAAATCCAATATTACAAATTCAAACGTTATTTACATCAATTTCTTCATCTACACTATATCACTTTTGGATTTATGGAATTTGTTGGTTTTGGTCAAAATTCTCATTCAACTCGGTTAGTTCATAAACAAATCACTTGATTCAATAATAACATTTATTATTAACAATACTATAGAGATTTTGACATTGAATTGACGATAGTTGACCATTATACTAACCTCGTACGACTGAGGAGACGAAGTCTCTATTGAATAGTATTTCACTTCCAAATCTTCTACTCAGACTTGACTATAGTTAGTAGATGGTCACTATACCGTAATTTAACTGTAATCAAAGTGAGCATCCATATTGAAGATCAATAGTATTCACAAGTCGAGAGAACTGTGTAATATCGTCATTGGAGATTTCTTGTTTCACCTAGTTATTATTAACCAACAGGAAACTCTCGAATAAGTCATTCCATAATTATCTAATGACTATGAGTAGATAACCCCATGTTTCCCCCAGAAGCCAAGAGTAACACACTGCCAAACAATTGGAGAGCATTACGTACTTTGGTCTTAACGAATGTATCGATATCCTTTCTTAAAACATCTTGACCATGAGTATTTAAAATAATATGTTAATTATTTTATATTATGATAATTTTCTCATGATTGTAACTCCTTTTAATTAATATCACATAACATATCATTTCAGGAATTTCTATTTAATATACTTTAAATTAAGTACTTAATTAACTATATCATTATATAACAAAGCATATATTAGAGTTAGATATTTGCTCAGTCTTCCACTTGCATTTGGGGTCCATTATGGAACCTTAATCCCATTTTTTCGATCAATTTTCTTAGAATGATCAAGTTAGTCCTTTAGTGAACAAGTATGTTATATTGTTTTAATTATCTACTCTGCCAATCAATTCTTTCCAACGTTGATAAACCATCTTTATCATATGAAACTTTTTAGACTATGTTTCTCAAATTCTAGTGAGCTCTGTTTCTTTATGGGCAGCATTGTGGCATTATTATTATATAACAATGTCACGGTATTCTCAACATTTGGAATCATCTCTATCTCAGCTATAAATTTGTGTATTTATACACATATACACTCTCACGCATACATTGCTTTTATTACGGTGCTACTCAAGGCGATGTACATATCCTATTGGTTGTATTAGCCACAACTCTTTTTTGGAACATTTCCAACTTAAAGCTCCTGAACTAAGGTTGAACATGAATTCTAGATTGGCATACTATTCTCAATACATTTATGAAGTTAAAGTCCGAGCATCCTTCATGAGGAGTTCATTATTTCTATAAAAAATTCTCTAGTATTTTGCAAATACTCGAGAATACTCTTAACTAACATTCAATGAACTTAATTTGGATTTGACATTTGCTCACTGTATCGGTTACATAAGCAAATTGCGATATAGTAGACAACACAACATATATGATAATTCAGATCATCGATGCATTAGCAATATTCACATGCTCCATATTTAACATTTAATATGGTATCTATATACATTGTTTGGGATAATCTCAACATCCTTTTATACCAATTATAAAAGATGTCATTTTCAAATCCGATGTAATGTATTAAACAACAAACCTAAAATGATTTTGATATGTGTACATCATTGATAATCATAAGTTTGTTGTTTACTTAAAATTTTAGAAATATTTTAGTGCATCTAATCTTCTTTCTTATAGACACATGTTTCCTTTCCATTTTGACTAATAATCAAACTATTTGATTTCTTTTTCGAACTATACACTTAATTCTGATGCTTGTTGGACGATACTTCCATATTGCTTCTTAGATTACATCTAAAACTTATAAACTCGGTATCGCTCCCACTGACTTTGAGACATTTTGGCTATTACTAGCAAATAATCTATTCTAAATCATTGTTTAGAATTTTGTTTCAACATAAATTTCCTAAAAATCAAAATCATATTTGCGATAATTTTGCGAGTATATTTTTAATTAATTTAAGCAATCGAATGATGGAACTGTTATCTTAACTTTAATAATTGAAATTTACGATGTTATTCTTATCAGCCTTGCTTATTATATTCCAACTACATTTGTCTTCTTTTCAAAGTCACTTTTGCGGCCGATGGATCATAGCTCTTTGGGTACAACTATCAAAATCATATTTGATACACTGCATGGAATCCATTCAGGATTTTCATGTCATGCCACATTGAAGAGTCAATACTCTTCATAGCTTATTGATAGTCGAAGAAATTCTTCGCTCGACGTTGATATAAAATTCATAGTTTCTCTTTAATTTATGAGATTTCATACCGGGTATTTTAATGTGTTGTGTTCATTTAGAATTGGTTGATTTCATTTCATCCTTTGTAACTGGTTTTATCTTTGGATCATATCCAAATCCATCTTGCTATCAATAATTTCTAAAGGAAATTCCTTCGTCATGAAGTTGATATTTCTTAAAACAACAATTTTTTCTCGATACGACGAAACATGCATTCATAAAAACTTTATGAATTTCCTTTATGTATGTATAAAACTAATTTAGTTTTCAGCTTATGAAACTTATGTTCATAACATAAATTAGTCGATCAATATTGGTCTACCCCTTACTGCTTTGGGGTCATCCACACCAGATCCCTCATGAACGATATTATATACAGCCTCTCGACTTACATAACCTGTCAACTCCTTGATCTAGGATATGTATGGGTTTCTTGTAAACTTTTATCTTGTATGACCTGATAAACTACATTTTGGATGAAATTAAATTTAACCTATCCAATTAATCTTAAGTACATATCCTAATAGAAATAAGTTAACTCAACTTCACTCATCATCAATCATTCTTCGTCTAACAAAGTTTTATTACTTCTTATCGATACATCATTATGTATTATTCAAAGGATTGACTTTTGAGATAGAATCTTATTCATTGTAGGTACATTTGGAACTCTTTTCTAATATACTCACATACAATCAAATCAAATCATTTTATTTACTTTTGCATAATATGTTATTTACTTCCATTTTATATTCTATGAACTTATCATAGACATACTACATGAGTAACACATATGCATGTTCATGTCTATGATAATAGATTGGTGAATTTAATGAAGTATATGGAACCATTTTAGTATCATTAGACTTATAATTGCATACATCTATATGTATCAATTTGATGAGTTCACCAACTCTTTCGTCAATCCCACTAAATGAGTGCTTTTGTCTTAATTGTTTGAGATACAATTCACTAGCACCATATGATTCACAACTATATGATTAAAGATTTATTTTTCAAAGATATGAATTAGTCCATGATTCCAAATAATTGTAAAACATTTAGATACTTTTGTATTTTCTGATGCTTTTTTAGGAAAACAGATACCATTATTATAGATTTACCTTATAACAAATATTCATAGTATTCGTATTAAAATAAAACTCAATCTATTTTTAGTTAATACTAAAAATGGTTATTATTTCATAAATAATACTTGGTATATTTATGAAGACAATCTTTCATATCTTGATCATCCATTGATAAGTGTTATATGGCATACAACCAATTTTCCGCTATTACTATAACAGTATATGAAATGCAAAGCTCCATTCATCCAATTAACATGAGCTATTTATTTCATTTACTATAACTAGTTTATAGTCATGAGTTTTAGTCAAATATCTTGAAATCTAAAAAATAAATCTTATTGAAAACAATTTCTATATGAAAATACAATTAGAATAGAAACACATTTCTCATTCTATATTAAGTATCTATTAATATTTTATACAATTTTTGTTTTTGATATCTCTTCATAAGGCAGAGGTAACTATTCGCTACTGTGTCAAAATTACATCCACTCTCATACATTCGCTTTCCTTTCTAAAAGGATCATTGTACCATTTCCTTCCTTGAAATGAATTAGAAAGCTAACATATAGAGTCAATCTTCCCAATAAGAAAAGACGGAGTGCACAACGTATTTCGCATTTCACACTTACTTAAGTGTATGCAACTGGAGTCTAGTTGTAGAGCCAAGTCGATTATAGGAAGTGGATGTTGAACCGAAAGCATCGATGATAAGATGACATATTCATATTAATTTGAGTAGGGTCAAGAGACTTTGGAACAAGATTATTATGCTTGTTCATGTCCACTAGGGCACATATTCTTGAAATATCATATGGGAGCTAGAAGAGAAAATGCATACTTCAAATCTAGAACTTTTTATTGGTATGATTCCATTTATTTTAAGTGAATTTTGTATCATTATAGCTGTGCAAAGCTACACGCTAGTATATAAATTACTTTGTATTGTTATAGCTGTTTGTTAGTTTTGGTATTTTGATGCCAAGAGTTAGTGACATTGTGCACGTGGGGTAGATATGATACATTGTTCAACTTCTTGATTTTATACGTAAAATGCTTTTAGGAGAGGGAAGAATGTTATAACATGTATTTTTACCGTTAGCAACTAAGATAATAAATTACTTTAATTGGATTAAATGACTTAATTGAATGAATGAATTTAAAAGCGAATTGTTAAGGATAAACTAATTAGGACTCAAGACCTATTTTATTTGGTTTGTAATGTCATTTACATATGAAAAATATATAAAGTTTGCCAAAATTGAATAATATGATAAATGATACAAAAAGTGAAGATAAAGGAAAAATGGTATTAAAGCATAAATTTTGTTTTTATAATTTCAGAAATCAACATCTCTTTCTTTCTCATTTGCTATCTTCTTCCTCATTGACAAATTTTATTCCCCTTAAATTAAAACCTTCACAACTTCCTCAAATATCAACCAAAAAATCTAAACAAATTATCTAAATTTAAGCTAGAAGATTCTTTACAAATCTAGTTATTCAAGTCAACATTTTAGTGAAAATTGGATTTAGATTCAATGAAAATTCAAAACTGGTTAATATGAAGTTTGTATTTTATAGGATTTGGTGAGCGTGATTTATCTTCTACACTTTATAATCACTAAATCAACTATATATTATAATTAAATCCTAATGGTTGAGTTAAAGTTTGATGAGTAGACCAGCATTGGGGTTTTAGAGATGGGAACCTTGATTTAATTAATATTTATAAGTATTAATCATAAAATGGGGTGGGTATAGGGACCAAACCCAACAGACTCATCCCTACCTTGAATGTTTGGTTGAAATGTTTCACTGCTTGAAAGTAGCTCATTGGGTAAAGCAAAAATATTGAACCACTTATAATTGGAGATGGTAGTGGGGCGGGTATAGGGTCTAAACCCAGTAGACTCACCCCTATTTTGACCTATTCGGGCCCACCCCATTAGATCATCGAGGCGGGTAGACCCATGACACTTATTTTGGCAAATCCGCCCCAATCCACCCTATATTCTTGCGATCTCATAATATCAATTAATACAATTTGTTGATCCATTTAAACAAAATTGTATACAATGAAGATATTATAATGTTTTGTTCAATAAGTTCTAGTATTTTGAAGTACCAAGTTGCATTATTGCTAATTATATAACAAAATCTGTATATTATTTGAATTATAAGCAAACACTTCATTTTTTAATCATTATATATTAGTTATTATTTATACCAATATTTTTTAATATTTATATTTCTTACACATATAAATATTAGTGTCTACAAATAAGAATACAACCTTTGCTAGAACATACAAAGATGCACCCGGTTTTGGGGCGGATCTAGGTAGCCCAGGTAGCCTGGGTCTATTATAAGGTATGAAAAACCCACCTCAACCCTTCCAATTGTGATTCCTACTAATAAAAAGGGTGTGAATTTGAGCATAAGGAGGTTAATGCGAATTTTCTTGGCGAAATGAAGTAAAACATCGAAGATAAGAGGAAGAAAGACAAACAAGAAAAGGAGGAACGAATTTCCAATAAGGAAATTCTTTCATCAAGGTTCAGCCATAATAGGAGTTTAAAAGTTTAAATATAACCTAGATGTTTAGGCTTCAAGCAATTGAATCATGCATTACTTTAGTGTAAAAGGTGGTAATTCAAACATCTAGATTTTTGGGTCAAACATTTGATATTAAGATTAGATATTTGAGGACCCTTTTAAGATTGTGAACCGTCATGCATCTCTAAAGTCGGTTTAAACTTCGAAATGTTCATATATTGGGGGTTTGGTTTCGTTTCATGGATCCATATGGTACGTAAAAGGCCTAAAATGACTAAGGAGCAGTGCAGGAATAACAACCAAGTCTTGGGAAACATAATAAATGCTAAGCGATATGGACGATGGTTTGAGATGCGATTGGATTCATATGCTGGTCTTATAGAGTCATCCAATGGCTTCAAGATGAGACGACTAGAGTATTGCCATACACGGTTCTATTTGATATTGTGTATACGGAGCAAGTCTATATTGCTTCTCTACGACCTTGGATTTGATATTTATTGATCGTTCGTTTTATAAGGCATGGTTATCTCGCTTGTTTATTTTAGGTAACACCGATTAGGAGATAGGATACATTTTATCTTAGTAACAAGGTGATGGACCTTGGGCTACGTTTTAGCAAGGGTTAATGACCTCGGGTTACTTGTCCTAAGTCCACTTGATAAACAAATGGTAGCAGTTTGGAACATGTATATCGATCTATGTTCGATGGATATAGGTGTTGGATGATGCGGTAAAGTGTCGTAGTATTTGCATTATACTAGTAACCATACTTAGCGGGTTTTGGTCTTAACTGAAGACCTAGGGCCCGTAGTGTTTTATGGTTAAGTCACATTTGGTTTCCATGATGATTAGTAGACTTATCATGTACATAGCACTATAGTAAACATGTGCCAACTTGTTAGATGCAGGTGAAGATGTGGGTTGAGGTATGGTTTCATTATCTTATATTGTACCATTTGGTACTATATATAATATATTAACGTATTGGTAATCATGCAAATTGATGATATTTCCTTTTCATCAAACTTTATTTTCGTCTCTCTCTGTGTTGTCTCATTTTTTTATCCTTTCCATGAACAGGTTGACTTAGAGGAGGGATTCTACTAGCTAGAGGCGAGTTTTAAAGCATAGCCATTATCGCTATTATCATATCCATCTAGTATTTTGGGTTATTGACTTATTAGACTATTTTTATCATGAGACAAGTTGTATATAGATTTGATGTATGATGTATTATGATATTGAACTTTTTCGCGTTTATATGATATGATTTTGGCCTATTACATGTTTATGCTGATATTATATTTATTCCTTCTATTGTGAAGTTGATATATATTATGATAAATATGCTTTGTTTGTTTTAAAATATACCATACAACCCGCCATTCGTGATACTTTTGGAATCCGAGTGCATCAGTGCATGTATCATGGGTTTTACGAATGGTGAGTCATTACATAAGCTAGATTGAACTTAGTGAATACACTCCCATAGAATTGACTTCCAATCAATTGCTAGCATTTGGTGTTGTATCTCAAACCTTACATTAATCTATAATAGTTGATGTAGGTAGACCACCACAGACTTAAAGATTTTGGCGAGCCTTATCGTTGAAATGTCTAGGAATACATGTTTTGTTGATATTCACTTTCAGATTTCAAAAGCTTTGCTTTTCATTAAAATGCATCCCTCTCTGGGGAAAGACCAATTGAGAACCAGAGTTCTTGTCCATGTAGAGTGATTCGAAGCTATTAATGTAGTCACTATATTAATAGTTTTCCATCCAACACATAGCTTCATTATGTGTCAAGAACTCATTTGCAAGCATGATCTGGCATTCACTTCAAATAGCACGATTCTGCATACCATGCATAGATCATAGCATGCGCGCACATATAAGTCATTTATTGCCCTCAGTCGATGTACGGCGTCCGATGAGCCGACATACGTTAATATTCGTTAGGCATTGTACATCGACTGTGTTAGGGCTAGACACTTTTACATACATATATGAAACTAAATAAAATGGACCATACCTCATAATGCACGTCATCCGATTCTTGTTTCAATTTTAGATTTGGAAACTCATCGCTATAACAAATTGACTGTTATTACAGCTGCCTCCACTTCTACTTCTCTAATCATCACTTCTAGCTCTATGCCAACTTCGTCTTCGACTATAACCGGGCCATCTTATATCCATTAAGATTTTATAGATGTTGTTCCACTGATGATTATTGAGGATTGTCCTAGCAATGTAGATCCAATATCGCCTTAGGTGGAGTTGTAATTCTCGATAACCTAGCAAAATTTTCCCCTTTTCACTTAATCATCGGGATCTCCATAAAATCTATAAGGGATATGACATCCCAGAAGATGAAGTTACATTAGTGTAGCTATTTGAATGGGCTCAAAATACACTAGTTGACTACATAGCGTGTTGGGCATGTTCTCACCCAGAAGATCTCGAGACCAAGAAGCTTGATTCATCCATCCAGGCTTGCCTAAACTCATTCGGCATTCTCATCTCACAGAGCTCATTCGGCAGTCTCGTCCCAAGGAACTCATTCGGCATTCTCATCTCACAGAGCTCATTCGGCAGTCTCGTCCCAAGGAACTCATTCGGCATCCTCATCTCACTGCCGGACCAACCCACAACTGCCGGACCAACCCACAACTGCCGGACCAACCCACTCCTGCCACTACCGGACCATGATACCACCGAATCAAACCTCCTTCAACACTGCCGAACCAACCTCCTTCACACTGCCGAACCAACCTGCCTCCAAACCAATGCCGGACCAACTCGATGCCAACTCCATGCCAGACCAAATGCTACCGAACCAAGACGTGCCAGGCCAGATCACGTCAGCCCAGGCCCGCCAGCTGCTATATACCTCCAAGACCCCTACCCCCAGCCTGACTCTATAAATAGAGGGGCAGGGGTACAACAATGGGGACAAGTTTGAGAGCTTAAGCACGGAGAGAACTTTCAAACAACTTTCTTTTACTTGTATCAAAGCTTTGTACTTGTAATCAAAATAAGAGAAGAGAAATAACATATAAAGTGGACGTAGGCACATTCTGGCTGAACCACTATAAATCTGCGTGTCTTTTTTACAGTTTAGCCCCTGTTTTTCATATATTTGCATAAATCACCCAAATCACTAAGAACAACACAAGATCTACTAAATCATACAACTTTGAGGTGTTTGTCCATTTTTTGTGCAAACATTTTTGGTGCTTTCACTAAGAACTAGAAGCTCGAAGCTTCAGCTTCATCCACTTAACAGTTTTCCTAACAGCATCGTTCGCCACTCGGAAAACATGCCTCCCAAACCAAGAAAAGATGTTAACAAAGGAAAAAACATCACATCCAGCAGTCTTCCAGATCCAGCTGTCACGAATCAAGTAAATCGTCCTCCTCCAGCAGCAGTAACAAATGAAGGACAGACTAATTCGACCCCTCCTGCCACAGAACAGCCCGCAGCAATTACTCGGGCAGATTTGGACAGAGTTGTGGTTGAAGTAACTAACCGCTTCACGTCCCAGCAGGAAGCCTTGGTGGACCATCTCATGTCACGCTTAAGGGACGCTGAAGAATCCAACCGCAACACTGAATCATGGGGCGAGTCCCAGTCTGGAGGATCTCAGAGACAACAAAGGTCTTCCTTCTTCGAAGGAGCTAACGGCAGAAGTAGCCATGGTAGGAGCCGAGATCGAGCACAGCCCGAAGTTAGGCCTGAGGAAATGTTTGGTACCGAACCCAACAGGGGAGGTACCGGACGAAGGTCAACTGTAGCTGAGCCCGTCATACTGCCTAACCATGGAAACGCCAATGAACGGGGCCGAGCTAGAGTCCAGCCGGAAGTTGGACCCGAGGAAGTGCTTAGATCAGAACCCAGCAGGGGAAGATCAAGGCAAGGGCCAACTGTAGCTGACCCTAGCATGCTCCCAGAAGATCAAAGGCAGCCATTGGAAAATATGAGGAATGATAGACGATATCATCCCTACAGGTCATCTGGACGGAATCAATCCCACAGAACAGAACCAAACTCATTTCTATCTGCTCCAAATTCTGATGAAAGGATGGCACGCTTATTCAGAGAGTGCGTCCAACGGGAGCAAAGAGATCGAGGGATAGGCGCTAGGGTAACCAGCCCTTTCGCCCGCAACATCGAAATTGCTATCACTCCCCGAGAATGGAAGATGCCAACAATGGAACCTTACAAAGGAACCACCGACCCCGTTGTACACTTACATAGGTACACACAACATACGCTCATGAGTGGAGCGACAGAGGGAGTACTGTGCAAATGCTTTCCGCTCTTCTTAGCAGATCTCGCTACCTCCTGGTTCTGTCATCTACCCCAGGGATCCATCAGCTCGTGGGAAATGTTGAAAGAAAAGTTTATCAGTCAGTTCCGCATCCATGTGGAACAACCTAAGGACGCTTATTCCTTATCCAGCGTCAAACAGAAACCTGGAGAGAAACTGCAACAATACCTAACCCGATTCAATGCCGCAGCAGCCGCGGTCCAAGATGCCGATGAGAAGCTTATCCTAATGGCCCTCTGTAGTGGTGTGCATCCGGACACTAAATTTGCTAGAAGGTTGACGAAAGAAAAACCAGCTACTTTACCCGATTTCTTCCATGAAGCCGGAAAATATATGAGGCTTGAGGATGCTGCCGTTGAGGGACAGTCAGGACAGCAAAATAAGGCAACTCACAGCAACGCCCCTACTGTAGCAAGGGACGTTCGAAGAAATGATTCCAAAGACAATACTAGGGGCAAGAAGGGAGAAAAGCGCCTATATCGGCCTGGATCGAGATTCGACACTTACACTCCTTTGAACGAGACAGTCGAAAATATCTTCCTTGCCACCCAAGGCGAAGTTAGATACAAACGCCCACCATACAAGAAGGAATCAGATAACGCGCAGAAGTCTGGAAAGTTCTGCCGCTTCCACGAATCTCATGGGCATGACACCAATGAATGCCATCATCTCCGGGACTTGATTGAGGAACACATCAGAAGGAAGAAACTGGAACGCTATGTAAAAGGTCAGGACAGGACTCCAGCTCCTGCCAATGAGAACCCAAGGCTACCCTCACCGGAGATCGGCAGAGGAAACCGCAACACTAGCAGCTCTAGTCAAGAGAAGATAGTGGTCCATACCATCTCGGGAGGACCGCACACCGCTGACAGAAGCTGGAAAGAAATGGAAAGATATGGAAAGTCGCTTAGAGACAATAAAGACTGTGTCAATTCGGTTATAGAAGAGCGCCACCCGAAGCGGAAAGAAAGTGATGACATCACATTCGGTAAGCGTGACCTAAAAGGAAGGCAGTACCCTCACATGGATCCCATGGTTATCTCTGCCCGGCTCGGCCCCGCCGAGGTTTACCGAATCCTAGTAGACACTGGAAGCTCAGTAAACATCCTGTTCAAACATGCATTCGACAAAATGAAGCTATCAATGAAGGATGTATCCCCTGCGATAAACCACTACACGGTTTCACTGGGGATGCAAAGATGCCCCTCGGGCAACTGGACCTCTTTGTTGAGATTGGAAGCCATCCCCGCTCCGTCGTACGGAAACAGACGTTTGTGCTAATAGAAAAACATTCGGCCTACAACGCCTTCTTAGGAAGGCCAGCCTTGTCTGACTTCCAAATTGTCCTAGCCCCATGGTGCCTAAAGATGAAATTCCCAACGGACAATGGAGTAAGGGAAGTAGAAGGAGACCAGGACGTGGCTCGAGACTGCTATGTGACTGAACTTCGCAACAACCACAGGAAGGATAAAGGGAAGGGTGTAGAGGTTGCCCTCTGCACAAAAAGTCTAGAAGCATAGCAACTAAAGAAAGCCCCTCCTCTTCGATATACCAGCGACCCTTTCAATGAATTAGACCCTAGGGACAAAGAGGAGGAGGCCACCGCCGAGCCTGCAGAGGCTATGGAGTTTATATCTGTAGACAAGCACGACTCAAGTAGACTATTGAAAATTGGGTCCCAACTAAAAGCCGAATTGAAGGAACAACTCATCGATTTTCTCCGCCACAACTTGGATGTATTCGCATGGTCACACGCTGACATGACCGGAATCTCCCCCGACATAGCCTGCCACGTATTAAAAATTGATCCTACCAAGGCGCCTGTAAAACAAAGAAAGAGAAGTATGGGGGCAGAGCGATCAGTAGCCCTCGATGAAGAAGTAAAGAATCTACTCGCCAATGACTTCATACGAGAAGCTATCTACCCGGAATGGATCGCCAACCCGGTGCTGGTAAAGAAGGCTAATGGGAAGTGGCGAACCTGCATTGACTTTTCCAACCTAAACGACGCCTGCCCAAAGGATTGCTTCCCACTTCCCAGAATCGACCAACTTGTAGACAACACAGCCGGGCATGAGCTCCTATCTTTTATGGATGCATACTCAGGATATAACCAAATTCCTATGCATGCTCCCGACCAAGACCACACTAGTTTCATCACTGACCGGGGTTTATACTGCTATAAGGTAATGCCTTTCGGACTTAAAAATGCAGGAGCCACCTACCAGCGCCTCGTCAACAAGATGTTTGCAGGGCTAATAGGACAAACTATAGAAGTATATGTGGATGACATGCTGGTGAAGTCAAGGAAAGCCAAAGATCACGTAAACCACCTAGGCAAAATGTTTCAAGTACTCCGCCAGTATGGAATGAAGTTGAATCCTCTAAAATGCTCCTTCGGAGTGTCATCAGGGAAGTTCTTAGGATTCATCGTTCATGCCAGGGGGATTGAAGCGAACCCTGAGCAAGTCCGAGCGCTAAGGGATATCAAGATACCTTCCACCCGAAAGGAAATGCAAAGCCTAAATGGAAAAGTGGCCGCCCTAAGCCGATTCATCTCCAAGGCAACGGATAAGTGCGTCCCCTTTTTCGAAGCTCTAAAGAAAGACAAAGGAAAGTTCGAATGGACTGACGAATGCTTAACCGCTTTCCTTAACCTAATCGAACACCTCCAGAAACCACCGGTACTCTCGACTTGTAACAACCCTGTATTTTACAATTAATTTTAATTTGATTTTTCCAAATTTAAGAGCTTTATTTATGAAAAGAATAAATGTTGTTATTGTAAATATAAAAAACTTTGATTTTGTATGTGGATTTGAATTCCAAATATGACTAAATTTAATATTTCCAGAAAATGTGAATTTTGGTCAAATAGTCAAACTTCGACTTTTAACTTGAAAATTTAAAAGTTTGAAATTTATGAATTTTATCTTTTATTATAAAAATAGATTTAATAACTTGAATACTGCTTTTCGTTTCGTTGCAAACGGATTTAAATTGCAAAAGTTATACTATTTTCAATATTGTGTGTATATTGGGTTATTCAGCAATATTCTTTATTTTAAAATTATATAAATGACATTTTTATTTGATATATTTTATTCTAATTTGTACATTTATGTTATATAAAATATATTTTGGCTTTTAAATATTTTTAAAGTAAGGTAGGAATTTTTCCAGAGTTAGTAGTATTTTTCTTGCAAATTTCCATGCCCTGTTTATAAATTTTAAACATTTTTCTTTAATCCTTTTCTATTTTCTCCAATTTAATTATCTATTTTATTTTGAAAATGATAAATAAATTATTTTAATTCAAATTTTCACTTCATAATATTTTTATAATGAAGTGTATAGTTTTTCAAGACTGACAGTGATTTATTTATAATTTTTGAACACTGTTTGGTATTTTTAAGTAATTTTCTTCATTCTTTTTATTTTTTTCCAAAATTTATTATTTGTTTTCTCATATTTATAATTGATTTCGGTTTGTAAATTATTTTTCTGAATATTTTTGTTTATATAAAGATTAAAAAGAAAAGAAATATGAAAGGTTGTAAAACACTTTGAAACTTAAGCCCTTTTTTGTCCAAACCCTTCATTTTCTTTAACTCCTCAAATTTTGCCCTAGCCATCTAAAACCCTAGTGTAGCCGCCACTTTTTGTTTCTCATCTTTTCATGTGAAAACAAATCAGCTCCTCATTTCTCATGGCTTCATCCAAAAATAGGTAATGGCCTCTCCTTCTTTTTCTTCTTTTCTCTTCATTTTCAATGATTTTTGCCATGTTTCTCTTGCTTTGCTTGGCCTAACACCTCCACCATCTCCTCCACCGACCACCACCACTTCCTTCCCCACACCATCCACGACCAAACCCCCTCCTCCTCTGACCATGATAGGCCATGCACTCCTTTTGACTAAAAACCACACAAAACCTTGCACAAATCCCTTAAAACAATGCATAGCCACCACTAGTTGCAACATACCTTCGCCCACCACCTTGGACACCACCTATACCCGCCACCACCACCTTACTACCACCACTACACATCACCATCTCCTCTGTCCAGACCTGTAGCAAGTCATGGCCAAGCCTAGGACCTTGTAGACCGAGCCAAAGATGAACCAAAACTCCACCATATTGCATAAAACTCTTCACATGCCTATGTTGTAACTTCCCCATCAACTCTAGCTTGTAGCCGTGCATCCCTTGGTCCAAACCTGAACCAAAACATTCCCTAGGCCATGCAAAAGGATAGAGAAAGCAAGGCAAAAGATTTGACATTCAAATCTCTTTTCGTTTAAAAGTTATTCCATTTCAAGTGCGTTGAAATTGTGTTTGTTTTGATGTATGTTTTGGGTTGTAATACAAGAGTTGTAGCTTTGGATCTTGCTCTCCACTCAAGTCCGTAGTCTTGTCATCGTGCTTTTGTTCCATTGTGTCATTGGTTTTGATATCTCCAGCACAAACAGGTGAGTTATTCTCACCAGACAATATGTACCTATATAACTGATAAACCGACACCATTTGAATCTGTAATGTATATCATCATGTTATATATGTTTATATTATTATCATATGATGTTCACACCTGTTATTACACTTATTATATCATATGTTACTATTATTTAATGTTATTCTTTTATTTATATCTGTTATCACCATTGCAAGTTCCCTGTAGATTAGAATCACTATGGGTTGAAATGATACATACCCGAACGGACTTTAGAATAGGGAAAAATCGTTATGGGCTGAAATGATAGGCCTGAATGATTTTTATTTAAATTATTTTACCTTGGGATTATGGGTTTGAAATGATAGAACCCGGATTTTTCTTTTTTAACTGCGGATTGAAATGATACATATCCGTATCACTTGACCTAGGTTAGAAAATTATATACAGGCCCGTGGTTATTTTATAAAGTGTTTTGAATATTTTTAAGTATTTTAAAATTATAAATTTATGAAATTTGCTTTAAACAGATTTTGAAATATTTTGAATTAAAGAAATTATGATTTTTCTATGTGTTAAAAATGTAATTAATGAATGGTTTAACTGGATTTTTGAAATATAACTTAAGTTGGAAATTTGGAATTTTGGTTAAAATGATATTTAAGTTTTATAAATAAAATGGATATTAAATTTTATTTGGAAATGGTAAATATGATAATTTGATTAAATTTGAATTTAAGTGATTATTAAGTATTATTGATTTTTCTATGAATTTAAGTGGTTAAATAAATGAATGTTTAAAAGTGATCTTTTAAAATATAACTTGACTAGGAAATGTGAAATTTGGTTTAATTAAAGGTTTAACATAATTAAATAAAATTGGAAATTTTGTTAAATTGTGAAATGGTAATTTAAATTTGAAGTGTTAAGTCTATTTGTTGAAATGTGAAGAATTGGAACTTTTACACTTAAACTTATTAAGTAAATTGTTGAAAATTGGATTTAATTATAAGAAATTTATTGTGAAAGAAACGTGTAAAGTTCTAATTAATGAAAGAAATATGTAAAGTTTAATTTATGAAAGAAATGTGTAAAGTTCTAATTAATGAAAGAAATATGTAAAGTTTTACCTACTGAAAGAAACATGTAAAGTCTTAATTAATGAAAGAAACATGTAAGTCTTAATTTGTGTAATATTGATTTAAAATAATAAATGCCCCTTTTGTAATAAAACGTAAATTAAAACGTACATTCGATAATGTAAGTTTAATTAGTGTAATATTGATTAAATAATAAATGCTCTTTACTGTAATAGGAATGTAAGTTAAAAAGTACATTTAATATGTAAGTTTTAATTAATGTAAATGACATATTTTAATGACTAAAATAATAAAGTTTCTTTATTGTAATGATAATGTAAGTTAATAAGGTACTCTTCACTTAACATAAGAATTTCAGCATTAAATTGGATATTACAGTAACAAAGTTTATTTAACTATAAGGCTATGATAAAATGACCATGTTAAAAATTTGTAAGTATATAAATACTTTGATTATATAAAATGTTAAATTGGGAAGTATTACATTCCAAAAAATGCTATAATTCCTTAAGGTTACATTACCAAAATGCTATGATAATTTAAAGGAAGATTTCAAGTTTAATAAATTAAAGGAAATATCCAGTGATTTTGAAATTTGGGTTTTATTGAAATGATATATTATTGAATTGGTTTTGAAATGGAAATGATATATTTTTGAATTGGTTTTGAATAGATATGTTTTGGGTTTGAAAGTATGTATTAGTTTGAAATAAATGATATGATTTTGAAATGGTTTAAAGGATGTATTTTGATTTGAAACATAAACTATTTTTAAAAGTTATAACCACGGGTTATAATAACGATTGGTTGGCAAAGAGACCGGGATCGGATATGGACATACTCTCTGTCGATACCGAAAACCACTTTGACAACCGTGTACGCGGTGGAGATTCCAGAATGAAGTAGGATGGTGGCGACGTTCTTAAGGTATGTTACGTGGACCCAACTCCCGTGAGTTGGCATAAGGTGGCTAAAACAGGAGCGATCTCGGACCAGTGAGGTAGCACCTCTTCTCGGACACATTTCTTCGATATTATACTCTTACTTGTGATTGATTAGATGGCCATCCTCCGATTTGGGAGTGTTGTTCGAGGTGGAACGGTAGTGGCTGCTATGCGTATCCATCAGTCCGTGTGCGTAATTGGTATATCTACCCTGGCATTGCCTAGTTGTGCCGTGTCACCTACCATATCGAGCTTTACTACGATTATGATTTTAAGATCCGACCGCGTTAAGGTTCTCCATCCCCTTAACGCTATTTTCTATATGATTATACTTTACTTATTAGACATTATTATAATAGCGAATATTACTACATAGTAGATATTTTAACGGATCCTTAGAGGATGGGCGGTCCCAAGCATCTTCTAAGTTACTTGTACCTTTATTACAGTTCACTTGAGTTGGTTTACATTATATAAGTATATATTGTCCTGACTCGAGTGTTTTGTGTTTTGCTTTACGCTCGGGTCAGCCTGAGTATTCACAGATTTGGATTTCCACCTTCTGGAGATTTGAATCGCTGGAGATTATTTGCTAGTCTTGTTCTATCAACTTCGGTTCCGTTGTTCTATTCAGCCTGTACTTGGTTATTGTATTGAGACTTCTGTTGTACTTTATTTCTTATGTTGTATCTTATGTAACTCTGATATATTTTCATAGTAGCTTCATGAACTACTATTTCTTTTACTTCCGCTGCATTATTTTACTCTGTGTCTGTGATCTGTGATTATATTTATTTACTGTATATTCTGAGATTTGCCAAATTTTAATTACAACGCGGTATTTTGAGCAATTCAACTCCGGCATGAGTGTTTACCTATACACTTATAATGGATGCGAATGGTTGAAAATATCGGGTCGTTACAGTTGGTATCAGAGCTTTGGCTTTGAGGCAAAACTTAGAATGTATGGTAAATTTATTTACAGAATCACTTTCGTTCGAGTTTGATTCTCTTCCTTTTGATTCGATTTCCTTTGAATGTTGGAACGTTCCCTGCGGTTCCAAAATTCATTCGTGTCCCTTACTATTCATCATCTTTTGATTCTGGAGTATCCCATGACTCCACTTCCAATATCTTTATAGTGAATTGGCGGTCTTGCCAATATTCTAATTTTCTTGTAAAAGGGTGAAAATCCTTTACAGTCAGCATCAATTCACCAGAGATTTTTTATTTATCCTTGGTTTAGATGCTAATATCTTTTTTCCAAACTCTATCTCTTGAGATCGAACGTAGATTTATCCCAGAAAAATCCACATCGATCTTATTCTTTAAGTCACGGTTGACCCGGTTAAGGTTGTCCGCGATTTATCTAAGCTTACCCATCTCTCTACTCTGTTTAACCATCTTGTCTTTTGTTTCTAAACTATCTCCAAACATTTTGAATTGTACTTGTAAATCTATGTTTTGTTTTATATATGGTGTTGTTTGAGTTGTTGATGTTGATTTGGATTTCCGATCGATTCGTCTGATCAACGCTATCGATAGGATTTCTAAAACACTTTAACGGAACAAACTGACACGATATTATTTTAAATTTGGTTAATGAAATAAAATTTTGATATATAAGTAAATTTATGGAACTTAATAAATTGATTTAAATTGATAATTTGAAATGATAATACTTGATTTATCATTTATTGTTCTACAAATGAATTTATAAATAGTTGTTTATAAATTGATTTGGGAATTGAAATGAATTTGAATCAAGAATTTGAGAATTCAAGTTTCCGATGGATTTCAAACCTTGTGTTTAAAATTTTTAAAAGGATATAATTTAAAGTATTTTGAATAAAAAAATTTGTCTCTAAAGGATTTTAAAGTTTAAAAATTAAGTGCTCTTCTCTTTGTCGCTGGAAAATAATTTCGGTGATGACTGCAGCATCATCGACGTTCATTTTCGAGTTTTGAACTGAAGAGACCGTTCTGTAGTCTTACTACAGCTTTGTTTTGAAAGATTTAATTTATTTGAATTTCTAAATATGATTTGATTTATAATATATATAGATATATGATTTAAATTGATTTGACATATTATGTACATATATTTATTTATCTCTAACTGGTTTGAAGGAAACCGGAAAATTAATTCTTAAATTTCATCTTAAAGAATAATTTCAGATATAAAAAGAAAAATTAAAATTTTTGAATAAATGATTCAAACTTGAGATAATTGAATTGGAAAGTTTTATTTGTATAATACAATTGCATTCAAATATAACTTACCTTAAAAAAAATTTAGAAGTTAACAATGTAATTGGATAATATACAATATAAAAAGGATTTTTTAAATAAAATTTGAGTGGTTATAATAAATTTTATACACCTAAATTTTAGTTATAAAAGATTTACAGAGGTAAATAGTGAAAAAGGAATTTAAAGAGATTTTATTTAAACAACTTGATAATCAAATTTGATTTAATATGGAACCTTAAGTCTAACCTAGGAATTTTAATAATGGTTATTTCCTGAAATGAATATGTTGTATAATAAATAATGTATCTTTGAATAGATAAAATAAAATACATTGGAATTGGACATTTTATAATAAAGTTTATTTAACTTGAATTCATAGTTTAATTGATGTCTAAATGAATAAATGTGTAAAGAAATTTGATTGTTATATTTTCTATGATAAATATTTTATTTATGAAATTGATATGTCTTGAAAAATGGATAATTATGATAGTTATAATGTATTTTAACATCACTAAATTTGATAATTGAGAATTTGGTTTTCAAATGGAAATTTTAAGTGTAACTTATTGAAGGAATATCTATTTATGAAATGGGCATTTTAAATAAAGTGTTAGGTTATTTGTTAAATGAAGAGCTAAGTAAAATAGTGAGCTTTTGACTTAATAAACGAAGTATAGTTTAATTTGGATATTCCATTCATAAAAGTTTGTTTTAATAAGTCATAAGTTAAATGATATCCAAATGAATATTCTAGAATAAAACTGATTTGAAATATTAATATATCTACTGTAGCATTTTATAAGTGCTGCTGTTTTGAAAATACAATGTTTTGGAAGTTTTATAATTGAATGAACTTAGAAATGTTACAACTTTAAAATGAATATTATTTGACCTTGAATTAAAATGGTTTAAATAAAGATTATTTTAAAAGGTCTTATGATTTTCTAAGTATTATGTTTTTTTTTTAGAATTACATTTCCAAAGTGTTATGATTTTAGTAGTATGATTTCCAAATGATAAACATCTCTAATTTGTTATGATTTCAAAGCGTTATTGTTTCACATTTATTATCTTATTTTGTTTTTTTTTCAAACTATCTTTTGGTTGTCCTTATTTCTCTTATCTTGTTACAGAATGGGAAGGCTATTGCTTATACCAGTCTGTTTAGACATCTTTTTATAATCTTTGAAATCTTTGTTGCTCATCTGGATCTGAACACTGTTTTTCCATTCATAGACCGTCAGTCAAGTGAAAGGGGTGATTCAGACTCTAGAGGATCTTTTTCATGTTTGTGTTCTTGATTTGATCACCTCCAACTTGTTAAACTTGCCTATAACAATAGTTATCAGGTGTAATTCCAATATTCTTATCATCTTGTCTTAATTCTATTCATTCTATCTTTTTAGGTGCTTTCCCGTACCTCGTTCCTTTTCGGGGACGAAAAGTTTTGAGTGGGGGAGAGTGTAACAACCCTGTATTTTACAATTAATTTTAATTTGATTTTTCCAAATTTAAGAGCTTTATTTATGAAAAGAATAAATGTTGTTATTGTAAATATAAAAAACTTTGATTTTGTATGTGGATTTGAATTCCAAATATGACTAAATTTAATATTTCCAGAAAATGTGAATTTTGGTCAAATAGTCAAACTTCGACTTTTAACTTGAAAATTTAAAAGTTTGAAATTTATGAATTTTATCTTTTATTATAAAAATAGATTTAATAACTTGAATACTGCTTTTCGTTTCGTTGCAAACGGAATTAAATTGCAAAAGTTATACTATTTTCAATATTGTGTGTATATTGGGTTATTCAGCAATATTCTTTATTTTAAAATTATATAAATGACATTTTTATTTGATATATTTTATTCTAATTTGTACATTTATGTTATATAAAATATATTTTGGCTTTTAAATATTTTTAAAGTAAGGTAGGAATTTTTCCAGAGTTAGTAGTATTTTTCTTGCAAATTTCCATGCCCTGTTTATAAATTTTAAACATTTTTCTTTAATCCTTTTCTATTTTCTCCAATTTAATTATCTATTTTATTTTGAAAATGATAAATAAATTATTTTAATTCAAATTTTCACTTCATAATATTTTTATAATGAAGTGTATAGTTTTTCAAGACTGACAGTGATTTATTTATAATTTTTGAACACTGTTTGGTATTTTTAAGTAATTTTCTTCATTCTTTTTATTTTTTTCCAAAATTTATTATTTGTTTTCTCATATTTATAATTGATTTCGGTTTGTAAATTATTTTTCTGAATATTTTTGTTTATATAAAGATTAAAAAGAAAAGAAATATGAAAGGTTGTAAAACACTTTGAAACTTAAGCCCTTTTTTGTCCAAACCCTTCATTTTCTTTAACTCCTCAAATTTTGCCCTAGCCATCTACAACCCTAGTGTAGCCGCCACTTTTTGTTTCTCATCTTTTCACGTGAAAACAAATCAGCTCCTCATTTCTCATGGCTTCATCCAAAAATAGGTAATGGCCTCTCCTTCTTTTTCTTCTTTTCTCTTCATTTTCAATGATTTTTGCCATGTTTCTCTTGCTTTGCTTGGCCTAACACCTCCACCATCTCCTCCACCGACCACCACCACTTCCTTCCCCACACCATCCACGACCAAACCCCCTCCTCCTCTGACCATGATAGGCCATGCACTCCTTTTGACTAAAAACCACACAAAACCTTGCACAAATCCCTTAAAACAATGCATAGCCACCACTAGTTGCAACATACCTTCGCCCACCACCTTGCTACCACCACTACACATCACCATCTCCTCTGTCCAGACCTGTAGCAAGTCATGGCCAAGCCTAGGACCTTGTAGACCGAGCCAAAGATGAACCAAAACTCCACCATATTGCATAAAACTCTTCACATGCCTATGTTGTAACTTCCCCATCATCTCTAGCTTGTAGCCGTGCATCCCTTGGTCCAAACCAGACCCAAACCATGTCCAAACCTGAACCAAAACATTCCCTAGGCCATGCAAAAGGATAGAGAAAGCAAGGCAAAAGATTTGACATTCAAATCTCTTTTCGTTTAAAAGTTATTCCATTTCAAGTGCGTTGAAATTGTGTTTGTTTTGATGTATGTTTTGGGTTGTAATACAAGAGTTGTAGCTTTGGATCTTGCTCTCCACTCAAGTCCGTAGTCTTGTCATCGTGCTTTTGTTCCATTGTGTCATTGGTTTTGATATCTCCAGCACAAATAGGTGAGTTATTCTCACCAGACAATATGTACCTATATAACTGATAAACCGACACCATTTGAATCTGTAATGTATATCATCATGTTATATATGTTTATATTATTATCATATGATGTTCACACCTGTTATTACACTTATTATATCATATGTTACTATTATTTAATGTTATTCTTTTATTTATATCTGTTATCACCATTGCAAGTTCCCTGTAGATTAGAATCACTATGGGTTGAAATGATACATACCCGAACGGATTTTAGAATAGGGAAAAATCGTTATGGGCTGAAATGATAGGCCTGAATGATTTTTATTTAAATTATTTTAACTTGGGATTACGGGTTTGAAATGATAGAACCCGGATTTTTCTTTTTTAACTGCGGATTGAAATGATACATATCCGTATCACTTGACCTAGGTTAGAAAATTATATACAGGCCCGTGGTTATTTTATAAAGTGTTTTGAATATTTTTAAGTATTTTAAAAATATAAATTTATGAAATTTGCTTTAAACAGATTTTGAAATATTTTGAATTAAAGAAATTATGATTTTTCTATGTGTTAAAAATGTAATTAATGAATGGTTTAACTGGATTTTTGAAATATAACTTAAGTTGGAAATTTGGAATTTTGGTTAAAATGATATTTAAGTTTTATAAATAAAATGGATATTAAATTTTATTTGGAAATGGTAAATATGATAATTTGATTAAATTTAAATTTAAGTGATTATTAAGTATTATTGATTTTTCTATGAATTTAAGTGGTTAAATAAATGAATGTTTAAAAGTGATCTTTTAAAATATAACTTGACTAGGAAATGTGAAATTTGGTTTAATTAAAGGTTTAACTTAATTAAATAAAATTGGAAATTTTGTTAAATTGTGAAATGGTAATTTAAATTTGAAGTGTTAAGTCTATTTGTTGAAATGTGAAGAATTGGAACTTTTACACTTAAACTTATTAAGTAAATTGTTGAAAATTGGATTTAATTATAAGAAATTTATTGTGAAAGAAACGTGTAAAGTTCTAATTAATGAAAGAAATATGTAAAGTTTAATTTATGAAAGAAACGTGTAAAGTTCTAATTAATGAAAGAAATATGTAAAGTTTTACCTACTGAAAGAAACATGTAAAGTCTTAATTAATGAAAGAAACATGTAAGTCTTAATTTGTGTAATATTGATTTAAAATAATAAATGCCTCTTTTGTAATAAAACGTAAATTAAAACGTACATTCGATAATGTAAGTTTAATTAGTGTAATATTGATTATATAATAAATGCTCTTTACTGTAATAGGAATGTAAGTTAAAAAGTACATTTAATATGTAAGTTTTAATTAATGTAAATGACATATTTTAATGACTAAAATAATAAAGTTTCTTTATTGTAATGATAATGTAAGTTAATAAGGTACTCTTCACTTAACATAAGAATTTCAGCATTAAATTGGATATTACAGTAACAAAGTTTATTTAACTATAAGGCTATGATAAAATGACCATGTTAAAAATTTGTAAGTATATAAATACTTTGATTATATAAAATGTTAAATTGGGAAGTATTACATTCCAAAAAATGCTATGATTCCTTAAGGTTACATTACCAAAATGCTATGATAATTTAAAGGAAGATTTCAAGTTTAATAAATTAAAGGAAATATTCAGTGATTTTGAAATTTGGGTTTTATTGAAATGATATATTATTGAATTGGTTTTGAAATGGAAATGATATATTTTTGAATTGGTTTTGAATAGATATGTTTTGGGTTTGAAAGTATGTATTAGTTTGAAATAAATGATATGATTTTGAAATGGTTTAAAGGATGTATTTTGATTTGAAACATAACCTATTTTTAAAAGTTATAACCACGGGTTATAATAACGATTGGTTGGCAAAGAGACCGGGATCGGATATGGACATACTCTCTGTCGATACCGAAAACCACTTTGACAACCGTGTACGCGGTGGAGATTCCAGAATGAAGTAGGATGGTGGCGACGTTCTTAAGGTATGTTACGTGGACCCAACTCCCGTGAGTTGGCATAAGGTGGCTAAAACAGGAGCGATCTCGGACCAGTGAGGTAGCACCTCTTCTCGGACACATTTCTTCGATATTATACTCTTACTTGTGATTGATTAGATGGCCATCCTCCGATTTGGGAGTGTTGTTCGAGGTGGAACGGTAGTGGCTGCTATGCGTATCCATCAGTCCGTGTGCGTAATTGGTATATCTACCCTGGCATTGCCTAGTTGTGCCGTGTCACCTACCATATCGAGCTTTACTACGATTATGATTTTAAGATCCGACCGCGTTAAGGTTCTCCATCCCCTTAACGCTATTTTCTATATGATTATACTTTACTTATTAGACATTATTATAATAGCGAATATTACTACATAGTAGATATTTTAACGGATCCTTAGAGGATGGGCGGTCCCAAGCATCTTCTAAGTTACTTGTACCTTTATTACAGTTCACTTGAGTTGGTTTACATTATATAAGTATATATTGTCCTGACTCGAGTGTTTTGTGTTTTGCTTTACGCTTGGGTCAGCCTGAGTATTCACAGATTTGGATTTCCACCTTCTGGAGATTTGAATCGCTGGAGATTATTTGCTAGTCTTGTTCTATCAACTTCGGTTCCGTTGTTCTATTCAGCCTGTACTTGGTTATTGTATTGAGACTTCTGTTGTACTTTATTTCTTATGTTGTATCTTATGTAACTCTGATATATTTTCATAGTAGCTTCATGAACTACTATTTCTTTTACTTCCGCTGCATTATTTTACTCTGTGTCTGTGATCTGTGATTATATTTATTTACTGTATATTCTGAGATTTGCCAAATTTTAATTACAACGCGGTATTTTGAGCAATTCAACTCCGGCATGAGTGTCTACCTATACACTTATAATGGATGCGAATGGTTGAAAATATCGGGTCGTTACACGACTCCAAGCGAAGGCGAAGAATTATACCTATACCTTGCTTTGTCATCTCACGCCCTAAGCGCTGCCTTGGTAAGGGAAGACAACCGCACGCAACGGCCAGTTTACTTCGTCAGCAAAAGGTTTACTGGGGCAGAAGTCAGATATCCTAAACTTGAGAAGCTAGCATACTGTTTACTAATCACATCACGGAAACTGTGTCACTACTTCCAGTCCCATTCCATCAAAGTTCTGACCGATCAACCACTGAGGCAGGTACTCCATCATCCCGACACTTCTGGGAGACTACTTAAATGGTGCATTGAACTAAGTCAGTATGATATCACCTATCACCCTCGCACCGCCATCAAGGGACAAGCCATGGCTGATTTCATTGCAGAATTCACTACCAACGAAGATAAGGAGCAATTGGAAATAGCAGAAGATATCAAGTGGAATCTCTTTGTGGATGGTGCATCGAACGAACAAGGCTCGGGGGCAGGTGTGGTAATAATCACTCCCAGGGGAAACAAACTGCACTATGCTATAAGGTTGGAGTTTGCTGCCACCAACAACGATGCAAAATATGAAGCAGTGATAGCCGGACTAGAACTTGCCATAGAAATCGGAGCCAATTCTTTGTGTCTTCACAGCGATTCTCAACTTATCGTTAATCAAATACTAGGAGAATTCCAAGCTCAAGAAGAACGACTCGTAGCATATTTAAAGAAGACCAAGTTACTTCTCAGCCGATTGGACCACTACTTAGTCAAACACATCCCTCGGGAAGAGAACCAAGAGGCCGACGAATTGGCGAAGCAAGCAAGTGTAAGAGACATCGCCATCTTCGGGGCAGTAACCATCTCAAAGCAACTGGCCCCAAGTTTTGAGCAAGTGAATCTAATAGCTGCAACCGAGGAAGCAACTTGGATGACTCCCATCCGAGGCTACCTACAAAGCGGCACGCTACCCAACAGGCGTAACGAAGTCAAGAAACTCTTGAGGAAAGCATCCCGCTACACAATACAAGAAGACATCCTCTATTGACGCGGATTCTCTAACCCGTTATTAAGGTGTGTCACTGGAAGGGAAGCCAAGGAAATCTTATTCAACATCCATCAGGGAAGCTGCGGAGATCACACCGGAGGGCAAACTTTAGCAAAAAAGATACTCCGATATGGATATTTCTGGCCCACCTTAAGCAAGGACGCCTTAGATTTCGTCAAAAAGTGTGATAGATGCCAGAAGTTTGCTAAGATTCTGCGGCTACCAACCACTGAGATTACTCAAATGACCAGCCCTTGGCCCTTCGCAATATGGGGAATTGACTTAATCGGCGAGCTACCAATGGGCCGAGTGAAATGACCCTCCTATTTCCACCCTAATTTCATAAGGATTTTTTTTTTTACTTAGAGATGATATATATATATATCATTCATTACAATTATGTTTTCCAAGGTCATTTTCTTTTTCCAATAACAAAATATATCCAGGATCAAAATAACTTACCAATATAAATATATCAGTGTATATCTAATAACATACACATACATATGAAGATGTATGTGTTCTTCTTATTTAAGTTCAGAGTATATACTTTATTTTTTTGTACAAGAACATTCTGTTTGATTTAGATTTTTAGCAATTCAGGCTTAATTATTGTATCTTGATTTTTGGCCATAAAATCCACTGGAAACATGTACTTTAGTCTGTCATTATAATTAAGAAATGATCAAGTAATAATCAGTAGTAAACAAGCTTTTAATATAGATGGTTGTGTTAAAGTCTGGATAGTATCAAATTCAGTATAAAAGAAAGTGGATCCCAAGTGAACACAAGCAACATCTAGGCGTAATGGAAACGCGCCTAACTTATACATGAAAGGTCACGAGTTCGAGTGCTATGCTGGTCGGTTCAAACACAATTTTTGGTTTTTCTTTTTATTTTCTCCTGTATGGTTAGAAATCTGATACCTACCTATAATTGTACATATATATTTAATTTTTGCCTATAACCTAACATACAAAACAATTCTTCTTACATAACTATTTTTAAAACCCATTCCTACAACTGTTTTAAGAATTTAAATTTATATTTTTGCCCAATTATCAACATGTACATAGGTATACATGTACATGTCAATATCTTTGCTCAGTTTCCAGAAAACTGAGTGAAACAAATGCTAAATGTACTATGCTTTGAAATGCATCTGTATTTTCAAGATACAGTCTATCATGATCAACCAATACTTCATTTAGTTGAGGCTGGTTAACCCATGAGTCCTGTATATGCTACACACTAGTTCAAAACAATGGAGATACCTTTCATTTCATTCTGTCTGAAGCTTTTAGAAAAACATTTTACTTTTCTTAATTCAATTCAGAAATGAATTCAGATTTATTTACAAAGCATTTCAGTAAAAAGAAAATAAAATCCTTTTAAGTTTACTTCTTGCTAAATCCAGATTTAGTTCTAAAACTCAGTGCTCTGTTATGTCTCAAGATTAGCTAATACATATATAAGTTATGCAATATAGTAGCTCACATAATTGTATATTTCTTACCAGATTTTTATAGCTGATACTTGAGCATATTTTTCTTGTTTATGTTTCAGACCCTACTTCAAAAACAAATCAAACCTTAACACACAACAATTTCAACAGACCAACAAATTTAATCTGACACTTTACAGAATATAAGGGCAACATGATCACTAACCATAAGATATTCAATACATGACTGGAAATCTTAGAAACATAAAATTTTTCCTGAATACATGCAGATATAATCAATTTAAGCTCTTATTGAAACTAGCTAGCATGTTCATTCACTCCTCCATAATAGCCATAACTTCATTTTACTTAGTGCCTGGGTTACCTGAAAGAGCATGAGTGGCTGCCTCATTTTAAAATGAGACACCCCAGATGCCATGAGCAAACAAGGGTCAGATCTATGATCTGGTATGAGTAACATTAATTCATTCATGATATTAAGCAATAGAGAATATAAGGGTACTAACTTGTTATTTAAGCAAATTTCTGCAATCAATTACTTTAACATAGTATAATTAAGTTGATTCAGGTATGATATAATCATTTATCATTCTTTCACTTGCATACATAATCATGCAAACATAATTATCTATTGGCAACAATTTCATTCACTGGAATCATCTTGGTTCCATACCATTCAACCTAAGAAATATCCACATTCCTATTTCTTCATTTACAGGTTGTAATATTCAATTTAAATCCCTGCCTCATCTGCTATTAAGGAATCACTGGGACACATTGCAATGAACTAATTCACATCATTGCACAAAGATCTCAGGGCTTAAACAAACCATGTGCCAACTTGCATACTTCAAATATGACAAGCATTCCAGCAGTCTTCTTGGCCTTCCCTTCCCTAGTTTATTTACTAGTGTATTGTCTTAAATTCTATCATCAAATATGCTAAGTGAACATGTCACTGCAAACATGGAAACATCCATAATTTTTCCTAGCATAATTCTCCTTAGAAATAAGCAGACAGTTATTTCCTAAATGGGGTCAATATGCCTTGATCTTAGTAAAATATAAGAACATTTTCAACTGTAAAAGAGGCATGGCATGTTATATTGATCTGCAAGCCTTTATGATTGATTCAGATTCAAGATCTGGTTCAATCATAATTTTAGCTTGTGGGTTTTTCTTCTTCTTTTTTTTGATTTGATCAAGGGCTCAGCACTTAGAAAATTTCTATTGCACCCTTAACATTTTCCTTTTCAAGCCTCAGCACTTATACCAAGTATAATGCAGCTCCTAACATTTTTTTTTGTAAAGTTTCCATGCCATAGATCTATAACAGCTGAGAGTATTCTCTATATAATTTTTAAGATCCTAGACTTCAACATTTATGAGTATAAATAAAACAATATGATACACATCCAAAGACAAATGTCTCAACCAATCAAAGATCATCAAAATCATCCATATTAAATCATATCAGATTTAAAATAAGACATCCAAAAAGCATTGATGAAATCATATACATCAAAATCAGAATATATATATAAATGGCAATAGAAAGTGGCTGCCTCAACTCAGGTCTTAATGCCATGAACTCGGTGAGATTACTCACCTAAATATTTCCTCTTAATAATCCAGAAAATTCTTGTTTGAGTGTTTTCTCCTTCCTTCCAATATTTTTTTCTTCTTTTCTTATTTTTTTGTGCAGCCCGGGGTAAAGACAATTCTACTGCCTATTTATATGCATTTTTCCTCTAGGGTTTTGTTGAAACAGAATTCCATTTCTGTCCTGGCTAGCATCATGCATTTTTCATTCATAATACCCCGACCATATTAACCAATTTAAAGGCTGCATTTTCTTTCTTTTACTTTTCAGAAAATGGCCACTCACCTAGTCATGTTAAAAGTGTGACTATTTTATTTTATTTTTCAATTATCCCTGAGAATTCTCCTTTGCTATTTTTGCCTATACAAGCTTATTAACTTGTATCACATTTCATGTCATTTTAATGTTATAGTTTTACCTGCTTATATATATATATATACTTTTCAGTACTTAGAAAAATATATATATTTGTACACATATCTTATCTAGGCTTATTTAATTTCTCTTTAATTTCAGAAGCATATGCACCTATATGTATACAGGTTAATATACATAATTTTCTCTTCTGGGTTTTAAATAAAATTTGTTTACTGATTTAAAGTAAAGCCTACTTTTCTTATTTTCTAAGATGATCCATATAATTCCAGAAATCAAATGTCCATGTTGCCAAAAAAAAAATCATGTTTGTATTGTTTTTCAATTCTTGTTTTAAATCCAAGAAATCTGGAGTTCTTCCTTGTGCCATTTCAGTGTGCACGTGCACACATATACTTGCACACTATTTATTCCAGAAATTTCACCATATTTAAATCTAAATATTTCAAAAATTAAATCATTTTTCAAAAATGATTTTTCACAAAATTTTGGGGTATTACATTCACCCCTCCTTTTAGGAATTGTGTCCTCACAATTTTTCTAACATTTATAGTGAGCATCTTTTTCTTTTCTGAAAACTTATCAAACATATGCATAAGCAACAAATTCAACCATATCAACCATGCATAACAAAAATTTTCCAGAAAAAAAAAATTACCTTTTAATTTGCAAAAAGCTTAGGATAATCCCTTCTAATCTTATCCTCTAACTCCCATGTGCAGTCATTAGGATCACTACTCCACTGGATCTTAACTAGTTTCAAAGTTTTGCTCCTTAATTTCTTTTCTTCCTTGGCTACAATCCCCACTGGTTCTTTTTCATAAACCAAGTCAGGGTTTATTTGAATTTTGGTAGGCTCTTCCAAAATGTCTTCTTTATCATGTACCCATCTTCTAAGTTGGGACACATGAAAAACATTATGCATTGCTTTCATTTCCTCTGGTAGTTCTAATTTGTAAGCCAATGAACCAATTCTTTCCAGAATTTTATAGGGTCCAACATACCTTGGTGTAAGCTTACCTTGCTTGCCAAACCTCATGACTTTCTTCATAGGTGAAATCTTGATGAAAACAAAGTCTCCCACTTCATATTCCACTTGCTTTCTCTTCCTATCTGCAAATTTCTTTTGCCTATCTTGAGCTGCTGCTATTCTTTTTCTTATTAACCCAATTTTCTCTGTAGTTTCTTTAACATATTCAGGTCCAAGAACAGCCCTTTCTCCAGTCTCTACCCAGCATATAGGTGATAAACATGGCTTGCCATATAAGGCTTCAAATGGTGTCATCCCTATGGTGCTTTGGTAACTGTTATTGTATGTGAATTCAGCTAGATGGAGGTGGTCTTCCCAGTTGCCTCCAAAGTCCAGTGTACATGCTCTCAACAAATCCTCTAAGACTTTGTTCACCACCTCAGTTTGACCATCTGATTGTGGATGGTAGGCAGTGCTTAAGCACAATTCACTCCCCATAGCCTCTTGAAAACTTTTCCAAAACCTTGAGGTGAAGATGGTATCCCTATCACTCACAATGGTTTTGGGTATGCCATGCAACCTTACTACCTCTTTCATGAATATTTGAGCCAATTTGGAGCATTTCTTTCTGTTTTAACTGGGATAAAATGTGCTACCTTAGTTAGCCTATCCACTATTACCCATATACTTGTGTTTCCCTTCTTAGATCTAGGCAGACCATCTATGAAATCCATAGATATATCCTCCCACTTCCACTGTGGTATGCTAAGGGGTTGCAATAGTCTGATGGCCTTTGTGTCTCTGCCTTGACTTGTTGGCAAGTCATGCACCTTGCAACATATCTGGCCACATCTGACTTCATCCCCTTCCACCAAAGATTTCTTTTCAAATTTTGATACATCTTGGTGCTACCTGGGTGTATGGAGTATTTACTCCTATGGTACTCATTTAATATTTCCTCCTTCAATTCTATATTTTCTGGAACACATATCCTATTTTTATTCCTTAAATAACCATTTTTATCAATTTGATAATTTATTACTTCCTCCCCTTTTGATATGAGCATTTTCTTTTCCACCATGTTTAGGTCTTGTTCCTGCATTTTCCCAATCTTAAGAAGTAAATCTGATTGCAGAGATATCATACTTAATTTTCCTTTACCTTCACCTTCTTCAATGGGCATCATTTGTTCCTCACTGTTTTCCTCAATTTCCAAATCAGTAAGTATAGACAAATCCCTAAACTCTTCCATCATCAACATGGCTACCTTGGCATGTTGTCTACTCAAGGCATCTGTAACTTTATTTGCCTTGCCTGGTGTATACAGTATATCTAGATCATAGGCAGCTAGGAACTCTACCCATCTATGTTGCCTCATGTTCAAATCTTTTTGTGAGAATAAATATTTCAGTGCCTTATGATCAGTGTACAAAATGAATTTGGCACCTAACAAATAATGTCTCCAAAGTTTCAAAGCATACACAACTGCTGCTAGTTCAAGATCATGGGTTGCATACCTGGTTTCATGTGGCTTTAATTGCCTAGATGCATAGGCTACCACCTGGTCTTGCTGCATCAACACAGCCCCTAACCCAGAGCCACTTGCATCAGTGTACACAACCAAATTTTCATTTCCTTCTGGCACTCTCAATACTGGTGCATTAATCAGAGCTTCCTTTATTTTGATAAAAGCTTGCTCACATTTTTCTGTCCATACAAAGGCTTGGTTCTTTCTAGTTAAATTGGTAAGTGGTGATGATATTTTTGAGAAATCTTTTATAAATCTCCTATAATATCCTGCCATCCCCATAAATGATCTAATCTCACTGATGGTGCTAGGCCTTTTCCATGCTTGGATTGCCACTACCTTGTTAGGGTTTACTGATATTCCTTTGGCAGAGATAACATGCCCAAGAAAATGCACTTCTTCTTTCCAAAATGCACATTTTGAAAATTTTGCCTTTAAATCATTTTCCCTTAGCCTTGACAAAACTAAATGCAAATGATTTTTATGCTCTTCCACTGTCTTGGAATAAATCAAAATGTCATCAATAAAAATCAGTACAAACTTGTCTAAATAATCTCTAAATATTCTATTCATCAAATCAACAAAATATGAAGGAGCATTTGTCAAACCAAATGGCATAACCAAAAATTCATATAAGCCATATCTTGTGTTAAATGCAGTATACTTAACACTTGAGTCTTCAACCTTCATTTGATGGAATCCTGATGCTAAGTCTAGCCTAGAAAATATTTTAGCTTCACTGAGTTGGTCAAAGAGATCATCTATTCTAGGCAATGGGTATTTATTCTTGATGGTTACTTTATTTAGTTCCCTGTAATCTATGCACATTCTCAAGGTACCATCATGTTTTCTTACAAACACTACTGGAGAACCCCAGCAGGAATTGCTTGGCCTTATAAATCCCTTGCCTTCTAATTCTTCCAACTGATTTTTCAATTCTTTCAGTTCACTTGGCCCCATTCTATAAGGTTTCTTGATTATTGGACTTGCTCCTGGAATGAGATTAATTTGGAACTCAACTGGTCTGTGGTGTGGAACACCCTTAACTTCCCCAAACACATCCAAGTATTCATTAACTATGGGAATTTCTTCAATGGTTAGTTCACTCAGATCTTTTTCTAAGTCAACTAAATGATACAATTTCCCTTCCTTAGCTATTTCACATAGAACTGTGATTCTCTGGCCTCTAGAATTTTGCAATGATATGGTGGATGAGTCTAAATTAATTATGGCTTTAAATTTCCTTAACCAATCTACCCCCAATATAACTCCTATATTTGGGTAATTTAAAACATATAAATTGGAGATAAAAATATTTCCTCCTATGTTTAACTCCACATCCACACAATTCATGTTCAAAACACTAGAACTCCCTAGGGGACTTTGTACAAGCAATGGGGTTTCAACTAATATGCAGTTTAATTTTAACACTTTAACTAATTCATAGGAAATCAAAGAGTGTGTTGCTCCAGTATCATATACTACTGGTATGGGTATGGCACAAATGAGTAATGTACCTTCCACTTGGCCATGATTTTCAGCATCAATTTTCACAGCAGATTTGCCTTTACCTTCCAAAGTTGCCAATTTCCCTTGCTGTTTATTCTCAGGACAGTTCCTCTTCATATGCCCCTCTTTCCCACATAGGTAGCATTTGAAGGCTCCTCCTTTTAACTCTGGGCACCTTGGTTTGATGTGTCCTTCTTTTCCACAATGATGGCAAACCAATTTCTTCTTAGTATCATTGGCTTTTGTGTCTTTACTCTTCCTGTTGTCTGCCTCCTCCTTCTTTTTATCATAAGGGTGATATCTTCCCTTATCCTTCTTGTTGTTGCTCTTAAAATTCCTATATTTCTCTCTTTCTTTGTCATGTTGTTCCAGTTTCAAAGCCAGATCAATTACTTGATCAAATGTTCTATCTACATATGGTAGCATAGCTCTGCTAAGTCCTGGGTTCAGTCCTTTTATATACCTATCATTTTTGGATGCTTCATCTGCCACTAGCATTGCTCCATAGTTGGATAGCCCCTCAAACTTTTGAGTGTATTCAGTGACATTCAAAGTTTCCTGCCTAAGTTTGATAAATTCTTCAAGCAAAATGGTCTTGGCTGATGCTGGTACAAATCTTGCCTCCAACATCTCCTTGAACTGATTCCAAGTGATTTCATTTTCATTTCTTCCAGCTATGATCACCTCCCACCAGCTTAAAGCTACCCCTTTCAGTTGTCTAGAAGCTACTTGCCTCTTCCTTTGGTCATCCAACTGCATGTCATTGAAAATCCTATCAAGTGTTCTCAACCATGCTTGAATTTCCATCACACTCTCAGTTCCTTCAAAACTCTTGCCTCCCAAATTGGAATAAGTCTTCAGTAGTTTTGAAAGCTCTTCATGTGGGTTCTCAGGCCTATGCCCAATTCCATCTCTTAAAACCCTCACAAATTCTTGCATATCAAGCATTTGAGGTGCACTGGGTCCTGCATTGTGATGAGATCCTCTTCCTACCATGGTCTGCTAACTAAATTCTGGGCAAATGGTATTAGTATATTATGAGTACTTCTATAATTTCTATTTTCTTATCTAAATTATTTCATCCAAAACAAACGGACATAATACATTTCTATAATACTTAACAATCAATGCAACCAAGTGCTCTGATACCAACTGAAATGACCCTCCTATTTCCACCCTAATTTCATAAGGATTTTTTTTTTTTACTTAGAGATGATATATATATATATATATATATCATTCATTACAATTATGTTTTCCAAGGTCATTTTCTTTTTCCAATAACAAAATATATCCAGGATCAAAATAACTTACCAATATAAATATATCAGTGTATATCTAATAACATACACATACATATGAAGATGTATGTGTTCTTCTTATTTAAGTTCAGAGTATATACTTTATTTTTCTGTACAAGAACATTCTGTTTGATTTAGATTTTTAGCAATTCAGGCTTAATTATTGTATCTTGATTTTTGGCCATAAAATCCACTGGAAACATGTACTTTAGTCTGTCATTATAATTAAGAAATGATCAAGTAATAATCAGTAGTAAACAAGCTTTTAATATAGATGGTTGTGTTAAAGTCTGGATAGTATCAAATTCAGTATAAAAGAAAGTGGATCCCAAGTGAACACAAGCAACATCTAGGCGTAATGGAAACGCGCCTAACTTATACATGAAAGGTCACGAGTTCGAGTGCTATGCTGGTCGGTTCAAACACAATTTTTGGTTTTTCTTTTTATTTTTCTCCTGTATGGTTAGAAATCTGATACCTACCTATAATTGTACATATATATTTAATTTTTGCCTATAACCTAACATACAAAACAATTCTTCTTACATAACTATTTTTAAAACCCATTCCTACAACTGTTTTAAGAATTTAAATTTATATTTTTGCCCAATTATCAACATGTACACAGGTATACATGTACATGTCAATATCTTTGCTCAGTTTCCAGAAAACTGAGTGAAACAAATGCTAAATGTACTATGCTTTGAAATGCATCTGTATTTTCAAGATACAGTCTATCATGATCAACCAATACTTCATTTAGTTGAGGCTGGTTAACCCATGAGTCCTGTATATGCTACACACTAGTTCAAAACAATGGAGATACCTTTCATTTCATTCTGTCTGAAGCTTTTAGAAAAACATTTTACTTTTCTTAATTCAATTCAGAAATGAATTCAGATTTATTTACAAAGCATTTCAGTAAAAAGAAAATAAAATCCTTTTAAGTTTACTTCTTGCTAAATCCAGATTTAGTTCTAAAACTCAGTGCTCTGTTATGTCTCAAGATTAGCTAATACATATATAAGTTATGCAATACAGTAGCTCACATAATTGTATATTTCTTACCAGATTTTTATAGCTGATACTTGAGCATATTTTTCTTGTTTATGTTTCAGACCCTACTTCAAAAACAAATCAAACCTTAACACACAACAATTTCAACAGACCAACAAATTTAATCTGACACTTTACAGAATATAAGGGCAACATGATCACTAACCATAAGATATTCAATACATGACTGGAAATCTTAGAAACATAAAATTTTTCCTGAATACATGCAGATATAATCAATTTAAGCTCTTATTGAAACTAGCTAGCATGTTCATTCACTCCTCCATAATAGCCATAACTTCATTTTACTTAGTGCCTGGGTTACCTGAAAGAGCATGAGTGGCTGCCTCATTTTAAAATGAGACACCCCAGATGCCATGAGCAAACAAGGGTCAGATCTATGATCTGGTATGAGTAACATCAATTCATTCATGATATTAAGCAATAGAGAATATAAGGGTACTAACTTGTTATTTAAGCAAATTTCTGCAATCAATTACTTTATCATAGTATAATTAAGTTGATTCAGGTATGATATAATCATTTATCATTCTTTCACTTGCATACATAATCATGCAAACATAATTATCTATTGGCAACAATTTCATTCACTGGAATCATCTTGGTTCCATACCATTCAACCTAAGAAATATCCACATTCCTATTTCTTCATTTACAGGTTGTAATATTCAATTTAAATCCCTGCCTCATCTGCTATTAAGGAATCACTGGGACACATTGCAATGAACTAATTCACATCATTGCACAAAGATCTCAGGGCTTTAACAAACCATGTGCCAACTTGCATACTTCAAATATGACAAGCATTCCAGCAGTCTTCTTGGCCTTCCCTTCCCTAGTTTATTTACTAGTGTATTGTCTTAAATTCTATCATCAAATATGCTAAGTGAACATGTCACTGCAAACATGGAAACATCCATAATTTTTCCTAGCATAATTCTCCTTAGAAATAAGCAGACAGTTATTTCCTAAATGGGGTCAATATGCCTTGATCTTAGTAAAATATAAGAACATTTTCAACTGTAAAAGAGGCATGGCATGTTATATTGATCTGCAAGCCTTTATGATTGATTCAGATTCAAGATTTGGTTCAATCATAATTTTAGCTTGTGGGTTTTTCTTCTTTTTTTTTTGATTTGATCAAGGGCTCAGCACTTAGAAAATTTCTATTGCACCCTTAACATTTTCCTTTTCAAGCCTCAGCACTTATACCAAGTATAATGCAGCTCCTAACATTTTTTTTTTGTAAAGTTTCCATGCCATAGATCTATAACAGCTGAGAGTATTCTCTATATAATTTTTAAGATCCTAGACTTCAACATTTATGAGTATAAATAAAACAGTATGATACACATCCAAAGACAAATGTCTCAACCAATCAAAGATCATCAAAATCATCCATATTAAATCATATCAGATTTAAAATAAGACATCCAAAAAGCATTGATGAAATCATATACATCAAAATCAGAATATATATATAAATGGCAATAGAAAGTGGCTGCCTCAACTCAGGTCTTAATGCCATGAACTCGGTGAGATTACTCACCTAAATATTTCCTCTTAATAATCCAGAAAATTCTTGTTTGAGTGTTTTCTCCTTCCTTCCAATATTTTTTTCTTCTTTTCTTATTTTTTTGTGCAGCCCGGGGTAAAGACAATTCTACTGCCTATTTATATGCATTTTTCCTCTAGGGTTTTGTTGAAACAGAATTCCATTTCTGTCCTGGCTAGCATCATGCATTTTTCATTCATAATACCCCGGCCATATTAACCAATTTAAAGGCTGCATTTTCTTTCTTTTACTTTTCAGAAAATGGCCACTCACCTAGTCATGTTAAAAGTGTGACTATTTTATTTTATTTTTCAATTATCCCTGAGAATTCTCCTTTGCTATTTTTGCCTATACAAGCTTATTAACTTGTATCACATTTCATGTCATTTTAATGTTATAGTTTTACCTGCTTATATATATATATATATATATATACTTTTCAGTACTTAGAAAAAAATATATATTTGTACACATATCTTATCTAGGCTTATTTAATTTCTCTTTAATTTCAGAAGCATATGCACCTATATGTATACAGGTTAATATACATAATTTTCTCTTCTGGGTTTTAAATAAAATTTGTTTACTGATTTAAAGTAAAGCCTACTTTTCTTATTTTCTAAGATGATCCATATAATTCCAGAAATCAAATGTCCATGTTGCCAAAAAAAAAATCATGTTTGTATTGTTTTTCAATTCTTGTTTTAAATCCAAGAAATCTGGAGTTCTTCCTTGTGCCATTTCAGTGTGCACGTGCACACATATACTTGCACACTATTTATTCCAGAAATTTCACCATATTTAAATCTAAATATTTCAAAAATTAAATCATTTTTCAAAAATGATTTTTCACAAAATTTTGGGGTATTACACCGAGGCGGGGCCAAATATGCTGTAGTGGCAGTCGACTATTTCACCAAATGGGTGGAAGCGGAACCTCTGAATAAAGTATCTTCAGCAAAAGTTATTAACTTCTTGATCAAAAATGTTCTGTGCAGGTACGGAGTCCCACTCAAAATCATATCAGACAATGGACTTCAGTTTGACAGCGAGGAATTCGCCAACTGGTGCCAAGAGCACGGAATTCACAAGAGCTTCTCATCCGTAGCGTACCCCCAAGCAAACGGACAAGTCGAAGCCGTCAACAAAATTCTGAAAACTCTAATAAAAAAGAAGCTCGAAAAGTCAAAGGGCACTTGGGTGGATGAACTCCCTACGGCACTATGGGCCTATCGCACATCTTTCAGAACATCAACGAGGCACACTCCTTTCTCTTTGGCATACGGATCGGAGGCTATGCTCCCAGTTGAAACCATTGTGCCTTCCCACCGTAGAATCCACTAAAACCCAGAAGAGAACGAAGAACTCCTTCACATGTCTTTGGATCTAATTGAGGAGAGAAGAAATGATGCAGTCCTTAAAACAGCAGCCCACAAACAAAAAGTGGTGGCACGATACAACTCCAAAGTCAAGCATCGTACCTTACAAGAAGGGGATCTTGTCCTCAAGCGAATCTTCCCTCGTCCCGGAGCACTAGACCCAATCTGGGATGGACCATATGTAATTCATAAAGATCTCCACAACGGAGCCTATATTTTGTCAACAGTGGACGGAGAGGTGTTCCAGAGGGCATGGAACATCCAACACCTCCGTCGATACTTTTCTTAACTTGTATTGCCCATATGAAGTGAATTAACAAAGAGAATCAGTGGACGTAGGCATTTTCATGCCGAACCACTTTAAAAAACCTTGTCTCTTTTTTAACTTGTTCCTTTGTATCTTGGCTGCTTGTTAACTTTATCCTTTTCTGTTGAACAAAATCCTGAGCATATAGCATTTCTATTCAAAGCACTTCACAACGCAACTTCACCTGGACAAGACCTAAACAGGTACTATGCGAATCTATGCCCTCGCCAATGAGACACTTTTGCTCCGGCATCCCTCTGCTGCGGGTTAACTCATTGCTCGCGACGGCCCTCAAAGCCAACTGTAATGAGCCGATTATAAGCCACCGAGAAGGCCGGCTATAGCCGAGGCAGCTCATTACGGCGTTAGGCTCGCCGGCAACTGTGAACCGACTATAAGCCCCAACATAAGGTGTGGCCAGCCAGGGGCAGTTCATAGTTGACGATCGGCACCCACGCTAGCCGGCCACGGTAAATCGAATAATACCCACGATTACGGGCCATAATGGCCCGGGTAGTTACTGTGCGCGATCTCGGCTCCGATGTGTCTTAAGTGCGGCTGTGGTAAAAAAGAATTAACTCCCCGCGGAGGCGTAAGATGGGTGACAAATGTCTCCAAGACCCACAGCTAGGGAAAGTGACTACAAAGCCCGTTTGCCACGAACTTAAGCACATCGAAGGCCTTCCATGATTGGAAGTTTTACTATTTCACATATTTCAATTTTACTTAAAAAGCTTTTCTCCTATCCTCTATAACAGTCCCTAAAGTACAGGATGCAGAGTAGGAGATACTCGCCAATGGGTGTAGGGACTCACAATTGGATGGCAGGGCATTCGACTGCGTTCCATGCTTGGTCATACAAGATATTCAAAACTGCCATCTATGATTAAAACATGAAAGGCGGTATTTTCTTCTTTTGTGTACAAATACATGACTATAATTTGTTCACACCACACGCTAATATTGCAAGTCATGAAATTATGTTTTAAAACCAGAACCTGACATCAAACACAATTCAATTACAAGAATATACATAGCTATATTTCTCATACGACATGTCAAAATAGCAACAAACATTCGGAAGACGACAAAATCAGCTTAAGTCAAAGAATTACACGTCAAGAATAGAGCTATTTATTACAAGTAGCAAAATATTACAACCTAAAAGTTACTTTACTGTTTTAAAGACTAACATATACAACCCTGTCAAATCCACAAAAAGAGTTTTTCCAGGTATAATTAAGGGGCCGGCTGCATTGGAGTTTTATCCTTGTCCTGTTGCCCACCTGTCCAGACAGAGAAAGGATTCATTAGTGAGAAGCAACCAAGTTAATAGGGAAACTAAAAAAAGGAAGACTTACCAGCACCTGCTTCTTGGCCATCCTGGTCGTCATCCTCTACTTGCACACCTGCCTCCTCAGCAGCGAGCAACCGCATACCCTCCTTCACCGCCACCTTCTCCTCCTTGGTAAACTGGGCAGTGACCACATCCATGCTGAAGGCCACGCCACCCTCTTTATCCGCATCCTCTTTAGCCTCCTCCAGAGCCCGAAGATAGACCTTAGCCATGACCCTAGGATAATCATCCATCCAGGATAGGTTGCCCTGCTTCCAGGTTCGGAAGTACATGTCCTGAAGCATTTCGTCCATCGTCCCCTCATTCTCCTCAACTCCCTCATCCGGGCCTCGGAAGCCGACAACCTTTCAACGGCAGCATCTCTCTCCGATCGGTATCTCGAGCAGTCAACCAGAAGGGATTCCCGCATTGCCTCCATCTCCTCCCTCAACTTGGCTTGAGCAAGCTCTGCAGCCTCAAGTTTCCCGGACAACTCCTCTACCTGCTCAAGATCCGCTTTCCGAACCTCGTCCACCGTGGCAATAGCCATGTCGATCCATTCTTTGCAAGTAGCTTCCATTTTCCGCAGTTCGGCCCGGCTGGCCTCTTCCATGGTTTTCTTTAGTCGTCCAGAAGCAGCCTCATGCTGAGAAATCTGAATGGCCTGATCAGCGAGCTGTTTGGCCTGATCCGAAACCACCAATCGTAGTCGGATGTTGGCACTCCCAATCTCCTCTCCAGCCTTAACCAGCCGGGCATGATGCCCCATCAGCTTCCTAGTCTCCTCCACCACCCGATCAAAATTAGCCTTGGCCTCGTCTCCCATGGTAATTATCCGAGTAGTAAGTAAATCGAGATCTAAGGACTTAGCCTCGTCAAGCACCCGTACCATGGGATTGCGGGGAAGAAGGTGCTCACCGGTAACCTCGTCAAAAGTAATATCATGGGAACTTGGATCCAGGTCAGGATGACCCGCAAATGGATTCCGAACCAAGTCAGGACGATCAATCCGAGTGACGGTAGGATTTTCAGACAGGTGCGGAGAGAGTGCGAACTCAGTAGCCTCCTCTGTGATATCATGAAGGGGCTGAATTGGGGGCTGGGGACCGAGTGCAGGTTCGGATAAGGGATGACTCCTCTTTCTCTTCTGAATACCCTCTTCAATAACCCCGAGAAGAGGACGGTAGTCGACTACATCCCTGGAGCGGTGGGTCGGAGTCTTCGGCTTGGCGGAAGCTTTGGAGAGCTTGTATTGTTCAAGCCTGTGCCGAAGGTCTGAGGCCTTAGCCGTTTTACCTGCTCCTGATATAAAGAACAAGTGTCACAAGCCTACATTGATCCATAATTCAAGAAACGCGGTAAATTAAAAGTTAAAAGAAGAAAGGAAACACATCTGTTATACAAACCCTGGGGAGGAGTAGGATACTACAATGAGTCCTGGATTTCATTCTAGGAGCGGATCATAAAATATTCCTAAATCCCTATCATAAATGGAGCCTGCAGGAGTCAAAAGTTCACCTTGAGTCATCGGAGCCACCTTGGCTGGAGTAGTCAGAGAAGATTCGCCTGCACCAGTCCCGGCCTTGTCAACTTTTCCGGATTTCTCTACCAAAGCCGTTTCTCCGTCCAGCCCCTCAAAAGCCTGACGGAATGCATCATCCGTCCACTCCTGAATCTCACCTGCCTGCCCAGGGAGCAAGGCCCCGATGCCATCGCCACCATCATCACCTTCCCGACCATCTCCACCCTCACCTCTTTCCTCCTCTATGTCTTCCTCCCCCTGGGTAAGTGGACAATTGCTGGGGGAAGGACCGTTCGACTTCTTAAGTTTCTTACCTCCGACGGCTGGAGGTTTTGTGAAAGGTTTTCTCTTGCCACTCTCTATCGTGACACCTCCTTTAGCCTGAGCAGCCGCCCTCTCCTCCACCGTTTCCCTCATCTTGACTACTGACTGCTGTGGAAGGATCAAGTTACACTCCAGAAGGGTCGCGTTTCTGATCAGGTAGGCAGCTGATCTATCTCTCCCAGGGATAGCTTCTATCTCAGCCGCCGTCTGAACCAGGCGATCAGTCTCCACAACTGCAAAGCCACCTGTCGCTAGCAAAAATGAAAATGTATGAGAAGAAGCATTGCAACCAGAATGGAAATTATAAATAAAGCATCGACTTACATCTAGAAGTAAAACACCGAATAAAAACAGAGTCGTCCCTGACGAAGAACCACTCCTTCTTGAACATGCTGAATTTGGAATACAGATCCAAGACCGGCTTGAAGGTCACAGCTGACTCCAAGCTGATGTATGGGGACCCCTTCTTATAGCCCCTCAGATTATACAAGTACCGGATCTCCCGGTTGGAAGGAGCACGGCCATACTTCCTCTGGAAGATGACGAAGAGGCTCACCAGTATAGCATAGGAGTTGGGTTGAAGCTGGAATGGGGCCACCTTTAGATATGTGAGGAAGCTGGCTACCCAAGCATTAAGAGGCGGAATGGCACCACACATGCAGTGGTATCTGCTGTAAGAAAAGTATCCTTCAGGAGGGTCATACGGCATAACTTCTCTCCCTGGCAACAGCATGCGCGTTCTATCGATTCCGAAAGAACGGGAGATGACATCAAGCTGCTCTTCCTTAAGGGAGCTGGGAAAACAATCGGGCGGGAAGTTCAGAAGCTCCTGCGGGCCGTACCCGTCCACTAGTGATCTCGGGGTAGATCCGTGACGTTCCGGTCCTGGCTGAGCAGGGGGCACTGCGGAAGATTCTCCTTCGCACTGAGACCTCTTTTTATCTGATCGAGTTTCCGCTTTGCGAGACATTATCTGCAACATCGAAAAACATGTTGTTAAAACAGAGAATATAAACAAGCAAGTCTATATAAAATCCATCCAACACAAAAGTCCGTCCGGTAAAACAAGGTTCATTCGGTACTCCCAATGCCGGAGTTTCGTTCGGTATTCGAACATAAGGTTCATTCGGTACTACCAATACCGAAGTTTCGTTCGGTATTCGAGCATAAGGTTCATTTGGCACTCAGTTGAGCCAAGCTTCGTTCGTCAATTAAGACCCGCATTCCATTCGGTAAAACTGAAGAAAACTCATTCGGCAGCCTAACACAAAAGGACATTCGGCAGAATATTCCCTCACCTGATTCGGCAAAAGTCTTTGGTTCGGCTAGCACTGTGATTCGGCAAAGGCGAGGGAATGGTTCGGCTGATATAAAAAAACGGTGACGTGAGGCTCATACTTATAGGCGAGCACGAGGCAACCGGACCAAACGGTTGGCACTTTGGACCAAACGGGCTATCGAAATAACAAAGCATGGCATACACTGGCGTATGCCCCACTTTGGGGGGCAAATGTTCACCCAGAAGATCTCAAGACCAAGAAGCTTAATTCATCCATCCAGGCTTGCCTAAACTCATTCGGCATTCTCATCTCACAGAGCTCATTCGGTAGTCTCGTCCCAAGGAACTCATTCGGCATTCTCATCTCACAGAGCTCATTCGGCAGTCTCGTCCCAAGGAACTCATTCGGCATCCTCATCTCACTACCGGACCAACCCACAACTGTCGGACCAACCCACAACTGCCGGACCAACCCACTCCTGCCACTACCGGACCATGATACCATCGAATCAAATCTCCTTCAACACTGCCGAACCAACCTCCTTCACACTGCCGAACCAACCTGCCTCCAAACCAATGCCGAACCAACTCCATGCCGGACCAAATGCTACCGAACCAAGACGTGCCAGGCCAGATCACGTCAGCCCAGGCCCGCCAACTGCTATATACCTCCAAGACCCCTACCCCCAGCCTGACTCTATAAATAGAGGGGCAGGGGTACAACAATGGGGACAAGTTTGAGAGCTCAAGCACGGAGAGAACTTTCAAACAACTTTCTTTTACTTGTATCAAAGCTTTGTACTTGTAATCAAAATAAGAGAAGAGAAATAACATATAAAGTGGACGTAGGCACATTCTGGCTGAACCACTATAAATCTGCGTGTCTTTTTTACAGTTTAGCCCCTGTTTTCATATATTTGCATAAATCACCCAAATCACTAAGAACAACACAAGATCTACTAAATCATACAACTTTGAGGTGTTTGTCCATTTTTTGTGCAAACATAGTGTATAGGATATTCATGTGCCTTTCTGGTGCAGTTCCCCCCTTCAATCCATTCCTATGCCATGTCCTTTAATTGCTTCGATTTGCACTACACAACTACATCCAAATGCATATGCAATTATGCTAAGCTTATAGACGCTCATTGTTAATCGCCTTGAATGAGAGTAGGGATTAGCATAGAAAAGATATTTCTTCAAATTGAAGCTAAGATCTCCATATACTTGATATATTTTATTCGAAGCACATTGCACCCATGGTGTTATTGCCGACTTACATAACAAGAGGAGCTAATTCAAAAATAAGTGTTTCTTTGTAGTCTACCTCACCTGTTTCACTCATAGATGACTATCTTAATGTAAGTCTTTCACATCTCCAAATTTCCTACCATTCACTTCCTTTTTGTTCAAATTTATCACTTATCTTCACCCTTTTACAAATATCCTAAGAAGTCGAGAACAATGCTCTTTGATGCATGGTTACCGACTTAAAAGTGATCTTAGAATCATACCACACTTCCTTCCTCCTTACTGACTTAAGACCTTGCATGTTCAGTCTTCCCACAATGTGCATTAAATCTTCTATATAAGCCCACTATCCAAAAATCGAAGTGCTGGAACCCAGCCATCATGACAAGTATTGGCTACTGTTGGTCAAGCAAGACAGGTTCCGGCTTGGAGAAGATTTATCAATGACGTAGAGTTAGAGGAGGAGGAATATGAAGAAAGAGAGACAAATGACGAAGAGTAGTTTGAGGCAGAAGAAGAAGAATAAGAAAGTGACTTTGGAGATGAGTCGACTGGGGAGAATGCAAATTCTTTGGAAGCTACTATCCAGACTGCCTATGTCAAATGTCTATAAAGAATCATACCCTAGGCTACCTTGATCCTTCATCGAGTAGGACCGAGACTACCACTATTTCCACTCACAACGCCAATTTAACCATGAAGTCTTTAAGTCACCCGACACTGGAGGATTAAATGGACCTGAATTTCAAATTTTCGAAGTTAGGGGATACAACCTAATGGGAATAGGTTCCATCGAGCTCACTACTGTGGGAGGTGAGCCAACTCTATTCACATAATCTGCAAGTTTGTTGTGTAGATTAAATAGAATAGCACCGCATGCATTTTATCCATGATCGCATACACTTTTGAATTCAGGCATGCTACATTCTTACTCAGTCTCAGTATCCATTATTAGCTTTGTTCTTTTCTTTCATGTTTAGGTGACATGATCAACGCAAATTTTATAGCACTCTTCATAAGAACTTGGGTTGATGTAAATTCATCTCTCATCCCTAGGATTCTCTCTCTACTATGATGATGATCGCTCAAGAGATGACTGGAGAGAAATCAAAGGGAAAGGGAGGAGAAGCATATCTACGATGTTCAAGTGGAATATCATTATGAATCCTATTAAAATACCTACAATGGACTCTTGCGTTCTCCATGCCATCCAATTTCTTGCCACACCCAAAATTTGCCTTCATCTCCTTGCTAACATGACTCCTTATCAGAAAGGAGTTATTATGTAACTACCCGCACTTCTGGACACATCGATCCAAATCCCAAAATAGTGTTTGAACTTGTGTCGTGATAAGAAGTGCGAGTCTTTGGGATTTTATGGTTTACATGATACCGAGACAATGTAAATTTGGAATATTCCATACTTTCAAAATCTTACAACAGAAGTAATAAAATATATCTCTATCCTTCTTTAGTCTAGTTCAATCATTTGAGTCATTTTTGAGATTGTGGAAAAAATTTCGACAACACTTTGCTCACTAAAGCACGCCTTGTAAATATAAGGTGTGCTTTGCTCAAGAACAACATCGAAAGTGATCAATTATTAGCAGCTGAGCTCTCTGGCTACTTAATGGACCAATCATGGTGAATCATCCAATTTCTTCATATCCACCTACAAATCAAAGGTCGTTCAAGACCTATAATAGATAAGGACTCAATTCCTTGCTTTAAGTGTTAGTTATTAACCACAATCATCCCACGTTCTTTTGGAATTATCATACTATATATCAATATCAAAATCATCCCGTGTTCCTATGGGATTAAACATAGCATATATCATACATTAAGATCATCCTACATTTTCTCAGTATTAGATTATCATACATCAGTGTCAAAATCAACCCGTGTTTCCCTTAGATTTAACCATCATAAGTTAGTCGCATATCATGGAATTAGGCATAATTAATCATCGTTATGCATTTCCACCGATTGGAGTATTACTTATAAATCATCTAGTATCACCCAACATCCTATCATAAGTATGTCTAACCAAATCAAGGAAATAATATAATCCAATATTCATCGTCGAATTCTTTTAAGGCGTTCAAATCATTGGGTTTTGTCTCTGATCTCTTGGGATCACATATCCATATTGGGCCCAATCTGCTCGCTCTTCGATAAGGGGACCTAATATCCAAGCGAGTACATCCATTCACTCTTCGATGAGGGGACTCATTATCCGAATGAGTTCGTTCACTCACTCTTCCATAAGGGACTCATTATCCAAGAACGTTCATCCACTCACTCTTCGGTGAGGGGACTTGCTATTCAAGTGCATCCATCCACTCACTCTCCGATGAGGGGACTCACTATCTAACCACATCCATCCACTCACTCTTTGATGAGGGGACTCGCCATCCGAGCACATTCATCCACTTACTATTCGATAAAGGGACTCCCTAACCATACAAGTTCATCCACTTGCTCTCCAACAAGGAAACCTGCACTTCACAGTTCATTTCCCCAACTCTCCGGTTGGGGAGCCATGTCCTATCAATTTATATTAGTTTTTAGGTAATAACAAAGTATGTAGGTATCCCATAGCAATATCGGTGTCGGTTATCATGTTCTGATGATATTTAATTCCAAAGATCCATCAGTCATTTATAAAGTCCAAATCAAATGCATTAACCAAAATCAAAAGATCTAATCTAGTCGAGGATTGCCCATGGACCTTAACCCAGAGCATGCTTATGGGACCATTCAGGATCCCGTACATGAGTAAGTAGCCCGTTGATAATCCTTTGCATCTTATTCAATGAAATCAAAGTGTAAAAATCAAACCTAATTCCAATCCATCTCGATCATGGGATAATCATTCTTGACTCGGTTTTGCAACCGCATCTAGCTATATTTGCCATAGATTGTGGTCGCTCCAGCGGCACCACTGTAGTTTGTGCTGTGATAATCCGATTTTTGATATATTGTATTCAAAACCTGCTCTTTTGTCAAATCCTATAGGTGCCTGTATTCATTTGTCACATGCCCATCCAGCTCATGGAATGGGAAAAACTTTCTAGATTTCTTCTCCCAATATGTAGGCTCTCTTTTAGCTGGTTTTCTATAGGGAATCTACCCTTAGTATCTAATTAAATCCTCATCGGGTTTTTGATCAAATCTATGTAGGAGGAAAATTTCAACTCCCTCCTTTGTCATTTCAGTCCTCCTAAGCCATCATCAGCCTTTTGCTTTCCTTTGTCCTTTCTGTATCCTATTTTGGATGGTCCTCCATCATCCACGGCATTTACTTCAATACCTTTAGTTTTAGCGTCCTCCAAGTGTACATATCTCTCAATATGATACTGGCAGATCTCTCTCCAAAGCAATCTTGGAATAAGTCTTACTAGCAACTCTAGAAACCATTGCTATTGGAACTCTTGACGGGTCTAGTTTTTGCACTACAGCAGCTACTGCATTAAATCTAGTTAAGTAAATTCGTAGGGTCTCACCAGCCCTCTATTTCACATTCAAAAGTGTCATTATATTCTTTGGTCACGGTATATGAACTTTGAATTATTTCATAAACTTGTCCACTAATTCGGTCCATGTGCCGATGGACCATTCTCTAGCCATCGAAATCACATCGCCACCAAATCCATCAAGTACAATAGGAAACATCGTCCCACCACTTCCTTCGAAGAACCTAACAGTCTCGTTTGTTGGATATATCTTAGGGATGGCAATGGGGCAGGTTGGGGCAGGTTGGGGCCGGTTTTTTTATGGCCCAAACCCACCTTGGGTGTTTTAAACCCTGCCCCAGACCCGCCCCGCAAACCTGGTAAGGATCTGAACTTTCGCCCCGTCCCTGGAACCTATATGGGTCAGGGTTGACCTGCTCCGCCTAAGACCCGGTGAAGCATTACATGTTCATTCAAAATTATGTATTAATATACATATATTTATTTATTTTATTTGTAAGAGGGATTGTCACTAAATGATAAAATAAATATAAATATAAATATCAATGTGTTTACAATGACAAGTAAGGTAATAAAAATGAGGTGTATGACAACAGTTTAAGAAAAACATGCATACGTTATTATATAATTATTAGTGATGCAACTTAATATCATAAAAATTATATAACTTATTAAATGAAACATTAGTCCATGTTATAACCGCTTTTGTATAAAAGGATTAACAAATCATCGTTACCGTAACAAAGCAATTTTATGAAACCTCAGTAAGGCGGGTCGAGTTAGGGCGGGTCGGCCAAGCCTCAATCTGACCCTAGACCTGGAGCTCTTAAGAACGGATTATGGGTCTACCCACCCTGATGACCCAATGGGGTGGGTCTTGGCGGGTGAAAAAAGAGGCGGGTCTACCGAGTTTAGACCCTAGACCCGCCCCATTTCCATCCCTAATATATCTCATTAAATGAACAGTTGGATTTGTCCTTTCATTATACATCTCCAACATTGGTAGTTTAAAATCAGGTGGGTTCCTAGCGTATCAGATGTTTGAGGTAAATGGGTTTCTATTTACGTCCCCCAAACTCTGATCTGGGGTCCACCTCTCAGTACTTGTCTTATCATCTCAATAATCCTATCATTATCATTTAGTGGAAAACGCTAGGGATCCACTCGCCCCTGGTCCAGATCTTAACCTTACCTCTCATTCCTACGGGGAACTTCTGACTCTTCTCTTTTGTGCATTCGTTCTGCCTTTTGGCCTTTGATTCTGGTTTTCCGCTACTTAGGCTCTCCTTTATTGTTCTATTCTTCTGAAGAACCCATTTATCATCTCTTTCTACTAATCCACTAGTCTATCTTACATCTCTATCATCATTCTCTATATATCTTCCCGAGTCACGTAGATTAATGATTTGAATTTCAGGTCACCTCCTGGCTACCCCCACGCCCTTGTTGGCTTCCTCGAACAATAGCTTTCTTTGTTGATGATCTCTCATCTTCTTGGAATCAAGTTTTAAGCTTCCAAATCTGAGTTGCTCCCGGTGAATGCATCAAAATGTTTGGACCAAAAATGATACAATCACCCAATCAAGAAATGGATGTAAATATAAAGAGATTAAAGAGAGGGAGAACATGCAACTTTTAAGTTGCTTAGACAAATAATTCAACCTACGCCCACTTTACCCTTTTCAATTGATCATACTTTGCTCCTACAAGATATATTTTACAAGTCGTAGATTGGGTAGAAGTTGTGTAGAGTTTAATTCAAAATTATATTTCATAACCCATATTAATTTAGAATAATCAGGAAAAAGGATCCCCTTTAAGTGCATCTCCTCCTTTATTTATAGATGAATGTTGCAAATAAAATCACCTAAAAACTCTCAGCCGCGTTCTCCACGTCGTACATATTCATCTCCCGGAAAATCGTGGGCAAAACCCACGACATTATCAACTTGGTACTAAGTTGAGGATCGTAATAACCTACATTTTTTAATGATTAAATATTTAAATATTGAATCGTTCATTAATTAAAGGTCCAAATCTGACTTTTTGCATATGCGCGAATTAGGATTCTAGACCACTTATGTTGAGTCTGGATCGACGTTGCCAACCAAAATGAGTATAATTATTGTTATATTTGAAGTCATGGTATTTTTTATGATTTACGTATTATTGTACGTATTTTATAAAAATACGCACATAGTTAGATCCAATGGGATCTCGACTGTCGGCTTGTGTTTCTGGGATGAGTATATCATTATGAGACATACGATCGAAGAATTTTCGAAATCGAGCTATCCAATAGCCAAAATGAGCTCGACATGCATGAAATTATCATCCTCAATTGCCGTCTCAGATTGCGACGAAATTTATACTATCAAGACCGACAATTGAGGTAATGTGTGTCAACTAGTTTCGTAGTGATCCTATATGCTTTGTGATCGTACAAGCTCAAATTGTGTGGCGATTTATTTGAGAATAAAATAGAATATATATATATATATATAAACCCCTACCCACACTTATATATTTTTCTCTCTTATTTTCACTACTCAACCTCATTCAATAACATAAAAGGCTACTACTCCCCACCGAATTAAATCAAGAGCTTTAGTCCATGTAAATCAACGAGATTGGATCCATTAAACTCATGGAGGGGAGAGCAATGCATCCATGGTTGAGTAGTCGTGTGCGGCGATATTAGGAGGAGGACGCTGTTTTTGTCCATGACTAGGGTTGGCTTTTGGGAGAATTTGGGGAGGCATTAGGGAAATAAAGAGTGGTATTGTACTTCTCATGCAAAGACAAGTTTGTGGAGGGTTTCTAAAGGGGTGCAATTGTTTGGTAGAAGTCATGACATTTTGAGGTGGTCATTAAGGCTATCGGGTCGTAACGCGTTGGAGGAGCTCGAACTTGATGTGGAGGGTGCAAACACGGAGAGCACGCATAGTGTGCGTATAGGCACCAACGTTCGTCGAATCGCCATGTATAGGAGGAGAAATCAGGAGGGAATGGTGTGACGATTTGGGTTCCTATTCGTGTATGTGTATGTGTGCACTGACATTTTAGGGAAGAAGATTTATAGGTAATTAAACTTGATTAGTGATTAATTAAGATAATTAATTAGTGTTTATAATTCGAATTCTTGTGAAATTTTATCTATTGTATACGAGGTCAAACTGAGACACGGTTTTCGCCATTGCACTCTTAGGGGGATTATCTATGTGATGGTGTAGCTTTGTTTAGGATTCGAACATTTAAGAAATGACTATTTAGGTGAGCAGAATTATAAATGTGTGTATATATATTTTAGTATAAATTTCCAAAATTTTATATACTGAAAAATATTACCTATGAGAGGTAGAATGATATATATAAGTAATTATTTATCTATTTGATTGGATCGCTTTGAGTAGATATTTTGGAAAATTTATAAAGATCCCATATATATAGATATAAAGTCCTATTCATATTGAATAAAGTTAGATGGAGTTGATATTAATTCATAACATAGTTATAAATTAATTAGAATGTAGTCATATCTATGATAGAAAATTATTATATATTTTGTTACTAATCAAAAATTAGAAGTATGACTTGTAAAATAGACAGTGAGGCTAAAATAATGATTTAGGCAGGTTAAACTTGTATTAAAGTAACTTTGAAGTTTATTTTTCCTTGATATTGGTTTATTATAGTGTAAATCCATAATTAACCAACTAGTGAATTTCTATAATAGTAATTTGAGAAGTTAGAAATTACAAAGAAGTATTGTATTATTTAATAAGGTTTGATTAAGGTTATAAAATCTTGAATATTGTAATAATGTTATTCATTAACTTTAGGCTTTAAGAAATGGTTTGACATGTATGTGTGTGCATATATATATAGAAATTGTATTCATGATCTTTATAATATTTTGAGGCTTTATCGATAGCTAATCCTAATTTAAATAGAAGAATTAAGTAAAAATAAGCTAAGTATGATTGATAGGCAAGTGCATTATTATATAAAATAATTTTGAGACTTCTATAAAATAATAAGAAGAAGATATAATTGTTAGATTAGTGACTTAGGTAAGATGCATTTTTTTATTATAATTTTTATATAATTGTATGTTTGAATTGTTATTAATATTGAGATGATAGATTTGTTACTTCGGTTATGTATTACCTTCATGTATTTAAATTTGCACGATATGTGTTTATTAGTTCCATATAGCTACACTGGTTATGTGTGTGTGTGTGTTTGTGTGTGTGTGTGTATGTGTGTGTGGGGCAAGGGTCAGGTACACCTCAATTCCCCTTGTTTTCCACCATAACTTCTGAATTAAGTAATATACTTTCTCTCTCTTCCCACTACACTATATTATTTAATTCAGAACTTATGGTGGAAATCAAGGAGGAATTGAGGTATAGCCGATCCTTGGTCGTACACACACACACACACCTGCATATAGTTTATGTGATTTATTTATGTTTATATGTATAAATATAGTTCTGGTGTGTCCGACTTGGGGCTACTGGGAGATGCACGGAATATCATATATACATATTGATATGTGATTTAAAAAATTTATACATAGTTTTGGTCTGTCTGACTTGGGGATACTGATTGGTGCATGGATTCCATTGTACCATTAGGGCGCATGACCTCTAGACATGGTCTCGGAGCAGGGGCGGAGGGAGGCTAGGACATCAGTCTAGAGTAGGCCATATATTATTCCATAGTACGATTGGATGCTGCGACAGGACCTAAAGCCAACTTCTTTTGAGGTGTTGATTTCTAGGGGAGTTCACAAGTTAGTTATGACTCTCGTTAGGTCTCTTAGGTAGAAAATGGCAATTCGTCATGATATATTAATACGTAGTTCGAGCGTACATAGTTCAGTATGCCCAACTTGGGGGTTACCAAATAGTGGACGAAATATATTATACAAATGTATAAATATGTGGTTCATATGATGTGTGTATGTGTGTGTGTGTGTGTATAATCATAGATGTACAGTTTATCGATTTATATATATTGGTTTGGTATACCTGACTTAAGGTGATCGGGTAGTGTGAGGCACTTTAAGAATGAATCATGATCCACACTGTGATGACAATATTTCAATGTTGTGTACCCGTGTGGTAAAAGTGTATGCGAGGTTTAGCTCTTACATACGGTTTTGGTATGTCAGTGTAGACAACTGAAAGGAAAGGACACTGGTAAGGGAATCCATTATACAATTAAGGCGCATGACCTGCAGATGTGGTCTTGGCGCAGGGGAGGAGAAAGATTAGAACGTCGGCCTAGAGTAGGTCATATACTGTTCCATATTATGATTGGGTCTGCGACAAGACCTACAAACCAACTTCTTTTGAGGAGTTAGTTTTCTAGGAAGTCCACAAGTTAATTGTGGCTCTCAATAGGTCTCTTTTGTTGCTAATAGCAATTTAACATGGGTATCCGTTATAAATATTTGTATTTAGGTTTTGGGTATGGAGATATTATGTTAGTAGCGTAGTTATATCGTTGTATTTGTTTTGCATTTCAGATGCTTTGATATGGATTGAGAGACCTATTAAACCATTGCTTATTAAGTATAGCATTACCCCTACGGTCGTTTTTTCATATTTAGTAGCATGGCTTGTTATAGTTTGTACTATTTTAATTAGAAAACCACTATCATGCATCATCCTGACTTGTTGGTGTATGGATAAAGTATAGCGATGTATGATTAGTGTTACCTATTTATTCTTGCTCACGTTTATTAGATGTCTATAGGTAGAATGTATATACAGTATTCAAAAATAGTTCCCCTCACACCAGGATTTTTGTCTGACCCATGTTTTGTCTTTGTCTATTTATGTCATAAAACCTCTTGGGTACTCGATTGAGTAGTTTGAGAGTTAGGTGCTTTTGGAGGCAGACTTACAGGATAGCTGGAGCATTTTTGAGTTGTGAAGTCAATATATTGGATATGTATACTTGTTGATGATGTCGTAGATGACAGATATGCTATTTTGTATATGAGACTTGTGATATTAGATATTATATTCAGAACTTTATATGAGTGGAGTTAACGTATTTTAAATTTCTACATTGATATTTATTTATTAGTTGCTTCTTCTAGTGCAATCTCTTGTTTATTTTTATCATGTTATGCTCATTAAGAGGGTTTCTCTTCTTTCTCCTTGCTTGGCCGAGCTCATTAAGAGCCACCACCACTTCTCCACCCTCTTTAGTACAGGGCCGAGCACACCCAAGGGTCCCAGGGCAGGATTCATAAGCTTCGATGCGGTGATGGCAGAGCTATAGTCAATTTTAGTACATCTAGAGACATATTAAAGTGAGAACACTCTGCTAGTTTATTTTATTAAACTATATGATGATATGTTTTGCCATTCTTTTTTTCTATGTTTGATCATCATGTTTTGGATGCGATAATATGTTTGTTTGGTTATGGAAATAATTCATGGTAAATACAAGTCGAATTTATATATAAAAAAACACTTTCTCTTATGAATTATAAAAGTGTTACGGCATAGTTGAACCTCTTTAAACAAGAATAAAATGGTGAAAAATGGTTTATAAATGTTTTATAAATATTAAAACTGATCTTGACAAAGTTTTGAAAAGATATAAAAAATGATTCAAAATTAAATGCTCGCGTAACGGCAGTTCTCAATTCACGCCATAAAAGTTAACTTAATGTATAGAGTGGAATTAGCTCGGAATTATTCAAAATAAGAATTTTTCGGACTCTTAAAACTATAGTTTCCTATGGAAGGAGAAAAATCAATATTTCATTTAGTAAAATTTGAGATATATCCAAATCAAGTTTTTAAAATCATCGAGTTTTGGCAATTCGTAAAATATGAATTTCAACTCTAAAAAATAGATATTTTTAGATCTTTAAAAATATATGATAAACTCTAAAAATGTGTTAAAATATTTTAAAAGAATTTTAAATGGAAAAATTGGACATATAAAAGTTTTAAAATGGGATTTGTGATACGAAGCCCTTAAAAGCACTATTCATTGACAATTTAACAAAGGAATTTGGAAATTTCAGAAATAAGATTTAAACTGGGGATTTCTTCCTGAATCTTTTTGAATTTTTTTTCAAATGATAAATCAAACACTTTTAAAAGTTTAGAGTCAATCAAATAACTTGACCACCTTATGGGTGATAGAGAGGCAGTCTCCAGGCCGGAGTTTGGGAAACCAGTTGTCTGCTCCCCTTAGCTATCCGGACTGGTCTGATGGAGGCGATAGTTAATTTGATTTACTTGGATCGCATTTTCTTAAGATAAAAGAAAAGAGATTTGGAGTTTTATAAAAGTTAAACAAGATTTAAAATAGAATTTTGATGGTAAAGGAAATGTTCTAGTTAAACTTTGTGTTAAATTCTGAGGAGGGAACCTATACTATTCGTGTGAATTTAAAAGGTGATTTCATCGTTATTTGACAAATAGTACAAGTTTAATATGGAAATTAGTATTGAGTATAACTAATCTAAAATATATGGATCCTTCTTTTTCTCAATACTATTTGGTTTGGGTATACAGTAAACGATGTCTTAAATAACATTGTTTTTGACCCATGAAAGATATGTTTTGGAAATGCTAAATTTTCGTTAAGATTGGAATTTACTAATAATAGAATATGGAAATATTTTTCCTAAGGAATTAAAAAGTAGCATTTACAGAGATAAAAAGGGGTTTTAATTAACCAAAGGATTTGATAAAAGAGGTTTAATAATCTCGTATATACTAAAAAAGAAAATAGTTTAAAGACATATATCTTTAAGAAGATACTTGGATAAAAGATATTGATTAATTGAATAATAATCACCCACATACTTGACATCTTTTATTGGTAATTGGTTCGGAGAATCCGGGGTCGGAATTGGGTGATTCCTATCCGAAAACCACTTCGAACCAATATACGTGTTTGAAAGTGAAGATGTGTTGAAGACAATGATTTTGAAGATGGAGATTTTCATAATGTAAGGCTGCTTGCCACTAACCTCTGGGGTGGTTCCCATATCATATATACGGTGGCAGTGGTACCTTCATTTTGAAATCTTCAATGCAAGGACTGCTCGCTACTAATCCTAGGGGTGATTTTCAAGTAGGATTTAGTAGGAGTACCTTCGGTTTGTCCTGTTACGGGATAACTTGTATAGATGAGTATCTGATATTGCATTTCTAAGACCATGTACATTGGTTTTCACAAACGTACCCCTGTTTGGTGGTGTAGGAGGTAACCCTCTTATACTCAACACCCTTCCCTGAGGCATATGAACTCGGGGGTTATACTTTTGTGGAAACTAATTAGTGCATCATCGAAAATGGCAATATGGCATTCAATGTGGGATTTTTCATGTGAAAGGTAAAACGTTACCTCAAACCTCATGCATCGGTAATGGCAAAAACATGGTAGATGCGACTGGGCTAAGTGGGTTGCACCCATTAGGATATGTTCATCACCTTTCTAGATTACCCTCTATATTTTGGGTTTGTTGTGTATGCTATGGACATGGATAGGTCGGGAACGACTGGGGTGATAGGATATTGGGTATTATCTATGGTAGAGGTAGGCCGGTTTTGTGTTGGTAGAGGGCAGCGGGGCTGTGCCTCGGTATTTTCCTCTAGAGATGTACTGTTGGAAAGTAGTCCCTTACCTTGTCATTGTTGAAAATCCATTCTCCAATACGTGCCTTTATGGTTTTGATTGTAGAATCTAGTATGTTGGAATTTAATTGATGTAACAATTTCAGCTAAGATTAATATGATTTGTAATCTAGACGCTATTATAATATCATTGGATTTTACATAGTAATGTTTTGGTTATCATAAGGTAAAAACCCATCCATGTTTATGTGCGGCGTGGTCTTATGAGACACCCTTTGTTTTCAAAAATATCCATGTTTTGAGTTTTCTCGCACCAGTCCCATAACTGGCCCAGAGTTTATTTCTTTTCCCTTAAACTCTAGGTGGCCTATTTTTTTCGAGCAGCCAAGTGGTTCAGGTCTAGCTTGGAGCATTTTGGAGGAGCTTGGAGCAGGAGCTGGAGTTTCCGCTGTAGATGGTTATCCATTTCCATTTCCACTGCATTTGTTTACTATTTATATTCAGCATTAGTAGGGATAGAGATTTATAACTGTCCAAGTTGAGATTAGGATAGACTCTGATGTAGTATTTAAAATTATTGATGTAAAGATATATATTAAAATAATATATGTATTTTCATTCGTATTATATTATATTTTGTCTTTATTTTTCTTTTTACCCTTAACGATCGGTTTTTCCAACACTTGAATGCTCAGCACACGATACAATGAACGTATTAGTGTCGATTTTCAAGGGTCGAAAATGCCGTTCATCACACTTGGTATCAGAGCTTAGGTTGAACAAACACCTGAGCCTGGTAGGGGTAAAGTCTCAATAGAGAGAGGGTTAATAACACCATAGGATGAGTAACTCATTGGAGACTTGGTAAGTGACACCTTATAATGAGTTGAGAATATTATATATGAGCATGTATTTGTTAATGTTATATAAAAATGATTTTTATTTTAAAAATTGGTAAATGAAATAATTTTACCCAGGGTTATATCTTAAATATAAAGAGTGTCTTTTGGTAGAGATAGTTATTTATGTTGTTAAGTTATAAATTGGATAATTGCTTAAAATTAGCTTATTAAATCTATGTATGAACATCTTGTGATTAGAATTTCACAGTTTGACTGTAAGGTGTTTAATAATAATGTTGATAAGATTAAGAATATTAACTAATGAAGGATATAAATAAAACATGGTAAGTTGGATAATGTTTATAAAATAAGGATCTTTAGGACATTAATCTAAAAGGTTTTTGAAAAAGAGATTTCAAATGATATTTGGAAGAAATAAAACATTTGGATGTAGATATCATAGGAAGAGATCTAAGTTAGAAAAACTATCTTTAATAATTGGTTGAATAAGGGTCTCGATTTTTTTGTGATATTTCGAATAATCTTTTAAGTATTGATAGAATATTGGTTTGGGGAAGCAGTATCAAGTGCTTAATAAATTATTCTCTTTATCATTGTGCAATCAGAACTGATTTATGTTTGGATAAACCTAAATTAATAATCGGTAAATAGCTGTTTAAAATGTTAATAATATAACACTAGATTAGGTTAGAATAATTAGAACGCTTAGTATCCGTTTCTAAGTGTTAGTTGTTTATATTTTTAGAAGCCTTCTAGTTACGGGGGCAGTTATTACAAGGGGGAATCCTTAAGGGCCAATTGGGGTGAAAAAGATGATCTGATAATTCTTTCTAGTGATGAAGAGGAATGTGTAAGATGGTCGCCTAGCAACGGTTGGCCATATATAGAGGAAGAGCTTGATTAGTATACTCGTCTAGATGAGGATGGTGATACTATGGCTGAGGTGCTTATACCACTAGAGACTCCGGGGCTAGTGATATCAAGTGATGAAGAAATAGCCCAGGCATAAGATGATGTAGAAATAGTCTTGGTGTTAGAACCCATGGAGCCGCACTAGGAATCCTCAGACAGAATGTGGATAACAGATCTAGAAATTTCGAAACCAGAACAAGATGAGGAGGTAATTCACGAAGAAGAAGTTGCTATAGAGGAAGAATCCGAACTAGAGGAAGATCCAAATACCGCAATAAATAGTCAAGACTCCACTTCATATAATGCGTGGATGGACGAAATGTCGAATGAAGCGGATGGCAGTAGTGATGATAACAACATCATTTTGGGGATGGGTGAGAATGGTAATGTCGTTTGGAAAGAACAATAACCATTTTCAGGCATCGATTAGGATGATATGGAAGAGTTTAAGGAAGAGTTTGAGAATCTCGGGAGGAGGAAAGTCAAGGACTAGAGGAGTTGGTTGAGGGAGATGTTTTACTTGGAGTTTCGACTGGAGTAGGTCATGTTCCATGGGTCCTTTGAGGACAATATTGGCAACTAATAGGATGGAATTTAGTTCATCAGAATGAGGATGGTAATGAAGCAGACGACGAGTTGGAAAGTGAAGATGAAGACAATATAAGCGAAATTGTGGTATATGAGTTTGGGAATTTTGATGAACCATCAACATCAGAATCAGAAGGATAGTCGGGTATTATGATCAGAATAGAAGATTAGTTGATAGCTATCTAATATAGTATTTTTAAGTAGTAGTGTATGGTGGCTTAAGTATGTTTGTAATATGTTTATGTACTTCCGGCATGTATAATACCTAAGTATGGTTTGGATGACTTATGTAAGATAAGGATAACTTATGTAAGATATTAAGACTTGTATAATATAAATATGGTCTTTTGTTATGACTTCTCTCATTTGCAGTTACATAAATCAGTTAAGAAAATTTATAAGAATTCTTGATAAAGAAAATTAAATTTAAAAGGAGATTTTTCTTTGTAAGATAAAACTGTATCTTTATGAAATATTTAAGAACATAAACCAAAATTTTTCAAAATAGTTTCGCAAAAATTTAGGAAAGGATAAAGAGCACGTGCATCGTACATGGATAATTCATCGCATGATTTAGCCTAAGATTCGGATATAGGACTTTGATGTCCAAAAAGAATTTGTCACTTGATGCTCAATGACGAATATTGATGAGGGTTTTTAGTTGGATACTTACATTTTCTATTATAGTTGACAGCCATGCAAAGAAAATAAAAGTATCTTAGCCTGATTAGAGTTCGCACTAAAGAATCGGAGGATCAACACTAGTTCGAAAGCAAAGTGATATATTTGAATTAAGATCGAATTAGATATACATACTGATAATCTGTGTGCATAACACGAGTTTGTGTTTGAAAGAAAAAAATGTTTGAATAAAAGATAAAAGTTTTACGAAATGTTTTCATAAAACTTTTGAGAAGTTAACAAATACGTATGAGATACGTAGATCATTTCGTTACACAATCTGATCTAAAATTCGGGTATGGAACTTTAAGGTGTTTACACTGATCCAAGAAAGGACTTATCACTCTATTCTTGATGACGAACATTGATGAGGATTTGTGGTTGGATACTTTCGTTCTCTATCATAGTTAATAGCTATGTAAAGAAAGCAAGAGTTTTCAATCAAGAAGCCTAATCAAAGTCCGCACTAGCGAATCGATGGATTAATACTAGTTTTGAAATAAAGTTGTGGATTCGAATAGAAGATCGAATCAGATATTATAAATAATCTGGGTATATCATACGGAATTGAATTTAAAGATAATATTTTGGGTAAACTCTTTTGGGTTTTGGATTATGGTGAAATTTCAGGGATGAAATGCTTTTAAGGGGGGAAGAATGTAACGACCCGTAATATTATTACTTTGATTTGGAGTATTTAATTTTAAATATTCAAATATAGGTTTATTAATCATAATAATCATGTTTTATGTAATAAATAATAATGGTGATTTTGTTTCAGAAAAATATTTACAATAACATATTCTTTGGAAAAATATTGATAATATGACCGAAAATCGTTTTATAGATAAACAGCTTTTCAACTATCAAAAGTCACGCACAATATTTTTTACATACATTTATTTCTCCATTTAAGCAAAGATATATAATAAAATTATTTATTTTATTTTTGGAAATAAATTGTCTTAATGACATCACCAATGGTGTCTTCATTTTTAAATAATTGATTTTAGAATTTAAATTGAGTTTAAGTGATTTAATAATTGTTTTAAAATCAAATGAGGCCCTTTCAATTTTTAAATAATAATAGAAATGTCATTTTTTAATTTTGTTTACATTTATATATAATTTAATTAATAAGTGAAAATGTGATTGGGAATCAGCTTTTAGATATTCAACGATTTAACGCATAGAAGTTGTTCAAAGTGATCGCAATGTTGTTTATATGTCTAGTGCACATATATAACATTCACATGCATGCACCAACAAATACACACACACACATGCACATATATATACACACACACCAAATACATACATACACCTATATATATACCAACACATAAAATCATGATATTTATAACATATATTCACATATAAGCAAACTACACATCAAACATCACCTCCTTACACACCTAAGGTATAATGAGAAGAGGACAAGGGGTGGTCGTGCGCATGGAGGGGGTATGGGTGGAGGTAGATTGTCTTTGTACCATAAAATATTCGTTTACATATTTTTGCCTATAAATACAAGGCATACCTTCTCATTTTATTCACACCTCCATTCCATTTCCTAAACTTCTTCTTCTTCTTAATTAATGGCTTCCATGTCCTCATAAATTATTCTATAGTGTAACAAAGCTCTTTTGAAAATACACTCTCAAATATAGAAAGATATCGCCTCAATTTGAAATTAAAGTGAGCGATCACCTTCTCTTCTTTCTCCTTGCTTGGTCGAACTCATCAAGAGCCACCACGACTTCTACACACTCTCTAGTATAAGGATGAGCACACCTAAGGGTCCCAGGGCAGAATTCATAAGCTTCGGTGTGGTGATAGCGAAGCTATAGTAATTTTAGTACATTTAGAGACAAATAAATGTGAGAATTACTCCACTAGTTTATATATTAAACTATACGATAATATGATATGTTTTGCCATGCTTACTTTCTATGTTTGATCATCATGTTTTGGATGCGATAATATGTATGCTTGGTTATTGAAATAATTCACGGTAAATACACGTCGAATGTACACAAAGAAAACAGTATCTTATGAATTATAAAAGTATTACGGCATAGTTAAACATCTTTAAACATGAATAAAAATGGTTTATAAATTTTTTATACACATTAAAACTCATTTCAGCAAAGTTTTGAATAGATATTAAAAATGAGTCAAAATCGAGTGCGTCGCATAACGGCAGTTCGTGATTTTGTTCCGTAAAAGTTAAGTTAACATATAAAGTGGAATATAGCTCGAAAATATTCGAAATAAGAATTTTTCAAACTCTTATAACTATAGTTTCCAAAGGAAGGAGAAAAATCAAGATTTCATTTAGCAAAATTTGAGATGTGTCCAAATCAAGTTTTTAAAATCATCGCGTTTTGGCAATTCGTAAAATATGGATTTCAACTCTAAAAAATATACATTTTTAGATCTTTAAAATATGAGATAAATTATAAAATTATGTTAAAATATTTCAAAACAGTTTTAAATGGAAAAATTGGACATATAAAAGGTTTAAAATGGGATTTGTGATACGAAGCCCTTAAAGCACTATCCACCTGCAATTTAACAAAGGAATTTGCAAATTTTGAAAATAAGATTTAAATTAAGGTTTTCTTCCCGAATCTTTTTGAAGTGTTTTTCAAATGATAAAAATCAAATACTTTTAAAAGTTTAGAGTCGGTCAAATAACTCGACCACCTTATGGGTGACAGAGAGGTAGTCTCTAGGTTGGAGTTTGGGAAACCAGTTGCTTGCTCCCCCTAGCTATCCGGACTGGCCCGATGGAGGGGATAGTTAATTTGATTTATTTTGACTGTATTTTCTTAAGATAAAAGAAAAGAGATTTGGAGATTGCCAAAAGTTAAACAAGATTTAAAATAGAATTTTGATCGTAAAGGATACGTTGTAGTTAAACTCTGTATTAAATTCCAAGGAGGGAACCCATACTATCCGTGTGAATTTAAAAGGTGATTTCACTGTTACTCGATGAATAGTATAGGTTGAATATGGAAATTAGTATTGAGTATAATTAATCTAAAATCTATGAATCCTTTTATTCTCAGTACTAATTGGTTTAGGTATACAGTAAACGATGTCTTAAATAACATTGTTTTTGACCCATATTAAAGATACGTTTTTGAAATGTGAAATTTTCATTAAGATTAGACTAATAATATATGGAAATATTTTTCCTAAGTAATTAAAGTGAAATTATTTGGTATTTCTAGAGATAAAAAGTTTACTTAACCAAAGTATTTGATAAAAGAGGTTTAATAATCCCGTATATGCTGAAAAAGAAAATGGTTTAAAGACATATATCTTTAAGAAGATGTAACGACCGGGCGATTTTCGACCCTCGAAAATCGACAGAAATACGTTCATGTATAGAGTGCTGAGAAACGAGCGCCGAAAATACCAGGTTGTTAGGGTTAAGAAGAAAAAGAGATAAAAGAAGAAATAACAAAACAACATCACAAAATCTCACAATCGCAGCGGAACAAAATATAATATACAATAGCAGCATTTTATACAAAGTAAAGCTATAACTGTTAATATATACATACAAGTTATCATAGTAAAATTATCAACAAATAAATCTAGACAGTTATGATAACTTGTCCCTAAATGCTGAAATACAGCCCACAATACACAGCGAAATATAATCAATACGTGTCTGCCATCCAGCTCGTCTCCTGAACTCCAAAGCGTCCTAACCTGAAATTCTATAATACTCGGTTTGACCCGAGCATTACAATAAAGTAACACCCGAGTCAGGCTGGAAACCAGCATGAGTAACACACTTAATTTGAAATACTTAAGTTATGAAAATCCTTGAGAAAAACCCAAGGTAACTCGTATAAACACGACAAGTTATCATCTTATTTAACCCAAAACATTTTACAGAGATCCATCGATATTATAATAGTGTCTAAGTACAGTTACTTATTTAAATAGTTAAATAATGAGATTAATCCAATTCAGCATATTAGACTCTACAATCAAACCGTATAGGTTCGGAGTTATTATTAAATTGAAGCGTTTCCGGATAACACTGATATCCGATTCCGGTCTCTTCGAAGACAAATCGATAAACCTTTAAAAGGGTAAATTGGTTTAAAATAAACAATTTATATTTAGGGTGACAATATCCAAATATGAAAATTTATTACAGACGTTTTATTTCAAATAAAATGTATCGTCATTTTAATCTAACTATTTAACTTGTCTGACCACTTGATGGTACGGACAAGAATAATTGAAATAAATGTCCAATAGAGTTAAACCAAGATATAGATCGTTAACCAAATAAACGATCTATAACATATCAAACAGTTTCACATCGGGCTTTAATAACATTAATTAACTGAAATCCATTTATGTCTTAATCCAAATTAATTACAAATTAAGAAATTATATAACAATTTATTTCTATTTAATTAAAATTTAACACACTATTTAATATCTAACTTTGTTAATTTTCATAAGATCAAGCCAAATAATAATAGTAATATAATTAATCAATTACCCATTTTAATTATAAAATATCATTAAATTTTAATCTACGGGAAAAATCCATTATACTAATTTATAACATCAGTAGTAGGCTTTTAGATGCAAAAATCTTCAATATTGGTTTGGATTTAAAATGAAAAACAGGTTTTAGAGTTTGAAATTTCAAGTTATTATATACATGTATAAATTTCACTTCTTCCCTTTCCTTTCCCTTTCCTTTTCTTTTTCTTTTTATTTTTCCTTTCTATTTTTCTTTCTTATTTCCTTCCCTTTATCTTTTCCTTTTATTTTTCCTTTTCTTTTTATTTTCTTTTTCTTTCTCTTTTCTTTTCTTCCGACCCATTTCTTTTCCCCCGGCCCATTCTTCTTCTCTTCTTTCCCTTTTCTTTTCACCTGCACGAAACCTCTGCCGTGCATGTGCACACGCCGGCGATGCCTCACCGTCCATCTCCAGCCTCTCCCACATCATCTCCGACCACCGAAACACCTTGGCCACCCCAACATTTCATGACAAACCCAATTTCAAAATTTGGACCCAAACCCACCTCCCTTCCTCACCTCGTCCAGCCACCTCCGACCACCTACCAACGCCGAACTTCACCAGCAGCCTCGCCGTGACCTCCCCTTCCTTTTCCCCCATACCGCAGCCCCCTATCTTCCCCTCGTCGCCACCATTGACTCAAATCTGACCACAACTCGAAACTCCCCTTAAACCCTACCCTGACTCCGACCAACCACCACACCATTTTATACAATAAACCACCATTTTTCCCGAGCTCCCTCTCCTCCGAGCTTCCTCCTGGCCAAGCGCCGACCACCACCATCGACTCCCTTGCCGAAAATTGACCCAAGACCAGAAACTGGTCATCTCCTTCTATCTCAATCCATACGCAATGAAAAATCGTGAATCCACCACCAAAATTCACCATTTTCCATGTCGACCATGTTCATATAAACCAAAGCCTCAAACATGATGTCTGATTTCCTTCCCTTTTTGTTCACTTACTGTAAAGATACCCTTTTTTATTCTTTGTACTATATAATGTTTAACAAAACAAATTTTTAAAACAAAGTATGATTAAAAACAAGCAATTTTCTTTTTAACATCATAACCTAACTCTAATTAGGTTGGGAGATAGAGAATTTTGAAGCTAGGAATGATATTAAAACCTACAGAGTAGAGGTGGAAGAAAGGAATATACATACCTGATCTTCTCTGATTATAATACTTAGTACATATTCATATATAAGTGTATATGTACATCCCTATACAAACCTACATATCAACCATACTTCAATCCAGGCATATAACATAGTTACAGTGTAAAAGATTTTTGTTTTACTCACAGAGATGAACTGCTACTTGCTTAATCTTCCCTCTAGCTTCACTTTGCTGTCTTTTTTTTTCCTTTCGAGTGAACCAAGATGTATATATGAAGGCAACAAGTCAGTGGTATGTATGCATATATATAGAAGAAAGATGCCAGTATACATAGGGTGGCTGCAGATTTTGTTTACATGCTTACATTTTTATTTTATTATCTTTCTTTTTATCTTGATTTGATTTATTATGAAAGGTTAAATTGTATATGACTTGATTTTGATTTAGGTGTGACCTATTGTATGCATGACTTGATATATTGTGAGCTTGATCTTAAGTTTGCCATGATGATGTCTCCTAGCATGTTTACATGTACATTTATATGAATTGATATACACACACACACATTTGTTTGTGCTTCCATGATCTTAAGTTTGTGCTTCCTTGTGGATATGTATACATTTGTTTACACATGTATTTACATTCTTCATATTCACTATTATATACATACATATACATACACTTATGTAGGTCTTGTCATCACACATATATATGTGTATACATTTATGCAAATTTCCATATACATTACTTTATATGGCACACACACACACACATATATATATATATATATATTCCTATATGCTTATATATTTTTAATTATCATAAGCTTATATATATATATTATTTTCCATCATGAGGCTTTTTCATGTACATATCTATATATATGCACTATTTTACATAACATACATACATATATTTTTACTTACATATGTTTGTCATCATATACATACATTTACTTATACATATTCTCATATACATTGCTTATGTATATTTTGATATTATATATATGTATATTCATATTTATACAAATTTTCCTATATTTCACTTCACATGGGCATATATACATACATACATATATATATATATATATATATATTTATATACTCATATATATTATCAACATCATAAAGCTTGTATATATTTATCTATATATATTCATGGATATTTTATCTTAACTTAACCGGTGGAGTTTACATACACATTTCTAAAATATTTATCATATCCAGTAATTTAAAACTTTAAAATTAAATATAGTTTTTTATCAATATATAGATTCAGATATTTTTAACATTAAAAAATTTATTTATTTGACCAATAGAAATTAATATCCCAATAATTTAAATCAGTTAATCACCCAATAACAACGTCAAAAATCCCGAGTCGTTACAGAAGACATTTTACTGGGATAAAAGATATTGATTAATTGAATAATAATCACCCACATACTTGACATCTTTTATCGATAATTAGTTTGGAGAAAATGTGGTCGGATTTGAGTGATCCTATCCGTAAACCACTTCGAACCAATATACGCATTCAAAAGTGAAGACATGTTGAAGATAATGATTTCGAAGATAGAGATCTTTATAATATAGGGCTTCTTGCCACTAACCTCTAGGGTGATTCCCATATCATATATATGGTGGCAGTGGTACCTTCATTTTGAAATCTTCAATGCAAAGACTACTCGCTACTAATCCTAGGGGTGATTTCCATATAGGATGTTGTAGGAGTACCTTCGGTTTGTCCTGTTCCTGGACAACTTGTATAGACGAGTGTATAACATTGCATTTCTAAGACCACGTACATTGATTTTCACAAACGTACATCTATTTAGTGGTGTAGGAGGTAACCCCTCTTATACTTAACACCCTTCCTTGTGGCATACGAACTAGGGGGTTGTACTTTTTAGGAAACCAATTAATGTGTCATCTGAAATGGCAATGTGGCATTCAAAGTGGGATTTGTCATATGAAAGATAAAACTTTACCTCAAGCCTCACACATCGGTAATGGCAAAAACAAGGTAGATGCGGCAGGGTTAAATGGGTCGCACCCATTAGGATATTTTCATCACCTTTCTAAATTACCATCAATATTTCGAGTTTGTTGTGTATGCTATAGCAACAGATAGACCGGGAACGACCGGGTGATGGGATATTCGGTACTATTTATGGTAGAGGTAGGCCGGTTCTGTGTTAGTAGAGGGCAGCGGGGCTGTGCCTTGGTACATTCCTCTATAGATGTACCGTCGGAAGGTAGTCCCTTACCTTGTCATTGTTGGAAATCCATTCTCCAATATGTGCCTTTACGGTTTTGATTATAGAACCTAGTATGCTGGAATTTAATTAACATAAATTTTTTGGCTAAGATTAATATGTATTTGTAATCTAGATAGTATTATAATATCACTAGATTTTAGGTAATAATGTTTTGGTTATCATAAGGTAAAACCTATTCGATGTTTATATGTAGTGTGGTCTTATGAGATACTCTTTATTTTCAAAAATATCCATGTTTTGAGTTTTTTAATACCAGTCCCATGATTGACCTAGAGTTTATTTTCTTTTCCCTTAAACTCTGGGTGGTCAATTTTTCCGGGCCACCAAGTAGTTCAAGTCTAGCTTAGAACATTTTGGAGGAGCTTAAAGCAGGAGCTGGAGTTTCCAATGTAGATGGTTATCCATTTCCATTTTTGCTACATTTGTGTAACAACCCACATATTTTACGATTGTATATTTAAATATTTTATTTAAATATAGCGTCGTTAGTCGGATTAAAGTCCAAAATGTCACTTTTTGCAAACGGTCGAATTAGGACTCGGGACCACTTCCATTGAGTCCAAAATGGCGTTTGCGACTTTTTTTAGTATAAGCTTCGATATGTTTGGAGTTGAGAGTGAATTTTCATATTTTTCTACTTGGGCTTTGGGTTTGGGTTTCAGCCCACTAACCCATCTAAACACCCTAACTCAGCCCTCTTCTCACTTCACTCTCATTTTCCTAACACTTTCAAGCTTTTGAGATTAATGGGGGAAAAAGATTGGAAATAGAAATTCCTAAACCTTAGTTTCCTTTTGCAAGCTCAATTCTTGCTCCAAAAATCAAAGAGAAGCTTAGGTAAGCCTTCTCTTCATCTTCTCCATTTCATTTCCTCTTTGATTTCTAAAATGTTCTAAACCCTAACTTAGGAAATGTTTTCTTTTGAGCTTAGATTGAAGCTCATTGGGTTGAAATTGAAGAGTGATTGTTCTAGCCTTGCTTTGTAGCTTCTTTCTTGTGTTTTTGAGTTAAAAAGGTGAGTTTTGAACTCACATCTACTTCTCTTGATATCATTGATGTTAGGTATGAATTCCTAACACTTATTCATGTTCATTTGCTTTTGGTTTGAATTGATTTGGTGAACATTTCAATTTTTGGTATTTTGAAGTCAAAAACTCTAAAAATCCTAGCTTTGATTTATGAACATGTTTTTGGAGGTGTATTGAAGAGCCAATAGGGTTGGGTTGTCGATTGGCATAAACCCCTAGCGCCCATTGCTCATTCGGTTGCAAATTGGAAGAGTTTGCTCTTCATTTGGATAAGCTAAAAAACAGCCCCAGTGCCAGTCAGTCAACTGGCCTCTGCAGTCAGTCGACTGGCTGTAGCAAATGAATGTTCCTGGGACTGTCTGCAGAAACTGGAAGTCTCTGTTTTCTGCAGTCAGTCGACTGACCTCTGCAGTCAGTCGACTGACTACAGGAAATGAAAATTTCGGGTTTCTGGATCAGTCGACTGGCCTCTGCAGTCAGTCGACCGACTTGCTTGTTTTTTCCTATTTTGCTTGGTTTCCAATTCCAATCGATTCGTGTCATTTCCAGTTAGTTGTTATTGCATATTTGACTTTGATGATTCCTTTTTGATTGGTACACGGGTTTTTATAAAATGATCTTTTTAAATTGTATTAAAAGTTCGTTTCTCCAATTTATAATTTCTATATAAAACACACACACAATTTTGCACTCCGAGCGAAGAGGGAGGAGAATTAAATGATTAGATAAAACGCGTGCTATGAACACGTGCGTTCATCTTTTCAGTTAATTCCTAATCTATTCGTTTGATCGTTTTGACCTTGGGTCTGGTTTACCGATGAGATGAGGTGAACTTTGTACTGCTTTGAGTGTGAAATTGACTAACGGGTAGTAAACCGTTTAGTGCGAACGTGGGGTATGGGACTCACGTTAACATTTTCCGGGTTCCTTTCTGAGAGTTGTGACACATTCCGCCGGACTATGGTGTCTAGTACCGCCACTACGGTTTGTTGCCTTCAGGTGTTGCCTTTTGGCGTTGCCTTCGGGCGTTGCCTTTTGGCGTTGCCTTCGGGCGTTGCCTTCGGGCGTTGCCTTCGGGTTTGTTGCCCTATAGTATCGCTTTTGGAGTTGGTCATTCGTCACCACTCGAGTGATATTGGGTTTGTTGCCTTATAGTGTCGCTTTTGGAGTTGGTCATTCGTCACCGCTCGAGTGATATTTGGGTTTGTTGCCTTCGTGCGTATGGATCCTTGTTATACAGTACTGAGCTCGAGCATCTTTTGTTTCTTTGACAATAATATTTCCCTAGTGTATCGCCTTTCGGTGTAGGTCCTTTGAACCACACGATATATAGCGACTACCTTGTGGAAACTTGTGTACCTTTGTTGGTATTGTTATTTGCCTTTTGGCTTGTTTGGGATATGATATCCTTTGTTATTTGAGTTGCCAATGATATGAGGCTTGTTATGATTCATCTTATGTTAGATGATTTGGTTATCTCTTGGGAGATGTTTGTGGTACTTTATGATTTTGTATGTTCATTATCATTAGTATATCTAACTGATTTGTTTAGCTAGACTGACCCGTGTATTTTATACTCGGGTTAGACCAAGATGTTTCAGGTTAGGTACTTTGGACTTAGCCTCTTTTGCTTCCGCATGGACTATTCTGCTAGCTCCTTTTTGTTATAGCTTTTTGTGTAGTCCTTTTTGTCTATAACTCTGATATGTATTCTATTGACTCGTCTGTATATTACGGTTTGCTTTACCACTTGACATGTCTCATTTTGTAAACTCTGTAATGTATCTGTATATGCAAAAATGTATGTGATGACCTACTATTCTGTGATGTGTATTACATTTGAGTTGTTATATTTTATTCTGATAGATCCTCAGCCACCTATGGCTTTGTATTAAGTATTTATTGGATATGTCGATCCATTTAAGTAAGAAGTGGCATTGTCGGCGTATTCAATAGATAATTGAGACAAGGCTATAGATGGTCGCTCCTAACCAGCTCTATTCTCCGCATTAGCAGACGGTGTTACCTTGTAATACTCTTTGCTAATGTGGGTCTCGGAGTGGGGCGTTACAGCTTGGTACCAGAGATGAATTCGGAATAAAATATGATAAACATAGAACAGAGACACATATTACGGTACATTATAGTGTAGTACGAATGGTACGAATCTTTGAATCATCGTGCCTTATTCTTTCTGTGCCTTTGGGGTAGATAGAATTTTGGGAATACGTCTAGGAATGCATTTTGTTCCGTAGTATTCCATATTTGAATTAATGATATCTACCTTGTAAATAATCTTTATCTTATCTTATCTTTCAGTAAATGGCCGGAAGAGGCCGAGGATGACGCTCGGATGCTGGGCAATCTAGTGGCTCGCATCCGGATGGCGTTTATATGTCTTCCGATCAGTTTTTGGAGTTATTTAGGAGCACTCAGCCTCCAGCTCCTATTCGTGCATTTCCTCCACGCACGTCTGATTTTGCACGCCCATGCAGTGATTTCTCTCATCTTGGAGGAAAGCCATTCAAAGGCTCCGAGTCCGTTCTTGAGGTCCAAGCTTGGATTCGCACATGCGAGCGTATCTTCTCTCGCATGGATCTTTCTGACCATGATCGAGTTCTTATAACTTCTAGCTTGTTGCAAGAGTGTGCCCTTGATTGGTACGAACTTCTTGTAGCCGAACTTGATGAGTCTGTTCTTTCTTGGACTCAGTTTCGGGAACGATTCGAACTCAAATTCGTTCCTGAATCTGAGAAAGTTTTATTGGCCCATCGCTTTCTTGAGTTGAAGCAAGGGAAGTCCCCCGTCTCTGAATATGTTGCATCATTCGAGGCCTTATCTAAGTATGGTCTTGAATTCATTAGCACTTCTTATAAGAAGAATCTGAAGTTTGTCTCTGGTCTTAAGAAATGTCTTAAGAAATCTTTAATGCTTCAGCTTAAGCTTTCTTTTGAGGAGTTGGTTGACTCAGCACTTCATCTCGAAGCCATCGAGAAGGAGTGCGTTAGTGGTGATGATATTGAGGTTCGCGAGATTCCCAATAAGAAGAAGTTTCCATTTCATAAGCAGGAATTTCTTCCTTCCAAGGAGAAGAAGCCTGTTGAATCTGGTTCTAATTCTCAATCTGCTGGAACACCTTCCATTCGGAAGTGTTTCAATTGTGGTTCTCCTGATCATATGATCCGAGATTGTCCTAAGCCTTTCTTCTGCCGTTATTGTAAGAAGGAAGGTCATCGTATTTCTACCTGCCCTACTGCTCCCGCTAGTGCCAAGTTTGGCAAGCTTTATGTTGCTAAAGCTTCTGGAGGTTCCTCTCAGTCCAGAGGTAATTCTCCTTCTATCCTTGATGACATTATTTTATTTCGTGTTCTTCCTATTTGGTTTCATTTGATACGGGTGCGTCCCACTCTCTTATATCAAAAGAACTTGTTGATTCTTTTTCTTTAAACATTTTGGGTTTGATGACTTCACTGAGAATTGCGAATCCGGTTGGTGGATCCGCAACACTCAGTTTGCTTTGTTCAAATGTCGAGATTATTTTTGTGATTATTCTTTTCGAGCCGGTTTGCATGTTATGTGTTATTAGGCTTTGAAATTGATTTTGGGAAAGGATAGGCTTAATTATTATGAAGCCCATATCCTATGTCCAATGTGGACTATTTATCTTCGACATCTTCAATCTGTTAAGCAGATTTCTTTTGTTCTTAATGATTTTGATTTCCAAATTCTATGATATCATTTTAATTCTTTAAACTCGCTTGATGAGGAGAATATTATTTATCTCATTCATGTAGTTTGTGAATTTTCCGGTATGTTTGAGCTTGTCTTAGGATTATCACCTAAGCAATCTATTGAGTGGTGCTAAGGTCTTTTTTTTAGTTCGACCTTGCCACCGGTTTTCATCAGCTACGAGTTGCGGAAGGTAGCATCCTCTTACCGCATTCCGCACTCATTATGATTCTTGTGAGTGGTTCGTTATGTCATTCGATTTAACGAACCTTCTACCTTATTTCATCTATTTTGTGAATCGAGTATTCTACGAATATCTCGATTAGTTTATCCTTATATTTATTGATTATGGATGAAAATAACAAATTTAAAATTTGCAAATCTTTTTAATAAGGTATTTATAAGTATGATTGGGTTTTGTTCTTAAAACAAGCAAAGAATATTTGTAAATTTTATAAGAGACATGGTTATCATATATAAGATGATTTTGTGTTGTTTTGCCCATTAAGTGCTTTAAGAATTCTGGTCGATGTGCTTGATCAACGCTATCGATAGGAATCTTCTAAATGCTATGATGAGACAGTCAAACACAGTAAATTCTTGTAAAAAGTTAATTTTTCTAAAAAGATGTATATATATAAAGTTAATTATAATTTTGAAGGACTTAGCTTTTGGAAAAGAGAATCGATTAAAGGAACTCTTTTCCGATGCTTTTATTCTTGTGGTTCCCGAAGGGAACCAAGACTTTATTGTTTGTACCGATACTAGTCGTATTGGTTTTGGTGTCATTCTCTTGCAAAGGGGAATGTGTTATCGCATTTGCTTCTTGACAATTAAAGCTTGTCGAGACTAGATATGCCATTCATGATCTGGTGCTCGCGGCTATTGTTGTCGCTCTTAGAATTTGGTTCATAATCTTTTGGGAGAGAAATTTGTTCTCCACTCCGATCATAAATCTTTGAAGTATTTATTTTCTCAAAAGGAACTCAATTTGCGTCAACAACGTTGGCTCGAGTTCCTTGCATCTTATGATCTTGATATTTTTAAATGTTTCCGGAAAGGGCAATCGTGTTGCTGATGCCCTTAGCCGAAAGCAGCAAGCGGATGTTTCTTTGTTGATATCCGGATGGAGTGATCTCGAGACTTTATCCACTTGTGAGATTCGAGATCGTGACTCCGATTTATGTTCATCTCTTGTTTTGTGTAGCCTTGAGGCCCGTCCTTCTTTTTTTTGTCTATACCTCTTTTGGCTGAACTCTATGTCCTGTTATATTGCATGGAGTTTCTATTTCTATTGTTAGCAATCGTGATCAATTGTTTTTCTAGTGGATTTTTGTAGAGTCTTCAAAAGCTTTAGGAACAAAGCTTAGTTTTAGCACCGCTTATCATCCTCAATCCGATGGACAAACCGAGCGTGTGAATCAAACTCTTGAAGATCTCTTTCGTGCATGTGTTCTTGATTTTGGTGGAAGTGGGAAGATCATATGTCTCTTGTTGAGTTTTCTTCCTATAATAAGCTTCCAATCTTGTATTGGTATGGCACTTTTCGAGGTACTCTACGGAAGGCCATGCCGATTTTCTTTGTTTTGGCTTGAAGCCGATGAGAAACTGGTTTTAGGTCCAGATTTTATTGGTGTTCATTCGTGTTTCACCTTTGATGGGTGTTGTGCGTCTTAGTCGATCGGGAAAGTTAGCAACTCGATATGTTGGTCCATTTCCCATCACCGAACGCATTGTTTCTATGGCTTATCACCTCTTTTATTACCGGCTCAATTATTTTGTTATTCTTGAAGTTTTTCACGTCTCTCAACTTCGGAAATACCTTAGGGATTCCGATTCTGTTCTTAAGCCCGGTGTAATTGTAGAAATGGAAGTTTCACCAAATTTGACTTATGAGCAACATTCTATTCGTATCATTACTTCGGAGGTTGAATGCCTTCGAAATATAGATGTTCTTCTTGAGGGAGTTCAATGGTCCTCAAATCCTAAGAATTGCTATTGGGAATCCAGAGAATCCATTGAGCGAACACATCCGGACTTACTCTTTTGTGCTCTTTATGGTGGACTTCTTATTTCTAATTTTCTTTTGTGTTGATATCTTTTATGGTTGTTACTCTTTATTTCTTCTTAATTATTGCAAGGACGCAATTTCTTTAAGGAGGGGAGTCTGTAACAACCCATATATTTTACGATTGTATATTTAAATATTTTATTTAAATATAACATTGTTAGTCGGATTAAAGTTCGAAATGTCACTTTTTGCAAATGGTCGAATTAGGACTCGGGACTACTTCCATTGAGTCCAAAATGGCGTTTGCGACTTTTTGAGTATAAGCTTCGATATGTTTGGAGTTGAGTGAATTTTGATATTTTTCTACTTGGGCTTTGGGTTTGGGTTTCAGCCCACTAACCCATCTAAACACCCTAACTCAGCCCTCTTCTCACTTCACTCTCATTTTATTAACACTTTCAAGCCTTTGAGATTAATGGGGGAAAAAGATTGGAAATAGAAATTCCTAAACCCTAGTTTCCTTTTGCAAGCTCAATTCTTGCTCCAAAAATCAAAGAGAAGCTTAGGTAAGCCTTCTCTTCATCTTCTCCATTTCATTTCCTCTTCGATTTCTGAAATGTTCTAAACCCTAACTTAGGAAATGTTTTCTTTTGAGCTTAGATTGAAGTTCATTGGGTTGAAATTGAAGAGTGATTGTTCGAGCCTTTATTTGTAGCTTCTTTCTTGTGTTTTTGAGTTAAAAAGGTGAGTTTTGAACTCACATCTACTTCTCTTGATATCATTGATGTTAGGTATGAATTCCTAACACTTATTCATGTTCATTTGCTTTTGGTTTGAATTGATTTGGTGAACATTTCAATTTTTGGTATTTTGAAGTCAAAAACTCTAAAAATCCTAGCTTTGATTTATGAACATGTTTTTGGAGGTGTATTGAAGAGCCAATAGGGCTGGGTTGTCGATTGGCATAAACCCCTAGCGCCCATTGCTCATCCGGTTGCAAATTGGAAGAGTTTGCTCTTCATTTGGATAGGCTAAAAAACAGCCCCAGTGACAGTCATTCGACTGGCCTCTGCAGTCAGTCGACTGGCTGTAGCAAATGAATGTTCCTGGGACTGTCTGCAGAAACTGGAAGTCTCTGTTTTCTGCAGTCAGTCGACTGACCTCTGCAGTCAGTCGACTGACTACAGGAAATGAAACTTTCGGGTTTCTGGATCAGTCGACTGGCCTCTACAGTCAGTCGACTGACTTGCTTGTTTTTGCCTATTTTGCTTGGTTTCCAATTCCAATCGATTCGTGTCATTTCCAGTTAGTTGTTATTGCATATTTGACTTTGATGATTCCTTTTTGATTCGTACAGGGTTTTTATAAAATGATCTTTTTAAATTGTATTAAAAGTTCGTTTCTCCAATTTATAATTTCTATATAAAACACACACACAATTTTGCACTCCGAGCGAAGAGGGAGGAGAATTAAATGATTAGATAAAATGCGTGCTATGAACACGTGCGTTCATCTTTTCAGTTAATTCCTAATCTATTCGTTTGATCGTTTTGACCTTGGGTCTGGTTTACCGATGAGATGAGGTGAACTTTGTACTGCTTTGAGTGTGAAATTGACTAACGGGTAGTAAACCGTTTAGTGCGAACGTGGGGTATGGGACTCACGTTAACATTTTCCGGGTTCCTTTCTGAGAGTTGTGACACATTCCGCCGGACAGTGGTGTCCAGTACCGCCACTACGGTTTGTTGCCTTTGGGTTTTTTGCCCTATAGTATCGCTTTTGGAGTTGGTCATTCGTCACCACTCGAGTGATATTAGGTTTGTTGCCCTATAGTGTCGCTTTTGGAGTTGGTCATTCGTCACCGCTCGAGTGATATTTGGGTTTGTTGCCTTCGGGCGTATGGATCCTTGTTATACAGTACTGAGCTCGAGCATCTTTTGTTTCTTTGACAATTATATTTCCCTAGTGTATCGATTTTCGGTGTAGGTCCTTTGAACCACACGATATATAGTGACTACCTTGTGGAAACTTGTGTACCTTTGTGGGTATTGTTATTTGCCTTTTGGCTTATTTGGGATATGATATCCTTTGTTATTTGAGTTGCCAATGATACGAGGCTTGTTATGATTCATCTTATGTTAGATGATTTGGTTATCTCTTGGGAGATATTTGTGGTACTTTATGATTTTGTATGTTCATTGTCATTAGTATATCTAACTGATTTGTTTAGCTAGACTGACCCGTGTATTTTATACTCGGGTCAGACCGAGATGTTTCAGGTTAGGTACTTTGGACTTAGCCTCTTTTGCTTCCGCATGGACTATTCTGCTAGCTCCCTTTTGTTATAGCTTTTTGTGTAGTCCCTTTTGTCTATAACTCTTATATATATTCTATTGACTCGTCTGTATATTGTGGTTTGCTTTACCACTTGACATGTCTCATTTTGTAAACTCTGTAATGTATCTGTATATGCGAAAATGTATGTGATGACCTACTGTTCTGTGATGTGTATTACAGTTGAGTTGTTATATTTTATTCTGATAGATCCTCAGCCACCTATGGCTTTATATTAAGTATTTATTGGATATGTCGATCCATTGAAGTAAGAAGTGGCATTGTCGGCGTATTCAATAGATAATTGAGACAAGGCTATAGATGGTCGCTCCTAACCAGCTCTATTCTCCGCATTAGCAGACAGTGTTACCTTGTAATACTCTTTGCTAATGTGGGTCTCGGAGTGGGGCATTACAATTTGTTTATTGTTTGAATTTATCATTAGTAGGGGCGGATATTTATAACTATCCAGCCCGAGATTTGGATAGACTCTAATGTATGTATTTAAAATTTTCCACTGTAAAGATATATATTGAAATCATATAGGTTATTCCATTCGTGTTAGTTTCTGAACTGTCTTTATTTTTCCTTTTACCTTAACAATTGGTTTTCTGGCACTTGAATGCTCAGCATGCAATACAATGAACGTATGAGTGTCGATTTTTTAGGGTTTAAAATCCTATTCCGCACATGACCCCTCGTATTGTGGGTTAATTATTTGCATTGATTAATCTTGTATGTTGAACTTGGCTGGTAAGATAAGGTACAATGGTCAAATACTGCCATTTGAACTTGATGCATGAGCTTTCGAATAGAGTGGGTCGTTCGATGAAGTGTGATTTGGACTCTGTACCCAAGTAGGATCAAGTATTTCCCCAAAAATGAGCAAGGACCAAGCAGGTGACTTATACGTTTTGTATTGATTCATTCTTATTAGAAGTGTTCAACCCTATGTCAGCATGTAACACCCCTAATTTTTGTTAACATTATTCCAGAGATTTAATTAGATAAATTAAATAGAATAATGTATGTATGGTGTGATAAGGAGAATGGCACTTTTAGTTAATTTGAGCCATGCCTTAAGTAATCAATTAATAAGGATGATTTGAACATAAAATAGAAAGAAAGTAATAAGAGGGGCATATTGGGAATATTTCATTTATTCAATCCCTAAACCCTTCCTTTCTCATACCTTCCCATTTCATCTTCAAAAATATCAAAACTAAACCTAAGAAAGGCTGTCCATTATTTAGAGGAAAAGGAAGAAGAAAGCTAAGGAAATCAAGGGGAAAAGCTTAGGGAAACTAATCTACACCAAGTCTCAATCTCTCTTATCAAATCCAAAGTGAATAATAGTATCCATCTCATTTATTCATGTTTATTTTTAGATCTATGCTTGATTTTTTAATTATTGTGATGATAGGTCATTTTTTGATAGTTTATATCATTGTTTGATTGAATGATAATTTATTGGAATTTTTATGAAATTATTCTTAAGGTTTTTAAAGGTAAAAACATAGTTTTTGATCTCCAATTGATTTGAAATTCGAATATGTTGTGTAAAACATTATTTTGGAGATGATCTTTTAATTTCATAATTTTTCAACTTCATATGAATATTTTATGAATTTCCTATGATGGAAAAAGTGTTTATTTCGAGTTTTAATTATTAAAAATAATAAAATTAATATTTTGGTCTCGAATTTTTACATAGAAAGAAAGATGGGAAATTAAATTTATAGTGATTTTTGACGATTTTTCCCTAATATTTATGATTTTCTATGAATTTTTGATGATAGAAAAGCTCTGAATTAATATTAATTAATGATATTAATTTTAAAGGTTTGCAAATTATTTTGGGAAAGTTAAATCTGATCTTCCAACAAATTCTGAAAAGAATATGAAAAGGGAATTTTTTATCGAATAAAAATTTGATAAGAGGCAAGAGTTGGTGGAAAATATTATCTTTAAAGGAACTCGTAGCTCTATATGCTCACTGTTTTGTTTAATTGGATTTTCTTCTGAACTGTATTTGGAGATTTTGGTATATCTAGCTATGTTTTGGTCCGAGTTAGCCTGATAAGTTATTGGTTGGACTGCAAAATCATTAGGTTCATGGTGACCCTAGAAAAACTATGATTTGAGACAAACAGTCTATTATTGGGAAGGATAAACCTTGGATGTGCATAACTCTAGGATGACAGATTGGTCAGACTTTCCCATGTTGCATACATGCATACGATCATGATTTGTTTGTTCTAACCAGTGTGGTTGTAGGTGCATGATTTGTGATTGAGATATTTGGATAAGATACTAGTGAGAGGAAAACCTGTTTCGCACAGCGGCGTAGTCTCACTAGATATCTATTTTGGTTCGAGATGGTATATTATTATTCACACCACACTTTTTATCTGACCTAAAGTTTTGTTTTCCTCCGTAAACTCTCGAGTACTTAATTGAGTAGGTCGGGAGTAGGTGAAAGTGACTAAGGATCGTGCAATATGGAATATTAAATAAACTATCTACTTATGAGGAATGTAAATGTAAAAGTAAAATAATAAGGTAAATGACACCAAAGATTTTTATAATGGTTCGAACTTCCCGTCCAGTCCCAGACTCCTTCTGGAATTTAACTATCAACCCTCACTTAACCCGGAGGAACAGGTATTACACCGCCCGAGCAACCGAACAGGACTTCAACCACCTAAGCAACAGAATAGAACTTCAACCGCCTGAGCAACCGAACTGGACTTCCATAATATAGAAAATTATCTTAACTGAATGCACTCTTTTAATAGTATGGATAAGTCTTTAGAGTACACCCTTCCTTTAATCTTCTCCTTTGTGGTATGTTGTGTAATTCATGAAGATAGAAAGTTTATTAAATCACTAATGAAGTATTCTTGAATGAAAAAGTTATCAAAGTGAAGTATTAAATGCTTAGAGTTCAAATAGCAAGATAGATTAGGAAATAGGAATGAGAATTCGAATTAGAATTAGTGATTAGGACAACGGAATTCATGGCTATTTATAGAGATTGAAGAGTTGTAATCGTTCGTGAAAGATAGCCATGAAGAGATATGGAAGCAACTCTTGAATCAAGAATTGTTTCTGTTCATTGAATTGAAGCGTCTTTTCAAAATATAGCCGTTATGAAGATTCAGCTGTCTGAATGGAGCAATTCAGCCAGCTGATTGGATTTAAAAATGAACCAGCAAGAAAATAGTGCAAAAGTGACATAATTCAGCCGGCTGAAGTTGCAAGGTCAGCCGTTTAAATATTCAAAGAAATTTGTGCACATGCACGGCATTCAGCCATCTGAACCAAGCTATTCAGCCGACTGAATTCTGTGTTTTCTGGCACATCAATAATGTTTTGAAAAAACTTTAAATCGTTTGCGTGCATATACCAGTTCAGAGAGATTTTAACATAAATTTACTACTAAACTCGGACCTTAACTTAACACTTTTGCTGAAGCTTCAATCCGGAATTTGGTCTACTTTTGTTAGAATATTTCTCGAGTAAAAACAATATCTTCTCCTGCAAGTTTGGTTAGTTCATATAATATTAACTTATATAGTTGTCACAATCAAAACATCAAAATTATAGGTTCTAACATTCTCCCCCTTTTTGATGATGACAACTATGTAAGTTTTTAAATATATAAAGTAATTCTCTCCCCCTGACCGAATACTCCCCCTATCAATCGTATTCTCCTCCTTTGTCATTGACAAAAAGGAAAAAATAATTGATATGAGAAATAAAACATTTCACATAGACATATAAGCATATACACATGACAGACAAATAACCATCTTATATAGAAACTTCACATTGAACAGTATTGATTGAAGATAAGTACCACAAACAGATAAACATCATAAACATATGTCTTAAACAAATAATAATACTACAAATTGTCATGAATTAAATAGCAACGTAACAAAGAAGTTTAGAATTCCTCACTACCTTCTTCTTCATCTCCTTCTTCTTCCAAAGTCGTCCAAGAGAATGGTGCTGGATTTTCAAGAACACCCGTCGAAGTGGATCTGGAACAAGAAACCTTTTCCCAAATTTTATTTAGACAACCCTTAATCGAGTTTAGCTTTTTGTTTGTTTTAGAAACGTTCTTTTCATCATTAGCTAAACGTCGACTAAATTTGCTTTGATTCTGCAATAACGTTACAAGAGCTTGTATAGGAGGCACGTCAATATGAAGTTCATGAATTTCGTCATCCTCTTCTTCTTATTGAGGAACTTGAGAGGAGGAGGAAGCAATATTCATGTCTCTAGGTTGCAGAATTCCTTGATTATGATTTGCGACCCATTCTTGAAAGCTAATGATTTGTTGGTTTTTGGAAAGCTTAGGAGGACCCATGAGACTATGTGTTTTCGAGTTAAGCTCACCTATATTCATGAAGTCAGAATCGGGTAATGGAACGCCAAAATTTTGTAGAATCTGCATTATGTAAGCTCCATAGTGAATCGTTTTGTAGCTTCTTTCATGATTGACGGTAAGAAATTCATCCAATATTATTTTACCCCAATTTACTTGTTGAGAAGAGTAAATAACATATAAAGCTTGAAAATCCCTTTTGTAGACTTTTTCATAACTTCTGGTCCGAGGTTGTAGAAATCGAATTAGTGCACGATGGATGATTCTTGCCTTCAGACGTAAGGCACTAAATTTTAAAATGGTTAAATCATCCGACAAGAAAGGATGGGATACTTCATCGCGATTGTACATATCAATATCAACATCATAAATATACAACTCCTCGGAAGGACATCGTAGAACGTGTCCTAATCTTTGAAGGGGTAAATAAATTTTTACTCCGCAAACCAACGTCCATATACAATCGTCTTTGTTTTTGGAGATTTTGATGATCCATATTCATATTGGCATACACTAGCTTAATCAAAAGAAGGTAGATTTTAACATTATTAGAATCATACCCAATAAGTGAATCGAAACCATGAGCTTCGGCTAATTCCCTAATCGAGTAGCCGTTGAAGTCCGGAAATTTCATGAAGGCTCCTTCGAAAAGCTTCGAATTTCTCATTCTATTGAATCTATTTACCACTGTATCATTGTATAACCATGCTCGAATTTGACTCTCCAAAGGTATGGTTTTGATTCTCTTGTTCTCTTTGACCTTGGAGCCATTTTGTTTTATGAAATTGAAAGAAAAATTGAATTTTTTCAAAAAGTTAGGGTTTGCTTTTGGGTTTTTCTGAGTAGTGAATGGTTGGGTAGGTTGAAATTGAAGGGGTAGATGGTATAAAGAAGTAGGTTAGATTGAATAGTTGCATTGAAAAACGTGTAGATCTATTTTTAAAAACAGAAAATAGAGGGACCAACCGGTTGAAATAACGAAGGCAGTCGGCTGAAACTGGAAGAATAGCAACCCGCATGTATTTACTTCAAAATGGGCATGTTTCAGTCAACTGAAATGGTGGATTCAGTCGGCTGAGTTCAGAATTTTTTTTAATAAACTTGAATGTTCAGTCGGCTGAACTCATAGGTTCAGTCGGTTGAAACTGTTGATTTTTTGAGGTGAAGCTTTTTTTTAGTTTATTCTAATTTGATTTACAAACAAGCTATATATATATATAGGGTCATTTCACCAGAAGGACAAACTTTGCAGTCCAATTAATTTCTAGGACACACATCTGAAATAATTACTTTCAAGGCCAAAGTCAGCAGAATAATTACTTTCAAGGACAAAGTCAACTGTCCAATTACTTTCAATGACATAATTTCATAGGTTTTTAGGCCCTAGAAACTAATTATTTTGCGTATTGTCCTTAAAAGTAATTACTTTAGTTGTGTGTCCTAGAAATTAATTTCACTTGCTAAAGAGACCCTTGTGGCTAATTCCCACATATATATATATTTGTTTTTCGAGCTTTATTATCATGTTAAAAAATATAATTTAATTTCAATAATCATGTTACATATCCAAATTACAATATCAATTTCATGAATTTTTTTAATAGAAACGTAGATTTATTTTTCCGAAGTCTTGGACTCGTCTGAGCTTGGTTCAACTTTGGTGTAATTACACAATAGATTAATAGAAGACCAAACATTATGTTGAGCACCTTGTTCCCAAGAATTTGGAGATACGTGAGGTCGTTGAGGAGATGGATTTTGCACACCTTGCTTAGGAGTCGTCCCACAGAATTTAAGAGCGAATTGTTCAAGAAAATTTAAACATCTACCATGGTGTTTTTTCTCATAATACATCTCACATTGTAAACTTAAGGTTTCACGCTGATAGTGATGAATATCGTCGATTTTCTCCTTGGTAGAAGGTGATTCAAAGTCTAAGTTTTTCTTAGTTCGTTTGTCGTTTGCCGTTTGGTGTATATCCAGTATGATGATTAGGAGATGGAGTAATCTTCATTGGAATATACATAGGAATAGATATTTTTTATGAATCCGAAGTTGGAGTGCTGAAAACAATTGATGAAAGATCGGAACTTTCTTGAGACGACATGTTTTAAGAAGATGTATATATATAATTAATGTTAGTTTTTTTTAAATTATTCATGTATATATTTTGGTTTCATTTTCCATTTCTGAAGTTTTACAGTTTCTGGTTAACATTGATTACTAAATTTCAGCCATTCCTTTTATCATCTATAACTTATAAATAGATATAAGATTGTAAGGTTAAAAAGTATAAGAAGATTATAGCTGTATATAAAATAATAGGAATGTAAGGTCTTAATGCAATTAACATAATAGAACATTGGAATGACATGTGACTTCCTCCCATGAGTGCAGAGTTTGAGTGCCATCATATATAAAAAAAATTCAATTAAATTTTTATTTATTTTATAACTTTTTATACTTTAATATAATATTATAAATCATGTAATGACATAATTCCTAGTTCACGTCTTAATTTAAGAAAAATATTTTCATTTAAAGGCTTAGTAAATATATCTGCAACTTGATTTTCTGAAGATACAAATCAAGAGAGATATTTCCTTTTTCTATGTTATCATGAAAAAAATGATGTTGAATGTCAATATGTTTAGTTCTTGAATGGTTTATAGGATTTTTCGATAAATTTATAGCACTTATATTATCACAATAAATTGTTGATTTAGATAAGTTTATACCAAAATCTTGAAGTGTTTGTTGCATATATATTACATGCTTCACACGTCGAAAGTGAAACACAATTTTGTTTCTTACTAAACCAAGATACTAAAGATTGTCCAATAAAATGACATGTACCACTTGTACTCTTTCGATCCGTTTTCCATCCTCCAAAGTCATCATCACTATATAATACTAATTCAAAAGGACATTCTTTCAGGTAAAAGAGACCGTAGTCTTTGGTTTTGCTTAAGTAGCGCAAAATTCGTTTCACTGCTTGCAAATGTGATTCTTTGGGATTTGCTTGAAATTGTGCACATAAGAATACACTCATCATTATATCGGGACGACTAGCAGTTAAGTAAAGTAAAGATCCAATCATACTTCGATATAGTTTTTGGTCAATACTTTTGCCATTCATCTCGATCAAGATGTATCGTAGTACTCATAAGTTTAGCAGAAGTATTTTCCATACCAAAATAATTTATTAGATTATTACAATATTTTTCTTGATTAATAAAAATTCCATTTTTAATTCTTTAATTTGTAATCCAAGAAAATATAAAAGTTCTCCCATATGAGATATTTCAAATTCTCTTGTCATAATATTCGAAAATTCTTGACATAATTTTTCATTCGTGGAACCAAAAATGATGTCATCTACATAAACTTGTATAATTAGGATATCATTTTTATCTTGTTTAATAAACAAAGTTTGATCTACTTTTCCAATCTTAAAACCAGAATTTATAAGATAACTTTTAAGACGATCATACCAAGCACGAGGTGCTTGTTTAAAACCGTATAAAACTTTCTTTAATTTATAAACATGTTTTGGAAAAAGTTTCATGTGCAAATAGAGGTGTTGTTCTACATACACAATTTCTTTTATAAAACCATTTAGAAAAGCACTTTTTACATCCATTTGATATAGTTTAAAGTTATGAAAACATGGAAAAGCTAATAAAATACGTATTGCTTCTAGTCAGGCTACAGGAGCAAATGTTTCTTCATAGTCTATTCCTTCCTCTTGATTATAACCTTGATCGACTAATATAGCTTTGTTTCGAATAATATTCCCTTGCTCATCGTCTTTATTTTTGTAAACCCACTTAGTACCGATGACTGTTTGATTACTAGGTCTAGGAACTAAGTCCCAAACATCATTTCGTTCAAATTGATTTAACTCTTCTTGCATAGCTATAATCCAATAATCATCAGCTGAGGCTTCTTTAGCATTTTTAAGTTCAATGTTTGATAGGAAAGCTACATGACCCATTTGATTTAATTGATTTCGCGTTCTTATGTTAGAATTTCTCTAATAACACTTTCAGTTGGATGATTTCTTAGTATTCTAGGTGGAGATCGAATCTCATTTTCATTAGATAAATTATTGTTTTTAGTTTCAATATTATTTTCAGTATTTTCAATATCATCTTCTGTGATATTTGATTTAGGAATTATTTATTTATCTTCAATATTATTATTAAATTTGTAATTTTTATCGAATGACACATAAAGTGTTTCTTCGATTATTTTAGTTCTTTTATTATAAATTCTATATGCCTTCCTTTGTTCCGAGTATCCAATGAATATTCCTTCATTGGATTTTGGATCGAATTTACCAAGTTGGTCTTTTGTATTTAATAAAAAGCATTTTGAACCGAAAACATTAAAATATGATATGTTAGGTTTTCTTCCATTAAAAAGTTCATATGGGGTATGTTTTGTTAATTGTCTAATGAACACTCGAATTAAAACATAACAAGCAGTTGCTACATCTTCTGCCCAAAAATGTTTAGGTAGAGTGTTTCCATTTAATAAGGTTCTAGCACATTCTTGAAGTGTTTTATTTTACCTTTCTATAACTCCGTTTCGTTGCGGAGTTCGAGGAAATGAAAATTTGTGAACAATTTCTTTCTTATTACAATATTTTTCAAAAATATCATTATCGAATTCGCCACCATGATCGCTTTGAATATTTTTAATTTTTATATTTTTAATATTTTGAATTCTCTTAGCAATGTTTTTAAAATTTTCAAAAGTATCACTTTTATTTCTTTAATAAATATTGTCCAAGTGTATCTTGAAAAATCATCTACAATTACAAAAACATAATTATTATGATTTATAGATTGAACTTGAGTTGGTCCGAAAGATCTAAATGTAATAACCCAAATGGTTGTAACGTAGAAATAAATTTCTTTGATTTATAAGTAGATTTGGTTAACTTTCCTAACTAACAAGCATCACAAATACTATTTATTTTAAAATTTATTTTTGGTAAACCTTTTACTAAATTATTTTTAGATAATTTGCTTATTGCTTTAAAATTTATATGACAAAATCTTTTGTGCCATAACCAAGGATCATTTTCTTTAGCTACTAGACATATATTAGTGTTATGATTAACTTTCATATTTAATATGTATATATTAGCTCTCTAGTTCCTTCAAAGATAAGATTCTTGTTTTGTTCAAATATGTTACATTTATTTTTCGAAAAAGATATATTAAAACCTGTAACATCCCCCACTTGGAGGCCCAAAACTAACGACTATGGATGCTGCAGTCATCCATAGCTATTAGTCTTCGGCGACCAAATACAATAATGTTAGATAAATTGATATGCCAGAAACACATGGATATGGAAAAAGTTTAAAATTTCAAAACAACTTTCACATTCCATTCCAAACTCATTTCAACATTCTTTACATAATCCCACAACGTTAACCACATTCAGAAAAATATAATTATTACAATATACTCCAAGAGCGACATATGAAGATGCCCTCTTGGTGATCAGAGTGTATAATAAGCAATAAACAAATTTGCCTTAACAAAACTACACAGCGGAATCACATGAGAAAGGACTTAAATAACTACATGCCTTTTACACGACTCCGAAAGCTCTTTCGTCTTAATAGGTACCTGAAAACCTCAAGTATCAAACTACTCAAAATCAATTGAGTACCCGAGAGTTTAAGCATAAAACATAAACTTCGAGTCTGACATAAAGCTTGGTATGAATAATAATATACCATCTCAAATCATTTAGATATCTAGTGATACCACGCCGCTTAGCGGAACGGGTTTCCCCTCACTAGTATCTTAAAACATTTATAAACCATTTTCTGTGCCCCTGCATCCACAATGGTTAATTTAATTCAAAACATTATTATGTGATGATATCCAAAACAATTGAATCAATTCTGGATTACTCATCCCCAATTCATTTTGATTATCTGGTCATATTTATAGTTTCTAGGATTACCATTAACCTAATAGTTTTCACGGGCCAACAAATAACCGGTTTAAACTTTTAAGGACTCTTTGTCCAATTATATAGTTTTCATGGGATTACTATGAACCTATTGGTAACTCCAATATCATTTCTTTTATCCTAGTTTTCATGAGCTAACTAGGAACCTATTGACTAACAGTCAATATCTTTCTTTTACCCTAGTTTTCATGGGCCAACTAGGAACCTATTAACTATCTATCAATATTTCATTTTCGTATCCGGATATAGTTTTCATGGGCTTACTATAAACCTGTCTAACTGATATCTTCAACTTTACATAGTTTTCATGGGCTAATTATGAACCTATTGGCCCTTGCCAATATCATTTTCCTTACACAGTTTTCATGGGCTTACTGTTAACCTATTGGCCCCTGCTAATATCTTTTATTTATTCACTACTAGGTCAACCTAACTGGTTATTCTACCTTTTTCCAAAGTATAGTTTTTGGTTCATTATAAAGTGAATATATACATATATGAAGAAGTAAACAATATAACTTGGTTAATTCTTTTAACCTATTAAAACTTCTTCATAAATTCCATTTCAAAATACTTGATTACTAATATGCCAAAGTTTTGCTTTTAAATGAGATTGGGTTATTTATTTTGAAAACTATACTTTTGAAACTTCAAAACCTTGCTTCGACCTCATTGGATAGCCTCCTTCGAAATCATATATCTCTTTTCAAAACACTAGACTTCTGCCTTTAAAAACACTTTAAAATATTTCTTTCGAAACCTTTTGAATATAATAAAGAGTTACTTATTAATTATTAGAAGCGTAGCTTCGAAACTATTAGATGTATCTCTTCCTAAAGCATTGAAAGTCCCCCTTTCGATATCGTTGGGTTTATTTTTTAAATATCATTTGGGTCCAAGTAAATATATATGAAAGTATCTCTTTCGAAACCATTCTTTACCATATAAAATATTGGGAAATTTATGATGGCGTCGAAACCACCTCTTTCGACAGAGTCGAAAGCTTACCTTTAAAATATTTAAGGATAGTTTCGAAACCCCATTAGAAACCATTACCTTCGAAACACATAACCCTTTCTAAAGCATTTAGAAAATGGCTTAATATAGCTTTAAAACAATCGATACCTTTCGGCAGTATTGATGACTTCAATACACTCAAAAGGCAAAAGAATCGACGGCAGGGCTTCGACTAGGTCGGAACCCCTTCTTTCGAAAGCATTGATTTATAATTAAAGGAACTCCTTCGAAACCCCTTTTTCTTTTAAAACAAACATGGCAACCCCTTTGAAAGCCATTATAAAATTTATTTAAAAAACATACGTATCGACAAAGTCGAAAGCTTAGTAAAATAAAGCCAGGCGCTTATCTTTTTAAATCAAACTTTGGTAATGATCCCATCGGAAGCTATGCTTTCGATACCCCACCTTTCGCGTTTCTCCAATCCACTACGTATCATCTAGATGATACCATGTGTATTGAATTTAACTTAATGGGGTTTCAACATAGTCGAAGGCGAAAGGTAAGGGTGAAAGGTACTCTGAATAGAGGCGAAACCTGTTTTTCTAGATTAAATACTAAATTAAGCAACTTATATAAACTAGCCTGCCGACGTATAAATTTCTTATTGGTTGCCTTAACATTTCCCATGCTTTTCAAAACTAGCCGCCTTTTTATTTTGGATAAGTATCAAACTTAAACTTTTGCAAATAAAACCTTCCTCTTTATTTACACGTAAATCATTTTGATCCTCTTCTCAAAATAATTTATTTTGTATATCAAATCACTTAAGAAAAATCCCTAAAATTCACAGAAATTTACTTTGATCATGTTATTTAACATATCAAAATTTCTAATCCAAATTCTTAATATATTTTTTGAAATAAATTATTAAACCCAACGTGCTATATTTTCATTCAAAAATTCATAATAATCTTTCCAAAGCTTGGAAAATTATCAAACTTAAAAGCCAACTCTAAAATCATGTTTATCATAACATATAATTTTTCCATTGCATTTAAACATCAATATCACACGGTTTTGATCTAAAACCGTATGAACCATTATTTAAAAAACCTTGTTTAAATTTAAACAAACCATAATTCAAGCATATCATCATCAAACATCATATATATGAATTTAAACTTAAATCCGAAACATATATTTAACTAACAGAGATGGAAATTATCATTCACCTTAATCTTTGATAAGGAAAATGGATTGAGATGAGTTTGATTCCCCTTGTTACTTTCTCTACTTTTTCTTTGAATTTTCTCTTCTTCTTTTCTTTCTAATAGCCGACCTTATCTTCTTTTCTTACGTTTTTATTTTTGTGAGAAAATGAGCATGAGTGTGATTGGCTTAAGGGTAAACATATATATATATATATATATATATATATAAGGTAAGGATAGATGTAGTCAAATCCCATTATACCCTTACATAATTTAATTAGTCTATAAACCACTTTTTAGCCCAATTAAATTAATAAGCATGGCCACTTAAATTTATTCAAATCTCAATCCCCTCATCACTTAACATTTACATTATTCTATCTAATTTATCTAATTAAATATCCTAAATAATGTTATTTAAAATTAGAGGTGTTACAGGCTCCCCTCCTTAAAGAATTTCATCCTTGAAATTCAATTAGGACTAAATACTAATCATAGCAATCATCTGTAATCACTCCTAACCACTATACTAGTTTATCTGACTAGTGATCATCTATATAAATCTAATATAGACATACCATTTATAACAGATCAGGATAAGTAACTCGAATCATGTCTTATGTCTCCCAAGTACAGTCCTTATCGTTGTCGCTCCACTGAACTTTCACCAACTAGACTGTCTTGGACCTTAACATATTCTCATCTCTCGCTACAACCCTAACTGGTTGTCTAACAACTGTCAAATTAGGCTCTACTACCAACTCATCCAATCCTGTTGGAGGAATAGTATTCTCTGGATCATGCATATATTGCGAAGATGAGACACATGAAATACATTATGGACACTAGCCATATTGCTCGGCAATTCTACTCTGTATGCGAGCTTTCCAATCCTTTCTACAATCTGGAATGGACCAACATATTTCGGAGCCAGCTTCCCTTACTTTTCGAATCATATCACTCTCTTCATCGGTGACACTTTAATAAAAAATATGTCTCCAACTGAAGACTCTAGGTCTTTACACCTTTTATCTGAATAACTCTTATGTCTGGACTGAGCTTCCTTCATCAGATCTTGGATCAACTCAATCTTCTTTGACGCCTCTCTAACCATATATGGACCTAAGACTAATCTGTCTCCAGTCTCTAACCAACATGCAGGTGATTTGCATGGCCTTCCATACAAAGCTTCAAAAGGCGTCATTCCTATACTAGTCTAAAAACTATTATTATAGGAAAACTCAATCAAATGCAGGTGATATTCCTAAGATCCACCAAAGTCTAGTACACAAGCCCTCAATAAATCTTCGAGTACCTTATTGACTCTTTCAGTCTGCCCATCCATCTGTGGGTGATATGCTGTACTCATCTTGAGCTTGGTACCTAATACTCTCTGTAGACTTCTCCAAAACTCGCTAGTGAATAGTGCATCTCTATCGCTGACTATTCCACTAGGAATTCCATGAAGTCTAACTATGTTCTTCACGAACAACTTCGCCAAAACAGGTGCCGTCCTGGTTGACTTGACTGGAATGAAATGGCGCTCTTGGTTGATCTGTCTACTATAACCCATATGCTTTCATTTCCCTTGTTTGACCTTGGCAACCCGTCTATAAAGTCCATGGATATATAATCCAACTTCCAAACTAGAATCTCTAAAAGCTGAAGCAACCCGCTCGGCTTCTGATGTTCAGCTTTCACTTGTTGACAGTTAGAATATTATCTAACCCACAAGACAACATTTCTCTTCATGCCTTCCCAATAGAAGCTTCTCTTCATATCTTGATACATCTTGGTTCCCTCAGGATGAATCGTAAACTTGGATCGATGACACTCATCTAGAACTTCTCTTCTCAAGTTCTCTACAGTCGGAACACATAATCGTCCCTTCTTCCTCAACCATCCTTTTTTGTCAAAACCAAAATATTTAAGATCATCGATCTCGGATCCCACCTCGAGTCTTCTAATTTTCTCGGCTATCTTTGGATCCTCTTTCTGTTTAAAAGCAATCCTCTGGATCATCACTGGTCGAACCTCTAAACAGACCAACATAGCAGTACTCTGACTAGAATCAGTAGTCGATCTCGACTTTATACTACACATAGCCAAAACTTATAAATCCTTCCATTCTACCAACATAGCTAACACCACATTCTGATGTTTCCTGCTAAGGGCATCCGCTACCTTATTTCCTTTTCTAGGAGTATATTCTATACCAAAATCATAAGAAGCCAAAAACTCTAGCCACCTCTGCTTTCGCATATTCAACTCTTTCTGAAAGAATAAATATCTTAAGGACTTATGATCAGTGTATAGCTCAAATCTCTCCCCTAAGAGATAATGTCTCCAAATCTTCAATGCGAAGATCACCGCAGCCAACTCCAAATCATGAGTAGGATATCTTACTTCGTGCGATCTAAGCTGTCGAGAAGTATAGGCAATAAATTTACTATTCTGCATCAATACAGCTCCCGATCCTGTTCCACATGCATCAGTGTACACCACCAACCCTTTTCCATCTGGAACAACTAACACTAGCGCGCTGGTCAACAAATGTTTTAACTTAAGGAAGCCTTCCTCACATTTGTCGGACCAAATGAACTTCACATCCTTCTTGGTCAACTTAGTCAAAGGTGCTGCTATTCGTGAAATATCTTTAATAAATCTCCGGTATAGCCAGCAGTTCCGAGAAAACTTCTAATCTCGGTTACCGTCTTTGGTCACCTCCAATTATTGGCAGCTTCGATATTAACTGGATCTACTGCCAAACCTTCCTTCGAAACTACATGACCAAGAAACTTGACCTCCTTCTTCCAAAAGTGCCATTTAGAAAACCTTGCCTTTAGCTGAGGCTACGTTAGCGTCTCAAGCACTACTCTCAGATGATTCTCATGCTCTCTCTCATCTTTCGAGTACACCAAAATGTCATCTACGAATACTAACACGAACCTATATAAGTGTTCTCGGAAAACCCGGTTCATCAAGTCCACGAAGAGAGCAGGTGCATTCATCAATCCGAATGGCATCACCAACCATTCATACGAACCATACTTAGTTCGAAATGCTGTCAAAGTAATACTGTCCTCTGCCACTCTCAACTGATGGAAACCGGTAGCCAAATCTAATTGGGAAAACACTTTGGCTCCACTCAACTGGTCAAACAGATCGTCAATTCGTGCAAAGGATATCTATTCTTGACCTCGTTCAGCTTACGATAGTCGATGCACATCCACAATGACCCATCTGACTTCTTCACGAAAATCACGGCCACTCCCCAAGGCGAACTGCTTGGTTTAATAAAATTCCTTCCTTCTAGATCCACTAGCTGCACCTTCAATTCTTTCATCTCAGTTGGTGTCATTTTGATAGGTGGTCTACTGACAGGTTCTGCTCCTGGTACATGATCTATCCAAAACTCAATAGCTCGTTTCGGTGGTAGTCCTCTAATTGGCTCAAATATATCTGCAAACTCTCTTGCAACTCAAACCTGACTTAGTTCCTCCATTGCTTCCAAGGTACTTAACACAGCACAAACACTTTAGTCGGAATTCTCTACTGAGAAGATGATCTGGTTATGACTATTCGGATGCCTTAATGATATTTCCCCATCCTGGAAAAATATCCTAGCATCATATCTACCCAACCAATCCATACCCAAAATGATCTACGAAATCATAAACAAACAAACTGCATGCAAACATATGATCTAACAAATCAAGTTCTAACTGGTCACATCTCATTCCTAGAGTTGCATACCCTCCTATTGGATTCGCAACCCTCAAGGAAGAAACAGGGTAAGTGTGGTTCTAAGCATAACTTATTAACCAAATTTTGGGATATAAATGAATGCGATACACCAGTACCAAATAGTATCCTAACTGGAATACTTTGAATCAAAAATGTACCTTCCATCACAGTCTTTCCCTTATCTGCTGCAGTTGATTTGGAAGAAGACGGTGGTCCAATAGCAAAAACCTTTCCTTTTTCTACCCTAACTAGCTCTAGACACTAGTTCTTGTAATGCCCAACTTGATTGTAGTTGTAACACTTAATATGCTTCTTATTCGCAACCTTCTTCTGCCCCTTACCTGACAGGCACTCGTTTGCAAAATGACCCTTCTTGTCACATTTGTAGCAGACCAAATCAGCTTTTGACTGCTTGGCTGAATCTCCCTTCCGGGATCCTTTCTTTTTAAAGAACTTTCTCTTCTTTCCCTAAGAACCCTAGGATTCAATTGGCTTTTCTCTAACACCAATAACAAGCATCTCTTCATTGTGAATGGCCATCTCGACCACATTACAAGGATCACAGATATGAGTCAGGGTCGCCCTAGCAAGCTCGGGCCTAAGTCCTTGAATGAACCTTTCATTCCTTCCGATGTCAGTGTCTATAATAGCGTATCTATATCGTGATAGCTCATCAAATCTATTTGCATACTCGATAACTGACATGTCTCCCTGAACTACATTCATAATTCTTCTCATCAATGCTGACTTGGCAACTTCAAAACCTCTGTTCGAATCTCCTTCGAAAATCAATCCAAGTCAATTCTTCCTCTGGAACTCCGGCAGTCACACCATTCCACCAATGAAGTGCCGACCCATGCAACTGCCTAGAGGCCAACCTTCTTTTCTGCTCATCTCCTAAATCCAATTAAGAGAAAATCCTTTCACATAACAGCCAATTCTCCACTTCTATAGCATCTTCCCTTCCCATAAACAGCTTTCCACCCAAACTGGTGTAGTCTCAGTTTAGCTTGGCATAATTATTCCCAACGGGAATCACAGGATTTGCTCCTCCAATATTTCCAGCCACTCCAGCAGTTCTTGCTTGCATCAAATTAGCAAGGAACTGATACATCATCCCCACATCTACTGGCGGATTCCCATCACTCACATTAGCTTCCGCATTTTGATTAGCGTTAGTCTGTCGACCTTGGTTCCTCCAGGTGTTAGGTTGAGCATTTCCATCAGTATGGTGCTTCCTCCACCTAGATTTCCTCTTCCGTTTCCTGCTTCCATATCTTCTTTCTCATAAATCTATATACGAGCCTTTGTAAGATACAGAAGAACGGTATAAGAGAAAAGGGGAATTACGTACTTATATATATATATACACCTATATATATCAAATACAAGTATGTTACAATCATGTTAACCCAAACCCCGATCAAATTTTTGATTCATTGGATTATGATTTGAAAATCTTTTAGATTTTAATTACTCAAATTTTCATAAACCTATGCTCTGATACCAACTTGTAACATCGCCCACTTGGAGGCCCAAAACTAACAGGTATGGATGCTGCAGTCATCCATAGTTATTAGTCCTCAGTGACCAAATATGGTAATGTTAGATAAATTGATATACCAGAAACACATGGATATGGAAAAAGTTTAAAATTTCAAAACAACTTTCACATTCCATTCCAAACTCATTTCAACATTCTTTACATAATCCCACAACGTTAACCACATTCAGAAAAATATAATTATTACAATATACTCTAAGAGTGACATATGAAGATGCCCTCTTGGTGATCAGAGTGTATAATAGGCAATAAACAACTTTTCCTTAACAAAACTACACAGCGGAATCACATGAGAAAGAACTTAAATAACTACATGCCTTATGCACGACTCCGGAGCTTTTTCGTCTTAAGAGGTACCCAAAAACCACAAATCTATAACTACTCAAAATCAATTGAGTACCCGAGAGTTTAAGGGGAAAACATAAACTTCGAGTCAGACATAAAGCCTGGTATGAATAATAATATACCATCTCAAATCATTTAGATATCTAGTGGGACCACGCCGCTTAGCGAAATGGGTTTCCCCTCACTAGTATCTTAAAATCTTTATAAACCATTTTCTATGCCCTTGCATCCACAATGGTTAATTTAATTCAAAACATTATTATGTGATGATATGCAAAACAATTGAATCAATTCTGGATTACTCATCCCCAATTCATTTTGACTATCTGTCATAATTATAGTTTCTAGGATTACTATTAACCTAATAATTTTCATAGGCTAACTAATAACCGGTTCAAACTTTTAAGGACTTCCTGTCCAATTATATAGTTTTTATGGGATTACTATGAACCTATTGGTAACTCCAATATCATTTCTTTTATCCTAGTTTTCATGGGCTGACTAGGAACCTATTGACTAACAGTCAATATCTTTCTTCTACCTAGATTTCATGGGCTAACTAGAAACCTATTGACTGTCTGTCAATATTTCATTTTCTTATCCGGATATAGTTTTCATGGGATTACTATAAACCTATCTAACCGACAGCTTCAATCTTACATAGTTTTCATGGGCTAACCATGAACCTATTGGTCCTTGCCAATATCATTTTCCTTACATAATTTTCAAGGGCTTACTGTTAACCTATTGGCCCTTGCCAATATCTTTTATTTATTCACTACTAGGTCAACCTAACTGGGTATTCTACCTTTTTCCAAAATACAGTTTTTGGATTCATTATAAAGTGAATATATACATATATAAAGAAGCTAACAATATAACTTGGTTAATTCTTTTAACCCATTAAAACTTCTTCATAAATTCCATTTCAAAATACTTTTCTTATTAATATGCCATGGTTGTGCTTTTAAATCAGATTGGGTTATTTATTTTGAAAACTATACCTTCGAAACCTTCGAAACCTTGCTTTCGACCTCACTAGATAGCATCCTTTGAAAGCATATATCTCTTTTCAAAACACTAGACTTTTGCCTTTAAAAACACTTTAAAATCTTTGTTTCGAAACCTTTCGAATATAATAAAGAGTTACTTATTAATTATTAGAAGCGTAGCTTGGAAACCATTGGAAGTATCTCTTCCTAAAGCATTGAAAGTCCCCATTTCGACATCATTGGGTTTACTTTTTAAAATATCATTTGGGTCCAAGTAAATATATAAATGAAAGTATCTCTTTCGAAACTATTCTTTACCATATAATATATTGGGAAATTTATGATGGCGTTGAAACCATCTCTTTCAACAAAGTCGAAAGCTTACCTGTAAAATATTTAAGGATAGTTTCGAAACCCCTTTCGAAATCATTGCCTTCGAAACCCGTAACCCTTTCGAAAGCATTTAGAAAATGGCTTAATATAACTTTAAAACAAACAATACCTTTCGACGATATTGATGGCTTCAATACACTCGAAAGGCAAAAGAATCGGCGATAGGGCTTCGACTAGGTCGAAACCCCTTCTTTCGAAAGCATTGATTTATAATTAAAGGAACTCCTTCGAAACCCTTTTTTCTTTTAAAACAAACATTGCAACCCCTTCGAAAGCCATTATAAAACTTCTTTCAAAAACATATATATCTACTAAGTCGAAAGCTTAGTAAAACAAAGGCAAACGCTTATCTTTTTAAAACAAACCGAGGTAACGACCCCATCGGAAGCTATGTGTTCGACACCATACCTTTCGCCTTTCTCCAATCCACTATGTATCATCTAGATAATACCATGTGTATTGAATTTAACTTAATGGGGTTTCGACATAGTCGAAGGTGAAAGGTACGGGCGAAAGGTACATTGAATAGAGGTGAAACCTGTTTTTATGGATTAAATACTAAATCAAGCAATTTATATAAACTAACTTGCCAACGTGTAAATTTCTTATTGGTTGCTTTAACTTTTCCCATGCTTTTCAAAACTAACCGCCTTTTTATTTTGGATAAGTATCAAACTTAAACTTTTGCAAATAAAACATTCCTCTTTATTTAAACATAAATCATTTTGATCCTCTTCTCAAAATATTTTATTTTGTATATCAAATCACTTAAGAAAAATCCCCAAAATTCACAGAAATTTACTTTGATCATGTTATCAAACATATCAAAATTTCCAATCCAAATTCTCAATATATTTTCTGAATTAAATTATTAAACCCAACGTGCTATATTTTCATTCAAAATTTAAAAATAATCTTTCCGAAGCTTGGAAAATTATCAAACTTAAAACCCAACTCTAAAATCTTGTTTTGCATAACATATAATTTTTCCATGGCATTTAAACATCAATATAACATGGTTTTGATCTAAAACCGTATGAACCATTATTTAAACAATCTTATTTAAATTTAAACAAACCATAATTCAAGCATATCATCATCAAACATTATACATATGTACTTAAACTTAAATCCAAAACATATATTTAAAAAATAGAGATGGAAATTATCATTCACCTTAATCTTTGATAAGAAAAATGGATTGAGATTAGTTTGATTCCCCTTGTTACTTTCTCTACTTTTTCTTTGAATTTCCTCTTCTTCTTTTCTTTCTAATGGATATATATATATATAAAGGTAAGGTTAGACGTAGTCCAATCCCATTATACCCTTACATAATTTAATTAGTCTATAAACCATTCTTTAGCCCAATTAAATTAATAAGCATGACCACTTAAATTTATTCAAATCTCAATCCCCTAATCACTTAACATTTACATTATTCTATTTAATTTATCTAATTAAATATCCTGAACAATGTTATTTAAAATTAGGGGTGTTACAAAACCTTTATCGCATAGTTGACTTGTACTAAGCAAATTATGTTTATAAATTCGTAACTAGTAAAACATCTGTAATAAGAGGTAAGTTAGATGTACCGTCATTGCTCACATCGCCTTTGCCGACGATATATCCTTTGGAATTATCTCTAAATGCGACAGATACTCCATCCGAGTAGATAATGTAAGTCAGCATATCTTTGTTTCATGTCATATGTTTTGAGCAACCACTATTGAGTATCCACTTTCCTCTTTTCTTAGTTGGTACCTGCAAAAAATATAGAGATGATGTTGGTACCCACCTTTTATTAGGGTCCCAAGAGTCAGGTCTTAGGAAACCAAACCCAAGTGGGTTTAGAATTCCCTTTATAAGTAAAATTTTCATTTTTATGAACTGTATTTATAAAAGTCTTAATATACTTATTTCTAATTGAATTATCATTAGTTTTTGGTACCCAAATCTTTGTATTTTTTATGGTGTAACTGTCCTTCTTTTGAGTGAAAACCTTTGGTTTTGGTTTTGCTTTTACAAAATTCTTACGTATATTGACATTTTTATTTAGTGAAATGTTTCTCTTTAAACTAGATTTTGAGAAATTTGTATATCCTAAACCTTTCTTATAGAAAGAGGTTTGAGAGTTATTAATAATTTTAGAAAGATTTTCTCTACCTTTATTATAGTTAGAAATATTTTTAGTAATATTTTCTAACTTTGTTTTGAGACTAATATTGTTTAATTCAAGAATTTTGACATTTGATTTTAAATCGTGATTTTCTACAGCTAATGTCATATTCTTTTCTTTTTGAACTTCAATCTCATTTGATAACATAGTGAGTTGAGAAGATACATTAGACAAAGATTCTTGTGTTTTGACAAGCTCTTCTTCTAAGATTTTCTTTTCATCTCTGAGCATATCAATTTTTATTTCACTCCTGTTTAGGTTTTATAAAGCATCTTTATATTTTTTAACATCTTTTAGTTTATCCAATAGCTCCGAGTTTATATCAATTAAATCATCAAAGGTTAGATCACTTACTTCTTCAGATGACGCCATAAAGCACACATTGGTTTATTCGGAGTCACTTTCAGTGTCACTGTCTGATAAGGAAGATGATTCTGAATCATCCCATGTAATAGAGAATGCTTGCTTCTTCTTATATTGTCCTTTTTATTCTTATACCTGTCTTTCTTTCGATCAGGACAGTCCTTCTTTATGTGACCCTTTTTGTGACATTCATAACATTCGAGATTTGAAGCTGATGGTTTGTTAGTATTGTCTCTCCTATTGTTTTCGAATTTCTTGTTCTTTTGAAATTATAAAAATTTCTTAAAGTTATTAGCAATAAAAGCCATGTCATCTTCATCTTCTTTTGAATCCTCTTGTTTAGCTTGGAATGCTATGGTCTTTCTGTCTTGTGCTTGATCTCTTTTTGCCTGCAAATTTACTTCCTATGACATTAGATTTCCTGTCAACTCCTCCGATTTTATGGTTGAAATGTCATTAGCTTCTTTAATTGCTAAGACTTTCAATTCCCATTCATCCATTAAAGAGTTGAGGATTTTTGAAATGATATCAAAATCTGTGTATTTTTCTCCTAATGCCAAAAGTGAGTGATATATGTCTTGAAATCTAGAATAAATTTCATTTATAGTCTCATCCTATTTCATTCTGAAATTTTGAAATTGATTTTTAAGCATAGAAATCTTGCTTTGTTTAACTTTTTTTGTTCCTTCATGTGTAACTTTAAGAGTTCGCCAAATTTCGTAAGCTGTTGTACACATGCTAACTCTATTAAATTCATTCTTATCTAAAGCACAAAATAACATATTCATGGCTTTTGCACTTGCAGTAGCATCTATCTTTTGTGTGTTTGACCATTATGCATATGGTGTGGTTGGTATAATATATTCATCCTGAGTTATATTCCAAGTGTCATATACGTTTGCCTGCATATAAATTCTCATGCGAGTTGACCAATAATTGTAATTCAAACTATTAAATAGTGGTGGTCGTGCAGTGGATTAACCTTCAATAAAACTTGTGCTAGTGTTATTTTCTATATTAACTGACTATTAAATAGCCGTGTTATGGTTATATGATGACCTTGCTCTGCTACCAAATGAAAGTGACTAAGGTTTGTGCAATATTGAATATTAAATAAACTATCTACTTATGAGGAATGTAAATGTAAAAGTAAAATAATAAAGTAAATGACACCAGATATTTTTATACTGGTTCGAACTTTCCGTTCTACATCCAGTTCCAGACTCTTTCTAGAATTTAACTATCAACCCCTCACTTAACCCGTAGGAATAGGTATTACACCTCCTAAGCAACCGAACAAGACTTCAGCCGCCTAAGCAATAGAATAGAACTTCAACCGCCTAAGCAACCGAACATGACTTCAATAATATAGAGAATTACCTTGACTGAATGTTCTCTTTTAATAGCACAGATAAGTCTTCATAGTACACCCTTCCTATAATCTTCTCCTTTATGGTATATTGTGTAATTCGTGAAGGTGGGAAGTTTATTAAATCACTAATGAAGTATTCTTGAATAAATAAGTGATCAAAGTGATGTACGAATGCTTAGAGTTCAAATAGCAAGATGGATTAGAAAATAAGAATGAGAATTAGAATTAGTGATTAAACAATGGAATTCATGGCTATTTATAGAGATTGAAGAGTTGTAATCGTTCATGAAAGATAGACATGAAGAGATATGGAAGCAACTCTTGAATCAAGAGTTGTTTCTGTTTATTGAATTGAAGTGTCTTTTCAAAATATAGCCGTTATGAAGATTCAGCCGTTTGAATGGAGCAATTGAACCAGCTGATTGGATTTAAAAATGAACCAGTAAGAAAAAAGTGCAAAAGTGACATAATTCAGCCGGTTGAAGTTGCAAGGTCGGCCGTCTAAATATTCAAAGAAATTTGTGCACATGCACAATATTCAGCTTTCTGAACCAAGCTATTCAGCCGGCTAAATTCTGTGTTTTCTGACACATCAACAATGTTTTGAAACAACTTTAAATCATGTGCGTGCATATACTACTTTGGAGAGATTTTAACATAAATTACTACTAAAATCATACCTTAAATTTAATACTTTTGCTGAAGCCTCAATCCAGAATCAGGTCTGCAAATTGTTAGAATATTTCTCGAGTAAAAACAATATCTTCTCCTGCAAGTTTGGTTAGTTCATATAATATTTACTTATATAGGTGTTACAATCAAAACATCAAAATTGTAGGTTCTAACAGTAGGGATTTTCATGTTAGATGAATAAGCTTCCGAAGACGTGCAGGGTCAAGCTAGCTAATATTAGGAGTTTATTTTCCGCTGTGTTATTTAAAGCTTCTACTTTGTTTGAATGGATGTAATGACAAGATTTATAACTATCAAGTATTTAGGCTCTGATCACCTAATGGGTCATCTTCATATGTCGCTCTTGGAATATATCTGTACTTATTATATATTCTCTGAACGTTTAATCTATGGGAGTATGTAATGAATGTGAAAATTAATTAATGAAATGTGTTTTGAAATTTTTCATATTCATGTGCTCTTGATGTTATATATACAATTAACTGATCTCAGATTGTCACCAAAAGTACATTACTAATTACTACAGCATTGATAGCACTATTTTTGGGCCTCAAATTGGGGGACGTTACAACTTGGTATCAGAGCATAGGTTTATGTAAAATTCAAAAAGATTTGAAAACATAATCGAAATAAATCAGAGAATGAGATTGGGGTATGGGGTAATGCTATAGTAACTTACTTCTATTTTCTATATATATGTCTGCACCTAAAATGGTCACAAACACCCAAGAATAGTTTTGTAGAGAAGTAAGTGAAGAAAAGCAAAATTAAACTGAGTAGATGAATAAGTAAGCAACAAAGAATAAGCAATAATCAAAGATATAGAAATTTCTAGTGGTTCGGCGTTGTATGCCTACGTCCACTTTGAAGATTATTCTTTATTAATCACTTTTGAATCAGATTACAATAGTGGAAATAAGTTAGCACTTGATTACGATGGAGTCTATAGTAAGAAGAAGCCTAAAGATCCTCAGAATGACCCATTATGCTAGTATTTATAGACGAAAATGGAAAAATTTCTATCTGAAATCTCTGCTGAAGGACCTTCTAAACCATATAGGCCCATCAGAGGGATTAATAGGCCCAATTCCCAAAGAGGAGGGACCGATCCCTTCTTTGGTTGAATTTTGGTGAGCAATCCCTATGGTGGCTTCCTTATGCAAAAATATGCTTAGCCTTTAAATTTCATGTCATTTGGATCATTGGAGCTCGAGTTATTGCTTGATCTTTGATTTAACATGGCTTGTGTACAGCTTTCTGCCGATCCCTTCCAAGGCATATATATTGATCCCTCCAACCTTGTCCATTTGATGTGTGATCCCTAGGGTAGGTTCCTTAGGGTCCTTATATTTTGGTCTTCAATTTCATAAGCATTAGACTTATAGATCTTGAGATATTGGTTGTTTTCCATGAGAATGCTCATGTACTTTGCAACATGCGGATCCTTCTTGTTGGAGCCAATCTATGCCGATCCCTCCTATGCATTGAACCATATTTCATACTTCGAACATTATATATTGCACATCTATCAATTCCATTCAATCCTGACTTCACATTACCATCTGTACTTGACTTATGGGCCCCACAATCACTACTTTGGAGTCATCGACCTTGATGGAAGTCGAATCTGACTTGTGCAATCAGTTCAACATAGCCGGATTAAAATGCCGGATAACACTTGAACAAGACGTGCTTTAAATCAAATCAAGTTAGAGTCGTCGATAAGAAATCTGTCAAGCTTTCTAAATAGTTGCCATCCATTTGCCAAATTATTTTTCCAAGGTGCTGTATTTTTCATTGATCGTCATGACGCTTGGTCGATTTCCAATGGTATAGACCCATGGCTATATTCCATAAGTTAATATATGTAAGTCCGGTTCCGCAAGTCTAACTAGTTTTGGTTATTTGGTCTAGCTTCGAACTTGAAGGCCTCAAGTTTGATTTTAATTCCCGTCGATTCCAAAAATCGACATTTCTAGGTCATATACGTGTATGTTCTTATATACGTTCTTGTCGTTGGTTCCCGAGCGTGCTCGTACGTTCACGAGTCGTCGTTAACTTACCATGCATTTTGTATGTTCATGTTTTTTTACAATTTACATGCTTATATTTACTTGCGTTCATGTTCATGGCCGGTCCCTCACTCTTTACCTTTTTTTATTTTCTTCTTTTTTAGAAGCATTTGTAGGGATCGGCATAAGTTTAGTCGATCCCTTTTTTGTGTGCATGCTAATAGGGATCGATATGCTTTTAACCTATCCCTCCTCATCTTATGTCAAACGTACAACCGATCCTCCCACTTCCTTATATAAGCTAACTCTAACATTCCATATTTCCACTGTTCTTTCATTCCTTTGCTTTCCATCTACTCTCCCGCAACCAAACTCTCCCTTACTTTAAAAAAGAAAACCTGATCCCTTCCCTTCCACTCAACCATTGCTCTAACCAATCAATCCATCTTCCTACTTAATTTTAGATCGTCGTTCCACCTTCCAATCAACTCGCAGCCCAATCCTTTTTCCTTTTCATAGTTTTCCTTTGATAATTTAGGTAAGATTTCCATTTTGCTTTCGATTTTAAGACGAGGCAATGGATTCTACTTCATCGATGATAGTTTGATGCATGATGTAGTGGATGATCGAGGGCATAGGTTGTTTGGGGGAAGACGAGGTGTGGAAAGGAGCAGGGCTCGGCAAAATGATGAGGGAGGAAGAAGAAGAGGGAGTGGAGGAGGGATTGGTGTTGGAGGTTTGGATATAGACCGATCCCTTGTTTGAAAACAAGGGACTGGTATGGAGGTTTGACGAGAGGATGATAAAGTAGAGGGATCGACTAGCTTTGTTCTAGTGGAGGCATTGTTGTATTGGATCAGCTTGGTGGGATTAGAGATCGACAGGCCTTTGTTCAAGTAAAGGGATCGGTAGTCTTTGTTAGAAGAGAGGGGTCAGCCTTGTTGTTTAAGGAGAGGAATTGGTAGGATTTGTTTGAGGAGGGTGATCGGTTGCACTGCTTTGGGATAAGGATCAAAAAATATGGATCGGCATGTAGGGTTCGGCATAGAGGGTTTGGTTCATAGGGATTGGCAAACTTATTCTTTGAACTTGAAACTTAATCTAAACTTACCTATTTAAACAATACTACCAATCCACCTCAACGAACTTGAACTTACGATGATGAACAATAGAACTTGCATATTCACTATTGAACTTGAGATTGAACAATCAAATCCCTAGAACTTTCAACATGAACTAAAATTTAGCACTTGGACCTGAATAATAGATTTCACACTTTGATATGCCGATAGTCGATCCTAAAGCCTTTATAACCGATCAATCTCTTCGCCAATTGAGACGATCACGATGATGGTCACTCTGGTCGGAATCCAAAGTCTCATCATTTAACTTTATTTTCTTATTTAAAGTTGTTTATTTCCGTTATACACTACACTATACTACAATAGCTCACACTTAGCACAAGGGGAACATGTATCTTTTCTAATCTCAATTGTCTACTGAATATAGTTAACATGGACTTCAGACACTCAGAGCGTATCTGCAATGTCTTCTGGACCAGCCCCGCAGCATAGCAATCCTAAAGCAAAATCAAGCTCCACGACTATATTTACAGGCTTTCTCTTGGTCATCAGGCCGATCAAACGGAAGTTTCTGACTCGTTAGTCAACCTTTTTTCAGATGCTCCCGTCCTCCCGGTGAAGGATGTAAGTCTTGCGCCCGATGTAGTAGAAGGTGCCATTCTCTTAGATAACCTGATAGATTCTTAAGCATCCCGAAGTGGTGAAGCTGCCCTTTGCAGGCTATGTTCCATACATGGAATTCCATTCGAAGACGTCCAGGTTCCTTCAATAAATGACAGTTCTCACTTGCCTCGGAGGGGTATACAACGTGCAACAAATTCATGGCTGGGCCAGATGCGTGCCGCCCTTTAATTTGTTTATTCATGAAATGTTAAGATATTTTGGAATAGCTCCCACTCAACTTCACCCGAATAGCTACGCCTTCCTCCATGGAACTTTTCTACTTTTCATGAGCATTCTATTTCACCCGCCAACTCCTGAGGACATAAGGTTCGTTTTTAACTTTAAACGATGGTTAGGAAGTCCTTCCTATATTTTTCTTGAGCCCTTCAGCCAACTGCCAAGTCTTAACAGGTGCTTGGGATAAACTTTCTATTTTCAAACATGAGTGGTTCTACGTTCGGTGTCCGCCTAGCTTTGAAAGACGATGGTTGGTAGGACATAAGTGTTGTCTTCGCTTCACTCTTAAATCCGTTAATCCAAGTCATATTTTTTGAATCAACTAACATCCCGAATATCTACAGGTGTCCGCCCATGTCCTGAGGGCAATAGTTTTTCAAGAGCGATCTCCGCTATTCATGCCACCCCTATCGATGACAGGGACATCAGACTTCTCGTAACTAACGAGTTATTATCTCTATTCAGGCTGCTGGAAGAGGGTCGTAACATTGGGCTCCCTGGAAGTGCAGCATTATCAAGAAACATTGTAGAGCAAGAGAGGGATGTCAACAATCCTATTGTGCCCCCAGTCGAGGGGACTCAGGATGATGTTGAATAAGGTAAAATTAGGGATGCCCAGACCAATGAGCTTGGCGATGATGAGCATGCTCAGGCATGGCGCCTGTGGTCAAATCGTCACAAGGCGCGCAATCCCAAACACCAACTAAGAGAAGGAAAAAACTAGCATATAAACTTCGCAGAAGAAAAACTGTTAAGGACCCAGAATTTGTTATTATTTCAGTTGACGAAGAGTCATCTTCCCAACACTTAGAAAGTTCAATGAAAGGATTTTCAAATCTCCAGATCCCTGATGACATTATGACTTCCAAAATATCAATATCGAAGGGCTCAATTCTCCCGCCAGGAGTGGTGATAGCATTCTTCCTTCCGACAGCGGAGAGAAAAACACCTATAAGCAAGGCTACAACTATGGGTCTGTCGGGGGGGACACCAGGACACCTACAATCACGTGCACTCCACTACACGCTCTTCATATATCTTTTGTATAATGGTTACTATACATTCTCATTTGATCTTTGCAAGTGCAATGACTTAGTCTCGAGCTTTTGATCGCCTAAGGGGCTCATCAACGCATTATAGATCTAGCTGCAGCTCATAATCAGGTAGGCGTAGGGAAAGAGATGACGGTCGGGAAAAAAGTCATCGTTCAAGGGAATCCTTTTCTTTCAGGTGTAAGTCCTAGCCCTAGTCATTCCATCAAGAAGATCAGCCCAATCTTCCTGTTTATAGTGGAGATCAGACTTCCTATCGAGGACCTCAAATCGCCGTATCACACGAGCAGTATTCTAGTTCTTCCAGCTCCTGGCAACCTCACGACTATAGATCGAGCAAGCATCCAATTGCTACTTCCGATCCATCTTTGTCAACCGCTTCTCCCGATACTTCCACAACAAAGAAATTAGCCAAAATTAAGGCTACTTTCCCAAAAACCTGTTTTGATGGGCTTAAGTTCCTTCCCACAATTCATATAATCCCGGGGCATGCCAAAGCAAGCTCTCTCGCATGTGTTAATGAGGTGTTTGTGCAGCGTGAGTCGTTTCAGCACTTAGTGGAAAAAATCTCCAAGGTGTCAATCGAGCGCAATATGAAATAGATCATCTCAAGCTAGAGGCGATCCATGATAAAGATATAATCAAGCACCAAGATAAAGAGATATCAGAGTTAACAACAAAACTTGTTGAGGCAGAAAAGAGTGCCAAGGTAATGTTAGAGGCAGTGAGTTGTTTGGAAGCTACCCATAAGAAGGAACTCGATGCTGCCCTCAATCGTAACGGTGCACTCGCTCTGGAAAAAGATTCCTTGCAAAAGGAGAAAGATACCTTGGCCCACTGTGTTGAGGAGCTTGAAGAGCTTCTTAGGAAAGAAAGGGAAGAGAAGATCGAGGCTCAGGAAGAATCAGAGAGGTATTGTGAGGAGGCTGTTGAAGCCAGGAGTCTGAAAATCAAACTTGATGAGCAACTTTCCAAAATAGAAGCCCTCAAAGAAGAGGCAAGAGAGGCAGGCCGCAAAAAGATGATAGAACAAATTGAAGCCCGGGTGTAGGATGCTAAAGAGTTCAGTTGGAAGGAAATTAAGGACATGTTGGACCCATTGATCATCGAATACAACGCTAAAGTCCTTATCCACCGCGACTTGAGTTTTCTTGACGAAAGTTATCTTAAGTCACTCGTTGAAGCCTGGGAATATATTGTTGAGATGAAAAAGAGGAAGCTGGGCGAAGCTGAGTTAGACGAATAGAAATTAGTGCGGGAATTCCTTTACGGAAATGAACCCCTAGACCTTGCCTCCGCGAGACTCCGATATTTCGACATTTTTAGCGCCTTTCGATAAAGGGAAAAATATTACTGAATCCTCATAGTCTGATCCCAAGGGCCTCTTTTCTTTCCAAGTGGTTGGAACGTCGGTCTCTTTTAGCCTGGGGCAAGATTTGATCTATGATCCTGATAAACTCGGTTACCAATCTAAAGTCCTGACCCCCATTCTGGAAGGGGGCAATCCGGTGACAACCGAGAGCCAGTCGGATGCAGGTATTCCGCTTTACTCTCCACTTTTTGAGAGGTTTCGCTCTTCATGCCCAATGATTTTAGGCTTATCTCCTTGTTTTGACAAATCCGCAGATCTTCCCAGTCTAGGCCAAACTCCTAAAAGTGACGCCGCCATGGAGCAACAAGTGATACCAATAGAGATTTTGACGGCCATCGATGTTCCGTGGCACGATGCTTAAGTCATCGGAGCACTCGACGATGATAAGGCTGAAGATCTGCTACTAGTGGATGAATATGATGATGTTGTGATTATCGACACCTCCGAACACACTAACGAGATTAGCTTGAAGGAGCGCATCGAGAAGGAGAAGTTGCTGAAGAGAAAAGCCAAAGTTGAGCCCACCGAGGTAGACATTGATGATCCAAATCTTATCCCATTACAAGTCATTCCACCTAGTGGGTCGATTCCCAAAGAACTCCCTCCAAGCTTCAAACATTCCCACCAAAGGAAGTAAAGGGTCAAGGAAGAGAACAAGAGGAAGTTCAGGTAGCGCCACTCTCGAGAAATCCAAAAAGGAGAGAAGACAAAAGAAATAGTCATCGCTTTGGCTTGATGTGTACATAGTTTGTACAACTGTTTTTTCCTTTGTTAGTCGTGATTGTATGGGTATGATCCCCCATTTTTTGAATAAACTTGTACCACAATTTTGAAGTTTATCATGTGAATAAAAGTTTTGTTTTCTGCTGGAATCTCGTGTGAACCGTCATTTAAGTAGTTGAACTATTACTTTCCATTCAATGTACTTGTAATTCATTATTCATTCATTCTGATAACAATCCACTAATTCTATCCCAAGGTCTCCATATGGTCATGGCCTTGAGTTGCATCAAACAATGGGCTTGAGCCTTAGCGTTACGCCATCGAATTTAGAAGTTTTAGTAATTATACTCTTGCCCTCAGTCTCAGGTTAAGGGGGTTAGATAGTGGATGGTCGAACTCCATCCTCAATGAGTTTATACTCCTCCTGTCGGTTTCAGTCCGGAGTTTATGGAATAGTGGGTGGTCAAACCGCACTCATCTATTTATTTATACTCATATCCACACTCTAGGGATAAGAGATAGTTACCCGGTGGTCAATTCACACCCTATTTATGTTTATACTCTAGTCCACACTCTGGGGACTTAGAGTTAGTTCGCGGGTGGTCAATTCAAACCCGATTTATGTTTATACTCTAGTCTGCACTCTGGGGACTTAAAGTTATTTCGCGGGTGGTCGATTCACACCTAATTTATGTTTATACTCTAGTCCGCACTCTGGGGACTTAGAGTTATTTTGTGGGTGGTCGATTTATACCCGATTTATGTTTATACTCTAGTTCGCACTTTGGAGACATAGAGTTATTTCGTGGGTGGTCGATTCACACCCGATTTATGTATCCCGTTCATTGGGTTATGAATGAGAGTTATCAAATGAACAGTTGGACCATGTTCATCTTGTTTAGTTCCATAGGGAACTAGAGTAATTGGTTAATTCTAAACTTTAGGAACCTGTTCGGACATATCAACACTAACCAGTTTCGTAATGTAACTAATACATAATGCTTCAGCAAATATAAATATAAAGGGAGTTCAAAACTTTATTTGCTAAATGGAAAAGAATGACATAATCTATCTTATTACATATCTAGAAAGTCAAATGCTAAAGCAAATTCTAAAAACAAACACAACTGAATGAAAAGGAAATAAACTAAGTGAAATAGCATCGTAAATGCTTGCTATTCCACGCCCTTGGGAGTGTGATGCCATCAATAGTCACTAGCTTGAAAGTTCCCTCTCCAAGCCTCTGCTCAATGACATATGATCCTTCCTAGGTTGGATTCATGTGCGATGGGGCAGGAAAAACCTGTTTTAAGACAAGATCATCGATTTCAAAGGTTCTAGGTTGGACTTTAATGTTGTAGTATCTAGTGACTCGGTGTCGGTGCGCAGCTGCCCTCAAATCCGCTTCCTCGCATTTCTCATCTATACAGTCTAGAGACTCCAAGAGGAGATCTTTATTTGTTTTGGGATCATAGTAAGTTACTCGATGAGAACGAACTTTGAACTCAACAGGAATCATGGCTTCAGAACCGTAAGCAAGGGTGAATGGTGTATGGCCAATTGTGGACTTGTGGGTGGTCCTGTAAGCCCATAGTACTGTCGGGAGTTCATCCACCCACTTGCCTTTAGGCTTTTCCAAACGCTTCTTCAGAATGGACTTTATAATTTTGTTCACAACTTCAACTTCCTATTCGCTTGAGGTTGAGCGACTGCTGCAAACCACTTTTCAATATGATACCTTTGACATAAGTCTTTGAATTCAACACTGTTGAATTGAGTCCCATTATCAGTTACAACAATTCATAGAGGACTAAAATGACAGACGATGTTCCAGACAATGAAGTTGATTACTTTTTTGGTTGTGGTCATGGCTAAAGGTTCTACTTCGGCCCATTTGGTGAAGTAATCAACTATGACGATATCGTACTTTGCACCACCTTTAAAGATCGGTAAGGAACCGATAATATCTATACCTCACATGAAAAATGGTCATGGGCTGACCATTAGTGTAATTTTCGTTAGTGGAGCTCTTGGAACTTTTGCGTATATCTGGCACTTGTCACATTGCCTTACATACTCAGTAGCATCTCGATTAACGGTTGGCCAATAGTACCCGTAATGGAGTATTTTCTTTGTTAGAGTTTGCCCCCCTAGTGTGATCGCCACATTCCCCTTCATGAACTTCTTTTAGGACCCATTTTTTCTCATCATGAGCGATACACCGGAGTAGGGGAATAGAAAAAGCCTTTTCTGTACATAACTCCTTCCTGCGTGATATATCGTGAAGCTTTACAAAGGAATTATCACTTTTCATTCCTTTATTCAGGTATGACTCCTTTAGTAAATAGTTTAATCGGAGTCATCCACGATTCCCTCTCAGGATTCGTCTCTAGTACCCAGTCGATTTCTATCAGGTTTATACTTAGGGCATTTAATACTTCGTTCGGAAGCAAGCCCATCTTTTGTGCATCCCCGGTGCTAGCAAACTTTTCCAATGAATCAGCCTCTCTGTTTTGATCCCATGGAATATGCGTAATGTCATAATACTCAAATTTAGTCAACAACTCTTGGATTTGGGTAAGGTATGGAGCAAGCCGTTGTCCCTTAATTTGGTACTCTCCCCTGACTTGGTATACTACTAATTGTGAATCACAAAAGATTTCAAGAGACTTTATTCCCAGTTCTCTAGCGATCTTAAGTCCAACAATCAGAGCCTCGTACTCAGCTTCGTTGTTTTTCGTTGGGAATCAAGCTTTAAAGCATAACAGATCGACCGATCTTCAAGAGATACAAGCATAATTCTAGCTCCAGAACAATGATCATTGGATGCTCCATTAGTATACAATTTCCACCGTATTTTAGGGATTTCGCTTCTTTCCGAGGAGTCATTCTATGTAGTAAATTCTGTTATAAAATCGACTAGTGTCTGCCCCTGGATAGCCCTCCGAGTGAGATAAATGATATCAAATTGATTAAGCTTGATGTTTCACTTGAGTAACCTTCCAGACGTCTCAGGTCACTGCAGGACATGTCGTAACGGCTAGTCAGTGTAAACATTGATCGGGTGTGCCTGAAAGTATGTGTGGAGCTTTCGTGTGTAATCAGCAAACAATATGCTAGCTTCTCTATATTAAGATAGTTCCTTTCAGCTCTCATCAATAGCTTGCTAACGTAATAGATTGGTCTCTGGATTCGATTCTCCTCACGAAGTAATGTGGCACTTATAGCATGTATCGACACGGCCAGATAGATGTATAAATCATCATGATCCACCAGCTTTAACAAGATGAGGGGTTTCTCTAAGTGATTTATAAAAGCTTGAAACACGTCTTTACAATCCTATGTCCATTCGAAGTTTCTTTTTCCCTTCCTAATCAAGTCAAAGAAAGGAATGTATTTATCGGTAGCTTTGGAAATGAATCGGCTTAAGGCAACAACCTTCCCATTTAGACTCTGTACTTGCTTGATAGTCTTTGGTGCTTAGATATCGCGGATAGCTTGAATCTTCTCGGGGTTAGCTTTGATTCCGCCGGCGTTAACAATAAAACCCAAGAACTTCACTGATGCTATGCCAAAAGAACACTTCAAAGGATTAATTTTCATCTTGTAATGTTGGAGGATTCCGAACATTTCTGCCAGGTCTCTAATGTGGTCGCTTGATCGTCGTGACTTCATGAACATACCATCCACTTATACTTCCATCGTTTTTCCAATCTGAGCTTTAAACATCCTGTGACTAAGCGTTGGTAAGTCGCTCCTGCATTCTTTAATCCAAACAGCATCACCACATAGCAATATAGTCCAACATCGGTAATGAAAATGGTGTGCTCTTGGTTAGGAATGTGCATTGGGATTTGGTTATATCCCGAGTATGTATCCAAGAAAGACAGAAATTTGTGTCCTATGATTGAGTCCACCAGCTGGTCGATCCTTGGAAGGGGAAAACTATCTTTGGGACACGCCTTGTTCAAGTCTGAGTAACCAATGCATGTTCTCCATTTCTCGTTCACCTTTTTCAAAAGCATAGGATTAGATACCCAATTAGGGTAGAGGGCATGATGGATAAAGCCATTGTCTTTGAGTCTATCCACCTCCTCTTTAAGAGCGGCAGATCTCTCTGGATTCATGCCGCATCTTTTTTGTTTCACCGGGACATGCCTCGGGTCGATATTCAATGCATGGCTCGCAATGGCAGGCAAGATTCCACACATGTCAGAGTGAGTCTAAGTGAACATGTCAAGATTTGCTCAGAGAAATATAGCAAGTTCTTTCATCATCAGGGGGCTGGGCTGTGATCCGATCTTTAGGACCCATGATGGGTCGTCGTGGCTAATTGTGATGTCAATCGTCGGCTCAGCCGGTGCAACCTTGGTCTCTTCGGGCTCCTCATCATCTCTCAAATCTATATCTCTATAGAACCGACTGTGGCACCGAGCCAAGGCTTAAGCGCTAGTTGTCAATCTTCGGTAGCTTGGATGTAGACAGTATTGTCCAAACCCTTACCTTTCTCTTTGCGTTAGTATCCCTCAACTTAACTACATAACAAGTACGTCCAGTCGCCTGATCACCGTGAACAACTCCAATACCATTATATGCCGAAAACTTCAAAATCAAACACCATATGGCAAGGGCTGCCCGGAATTTGTCTAGGGCCGGTCGGTCCAAAAAAATGTTGTAAGGAGAATCAACATCCAAAACAATGAATGGCTTGATACGCACTCTCCTACGGTCACCTTCTTCCAACTCTACAGATAATTCAACATAACCAACGGCTTCAGTTGCAACACCGTTAAAACCGTGTATGCGAGCTTTAGACGGCTTTAATTCCTTGGCTTCCATTTTCATCTGATTATAGGATTTTTTGAAAATTATATTTACAGAACTTCCACAATCAATCGGTATCCTTCTCACTAAAGCAGGGTCGATCATGGCCGAAATGACCATCGGGTCGATCGTCGAAACTTCCACCATATCTACATCTCTGTTCCTAAATAAGATATCATCTGTCATTGTACGTTGCTATTTTGCCAGAGATACATATTCTATATTCGAACAATATTCAAAATCCACATGCTTAATCGCTCGCATAGCGCTCCATCTCATGCCAACTCTTATCTACCGGGGCGGTCCTTCGGCTATTGTATTTATTACCAATATCCCACTAGTTTGTGCAGGTTCCTCGGCCCTGTGTGGTGCTTGTCCTTGGTTGGGGTCGGATGTCTCCTGTCCGCCATCCTGCGAGGTTTTTACAAATTTCTGCAACTTCCTTTCTCGAATTAGCTTTTCGATAATATCCTGGAGATGCCTGCATTCATTCGTGCCATGTCCATAGCATTCGTAGAACCGATAATATTTTCCGGTTTGTTTCTACTTCTCGGTTGATTCTTTTGGAGGCAGCTTCCTATATCGCATGGTATTACAAGTAGACAAATAGATATTCTCCAAGGACGTATTCAACGGCGTGTAAGTATCATACATCGAAATCTTAGGTTTCCCTCTTCCAGAATCCCTCTTTCATTCTCGGCTCCCATCTTCGTCTTTCTTTTGATGATTCGGCTTGTTTTGGACATTCACTTGAACTTTTCCAGAGCTATCATCAAACTGCTTTACTGCAATATTACTCTATACTCCTCCACTCAATCCCCCAATATTCTTTTTCCTGGAGGACTTGGCTTCCTCCTTCCTCAAATATTGAGCTGCCTTCGCGTAAAAGCGTTCTAACGTTGCAGGTGGTTTACCAGCTAATCAATCGTCGAAATCAAATTTTGGATATATCCCTCTCGTCACGACCATCAATATTGCATGGCCGTTCAGATTACTTATTTCTTTAACAGCTATATGAAATCTCTCCAAATAATCTTTCAAGGATTCTCCTGGATCCTGGATCACGCTGGACAGGGACATTATATCCTTGGGGCGAGTTGCATGCATTCGGAACTGCTCCACAAACCTTGTTGCTAAATCATCGAATCAAGAAATTGATCATGGGGGTAACCTTGTGAACCACATCATTGCTATTCTAGAGAGAGTTATGGGAAAGCATCTACACTTTGTTGGATCATCTGCTCGCACGAAATCCATCAGCCATTCATACCTCAGGATGTGCTACCTGGGGTAGGTTTTTTCCTCATAGGCGGGCATCGACGGCATACTGAACCTCCTTGGATACTCTGCATGTAGGACGTTGTCAAGAAATGGGGTATGGCTTCTCGAGATTCCCAATCACCATTAGTCAGGCCATGGCTCTCTTACTAACTGCCTGACCATAGTCGATAAGTCCGGTGTTTGGATAGTTGGTGCCAATCGGTGGTCGTGTTCCACCTCACGTGAATGGTCCAGTCGATGCCTACATCCCATTCCATGCCTTCTTAGTTCACCATCTTACCGATGTATGTCTCTTAAATTCACTTTGTCATCATTCCGGAGAAGCATTTGGTCAACATTCAATTGAACTCCGGCATCTAAACTAAGTGAAGCAGCTCCAGCTTGATTCTCATGATGGATGGCTTGATTCCCTCTTCTAGGAGAGGGATCGGTACTGATCCCTATGGAGGGATCGACACTGATCGATCTCGGCAGAGCACGATGGTCTGCCGGTTGATGGTCCAAAGTTTCTATGCATGTGATACTATCTTATGAGCTGGAACTCTTCGATGTCAAGTAAGGAGTAGGGTCCCTCCTAGCTTTCCCTCGTTGTTGCTGATTGAGTTGGTTCACTAAGTTGATATTGGTCTGAATCTGCTGATTTAATTGTCGAAAACTCTCCATAAGCTCTCTCATTAGATTATGAAATTCATCTCTTGTAATAGAATCAGAGGGATTTTGAACTTAAACTGGTTCAACATTCACATCCATTGGTTGGTTGCTTGGGGCTCCCTGCTGGATGCTAGCGTTCTCATTTCCTTCCATGTTCTGAGAAGTAGATCTAGTATTCCTTACCATTGTCGGTAGCTTCACTTAGATTTTTGCAAATCTGAATAGTATGAGCAACTTCTTGAAGATAACTGTAGATCTCCTTTGGGGAATCTATCCAATCCAGTAGCAACAAAGGGATCCTAATAAGCTGAGAATTAAGGTTCTCAGTGAAAGCACCAAAACAATTTCACCTAAAATGGTCATAAACACCCAAGAATAGTTTTTGTAGAGAAGTAAATGAAGAAAAGCAAAATTAAACTGAGTAGATGAATAAGTAAGCAACAAAAAATAAGCAATAATCAAAGACACGGAAATTTATGGTGGTTACACATTGTATGCCTACGTCCACTTTGAAGATTATTCTTTATTAATCACTTTTGAATCAGATTACAACAATGGAAATAAGTTAGCACTTGATTACAATGAAGTCTATAGTAACTAGCAGTGTAAAGATCCTCAGAATGATCCATCATACCAGTATTTATAGACGAAGACGGCCAAATATCTCTCTAAAATCTCGACTGAAGGACCTTCTAAACCTATAGGCCCATTAGAGGGGTCGCTAGGCCCGATTCCCAAAGAGGAGGGATCGATACCGTTCCCTTCTTTGGTCGAATTTCGGTGAGCTATCCCTATGGTGGCTTCCTCATACACAAATATGCTTAGCCTCCAAATTTCATGTCATTTGGATCATTGGAGCTCGAGTTATTGCTTGATCTTTGATTCAACATGGCTTGTATGCAGCTTTCTGTTAATTATTTCCAAGGGATATATACCGATCCCTCTAGCCTTGTCCATTTGATGTGCGATCCCTAAGGTAGCTTCGCTAGGGTCCTTATATCTTACTCTTTAAATTTCATAGGCACCGTAGGGTCTTTATATCTTGCTCTTCAAATTTCATAGGCATTGGACTTGTTGATCTTGAGATATCGATTGTGTTCCATGAGAATGCTCATGTACTTTGCAATATGTTGATCCCTCTTGTTGGAGCCAATCTATGCCAATCCATGTTATGCATTGAACCATAGTTCATACTTCGAACATTCTACATTGCAAATCTATCAATTCCATTCAATCCTGACTTCACATTAACATCTGTACTTGACTTTTGGGCTCTTTAATCACCACTCTAGAGTCATCGACCTTGATGGCAGTCAAATCTAAATTGTCCAATCAGTTCAACATAGCCGGGTTAAAATGCTAAATAACAATATATGTACATAGTCTATCTCTATTCTCCTCTCTCTTAAACTATTCTTATGTATCTCACTAAGGCTCACATGAAGATTACAAGAAAGCAAGATATGAAAGCAAGAAATGGAAGAGTGAATCTAGGTAGAGGAAGCACCATAACTAATGGAAATGCTTGGCCCAATACTAGAAGGAACCGGGGTCGAAAAGCAAATGTTAATTCAAGTGCAAATGCTTATGTGAGTAGTGGAACCCTCCCATTAGATATGGCGACAACGTATCAGTATTTCATGAATATGATGCAAGCTGGAGCTGGTTTGTTTGGAGGAAATGTATCTAATGCGGGGAAAGCTAATCCTAAGGTACTGGCTGGCAACAACTATGCTAAGTTGAGCTCGGATTATACCAATCTTGGAGGAAAGCCTTTTTTAAGAACGAAGGATACTATTGAAATCAAGAATTAGTTTTTTCATTGTGAGAGAATCTTTGCTGACTTAGGTTTGAATGGTGAGCAGAAGAGTAGGTTGGCTTCTAGGTAGTTGCAAGGAGCTGCTCTGTATTGGTGGAATGGTATGATCATGGGTTACTTGGGGAAGAATTGACTTGGGCAGAGTTTAGAATAAGGTTTGAGGAGGGGTTCTTGTCTGAGGAAGCTAAGTCAACCTTGCTTAGAAAGTTTGCTAGTTTGGAGCCAGGAGAAATGTCGGTGCTGGAGTACGTGACTAATCTAAGTTATCCAGGTACAGATATACTACATAGACATTGTGATCAAGAGGAATGAGAAGTTTATCCGGTTTTGAAGTTGGAGATTTCCAGAGCAACAATACCGCATATCAGAGATCCATGTAATGAAGTGGTGGAAATGGCAATAAAGAATGAGGTGATGCTTTCACCTTTTGGGAAGGAGAACTTAGTGGAGACCCAAAGTTCTCAGGGTAAGAAGAGAAAGTTCTTCAAGAAGAAGGGAGCTCAAAGAGTCGAGCTTCCAAGAAAAAGAAGGCAGATGTTGTTTACTATAGCTGTAATAAGAAATGGCACTTTGCAAATGGGCGCCGCTCTGATAACGGAAAGAAGGCTGCAGGAAAGAAGAACATGAAGTGCTATAACTACAACCAGATGGGGAATTATAAGAATGAATATCCAGTACTAGCCAAGGCTGAAAAAGAGAAAGTTTTTGCTCTGGAACCGTCAGCTTCTGGACCAACTGTAGAATAGAAAGGAAAGTCTGTGGTGGGAGGTGTTTTTGATGCATATGGCATTCCTATTGAAGTACTATTTGGTACCAGTGCATTACATTCTTTTATCTCACAATGTTTGGTGGATAAGTTAAAGCTAGAACCATCATACCTTATTACTTCCTTAAGGGTTGCGAATATGATAGAAGATTATTCAACTCTTGGGTTGTGATGTGACCATTTAGAATTTGAGATTTTAGGTCATGCATTTACCTGCAATTTATATGTGTTTGACATTGTGGATTTTAAGATTATTCTAGGTATGGATTAGTTAAGCAGCTATGATGCTAGGATATTTTGCCAAGGTAGGAAGATATCACTAGGACACCCTAATAGTTGTGATCGAATTATATACTCGGTATAATATTCGAGCTTAGATCTTTATGCTTTATTGGGTGCAATGGAAGTGGAGGATGAAGTGAATCGGGTTGTATGATAGTATGCGAATGTTTTTGAGCCAATTACCGGACTACCGCTGATACGAGCTATTACATTTCGATAGATCTTATACCTGGAGCTAAACCCGTAAGTAAACCGCCTAGCAGAATGACACCTACTGAGGTAAAAGAGTTAAAGGTGCAGCCGGTGGACTTAGAAGGAAAGAATTTTGTTAGGTCAAGAAGTTCGTCTTGGAGGGCGGTCGTAGTGTTCATGAAGAAACCAGACATGTCGTTAAGGATGTGTATTGATTATCGTAAGTTATAGGAGAAGACGATAAAGTATCGATATCCTTTGCCGAGAATAGATGATTTGTTTAATCCGTTGAGTGGAGCTAATATATTCTCCCAATAAGGTTTAGCAATAAGCCTCCATCAATTGAGAATGGTGGAAGATGGCACTCCATTAATGGCATTTCGAACAAGGTATTTTTCGTATGAATGGTTAGTCATGCCCTTTGAACTAACCAATGCGCCTGATTACTTTGTGGATTTGATGAATCAGTTCTTCCGAGAACATTTGGATAGATTCGTGTTAGTGTTTATAGATGACATTCTGATATATTCTAAGAGTGAACGAGATCATGAGATTCATCTTTGAATAGTGCTAGAGACGTTGAGAAAACATCAACTAAAAGTAAAGTTTTCATAATGTCATTTTTGGAAGAAAGAAGTGAAGTTCCTTGGTCATGTAGTTTCAAAAAATGGGTTATCCGTAGATCCAGCTAAGATTGAAGCTGTTAATAACTGGAAAAGACAAGAGACTATGACCGAGATAAGAAGTTTTCTAGGGTTAGCTGGCTATTATTAGAGATTCATCAAAGGTTTCTCTCGTATAGCGACACCTATGGCTAAACTAACAAGGAAGGTGTAAAATATGTTTATATCGATAAATGTGAAGAAGCATTCTTAAAACTAAAACATTTATGGACCGAAGTGCCCGTTTTAGTTGTTCTAGATGGGAATCAAGATTTAGTGGTGTGATGCATGTGGGGCAGGGTTAGGAGTTGTGTTAATGCAAAGAGGTAAAGTGATTGTCTGCACTTCTCAATAGCTTCGACCACATGAAGTTAGATATCTGATTCATGAGTTAGAGTTGGCAGCCGTGATCTCTACTTTGAAAGAGTGGAGAAACTATCTTTTGGGAGAACGATTCAAGTTATTTATGGGCCATAAATCTTTGAAGTATTTATTCTCTTAGAAGGAGTTGAATACGAGATAGCGAAGGTGGATAAAGTTTTTGGCGGCTTATAATTTTGATATTGAGTATAGCTAGGGAAAGGAAACAGAGTTGCAGAATCACTTAGCAGAAAATATTAGAGTGTGGTGTTAGCTATATTAGCAGAATGAAGAGATTTGGAGGCATTGACTACTTGTGGTGTAAGGTTAAGGTCGATAGCTAGTTCTAGTCCGAATACCGCATTGTTATCATGTTTGGAAGTTCGATCAGTAATAATCAAAAGGATTGCTTCTAAGCAGATGATCCATTACTAGTTGAACGGATAGGAAGGCTGAAAGAGGGAACTCAGATTGATGATTTAAAAGGTTTTAGTCTTGATCAGAACAGATGGTTGAGGAAGATGGGACAGTTGTGTTTTCCAAATGTTTGTAACCTAAGGAAGGAAGTTCTTGGGGAGTGTCATCGATCACAGTTTACTATTCATCCTAGAGGAACTAAACGTATTAGGATATGAAGAGGAGTTTCTTCTAGGAAGGAACGAAAAGAGATGTAGGCTTGTAGGTGAAACAATGTTTGAATCTCCAGCAAGTAAAAGCCAAGCATCAGAAACCAAGTGGATTGCTTCAACCTTTAGAAGTGCCACTTTGAAAATAGGATTCCATATCCATGGATTTTATTGACGGGTTGCCAAGGTCGAATAGGGGAAATGAAAGCATATGGGTCATGGTATATAGACTGACCAAGAGTGCACAGTTTATTCCCGTTAAGTCGACAAGGACCGCACCTACCTTAGCGAAGTTATTTATGAAGAATATTGTAAGACCGCATGGGATTCCTAATAGTATAGTCAGTGATAGAGATACTTTGTTAACTAGTGAATTCTGGAAGAGTCTGCAAGAAGTTTCAGGTACCAAGCTAAAGATGAGTATCGCTTACCATCCAAAAACGGATGTGCAAACGGAAAGAGTTAACAAAGTTCTTGAAGATTTGTTAAGGGCTTGCGCACTAGATTTTGGAGGTCATTGGAAGACCATTTGCACTTAACCGAGTTTCCCAATAATAATAGTTATCAAACTAGTATAGGAATGACGCCTTTCGAAGCTTTGTATGGAAGGCCGTGCAAATCATCAACATATTGGTTGGAGACCGAAGACAGATTGATTCTTGCTCTAGATATGTTGAGAAAAGCCACAAAAAAGATCGAGTTGATCTGAGAAAGGATAAAGGAAGCTCAGTCTAGGCAGAAAAGTTACACAGATAAAAGGAGTAAGGATATAGAGTTCTCAGTTGAAGACCATGTTTTTGTTAAAATATCACTGATGAAGGATGTGATACGATTTGGAAAGTCAGGGAAATTAGCATCGAGATATGATGGCCCACTTCCTGTCATAAAAGGGATCGGGAAACTCGCTTATTAGATAGAGTTACACTATAATAAAAACACCCTTTCGCAACTGCCAAAAACAGTATACTTGGATTTCTTGTTTGGGCTCATCATATGTTTACAGTGGGCTTAGACGTGCGCTTTTTGGAGCATGGCTTCGCTACCTTTAGTCGACCCTTGCACTATGTGGAACAGATTACGCCTATGGATATTAAATATTATATGTTCCAGTAGGATGGTTCGGGATGCCATACGTAAAGATCATTACGTAAATGGTGGAAGAGGTCTTTTACTAGACGTGGTTTGACTAATAGGGACTGTTGGAACAGCCGCAGTAAGAAGTCCCTAAGTTAGCATTGGTCTTGAGTAGGCCTACTAAAAATGCCCACTGAGCAGGGATGGAAATCAGGTGCTAGATAGGTTTATTGGACTAGATGAGCGGCCAACTCCGACTAAAGAAAGTCCAACAATATCATAAAAATTAGTGAAAGTTCTACAGTCTATTCCAGCTTAGTTCGGCATAACCTTGGTATCGGCTTGTGTTCGTTTGAGCTAATTATAAAGAAGGGTAGATAAGAGCTAACACAAGTATGGTTCTTTCTGGTGGTTCAATCACTGTTCCCTATATAGTTGCTTAGAATGAACTTGGCTTACGACTAGGTTCCGCCCCTTCGCTACGTAGCTAGGTATTTAGGCACTTGAGGGGTATGCATGGAGGTGTGTTATACTATATTGACAGGAGATTCAGCCTGTTCTATTGGACTTAACATGAGTACCCAGCTAATGCTACTAAATTTTCAATGCGTATTAGGAACCAACCCAGCATTTTGTAAAGGACTTTTCTTAGGATGACTAATAGATTGTAATGGAAATGAGTAGCCCTTTACCCTAAACAAGCGAGCATAATAGAGCTTACAGTTGTTGTCCTCCAATCATCGTCTGTGAACAGGCGATTATGACGAATAATCTAAATGACTGCCCTTACCCCCATGATAATATAATGGTGCCTCGGTGTAGACATGCAAGTCCTCATTCTTTGAGAAGTCAAGTTTTGCTTGTTGGTTGTCTCCTATTCTCTTCGTTTTCAACAACCAAGTATCTTGAAAGAAACTACTATGTTGACTCTCGAACTCACAACTATTGAAAGAAATGACTCCCTTTTATGCTCACTTGTAGGGGTCCGGACCCTCACTAAGGGGAGGGAGAGTCGACTGAATATCTCAGGCATTGGTGGGAATTTCGCCCACATATGATCCCTAATTCTTGTTACCCATCCGTATAAGTAAGGTCAATAGTTCAGCATTTAGGTCGTAACATTTTGCAAAAAACAAATCTTTAACCCAACAAGTGCTCTTCAAACCAAGCTAGATAGTCTCCTATCACTAGGCTCACCAACCAACCTGGACTTTGATTCCGATGCTCTATTAGTTTACTCGACGCGAAAGCCCCGACTTTCTCGTTATTATTCTTGTTAGGTTGAAACCAGTTTTTCATTAGCGATAGGTAGTTTGCATGCGAAACATACTCGATTCTCTTTGTTCAACCGATGATCTATCTAATCAAACATAGCAAAGGCAGCGAAGCCAGATATATTCTTGTTCCTTTGGGGACCGAGGGACTCAAGAATCTATGCCGAGGAATCCGGCTAGTCCCATTTGAAGTCTCCGATCCATCTAACAACATCCTTTGTTTCCAACATAAGGCGACCTCCGGGAGCCCAGTATAAATATAAGCGACCGATCCAGTATATTAGACCGGGTGGCCCCAGTATCTTAGTAAGAGAGGTCCAGTTAAAAATGGTAAAGATTAAGATAATCAATTTGTTAGGAACTTATTGAGATTCGATACTAGATTCTCTACTTGCTAATTCGAGTATACCATCTTCTTTTTCATTTTAAGGAAAAGGTGTGGAAGGAAAAGGAAACAACGGAGGAATCCAAATCGGACCTAAATGGGAATGACATGAAAAGTCTTTTTCAAAAATTAGCATTAATAGTGTTACGACAATATATGATAAGAATAAAAAGAAACTCGTGATTGATGTGGAGGGGAAGATCAAATAGCTATCCTTTTTGAAAACCTTATGCCCGACCTACTATGCTAATGATGGCTTATTCCATCCCTGCTTGTTTCACTCTCTTGCGAGAAGTTACTTGTGTTTTTCTTGTTAAAAGAATGTTAGGTTCAATTTTTCTTTTGTAAACAATAGGAGGATACGTACCCCTAGTAGTTGCCGCCGCCAATGTTTCATCCGTTATGAAAGCATAGATTGCTTCCCGACAACGGTGCAGAGTTCACTTTCATAGAGCGTAGCAAAAGTAAGTCATTATTAATATTCCATCAAAGTGAATCCGAGGGTATCGAATCACTTTGAAAGCTCACTTTACCTAGAAGCATTAGATCCAGCTTTTAGTCAATGATTCAATCATAAATACCAATCCGAGTCGTTCCCACTTCGGACTACTCGACGGTGGACGCCCTAGGGAAGTCTCTTAAATTTACTAGAATCTTACTGCCCATTACACCCAGTATATTAGTTGCTGCAACGGCAACAAGGAACTGTCAAAGAGAGTCCCACCTGTGGTTAGCCCTATTCTTTCTTAGCTTAATTAGTTACTCTCATAGTTATCCTATATTCAAATTCAAAAAGATCAAAATATACTTAGTCTTTCATTGAAAGATAGCTACGTTTGATATACGTAGTTAGATTATCACACATCAATAACATGATTATCATACTTACTTGGCCAAAAGCCTTAGTTGTAGTATGTCTATTACAAGGGGTAACCACCCGTCGTTATATCTGGAGTTATAATAGAGACCTATTTTTTTACAATGGTTTTTGGCAGTTGTAAAATAATTTTTTACAACTTCTTGAAGAAGTTGTAAAAATTATTTTACAACTGGTATTGGCAGCTATAAAAGATTTTTTACAACTACTTGAAGTAGTCGTAGAAGATTTTTTACAACCTTTATTGAAAGTTGTAAAAATACCTTTCTACAACTGTGACTGGCAGTTGTGGTAAAAAAATGCAAAAAAAATACTAAACACATTTTGCAAGTAAAGCATGAAACAGGTAAACATAAACAATAGAATAAAAATAATAGTATACTAGTTGTGAGGAATGCAGAATATGGATCTTAAGGCTAGAATGAACACTAGAGGGGGGGAGAATAGTGTTATTAAGAAATTACTAAATCTTTTTGAGTTATTGTTGATTTGTACACAAATGTATGCAATATTCAGACACAGATATAATCACAGAATCAAACACAGATGCAGAAATAAAGTAAATGCAGTAAAGGAAAGAACACACCGTATTTTATACTAGTTCGGTGTTACCCTACATCCAGTCCCGCACAACTAAGTACGGATTTCCTTTCAAAAGCAATTCAACAATTACAACCCTCGGTTTCAAGGCTACGAGGTACACCCTCCAGAATCACAATCCTCTAGGTAGAGATACTTGATTTCCGGGGCAACAAGTTCACCCAATTGATTTCCAAGGCTACAATCACACCTTTTCTCGCTTGATTGATTTCCAAGGCTACAATCACACCTTTTCTCGCTAGATAGATCACAAAGAACCTATAACTCTGAATAGCACTGGGATCTTGTTGAGATAGTGATAGAGAATCAAACCAACGATTATCTAGTTAGATTCAATGTTGATTTCGGCAGAGTAATGATACGATTTTGAATAAGAAAATGTGGAAGAAGAGAAGTGAAAACCAGAAAATCTATGTCTAAATTCGTTGAAACTAACCCCTATTTATAGAAGAACAACAGCCATGTCCATTCGTGAAAGGTTACAGCGAATAGGCACTTCTTTTGAAATTCAAATTTTTGAATCTAACTGTCACTATGTCGACATGGGGTACTAGGGCATGTCGACATCCTAAAGGAAATTTTGATATTTTGTTTTTCTTTGAAAATAACCTTTATCTTATATTAAAACTATTTTAAACTTTATTAATATACTTGACTATAGATAAAATACATAGATAAATCTAGAGAATAATATATATAAAATTTTACTATAATTTTATATTTAAATATAAGTAAATATATTATAATTAAAGAATAGTTTAAAACAAGAGTTTATGAAAAACAAAAACAAAGAATATTTTAAGGCTAAAACATCTTTTTGAAAATCATTTGAAAAGATAATTTTTAAGGCTAAAACATTTTGAAAAGCAATTTTGAAAATCATTCTGAAGTAGTTTTGAAAATCATTTTGAAGTAGTTTTGCAAGCTTCTTCCTATATAATATCTCATCATATCAGGACTCGAGAACTTGTACAGAACCAGGATGTTCGTGGGTTTGTAAGCTACTTGTCGTAGGTTTGTAAGCTACTTGTCATGGGTTTGTAAGCCACTAAAAAGGTAGAAATGGGTTCCATCCCAAAAGAAAAATGGAGTGAAGATTTCAGTGCTATTGTGAAGTTTTAACATAATTCTAGACTCAATACTTATCTTGAAATCTTGAACTCTTGATAATCTTGATATTCTTGATACTTGTGAGTCTTCAATCTTGATATCTTGAATCTCTATACTGTACAGTCTTCATTCTTGGTACCTGCATGGTTAAATCCTGCGTATACATATATATCTAAACTATAATGTTAGTATTTATATTTTATAATCTTATTCTAAGGTTGTTGTCATCAAAACCATCAACTCATGGACTAACAATCTCCTCCTTTTTGATGATGACAACCTTTGTTTATAAACTATTACTTCTATCCTAATAACTCCCCCTAAATCTAATAACTCCCCCTTAATCTATGCCTAACTCTCCTATTTTATATTTCTCCCCCTTTGTCATCAACAAAAACAAACAAACTCTAAACTATATAACTCCCCCTCATTCTTGTACTCAAGTACCTACATTAATAAACTATATAATAGAGTATATTAAGAAATAATTATACTTATAGACATGATATTCAATCAACGATTATAAATATATCAATGTATATTTATACAATAATCAAACCACATCAAGTGTTAATCAAATCAATCAAAACAACCAATTTCAATCAAAGCAATCAATTCAAACAAAGTAATTAAATAAAGCAATCAAATTAAACGTTACGAGGAACTTCCACCCATCCTTCTTCTCCGAAAATAGGGTCTGCTTTGATGGCATCCCAATTTTCATTGTCATTTGTGAGAGAGACAGGAGGATGTGCTTCGTTATCATCCTTGTGCAGGGAAGAAATCATCCATTGAATTGCCTCGAAATGCCTTTCTTGCTCCTTGATCATCTGCATTTGACTCAATTTTAAGTGTCGCTGGTTATGAAGAATGAACGAGAGAATATTCTTGAATGAATTAAGAGTTTCTTCAAGATTCTCGGATAAGTTATGAATTGGATTAGCCATTTTTGAATTTGTGAGAAGAATGAGAGATAGAATAGATAAGAAATAATATTCAGTAATGAATTCTGGAAGAAATGGGTATATATAGGTGTAGAAATTCGTTTGAAATGAATAGACATATGGTAGTTATTCAAATTTCAAATTCAAAATGAAGTGTCATTTCTGACCAGTACATGTCGACATGGTCATAGAGGGTATGTCGACATAAGGCAGTGAAATTTGATGGTAATTTTGATTTTGTGAATAATTGTGTATATATATATTTATATAATATACTAACATTTATTCAAGAGATAAGATAAGCTAGATAACAGAAAGGAAATTCAATTTCATTGCATAGAAGAGTGATACAATGATTAATCATAAACACTCAAATTAAAACAAACTTAAACTAATTCGACATGATATGAAAATATAAAACTAGTTAGAGGATGATGAAGATGAAGATAATCCAAGTTTCTTGCTGACTATGGAGAAAAACTTATTCATCTTGGATGATATTTTGTCCAACTTCTTACTAACGTATCTTTTAAGAACCCGTTGATTCTCAACAATAATCTTTTGGTTTTTGAGAAGGGTTTTGTTGGTAGGATTGGAGGGATATTCAATACTTTCTAGGGATGTTTCACCTTCTTCTTCTTCTATTTCCATTTCATCCCCTTCTTCTTCTTCTTCTTCTTCTTCTTCCTCTTCCATTTCTTCATGAGCCAAACGCTCTTCCTTTTCGGCAAGAGTCTCATAAGGTTGATAAACATATGGGATTTTCATGAGAGAAATGTTTGAGATATTAAAAACTTTTCTTGAAATAAATTCTTCTCCTTTGAAATTTACTCCAAAATAGTTGAAAATCCGAGTAAGGTAAATTCCATGATATAAAGTGTTTTCTCCCATTTCAAAATTTTTAGGACGAAGTTCATCCAAAATAACTTGCGCCCAATTGATATCATAATTTCCGAAAATAGCAAAAAGTGCTTTGCACACTTTTGAACTAGGGTTGTTAAAATTTCCCGATCTTAGGGTCAAAGTATGTTGTAAATGAAGATTGACAATTCTTGCTTTAGGACGAAAGTTTCGGTTTTTAAATTCAAAGTTTTCTTCTCCTTCAAAAATATGATGAAATGTCTCACGATCATGTTCATTGATTTGAAAACTAGAAAGATCCATTCCCGTGCTTTTGCAATTAAAAACGGTACCCAAAAGATCACAATTCAAAATAATTTTAGTGCCTTTGACACTACTCCAAATTTCATTATCATTTCCTTCATAAAATTCTCGATTGAGATTTGCATAGAAAATTTTAACAAGATTTGGGTAACAAACAAAATCATTTTGAGAAGAATCAACAAGACTAAGAATTTGATTGTTTGCAAAAAGATTATCAATTGCATAAGAAGCAAAATCTTGAAAAATAGCAAACTTTCCGGGATGGACTTTTCCATAGTTAGCATAATTGATGTATGCTTTTATTGCCTCCGGATTAATGAGGAGTTGCTCTTTCATGTTTCTGGAAAGTCTCATGGTGGAGGGGTTACTTGAAGAAGCCATTAAAGTAGAGAGTAGAGAGCTTGAAGTTTTGAAGGGAGAGTTTGAATTTGAAAATGAAAGTGAAAAGTTATGGCAAAAGATAGTGAATAAATAGATTTTTGAAAGACATGTTCTCTAGTCAAAAGATGCCTTTTCAGAGTATTGAATAAAGTGAAAAGGTGGAGGGAAATTCAACCATTTGAATTCAAATTTTGAATTTCAAATTCTGGTACCTATGTCGACATCAGGGTAGGGACTATGTCGACATATGCCTATGAATTTCTATGATTTATTTTTCCTAAGAATTCTAATATATATATACTTATTATTTTAATGTCTATATATATATATATATATCTGGAATATTATTATAGTATATTCCAGAAAATATTATTAGATTATTAAAAAATAATAAAAGTAAAATAATAATAATGAAATTATAATAATAATAAAATAAAAAATAAATTTAAAATTCAATGAACACACCAATTCAAATCAATCAATCATCTAATTCTAAACATGCAATTTTAATCAATTGTATTTTAAATGTGTACCTTTTTCTGAATCAGTTTCCTTGAATTTGTTGAAGTCGTGAACCACCGTGAAACACAAATTTGAGTTATCTGTCTTCTGATCATCATCGCTTGAGGACGAGTCTGAGTCATCTAGAGCAGCAGTAAATGCACGCTTCCGTTTCTTTACTGAATCATTGTTTATAGGAGGATTCTGCCTTTCTGGATACGGACAGTCTCTTTTGATATGGCCTGGTTCATCACAGTTGAAACATTTGACATTGTTTGGCACTGCATTCTGATTTCCAGAATTCTTATAGTTGTTTCTCTTGAGATTATTCATCTTTCTGTATTTCAGGAATTTCCGAAAATTCCTGGTCATAAATGTTATCTCTTTATCATTATCACTGTTTGAGTCTGATCCGTCGGTTAATGCATTGAATGCCATTGATTTCTTTTCAGATGCTTTGCTTTCTCTTCTCCCGATCATTTGGACTTCAAACGACATTAGATTTCCAATCAATTCTTCTATCTTTAAGGTACTGATGTCATTCGCCTCTTCAATTGCAAGTGACTTTTGATCCCATTCTGGAGTGAGAGAATTTAAAAAAATTATGACTTGATCTTCTTCCGAAAATTCCTTTCCCAAGGATATTAAAGAATGCACAATATCTTGAAATCGACTATACATATCTGAAATAGACTCATTAGTATTCATTTTAAATAACTGAAACTGATTTGTGAGCATGGAGATTTTGGTCTGTTTAACTTTGCTTGTTCCTTCGTGAGTCACTTGCAAAGTTTTCCAGATTTCATATGCAGACTTACAAACTGACACTCTTTTAAATTCATTCCCATCAAGTGAACAAAATAGAATATTCATTGCTTTAGAATTATTTTTTGCAACAGTCTTTTGCTCAGTAGTCCACTGTGCAAAATTAGTTGTGGGTTCAGAATATTCAGTTTGTGTGATATTCCAAGTATCTAATCCTACAGATTGTAAATATATTTTCATCCCACATGCCCAATATGCATAGTTACTTCCATTAAAAAGTGGTGGTCTGGCAGTAGACTGACCTTCTACAAATGTACTAGTGTTAGAAATAGTACCAGTGTTGGTAGCCATTTAGAAAACTTTTAAAAATTCAGATTATGAAACTTTTGAAAACCTTGCTCTGATACCAAATGTGAGGAATGCGGAATATGGATCTTAAGGCTAAAATGAACACTAGAGGGGGGTGAATAGTGTTATTAAGAAATTACTAAATCTTTTTGAGTTATTGTTGATTTGTACACAAATGTATGCAATATTCAGACACAGATATAATCACAGAATCAAACACAGATGCAGAAATAAAGTAAATGCAGTAAAGGAAAGAACACACCGGATTTTATACTGGTTCGGAGTTACCCTACATCCAGTCCCGCACAACTAAGTACGGATTTCCTTTCAAAAGCAATTCAACAATTACAACCCTCGGTTTCAAGGCTACGAGGTACACCCTCCAGAATCACAATCCTCTAGGTAGAGATACTTGATTTCCGGGGCAACAAGTTCACCCAATTGATTTCCAAGGCTACAATCACACCTTTTCTCGCTTGATTGATTTCCAAGGCTACAATCACACCTTTTCTCGCTAGATAGATTACAAAGAAGCCTATAACTCTGAATAGCACTGGGATCTTGTTGAGATAGTGATAGAGAATCAAACCAGAGATTATCTAGTTAGATTCAATGTTGATTCCGACAGAGTAATGATACGATTTTGAATAAGAAAATGTGGAAGAAGAAGAGAAGTGAAAAACCAGAAAATCTATGTCTAAATTCGTTGAAACTAATCCCTATTTATAGAAGAACAACAGCCATGTCCATTCGTGAAAGGTTATGGCGAATGGACACTTCTTTTGAAATTCAAATTTTTGAATCTAACAGTCACTATGTCGACATGGGGTACTAAGGCATGTCGTCATCCCAAAGGAAATTTTGATATTTTGTTTTTCTTTGAAAATAACCTTTATCTTATATGAAAACCATTTTAAACTTTATTAATATACTTGACTATAGATAAAATACATAGATAAATCTAGAGAATAATATATATAAAATTTTACTACAATTTTATATTTAAATCTAAGTAAATATATTATAATTAAAGAATAGTTTAAAACAAGAGTTTATGAAAAACAAAAACAAAGAATATTTTAAGGCTAAAACATCTTTTTGAAAATCATTTGAAAAGATAATTTTTAAGGCTAAAACATTTTGAAAAGCAATTTTGAAAATCATTCTGAAGTAGTTTTGAAAATCATTTTGAAGTAGTTTTGCAAGCTTCTTCCTGTAGAATATCTCATCATATCAGGACTCGAGAACTTGTACAAAACCAGGATGTTCGTGGGTTTGTAAGCCACTTGTCGTAGGTTTGTAAGCTACTTGTCGTGGGTTTGTAAGCCACTAAAAAAGTAGAAATTGGTTCCATCCCAAAAGAAAAATGGAGTGAAGATTTCAGTGCTATTGTGAAGTTTTAACATAATTCTAGACTCAATACTTATCTTGAAATCTTGAACTCTTGATAATCTTGATATTCTTGATACTCGTGAGTCTTCAATCTTGATATCTTGAATCTCTATATTGCACAGTCTTCATTCTTGGTACCTGCATGGTTAAATCCTGCATATACATATATATCTAAACTATAATGTTAGTATTTATATTTTATAATCTTATTCTAAGGTTGTTGTCATCAAAACCATCAACTCATGGACTAACAATCTCCTCCTTTTTGATGATGACAACCTTTGTTTATAAAATATTACTTCTATCCTAATAACTCCCCCTAAATCTAATAACTCCCCCTTAATCTATGCCTAACTCTCCTATTTTATATTTCTCCCCCTTTGTCATCAACAAAAACAAACAAACTCTAAACTATATAACTCCCCCTCATTCTTGTACTCAAGTACCTACATTAATAAACTATATAATAGAGTATATTAAGAAATAATTATACTTATAGACATGATATTCAATCAACGATTATAAATATATCAATGTATATTTATACAATAACCAAACCACACCAAGTGTTAATCAAATCAATCAAAACAACCAATTTCAATCAAAGCAATCAATTCAAACAAAGTAATTAAATAAAGCAATCAAATTAAACGTTACGAGGAACTTCCACCCATCCTTCTTCTCCGAAAATAGGGTCTGCTTTGATGGCATCCCAATTTTCATTGTCATTTGTGAGAGAGACAGGAAGATGTGCTTCGTTATCATCCTTGTGCAGGGAAGAAATCATCCATCGAATTGCCTCGAAATGCCTTTCTTGCTCCTTGATCATCTGCATTTGACTCAATTCTAAGTGTCGCTGGTTACGAAGAATGAACGAGAGAATATTCTTGAATGAATTAAGAGTTTCTTCAAGATTCTCGGATAAGTTATGAATTGGATTAGCCATTTTTGAAATTGTGAGAAGAATGAGAGATAGAATAGATAAGAAATAATATTCAGTAATGAATTCTGGAAGAAATGGGTATATATAGGTGTAGAAATTCGTTTGAAATGAATAGACATATGGTAGTTATTCAAATTTCAAATTCAAAATGAAGTGTCATTTCTGACCAGTACATGTCGACATGGTCATAGAGGGTATGTCGACATAAGGCAGTGAAATTTGATGGTAATTTTGATTTTGTGAATAATTGTGTATATATATATATTTATATAATATACTAACATTTATTCAAGAGATAAGATAAGCTAGATAACAGAAAGGAAATTCAATTTCATTGCATAGAAGAGTGATACAATGATTAATCATAAACACTCAAATTAAAACAAACTTAAACTAATTCGACATGATATGAAAATATAAAACTAGTTAGAGGATGATGAAGATGAAGATAATCCAAGTTTCTTGCTGACTATGGAGAAAAACTTGTTCATCTTGGATGATATTTTGTCCAATTTCTTACTAACGTATCTTTTAAGAACCCGTTGATTCTCAACAATAATCTTTTGGTTTTTGAGAAGGGTTTTGTTGGTAGGATTGGAGGGATATTCAATACTTTCTAGGGATGTTTCACCTTCTTCTTCTTCTATTTCCATTTCATCCCCTTCTTCTTCTTCTTCTTCCTCTTCCATTTCTTCATGAGGCAAACGCTCTTCCTTTTCGGCAAGAGTCTCATAAGGTTGATAAACATATGGGATTTTCATGAGAGAAATGTTTGAGATATTAAAAACTTTTCTTGAAATAAATTCTTCTCCTTTGAAATTTACTCCAAAATAGTTGAAAATCCGAGTAAGGTAAATTCCATGATATAAAGTGTTTTCTCCCATTTCAAAAATTTTAGGACGAAGTTCATCCAAAATAACTTGCGCCCAATTGATATCATAATTTCCGAAAATAGCAAAAAGTGCTTTGCACACTTTTGAACTAGGGTTGTTAAAATTTCCCGATCTTGGGGTCAAAGTATGTTGTAAATGAAGATTGACAATTCTTGCTTTAGGACGAAAGTTTCAGTTTTTAAATTCAAAGTTTTCTTCTCCTTCAAAAATATGATGAAATGTCTCACGATCATGTTCATCGATTTGAAAACTAGAAAGATCAATTTCCGTGCTTTTGCAATTGAAAATGGTACCCAAAAGATCACAATTCAAAATAATTTTAGTGCCTTTGACACTACTCCAAATTTCATTATCATTTCCTTCATAAAATTCTTGATTGAGATTTGCATAGAAAATTTTAACAAGATTTGGGTAACAAACAAAATCATTTTGAGAAGAATCAACAAGACTAAGAATTTGATTGTTTGGAAAAAGAGTATCAATTTCATAAGAAGCAAAATCGTGAAAAATAGCAAACTTTCTGGGATGGACTTTTCCATAGTTAGCATAATTGATGTACGCTTTTATTGCCTCCGGATTATTGAGGAGTTGCTCTTTCAAGTTTTTGGAAAGTCTCATGGTGGAGGGGTTACTTGAAGAAGCCATTAAAGTAGAGAGTAGAGAGCTTGAAGTTTTGAAGAGAGAGTTTGAATTTGAAAATGAAAGTGAAAAGTTGTGACAAAAGATAGTGAATAAATAGATTTTTGAAAGACATGTTCTCTGGTCAAAAGATGCCTTTTTAGAGTATTGAATAAAGTGAAAAGATGGAGGGAAATTCAACCATTTGAATTCAAATTTTGAATTTCAAATTCTGGTACCTATGTCGACATCAGGGTAGGGACTATGTCGACATATGCCTATGAATTTCTATGATTTATTTTTCCTAAGAATTCTAATATATATATACTTATTATTTTAATGTCTATATATATATATCTGGAATATTATTATAGTATATTCTAGAAAATATTATTAGATTATTAAAAAATAATAAAAGTAAAATAATAATAATAAAATTATAATAATAATAAAATAAAAAATAAATTTAAAATTCAATGAACACACCAATTCAAATCAATCAATCATCTAATTCTAAACATGCAATTTTAATCAATTGTATTGTAAATGTGTACCTTTTTCTGAATCAGTTTCCTTGAATTTGTTGAAGTCGTGAACCGCCGTGAAACACAAATTTGAGTTATCTGTCTTCTGATCATCATCGCTTGAGGACGAGTCTGAGTCATCTAGAGCAGCAGTAAATGCACGCTTCCATTTCTTTACTGAATCATTGTTTATAGGAGGATTCTGCCTTTCTGGATACGGGCAGTCTCTTTTGATATGGCCTGGTTCATCACAGTTGAAACATTTGACATTGTTTGGCAATGCATTCTGATTTCCAGAATTCTTATAGTTGTTTCTCTTGAGATTATTCATCTTTCTGTATTTCAGGAATTTCCGAAAATTCCTGGTCATAAATGCTATCTCTTTATCATTATCACTGTTTGAGTCTGATCCGTCGGTTAATGCATTGAATGCCATTGATTTCTTTTCAGATGCTTTGCTTTCTCTTCTCCCGATCATTTGGACTTCAAACGACATTAGATTTCCAATCAATTCTTCTATCTTTAAGGTACTGATGTCATTCGCCTCTTCAATTGCAAGTGACTTTTGATCCCATTCTGGAGTCAGAGAATTTAAAAAATTTCTGACTTGATCTTCTTCCAAAAATTCCTTTCCCAAGGATATTAAAGAATGCACAATATCTTGAAATCGACTATACATATCTGAAATAGACTCATTAGTATTCATTTTAAATAACTGAAACTGATTTGTGAGCATGGAGATTTTGGTCTGTTTAACTTTGCTTGTTCCTTCGTGAGTCACTTGCAAAGTTTTCCAGATTTCATATGCAGACTTACAAACTGACACTCTATTAAATTCATTCTCATCAAGTGAACAAAATAGAATATTCATTACTTTAGAATTATTTTGTGCAACAGTCTTTTGCTCAGTAGTCCACTATGCAAAATTAGTTGTGGGTTCAGAATATTCAGTTTGTGTGATATTCCAAGTATCTAATCCTACAGATTGTAAATATATTTTCATCCTACATGCCCAATATGCATAGTTACTGCCATTAAAAAGTGGTGGTCTGGCAGTAGACTGACCTTCTACAAATGAACTAGTGTTAGAAATAGTACCAGTGTTGGTAGCCATTTAGAAAACTTTTCAAAATTCAGATTATGAAACTTTTGAAAACCTTGCTCTGATACCAAATGTGAGGAATGCGGAATATGGATCTTAAGGCTAGAATGAACACTATAGGGGGTGAATAGTGTTATTAAGAAATTACTAAATCTTTTTGAGTTATTGTTGATTTGTACACAAATGTATGCAATATTCAGACACAGATATAATCACAGAATCAAACACAGATGCAGAAATAAAGTAAATGCAGTAAAGGAAAGAACACACCGGATTTTATACTGGTTCGGAGTTACCCTACATCCAGTCCCGCACAACTAAGTACGGATTTCCTTTCAAAAGCAATTCAACAATTACAACCCTCGGTTTCAAGGCTACGAGGTACACCCTCCAGAATCACAATCCTCTGGGTAGAGATACTTGATTTCCGGGGCAACAAGTTCACCCAATTGATTTCCAAGGCTACAATCACACCTTTTCTCGCTTGATTGATTTCCAAGGCTACAATCACACCTTTTCTCGCTAGATAGATTACAAAGAAGCCTATAACTCTGAATAGCACTGGGATCTTGTTGAGATAGTGATAGAGAATCAAACCAGAGATTATCTAGTTAGATTCAATGTTGATTCCGGCAGAGTAATGATACGATTTTGAATAAGAAAATGTGGAAGAAGAAGAGAAGTGAAAAACCAGAAAATCTATGTCTAAATTCGTTGAAACTAACCCCTATTTATAGAAGAACAACAGCCATGTCCATTCGTGAAAGGTTATGGCGAATGGACACTTCTTTTGAAATTCAAATTTTTGAATCTAACTGTCACTATGTCGACATGGGGTACTAAGGCATGTCGACATCCCAAAGGAAATTTTGATATTTTGTTTTTCTTTGAAAATAACCTTTATCTTATATGAAAACCATTTTAAACTTTATTAATATACTTGACTATAGATAAAATACATAGATAAATCTAGAGAATAATATATATAAAATTTTACTATAATTTTATATTTAAATCTAAGTAAATATATTATAATTAAAGAATAGTTTAAAACAAGAGTTTATGAAAAACAAAAACAAAGAATATTTTAAGGCTAAAACATCTTTTTGAAAATCATTTGAAAAGATAATTTTTAAGGCTAAAACATTTTGAAAAGCAATTTTTAAAATCATTCTGAAGTAGTTTTGAAAATCATTTTGAAGTAGTTTTGCAAGCTTCTTCCTGTAGAATATCTCATCATATCAGGACTCGAGAACTTGTATAAAACCAGAATGTTCGTGGGTTTGTAAGCCACTTGTCGTAGGTTTGTAAGCTACTTTTCGTGGGTTTGTAAGCCACTAAAAAGGTAGAAATGGGTTTCATCCCAAAAGAAAAATGGAGTGAAGATTTCAGTGCTATTGTGAAGTTTTAACATAATTCTAGACTCAATACTTATCTTGAAATCTTGAATCTTGATAATCTTGATATTCTTGATACTCGTGAGTCTTCAATCTTGATATCTTGAATCTCTATACTGTACAGTCTTCATTCTTGGTACCTGCATGGTTAAATCATGCATATACATATATATCTAAACTATAATGTTAGTATTTATATTTTATAATCTTATTCTAAGGTTGTTGTCATCAAAACCATCAACTCATGGACTAACAATCTCCTCCTTTTTGATGATGATAACCTTTGTTTATAAAATATTACTTCTATCCTAATAACTCCCCCTAAATCTAATAACTCCCCCTTAATCTATGCCTAACTCTCCTATTTTATATTTCTCCCCCTTTGTTATCAACAAAAACAAACAAACTCTAAACTATATAACTCCCCCTCATTCTTGTACTCAAGTACCTACATTAATAAACTATATAATAGAGTATATTAAGAAATAATTATACTTATAGACATGATATTCAATCAACGATTTTAAATATATCAATGTATATTTATACAATAATCAAACCACACCAAGTGTTAATCAAATCAATCAAAACAACCAATTTCAATCAAAGCAATCAATTCAAACAAAGTAATTAAATAAAGCAATCAAATTAAACGTTACGAGGAACTTCCACCTATCCTTCTTCTCCGAAAATAGGGTCTGCTTTGATGGCATCCCAATTTTCATTGTCATTTGTAAGAGAGACAGGAGGATGTGCTTCGTTATCATCCTTGTGCAAGGAAGAAATCATCCATCGAATTGCCTCGAAATGCCTTTCTTGCTCCTTGATCATCTGCATTTGACTCAATTCTAAGTGTCGCTGGTTACGAAGAATGAACAAGAGAATATTCTTGAATGAATTAAGAGTTTCTTCAAGATTCTCGGATAAGTTATGAATTGGATTACCCATTTTTGAAATTGTGAGAAGAATGAGAGATAGAATAGATAAGAAATAATATTCAGTAATGAATTCTGGAAGAAATGGGTATATATAGGTGTAGAAATTCGTTTGAAATGAATAGACATATGGTAGTTATTCAAATTTAAAATTCAAAATGAACTGTCATTTCTAACCAGTACATGTCGACATGGTCATAGAGGGTACGTCGACATAAGGCAACAAAATAAGGCAGCTCACGGCAACTAGCCCGCTGTAGCAAAGGACGTTCGAAGAAATGACTCTAGAGACAATACTGGGGGCAAGAAGGGAGAAAAGCGTCTATATCGGCCAGGACCGAGATTTGACGCTTACACCCCTTTGAATGAAACGATCGAAAACATCTTCCTGGCCACTCAAGACGAAGTTAAATACAAATGCCCCTCGCACAAGAAGGAATCAGATAACGCAATTAAGTCTGGAAAATTCTGCCGCTTCCACGAATCCCATGGGCATGATACCAACGAATGCCATCATCTCCGGGACTTGATTGAAGAACACATCAGAAGAAGGAGACTAGAACGCCATGTAAAAGGTCAGAACAGGACTCCAGTTCCTGCCAATGAGAACCCAAGGCTACCCTCCCCAGAAATAGGCAGAGGAAATCGCAACACCAGCGGCTCCAGTCAAGAGAAGATAGTGGTCCATACCATCTCGGGAGGGCCACACATCGCCGACGGAAGCTGGGCAGAGATGGAAAGGTACGGAAAGTCACTTAGAAACAATGAAGAATGCGTCAATTCTATTATAGAAGAACACCACCCAAAGCGGATAGAGAATGGTGACATCACATTTAGTAGGCATGACCTGGAGGGAAGGCAGTACTCACACGGATCCCATGGTTATCTCTGCCTGGCTCGGTCCAGCCGAAGTTTTCCGAATTCTAGTAGACACTGGAAGCTCATTTAAGGATGTTTCGAATGCGTCAATATCCTATTCAAGCATGCCTTTGACAAAATGAAGCTGTTATTTAAGGATGTTCTTCCCTGCAATAAACCACTACACGGTTTCACAGGAAATGCGAAGATGCCCCTCGGGCGATTGGACCTCTTTGTTGAAATTGGAAGTCATCCCCGCTCCGTTGTGCGGAAACAAACATTTGTGCTGATAGAAAACCACTCGGCCTACAATGCCTTCTTAGGAAGGCCAGCCTTGTCTGACTTCCAAATTGTCCTGGCCCCATGGTGCCTGAAGATGAAATTTCCAACGGACAATGGAATAAGGGAAGTAGAGGGAGACCAGGACATTGCTCGAGATTGCTATGTAACTGAACTTCGCAATAACCATAGGAAGGATAAAGGGAAGAGTGCAGAGATTGCCCTCTGCACAAAAAGTTTGGAAGCATAGCAACTAAAGAAAGCCCCTCCTCTTCGATATACCAGTGACCCTTTCAATGAATTAGACCCCAGAGACAAAGAGGAGGAGGCTATCGCCGAGCCTGCAGAGGCTATGGAATTTGTATCTGTGGACAGACACGACTCGAGTAGACTATTGAAAGTCGGGTCCCAACTAAAAGCAGAATTGAAGGAACAACTCATTGATTTTCTCCGCCACAACTTAGATGTATTTGCATGGACGCACGCCGATATGACTGGAGTCTCCCCAGACATAGCATGCCACGCACTAAACATCGATCCTACCAAGGCGCCAGTAAAACATAAAAAGAGAAGTATGGGGGCAGAACGATCAGCGGCCCTCGATGAAGAAGTAAAGAACCTACTTGCCAATGACTTCATACGAGAAGCCATCTACCCAGAGTGGATCGCTAACCCGGTACTAGTAAAGAAGGCTAATGGGAAGTGGCGAACATGCATTGACTTCTCCAACTTAAATGACGCCTGCCCAAAGGATTGTTTCCCACTTCCCCGAATCGATCAGCTTGTGGACAGCACAGCCGGGCACGAACTCTTATCCTTTATGGACGCATACTCAGGATATAACCAAATTCCTATGCATACTCCCGACCAAGACCACACTAGTTTCATCACTGACCGGGGATTGTATTCTTACAAAGTAATGCCTTTTGGACTTAAAAACGCAGGAGCCACCTATCAGCGCCTCGTCAACAAGATGTTTGCGGGGCTAATAGGACAAACTATGGAAGTTTATGTGGACGACATGCTGGTAAAGTCAAGGAAAGCCGACGATCACGTAAGCCACCTGGGCGAGATGTTTCAAGTACTTCGCCAATATGGAATGAAGCTGAATCCTCTAAAGTGCTCCTTCGGAGTATCATCAGGAAAGTTCCTGGGATTCATCGTCCATGCCAGAGGAATTGAAGAAAACCCTGAACAAGTCCGAGCTCTGAAAGATATCAGGATACCTTCTACCCGAAAAGAAATGCAAAGCCTAAATGGGAAGGTGGCCACCCTGAGCAGATTCATCTCTAAAGCAACTGACAAATGCATCCCCTTCCTCGAAGCTCTAAAGAAAGACAAAGGAAAGTTCGAATGGACTGACGAATGCTTAACAGCTTTCCTTAACTTAATCGAACACCTCCAGAGACCACCAGTACTCTCAACTCCGAACAAAGGCGAAGAGCTATACCTATACCTTGCTGTGTCATCTCATGCTCTAAGTGCCGCCTTGGTGAGAGAAGACAACCGCACGCAGCGGCCGGTATACTTTGTAAGTAAGAGGTTTACGGGGGCAGAAGCCAGATATCCTAAACTTGAGAAGCTAGCCTACTGTCTACTAATCACATCACGAAAACTGCGTCACTATTTCCAATCTCATTCCATCAGAGTTCTGACCAATCAACCGCTAAGGCAGGTACTCCATCGTCCCGACACTTCTGGGCGACTACTTAAATGGTGCATTGAACTAAGTCAATATGATATCACCTACCATCCTCGCACCGCCATCAAGGGACAAGCCATGGCCGATTTCATTGCCGAATTCACTACCAATGAAGGTAAGGAGCAATCGGAAATAGCAGAAGACATCAAGTGGAATCTCTTTGTGGATGGAGCGTCAAACGAACAAGGCTCGGGGGCAGGTGTGGTAATAATCACTCCCAGGGGAAATAAGCTACGCTATGCTCTAAAGTTGGAATTCGCTGCCACCAACAACGATGCAGAGTATGAAGCAGTGATAGCGGGATTATAACTTGCCTTAGAGATTGGAGCCAATTCCTTATGTCTTCATAGTGATTCTCAGCTTATCGTGAATCAGATACTAGGAGAATTTCAGGCTCGGGAAGAGCGGCTCACAGCATATCTAAGGAAGACCAAGCAGCTCCTCGGTCAATTGGATCACTATTTGATCAAACACATTCCTCGAGAAGAAAACCAAGAGGCCGACGAACTGGCAAAACTAGCTAGCATGAAAGACGGCACCATTTCAGGAACAGTAACCGTCTCAAGGCAACTAACCCTGAGTTTTGAGCAAGTGAATCCGATAGCTGCAACCGAAGAAGAAACTTAGATGACTCCCATCTGAGACTACTTACAAAGTGGCACACTACCCAACGGGCGTAACGAAGTCAAGAAAATCTTGAGGAAAGCTTCCCGCTACACAATACAAGAGGGCATCCTCTATCGGCGTGGCTTCTCTAACCCCTTATTAAGGTGTGTCGCTGGAAGGGAAGCCAAGGAAATCTTATCCAACATCCATCAAGGAAGCTGCGGAGATCACACTGGAAGGCATACTCTGGCAAAAAAGATACTCCGATATGGATATTTCTGGCCCACCTTAAGCAAAGACGCCTTAGATTTCATCAAAAAATGTGACAGATGTCAGAAGTTTGCTAAGATTCCGCGGCTACCAATAACTGAGATTACTCAAATGACCAGCCCTTGGCCCTTTGCAGTATGGGGAATTGACTTGATTGGCGAACTGCCAATGGGCCGAGGCGGGGCCAAATATGCTATAGTGGCAGTCGACTATTTCACCAAATGGGTGGAAGCAGAACCCCTAAATAAAGTATCTTCAACAAAAGTTATTAACTTCTTGATCAAAAATGTTCTATGCAGGTACGGAGTCCCGCTTAAAATCGTTTCGGATAATGGACTTCAGTTTGACAGTGAGGAGTTCGCCAACTGGTGCCAAGAGCACGGAATTCACAAAAGCTTCTCATCTGTAGCTTATCCCCAAGCAAACGGACAAGTCGAAGCTGTCAACAAAATTCTCAAAACTCTAATAAAAAGAAACTTGAAAAGTCAAAAGGCGCATGGGTGGATGAACTTCCTACGGCACTTTGGGCCTATCGCACATCTTTCAGAATATCAACGGGGCATCCTCCTTTCTCTTTGGCATACGGATCAGAGGCTATGCTCCCAGTTGAAACTATAGTGCCTTCCCACCGTAGGATCCACTATAACCCAGAAGAGAACGAAGAAATCCTTCATATGTCTTTGGATCTAATTGAGGAAAGAAGAAATGATTCAGCCCTCAAAGCAGCAGCTCACAAGCAAAAAGTGGCAGCGCAATACAACTCCAAAGTCAAGCATCGTAGCTTACAAGAGGGTGATCTTGTCCTCAAGCGAATCTTCCCGCGCCCCGGAGCACTAGATCCAATCTGGGACGGACCATATGTAATTCATAAAGATCTCCACAACGAAGCTTATATTTTGTCAACAGTGGACGGAGAGGTGTTCCAGAGGGCATGGAACATCCAACACCTTCGTCGATACTTTTCTTAACTTGTACTGCCCATATGAAGTGAATTAACAAAGAGAATCAGTGGATGTAGGCATTTTCGTGCCGAACCACTTTAAAAAACTTGTCTCCTTTTAACTTGTTCCTTTATATCTTGGCTGATTGTTAACCTTATCCTTTTCTGTTGAACAAAATCCTGTGTAATGGCATTTCCATTCAAGACACATCATGGCGCGACCTCACCTGGACAAGACCTAACAGGTACTATGCGAATCTATGCCCTCGCCAATGAGACACTTTTGCTCCAGCATCCCTCTGCTGCGAGTTAACTCATTGCTCGGGATCGGCCCTTAAAGCCAACTGTAATGAGCCGATTATAAGCCACCGAGAAGGCCGACTATAGCCGAGGCAGCTCATTACGGCGTTCGGCTCGCCGGCAACCGTGAACCTACTTTAAGCCCCAACATAAGGTGTGGCCAGCCAGGGGTAGTTCACGGTTGACGATCGGCACCCACGCTAGCCGGCCACTGTAAATCGAATAATACCCGCGACTACGGTCCATAATGGCCCGGGTAGTTACTGTGCGCGATCTCGGCTCCGATGTGTCTTAAGTACGACTGTGGTAAAAAAGATAAACTCCCTGCAGAGGCATAAGATGGGTTACAAATGTCTCCAAGACCCACAGCTAGGGAAAGTGACTACAAAACCCGTTTGCCTCGAACTTAAGCACATCGCAGGCCTTCCATGATTGGAAGTTTTACTTTTTCTTGTATTTCTATCTTATTTAAAAACTTTCCTCCAATCCTCTATAATGATCCCTAAAGTACAGGACACAAAGTAGGTGACGCTCACTAATGGGAATAGGAACTCACAACTGGACACTCGGCTACATTCCATACTCAGTCATATAAGACATTCAAAGCTACCATCTACAACTAAAACATGAAGGGCGGTACTTTCTTCTCTTGTAAATAAATACATAGCTATAATTTATTCGCACATCACATTAACTTTGCAAGGTATGAAATTATATCTTAAGCAAGAAATTGGCATCAAACACGATAAAATCACAGGCATGTGCACTGCTGTATTTCTTATGCAACACATCAAAATAATTAAGACAGTCAAATACGACAGAATCAACTTAAGTTAAAAATTACAGGCTAAGAATAAAGTCGTTTGTTGCCAATAACACAACTTACAGCCTAAGAGTTACATTAATGTTTTAGAGCTAGCGTAAATAGCAATGTCAAACAAACCAAAAAGACATCCAGGTCAAGTCAAGGAGTCAGCTGCATCGGAGCTTCACCTCTATCCTGCCGGCCCTCCAAGATCTACTTAGCCACGGGATCGGAACTCTCAGCATGCTGGCCGGAGGTAGTAGGTACCTCGGAGGTCTCGCCTGTCCAATTCAGAAGAAGAATCCATTAAATAAGCGATAAGCAGTCAGGTTACAAAAGCTAAAAGAGAAGACTTACCAGCATCTGCTCCTTGATCATCATCCTCCAACTGCACACCAACCTCCTCAGCGGCAAGCAGCCGCATACCCTCTTTCACCGCCACCTTCTCCTCCTTGGTGAATTGAGCCGTAACCACATCCATTCTAAAGGCCACGCCACCCTCCTTATCTGCATCAAACTTAGCCTCCTCCAGGGCCCTGAGATAAATCATGGCCATGACTCGGGGGTAATCATCCATCCAAGATAAGTTGCCCTGTTTCCAAGTGCGAAAGTACATATCTTGAAGCATCTCATCCATTATCCCCTCATTCTCCTCGAACTCCCGTATTCGGTACTCAAAAGCCAGCAGCTTTGCAATGGTGGCGTCCCTCTCCGATTGGTATCGCGAGCAGTCAGCCTGGAAGGTTTTTCTCATCGCCTCCATCTCCTCCTTCAGCTTGGTTTGAGCAAGCTCCGCAGCCTCAAGTTTCCCGGACAACTCCTGCACCCGCTCGAGATCCGCTTTTCGAACCTCATCCACCATTGCAATAGCCATATCAATCTGTTCCTTACAAACGACTTCCATTTTCCGCATCTATGCCCTGCTGACCTCTTCCATGGTTTTCTTTAGTTGCCTAGATGCGGTCTCATGTTGAGAGATCTGGATGGCTTGATCAGCGAGTTGTTTGGCCTGGTCGGAAACCATTAAACGCAGTCGAATGTTAGCACTGCCGATTTCTTCTCCAGCCTTAACCAGTCGAGCATGATGCCCCATCAACTTCCTGGTTTCCTCAGCAACCCGTTCAATGTTTTCCTTAGCTTCGTCCCCCAAGGTTACAACCCGAGTGGTAAGCAAATCAAGGTCCAGGGACTTGGCCTCATCAAGCACCCTTACCAAGGGATTACGAGGGAGAAGGTGCTCACCAGTAGCCTCATCAAAGGAAATATCATGAGAACCCGGATCCAGATCCGGATGACCCGCAAACGGATTACGAGCCAAGCTAGGATGGTCTATCGGGGTAACGGTAGGATTCTCAGACAGGTGCGGGGAAAGAATAAGCTCAGTATTCTCCTCTGTGGTATCCTGAAGAGGCTGAGTTGGGGGTTGAGGATCAGGTGGAGATTCCAACAAGGAGCGACTCCTCTTCTTCTTTTGGATATCCTCTTCGATAACTCCGAGAAGAGGACGGTAGCCGACTACGTCTCCAGGGCGGTTAGTCGGAGGCTTTGGCTTAGTGGAAGCCCTTAGAAGTTTATATTGTTCAAGACGATGCCGAACACCCGATGTCTTGGCCACTTCATCCGATCCTGGGACAAAAAACCAAGTGTTACAAGCGGACGTTAAACTATAATTCAAGAAATATGTCAAGTTGGGAAAAGTAAGGAGACACTTTTGTTATACAAACCCTGGGGAGGAGTGGGATACTGCAATAAGTCCTGGATCTCATTCCAGGATGGGAGCTGACCGTAAAATATTCCTAAGTCCTTATCATAAATGGAGTCTGCAGAAGTCAAAAATTCACCTTGAGTCGCGGGGGCTGCCTCAACTAGAACACTTTTGGAAGGTGAATCGGCGCTGGCTCCGGCCTTGTCAGCTTTCTTAGACTTCTCTACCAGAGCCGGTTCTTCCTCCAGCCCTTCGAAAGCTAGGTGGAAAGCATCGTCTGTCCACTCCTGGATCACACCCGCTTGCTTAGAAGACAAAGCCCCAGCATCATCACCACTTTGTCCATCACCTTCTCCACCACTTCCACTCTCCACCTCACCTCCTTCACCCTTGCCTCTTTCCTCCTCCTCATCTTCCTCCTCCGGAACGTCTGGACATGTGCTGGGGAAAGGTCCATCGGATTTCTTAAGTTTCTTCCCCCCGGCAATTGGATGCTTTGAGAAGGTTTTCCTTTTACTGCTCTTCGCCGTAGCCCCTCCTTTAGCTTTGGCGGCCCTCTCCTCAGCTGTGTCTCTCTGCTTGACCACAGACTGACGTGGTAGAATCAGATTGAGCCCCAGAAGAGTAGCGTTCCTGATCAAATAAGAAGCTTCCCTCTCCCCTTCTAGAATAGCTTCTATTTCCTCGGCCATCTGAACCAAACGATCGTTCTCTACAACTGCAAAGCCACCTGTCGCTAGCAAGAAATAAGGCACGTAAGGAAGAGTATTGCAGTCAGAACAAAAAATTATAAATAAGATTCAACTTACAGCCAGAAGTGAAGCGGCGGAAAGAAACGGAGTCATCTCTGACAAAAAACCATTCCTTCTTGAACATGCTGAACTTCGAGTATAAATCCAGGACTGTCTTGAAGGACACGGCCGACTCCAAGCTAATATAAGGAGACCCCTTCTTGTAGCCTCTTAAGTTGTACAGATACCGAATTTCCCGATTGGAAGGAGGACGCCCGTATCTCCTCTGGAAGATGATGAACAGGCTCACCAAGATGGCATAGGAGTTGGGCTGAAGCTGGAAAGGAGCCACCTTCAAGTATGAGATGAAGCTGACTATCCAAGCATTAATAGGTGGGATGGCACCACACATGCAATGATACCTGCTATAAGCAAAATATCCGTCAGGGGGGTTATACGGCATCACTCCTTCCCCCGACAACAACATGTGCGCTCTGTCGATCCTAAAAGAGCGAGAGATAACGTCAAGCTGCTCATCTTTGAGGGATCTGGGAAAGCAATCAGGCGGTGAGTTCAGGAGCTCTTGAGGACCGTACCCATCTACTAGCGATCTCGGGGTTGGTCCATGTCGTTCTGGTGCTGCCTGAACTGGGGGCACTATGGAGGAATCTCCTCGGTCCTTGGACTTCTTCTTGTCAGAACGAGTTTCGACTTTATGAGACATTATCTGCAACAGGAGAAAACACATTATTAGAACAAGGAGTGTGGAGACATAAACAAGCAAGTACATACGACATGGAATATCGTTCATAATTCAAAACATAAAAGCCCGATCGGTAGTTCGAGACTAAAGTTCATTTGGCACTCAAGTTCATCTGGTAGCTCAAGGCTCGAAGGTTCATCCGGCACTCAAGTTCATCCGGTAGCTCAAGGCTCGAAGGTTCATCCGACACTCAAGTTCATCCGGTAGCTCAAGGCTCGAAGGTTCATCCGGCACTCATACTCCACGGATTCATTCGGTAGTTCAAAACATAAAAGTCATTCGGAAATTACCTGGACTGGTGGTCAAATGTGATTCGGCGGTATGATTGATTCGGCAAGAAAGAATCTGGTTCGCCTATTTCAGTTAGTAAGGAATAACGAAAGCATATGGCCCATACTTATAGGCAAATAGAAATGACCGGACCAACTGGTTCGGCGCTCGGGACCGAATGAGAGTGTCCAAGTCGAAGGGCCTAAAACAAAGCACGACATATGCTGGCATATGCCCCACTTTGGGGGGGCAAATGTTGGGTGCGTTTCCACCACCACCGAGCCAGAAAGAAGAAGCCACTCCACCTGCCACCGAACCAACCCATCTCCCAGGTGCTACCGGACCAAAGTCCCACCGAACCTACCGGACCAAGGTCTCAACTCCAACCATCTACCACCGGACCGAAGCACTACCGAACCAAGGCGTTGCCGAACCAACGTTGCCAGGCCAGATTGCATCAGCCCAGGCCCACCAGCAACTATATACATCCAGAACCCCTACTCCCAGCCTCACTCTATAAATAGAGGGGTAGGGGTACAACAATGGCAGACAAGTTTGAGAGCTCAGGCACAGACAGAACTTTCGAACAACTTTCATACACTTGTAATCAAAGCTTTGTACTTGTAATCTGAACAGTAAAGGAGAATAACATATAAACTGGACGTAGGCGCATTCTGGCCGAACCACTATAAATCTGTGTGTCTTTTACAGTTTAGTCCCTGCTTTTTATATTTTTGCATAAACCACCCAAATCGCTAAGAACAACATAAAACCGACTAAATCATACGACTTGGAGGTGTTTGCCCAATTTTTGTGCAAACACTTGCTAATACCACTCAAGAGAATTAACAGTGAATTTCACTATGCAATTACCAACCAAACATATAAAAATGAAGACAAGCCATCCATGCCAAAAGAACATAAAAACCGACCGCTAAAACAATAACAAACAAAAAGAGCAATCAACCACTAGATTATACACACCAGCATAAGTGACACTAACACAAAAAAGAAACACCAAAGACTGCCAATTATTAATATTTAATAGTAACTATTATATTACTTAATTATTAAGTACTATGATTTAGTTATGATTATTAATTCATTTTCCAATGGGCAAACAAAAAAGGTTGTAATAGACATCTATCACAATTGGCAAAAAATGACTTGTTAAAAATAGATGTCTATTACAACTGGCAAAAAAGAAAGGTTGTAATAGGTTTATATTACAGCTGGCAAAATAAAATAGTTGTTAAAAATAGGCATCTATTACAACTGACAAAAAAGAAAAGTTGTAATAGGCATCTATTACAACTGGCAAAATAAATGAGTTGTTGAAAATAAGTTTATTACAACTTTCTGGAAAAAACATTATAAAAAAATTACAACCGGCATTTTGTGACAGTTGTAAAATTACAGTTGTAGTAGGGTCCTTTTGTTGTAGTATTACAGTTTGACAGGAGTTCATAATGTTTTTCATGTTTCTCATCTTAGAAAGTGTGGGCATGATACAAAGACTACTATTGCACGAACTACATTGAAAGATTTAGTAGTGGAACCGAATATGAATTTTGTGAGACAACCAGTTCGTGTTGTAGCAAGAGAAGAGAAGAGGCTATGTAACACCCCTGATTTTTGTTAACATTATTCAGGAGATTTAATTAGATAAATGAAATAGAATAATGCGTGTGTGATGTGATAAGGAGAATGAGATTTTTAATTAATTTTAGTTGTGCCTTAAGTAATAAATTAATAAGGATGATTTGAACATAAAATAAAAATAAAGTAATGAGAGGGGCATATTGGGAATATTTCCCCCTATCTCATACATTCCCATTTCATCTTCAAAGATATCAAAACTAAATCTAAGAAAGGCTGGCTATTATTTAGAGGAAAAGGAAGAAGAAAACTAAGGAAATCAAGGGGAAAAGCTTAGGGAAACTAATCTACACCAAATCCCAATTTCTCTTATCAAATCTAAGGTGAATAATAGTATCCATCTCATTTATTTATGTTTATTTTCAGATCTATGCTTCATTTCTGAATTATTGTGATGCTATGTCATGTTTGGATAGTTTATATCATTATTTGATTGAATGATAATTTATTGGAATTTTATAGAATTATTCTTAACAGTTTTAAAGGTAAAAACATAGTTTTGTATCTCCAATTTACTTGAGATTCGAATATGTTGTGTAAAACATTATTTGGAGATGGGTTTTTAATTTCATAGTTTTCCAAGTTCATATAAATATTTTATGAATTTCCTAAGATAGAAATAGTGTTTATTTTGGGTTTTCATTATTAAAAATAATAAAATAAATATTTTGGTCCTGAAATTTTTACGTATGAAGGAAGATGGAAAATCAGATTTTTGGAGATTTTTGTTAAGTATTTATAATTTTCTATGAATTTTTGATGATAGAAAAGCTCTTAATTAATATTAATTATAAAGATTTGCAAATTGTTTTTCGAAAGTAAAATGTGATCTTCCAACAAATTCTAAAAAATTATATGAAAAGAGAATTTGTTATCCAATAAAAATTTGAAAAGACGCAAAAGTTGGTGGAAAATATTATCTTTTAAAGGAACCCATAGCTCTATATGCTCACTGTTTTGTTTAATTGGATTTTCCTCTTTACTGTATTTGGAGATTTTGGTATATCTAGTTACATTTTGGCTTGAGTTAGCCTGATAGGACATTGGTTGGCCTACAAAATCATTAGGTTTATGATGACCCTAGGAAAACTATGATTTGAGATAGACAGTCTATTTTTGGGAAGGGTAAACCTTGGATGTGCATAACTCTAGGATGACAGACTTGTCAGACTTGCCCATGTTGCATACATGCATATGATCATGTTATGATTGACATATTTGGATAAGATACTAATGAGGGGAAAACCTGTTCCACTCAGCGGCGTGGTCTCACTAGATATCTATTTTGGTTCGAGATGATATATTATTCTACACACTAGACTTTTTGTATGACCCGAAGTTTTTGTTTTTCCCCCTAAACTCTCAGGTACTCATTTGAGTAAGTCGGGAGTAGGGATTTTCAAGTTAGACAAATAAGCTTCTAGAGACGTGCAGAGGCAAGCTAGCTAATATTAGGAATTTATTTTTCGCGATGTTATTTAAAGCTTCTACTTTGTTTGAATGGATGTAATGATAGGATTTATAATTGTTTAAGTATTTAGACTCTGATAACCTAAGGAGGTATCTTCATATGTCGCTCTTGGAATATATTTGTTCTTATTATATTTTCTCTGAACGTGTAATCCATGAGATTATGTAATGAATGTGAAAATTAATTAATGAAATGTATTTTGAAATTTTTTATATTCATGTGCTCTTAATGTTATAAATACAATTAACTGATCTTAGTTTATCATCGAAATATAACACTATTGATGACTGCAGCATTGATAGCACTATTTTTGGGCCTCAAATTGGGGGACTTTACATAGCACATCTTAAGTGATGGGATTAATCCCATCAACTACATTGGTTTGTTTTTAAGGATCCATCCATTTACGTACCAGTTCTTAATCCCTAGTTCGAGCATGGGGTTTTTAGGTGATTTACTCAGGTTAAGCAAGGGTTTTTCACTCGATTCTTAAAGGCAAGCACTTGAGTCAGACTCTTGAGGTTACCTAGAGATTCTTAAAGCATGACTCTATGTTGGAACTGGGCCAGCCCATAGGGGAGTTATATGGTAAATTAAAAAAATTCTTTATTGGATCTTTAATGGACCCATGAATTCTAGTCCATTTAGACTTTTCTAAATTTTATTTAAATAAAATCAATATTTAATTTCATAAGTAAAGTTTTACTTTAGTTTAATGTATATTATATTTTATATATATGTATCATATACACATATGTATGTACGTGCACGTGTAATAAAATAATGTGTGCATGGTTTAACATGCCCGTGTGTGGGTGCTAGGATTTACACGATAACATACATGTTAGCCCCTCTTGTATTTGACTCATCGTGTAAATTTGTGTGTGTATATGCATTAAAATATTATATAAATGTATGTATATGAACATAAACAAGTATATATGTATATCCATTTTTACTTAAGTTAAAATAATAAATGTGAACAATTTTGTAAAACATTTGTAAACTATGTTTATACATATACATACATACATTATGCATGAAAAAACCATATTATAAAATTAATTAAGTATTAGGTTAAAGAGAAGAATGAATGAAAATGAAATGATAATCTCTTGTTAATGGAGCAATTGAATGTAAACATTAATAAATGATTAATATTTGAAAGTATTAGTTTAAAGAAAGTAATGACTGAAAATGAAATGATAATCTCTTATTAAAGGAACAATTGAATGTAAACATTAATATGTGATTAATACCAATTTACATAGCTTTTTCATCTCCTTATAATTAAGATAGCCTTCACATTTTTAAATTAATTCTTCTCTTTATCGTACATGTATATATGTATATTTAAATTATCATATATGTGCATATATGTATGTTTGTATGTATGTATGCATGTATGTATAAATGTAGGTAATAATAATAAAATTTATATTTAAATATTTACTTCTTATGCTTATGGCCCAGGTTTAAATAAAATTCTTTTTTCTATTTTCGAAAAAAAATACATTTATTAATTATTTAATTCCATACGGAATTAAATGTACAATAAATAAAAAATTATTTTCAAGTTTAGAAATGCATAATATAATTTTCACAAAATTTATACAAGTTAATATTATACATGTAAACATATATCCATATATTTATTTATATAATCAATTTAAGTTATATAATCAATTATATATTAATATAATATATACATATACATACATACATATATATATATACATATATTATTAAATAAAACAATTTCTTGAATGTATGGTTTACATAAATAAATTTTATGAAATTTTAAAACATGTTATATACGATTTATAACGTTTAGAAATAATTACTAGTTTACCGATATCAGTAATAATAATATTTTATTATAAAATATAATAAATCCTTTTAGTTTTTTTGCTACTTGTGAGCATTAGCATAGCAAACATCCATCAAATGAAATTTATTTATTCAATTTTTTTAGATGCAACTGTACACACAACCAACCAATTTTTTGACAACATTTCCATATACAAGATTCGTGATATAATCTAACATCCTATAATATAACATATAAATATGAAATAACAAAATTGAAACATAGATGTACCTTTCACTAAAGCCTTTGTATACATGTTGAAACGTTGACTTGATCTCTTTTAATCAATTCACAATTCAAAATGTACTGGCTCCCGAATTGCTACTCGCCGACTATCGAATAGTATTGAATTTGATGTAGTACGAACTTGATAATTTCTTTTATTGTTTTTTGCAAGCCATGGCCGAAATATTATGGTGGATTTTTTTAATTTTTGGAGAGAAGAGACTAAAGCAAATGAAGAGGCAATCTCTTATTAAAGAAGGAGAATAAATGTATGATTAACATCCTTGTAAAAAAGATTGCCTTTTCATTTCAAAACTTAAAACGAAACTCTCCTTTATTCCTTACCATGACGGGCCATATCTAAGGCAATCAAGGCTATTTATATGTGCTTGCTCATGGACCTTAAAAAAATTTAAGTCCGTATAAAAATTCCCACATTTAAATCAAATTTAAATGCATACTGATATCGCATATCATTCAATGTATCTATAACTATTATAAATACACTGTTTAATCATGTTCAATACATCAAATAAAATTTCATAACTAATATGTTTTAAATATTAATTAATTTAATTAATTTATAAAGATTATAAATTAATTAAATCAGACGGTCAAAGGAGTATTCAACATTTCGATTGTATGACTCTTAGGTAAAAATTTGGTCTGCGATTAATATTGAATAATTTGAATATTAATATTCACATGTCACTTAAATAGGTGATGTGACATTTTGGCTAAATTTACCGCTTATTTGGTTTTGGTGAAAATCCAATTTTACTTTGTTAAGCGTTACCCGGCAGTGACGATTATTTGCACCAATTCTGTTCGTCAAAACTTATCACTTTGGACTTATAGAATAAGGTAATCGTGAAATCTCCAATATAGTCCATATTCAACTTTATAGCCCAAACATAAACCACTTGGTTCAATAATAACAATTATTATTAACCGAATTAATATGGATAGAGATTTTGACTTTAAGTTGACTTCAGTTGACCATGAGACTAACACCATATAACTAAGGAGACGAATCCTTCCTTGAATAATGTTCACTTCCAATACTTCCACTTGATCCAACTATGGTTGTTCGATGGTCGTTATGCCACGATTTAACTACAATCAAAGCAGGGTTTCATATCAAATATCGACAATATTCTCAAGTCAGGGAACTACGTAAATTAGTCACTTCGATATTTTTGCATCTAGGGTTTTAGAGATGTGCGTAGGTGTTCGAGCTGCGCCTTTTATAACCCTAGTTGTCGGATACGGAGCACTTATGGATGACCACCCTAGCCTCTTTCGCACGACGACATATCCCTCCAACCTCAAGCCAAGCTACGCGTGAAATGGTACTTGTCAAAGGGGAAGTGAAGCACGAACTGAACGCTAGTATATTAATTGCGGAGACAACCAACCCTATATTAATTGGGTCGGACGGAGCGGGCTTTCATAAATCAGTCTCTTTTATGAGTTGAAGAGTAGGGCGCTGAGGAGCATAGCCGAGAAGGCGACAAAAAAGCGTGTGCCTGCCTAAAACTATGAAAAATAAGGCTACAGGCTCCGTCGCCCTGATCACAGTGACTAAAGTGGATGGAAGGAAACTCTCCTATAGCCCAGCTATTTAGTGAGTCAATCTATGATTATTCAATAACTATCAGTATATAACCCCTTGGTGCCTCCACAACCATGGATAATACACTGTCTAACATTGGAGACTAGTATGACTCTAGTCTCAATGGATGCATCGACGTGTAGTCTCTATACATCTTCACTAGGAATATTTAAAATGATGTGCTTAATATATTATGGTATAATACCCATGGTTACAACTATTTGTAACTGCTACCACAAACACATCATTTATGGACTTTCTAAAACATATACTTAAGATTAACTAACTAATTATTTATAACATTTTATAACAAGATATAAAAGAAATGAAATGCCTTTTATGTCGAACAGGATTGGTTATCAAGTTAGATTTATGTAACAAATTACATAATTGCCCCTAGGGCATACCCCTAACTCTATCACTCTAGTTGTGCGAGTAAATTTTGATGGCCAAACCAAGGAGGTCGAAATTCGCATAAAAAGAATCAAATGGCCGACCCTAGTTTAGTAAAGAAATCTTGCGAGCGAACAAAGGATCAGATCGATCAACATATATTATTTTAGATGATCTCTATTTGTTATAAGATTATTTGTAGTATAGTATAGTTAAGATAGCTTGTGATAGTTCAAGGAAGGAATTCTCGACTAATTTTGTGACGGTTCAGGTAATCTTCTAAATGACGATATGATACTTGCGCAGGCGAGCGTTGTAGTACACTTAGCATGTTATCCTTATTATCATTGTGTAATTGAGGTGAGTTTGAACCCGAGCAAGCCCAAGTATTTGTAGATTGTCAGTTAAGAATGATTTAATTAGTAAACTTTTCTCCTTTGGAGAGTGAATTCTGCTCGAAAAGGAAAGGAAAGTTGAGACTTAGATTAGTGGGTTTATTTGAGAATTTTGAGGATCGATGATCCAACCTATTATATAAGTTTTCCTTTTCAGAGTGAGAGGTGTGATAATCTTTCATGGATTGTATTCATGAAAGGGAGTTGCACCACTTAAGCAATTAGGTCATCCTTGATTTCAAATAGACACATTCATGGGAATTTACAACTTGAATGCATGCTATGACTATTGTTGGTTACGTCACGTGTTATAGAATCATTTTGAATAATTAGTTGTTCATATGGTAATGGTTATTGATTTTTTTTGCCTATTGATTGCTTGTTGTTGCTTGATTATTGATTGATTATCTAATCTCCTTATTGATTTTTATTGCTTATTAATTGCTTTTTATTGCTTGATTATTGATTGATTGTTTATTCTTGTTTATTGATTTTTGTTGCATATTGATTGCCTTCTGTTGCTTGATTATTTATTTTAGTTGATTGATTTTTATTGTTTATTGATTGCTACTCGTTGAATTTTATTGCTAGCATATTGTGTTTATTTTCCTTTTCTGTAGAAGGAGTGCACGATGTATTTCGTGAATTCTGTTCGTATAAGAGTATAATTATACTAACCTTATCGTGATGAGTCGACTAGAGAAAGTGAAAGGGAACCCGATGTGGATTTAGACCTTGAGGGCATATTCATTTTGTGAGAATATGGCTATATGGCTTCAAACCAATAAGGTTAAGCTTATCAATGTTCGATGGAGCTTTGTATTGGTATGCCTCTAATTACTGAAGAAAATTTTGTTTTCCTTTTGTTTTGTTAAAACGTAAGAAAGCATAGTGTAGAGCTTGCTTTTTTGTTGCTTGTATTCTACAAATGTGCTTGTTGTCTTTGATAGTACCATGTTTATTATAGATGCCCATTACATTAAAGATGCTTGCTTCATTAGATGTGCTTGTTGCATAGTTTTTTATAACATATTTATTTGAGATATTTTGTTGCACTGGAGATACTTGTTGCATTAGATGTGTTTCTTGCACAGTTAGTTGTAACGTATTTATTTGAGATGCTTGTTACATGGTTTGATATAGCATATTCATTTGAGATGATTTCTATACATGATTTAGAATGCTTAAACCCATGAGTTAATGTTGCAATTATGTGTAATCCTCATTATTGAGTATATGATTAAGTACATGTAAGCAGTTATGCAATATTAGGATGCTTATTCGCTCGGATTTGCATCTAAGTGGCATGTTCTAACCGTTAAAGAGGTACGTAAGATTTGCAGATGGTATGGATTGATTGTATGTCCTCAGAAATGTGATGCCTCAGATGTGAGATGTGTATATGTGCATGTGTGTGTATGTTGTTTTGATATTTTTTTTCGGAGCTAGCCATGCAAAGGAGGAGCTGTTGGAATTTTCCTAAATAATACGAGTTTTGAAATCCTAAGATTTAGGAGATATATTCCATGCTTTGGAATTTTGGTCTACCAGCTTACATTGTAATACTTATAAGGGATGAAATTCTTTTATGGATGGGAGAATATAACTACCCACATTTTTTAGTGACTGAATATTTAAATATTGGATCGTTAGTTAGTTGAAGGTCCAAATCTAACTTTTCACATACTATCATTCACAATACATATCACTCACTATTCACAACAAGAAAACAGTACAAAAAACTATGACACCGTCAAACACAGTTGACGGACACTATTACAAGCCAACTATGACCTGCAAATTTCACAAAAAGGCCTAAGCCACATTATCAGTTGAAAATACATTTCCTAGCATTTGAAAGTGCCGAACACAAACAGAAAGTAGCTTCGAACAGTCCATGCTTCCAGGCATATAAATCAGAGGCAGCTCCATACCTTACATTATTACCAACCATGCACCATGAATTACGGCAAACATAACAATAAATCCAAATTTTCTTACAGGAAAAACTTGCACAAGAGAAACCAAAGATACCAAATAACATAAAATTAGGTAGCAGTCATACACGAACAGTACCTAAGGAGAACGACAATAGGGAAACAACTAACCTTAAGCCAAAGTGAAGCATGAGAGACATCGGCAAATGACGAGACCCCTGTTGCATGCAATCGCCGAGGACACCATTAGTGATGCTGAGAAGACCGCAAGGCATGGTAAGAGTCCAACTACCAGAGTTCAAGGCACAGGGTCTGATATAGCAAGAAGACCGTAGCAAGTTCCAAGACACCCAATAGCAAAATGGAAACACGAGCAAAACATACCACTGCATCAGATCTTGCAAATGGGATGACGAAGCATGTATCGCTACTCCAAAAGTAGAGCCTAAGTCCAACCAAGTGGTTTCAGTAAAACTAGAAGAAATTCATGGCAAAACCGAGGCTTGTGACGCCAGATCTTGAAAGGTAGACAACAGCAAATGATAGACTGAACGAAAATCAAATCTGATGTGAGAGGAGGTTGTGATTGCGGTCAACATACAACAACAAAGAAAGATAGGGTTGGGAGAGGGAAAGAGCATAGAAAGCTGGAAAGAAGAGGATGAAACGGGATGGAGGAATCAGAATGTGAAGATGGCACGTTGTGTGAAATCCTTAGTCCTCATTGGTGTATGAAAACCCTGAATAATCCCCATTCTGCTTATAAAAGAGATAGAAATATTTTAAAACAAATATTTGTGAAGCACATTATACAAAATGTTGTATATAAACATAGATTTATAAATGATATTTTATAAATAAAAGAATATATTTGTAAATGATATTGTATAAAAAAAGAAATGATATCACTTTGATAAATTGGAATAAAAAATCACATTTGTGAATTTATAGTGATATATGGAAAGATCGTTTTATGGAAAGTATATGAGATTTAAATTAAGGAGTTTTATAAATATAAATGAGATATATAAAGAGGAGTTTTATAAATAGAAAGGAGTTTTATAAAGGAGATTTATAAAAGGACTTTTATGAATATAGAAAGGAGATTTATAAATGGAGCTTTGTAAATATAAAAGAGATTTATAAAAAGGAGTTTTATAAAAGAAATGAGATTTGATTTCCATAAATGATCAATTTAAATTATGGTGGTATGGAAAGTATTCTTTTCATACTTAAGACCGAATTCCGAGGTAGGGAAACTCGTCTCTTTCCATAAAATTAAGAATGTATGCCGAGGCAAGGATAGTCTCTAACTTGTCTGACTTCATTGTTAATCAAGGGGTAGTACAATTTGCAATCGGGAAGTGGTGTTATGTATATTTGATCTAATTTCTATATGATCTATTTACTTGCACTAAAAGGAAATTGGTTTGGGTTTTTAGAAAACAATGTTTTAAATGACATTTGTTTTAACCTAAATAAGTATGATTTTAGAAGTGAGATCTTTCTTAAGATTTCGTGAATATACTTATACCATTGAGATAAATATATAAAAAGTTTTATAAGTATTAAAAGTGAAATGGTTTGTGAATATTCTTATATCATTGGGATAAGTATATAAATACCCTTCCAAGTATTGAAAAAAGTAGAGAGGCTTTGTGAATATATCCTTATAAAAGTATTTTGATACAAATATTTACAAAGTGGTTTTAATTAATGAAAGAATTAATTAAAGAGGCTTATTGGTTGAATTTAAGTGCTTAACCATGCTTGGTTTCCATATAAAGTCAAATCTCTAATTTGATTGTTTATTTGATAGTTAAATAACCGACTATCAAATCATAGCCAGTTTGGAAATTATCGCTAGTTGGTTTGGAGAGATCAAAATTGGATAATTATGATTTATCCGAAAACCACTTGGAACTAGCATAAGTGTTCAAATTTGATACATCTTAAAGATGATGGAAATCGAAGATGGAGTTCTTTAAAGTGCAAGGGCGACTTAGTACAATCTCGAGAGTGATTCTAGAAAGGATGTAGTAGAAGTTGTACCTTCGGTTTGTTCATATCTTGAATAACTTGTATGGATGAATGCTGGCATTACATTGTTGCTTGGAGGGCAATGTTAGCATTCCATATGGGATTTGCTAAAAAGGTAAAACGTAGCCTTAATCCTCACACACGGTAATGACTAAAACATGGGATATGCTTTAGTGCTATGTGGTTCGCTACGATTAGGGTATGGTCCTCACACGATCTAGATTAATATTTATGGATTTATGCATGCTTCGAGCCTAGTACGGTTTGTCAAGTTGGCAACCGGGTGATGACATATTAGGCACTATTCAGGAAAGGGTAGACAAGTCCTAATTTGCAAGAAGTCACCTAAGGCTCTTGGTGCATTTTTCTAGAGGTATACTATGACAGGCAGTACCCTAGTGGCCTTGTCTTAATGGAATCCATTTTCCATTACGTGCCTTTACAGACTTAGTTGTATACTAGATATGCTATTGAATATAATTAATGTAACCATTCCGGCTATGGTTCAATATTTATTTGGAATCCTAGATATTATTATAATATCACAAGATTTCCTATAAACTGGTTTGATTATCGTTGGGTAAAAACCAATCCATGTTTATGTTTGGCATGTTCTTACGGGATACTTTTATTTTTGAAAGGTTTTATAACATTAAAAATCCATATGATTTTTGTTTCTGACACTGGTTTACCAGACTAATCCGGATTATTTTCCTATAATGCTCAGCTTAACCTGAGAATATTTCCAGATTTAGTTATGGATGCTTTGGAGCTTTAGGAGATGAGCTGGATGCCTCCAAGACGTATTCATGTATTTTATTTTTCGCCACATTTCTTGTATTGTATTTATCAACGTTTATGAGGATAGACTTCTGTAACTGTCTAGGACGATGATAGGTTAGTTTACTCTGATTAATGTATGCATATTACAGTTTTCTTTTGTAAAGATCATGTCTATATTATATATTACTTGTCATGATGTGAGATTCTGTTCTGTCTTTTCTTTACTTCCACCCCAACAATCAGCCTTTCCGACACTTAGATGCTCTGTATGTGAATACTGTTGACGTATTAGTGTCGACTTTTAAGTGTCGAAAAGGCAGGTCGTCATACTATTGTTGTTTCATTGTGTGATACCATAGAGCCAAGATAGCGTACATTTATTTTACTTAGAGATAGTTTATCTCTTAAGTTTATTATTAGGTGTATAAACCCTACTACTATCTGTATAACTTTGGGAACCTGTGTACTCTGATATTGTGGTTTACTTAGTTATTTCTCTCTTGCTTCTTTTATATCTATGATGTTTATTATATTTTATTCGATTTTCTGTAAAATTTTAGATAGATTCTATGATCATCTCTCTTTTTTTCACCCTTGACCATCGTCTTACATCGGCTAGGCACTACAATAGTGCACTCTTCAGGTATATTGGATGCCGGTGGTGTAGAGCGGTCATTACATTTAGAATCAAAGCTTAGGTTATGTAGTTAACTTGCATTGGTATTTTGGTCCAGTAGAGATAGGGAATGAGTTATCACCCTAGACTGGATCGAGAGTGTATATATAAATATGAGAGAGAGAGAGCGTATTTGTTGTATATTTTGATTTCCAAATATATAGTGGTATATATAGTATACAAGTCGTATTGCACACACGAGTACCATTGATGTAGTTTTATTTACGAGAGACTGATCATTCTTGTTGCAGATCAAGAATGAGCCACTATACAAAAAACGCTGCGAGGCACTCTGTTTCTAAAGTTGAGGCAGGAGCGGGCTCGAGAGCTGTTAACCCTAACTTGTAAGCAATGTTCAATGTGATGATAGAAAACATGTTGCAAAATGCACAAGTGGCTGCTTCTAATGTTGCTATTAGTGGTGGTGCTAAAGTGTTAGCGTCCACAGTCGATTTTGCGAAGCTGAATAGGGATTTTGCCAGTCTTAGTGTCAAACTGTTCCAAGGAACAAAATCAGCTATAGAAGTGTAGGACTGGTTGGACACCTACGAAAGTATTTTCGATGACTTGGAATTGGATGGTGCGATGAGGCAGAAGGTAGAGATTGGCTACTTACTAGAGGATGAAGTTATGGTTAGCTTTCTATATTTGCTAGAGGTCTCATGGGATGAATTGCCATATATGCCTATCTTTAAAGAGTATCCAGACTTATTCGAGGACGTGATCAGATTACCGCCACATCAAGTGATTTGAGTTCTGCATAGACTTAATGGAAGATACCGAGTCGATAGTTAAGCTTTTGAGGTGTATGGAACCCAAAGAGTGGAAGGAGTTGGAGGTGCAAGTGAATAACCTATTGCAGCGAGGGTTCATTTGCAGGAGTATATATGAGTGGGGCGCACCCGTAGTAATTGCCACTAAGGCGAATGGCACTCTGAGGTTGATTACCGCGGGCTGATAAAGTGAACTCCCACATATTGATGACTTAGTCGATCAGTTCCACGGTGAGAAGGTATTATGTCAGTTGGATCTTGTGATGAGGTTTCACCGGTTAAGATAGCGAAGGAGAGTGTGTCGATCGTTGTGTTTCATATGCCATGTAGTTTCTCTGACTGGTTGGTTATGCCGTTCAGGCTAACCAATGCTCCGACATACTTTGTTGATCTCATGACCGTGTCTTCAGGGATTATCTAAATAAGTTCATGCTTGTGTTTGTGTATGATATTCTAGCCTATTCTAGGATGGAGGAGGAACATAAGACACATTTAAGGATTGTACTTGAAGTGTTGAGAGGCACAAGCTGAAAGTGAAGCTTTCGAAGTGTCACTTCTTGGGAGGGAAGTGAGATTCTTATGTCATGTCATCTCTGAGCAGGGTAGTAGATCCTGCAAATGTGGCAGTGGTTCAAGATTGGAACCAACCCTCGAACGCTACTAATGTGAGGAGTTTTCTAGGTCCGGTGGGATACTATAGGCATTTTATCAAGGACTTCTCGAAGGTAGCAGCAACACCTACCAATTTGACATGCGTTCGTGAGTCCGAAGGAGAGGTTTACTAGTGCATCAGTATTGACCACTCCACGTGGGAATGAGGAGATGATGGTATATACCGATGCTTGTGGTACTGAATTGGGTGCGGTACTGATGCAAGGAGGTATGGTTATCGCCAACACTGGTCGATAATTAAAACTGCATGAGAGGAAGTATTCGACTCACGATTTGGAGTCAACGACGATAGTGTTTGCCCTAAAGATACGAAGGCATTATCTACTAGGAGAAAGGTTCAAGTTATTCATGGGCCACAAATCCTTGATATGCCTTTTCTTTCAAAAGGATCTCAACCTTCATCAGTAGCGACGGTTAGAGTTTTTAGCCTTTGACGACTTTAGCATTTCTTATATGCCTAGTAAGGGAAACGCAGTCGTCGAGGCATTGAATGTAATACTTTCCAGTTTGAGAGTGATGTTCTTGGAGTGGAAGCATTAGGAGTATATTGTTGTCTATGACTTCATACCTCATTGCGAGTTAGAGGTAGAGATGTTGGCGAGATTGACTATCAGACCGACTTTGATTGAGAGGATCGGTACTAGTCAAAAGCGAAACACTAGATTAGTAGAAATCATAGCAAAGATAGAAGGAGGTGTAGAGTTTGATGAGATGAGGAAGTATGGTCTCGACCGAGATGGTTGGCTCCATAAGGATGGGAGATTTTTTGTTTCCAATTTTGATGGATTAGGAGATGAGGTGCAATGGGAGTGCCATCATTCTAGATTGAGTATACATCTTGGCAGTAATACGATGTACTATGATATAAAGCAGACATATTATTGGGAAAGGATGAAGGAGGTTGTCGGGACATTAATCTCGATGTGTACGAATTGCTATTTGGTAAAGACAGAGCAAAAGAATCCAATTAGGTTAATGCAACCACTTGAAGTTCTCGAGCGAAAAATAGGAACAAGTAATGATAGACTTCATCGAGGATTGCTAAGGACCAAAGGAGGGTATGATAGCATCTTAGTACAGCTTATCACCTAAAAACTGATGTGCATATTGAAAGGGTGAGTCGTATATTGAAGGATCTCTTGCGATCTTACCTTCTCGATTTCGATGGCTTGTGGGATGATCATTTGCATTTGGTGGAGTTCGCAACAAAAATAGTTATCAGTCTAATATAAGTATAGCACCATACGAGGTGTTGTATGACCAACCATGTAATACTCCTTCATATTGGTGGGAAACAGGCGAGAAACTGATATTAGAGCCAGATATGTTCAAAGAGACCTTGAAGAAGATTGAGAACAATCGACCATGAATGAAAGTTTCTCAAGATATGTAAAAGAGCTACGCTGATAAGAGACGTAGAGATTTGGAGTTCTCCGCTGGCGATATGGTGTTTGTGAAGACTGGTTCAACATTTTTGGTCTTTTACTGGGAATGAGCTTTTCAGGAGTAGATCTAGCTTAAGACTATGGACTAAAGCATCCATAAGTTAAATTCAAAATGTCGTTGTTGTGGATCTGAAGTAATGGCCCTAAAGAGATCTAGAAGATATAGAGTTGTAGCTGGTGGAGAAGATGAAGCTTCTCACTACAATAAAGGGACCAACCAACCGCTAGGTGCTTTGCCATGACCATCTGTCCCTCAAGAGATTGTGATAAAAGTGGAGTTTGATAGAATGATGGCTAAGTTCAATCAAAGGAAGATGGATAGCTAGAAAGTGCTTCTTGACAAAATAGATGCAAGTATTGCCTTGTTAATCCAACAAACCCAAATTTCTAAGGAAAGCAGAAGATTGCATCACTTATGGTTCTGAAGAAGAGATTTCATCTACATTTGATTAGAACAAAGAGATGGGAAGTAGAATATGAAGGAAAAGACCGGCGGAACTTCAAGGAAGGCCGTTGGAAGAAGTGGCCATATATTGGCTAAAGCTAGAGAACTCGGTACCGACATGAATCATGTTAGTACCGACATGAATGATGGTGGTCGTGGAGTTGTGTTGCCTAATGCCATCGACTTGTTGGATAGTGATGATGATTTATAGGACACTGGCAACGACACTGGACAGAATGTTGGAGTATAAAATGCTGATGCTCAAATGACCTCCATCGAACTAGCAAGGCGTCATAAAAGATCCGAAGAAGTAGCTCTCCTAAAGACAAAAAAGCCTAGACGTCATCGAGCAAACTAAGACTGTTTGCGAAGTCAAACACTCGAGGTTGCTCCTAACCATTGTTTTTCAAATCACCAGGCCAGTGAAGAACATATTGTTGATATGATAAAGCAGTTGATGTAGGAAAACTAATGGAGAAAGAATGAAGAGTGGGGTTCCACACCTAGCAGAGCTCCATTTACAAAAAATATTCTATGGGAGGAATGTGCTAGGAAGTTTATGATGCCTACGATGTCGTCATATAATAAAACAACAAATCCTAGGTAGCATCTGTTGAAGTATGAGTGGCACATAGATGGTGCTAGAGCAACTTATGCAATAAGATGTAGGCATTTTCCTATTTTTTGGATGGAGTGTCTTCGATATGGTTTACCCAGCTCTCGCCGAGATCTATATCAACAGTTGATGAACTAATGAAGAAGTTTAAAGAGCAGCCCAGGCTCCATATTGCCCGATCGAAGGATGTAATGTCCTTGTCGAATATTAATCAAGGTCCTAGAGAGACTCTAAAGGGGTTTTTATGTAGACTCGGTACTTCCATAGCGAAAGTGAATAACCTTAAAGAGGATATTGTACTAATGGCATTGGTCTAGGGGATATATCTAGACACGACTTTGGTAAGTGGTTAAAGATGAAGCAACCATCTACCATGGAATAGTTCTATAGGAAGGCCAAATGATATTTTTACTTGGAAGAGGTAGATATGGTTGCCAGGAGTGCAGGTAATGGACCGTCGAAGGAAGTCGTGCAAAGTAATGTGGAAATTAAACAAACTGTGAGAGCGTCGGTAATGTTGTGATAAATGTGAGAAATAATAACAATACTCAGAAGAAATGATACCAAAAAGTGTCTGAGACATCTATGAAAAGGAGTATACTCCTTTGGATGACACTATGGAGAACTATACCTTGCAACGTAAGGAATAGAAATGTATAAGAAGCCACTCGATGAGAGGCAACATAAGTTGAACGGTGTTCTAGGAAGTATTGTCGCTTCCATGACACTGATGGATATAATAACAACGAGTGTCATCATCTGAGGGACGTGATTGAGTAGTTAATACAAAAGAAAAAATTATAGCAGTATGTGAGATATCCGCAGGATGGAGGAAAATAGGCTAGAGCTCAGAGGCAGAATACCCAAAAGGAACGACCCAAATCTAGTGGAGAAGGGTCCTGGCAATCAGATGGTAGGATTGTGATTAATACAATAACTGGAGGACCTCATCCAACAAAGAAAAGCTGGAATGAGATGGAACGATATAGAATTTCATTAAAACATGTATTTCAAGAGAGTCGTCTTACGGTCGAAGATGGAGCTTTGGCAAAAAAAACGAGGGCAATGAAAGATGACATTGTGTTCCATGATAGAGAGTCTAACGGTATCGAAGCACCAACATTTGATCCTATAGTAATTACAATCGTGACTGGGCCAGCCACTGTACATCGATTGTCGATTGATAATGGAAGCTCGGTAAACATTCTGTTTAAGAACTTTGATTAGATGAAAATTAGTTTGAAGGATACCGAGCCAAGTAATTCTATGATTCAGGGATTTACTAGAGAGCAAAGGGCCCCATCAAGATTATCAACCTATCAACGGTGTTAGGGGAAACCGTAAGGTCCTACAGTTACAAACATTTTTTATTGTTGATGAATTCTCAACTTACAATGCCTTTTTGGGCCGACCAGCCCTTTCTAGTTTTAGAATAACACTAGTTCCTTGGTGATTGATGATGGAGTTTCCAACGGAAAATGGATTCGGTGCTATTAATAGAGACCAAAGTGCAGGACATGAATGCTATGTCACCGAGCTTAGAGAAGTCAAGTGACAGGAGAAAGGAAAATGTGTAGAAAAAGCTCTCTGCATAAAGATGGTGATGCACAGCAACCAATGCCAAAGCTCTGGCTTGGGAACCATAGCAAATTGTTCAAGTCTATGGACCCTTGAAAGGAGCCAAAGGATGTGCGAGTAGCACCAGTAGACCTAATGATCAATATCTTAATCGATATGGATAATCCTACTCAGGTCCTTAAGGTTGGATCTCAGCTTAGTGCCAAATTGAGAAATGAGTTGGTTGGTTTTCTCCAAGAAAATCTAGATGTATTTGCCAGGACAAATTCGAACATGTGTGGAATATCGCCAGAGATAGTATTCATGCACTAAATGTGAATCCGAACTTCTCTCCTATGAAGAAAAAAGACGCATCCTGTGTCCAAAGCATCTACTGCGTTGAAAGAAGAAGTGGATAAGTTGAAGGTAAATGGCTTTATCCACGATGTCTTATACCTTGAATGGGTATCGAATCCCGTGTTGGTTAAGAAGGCAAATGAAAAATGGCGGACATGCATTAACTATTCAAACTTGAATAAAACATGCCTAAAAGACAGCTTCCCTCCATTGAAGTTTGACCAGCTTGTGGGCTCAACAGTTGAATACGAACTGCTATCCTTTATGGTTGTGTACTTTGACTACAAGTAAATAGCAATTCACGTCCCAGATTAGGAGCATACGAGTATCATCACTGATTTCGGCCAGTACTTCTATCGTGTCCTACTTTTTGGTTTGAAAAATGCTGGGGCTACCTACCAAAAATTGGTAAATATAATGTTTGAAAATCAAATTAGGAGGACTATGGAAGTGTACATGGATGATATGCTTATGCAGTCACAAATATCGATGAACTATATAGATGATATTTCCGAGATGTTCGATGTGCTACGGAGGAACAGAATGAAGTTGAATCCATTTAAATGTTCCTTCAAAGTCGTATCGGGAAATTCTCGGGTTTTATTGTGAACTGTATGGGCTTAAGGCTAATCCTGAGACGACCAATGCCTTGAAACATGTAACTGCCCCAAGGACTAAGATGGAAATGCAGAGCTTAAATGGGACAGTCACTGTGCTGGGTCGATTCACCTCGAAAGCGACCGAGAGTGGATACCGTTCTTCGATGCCCTTAAAAAGGAAAAGGAAAAGTGTGTTTGGGTGAAGAAATGCCAAGACGCTTTCAAGGAGTTGTTGAAGCGCATGGAGAGACCATTGATTCTATCGAAGCCTTTGGAAGGTGAAGATTTGTTTATATAGTTAGCAGTGTCTACTCACACACTGAGTGTAGCCTTTACGTGAAGAAATAAAGATCCAAAGGCTCGTATACTATATCGATAAGTGATTTACCAGGATATAAAAATATTACCAGAGTTGGAGAAGTTGACATAATGCTTAGTGATTGCTTTACGGAAAATATGACCATATTCTTAGGCTCACCCGATAAAGGTGCTGACAGATCAACCTTTAAATCATGTATTGCATTGACCCAAGACCTCGGGAAGATTATTGAAGTGGAAAATCGAGTTATGTCATTATGACATAGCTTACCATCCTAGAAAGACAATAAGAGGACAAGCGCTGACTGATTTCATTGTTGAGTTTATCGTCCAGGATGGAGAAGAGGAAGATGATATAGTCCAACCTATTTGTGATAGTTATACGAAGATAGAGCATCCAGGGAATGTCATTTTTGGGCAAGAATAGTCTTTGTACCCAGAAAGGACGAACAATATGCTACATACCGAAGTTAGAGTTTTTGACAATAAGAAATGAAACTGAGTATGAAGCATTGATAGCCAGATTCAAGGTAGTGAGGGAACTAGGAGTCAGGACATAACATGTGTATAACTACTCTCAATTGGTGGTCTGTCGAGTAAAAAATGAATTTCAGGCTAAGGGAGAAAGACTTGGCCCTTACCTGACAAAGAAGCTGGAGCTATTGAATGATATCGAAGACTATACGGTCCCAAAGAGGAAAACATAAAGGCAGATTCATTAACCAAACAAGCCAGTTATGGAGATGAGCGGCTGATGGGATTGGGCCCAGTCAAAGTTTTATCGGCTCTACGCATCGACTAGATGGATGTCGACTGGATCTTGAAGACCGAAGAGGAAAGGGAGTCATGTATGACTCTAATCAAAGACTATTTGTTAAAGGAATTCTCCTACAAGGACGGAATGAACGAGGAAAACTCCTTCATAGAGTACCATGATTTATAATGCAAAGAGTGTTATATAGCAGAGGCTTCTCTACCCCTTGTTGTGGTGTATCACCCAGGATAAGGCTATGAAAATCCTCATGGAAGTACATAAAGAAAACTATGGTGACCACACTGGGGATAAACATTAGCAAAAAATGTTCTTTGCTATGGATACTTCTAGTCGATAATTAACTGAGATGCTACTTATTACACCAGACGACGTGACCGATGGCAGAGTTTTGCAAAGATTCTGAGAACCCTATCTACCGAGCTTACGTAGATGGTTATCCCATAGCCATTTGCAGTTTGGGAATTGATGTAATCGTTGTGCAACTGATATCGAAGGATGGAGCAAAGTATGCTATTGTAACTGTGGACTACTTCATAAAGCAGGCTGAAGAGTAACCGCTAGCCATGATCACTATGAAGAAAGCGATCAACATTGTAGTGAAGAACATCATATGTAGGTACAGAGTCCTATAGAAAATCGTAACCAACAATAGAACTCAATTCGAGAGTATCGAGTTCAAGGATTTCTATAGAAGGTGCAAAAATAAGTAGAGCTTCTCGGTAAAGCATACCTGCATGCGAATAGATGGGTGGATGCGGTGAGTAAAATTATCAAATCTATCCTAAATAAAGACTAACAAAAACCAAGGGCAGCTGGGTCAATGAACTACCCCTAGCATTGTAAGCTTACCGAATGACCCATAAACCCACAACTAGGCACACTCCATTCACTCTAGCCTACGAAGATAAGGCCATGATTCCTATAGAACTGAAATTCCTTCCCATTAAAGAAAACACTACGGTCTCATAATGAATGGGGAACTCTTGCTTAAGTCCCTCGACTTGGTTGATGAGAAATGAGAAGAATCTGAAACGAGGGTTGCTGATCAATGGAAGAGAGTAGCATGACACTACAACGCTAAGGTTAGAAAACATACCTTTGAGATTGGGGACCTCATATTGAAGTGAGTTCTCTCGGGTACGGTGGCACTTGGTCTGAATTGGGAAGGTCCTTATGCGATTGAACAAATGTTGGAGATGGATCTTTAAGCTAGCCTCTATTGATGGGATCCCAATTCCACAAGCATGGAATATCGAACACTTGTGATGCTATTTTACTTAGATTTATTTGTTTTATTTTCTACAAATAAGACTGCCTGGTGGACTGAGGGCAGTGTAAAAAGGTAGGACTTGGCATTTTTTGTTCATAAATAAAGCTAGCTTCTACAACCAATGGAACTGTGTTCTGGTAAGCTAAATCCTATGCTGCATGATTAGCATCGCAATCAAGTACTCGGAAATAGGTATCGAAAAACTCCTTTTATCCATAATCAGGTTAAAGGACTATAATCACATAAGAGTCATCCGGACGATTCACCCTTATCCATCTAATCTTGACTGATGCCAGCGATAGGCAACGTCAATGAGGGTTGACCAAAGTTAGATAACTGAAGCATCGGTTCCCAAAGATAGGAACTGGTGTACAACTGATGCTTTCACGACTATGTCTGCGGCTCGACGGGACATGCCCAATCGAGGGTAAACGATGATGGTCGGTAAACTATTTCAATCAACGTTTAATGATATGCAAGGTTGAACATCAATGCTCAGAGATAAGCATCTGAACTATTGGCCCCTAGAGATAGAGATCGATAAGTGATTGGACTATTTATCACTTATGGCCAGGCGAGATGCCTCTAGCTGATGATAAGTGATAAAGATCAATGAACGAATTTGATTAATGCCCAGAGATAGTAGGACTGAAATATGGAGTTTGAAGATAGACACTCAGAATGTTTTTTCCTAGAGATAGGAAACAATAAGGAGTTGAACACTTCTTTGACTATAACTTTGTTTACGGCCGAAGGGAACTCGATCGAGAATAAACAAAGTTGGCCACGGAGATGGCCAAATGAATAACAAGTTCTGTTTGTCCAAAATAGAAACACTTCGGTAATGATAAACAATACTATGCAATAAAGTATAACCGAGCAATCACAAAATTTACTTATATCTACAAAGCTATAGTAAGCAATAGAATTACACAGATTCATGCATGTATAATATAAATGATCAAGCATCACAAACAATTATATTATATATGTAGGTAGTAGTAAACAGACAAATGAAATAAAAATGCAGATATGTAAATATGACATGGATTGTAAAGATATAGTCTTTTATTTACATTCACTTTTTATGTACAAGAATTACCCGTGCCGCTCTTGCATGATGTCGACCTACATGAAAAGAAAAACCCAAATACATTAAAAAACACTAAACCTGCTTTTACAAAACTTAAACCAGAAGCTTATTTCTTCTTCCCTTGTTTGCTACATCCTTTGCGATCATCATTCTCATGGCATTTCTTTGAATCCTTCTTATCCTTAGCCTACCCTTTTTCAAGAGTACTCCCCAAGAAAGGCGTAGCTTCTCCTTCAATTGTTATCTTGAGAGGGCCTTCGGGCTTGTCAATAATGGGATCGGAAGATAACGAAGAACCACCAGTGCCGCAACCTTTCACAGGTTTGATTTTCAAGGAAGGAAGTTTGGTAATTAGGCTTGGCTTGTCAAAGCCAGTGGCAGACTTCTCGGTTCCTGACAAAAGCCTGATTTTAATTTTCTCATAGTTAGCCTTCAGCTCTTAGCCAATGCGATGTGATCATCTAGGTCCCTTGCATTGGTAATTGTAACATCTTCCTCCAAAGATTGATTGATGTCCTCCAACCCTTCCAAAGCCCCTATTTTCTATGATTCAGACCGAGGATAGAGCTAGAAGGAAGAGATGGGGCTATTGGTTGTGTTGTGACAGATGTTGACATGGTTAAGACATGAGTTGCTAGTGATGGAAGAGGAAGCGACGAATGACTTTTGAGTTCATAGACAGTGAAGCAAAGGTTAGTGATGACCTCGTGTGAGAACTGAAGCTTCTTGAATATGAGGAGACGAGAGAAATACCTTGGTCAGGTGAAGCTCCTTGAATTAGAAACTTAGCAATCTCATCTTATTCGATAGATATTAGAGTGGTTTAAGAAACTAGAAGAGGAATGTAAGGTTCTTCGGTAGTCATAGCAGTGGAAGTAGGAGTTTCCATATGGGTGGCCACCGAGATAGCCCCTGCAGAAATTGGAGTTTCCGTTGTAGCCTCTTTGGAATAGGGAGTTGATGATTCTAGTGCAATAGGATCAACAAATGCCTCAACAAGTGCTCCTCCTACAACCATGTCTTGTTCAACCAAGATAGCTTTACCTTTGTCCAAGGCTATGATTTCATCTACATCTAAAATCTTGGCTTTCAACTTTCTTCCATTAGACCTTCACTAAACGTAGCTACATGATGCATGATTTCTTTCTAAGCATCCACCAAGGTAACAGGATAACCGTTTCCCAACCACTTCATGTTCTTATCTTCGATAACATTGGCAAAAAATTGCTGAAGGGTGGTGTTCATTACTTCCTTCTCCTTCATCACCTGGTCTTTTAATTCATTGATTTCAACCACCACTCCGACAAGGTCAATCTCAGCTGCAATTTTCACCACTGTCTCGTCCTTCAGGTTGGCCTTGAGTCTCTCAACTTTGGCTTGGATTGTTTGATGCTCTGCATCTTCGGCTAGAACTGACAACTCCTTAGCCTGTAATGCCAAGTCCTCAGCCTAAAGCGCTTTTTTCTTAGCATCAATTTAGACAGTAAGCTCATCATTCTCGCGGTGAGCCTTTCTGAGCTTGTCATTTATAACATTAAGGGCTTAAATGTGTACCTTGTAGGGCCTTAACATCTCCTATAGAGTTTTTGGCTAATTTATAAGCCTTATCTCTATTCTTATTATGTTTGGCCAACTCGGGTTTATAGCCTGCTATTGTTCTATCATAGGCCTTTCTCTCTAATTCAAATGATTGAATGTCTATATGGTTAATTTTAATGACGCTGGAGAGGGTAAAAGCCAGTTTCCTTCGTTTTTAAAGTTGGTCGACAAGTTTGGTAACCCCTCCAACTCTATGATTAGCCTCTTCATGAGGAAAACCTTAATGTTGTGGTCGAACTTCACCCCTGTCAGGAAAAGAATAGGGAAGGCAGCTAGCATTCTGGTTGTCATTACTTTGGATGAGCCTGAAGGGATTGGAGCAGTATGAGTTGGAATTTCCTTGGATCTTTCAGAAGTTGATACACTGGTGACCAGAGGTTGGATCACCAGAAACCATTGACAATAAGGATGGGACTGAAAGGATGGTTTGGAAGAACAAGAATGAGGCCCGTGATGGTATGCGAATCATGAGGCTTCTTCCCTTTGTCATAATATTCTCTCTCTTTAGCTTGATGTTTCTTTCTATATTTATCCTCGAGGTACTCCCTCTCCTTCCTTCTCAGTCTCTCTTCTTCAAATTCTCAATGAGTTGTAAAGTGATGCTAATAAGGTTTTAAGGTGGTTCCCCAAGACTCGCTGTGACGACCCGGAATTTTTGTATATTTGAAATGTGAATATTTAATTTATTTTAAATATCCGAAGGTTAAATTTTAACTTTAATTTCAAATATACAGTATTTATTTGGATAATTAATTATTAAATTTAATTATCGGGATTGGGTAAAATATGGAATCTTGATTTTAAGCCTGTTAAAAATAGTTCAAAGGTTCAGAAAAATTTATATTGTTAATACTGAAGATGATAGAACTTTTAAAATGAAATTTTAAAAGAGTTTTGTTCAGTTTTAAAAATATATCGTTGATATTGAATTTAAAAATAGCTGTCCGAGGCACAGTCTCGGAATTCAGCGAAACCAGTTTCATTGGATCCGTAATATGGTATTATTATCGGATTTCAAATTTTGTAGTGTTTGGATTTGTTGTGTGATCGTACGATGGATAAACGCGCTGGAAATTAAATTGAAATTCAAATATAAATAGTAAGTTATATTGACTAGTTAAAAGAATTTCACGTCGGATATTTTCCTTTCATTTTGAATACCTCTGTGAATGGCTAATTGAACACGTGTCCTACCTAATAAACACGCGTCTCCCCCTCTGTTGTTCCGTTCAATTGAAGCTATCTCGTTCGAAAAGAAAAATAGGCTGCCTTCGTTCGTTTTTCCCTTTACCTCCCTCTATTCTCAAATTAATTCAAATTGAATCTGTTCTCTTCAAAGTCACAGTTCAATAGCAATCTCCATGTCGTGATGCTTGAAACCGTGAAAACTAGGGTTCCATAAATCAACGCCTTCGAGTTAATCATCGCTGCGAAACTTGGCTATTCCATCAGCCATTGTCGACTCATCCTTGCCCTACGCGATATTTTCTGCTGCTGTTTCGAAGCCCTGCTACAGTCCCTTTTTACTGCCACTGCTAATTGATTCGAAGTGAGTGCGATAGGAAAGGGAAGTTGAAATCGCGATGCTTGACATCTACAGGAGGGGTCGCGTGGTCGATCTTGATGCTGGCGATCAGAAGAGGTGGAGTTCGTGCGCACAACGAGGAGGATGGGACCACTCGCGTGAGGAAGCACTGCAGTGACGTCGAACTCATGGTTCGATCGATTTGGATCGTCGCGACTTAGAAGACGTCGCGTGATGTTGGGCTTGGCGAGGTATCGAGGCTGTAAGGTATATTTATTCATCTATTTATACATATTTACTGGAATCAGGAGAATAACTATTCTTTTACAGATTTAAACATTTATGGTTGAAGATTAAATTATTTCTTGAAAACCCAATGATTAGTCTAAAGCAAATTATTGGTTAATTCAATTTATAAAATGGTAACTTATTTGTAGATTCAAAAGAAGATAAATTTACCAGCATATACTTTAAAAGTTATTAACTTATTTCAAGGCAAAGTATTAAGGTAATAAATCTGTTTAAAAAAAAAAATATTTTTAATTTAAACCTAATTTTTAGTTTAAATTAATTTAGCAGCCGAATAAAATTGTAAAATGGATAATAGGATTTGTTTGATTAGTCCAATTATTAAGTAACCGTATAAATATTTATACAAGGTCAAAACTATGAAGAAACAAGTCGAGATCTGGATTGGAATTTCAAACATCAAAGGTGAGTTAATCTCACTCAGTTGAATTTAAATTTAAATGGTTAAATTTAAATAATTGATTGGATGATTGCATTGATTGGATATGCTATATTATATATATAGTAGTATATAGCAATATATACATATTGGCATATGTATATATTTGAGTTGTTGATATTCCCGCATTTATATAGCGGATGAGACCCTATGCGCCGCATAATAGCGGTTGATTTATACAAATCCCATATACCGCGATATTCCACTTTGAAGTGGAATTGGTATTGTGCTAACGTCTTTGGATGCAGGGAAACAGGTTGGAGGGATCCAACTGGATTCCTCAAAATTATTTAGATTATTTGATATTCTGTTCTATGAATATTGATATTCTGTGATGATTTTATTTATGATTGAAATATTGGATGATATGGTTGGATTGAATATTTCAATAAAAGGAGTTATCAAAATATATTGAATTGGATTTTGAAAGAAATAAAAGAGTAAAATTTAAGTAAATAATTCAAGTGAATTGGAATAAGGGAATTTCGAAATAACAAGGGAAATATTAACTTTAAACTAAAGTGATATTAAATTTAAAGAATAAAGGATTTATTTTGAATGTAAGGATTAAATTTAATTAAAGGCTAAAGAAGGAATTTTGGAAGTTTAAAATTGGTATTTTCAGTTAAAAAGGGTTTTAACTCAAATAAAGGAATAAATCTAAAAGTTAATGTATTTTGAAATAAATGAAGTAGTAAAGGAAATTTATTTCAAAGTAAAGTAAAGTAAATTGGAAAATCAATTGGAAATTGATTTAGTTATTTAAAATTGGAATTTTAAAAGAAGTGAGATTTTGGAGATATAAATTGGGTTTATAAAGTAAAATAAAATATAGTGGATATTTGAATATAAATTCAAGGTAAGAATTTATAAAAAGATATGGTTTGGTTTAAAAATAAATGTTGATTTATTTTATGGAAATGAGAAGTGTATTTCTTTGGATAGCCAAGTACGTTTTCAAAGTAATTTTTAATATAAGTTAAAAGTTCTAATTGTGTTTTTAAAAGTATGTTTTAGAAAATTGATTATTTCTAAAGGTTAATTTCCAAAGTAAGTATTTTCAAAAATATATTATTGTAGTAATTATATAAAAGTGATTTGCTATTATGTTTTAAAAGGAGAAATTTAGTTTATATTTATAAAGTGGTTTATTTTAAAGTATATATTTTTAATAAAGTATTAAAGTAGTTTAATTTCAATGTTATAAAATATATTTTAAAATAAAGTGTTTTTAAAATTATTTTAAAATCTAAAAGTGTTTTATACTTGGTGTTTCAGAGAAATAAATATTTGGAAATGTATTCCGTAAGCGGAAATTGTTTGAAATTGTTTTCAAAAGGAGTTTGAAAATTTGGAAATATATCTTGGAAAGATATTTGGGCAAATAAATAATGTGGGAAATTATTTATTGTGTGATGATTGTTTGTGGATGTTAATTGATAGTTTAATAACCGACTATCAATATTGGCCAATGCGCTGATCGTTTCGAAGAGACCGGGATCGAGTTTCCGTATACCGGGATTCTAGGTCTGGAGACTCGAATACCACTTCGATCCGGTTTGTACGTTTCGTGTAACGATTTCGGAGTCAAAGATGGAGCAGTGAAGTGCAAGGGCTAGTCGCTACTAATCCTGAGGATATTTCCAAAATGGATGTAGTAGGAATAGTGCTTTCGGTTCCGTTCAAACCCAGGACGGACTGGTATGGACGAATGCTTGCGAAACATCGTCAGCGGACGATGGGCATTCTAAGGGATATGTTCTCTAAAAGGTATCGTTTAGCCTCGAACCTCATCAACCGGGAATGACTGAAAATCAGGGGTTATGCAGCAAGGCTTCGTGGGTAGCTCCCACTGGAGGGTAAGGTCATCCCTGTCTAGATGTCCCTTTTTATTTCGGCTTAGTGGTGCGGTTGCTGATCCCAACCGTGGGGTGATTTTATTCGGGATCATCCAGTAAGGGATGGTTCCGGCCTTGTGTTGCAGAGGAGCGGGCGTACTCCTCGGTACTGTGATCTAGGCCACGTACCGTGATAGGTGGTACCCCAGTGCCTAGTCATTTGTTGGAAATCCATTTTTCCTACGTGCCTTGTACGGTATTTGTTTGTATTACCCACTTTTGTGGCTAGTATGCTGGAATTTAATAATGTAACAATTTCAGCTATTTTAATAAGTATTTGTATATAGACACTATTATAATATCAAAGGAATTTGATAAAAAGTGTTTTAGCTATCGTAAGGTAAAAACCCGACATGTTTATTTGTGGCGTGGTCTTACGAGATGCTTTTGTTTTCAAAAGATTTTTGAAACTTTAATAATCAATTGAGTGTGATTTTCTCACGCTGGTTTTCCAGACTGACTCGGGTATTGTTTTATATGATGCTCGGGTCAGACCGAGTATTATAGGTTACAGGATATGATGATGTGGAGCTCAGGAGACGAGCTGGATGACGATACGTACTCTCGTACTTGCTATTATTTTTCCGCTGTGTATTCCGTTGTATGATATTGATGTGATGTACTCTGATGATGTATTTGGATGTATATATATATACAGATACAGTTTTGATTTGTGTAAAGATCTGTTGATATATATTATATTTTATTCCGCTGCGTATGTGAGATTCTGCTGTTGTTTTCTATTTTTCTTCTTCTACCTCTTCTTCTTAACTAAAATGGTCCGGTTTTTCTTGTATGAAAAACCCGGGTCGTTACACTTGGTATCAGAGCTCAGGTTGGCGATAACCTTGGCTCTGTTGGGAATTTTGAGAGTATTAATAGATATGAGCGCGTATTTGTTAGTGAATATAAAATGGTTTTATATTGTGTTGGTTGATTTATTGAGTGGCATATGAACCTTCGTCGGCACAGTCTGGACAACTGTATCGAAGGGGTTTCTAAACACTTGAATAGAACAGTTCGACACAATATTTTTTTAAATAGGGTGAATGAAATAATTTTGCCCAAATTATTTTGTATATAAAAGAAATAATTATTTGAAATTATTATAGTTATATATTTGGATGCTTGGTTGTTAGAAAATGACAATAATGAGTTAGTCTCATTATTGAGTAGAAATTGAAACTTATAACCAAAGATGAAAGAATAAATTTATATAACAAAATGGAATTTGAAATATCTATAAATGAAATTTATAAATTGAGATAAACTTTATATACAAATGTGAATTACAAATGTGATTTATAATCAAATGAGATAAATTCATAAACAAATGAAATTTGTAAATGTAGAATTCCAGAGTAATGTTTGGATATAAAATTTAATGGATTTTGAATTTGAAGTTTTGGGAAAGGTTTAAATTCCTTTGGATTTAAAAATAGTTTTTAAAGGTTTTGGGGAAATAATAGTGATATTATTTCATGAATATTTTTGAAATTGAATTGAAATCTGGTGGGATTTGGGATTTAAAAATGTTTGAAAAGTTTGAAAGTGATAAAAGCATTAAATTCTCTTTTGGTCGCTGGAAAATAATTTCGGTGATGACTGCAGCATCATCGATGTCTATTTTCGAGTTTCTAAAAGAGAAATTGCTACCAAACTGTTTTAAATTGGAAATGATTGTGAACTGGGTTGGTTTTGAAATTCAAAGGGAAAATTGTTTGGTAAAAGCAGATTATTTTGGAAATTGGGGTTTGATGTGATATACCAGATGTGTATGAGTTATTTATGGATTCAAAAGGGTTTTGAAATAAAACCGGGCAATTGGATTCTGGAAATTCTATTTAAAATTTAAATGTGGAAATTTAAATGAATCAACAATATAAAGTATAGAGTGAAGTTGATTGAAATAAGAAGGGAATGAAAGTTAAATTCTGGGATTATAATTATGAGATGAAATTAACTCAATGAGTAATATAAGTTGGTAGATAAAAGAGTTAGAGAACTTGAAGGTGAATGAATTGTAAAACTTGTATAAAATTGTATCCTATAATTAAAATTTAATTCGAGTATATGAAGGTGAATAAAATATATTTGAATTTAACTTAAGATAAGTTAAATAAGAATTGAGAATTGGAATTGAGTTAAATGTAAATGAGTTGAAGTCGAATTGAATTGAATATAAAGGTAATGTAAAATGCTTATAATTGTGTAAAGAAATTCATATTCTTAAGTTCTTAAGTGTAATAATTTGAAATTTGATATGAAGATGGAAATGGACTTAAATGAATAGTCCTAGATCTTAAGTAAGTAAGTTAAAACTTATGAATAGAAATGAAATTGTAATTATCAAATGGAAACGACTAAGATGAGCAATCTTAATTTTTAAATAAATCCAAACTTGAATTATAAAATATATTGAACTTAAGAAAATTAAGTGAAGTGATATTTGGAATTAAAAAGCAAGTATTTAATTTTAACCAGGGGAGGAACTAATGAGATAATAAATTAGTTAATGAAATTGAATTGTGAGTTAATGAAATTGGATTAACATAGTGATGGTTTGAATTGCGAATGAAATCCAATTAAGTGAAAATAAATTGGAAATGACCTGGTTATTAATAAAATAATTCCAAATGAATTGAGTATGGAAATTAAAATTCATAATGATTAAGTGAATGAACCAATTATATTAAATAAATAAATGGATGGAATTTGATTAAATAAGAATCAAATGAAAGGTGGAAATAAAATTTTAAAGGGTTGGTTAAATGGAAAATAAACTTAAGTTATTGACTTAAGTAAATGTTGAATGGAAACTGAACTCAAACAGAGGAGTTTAAATAAGTTGAGAAATAGTTATTGAATGAATTAACTTGGATTTTTTTTCGAGCTAAATAAAATTCATTTTTGGAAGTTGGAGATGAATTGAATTTAAGGAAAAAATTGGAAATGAAGTAGTAAATTGAAGTAAGTTGGAATTCATATGAAATGGGAGTTCAATTTGAATATATACACTTCGGTGGTGAAGTAGTAAATAAATATAAGAAAATTTATATGAACTTAAGAATTGAAGAATGAAATTCTTAAGGAAATTGGTATTGGAAATATACTTAGTAATTTTGGAATGGAAAATATATATACTAAGTGAATAGTTGAATGAAGACTAAAACTGAAGTTGTGAAATGGGATAGTTGTGAATAAGTAGATAACAATCAAAATGAATGTGAATAAAAGGAAATTGATGTAATTGATAATCAATTGGGCTAATTACGTAAGGTGTACGTATCTTATTTATTCGCAAAGCTATTTGGTCCAGATGTCGAACACAGAATTTCGAGATAGTTTTATCGATCCGAATTAGGATTTTTCACTCGATTTTCAACGGCGAACTGGATATGGATTGTTGATAGATTCTGGATATTCTCTATCATAGTTTGTGGCTATGCAAGGAGAATAACGGTTTCTGATCAAGGAACCAGATCTGAGTCCGCACTAGGAAGTCGGGTGGACGATACTAGTTCGGAAGTGGAATTGTGTGATCGATTGAGCGATCGAATATGATATTGCGTACGGATGATATATGTGCATCGTATGGGCTTAAGTAAAACAAATATTGGAAATTTGTAAAGAAAAGTATAAAATGACTTTGGGATTGTGATTGAATATTATTGCTTAGTAGGATATACAGGTGTATAAAAGCAATGGATAAATTGGGATTTTTGATTTAGAAGATAAAATTTAATGGCCCGAAAAAGGTATGTATTTGAATTTCTGTATGAAATTTGATTGGGTTTTGGATCCAGCCACTTGGCTTTTTGTTTTCTTTTTGAGATTGGGAGGCCGTAGAGCCATTTTGTAGTAGTACCGAGCTAGCCGCGCAAAGGAGACGCTGGCGAAATTTTTCGGAAATTTAAGGAGTTAGAAAAATTTTGAGAAAATTTTGATAATTCAAAATTGAATTCAAATTTAAATTTGAATGGATAAGTAGGTGGTATGAGTTGAACTTATGAATAAGTTTGGGAAGTTAAAAGATGATTACTGTATCATTAATAAAAGATTGTTTGGGTATTATTAAAACTGTTTGAATTTGGGGAATAGCTAACGGGAAATGAGACATTCTTCTTAACTGGTAATTTCGGGGACGAAATTCTTTTAAGGGGGGAGGAATGTGACGACCCGGAATTTTTGTATATTTGAAATGTGAATATTTAATTTATTTTAAATATCCGAAGGTTAAATTTTAACTTTAATTTCAAATATACAGTATTTATTTGGATAATTAATTATTAAATTTAATTATCGGGATTGGGTAAAATATGGAATCTTGATTTTAAGCCTGTTAAAAATAGTTCAAAGGTTCAGAAAAATTTATATTGTTAATACTGAAGATGATAGAACTTTTAAAATGAAATTTTAAAAGAGTTTTGTTCAGTTTTAAAAATATATCGTTGATATTGAATTTAAAAATAGCTGTCCGAGGCACAGTCTCGGAATTCAGCGAAACCAGTTTCATTGGATCCGTAATATGGTATTATTATCGGATTTCAAATTTTGTAGTGTTTGGATTTGTTGTGTGATCGTACGATGGATAAACGCGCTGGAAATTAAATTGAAATTCAAATATAAATAGTAAGTTATATTGACTAGTTAAAAGAATTTCACGTCAGATATTTTCCTTTCATTTTGAATACCTCTGTGAATGGCTAATTGAACACGTGTCCTACCTAATAAACACGCGTCTCCCCCTCTGTTGTTCCGTTCAATTGAAGCTATCTCGTTCGAAAAGAAAAATAGGCTGCCTTCGTTCGTTTTTCCCTTTACCTCCCTCTATTCTCAAATTAATTCAAATTGAATCTGTTCTCTTCAAAGTCACAGTTCAATAGCAATCTCCATGTCGTGATGCTTGAAACCGTGAAAACTAGGGTTCCATAAATCAACGCCTTCGAGTTAATCATCGCTGCGAAACTTGGCTATTCCATCAGCCATTGTCGACTCATCCTTGCCCTACGCGATATTTTCTGCTGCTGTTTCGAAGCCCTGCTACAGTCCCTTTTTACTGCCACTGCTAATTGATTCGAAGTGAGTGCAATAGGAAAGGGAAGTTGAAATCGCGATGCTTGACATCTACAGGAGGGGTCGCGTGGTCGATCTTGATGCTGGCGATCAGAAGAGGTGGAGTTCGTGCGCACAACGAGGAGGATGGGACCACTCGCGTGAGGAAGCACTGCAGTGACGTCGAACTCATGGTTCGATCGATTTGGATCGTTGCGACTTAGAAGACGTCGCGTGATGTTGGGCTTGGCGAGGTATCGAGGCTGTAAGGTATATTTATTCATCTATTTATACATATTTACTGGAATCAGGAGAATAACTATTCTTTTACAGATTTAAACATTTATGGTTGAAGATTAAATTATTTCTTGAAAACCCAATGATTAGTCTAAAGCAAATTATTGGTTAATTCAATTTATAAAATGGTAACTTATTTGTAGATTCAAAAGAAGATAAATTTACCAGCATACACTTTAAAAGTTATTAACTTATTTCAAGGCAAAGTATTAAGGTAATAAATCTGTTTAAAAAAAAAATATTTTTAATTTAAACCTAATTTTTAGTTTAAATTAATTTAGCAGCCGACTAAAATTGTAAAATGGATAATAGGATTTGTTTGATTAGTCCAATTATTAAGTAACCGTATAAATATTTATACAAGGTCAAAACTATGAAGAAACAAGTCGAGATCTGGATTGGAATTTCAAACATCAAAGGTGAGTTAATCTCACTCGGTTGAATTTAAATTTAAATGGTTAAATTTAAATAATTGATTGGATGATTGCATTGATTGGATATGCTATATTATATATATAGTAGTATATAGCAATATATACATATTGGCATATGTATATATTTGAGTTGTTGATATTCCCGCATTTATATAGCGGATGAGACCCTATGCGCCGCATAATAGCGGTTGATTTATACAAATCCCATATACCGCGATATTCCACTTTGAAGTGGAATTGGTATTGTGCTAACGTCTTTGGATGCAGGGAAACAGGTTGGAGGGATCCAACTGGATTCCTCAAAATTATTTAGATTATTTGATATTCTGTTCTATGAATATTGATATTCTGTGATGATTTTATTTATGATTGAAATATTGGATGATATGGTTGGATTGAATATTTCAATAAAAGGAGTTATCAAAATATATTGAATTGGATTTTGAAAGAAATAAAAGAGTAAAATTTAAGTAAATAATTCAAGTGAATTGGAATAAGGGAATTTCGAAATAACAAGGGAAATATTAACTTTAAACTAAAGTGATATTAAATTTAAAGAATAAAGGATTTATTTTGAATGTAAGGATTAAATTTAATTAAAGGCTAAAGAAGGAATTTTGGAAGTTTAAAATTGGTATTTTCAGTTAAAAAGGGTTTTAACTCAAATAAAGGAATAAATCTAAAAGTTAATGTATTTTGAAATAAATGAAGTAGTAAAGGAAATTTATTTCAAAGTAAAGTAAAGTAAATTGGAAAATCAATTGGAAATTGATTTAGTTATTTAAAATTGGAATTTTAAAAGAAGTGAGATTTTGGAGATATAAATTGGGTTTATAAAGTAAAATAAAATATAGTGGATATTTGAATATAAATTCAAGGTAAGAATTTATAAAAAGATATGGTTTGGTTTAAAAATAAATGTTGATTTATTTTATGGAAATGAGAAGTGTATTTCTTTGGATAGCCAAGTACGTTTTCAAAGTAATTTTTAATATAAGTTAAAAGTTCTAATTGTGTTTTTAAAAGTATGTTTTAGAAAATTGATTATTTCTAAAGGTTAATTTCCAAAGTAAGTATTTTCAAAAATATATTATTGTAGTAATTATATAAAAGTGATTTGCTATTATGTTTTAAAAGGAGAAATTTAGTTTATATTTATAAAGTGGTTTATTTTAAAGTATATATTTTTAATAAAGTATTAAAGTAGTTTAATTTCAATGTTATAAAATATATTTTAAAATAAAGTGTTTTTAAAATTATTTTAAAATCTAAAAGTGTTTTATACTTGGTGTTTCAGAGAAATAAATATTTGGAAATGTATTCCGTAAGCGGAAATTGTTTGAAATTGTTTTCAAAAGGAGTTTGAAAATTTGGAAATATATCTTGGAAAGATATTTGGGCAAATAAATAATGTGGGAAATTATTTATTGTGTGATGATTGTTTGTGGATGTTAATTGATAGTTAAATAACCGACTATCAATATTGGCCAATGCGCTGATCGTTTCGAAGAGACCGGGATCGAGTTTCCGTATACCGGGATTCTAGGTCTGGAGACTCGAATACCACTTCGATCCGGTTTGTACGTTTCGTGTAACGATTTCGGAGTCAAAGATGGAGCAGTGAAGTGCAAGGGCTAGTCGCTACTAATCCTGAGGATATTTCCAAAATGGATGTAGTAGGAATAGTGCTTTCGGTTCCGTTCAAACCCAGGACGGACTGGTATGGACGAATGCTTGCGAAACATCGTCAGCGGACGATGGGCATTCTAAGGGATATGTTCTCTAAAAGGTATCGTTTAGCCTCGAACCTCATCAACCGGGAATGACTGAAAATCAGGGGTTATGCAGCAAGGCTTCGTGGGTAGCTCCCACTGGAGGGTAAGGTCATCCCTGTCTAGATGTCCCTTTTTATTTCGGCTTAGTGGTGCGGTTGCTGATCCCAACCGTGGGGTGATTTTATTCGGGATCATCCAGTAAGGGATGGTTCCGGCCTTGTGTTGCAGAGGAGCGGGCGTACTCCTCGGTACTGTGATCTAGGCCACGTACCGTGATAGGTGGTACCCCAGTGCCTAGTCATTTGTTGGAAATCCATTTTTCCTACGTGCCTTGTACGGTATTTGTTTGTATTACCCACTTTTGTGGCTAGTATGCTGGAATTTAATAATGTAACAATTTCAGCTATTTTAATAAGTATTTGTATATAGACACTATTATAATATCAAAGGAATTTGATAAAAAGTGTTTTAGCTATCGTAAGGTAAAAACCCGACATGTTTATTTGTGGCGTGGTCTTATGAGATGCTTTTGTTTTCAAAAGATTTTTGAAACTTTAATAATCAATTGAGTGTGATTTTCTCACGCTGGTTTTCCAGACTGACTCGGGTATTGTTTTATATGATGCTCGGGTCAGACCGAGTATTATAGGTTACAGGATATGATGATGTGGAGCTCAGGAGACGAGCTGGATGACGATACGTACTTGCTATTATTTTTCCGCTGTGTATTCCGTTGTATGATATTGATGTGATGTACTCTGATGATGTATTTGGATGTATATATATATATACAGATACAGTTTTGATTTGTGTAAAGATCTGTTGATATATATTATATTTTATTCCGCTGCGTATGTGAGATTCTGCTGTTGTTTTCTATTTTTCTTCTTCTACCTCTTCTTCTTAACTAAAATGGTCCGGTTTTTCTTGTATGAAAAACCTGGGTCGTTACACTCGCTAACACTTGAGAAAAGAAAGTGGAAGCGGTCTCTTGCTATTGCACATGAAAGGAAAAATGAATATCAAAACTAACACACTGAATCAGGGACGATTGCAGGATGTTGGTGTTCGTAATCCTAGAGGTGTGTGAAGTGCTAATATTTCCCTAAGTATCCTATAGACAGTGCTTGGTGATTTAAAAGAAGAGATTCCTATATGGAAAATCAAGTTGCCTAGGACTCTCATTGAAGATGCTCTCCATTGGGATATCCTGATAACACAAGGAGCCCAAAATACTCTTCTAGGAGCCAATGGGAAGAGTTGCTTCTATAACTGGCACTAAGCTAGGATCAGGTGCTTGCTATAAAGATTTGATTATCGGCTACTTCATATGACGCAACATAAGTGAGGCATCGCTTTAAGGGGATGTTTCCTTGTATGATTCATTGTCTCCTAGAGTAAAGTCTTCGTCGCCATTCTCCTCGCCTTTGTTGCCTTCTTCTTCTTTCTCTTCTCCTTCTTCACCTTCTCTTCCTTCATCCCTTCTCCTCATTCCTCTCCTCCTTCTACTCCACTGCGCCACCTACATTTTCATCCACCACTCTTTCCTCTCCTTCGTCAACATTCATTATGCTGCCCTGGTTTTCATCATGTCCTTGATTATCAACATTTGGGTTATGAGTAGGGGTAAAGGACCCGATGGTAGCTTGAGACTTTTTACAATAAAGTGGAAGATTAACGACTTATCTCTTGGGATGAAGAAGGCCAAACTAGCAAAGCTTTTCATTTGTAAGTAGATAGGAGGTGGTGTGATGTTAAGCAGTATCTCTCTTCAAAGGTTTCAAGGTGTGGGAGTGCACACTACTAGCATCTCATTCAAGAAGATCTGAGAAGGGAATGGAAATGAAGTTAGATGCTTGGATTAATGAAATCCAAGCACAAAACGGAGATAAAGGAAAAAGACTTACTCCTAGAGAACTAGAGCCAGTTGAAGCCGAAGGGGCATCAATCAAACATATATTTTTTCTTGAAGTAAGAACGTTTGTTGTGAAGCACGAAGATAACTTTAAATCGACACAAGGCTTGATTCTTAATAAGGAGGGAAAATCATCTCTCTTTTTCAAACTCAGAAGATGTGTCGGCTTCGTGAAATCTGGTGGTTTCTACAGTCGCATCATGAATAAAACATATAAAGAGTCGAGAAGGGTGTATCCATTGGGGTGTTCTTAGGTTGGAGCTAGCCTGATTTCTTGTAGAAAGAATTGAAAGAAGTCAGTAGGACGGCTCCACTCAGGCACATGTATTTATTGTAAGTGGTGTATCCCTAAGGAAGATTATGGGCCATTAATTGATTCTTGGCAATAAAATGTCACCCTCCAAGATTTTATAACAAAGGCATATAGTCTAAAGTGATTCAATGGTTAATATCAATGGCGCTTGATCCTGAGGGTCGTTCAGGACTCTTAGTCTAGGTTGTTCATTCAATGGAGGAGGTTGGTTCTAGAAGAGTGCTATTGGAACTATTTGTCCCTGAATTTGGCTATGGTTGATCATGTCGCTCCTATTAGGTAGATGTAGAGGTCTGAGCGGTAGAAGAGCAGGCTTCAGGAGAAGCTGGGGGCCCAAAGCCAACTTTGAAATGAGGCAATTGGTGAGTCATTCTAAACTGAAAGCTTAATATAGAATGTAGTTGGGTATGTTTTACTTTAAATGGTTATTTTAACTTAAGCTCGTGTGACCGACGTGCAGTGTATTGACCAATCGAATTATGAATGTCGATCGAGGCTTTGTGAAGTGTCAATATATATAGTGCGCATTCTATGTATAGAGCATAATGTACAGAATAACTTGTGTAGATAGCTCGTTCGAGCTGGAAAATAAGTTCCATCGCATAATGAAACTGTGTGTTAGATCTTACCCGTTATTGCAGGGTGAGTGATAATGGAGCCACTGTTGAGAGAAATGTGCGGCCTTCTTTGCAGGGATTTAGGATTATGCAGTGACTTGAAATACTAGATAGGAAAACTATTCGGATTCCAGAGTGCATCTAACACAATCGTTCCTCAGAATTGTCCCATCAGAATCCAAACGAAAAATCATGATCGACTAAACCTTAATAGACTAATCCAAGCACTTTGGTGTGTGGGAGCTTAAGACTATTGCGATACTAGGGTTTGTTATGAAAAACCCAAATCCAAGGTGGTGGTTACACAAGGCTAGCATTGAGTATGAATGGAGCTAACAAACTTGTGGAGTTTATCGTGCTAACTTTGAGTCAAGCCTAGGTTCCACCCTAGGACATCCTAGATCTTGCAAGGATCAAGCGAACCAAGCAATGATAGCCTGGTGCTAGAGTCGAAGTAGATGATGGTGGTGAGAGATCTAAAATCGCAGGAGCAAGAGTATTTAGTGATGAAAGGAATGAATACGGGCTTGGGATGAAAAGTGAATAGAAATTTCTAAGTCCCTCAGTGCTTATAATTCTGAATTGAATCGACGATTCAAGTCAGTATTGACATGAATTGGTTGGTGCCGGCATAAATTGGTCGGTGCCGACATGTTTTGGTGGTTATATTAAAAAAAGAGGAAAGAAAGAAGAGAAGGAATTCTCACCTGGCTAAGGTGCTGAACAATCTTCTGAGTGATGTAGGTCTAAACCTTTGCATGGAAAGTGGTATGACTACTATTTTAAGTAATTGAATAGATGCTCTTGGAATAAATATAATGCTTTAGTGTAATTGTTCAACGACTAATGGGTTCACGTATATGGCTATATATTGCTTGTATTGATTCAAAGCACGCTTTGTTTTCAACAGAAACGTACTTTGGGGGCAATTGTTACCTAAAATCTAACCGAGCAGCTTTCAATTTAATCTAGACGTCGAGATGAAGACAAAGTGTTTCATGGATTTGGGGTAAGCTCACAATGACATTGGAGAGGATCTTAAGGAGTTTGAAGTCCAAACTTCAATGGCAAAAGAGATCGGTACCAGCATGAACCATGTTGGTACCGAGTTCTTTGGCTCGTGCAATTGAAATTCACTACAACATGATCCAGTGGTATAACTATAAAGGGTTCATCATAGGACCATATCAAAAGGAGTACATGAATAACTAAAAGGTTATGTGGAAAAGGACAAGTACCAGATGAAGCAAATCATCTCAGTACCGAGTAGTATATCAGGTATGGAGTGTTAAGGACTTGAAGACTTAAAGATGCGAGATGAGTAGGGAAGAACCACTTATTTGCACAAGGCAAATCATCTCGATACCAATATGATTTGTGTCGATGCCGACATGACTTATGATGTAGGAAGACTTCCTCTTCCCTTTATTCTCATGGATCTGGATCTTGACCTGGTCTTTAATGATCTGACGAATCTGGTGGGCGATTTTCCAATAAATATCAAGCCTATAGCAACGATCAAATGACTTTTTCTATCCTTTGTTTTCTTCGTCTTCTATCCTCTATACACCATTGTCACCTTAGAGCTTAATTCTGTTGTTCTAGATGTAAAATCAAATTGCAAAGCTCTTGTACTCATGATAATCAATCCATAATAAGATTAGAATGGACATAGGCCATAGAATTTGTCGACCAACTATAAAAATCTCTGTGTAATTTACTGTTTTTTAGTTGATCCTACTTAGATCTACTTGTTATTATTCTATTTGGGGTGATATGCCAATTTTTGTTTCAAAACTCAAGAGCCAAGCTATTTTCAACTACAATCATATACCATTTTACTTATGTATTTTATTCATTATATATTTTAAATTAATTACATAATTTCTTATATCATAATATAACCAAGTACATAAAAGAAACAAACACCTTTACTACAAACAACATTTATTATAGAGTTAAATATACGTAATAATTTACATTATTGCCCTTACGGCACATCACTAACTCTTTCAATCTCCTAGTTGCATTTGGGATCAGTAATGGAATCTTAGTCCCATTCCACCAATCAAATCGAAATTACTCAAGATAGTCCTTTACTGAATGGATCTACTATATCGTTTTACTATCTCCTTTATCAGCCAACATCTCCCTGTCGTTGATAAATTGCCTTTATCACATGGAACTTTTGGAGTATATACCTAGATCTCTTGTGATCCCTAGGTTCTTTTGTGATTTGTATCATAACATTGTTTTCACAAAACAATGTTGTTGGACTCTGAACTTTAGAAATAACCCCTAGCTCAGTTATAAAGTTGTGCATTTCTGTGTACTACTTTTATTGCAGTGCTAGTCAAGCAATGTACATCAAATTTTGATTGAATCGGTCGCCATCTTGCTTGGAACATTTCCAACCCAAAGATCCTTAACTAAGGCTAAACACGAATTCAGGATTGAAACACTATATTCGATATCACTTATGAAATTTGAGTCCGAAAACTTCCATATATAATTCTCTAGTATTTTATGAATACTTGAGAATACTCTTAACTATAGTTTAATTATATTATATTGGATTTAGTATTCGCTCAATGCATTAAATACATAAGGAAATGCAATATCATAGAATCATAGTATATATGATAATTACTATTGCTGATGCATAAGGAATCATCTCATATGCTCCATATTAAACATTTTAATATGGTGTCTGCGTATATCATTCGGGAAAATCCCAACATCCTTTTATACTAGTCAAAAAGATGTCATTTTCAAATCCTACATCGACGTCAAAACTAAAACTGATTTTAATATGAGTACATCATTAACAACCAGTAGTATGTTGCCTTACTTATTGGTTAGAAATATCTTAGGACCTTTAATATTCTTTCTTACATACACACACTTCCTCTACATTTTTATTGAAAATCAAACAATTTAATTTCTTTATCAAAATATTTGCTCAACTCGCTTGTTGAATGATACTATCGTATCAGTTTTTGGATCTTATTCAACACTTACAAACTCAGTTATCGCTCCCACTAACATTTTGATATTTTGATCATCATATGCACATAGTCTATTCTAAATCATTATTCATAATTTGTTCCAACCAAGATGTACTAAAATTCAAATTCATTTCGGGTGATATTTTGGGAGTAGAATCCGAATTAACTTAAGTACATTGACTGATGAATCTGTTACACTAATTTTAACAATTGAAATTTTAAGCATTATTCTTATCGGTGCTGCTTACTATATTCCAACTACATCGATCTTCCTTTCGAAGACATAGCCGCGATCGATGGATCATATCCCTTCAGGTAAAACTATCAAAACTGTATTTTTATAATTACTTGGAATCTATCCAAGTTTAAGCATCATGCCAAATGTTAGAGTATATACTCTTTATGGCTTATTAGCAACTAACAAAATTACTACTACTAACAATTTCTTTTCTCGACATTGATATGAAACTCATAGTTTCTCTATAATGTGCGAGAATTTGTATTAGAACCTCTAATGAGTTTTGTTTTTTAGACTTAGTTAAATTCTTTTCATTATATATAATCAGTGTAACATCTAACTACTTGGATGCCCAAAACTAACGGCTACGGATGTTGCAGTCATCCGTGGTTATTAATTCTCGGCAACTAAATACGGAGATATTAGATACATTAATACATAGAAACACAAGAATATGGAAAAAATTTAAACAACAAACAAATTCCACATTCCGTTTCAAAATATTCCAAATTAATTACATAATTCCAATTGCAGACCACGTTCAGATATCATATAATTATTATAGAATACGCTAAGAGCGACATATGAAGATGCCCCCTTGGTTGATCAGAGTATATAAATAGGCAAGAAACCAAATTTTCCTTTAAAAAAATACAGCGGAAATAAAAGAACTCTAATAACAAGTTTGCCTCTTGCACGTCCTCGGAAGCTTTATTCGTCTAAAAGAACACCTGGAAACCTTAACTCTCAACCTACTCAAAATCAATTGAGTACCCGAGAGTTTATGAGGAAAACAAAAACTTCGAGTCAGACATGAAGCCTGGTATGAATAATAATTTACCATCTCAAACCATTTAGATATCTAGTGAGACCACGCCGCTTAGCGGAACGGGTTTTCCCCTCACTAGTATCCTAAAACATTTATAAAACCATATACTGTGCTCCTGCATCCACAATGTTTAAAACATAGTATTTCAAAAACATTATGATGATATGCAAAACAAGTAAATCAAATTTGGATTACCCATCCCCATTCATTCTGACCATCTGTCTCCATTATAGTTTTCTAGGATTACTGTTTACATGTTAATTGTTTATGGACTATCAATCCAATATCATAGTTTTCATGGGATTACTAAGAACCTATTGGTAACTCCAATATCATATCTCTTATCATAGTTTTCATAGGCTAACTAGGAACCTATTGACTAACTGTCAATATCTTAATCTGGATATAGTTTTCATGGGCTAACTACAAACCTACTGGCCCCTGCCAGTATCAAATCATAGTTTTCATGGGCTGACTATGAACCTATTGGCCCCTGCCAATACCATTTGTTATACACAGTTTTCATGGGCTTACTGCGAACCTATTGGCCCCTGCCAATATCTTTAATTAAGATTTTAACATTTCTTAAGTTATATTCACTACTGGGTCAACCTAACAAGTTATTTTTCCCTTCCCCAAAGTACAGTTATGGGTTAATTACAATGTGAATAAGTATATGAAGAAGTAATACTTCTAAAATCTTTACTTATGCCATGGTATTCCCTTTTTAAAAGTGAGAGTGGGTTATTTGTTTTGAAACTTCAAAACATCACCTTTGAAACTTCTGGATAAACTCCTTCGAAAGCATAAACTTCTTTTCAAGACATAATAAACATACCTTTCAAAGTCCTTGTTAAATATTCACTTTCGGAACCAATGGTACCTTTCGATGGTATCAAAATATTCTTTAAAAAATAGCTTTGAAACAGATAAAGTACCCTTTCGAAAGCATTAGGTTTACTCTTTAAAAACATTCTTTGGGTCAAAATGATTATATACGAAAGTACCTCTTTCGAAACCAATTATAAAAAATTTTGCGGAAAAAGTTGATGGTGTCAGAACCATCTAGTCGAAAGCAACCAACTTTTAAATTAAAACATCAAAGCATAGAGTCGAAACCCCCTTTCGACTCCATTGCCTTCGAAACCCCCAACCGTTCGAAAGCATTCAGGAAAAAGGTTTGGTTTAAGTTAAAACAAAGAGACCCTTCGATAGCATAGATGGCTTCAATACAGTCGAAAAGAAAAATTTGCGGCTGGGTTTTGACTAGGTCGAAACCAATCCTTTCAAAAGCTCTTATTTAAAGAGAGAAGTACCCCTTCGAAAGCTATTTATAAAGTCCCTTTCGAAAGCATGACTTTCGACTATGTCGAAAGCTTTCAGTAATACAAGACAGGAATTTAACTTTAGAAAACCAACTAATGTTTCGACTCTATAGGGTATCGACTCAGTCGAAAGCCCTTCAAAAACTAGGCAGGAGCTTATCTTTTTAAAAGTGAACCTTTGTTTCGACCCTGACAAAAGCATTGCTTTCGACACCCTATCTACTGCTACTTACCAATTCACTTCGTACCAATACCCTTGATGTCATGTGCATTGGTTTCGACTATGAGGGTTTCGACTGGGATGGTTTCGACTGAGATGCAGCGGAGGTAAAGGAGTCGAAGGGTACTTCCGAAAAAGGCGGAATTTCCTTTTTCTGAAAACGCTGATTTATAGCTAAATATGGCCATTACTTTATAACTAACCTACCAGTTGTAACTTATTGATTGGCTACTTTAAAACTTTTCAAATGCTTTACCATTAAACCGCCGCATTTATCAAATATAAATCTAAATGAATTTAAACTGTTAAGCCTTTCCATTTACAAAATCCAGTATTTGCAGATAAGTCCTCCTCTTGAAATAATTTATTTCCCTTAGTAAATCAATTGGGAAAAATCCCCGAAAATCACAAAAATTCAATTTTATCATGCAATCAAACATATTAAAATTTCAAACCCAATTTCTTCCTGAAATACTTGAAATAAATTTTAAACCCAATTATATCATATTTTCCTTTAGAAATTCATAACAAATTTTCTATAGCTTGGAAAATTCTAAAAATCAAAACCCCTCTCCAAAATCATATATTATTTAACATAAAAATTTTCCATGGCATTCTAAAATTATAAACTCTCGGTTTTACCCTAAAAACGTGCTAATTCATATACAATTGAATTACAATAAATCAACCATAGTATAACTCAAGCATATCACCAACCATAGCATCATAAAAATGAATTTAATCATAAATCCGAAAACATACATATCCATAGAATAAAATAGAGATGGTATGAAATTATAATTCACCTTAGGTATGATAAGGGATTTGAGATTTGTTGTTGATTAATCCTTCCTAGCTTTGATCCTTAGCTTTAGATTGAATTTTCCTCCTTTCCTCTCTGTTAATGGTCAGCTATATTTTAGTTTTTTTTCTTTTTTGATTTGCGTTTGTGAAGGTGGGAAATGAAACGTGAATGGGCAAGGGGAAGAAGTGTATAGCCGTGTATGATAAGGAGGCTATTTTACTAATATGCCCATGTGTAATTTAGTTAGTTTGATAACCCAATTAAAGCCCATTTACTTTATTAATAAGCATGGCCCTATATATGGTTTATTCAAATCTCAATCCCTTTATCATCATTATTCCATTTAATTTATCGATTTAAATTTCCTGAATAATTTTATCCAAAAATTAGGGATGTTACAGGCTCCCCTCCTTAAAGAATTTCGTCCTCAAAATTCAGTAAGGACTAAATACTAAACATATCAATCATCTGTAACAACTCCTAACAACCATACTAGTCTAACTGACTAGCAACTATCTATATAAATCTAATATAGACATACCCTCAAAGCAGATCAAGATAAGTATCTCTTATCATGTCCTCTGTCTCCAAAGTACAGTCCTTCTCGTTGTTGCTCCACTGAACTTTCACCAACCTAATTGTCTTATTCCTTAATCTTTTCTCATCTCTAGCTACAACTCAAAATGGTTGTCTAACGAAATTCAAATTAGGCTTTACTACTAAGTCTTCCAACTCTGATGGAGGAATAGTAGTCTCTGGATCATGCATATACTTGCGAAGATGAGACACATGAAATACATCATAGACACCTGCCAAACTGCTCGTCAACTCTATTCTGTATTTGAGCTTTCCAATCCTCTCTATAATCTGGAATGGACCTACATATCTTGGGGCCAACTTCCCCGACTTTCCAAATCGTATCTCACCCTTCATTAGTGATACCTTAATGAAAACCTTATCTCCAATTGAGAATTCTAAGTCAGTATGCCTCTTATCTGCGTAACTCTTTTGCCTTGACTAAGCTTCCTTTATCCTTTCTTGGATTAGCTTAATCTTTTCTGACGCCTCTCTAACCAAATCTAGACTTAAGACTAATCTGTCTCCAGCCTCTAACCAACATGCTGGTGATTTGCAAGGTCTTCCATACAAAGCTTCAAAAGACAGCATTCCTATACTAGTCTGATAACTATTATTATAGGAAAAATCAACCAAATCTAGTTGATCCTCCCAAGATCCACCAAAGTCCAATACACAAGCTCTCAGTAGATCCTCAAGTACTTTGTTGACTCTCTCTGTCTGCCAAAATCTGTCTGAGGGTGATACGCAGTACTCACATTAAGCTTGGTACCCATCACTTCATGTAGACTCTTCCAGAATTCACTAGTGAACAAAGCATCTCTGTCACTGACTATACCACTAGGAACTCCATGCAGTCAACTATGTTCTTCAGGAACAACTTAGCTAAAATAGGTGCCGTTCTGGTTGACTTAACTGGAATGAAATGGGCACTCTTGGTCAATCTGTCCACTATAACCCATATACTTTCATTACCTCTATTTGACCTTGGTAACCCGTCTATGAAATCCATAGATATCGAATCCCATTTCCAAACTGGAATCTCTAAGGCTGAAGCAACCCACTCGGTTTATGATGTTCAGCTTTCACTTGTTGATAGTTTGCACACTGCCTAACCCACAAACCAACATCCATCTTCATGCCTTCCCAATAGAAGCTCCTCTTCATATCCTGATACATCTTGGTCCCTTCAGGATGAATCGTAAACTTGGACCAATGACATTCTCCAAGAACTTCTTTCCTCAAGTCCTCTACATTCGGAACACACAATCGTTCCTTCTTTCTCAACCATCCTCTCTGGTCCAGGCTAAAATCCTTTAGATCGTTGATCTCAGTTCCAACCTCAAGCCTTCTAATTCTCTCAGCCAACACTGGATCCTCCTTCTACTTAGAAGCAATTTTCTCAATCAATACTGGTCGAACTTCTAAACAAGACAACTTGGCGGAACTCTGACTAAAACCAACCGTCGATCTTAACTACACATTGCAACTGACTAAAGCTTCTAAATCCTTTCACTCCGCCAACATAGCTAACACCATATTTTGATGTTTTCTACTAAGAGCATCAGCCACTTTATTACCTTTCTCCGGTGTATACTCTATACCAAAATCATAAGCAACCAAAAACTCCATCCATCTCTACTGCCTCATATTCAACTTCTTCTGAGAGAATAAATAGCGTAAAGACTTATGATCGGTATAAAGCTCAAACCTCTCCCCTAGGAGATAATGTCTCCAAATCTTCAATGCGAAGATCACAACTGCTAACTCCAAATCGTGAATAAGATATCTAACTTCATGCGGTCTAAACTGCCTAGATGCGTAGGCAATAACTTTACCATTCTGCATCAACACTGCTCCTAATCCAGTTCCACATGCATCAGTATACACTACCAACCCTTGGTTTTCGTCTGGAACTACTAACACGGGTGCATTGGTCAACAAATGCTTTAACTTAAGGAATGCTTCCTCACATTTGTCGGACAAAACAAATTTCACTTCCTTCCTGGTTAGCTTAGTTAAGGGTGCTGCTATCTGCAAGAAATCCTTAATGAATCTCCGGTAGTAGCCAGCTAGTCCAAGAAAACTCCTGATCTCAGTCACCATCTCTGGTCTCTTCCAATTATTCACGGCTTTGATCTTATATAGATCGATTGACAATTCTTTCTTTGAAACCATGTGACCAAGAAATTTTACCTCTTTCTTCCAGAAATGACACTTGGTAAACTTCGCCTTTAGCTGATTCTGCCTCAACGTCTCGAGTACCACTCTAAGATGAACTTCATGCTCTCTCTTATCCTTAGAGTAGACTAGAATGTCATCTATAAACACCAGCACAAACCTACCCAAATACTCTTGGAAAACTCGGTTCATCAAATCCACAAAGAAAGTAGAAGCATTTATTAATCCAAATGGCATTACCAACCACTCACATGAACCATACCTAGTTCGAAATGCTGTCAAAGTAATACTGTCCTCCGCCACTCTTAGTTGATGGAAACCTGTCGTCAAGTCCAACTGGGAAAACACTCTGGCTCCACTCAACTGAACAAACGGATCATCTATTCTTGGCAAATGATACTTATTTTTAATTGTCATTTCGTTTAACTTACGATAGTCGATACACATCCTTAATGACCCATCTGGTTTCTTCACAAACACCGCAGCCGCTCCTCAAGGTGAACTGCTTGGTCTAATAAAACTCCTTCCTTCTAGATCCACTAGCTGCACCTTTAATTCTTTCATGTCAATCGGTGTCATCCTGCTAGGTGGTCTACTTATAGGTTCAGCTCCTGGCATAAGATTTATTCTAAACTCAACAGCTCTTTTTGAGGGTAGTCCGGTGATTGGCTCAAAGACATCTACAAATTCTCTTGCTACCCAAACCTGACTTAACTCATTTCCTACCTCCAATGGGCAAGGGTAAGAAGTGTATAGCCGTGTATGATAAGGATGCTATTTTACTAATATGCCCACCTGTAATTTAATTAGTTTAATAGCCCAACTAAAGCCCATTTACTTTATTAATAAGCACAACCCTATAATGGTTTATTCAAATCTCAATCCCCTTATCATCATTATTCCATTTAATTTATCTAATTAAATTTCCTGAATAATGTTATCCAAAAATTAGGGATGTTACAATCAGTTTCCATGTTAGAGCGTTTTGGTCTGATCCACTACTTGGATAAAACTGATTCAATTTTGAGTTTACAAAACTTATATTCATAACATAAACTAGTTAACCATTGTTGGTCGGTACCAAACCCCTTTAGGTGGTCTACGCGAGATCCATCATAATCTAATTATAGGTGAAGCCTCTTGACTCATACAAACTGTCAACTCTTTGACCTAGGACATGCCGGGGTTTCATGTTAATTCATATCTTATATGGTTTCCTAAACATCGTTGTATGTGAAATTAAATTTAACATATGTACTTACTCTTAAGTACATATCCATGTAGAAAAAAGTTAATTTGACATCATTCATCATCAATTGTGCTTTGTCCAACAAAGTCTGATTACTCCTTATCGGTATGTCATTTTATATTATAGGGAGGAGTGACATTGAGATTGAATTTTATTTATTTTAGTACTTCTAGAACTCTTTCCAATATACTCACCTATTCGATCAGATCGAATAGTTTTATTTCTGTTGCATTTTATGCTTTCTACTTTCATTTTAAATTCTATGAACTTATCAAGATATACTACTTGTATATTAAATAAACATGTTCATGTCTGTGATAATTCATCGGGAAGTTTATCAAAGTAAGTGGACCAATTTTGGCATCAATAGACCTTAAACTACATGCATCTATATGTATCAATCTAAAGAGTTAATTAACTTTTCTATCACTCTCACTGAGTGGGTGTTTTGGCCTTAATCTTTTGGGGTACAATTTACGAGTACCATATGATTAATAATCATATAATTAAAGAGTTATTTCTCAAAAATATGGTTTAGTCCATAATTCCAAAAGAGTTGTAGAAAATATTAGATACCTCCATATTTTCCATACCTAATGCATCACCATTGTTGTTGAAACAAATACCTTTATTATAATAGATTTATTTTAGAATGAATATTCATGGTATTCATATTAAAATAAAACTGTATCTATTTTCAGTCAATACTGAAAACTATTATAATTTCATAAATAATATATGGTATATATACAAAAGCAATCTTATATAACTTGATGCAGCCATTAATAAGTGTCATATGGCATGCTCCCACTATTTCCACCATTACTAGAACGGTGCATGAAATGCGAAGATCCATTCCACCACTTATTATGTGTCATTTATTTTATCCATTGTAATTAGTTTATAGTCGAGAGTTTAAAACTAAAAAATCTTAAAATCAGAGAAATAATTCTTATACAAAACCATTTTCTATAGTATAGTTACATTTGGAATATAAATAACATTTGTCATTTCATATTAACTATCTACAACGTATTTAAAAAAAACTCCATTGTCTCTTCCTGGAGCAAAAGTAACCATTTACTCCCTTCATTCAAACTATACCTATTTTACATCCACTATCAAACATTTGCTTTCCTTTCTAAGTGGTTGAACCATTCAAAGAAAAACTTTATTATGAGATTGCACCAAACAAAAGCATATTCAAACGTCCTTAACATTTAAAGAATATTAAATATGTTACACTTAAGTAAACAGATCAAAATCGACATTTCAATGATCAAAATCCTAGGTCGATCTTTAGGGCCATGGTCTTTCATTTTTTTCAACAGAAGAAGAATTTTATTTTATGCAATTATTCAATGTATCTTGCATTATGGTTTATTTGCTTAATTTGAATAAATCAAGTTCATCATGAATTCATACATTACGAATGCGACAATTCACCATACAACTTTTCTCTGCGATCTAATATAGATCAAAAATCTATAATACTTAGACTTCAAAACTCATTGAAGATAGTGCAAGTCTTAGACAAATAAACATTTAAGTGACCAAGGTATGAATGTATTTTGTACTTATATCGTTTGGCTCTTACATGGGTCTTAAAGTGACAACATGCCAAATAATTTACTGGTAAGCATAGCTTATATTTCTTTATCAATCCTTATTCAATTGTTTACTACATTTCAATCAATAAACAATTTTATCAATCAGATTAGTTGCACAAATTTATTATAGTAGATAATTTAATTTGTATAACATGTGTTGTACTGATCCATATTTTACATATCATAGGATCATGAAATATTATTTTTAAATTTATATGAGGTTGTATGACTCTATAATCTTGGAAAATGCCTATGATTGACATTTTCTATTTTTAGAATTTTTCCGGACGATTTTACCGTTGAAAATTTATACTGGCTATAACTTTTGATAGAAACAGAATTAATGCCTGAGATCACTTCCGTTGAAAATACATGATGGTTTCACTTTCTGTAGAGTGACCATAATAGTGATTTGGACTTTCTGGTTAGGAGATATGGCTGTTTAAAGTTTGATAGTTTCTGGAACAACTTAGTGGGTAATTAGTTAGTTTGGGGGAAAGTCCACTAACCCATTTTGGATTTAGAGACTATTTTAGGCTGAATCATCATCCCCAAATAACTTTTACCTCTTCCCAAATAGATCCAAACTCCCAACCTGTTCTCCAGCGAAAACCGTCTCTTTTCTCCTCCAAATCTAGCCTAAATCATAACATAGGGGTAGATTAGCAAGGGGATTCATTAGAGATCTTCACATCTACATTTTATGGAATGGAAAACTTCATCTTTGCCATTCATTTTCGGATCTACCTTGATTTACATGCAAAACTTGGATTTTGGAGCTTTTGGCGAGTGATTTCTCATCTCTCATCTTACTATATATGTATTTATGGGTTTTAGCATGTTTGAAACCCATTTTTTAAGTCAAAATCATGTTTTGGGACATTTTTAAAGTGAATTCTGAAGTAAAAATGAATTTAAAATTTTCTAATCATATTAATTTGATGCATGATTGATGTGTGTTAGGCTATGTTATAGACATATTATAGGATGATTTACCATGAATTATTATACATTTGCGTGTTTGAATATTGTTTGGTGCATGTATGGTGTTTTCTTGTATGCTTGATAACACTCATCGGAGCGACTTAGAGTTAGAAACCATGAAATTGGGCTTTGATGGATTGATTCAAGGTTTTTGAGAGTTGTATCCCTGCATACGTAATGCACAAGGGTCGAAGAACATGGCTTAGCCATGAAGTCGACGTGAAAATGGGAGCTGAAGTCACTACGGGAGTTTGGCTCGTTGGTAAGCTGAGTCGATGATTAGGTGGTTTGGCTTAAACTTCGGGCTTGAGAGGTGATTGGCTCGGGTGTTATGGTTCAACAATGGTGGAAGACCAGATAGTAGTTTTTATCCAGTGAGCATCTTGGTTCGGTTGAAGGAGGGACTGGACTAGATATCCTATTCGGTGATGCCTTGGTTCGGCATTGAAGGGACCAGACAACATTTGATGTCTGGTAGTAGGATAAAGGACCGAACATCAATCGATGTTCGGTGGTGCCTTGGGAGATCGGATAGACTTTTCTATCCGGTAGAGCCATACCCAAGTTCCAAACAAGGAAGATACTTGGGGTTGCATCATGGCGTGTCGTGGTGGCATCGGGGCAAGACTTGGACCACTTGGTTGTCTTTGAGAGTAGGCTTGGAGTAAGGCGGATTACTCCGAGAGGACTCGAGATGACCTTAGATTTCATGTGGCAATTAGTGAAGCGATGGCATCACACTTCGATATGACGCCAACGACGATGATAATGACTTTGGGACCATAGTGCAATGGCTCTATGACTTAGGATGGATGTCTAGAGGTGTTCTGAAGATTACAACTCAACGATGGGAGTCGTGACGGTTATCCACAAGGGCAAGGTCAACGATGGGGGCTTGCAAGTGGTATTTGCGACTGTCTCCTATTATGGAGATAGCCGTGATGGAATAACAATTGAGTTCCATTATGGAGATGCGTGCAAAGGGGTCGTAGATAACTCAAAGACATCTAGTGTGCTTGTAATGAAGGGGTATGTGGGGACGCCAACCTGGATTTGAGATTTTGTCCGGACCTTGTGATAGTAGATTACCTTAGGCTTTGCGATTGTGAGCTTGGTTCCTGACCTTTTGAAGTGGCATGGATTCGAGCACCAATGAAGCCGGGATTACGATTGGGCCCCTGATTTGCGATTGTGCCATATGAGTTATCATGTATCCAACGCACATGAGTGATGGTGAGGATTGTTTGATGGATGCTATGTTTACCATGATTGTTTATCACTTTAGGGTGTCACACAACGTAGGTATTTTCGACCGTATACGTAGACATTGGACATTGTACTTTGATTATAGTACACTTATATGGCTATGATAGTAGATTAGCGTATATCAAACGTTATGTACTAACTCTTTGGATGCCGGGACAGGTCAGGTATGGTTCTTCATACCATATGTCCATAATTACTATACATAATTTTTATAATGTTTTTGAGATGGTGTATCGCTCATACCAGATTGTTGTCTGACCCAAAGTTTTATGCTTTGCTTCTTATTATTACGGGTACTCTTAAATAAGTAGATTAGGGATAACAAGTCTGGATAGCGCATGGAGCTATATGGAGTACAAGTAGGACGCCGCGCTTTCATATATCTATAATTGGAGCTTACTATCACTTATATTCCGCTGTGCAATACTGTGGAGCTATGTGAGTACTTGTATTTTGAGAGACAGTTATAGAGTTTATTTTAGAGATTTGGATGTATAAACTCTTATTTCAGTTTTGCACTCTGATCTTTTATTTATGGTTCATTTGATTATATCACTATCTCGCCTATTTTACATCTATGTTATTATGTTATATTATATTTTATCTATGCACTATGAGATGTTCATCTACCATTATGCATCAGCCGAGTACCTCCATAGCGCATACATATAGATATATTGGGTACCGAAGGTGAAGAACGATCGTCGCATTTGGTATTAGAGCTTAGGTTACGTAGACGACCTAAGTTAATACTCAGTACCATTAGGGATAAGGAAGGAGCTATCACCTTAGAAATAGATCCAGCAATATATGAGAGAGCATAATTGTTATATTTTGGTTTTTAAAACTATATAGTAGTACATATATATTATATAAGTTGCATTGCATTCACGAACACCACATATTCCTCCTAGAGAGACTGATCATCCTTATTGCAACTTATAAGAATGAGTCGACTAATGAGGAATTCTACTAGGAACTCCTTCTTAAGAGTGGAGGAGGGGGTGGGATCAGGGGCCGCTAACCCCAACTTACAGAACATGTTCGCTGAGATGTTGAGAAACATGGTTCAAAATGCCTAAGTTGCTTCTACTGCGGCTATTGATGGTGGTGCTCCAATGCAAGCCACAAGGCCTCACTATATCAAACTGAACAAGGATTACTCTACTTTGTAAGGCAAACCATTTCTTGGAACAAAATCAACTGTCAAAGTGCAGGATTGGCTAGACACCTGCTAATGCATCTTTGAGGATATGGAGTTAGAGGATGCGATGAAGTGGAAGCTGGCTTCTAGATAGCTTCAGGGAAGAGCTATGGGGTGATGGAACACCATCAAGATTACTTCTCTTGAGGACTAGATTACTTGGGAGCAGTTAAAGGTGAGGTCTCGAGAGAACTATATACTAGCTGCTCAGAAGTCGGTGCTTTTATGAAGGTTTACTGACTTAAACAAGGGGATAAGTCTGTGTCAGAGAACATAGCTGAATTCGACATGTTTTTCGTAGTACGATCTATCTTTAATTGATACTCCGCTAAATAATAATGAGAAATTTATCAAGGGCTTGGATGATTATCTTAGAGTGAAGCTAGTAGGACATATCCATGAGATCTTTCAAAGGCTAGTGGAGAAGACTCTTCGACATCAGAGTCTGTATCCTAGGCCTAAGTCGGTTGTTGCTTCCAAGGATGAGCTAAAGCCGCAAGCTAGCGGGGAGGCAAGAGAAAGTGGGACAACAACAAGAAGAAGAAACAGTTTCAGAAGAGTGATCAAAAGAAGCTCAAGTGGGAGCCTACTTGCTATAATTATGGAGAGAAGGGCCATCTTGTCAAAGACTACAAGGCAAAGGGTAAGAAGTGCTACAGCTGCAACATGCCGGGGCATATCAAGAAGGATTGTCTAGAACCGCCAAGAAATAAGCAAGTTGTGTTTGCTTATGCTTTGAACGTTGTTCCAACTTCATCGACTACTCCATCGATGGAGGAGAAGGGGAAGGGCATCATTTTACAAGGTATGCTCTCTATTTCTGATATGCTTGTACATGTTTTATTCGATACCTACGCTTCGCATTCCTTCATATATAATGATTTGGTAGATAGACTGGGATTGAAATTCGAGATTGTTGACCGACCTTTGATTGTCACAAACCCTATTAGAGGATCGACTAGCCTTTGCATGGTTTGTTCAGACTTAGCCTTATCGAGTCACGGATGTTTGTTTGCCTGTGATTGCTTTGTTTTGGGTTTTGTAGGGTTCGGTATTATTCTGGGATGGACTGGCTGTAGAAGTACGGAGTAATAGTGGATTGTGAGAGGCTGTTAGTGATTATAGGGATGGATGATGGGCATAGGTTGGATATAGGATGCCTACTTGACGATGAGGTGATGGTTAGCTTTATGCACTCACTCGAGATCCCACACAATGAGTTGTCATATGTGCCTATATCGAGGGAGTATCCATACATATTCGAGAAAGTGACTAGGTTACCACCACACAGTGAGAAAGAGGTTCGTATATATTTGGTGAAGGATGTCAGACCGATAGTTATGCCTTTGAGGTGTATGACACCTAGAGAGCAGAAGGAGTTGGAGGTGTAGGTGAATGACCTGTTGAGACAAGGGTTCATTTGTAGGACATATCTAAGGGGGCACACCTATAGTATTCACCACCAAGATAGATGGCTCTCTGAGGTTGTATGTAGATTACCGTGAGGTGAATAAGGTGACGAAGAAGAACAAATTTCCACTCCCATGTATTGATGACTTGTTCGATCAACTCTATGTTGCTAGGGTGTTCTCTCACTTGGATCTTGCGATGGGGTTTCATCAACTGAGAGTGGCGAAGGAGAGTGTGTCGATTACAACATTTCGTACGCCGTTTGGATTCCATGAGTAGTTGGTTATGTTGTTTGGGCTAGCTAATGCGTCGGTATACTTTGTTGACCTTATGAATCGTGTATTCAAGGATCAGCTAAGTAAGTTTGTACTTGTGTTCATGGATGATATCCTTGTTTATTCAAGGATGGAGGAAGAACACAAGGAGCACTTGAGGATTGTGCTCGAGGTGTTGAGGAAGCACCAATTAAAGGAAAAATTTTCGAACTGTCACTTCAGGAGGAGGGAAGTGCAATTTTGGGTCCTGTTGTTTCTGAGCTGGGTATTGTGGTAAATCCCGTGAAGGTGGCAGAGGTACAAGACAAGGATCGACCCAAGACTGCTATAGATATGAGAAATTTTCTTGGACTGGTAGGATAATATTGACGTTTTATCCAGGACTTCTCTAAGGTAGTAGCATCGTTAACCAACTTGACGAAGAAAAATCAGACTTTTATTGGGAATGCGAGATGCAAGTACTCATTTATGAGTTTGAAAGAGAGGTTGATGACGCACAAGTATTAGTCATTTCAAGCAAGAATGAGGAGCTGACAGTATACACAGACACATGTGGTACTGGATTAGGTGTGGTGTTGTTGCAGATGGGAAAGGTTGTCGCCTATCCTAGTTGACAACCAAAACCACACGAGAGGAAGTATCCAACTCATGATTTTGACTTGGCGGCAATAGTATTCGCTTTGAAGATATGGAGGCATTATATGCTTAGGGAGAGGTTCGAGTTGTAAACAGACTCTTATGACTTTGACATTTCCTGTACACTGATAAGGGAAATGCAGTCGCTGATGCTTTAAGAAGGAGACATGCTAGTTTGGAAGCGATGTTCCTAGAGTGGAAGCAGTTGGAGTTTATTATTGGCTATGGTTTTAGACCTTGATGTGAGCTAGAGCCGAAAGTGTTGACTGGCCTGACGATTAGACCTATTTTGATTGAGTAGATTGGTACTAGTAAGGGGCAAAATGCTAGACTAGCAGAGATCATGGCGAAGATAGAGGAAGGATGAGAGTCTAAGGGGATAAGCAATACTGGATCGACCACGATGGTTTGGCTCCATAAGGATGGGATATTGTTTGTTCCTGATGTCGATGGTTTGAGGGATGAGGTACTACGAGAGTGCCATCATTCGAACTTGACTATAACTTCTAATGGTAATACAATGTACCACGACATTAGGTAGACATTTTATTGGGAAGGGAAGAAGAAGGACGTTAGAGCATTCATCTCGAAGTGCATGAACTGTCAATTGGTAAAGGAAGAGCAAAAGAGGCCAAGTGGTTTGCTACAACCGCTCGAGGTTCCGGAGTGGAAATGAGAGCAAGTTTCGATGTATTTCATCAATGAATTATCGAGGACCAGAGGAGGGTATGATAGCATTTGGCTCTTAGTCAATGGATTGATGAAGAGTTCTCAATTCAGACTCGTCAAGTATAGTAGGACAACATCTAAATTGGCCAAGTTGTATGTTAAGTGGGTTGTGTGATTCCATTGTGTGCCAAAGTGCATTGTGAGCGATCGAGATCCTTAGTTCACTAACGGGTTTTAAAAGAGCTTACAAGAGGTGTTGGGGATAGAGTTGCATCTTAGTACACTTATCACCCACAAACTGATGAGAAGACCAAGAGGGTGAATCATATCTTGGATGATCTTTTGCGAGCTTGCATTCTCGATTTTGGTGGCTTATGGGACGATCATTTGCGCTTAGTCTAGTTTGCATACACCAACAGCTATCAGTCCAGCATTGGTATGGTACCATTTGAGGCATTATGTGGTCAACCGTGCAACGCTCCTTCATGTTAGTGGGAAGTGGATGAGAAACTCATACTTGGGCCAGATATAATTAGAGAGACTTCAGTGAAGATCGAGGTCATTTACCAATGAATGAAAGCTGCTCAGGAAAGGAAGAAGAGCTACGCTGATAGGAGAAGACATGATTTAGAGTTCTCCATTGGCAATATGGCTTTTGTCAAGAACTCTTTGTTAAATAATGTTGTTTGATTCGATATGAAGGGGAAATTGGGACCGAGATTCGTTAGTCCTTTTCCAATACTTGAGAGGTTCAGGAATCTAGCATATAGAGTATACTTACCTCAGACGGTGGCGGGCGTACATAACATGTTCCATGTATTTCACTTGCGGAAGCTTGTGCATGACTCAGGCATAATAGTTCAACGGATCAACTTTATGATATCGATATTGAACTAGAAGCTTCGAGACCTCGTAGGGCTATTCGTACTGTCGGACGTGATATGAAGTAGCTTAGAAGGAATACGATTGATTTGAACCAAAACCCTATCTTTTCTTCCTCAAATCAAGTCTAAATCATAGATTAGGGGTAGATTAACAAGGGGATTCATTAGATATTCACGTCTACATTTTAGAGAAGTGAAAACTTCATCATTGCTGTCCATTTTCGACTACCTCAATTTGCATGCAAAACTTGAATTTTGGAGGTTTTAGTGAGTGATTTATCATCTCTCACCTTACTATATATAGGTTTTTGTATATTTTAAACCCATTTTTAAAGTCAAAATCATGTTTCGGGACTGTTTTAAAGTGAAACCTAAAATAAAAACGAATTTAAGATGTTTTAAAGTGTTCTAATCGTGTTAATTTGATGTATGATTGCTTTAATGTGGTTTAAGCTATGTTAGAGACATACTATCGGGATGATTTGTCATGAAATGTTGTACATTTGCATGTTTGAATGTTGTTTGGTGCATGTATAGTGTTTGCTTATATGCTTGTATGGTTGAAAACGCTCATCGGAGCGGCTTAGAGTTAGGAACCATGAAACTGGGCTTCGATGGATTGACTTGAGGTTGTTGAGAGTTATATCGCTGCATAAGGAAAGCATAAGGGTCGAAGAACTGGGCTTAGTCGTGAAGTCGACGCGAAAATGGAAGCTGGAGTCACTACAGGAGTTTAGTTTGGTGGTAGGCTTGCTGGTGATTAGGTTGAACAACTTGAACTTCGGGCTTAGGAGAAGATTTGCTTGGTGATGTGGTTCGGTGGTGGTGGAAGACCGGACTGGAGTTTCTGTTCAGCAGGCATCTTGGTTTGGTAGAAGGAGGGAACATATAAAATTTCCTATTCGGTGATGCCTTGGTTCAACATTGAAGGGATCAGACAGCATTTGCTATCCGGTAGTAGGATGAAGGACCGAACAATAATTGTTGTTTGGTGATGCCTTGGAATACCAGACAGACTTTCTATCTGGTGGAGCCATACCTAAGTACCAAACAAGTAAGTCACTTGGGGTTGCATCGTGGCATGTTGGGGTGGCTTCGAGGCAGGACTTGGGCCACTTGGTAGTCTTTGGGAGTAGGCTTGAACTAAGGGCAGATGACTCCAGGATGACTCGAGATGATCTTAGATTTCATGACTTCGGGACCGTAGTGCGATGGCTCTACGACTTAGGATGGATGTTTAGAGGTGTCTAGAGGTGTTCCAAAGATGATGACTTAACGACAGGAGTTGTGGTGGCGATCCACAAGGGCAAGTTCAATGATGGGGGCTTGCGAGTGGGATTTGCTATTGTGTCCTACTGTGAGATAGCCATGATGGAATAACGATTGAGTTCCATTATGGAGACACGTGCAAAGGGATAGTAGATAACTCGGAGGCTTCTAATGTGGTCCTAAAGAAGGGTATGTGGGAACGCCCACCTGGATTTGTGATTGTGTCCGGATCTTGCAATAGTATATTACCCTGGGCTTTGAGATTGTAGGCCTGGTTCCTAGCCTTTCGAAGTGGAACAGATTTAAGCAATAAAGAAGCCGAGATTACGATTGGGTTCCTAGTTTGTGGTTGTTCCATACAATTTATCATGTATCTAACGCACATGAGTAATGGTGAGGATTGTTTAATGGATGCTATGTTTGCCATGGTTGTTTCTCACTCTAAGGTGTCACATGACATAGGTATTTTCGACTATATACCTAGACACTAGACACTATACTTCGATTGTAGTACACTTATATAGCAATGATCGTAGATTAGCATATATTGACTGTTATGTGCTAACTCTTTGGATGCAGGGATAGGTCAGGTATGGCTCTTCATACCCTATGTCCATATCTACTATATACGATTTTTATAGTATTTTTGAGATGATGTATAACTCATACCAGACTGTTGTCTGATCTGAGATTTTATGCTTTGCTTCTTATTATCTCAGGTACTCTTAAATTAGTAGATTAGGGATAACAGGTAAGGATTGCACATGGAGCTGTATGGAGTACGAGCAGGAGGTTGCGCTTTCATATATCTATACATGAAGCTAACTATAGCTCATATTCCTCTATGCAGTACTATGGACCTATGTCGATACTTGTATTTTGAAAGATAGTTATAGAGTTTATTTTGAAGATTTGGATGTATGAACTCTTATTTCAGTTTTTGTATAGTCCGTGAACCGATGCACTTTGATGTTTTATTTATGGTTCACTTGATTATATCACTGCCGCGTCTGTTTTATATCTATGTTATTATATTATATTTTGTCTATATGCTATGAGATGTTGTTTGGGATTTTTCTCCACTTTATATTCTTGGCTTTGTCCTGCATCAGCCGGGTACCTCCACAACGCACACATATTGGTATATTAAGTAGCAGAGGTGTAGGGCGGACGTCACATGCATTCTTTCAATATCTAAAAGGTTAGATGTATTCATTTCATTTTTATAATAAGGCTCCCATTAGATTTTTATATTCCTCAAACCCCTAAGAGATATATAGAAATCTTTCGATTCCTCTAGTGAGTGTTAGGAAATACTTGCCTTGGGATTCTAATCTTAAGTTTGCTCAACAAATCATAGACTTACAAGTGATGGACAACTCTTTATGGTTTATCATATGCTACTACTAACCATGTTCTTTTTCCCTAATCTCAATCACGACCTTGAGTTTGCTCAACAAATTAAGAGAGATTATCCACTCATACCTATCATTTCACGACATCCTAAGTGTAATACACATATCTTGAGTTTGCTCAACAATACATGCATGTATCTTACCTCGCCTAGGAAATATATTAATGTTATCCCGCCTTTTGGCAAGGCCGAGATACCAAGGGACTGACTAAAGACCAGGAATCACTCGTCATGGATATCGATGAATTTTGTCCGAGTTCGGATCGAGCCACGATTAGCAAGACATAACAAGCAAAGCCAGGGAAGCCAACGTTCCAAGTTTCAAGTCGATCCGAGTTCGTATGCTCAACTTATGATCGATGCAAGATTAAGGAGATCCTCCCTAATTCAAATCCATAGGTGAAACCTATGTTTGAATCCATCAACACCTGTTGGCTCTGAATCGATCGTTACCTCCTTGTTCGAATCCATCAGGTGGTCAAGCTTCGTATCGATCGCCAAATCCCTACTCTGTATCCATCGCCCGAATCCATGTTCGAATCCTTCATACATCCTACTTCGTACCCAACGAGATGCTCTGCTTCGAATCCATGCATAAGTGGCATGTTTGAATCCATTGAGGTGCCTTTCATCGAATCCATCAGGCTACGTTGACTTCGTATCGATTGGAACAGATCACTATCGATACGAGCGATGCATCATTCGAATCCAGGGATTATTGGTGTCTTCGAATCCATCGAGTCGAAGCAGCGAGGTATGTGGGACGACTCGATCAAACAGGCGAATAAAGCGGATCAAAGCGAAAGTCGTGCCCCACGTCATCACAAAGCCACGAGCCACCATCGATTCGAAGGGATCGATTCGATCATATCGATTCGAGCATACCAGCCTGCCGAGAAACACCGATTCGAATCGATCATAACTCGAGATCCATAAGTCCAAATGCTATGAAATTTTCACAGAAGCTTATGCACATGTTGAAGAATGTCCACACCAAATTTTAGCTCGATTGGATGTTTTCTTGATCGATTCGAATGGACTTCGAATCGATCCCAAAGTGGGCCCGGATTTCCTGAAAGCGGGCATGTGGGCCCCCCCTCACGTGGCAGAAGTGGTCTCCCGAAATTTAGGCGAAATATTAGCCTCCTACACCTATAGATAGAGCCCCTGGTCATTCAGAAAAGGGGTCGGACAATTTTAAGAGCTAAAGAGCGCCCAGACTCTGCCAGATTTACTAAACGTCACCACTGCTGCCTTAGATTTAGACTTAGCTCATAAATTCAGTTGTACTACATTATAAGAAATTGTAATCTTCAAGTATCGAGCAATAAAATCATCAAACTTCATAGTGGACGTAGGCGAAACGCCGAACCACTCTAAATCGTTGTCTTCTGTGCAATTTACTTTCTGTTATTTGGAGTTTTTGTTAGATAATCCTCAGTTTTAATTTTCTTTCTTCACTTTTATCTCTTCAAAAAACTTTCGAAGAGTGTTGTGCTCATTTTTGGTACAAACACTTTGGTGCTTTCACTGAGAAAACCAGCGTTTTCTCCTGCTCCTTGGATCTACCATCGATACCGGATTGCATAAATCCAAGAGGAAGATCCAGATCTCCAATCCAGAATCCTTCCATTCTATTCAGATTTGCATAAAGTCTAGGAAAGGAATCCACCACTCAAGATGGTTAGCACAAGAACTGCTTCTACAGCTGCTGACCAAGAAGGTCGGGATAGACAGAATCCTACGCAGCTGCCTCCATCCAACCAAGACAACACTGCTCACTCAGATCTGTCAGGACCAGTCACCAGACAAGAGTTTCAAGTGTTGCTTCAAGAACTGACTCAAAGTCGGCAACAGTTAACTGAACAGCTACGCGTTAACGTTGAATTGACCAACCAATTAAACCGCCGAAGGCGTAGGACGACCAGGAGGGATGATGCTTCCCACTCGTCCACTGAAAGTTCTGCTTCATCTGACTATCACGGCAGATCTACACGTCCCCGATTGGACGCGAGTCACACACAAGCTACCGGATATCAACCTGCCTTGACTGTAGGACAATTGAGGGTCGGACCGTCCACTAGCTTCCAGGTCGGGCCATCGTCACGAGGAGGTGTTGTTCCACAGTATACCACAGACAATCGCACTGCAACCGCCGCGGTAGAAACAAGGGTTGATACCCGGAATCTGTCAAATCCGAATAATCAACAACGTGGGCGTACTCCTAAACCATACGTCCCGGAAGATGCCGAGCCAAGGAGGCGAGATATAGGCCGTCGACGGTGTTCGGTCCAAACTCGCACCGTGGAACCCGACCACACCTTAGCTCAGCATACACAGAATGTGGCTATGCCCGATATTTCAACCATGATACGTCAGATGATTCGCGAAAGTCAAGGGCTTACCAATGACAATTGGGGAATCTCCCGTAGTCATACTCCTTTCACAGATGAGATATTATACGCTGAACCTCCTCGGCGATTTAGAATGCCAACTCTCCCTATGTACGAAGGAAATTCCGATCCCAATCAACATATTTTGAAATATGAGTGGTCAATGAGCGCCGCAAGGGCTGATGATGCAGTGAAGTGCCGAAGCTTCCCCGTCTCTCTGGGAGGAATCGCAACAATGTGGTTTACAAGGTTGCCACCTAGATCTATCTCTTCGTTCGATCAACTGGCTAAGAAATTTGTCGAACAGTTTTGTATGCATGTCGCTAGACCTAAAGACGTTAACACCCTATCTAGCGTCACCCAAGCTAAGGGAGAGACACTCAAATGTTATTTAGAAAGATTCCACGCGGCATGTGTAGAGATTAGTAATCCTAACGATAACTCAATCTTGATGGCATTAACCAAAGGAATCGATCCTGATTCTGAGTTTGGAAATTGGTTAGTTGGGAAACCACCCGCATCGTTGGACCGTTTCTACTCCAAAGCCGCTCAATTCCTACGGCAAGAGGACGCGAAACAGTCTAGGAAGCAGGACGATGCGATGCCCAGAACTGAAGGAATACAAAGTAATGTAGAAGTTAAGCAGTCCGGTGAGAGTTCCGGAAAAGTTCAGTTGAATATATAGAACAAACAGACCTAGCCGCGAGGCAACAGTGGTCAGGATAAGAAAAGAGATCAGAATCGAGGCCAACGGCGTAGGGCTCCAATGTTTGATAATTACACGCCATTGAATACATCATTGGAAAACGTGTATCTACAAACTTGCAACACTGTGCAATATAAGAAACCTGCTCCGAAGCAATCGTCGGAGAGGCAGATTCAATCAGGGAAGTTTTGTAGATTTCACGAGAGTTATGGCCACAATACCAATGAGTGTCGACATTTGCAGGACCTCATCGAGAAGTTGATCAGGGAAAGAAAGTTAGATCAGTTTGTGCGACGCCGCAGCCTGGTGGTGCGGGCCCTTCAAACCAAAATCGTGTGCAAAATCAAGAAAGACAAAAGGAACCCGCTCGTACGGGCGGAAGGCTAGTTATAAATACAATAAGTGGTGGTCCTCATCCAGCAGACAGAAGCTGGAGGGAAATGGAGTCGTATGCCAGCTCTATTAGGCATGCGGACTTCGAATGCTACAGTAATTGTGAAGATGGAACTCCGGCTAAACAACAGAAAACAATGACTGATGATATCATATTTAGAAGTAGAGACGCTGATGAGATTGAAGCCCTAACAATCGACCCACTGGTCATATCTTCCCAGGTAGGTCCTGCTTGGATGAAAAGGATCCTGGTTGACAGTAGGAGCTCCGTAAACATCCTGCTTAAACGAGCCTATGATTCAATGAAAATGGAAGCAAAGGACTTAAAACCTTGCCAGTCTCGAGTTCACGGCTTCAATGGAAGTGCTACAATACCCACTGGAGTGGTGGAACTGCCAGTGGAGTTGGGAGTTGGAGAACGCCGGAGAGTCCGGATGTTGCAGTTTGTCGTTTTAGATATTGATTCACCTTACAATGCGTTTTTGGGCCGACCGGCCCTTGCTGAGTTCAGGGCAGCCATTGCCCTATGGTGTTTAACTCTGAAATTCCCCACTGATCACGGAATTGGAGTCATTCAAGGAGATCAGGCAGCAGGAAGAGCCTGTTATGTTGCTGAACTGCGCGAGGCGTAAAGAAAGGAGAAAGGAAAGGGCGTAGAGGAATCTCTCTGTGTCCGTTTTGCCGATGATTGACAATTAGTGCCTGGGCCCCGGCCCGGGCACCACGACCAATTCCTTAAAGATCTTCACCCTAGAGACAATGAAGATAAAGACGAATCTAAAGAGAATCAAGCTTCCCCAGCCGAACTGACTGTGGACGTCCCAATCAGTGAGGATGATGATTCGAAAGTACTAAAAGTTGGATCTCAACTAGGAAAACAGACACAACAGGAATTGGTTGAATTTCTCCGAGCGAATCTCGACGTTTTCGCCTGGACACACTCTGATATGTGCAGGATCTCGCCAGACATCGCAAGTCACTCCCTGAATATTGATCCGCGGTATGTCCCGGTCAAACAGAAAAGGCGTGGTATGGATCCAGAGAGATCTGCCGTCCTTAAAGAGGAGGTTGATAAGTTACAATCGAATGGGTTCATCCGAGATGCTTTGTACCCAGAATGGGTGTCAAATCCAGTATTGGTTCGAAAACTGAACGGGAAATGGAGAACTTGCATCGACTATTCTGACTTAAACAAGGCTTGTCCGAAGGATAGTTTTCCACTTCCCCGAATTGACCAGCTCGTAGATTCAACGGCTGGGCACGAATTATTATCTTTCATGGATGCTTATTCTGGCTACAATCAAATACCTATGCATTTGCCTGATCAAGAACATACCAGTTTTGTGACCGATCTGGGACTCTACTGCTACAGAGTCATGCCTTTTGGTCTAAAAAATGCTGGAGCAACATATCAATGCTTGGTCAACCGAATGTTCGCTAACCAGATCGGGAAGACCATGGAGGTCTATGTGGATGACATGTTAGTAAAGTCTCGATTCTCTACAGATCACGTTAGAGATTTAGATTCAATGTTCTGCATCCTTCGAGAATATGGAATGAAGCTCAATCCATTAAAGTGTCATTTCGGTGTCGCGTCTGGAAAGTTCCTCGGGTTCATCATTAACGCTCGAAGGATAGAAGCAAATCCCGAAAAGATCTAGGCGATAAGGAACTTACAAACTCCAAGAACCATAAAACAAGTCCAGAGTCTCAACGGGAAGGTAGCAGCATTGAGCAGGTTCATTTCAAAATCCACCGATAAATGCATTCCTTTCTTCGATCTGATCCGGAAAGGAAAGCGAAACTTTGAATGGACCATGGAGTGTGAAGACGCATTCCGATCGCTGGTTCAACACCTTTCCACACCACTGATCTTATCAAAACCAGTTGACCACGAGCAATTGTACCTTTATCTGGCAGTATCAGAGCATGCAATCAGCGTTGCTTTGGTTAGGGAAGAAGACCGAGTACAGAAACCAGTCTACTACGTCAGCAAATAATTTACTGGAGCTGAGAGAAATTATCCAAAACTAGAGAAGTTAGCTTATTGCCTTGTCATCGCATCAAGAAAACTCCGGCCATATTTCCAGGAACATCCTATTATTATTTACACCGACCAACCGTTACGACAGGTCCTTACGCGGCCTGAGACGTCTGGTAGGTTACTCAAGTGGAACATCGAACTGAGCCAGTTTGATATTACTTACTCTCCAAGACGAGCCATTCAAGGACAAGTCCTAGCCGATTTCATAGCTGAATTTACCGTTCCAGAAAACTTGCCCGAAACCAGTGAATCCCCCGAATACATCTGGAAGCTGTATACTGACGGTGCATCAAACGACTGGTGTTCGGGCGCTGGTGTTGTACTTGAAACTCCCGAAGGCCGATCTATATGTTATGCTTTGAAGTTTGGTTTTCGTGCAACCAATAATGAAGTTGAATATGAAGCCCTCTTAGCTGGACTAAAATTTGCCAGAGATTTGAGAATTATCGCTGTGGAAATTTATTATGATTCACAATTAGTCGTGTGTCAAGTACGGGGAGAGTATCAAGCGAGAGATCGAAGGCTGGCCGCTTACTTAACTCGAGTTCAGGAAGTACTAAATCAGTTTGATTATTATGCCATTTATTATATACCTCGAGAACGCAATCAAAAAGCCGATTCATTGGCGAAGTTAGCCGGCACTGGTGAAGCACAGCAAATGGGACTTGTCCCTATCGAAACTTTGTCCTCCCCAAGCATCGATCAAATAGAGACGAATTTTGTGTTTGAAACCGCTCCCAGTAGAGAATCGTGGATGACTCCGTATCGAAATTACATTGAGAATGGGACATTGCCTGAGCACAGAAATGAGAAGAGACAAATTCTACGAAAAGCTCCACGGTTCGTCATTTAGAACGGAGTCATGTATAGAAGGGGTTATTCTGTTCCTCTCCTCCGGTGTATCGCGCACGATGAAATCAAACGAGTGTTACATGACGTACACGAAGGAGAGTGTGGCGATCACACCGGTGGGCAAGCTCTCGCCAAGAAAATACTCCGATATGGATACTACCGGCCGATAGTGAACCGAGATGCAGCAAACTATGCCAGAAAGTGCGATAGGTGCCAGAAATACGCCCGAATTCCAAGAGCCCCACCTACCGAGATAACTCAAATAGTCAGTCCCTGGCCATTCGTAATGTGGGGCATCGATATCATCGGCGCTCTACCTCTGGCAAAAGGTGGTGCGAAATACGCCATCGTCGCCGTTGACTACTTTACAAAGTGGGCTGAAGCCGAAGCTCTCGCAACGATTACGACGAAGAAAGTAATAAATTTCGTAGTTCGCAACATCATCTGTCGATTTGGACTCCCGCATACCATCATCACCGATAATGGAGCCCAATTCGAAAGTGCAGAGTTCAAGAATTTCTGTCAACGGTTTCATATCCATAAAAAATTCTCGGCGGTTGCACATCCTCAGGCAAACGGTCAGGTCGAAGCTGTCAATAAAGTTATAAAATCCATCCTAAAGAAACGACTGGAAAAGGCCAGGGGCAAATGGGTTGATGAACTCCCTATGGCTTTATGGGCTTATCGAACGACTCACAAGACCGTAACCGGACACACCCCGTTTTCCTTATCTTATGGCACAGAAGCCGTTATTCCAGTCGAGACGGAAGTGTTTTCCCATCGCGCGACTTATTATGATCCGAAAACAAATGCTATATTGCTTGCTGAATCTTTGGATCTACTGGATGAGAAGCGGGAAGAGGCAGATTTGAGAGCTGCTGCATACCGGAGTCGAGTCGCCCGATTGTACAATGCCAAAGTTCGACCTCGAACATTTGAACTCGGCGATCTCGTTCTCAAGAGAATCTATCCGGTTCCTTCACACATGAAACCAAATTGGGAAGGACCCTACGTGATTACACAAAGACTCGGAGATGGCACATTCAAACTATCGACCGTTGACGGTCTTGATTTGCCAAGGGCCTGGAACAGCGAGAGTCTCCGTCGCTATTACACATGACAGGCTTTATTTATTTCATTATGTTTTTCCATTTAGCAGTTTATTTTTGCATTTCGAAATTAGAATTTGTAATAAGGCAACTGACTGTGCCATATTTTCTTATTTCAGCAATAAACTATCATTTCTTCGAGCCAGAGCTGTGATTCATTGAATACAATGCACAACATCACGATGCACGGAGAGCTAAATTCCATCACGCAGTGGAATTTATTCAAGTAGGGAGTGGCTGTGATACGACCATCCACTCACTAAGTGAAACCCGAGCTCGGGGGCAAGCCATCACATCAAGGCAAAAAATGGGCTGATACATTACAATCCCTTACTTAACTCCATACTCCCAGAGTGCGAGACGGAGTATAAACATAACTTAACTCCGTACTCCCAGAGTGCGAGATGGAGTATAAACATAACTTAAGTCCGTACTCTCAGAGTGCGAGACGGAGTATAAACATAACTTAACTTCGTACTCCCAGAGTGCGAGACGGAGTATAAACATTATTTAACTCCGTACTCCCAGAGTGCGAGACGGAGTATAAACATTTACTTAACTCCGTACTCCCAGAGTGCGAGGCGGAGTATAAAAATTACTTAACTCCGTACTCCCAGAGTGCGAGACGGAGTATAAAAATTACTTAACTCCGTACTCCCAGAGTGCGAGACGGAGTATAAACATAACTTAACTCCGTACTCCCAGAATGCGAGACGGAGTATAAACATAACTTAACTCCGTACTCCCAGAGTGCGAGACGGAGTATAAATAATAAGTTAACTCTATAATCCCAGAGTACTCCGAGAGCACGAGCCGGGTATAAGCGTTAACGCTCAATTGCAGATAACTTCGCACAACACCTATTACGGCTTATCCCCAAGACTGGGGGCAGAACCAAAGCAAATATTGAATTGAAGACAAAAGAGAATATGTTTTCATTTCCATTATCAACAAAAAGAATCTGATTACAAGCTGGTTCAAAAAATTCCTACTAGTGGGAGCCAAGTCCACATCTATACACGGCTATAGAAAAACCAAAAAGACAAGACAAAACACTACCCCCGAACGTGACAACAAACTAAAGGAAGAGTTCAATCTTTCTTCTTCCTTGGTTTCTTCTTCGGGGTAGTCCCACTGGATCCGCTACCCGACTTCCTCCTCACTCTCTTACTCTTCTCCGGTTTGTCCTCCGATGGCGACATAATGTCAACATCCTCCTCGAAGCTTGAGGAAACAGAGATTCTCTTGGAGGATGGAACTGGAGGCATAGGAGCCGAAACAGGAAGTGGGGCGGGAGCGCTTGCAATAACCACAGTGCCGCCCGGTGATATCATCATTAGTGGGGCAGGGCCAGATGGATTCATGCCCGATGTCACTGCTGCCATCTCAGCATTCATCTCGGCCAAAATCTCATCCTCACGAGATGCTTGTGCCGCGCTGGACATACTAGTGGCTGGCATAAAGGAGCTAGCGGCTGGAGCAACCCCACTCATGGTAAAAAATGGATCTGCGAAGGGTTCGTTAGGTTGAATAAGGAGTTCCTCAATCATCTGAGCATCAAAAGATAACATGCTCGCTTCTCCCTCTTCGCCGACCATAGAAGATGTCATGATAGCCTCGGTGACAATGGCTCCTTGCGCCTGATAAGGGACTTGAGATGCAGGAGGCGCAGAGATAACAGCTTCGGTCACTGAATGAGAAAAGGCAAAATTTGTTAGCTAAATGAACCGCTTCAAATTCACCACACTAAGTGTTTACGGGAGACGTTCAAGTACCTTCCATAGCCTGACCCGAAGTATGGGCAGGTACAGAGGCAGGAGCATCAGCGGAGGACAATTATGGCTGGTCAGGATTATAAGCAGGGACGGACTGGGGATCGACCGCACCAATGGCTTCGGGCAATGTCGGAGTTACAACTCCAACACTTGCTTCGTTATGGTCGATCCCCGAGCCCTCACCTGTCTCTATCTGTTGAGCACCAAGCCTCTCTCTCGCCACGGAAATCACCGCCTCGTGGAGAACTTTCCTCTCTTCCTCAGTAAGCAAGCGCATCTCAAGCTCGAAATCATCCAATGCTTCATCCGGATGCGTTGCTTTCTTCTCCTCCACCAGCCTAGTCCAGGCGTTGTACAAAATTATAGAGTCATCTCCGAGCCAAGATAAATTTTTGTGCTCCAGCACATTGGCGTTGTATGTGACCAGGAGATCATCAAAATTAGCTTCCATCCTGGACTGCTCAGCCCTGACTTTTTCTTCGGTTTCTGCCTCCACAGACTTGGTCTTGGCCACCACCACAGCAAGTTCAGCTCGAAGTGATATGGCTTGGTCGCATGCCTCCTGAGCGGTGGTGTTTACGTCATCTTTTTCTTTCACCACCTCAGCGAATTAGCTTTAAGCTCATTCAGCTCTTTAACGGCGGTGTCTCGCTCAGCTACGACCGTGGTATAACGGTGGCCCATCCCTTCTACTAAGGCACAATGTGCCTGCTGCATCCTTTCCATTTTTGCCACAGCCTCATCATGCTTTTTAAGCGCTTGGAGTTCAGAGTTTCGAGACGACTCCATCTCAGATTGAAGAACCTAGATGATGCGATCTTTCTTGACAATGTCAGCATCGCGCTCCTCAATAACCTTTGCCCGGTCAAAACCTACCTTTGAAGCTTTCACGGCTGCTTTGTACCAATCCTTGTATTGAGCGTAAAAGTCACGGATGTAGTCATGAGCAATGTTCTCGGCATCCGGAGGAATCCTCTTGAGATGAGGAGGGAAGACATATGCATCCAGGCAAATTTCCGGAAATTCCTTTTTCATTTGGGCAAGCTTGATGGCTCCTTCACTCGTTAATTCAACCAGAGCCTGTTCGACAATGGCAGCCGTCTGCGGTTCAACTCTTTGTCGTTGAGTCTTGGGCCTTGAAGATTGAGAAGGCTGATGATGCTGTGAAGACTCAGGGAGATCTACGGGGGCCCTAGGAGGCGGAGGAGAACGAGATCGCGATCGGTATTGATGTCCTCTATATCTATCAGTACGGTCGTGACCAGAATGGCCACGCCAATAATCTCGATCTCTATCATAGCGCTCCTGGCTAGTATAGCCTCGTCCATGATCCCTATCTGATTCCCTCTAGCGAGACTCATAATAGGAGGAAGATCGGGGTACATTGCGGAGCCTATCCAGAGTGGATCCACGGCCTGACATCTCACCTGCGATAAGAGGGAACTGCAGTTTAGAATCCTACAAAGGTGATGTTCAATATGTGGAAATCATGTAGTGCTGTGGAAGTGTGTGTAAATGTGTAAACCCCCAGACCAACCGGAAGTGTTGACCGCACTCAAAGGAAAGGGCTCGCTCATATTTAAAACATCTTGAAATTCCTCCAACCCGGAATTGTGAGGAACCGATATATAATCTGGGATGGGAATATCATCAAGCCCTTTGAAAGTATCTCTCGATTGAGAAGGGGCGGCCTCGGAAATCATAACTCCGGAAGTGGGAGGAGACACATCTATAAACTTCCACCCCTTAGATTTAAGTTTTTTGGAGACGACGGCCTTGCTTTTCCGTCTCTCTCCCAATTCTTCGAAATTTCCCGAAAGGTCAGCCATCGGCTCGACGTCTGTATGAGTCCTTTCTTCGTCGCTCACTTCGGTTATCACAACCCCGAGCGTTTTCTTCGCCATTTTCTTTTTCTTCTCCTTATTGTTCTTCTTCTTCTTTGGAACAGGCTTTAGCATCCCTTCGGTGACTATGCTCTGATTCATTTCAATCAGGTCGAGAGCTCTTAAGTTATAGTCGGTCAACACCGAATCGATGTGTCTCAACTCGCTCGGCATCTCTTGAAGACTCCGAACCATGCCCTTGTAATACCCTCCATCGGGTCTGGAGATAATGGCTGTAAGAAAAACAAGATGTCAATACCAATGCCGAAAAGCTATTAGTCAAGGAAATCATCGACAGGTTACGGCACTTACGTCTAGACAACCATCGCCTAGCAAACCCTGGAGGACACCGGACATAAAACCATTCATTCTTGAAGTAACTAAGTCTGGTCCAGACTCCGGTAATAACTTGACAGTTTCTGACTGCCTCCAAAAATGTAAAGGATGGACTATCGCCTCTGCTCTTGAAGTTAAATAGATATCTAATTTCCGTCGGCCTTGGAGGGCGGAAAAGGTGTTCCATAAATACAATAAACGCACTGTTCAGTAACGCGTGCCCGTTGGGGTGTAATTGAGAAGGAGCGATTCCAAGAAATGATAACATCTCCCTAATGTATTGATTGAATGGAGGGAGTGTTCCGGCCGCACAAGCATGTCGATAAAAGGCGGTATACCCTTCGGGTGGACAGTGAGGTCTGTCATTAGGTCCCGGCAATAGTGCATCATCCAAAGAAATATTATGTCTCGTGCATATCCTGCCCAGTAAGTTTTCGGAAATATTGGACTGAACAGAATCTATAGGGTCCTCAATAAATATAGCGTCTTGCAGCTCGTCAGGAGCTGGATCTACTATCTCTGCGGGGATATCTTGGATTACAAGGACCGGAGGGGGAGAACTCTAAATCTCCTGCTGTAAAGAGCTCGAAGACTCCATAACTGACTACTTATCAGAAATCAGTGTTAAACAAACAATAAACCCATGCATCCCGCAGTGTAAAGTGTGTGAAGTGCAGTACAGCTAATACTTAGTAAATTCAACAAAACCGAAGACAAGATAAAAATTTCAGAAATTATGAGGTTGGTTAAAGTGACCGTCATTGCTGACCGTCTCAAACAATATTATCTGAATTCATGGTGATTGGTTTGTGTTTTATTTGTCAAAAGTACAGTTCCATCAACGAGCTTCGAAGGACAGTCAAATATGCAGTACAAAAAGTTCAAGTCAAATATCCAGAAATAAAGCTCGTCGGAATCATGCCATTAATTATGTCAAGTTTTCGTATCCATGAAGAATTGTTCGTATCGATCGAGGTTGGAATCAAAAATTTCGAATCGATTTGAGGGGCATTGTTTCGAATCGATCTTAGTCGAATCGATACAATTCAAATCGATCAAGAACCTTCAAACTTCGTGTCCATCAGCAGTCTGGCCTTCGAATCGATCTCCGGAAATAAACCTTCAAAATAGCTAAGCAGCTTAAACTTCGTATCGATCATATACACAAAACCTTCGAATCGATCGTCTAGGGGCAACTTCACGTATCGATCGTTATGGATCGATACGAGGACGCACCATGTGTGATCGATTCGAACATAAACCTCCATTTCCTTCATCCAGATCGATACGGTAGCCATGGAAAAATCTTATCTCCCAGATCGATTCGATTGCCGTCATTCCAGATCAACACGAAGGGAAGGCTCTGACTTTCTTTCCCATACTTCTCCTCTATTCAGTTTTTCTTGGTATTATCCCTGAATTCGAATCCATCGAGATCGATACGAACACGAATGGAAATAGGGAGAATTTCATATCTTAGGACTTCGATTACATAGTTGGGTTATCTACCTAGATGTGTAATTGAATTGAAGGAGTTAGACACTGGGTCGATTCGAAGGCGATGAGCAGTTTTCTTCTTGGTCTCTGGAGCGATTCGAAGGCGAAGACGAAGGCAAAAGTAAAAAAGTGAAAAGTGAATGGCGTCCAAGTATTTATAGGAACTCTAGGAGGATTCATATCCCAGTAGGCGAAACCGGTAGTAGCCGGTGGAACTAGTAATCGATTCGAAACGCTCAATTTAGATCCATAGACTAGAGAACCATAGTCGATTCGAATGGAGGCAGATGCCTGCATAAGAGCCGCGTTTCGAATCCGTCTCTTCGACTCTACCAAAAAGCAATACGAAGAATAATGTTAAACAAATCCAGAGATCATTCGACTACATCGATTCGAATTGCCCTATTCGAATCCATCTAGTGTGCACTAAGTTCTTTGATACGAAGTACAAAATGAAGATAGCTTTGAGAACACTCGACTCCATCGATTCGAAACCATCGACTCCATCGATTCGAAACCATCGGCTCGAATCCATCAAAACTGGACCCACAGCGGTAAAGACTCATCGATACGAATCGAGATTTCGTATCCACCAAAGGTTTTCGTGTCTATCAAAGCAAAGCACGCTAGTTAAACATTTGTCTAAGAGAAGATTACCACGAAACGATTAAAAGACGACTGTCAAGCAACCAATTGAACAGAAATATTCAGCATGAAAGATTGCAGCTTTTCAAAGCACGCCATGTTTACACAAGACGTACTTTGGGGGGCAAATGTTATCCCGCCTTTTGGCAAGGCTGAGATACCAAGGGACTGACTAAAGACCAGGAATCACTCGTCATGGATATCGATGAATTTTGTCCGAGTCCGAATCGAGCCACGATTAGCAAGACATAACAAGCAAAGCCAGGGAAGCCAACTTTCCAAGTTTCAAGTCGATCCGAGTTCGTATGCTCAACTTATGATCGATGCAAGATTAAGGAGATCCCCCCTAGTTCGAATCCATAGGTGAAACCTATGTTCGAATCCATCAACACATGTTGGCTCCGAATCGATCGTTACCTCCTTGTTCGAATCCATCAGGTGGTCAAGCTTCGTATCGATCGCCCAATCACCGCTCTGTATCCATCGCCCGAATCCATGTTCGAATCCTTCAGACATCCTACTTCATACCCAACGAGATGCTCTGCTTTGAATCCATGCATAAGTGGCATGTTCGAATCCATTGAGGTGCCTTTCATCGAATCCATCAGACTATGTTGACTTCGTATCGATTGGAACAGATCACTATCGATACGAGCGATGCGTCATTTGAATCCAGGGATTATTGGTGTCTTCGAATCCATCGAGTCGAAGCAGCGAGGTATGTGGGACGACTCGATCAAACAGGCGAATAAAGCGGATCAAAGCGAAAGTCGTGCCCTACGTCATCACAAAGCCACGAGCCACCATCGATTCGAAGGGATCGATTCGATCATATCGATTCGAGCGTACCAGCCTGCCGAGAAACACCAATTCGAATCGATCATAACTCGAGATCCATAAGTCCAAATGCTATGAAATTTTCACAGAAGCTTATGCACATGTTGAAGAATGTCCACACCAAATTTCAGCTCGATTGGATGTTTTCTTGATCGATTCGAATGGACTTCGAATCGATCCCAAAGTGGGCCCGGATTTCCTGAAAGCGGGCATGTGGCCCCCCCCTCACGTGGCAGAAGTGGTCTCCCGAAATTTAGGCGAAATATCAGCCTCCTACACCTATAAATAGAGCCCCTGGTCATTCAGAAAAGGGGTCGGACAATTTTAAGAGCTAAAGAGCACCCGGACTCTGCCAGATTTACTAAACGTCACCACTACTGCCTTAGATTCATACTTAGCTGGACGTAGGAGAAACGCCGAACCACTCTAAATCGCTGTCTTCTGTGCAATTTACTTTATGTTATTTGGAGTTTTTGTTAGATAATCCTCAGTTTTAATTTTCTTTCTTCACTTTTATCTCTTCAAAAAACTTCCGAAGAGTGTTGTGCCTATTTTTGGTACAAACAATTAATACTACTAAATATAATACCTCTAACTTGATTTAGCTCAAGTAGTGCATATGCAAGTAATCTGTAGCATACCTATTTGAAGTAAAAATGAAATAAACATTTATTAAAATAAAATTTGGGGATTTAAATGGATATTTAAATTAGAAATTCAAATATTTAAATATAAAAGTTGGAATTGAGATTTAAATTGAGCTTAAATGTTAAATAAGTTATTTATATGGATAAACAAAGCTAAAAAGTTATTTTGGATATATTTTTTAATTTAGTCCAATAAATTGAATTTTTGGATTTATCTAATAATAAAAAGAGAATATCGATTTAAAATTTGAATTGAGTTTTATCGACTCAAAAGTTATTAGGAAAAAAAATTGTGAAATAAATGATAATTATGAATTTTTGAGATTATTTCAAAAAAGAAATATTATTAAAAATTCTATAAAGTTAAAAAGCGATATTTTGTTATCCAAAAAATAATTTCAAGTAAAGCTAAAATTGTGAGTTTTTAATAATGGATTGGTTAAATTTAAAGGGATAACATAATATTTTTTCAGTTCAAAATGTTTTGCTAGTGTTAAGAAATAAAATGGAATTCACTCCCATTTTTCATTTAGATTTAAATCATTTTCTGGCCCATTAAACTCAAGCCCATTATCCCAATGTTTATCCAAACCCAACCTTATCCCTCCAACACTTCAGCCTTAAGCAAACAAATAGAAACAATGGCATCATGTCTGTTTCCATCATGTTTTAAAGCTAGGGTTACTAAAAATTCATCCAAATAAAAAAAACAAAAGAAGCCGACGATGGGGAAAAAATGAAGCTTGTTAGCATGCGACGGTAGACGACAATGACCGCTAATAGGGACATGTGTGACCTTGGTGTTGATGGAAGGAACAGAAGCATGCACATGATGAGAAGTTGGCATCGACATGGGCTGTATGCGGCTTTGCTATGCATAAGATGTTGGTTGGCTATTGGCATATGGGAGGAGTTGGCGATGTGAAGGAGGTCAGGTTAACAGGTGTTGTGCTAGGCTTTGCTAGAGGTTATAATGGAGACGACGGGCTGGAAATAGTAAGTTGAGAAGGTAGTATAACAACCCCCACCATAATGGGCACGAATTTCGACTAAATCGAAACCCAAGTCCATTAGGGTATGGATCGTTAGTTTTGGTAATCTGTAATAAACATAGGTATATCGAAGTGCGATCAATATAAACTCACAGCGGAATAGAAAAATATAATAGAGCATACGAATTGACTAAGGCTACTACCTTGGAATCGATATTATTCCTTGGATGTCTGGTTGCCTTGTCAACGCTGAGCATGAATAAGAAGATTTCTCCATCTACTGTTTCTATCTTGCTCCAGTAGCCTGTCCTTCTGAATCTATCATGTAGGTTGTAATGAGGAGGGGGTCAGAACAACGTTCTGGTGATGGGAAAACTACATACTTTACCCATACCATTAATCTATGCCAATTGATTTCCATACGTTCTGGTGATAGAAAAACTACATACTTTACCCATACCATTAATTTATGCCAATTGATTTCCATTTAAGTGTTATGTCTGTTACCTATGACTAATCTGTTTAACCCTATATATGTGTACGATATGTCCAACCTAATCTTCTCCAAATCCAAGGTATAACTATATATCTAAGCAGTTAAAGCCTTGCTTAAGCCCTACAAAATCCCCATTATAGCCCATAGCGCTCTTCAATCGCTACACATTTTCAATATAGCACTATTAAACAGTAGATCTTCTTTAAGCCTCGCTATTTTTTGCTACACCCGCTAAATCAAGGCTTTTTAGCATCCACTTTAGCAACATTAATATTAAAGGGTTGATTTGACTAATTTTCTTATTAACTAAATCAACAAAGTTAGAGTAAAGATCTTATTTTAAGGCAGGAGTGCTCAATAAAAGTTAGAAATCTATTGTAGTCACCAAATGTAGTCTGCATAAATCATGATATTCTTTGGTTTTGTTATATAAGATTAAACAATATTTCTTTTTCCTATACAAATGATGTGAGAATGAGAATAAATTAACTTTAAATATTTGGTTTTATATATAATGAAGCTTTTTGCACCTTCACTATTTTCCTCTATATCCCCACTATAACTTATTACACCTCCAACGTTATGCAACCGCTAAGCGCTTTAACTATACAGCTGTATGTATATATCTATATACACATATATATATATATATATATATCTACACAATGTACTACCCAAAACTCCCCGACCACTTACTACTTCTTAAATAGGAAGGAGGCAGACCCAATGGCCATTTAATACCTCAATCCCCGAAGCGGGCCCTCAGCGACGTAAACGCTAGTCAATCGATTCTAGCTATAGAGACAGATGACCCCTATATACGGCTTTATAATTTATAATTTATTTTTCGTTCTACTAATGCATCTTAAAGACTCATCTAAGGTTTAACTAGCCCACCTCCGATAAATAAATTTCGTCTAACCATTTCATTTGAGGTATGTTTCGCCTCCCCTATGGATTCTACACTAGTAGGAAGCAAAAACCATTAGGGCATAACCCAAGTCATTGCTACCATGCATTCATGATCACTGGTAGTCATAGCCTATATGCCATCCCTATTGCAAAATAACGTTCTAAAAATACTGACATAGCCCGCCAACCTTCCTTGGTTGACATCCATTTTAGACTAATCTAATGTAAGTCAAGGAAAATACCCCTTTTGGTTACTTAATACCTCTTATTAGAAATGAACCAGAACCATTTCCTCGAAAGTATTGGACTATTTAATACTTCAAATTCGAGGCGAACCCTTGGTATATATTCCCCTATCTATTCGCAACACATATCCTTTCCCCATAGGTCCTACAGTTGAAGATGTCTCACATTAGTAGTAAGGATACATGACTACTGGTTACCTCTAGGTGAAGGGTAGACTTCAATGTTATTCTACCAACCTCGCATTCCAACCCACTAAACCAAACCAAACACCCAAAGCCTAAGTGCCCACTAATTCACGTTTGTTCTAAACGTATACCATGAAAATTATATTGTCTTCTACGTATATTTAATAGTATTAATACTTGCTTATTTGCTACGTAATCATTCCTATTTAATATGATTAGGCTTTGGTTTCCTTGTTTCCTTCTTATGACTAATAAATTTCAATTGTCCATGATAATTGGTCATTAATGTCAAAATTAGATAATGTCTAATGATATTTATTTACCCTTTTCAAAATCTACTTATTATACTTATTCAATTTCCCATAAATGTCATTTTAAATTCTCTAATCAATCTCCATTTAATTCCTTCAACTCTCTATTAACTACAAATTTGCTGCCCGTTAAATTTATGTTTATTGTCCATAAATTTTGGAATTACTATTCCTTCCTTTTTCAACCTTTTAGTTCTATGGTTATTACGCTATTAAATATAATATGAATATCATCATAAATTACGCTAGTATATATTTTCTTATTTTTAAACGCTAGGCGCGGTTATACGTGTGTGTGTGTGTATTCATATATATATATATATATATATATATATATATATCTGTGTGTGCATATATATATATATGTGTGTGTGTGTGTATTCCTATTTCTAACTATTAATTCCTAAATGAGAACACTCCATTCCAAGTTTTAATATATTAGAGCTATCCTTCCAAAAAGGATGACTGTTATAGCTTTCCATAAATTATCCAAAAATGAGGCTTTTGCTTCATTTGAAATTACGAAGAATTATCCCTTCTCTTTTATTGAAATAGACATCGCAAACTATGAGAAGAATATCCATACTTTACACATCTCTTTCTTTTTTGGTATATTCCTTATTATTTCAAATGATGCACTTTTTATATATTAGGGGAATCGGATAATTTATGTAAATTACACGGAAATAGATACAATTAAATTATACCCTGCTTCCAATAAATTAAAACATAGAAATTCACATTCCAAGTCAACTAGGGCAATCTAATTTACAACCCAATTATAAATGTGGAATAAACTATACAGCTTTACAAAAATTCTACAATAATAAATATTCGGGATCAATTTCAAATTTACAGATTAGGTTGTACATACTATTCCAATTTCGGTTACCCATTTTATAGAATATGCAGGCGATAATCTTATTCGTTTGTTTTAAGCCTAGAACTCATCAAATCTTATACAAGCATAATAATTGAATAAAATTCAATGATATAAATTCCAATGTTATAAATAAATTACATATTTTCACACCCACCTTTCAAGCTTTCCAAATTTCCCAAATTTGAATCCAATCCTTTACTTGATGGCTTTTCCATTCTAACCCAAAAGTATATGTATAACATGGTACATACATACTATTAGAATTACATATCTGAGAAGAGATTTGAGGTTAATGGAAATATAGATTTATAATTATAAAATTTTACTTTCTTCCGTAGTATTGATTTGCTCATTCTCTTCTTCTCCTTTTATTTTCCGCACTTCTCCAATTTGTTTGTGTGAGTATATAATATTTTATAATTAATAGAAATAGTGAAGAAGGGAAAATGGCAGAGCATAGTTGTTTGAATCAGAAAATATAAAAAGAGAAGTGAGGGGTTAGGCTTATATTTATAGACGCTCAAATCAACCGTAGTCGTTAGATTAAATATTAAATCCGAGTTATTTGGCCAAGGTTCAAACCTTAGCTGCCACCACTTGACCGATCGATCGCCTCTATAAGCGGTCGACCGACCCATGTAAGGGGGATGACCGGTTGGGCCCTGCATTTATTATAATTTATTTCTCTTGTTTTTAATTATTTGCGTTCTGGAAACTTCAAACGTTGATAACTTCTTTGTTTGAGCTCCGATCTGGAACTCCAACTACAAAAGTTGCTGGAAAAATCGCCACAAACACGACGGTGCAAATTTCATAGCCAAATTCCATCGTTTGCTCAAATTCCATTTCTGGAGCCTTATTAATTATTTAGTAATTATCATTAATTTTATGGGTTGTTATATTCTCCTTTCTTAAAAGAATTTCATCCCTGAAATTCCCTAAGAGCTGAATCATGTAACATAGCCACAACCAATATAAGCTATCCAATCAATTAGTGTACAACAATTTTGCAGCCAAACGTGTACACATGCATAGTGTATCATAATGTATAAGACATGCATGCAGAATGATTCTAAATCGATGCTTTCTATATGAATGCAATCTTTCAAAACATGAAAACATGATGCAAGCAACCTATATATACTAGCAGCTCTATACGTATGCAAGTTTCAAAAATTAAAAATCCTTTTTCAAACAATGATTTCCACATTCCTACTAGTAGGAGATACTAGTTAAACTAATTTTGCATTCAATCCCTGCCATCCAAAACCTAGCATACAATATTTTACATCCAAAATTTTTGAAAATTTAGATTTCTAAATTTATACTCCTATGCCAAAAAAGGAATTTAGAGGGAAAATTTCACATTCCACCCTTCTTTTGGATACCTATTCCATTATAACTTGGAACTATCTCTTCTATCCCCAAAACTTTTCCTACTTTTCAAAGTACAATTTGCATAAGTAGGTTTATTTTTGGATGGTAAAATGCAATTATTCTAAGTGTAAGTTTCATTTCACTATCAACAAGATATGAAAGTAGAAGTTATAAAGCTAAAACAGCCTTTTTCCATGTTATTCCCTATGTTTTGTATACTACCACATAGTCGGATGGTAAAATTCGTATTCAATAACACGTCGACTAGCCCTGCGTTAAGTATATGGCACTAGAAAATTGAAAATATATTCATTTTCCATCAAAAATCTTTTTCCTTTTCCAATCAAACTTGCAAAATAGTTTGACAAATCAAATTCCCAAAAGCATTTAAACACCATTTTTTTTCGAAAGCGTTTGGCTAAAATTTTCCAAAAACATTTGAACCCAACTTCTCAAAAACATTTAAACAAAAATTTTCAAAAGCATTCAAACACAAATTTTTTAAAACATTTTCCACTTCATCCTTGAAACAAATATGGCTACGTCTTAACGTAATTGGGACTTAGTCTATAGGTTAATGTATATGATTGAACCTAGTATTGTTCAATAAATCTTAGATTTGGGGAATCTTTTCCTTTAGTCTAAAAAAACAAACTACCTACAAGCGTATTTATAAATTTTAGCTTTTAAGGTATATGGTAGTTGTAATAACCCGAAATTTTATCGACTTAATTTGTGAATATTTAATTTATTTTAAATATTCAATCAATGATTTTAATAATTAAATAACCCTCTTTAATTTATATCTAATATTAGAAAATTCATTTTTGAATTTTATTAACATAAAAAGATAGTTCGACGAAAAACTGAAAATATGACTGAAACCAGTTTTTCGAATTTTATGTTTTTTTAAAACGGCAAGTTGGAGAAAGTCGTAAATACCCTTGTATATGTTTTAAAACCAATAATTACATTTTTAAAAGAGAAACTTTATAGTTTGGAATGTAAAAATAATAAGTAAAAATATATTTAAATTTTTAATGTGAAAAGACATTAAGATTCCTTAAGTAAATAAGTAAACAAAAAGGACCCGATACACACTAATACCCAATATGTTTCTATATGTAATGTACTTGGTGACTTTGAAATGATGTTAAAGTTGAAAAGGATATTTTCATTTCGTTTCCTTATTTTTAATTCTTTTTAAATCCCCTTATACACACACACACACATATACACTATTCCATTTTTATTTCATACTTCTTATACTTTTCTTCAAGCTCATCTTTTTATTTTCACTCAAGGATATTAGAGAATAATAAAAATCATCTTTTTGGTTAAAAAACAAACTAGCTTGGATTTCTCAATAATATTAAAAGGTGAGATCTCAATTTCATTGTTCTTTTGTTTATTTAATATATGGTAAACGCTGTAAAGTTTAAGATATAGCTTAGTTGATTTGTTTCAAATATACCTAATGCTCAAATAATGATGTAAAATCAAATTTTGCTTTGAAAAGAGGGAGGCGGGCTTACTGGAAGTATGCAGGGAACAACACTGCTCACTATTATTTTGAAAAATTATATGAAACCATTTTCATTTTTGATTTCTAAATTCAATATCTCCCAAACCGTTCCAATATAGCCAAAACCGTCAACTAGGAAGATGTTTACCTTGGAGTCTAGTTTTTTTTAAATTAGTCTAGGGTTGTTTCGTTGAGCGACGAGAGAATTATGTGTTGATAACAGTAAGTGGTCATATGAGTTGGTTTTTCATCGATCATGAATCGACGAATGGCCTATATAATTATGTTCGTATCAGTGAATTATTATTTCTGAAGCTGTTTATAGGATTTTAGGGTGTCGGATGGTGTCATGGTGGTGAGTCGATCGATTTGGTTCAAAAATCAAATTTCGAAGACCTAAGTGGTTTGGACCGAAGCAAGTGGAGCTGGAGCGACCTTGGGTGGTGGCATGGCCATGGTGTTGGTCGTAAGGGTTGCAATGGCTGGAGGTCGGAAATAGAGGTCGGTGTAGGGTTAGAGGTGTTGTGGTTTTGATGCGCGTTTATCAAGATCACGTCGGCATAGTGGAGCACCGAGTGGGCTCGGTCCTTGTACGGTAGTGTGTGGGAGGTAGGCGGTCCTACTGGATACATTAGCGAGGTTAGTCGTGAGATGGGATGGCGCGGCGAGGTCGATATGTGGGAGGATGTCGACCTGGATGCCCACGCTTTAGGGATGAAGTGTCATTTTTGGTTGTGGGTCTTTGAAATCGATGGTGGTGATCGACGAGGTGAGCATGGCGAGATGGACTTGCGGGAGGGGTCGACGGAGCAACCGAAGGTTGAAGGTAATGTGCCACATGCACACCGTGCATGTTTGTGCTCCTGTTTATATTTGGCTCCAAATTTGAATTTTTGAAGGATGGGTTGATTTGGGATCTTGTTTGTTTATGACTGGAGGAAGATGGGTTGGGTTTAGGCCAGGAGAGTGGGTGTGGTAGTCAAGTTATAATTTGTAAGTTAAGTTTTTGAATTTAAATAATTAAACTTTGAAATGTTGTAACGCATCTATGCGGAATCCGTTTGACCAATGGATTTTGATGTTAGGATCGTACAATCAATTAGAACACATCTTTATAAGTAATCAACAGTTTTGTAAAAGTTTAAAATACTGTTAAATTTGTAGTCGTAGAAAATAATTTCGTCGTTTGGTAATGTTAATTTTTAACTGACATGCGATTAGCAGATTAAAACACCGTTCTGCTATATTTAAATTGAATAGATTTTATTGGACATTTATTTAGCAGAATAAATCACCATTCTACTATTTTATTAATTTAGACCATTGTTCTATGTCAGTTGACTTGGACAGATAATGTGTCATCTATCATTTGTTAATTATGAATTTTATTTACATATATGTTTCTTATGTAAATATCAGTGATACGATTTGAATTGTTGAACTGAAAATAAGTGGTAACTTGTCTAAGTGTCAGTATGGGTCATTTAGCCTTTTTCCAAAATTTGGAAAGAAATGGATTTAGATTTACTTTAACTTTTAAAATATTTGAAGTAAAATATTCTCAAAAATAAAATGGTTAAGTTAATATTATTTTAATTATAATATTTTAAAGTTAAATAATTATGTATTAACGATGTTTAAAAGATGAAAGTTATTTAATTATTTTAATTAATTTGTTTTAAAGGGTTAGTCAATCATTTTATTTAAGTTATTTTAAAGTTAATTAATTATTTTGTTAATGGTATCTTGAGTTAGTTAATTATTTAATAATGATGTTGTTTTTGAAAATTTATTAGTTATTTATCAATGATGGTTTAAGTTTATTAATCATTTATTTAATAGCGATTAAGTTTATTAATTATGTATTAATAATGATTAAGGCTAGTTAATTATTTGCTAATGATGTTTAAATTTAATAAATTATTTATTAGGGGTTTTTAAAGGAAGTCAATTTATTAAATAAAAAGGTATTTAAAGTAATAAAGTGTTTTATAAAGAGAATTATTTTGGAAATAAAAAAGTTGTTAAAGAAATAAATAGGATAGGATCTTGGAATTTGGAAAGGGGTTTTGGATTTATAAAACTTTATTTTTTTAATATGAATTGGGTCACTTATAAAAAATAAAGTTTATGAATTAAAAAATTAATCTTTCTTAATAATGGTGGTATGGAATATCTTTCCATACTTAACAATGAAGGATGCATGGTTTGTGTTATAGTCACAATGTTTGAATGACATTATTTTTGATCCATTTAATATGATTTTGAAAATAAGAAATATTTCTTAAGATTTGTGAATATACTTATACCATTGAGATAAATATATGAGTACATTTTTTGAGTATAGAAAATGGAGCGTTTTGTGAATATACTTATACTGTTTATATAAGTATATGGAAAAGTTTTCCTAAGTTTTGAACGTAAAATGTTCTGTGTGAGTATACTTCTACAGTTTAGATAAGTATACCAAATATCCTTTTTAAGTATTGAAAAGAATAAAGGGGGTTTGTGAATATATCTTTACGAAATTATTTTAATACAAGAATTTACAAAGTGGTTTTAATTAATGGAAGATTAATTAAATGATGCTTAGTGGATCCCATATGGAATTAAAAATATGTTTGGATTGTTTATTTATTTGATAGTTAAATAACTGATTATCAAATCTTGACCAATTTTTAACTCTGGAAATATCTAGCGGAAAACAGCAGAATTATATGATACTGTTATCTTTGATGATGTTACTGTATGTGTAAACTCATATGTTCTTCTAGGATAAATGATAAGGAGATCTGTCCACTTAAATGGCTAGGGGTGATCCCCGCTGTAACAACCTATACTTTAATGGGCCTAAATTTCGACAAGAATCGAAACCCGAGTCTATTAAGGCACCGATCGTTGGATTTGGTACCTGAAAATAAGAATGAGCAATTATCATAGATAAATAAAAATCTAAACTCACAGCGGAAACAATAATAGGATATAAATACTAACTATGGCTACTACCTTGAAATTAATGGTATTCCTTGGAATCAGATTGCCACATCAGCCTCGAGCATGAGAGGAAAGAAGACTTCTCCAACAATCAATCACGTCCAGCTCCGGTGACCTGGCCCCTCTAAATCTATCCTCTGGGTTGTAATGAGGAGGGGGTCAGAACAATGTTCTGGTGATGGGAAAATCTATGCGGTGTCCATAACATAAATTCATACTGATTAGTTTCCATTTAATTGGTATGTCTACTATTTTAAGGTTAACCAAATTAGCCTAATATCGCACACATGATATTCTTACTAGCATAATTCACCTGCCTACCCTTCCCAAGGTATAAAATACCGACGTAAGTCTACCAGCCACTTGATACTTCCAGAATATGAAGCAGGCCCGTAGCATCATCATTGTTCGTCTATTGGTCCTAGATACAGAGACCTTTGACCACTATTTATAGTTTATAATATATGATAGCCATAATACTAAAGCATCTATCGTCATTAATGACTTAGCTATGTGAGAGACAATACCGAAGCCACTTAATACCTTATTAATAAGGACTAGGCAAGCCCATAACCATTTAACACCTATTTATAGATAGGCTTTTGTCATTTAATACCTAACCCCAACGCGGATTCCTCACTAGTACTATCAAGCTGACATCGCTTGGAATCTCATTTGTTATTTAATAGGCAAGGCTTTGCCATTTAATACTTCTTTTATAGGAAGGGGTAGACCTTATAATCTAACTGTTGCTTAAGATTCCAAACCTAAAGCGAACCCTTCCCGAGATATCCACTATCACTCTTAATTATTATTTTGGAATCTTACCGGATTACTTAATACTTCTTTTTAGGAGAGAGGCGGACCCCATAGCTACTTAATACCTCAAAACTGAAGCGAATCCCTCTGGAGATATCCCTCGCTGCTCTTAATTACTAATTTGGACCATTTAATACTTTTTATTTAGGAAAGAGGCAGGCCTTCAAACAACCACTTAATACCTCTAACCCCAAAGTAGGTCTTATCACTCGCTTAGTCGCGGTTCCTATGATTGGTGATGTCTCACATTAGTATTAAGTACACACGACTGTTGGTAGCCTCAGAGTGAAGGGCAGTCTTCCATCATGTGACTCTACTGACCTTGCATCCTAATCTACTAAGTCCAAATAACTATCCTAAACCTATAAAAAAAATTAGGTCATATATCCTAAGTCTTAGTATTATTCCTAAGTTGAATATTGGACTTAGTTTACTAGTCCCCTTTTTATTTAAGGCAATAAGATTTACCTTAAATACTTAATTACCGATAAATCCCCTTCTAACAATCCTTAAATGTCAATTTATCCATTATAATCCTAGCGGACATTTTCTAAGACATTTATGTATAATTATTAATTTCCAATTAGTAACCTTTTTTATATCTATTCCATTTTTATCAGTCCCATTAATCCATTACACCTATTAATTGTAACTCCTAATTCATTCCTCATTTAGTTTCCCATTAATTGAAGTTAATACATTCTATGCCGTATTAGTTACTTGTAATTCCCAATTCGATTCACATTTATTGCCCATTAATTGGGATTATAATCTTTTATATCCTATTAATTATTGGCAATTCCTATCTTTATTGCCCATTGACTAGAATTACTACCCTTCCTAATTTCTCCTATTCACTTTCCTATTCTATCTAATAACCCATCCTAAGTGAACATTACGCATAAATAATGCATAAATATACGTTATTCTTATTTATTAATGCAATAAGTATGTATAAACTACCCACTCCTGCCCAAAATATATTATAATCATAAATATTTAACTAGAATATGCTTTCTATATTAATTTGCTGGAATTAGATTCCTTAGGAAGATTTTCCATTATAGTTTTGATAAATTGGCTTAAAACAAAAGATAACATATGTACTTTACACATCTTTTCCTTTTTATTTACATATATTCCTTGTTAAATCAAATGTCATCTTTTTCTATGAAAAGAGGAGAAATAAACCAATTTATAAAAATCAAACGAATGTTCTTCCCACCAATTAAACTATGGAAAATCTACAATTCAACATAAATAGGGCAATATTCAAAATCTTATCAATATTTTACACCCTAAGTACAGATCTGGAATAAAACTATACATCATTCTAAATTAAAAATCTTTAGGACTAATTTCTAGATCAAGGTGTAGCAATATTTTAAATCGGATCTAAAACAAGAATATGTAGGCAATGGTTTTCTACACTAATTTGAGCCTATAATTCACAAATAAGATAAATTTAGGCATAAAAATCAAACATATGCCAAAGGAATAGATTCAAAATCATAAAAAATATATAAATTTCCCACTCACCTTTTAAAATCATTTCAAATCTCTAGATCTGAAGTAAAACATTTGATTCAACTCCATTTCCTTCTTATTCCAATAAATATGTATAAAAAAGGTATATACATATATTAGAACTATAGATCCGAATAGATATTTGGGGTTAAAGGGAAATATAAATATATAAATACAAATATATATATATATATATATATATGTATGTATGTATGTATGTATGTATATGTATATGTATATATACATACATATATATATAACTTCGTTACCGCGTAGTATTGATTTGCTCTTCTTCTTCTCTTATTTGATTTCTATCCTTCTCCAATTTGTATATATACAAATATAAATATTTTATTTTATAATTAGAAAATAGTGGAGAAGAGAAAATGGCCGAGCTTCACTGCTGCTTTCAGATAAATATGGGAAGAGAAGAGAGGGTTAGGCCTGAATTTATAGGCGCTAAAATCAACCACAGCCGTTAAATCAAAATATATTAACTACGGACCGTATGGCCTAAGTAAACCCTAGCCCCCGGCTTGCCAACCGATCGACCGTTATATGTCGACCGGTCGCAATGAACGTGTTGACCTGTGGGTTAATATATTAACGTTAATTTAATTATTTTCATTCCGAATTTGTTTTTCGTCCATAACTTCTCCATTTGGACTCCGATCGTAAAACTCCAATATAAAAGTTGCTTAGAATTTCGCTACGAACGCAATGGTGTAATTTCATGGTCAAAATCCATCATTTGCATAAATTTCATTTTTGGAACCTAATTAACCAACTAATTAATTAACTAACACCAAATTACGGGGTGTTACACCCTCTCATATGTATTGTCTGTTTATATCCAAATAGTACGTTAGTTGAGTTTACTGGAAATTATTGAATGTTGGTTTGAAGACTTTAAACTGGGATCGAATTAGAATGAATTGTCTGAAAACCACTTCGAACCAAGTCAAGCGTTTGATTTGGAAGCATCTTGAAGATGATGGAATTGAAGATGGAGCTCTTTGAAGTGTAAGGGCTACTTGCTACTAATCCCGAAGGTGATTCCAAAATGGATACAGTAGAAGTAGTGCCTTTGGTTTGTTCATATCCTGAACAACTTGTATGAACGAATGTTGGCATTGCATTGCTGCTTGGAGGCAGTGTTAGCATTCCAAGTGGGATTACTATATAAAAGGTAAACTATAGCATCTAGCCTCATCAGCCGGGAATGACTAAAACATGGGATATGCTACAAGGCTACGTGGGTCGCACCTATTAGGTTATTGTCATAACCCTTTCTAGATTATTATTTATGGATTTGGTTGTGCATGAGAGCTCTAGGGAAAAGGTTGCGAAGCAACCAGAGTGATGAAATATTCGTTACTATCCAGTAAGGGGTAGGCTGGTCTTGCCATGTAGGGGGTCCATGCGAGGCCCTCGGTACATTTTATCTAAAAATGTACCGGACAGGCAATACCTCGGTAGCCTTGTCATTATTGGAATTCATTCTCCAATAAGCACCATGTGGACATATTTGTGCCCAACTATGCTAGAACGTGAGATGCAAGAATTCCAGTTATATTCATAATTTACTATAAAACCCTAAACATTATTATAATATCATTGGATCTTCTATAAAAAAATGTTTTGGTTATCGCAAGTAAAAACTCATCCGTGTTTATGTGTGGCGTGGTCTTACGATATACCTTTATTTTGAAAGTTTTTATAAGGTATAACAGTCCCTTGTGATTTGAGTTTCTCATGTTGGTTTACCAGACTGATACAGGCGTTATTTTTCTTATAATGCTCGAGTCAGTCTGAGCATATTTTCCAAATTTAGCTAGACACTTTTGGAGCAGTATAAGACGAATTGGATGCCTCCAAGACGTATTTCCACATTTTTATTTCCACTGTGTAGCAAGTTTGTATTTATCGGTATTTGTAAGGACATACTATTATAACTGTCCAGGGCTGATGATATGTTAGACTCTGATGTTGTTTTGAATATTAAAGATTTCTTTTTGTAAAGATAATTTGGGTATTATATATTACTCGTTATGATAAGAGATTCTCTTTTCCTTTTCTTTTCCCTCAACAATCTGTCTTTCTAGCACTTAAATGCTCGGCATGTGAATACCATGGATGTAATAGTGTTGATTTCTAAGGTTCGAAAAGGCGGGTCGTTACAATAGTGACCCGTGATTTTGCAAAAATCTTTACCTGTCCTCCGATTGCTAAAGTTTATTTTTCCTAAAATCCTAAAGTTTTTAGGACTAAAGCATTCTAAATATTTAAGTGGTAATTTAATTTCCTAATTTATTTTACAAACTTTCAGTCTTACCTACATTTTATCGCTAGTTAAGTGTCTTTATATAATCTCGTTATTTACGTTGTTTTCCAATATATTTATATAGCGGTCAAAGCTTATCTGAACCATCAACACGGTAATAAAACAGAAACATATCTCACACCATATCGTATGCTTTTCCAATAACCTAAGGGAGAGAACTAGCGATTACAATCCAAAAACACACAAAAAAATTATTTTTTTACTGGAAGCTGTCATTCATCATTAACTGGTGTTAATGATGTTGTGGCCCTAACACACTTACCAAATTAAGATGATATTTCTAGTATGTCATTCAACTATAATCCATATGTTTTAACTTACCTTCTTAGTTCCTAATAAATGAGATCCACCCATTACTTCAATTATTACACTTGACTATGGGATAAATTGTGCATTCCCACCGTAGCCCATTACTTCAATTATTACACTTGACTATGGGATAAATTGTGCATTCCCATGCTACAATGGGTAAAGAATATTAATTGCGCATATTTAGAATAACTTTATGAAAAATTAGCTTGATGAAATAATTTTCCTACCATCTATCTTGCCTTCTCTAACCTTGAGTCAACCAACATCCTTTATGTGGGTTTGCCATCTTATTACTCTCTTCTCCAACCATACTACTATCTTCTCTCAATCACAATCTCTAGACAGTATCCTCAAACTTTGGCCCTATATCCTTGATCCTTCATGCAAGTATACTCTAGGACTCGTAAAATTGTACTTTGATACCATTCCCCATTTCTTTGAGGGTTTTTCTCATGGCTTCCACATATCTCTAAAAAAATATTCATAGGTTCATACCAACATTCCTTAAATTCGACGGGATATGAGCATTCATAGCTATTTTATTCCTAGCCTAAACCTTACCCTGTCTTACCTAGGCAATCATCCTTATCTACTCCATATCGAAAAACATTGGTTTGGTTTTTGATAACTCTTTTAAAAATAAAACTTCACGGTTATGAAGTACTTGATCGAAAACTTTTATCTTTAAAAATATAAGCTTGGAAACCTTTTTATCAAATTCAAAAATTGCTTTTTTCCAAAAGGAACCATGAAATTTTTTCCCTTTCTAACCAGCTTTACATTTTTAAAGACTTTCTACAATATAAATTTACTTCTTTCAAAAGTAGGATTATCACGTTTAAACCCAATTATCATACCAAACGATGTTTTTTCAAAAACATCATCTATAACTTTAAACAATGAAAAATGAGGTAGACAAGGATAACTTTCATCCTATATTTTCTTACTAGTCATGCTATTTCCGCTTCCACATTTGATGGATATTCTAATAGCATATGAGGGGGATTTCTAAAAGATACGTGCAATTTTAACATCTATCTAAGCGCCTATCTAAAATATGTGCGTAATCACTACATATATGGAATTTATCCATTCTTCCTATCCTATTACTATTGCTTCTCTTCTATATTATTTCTAACTAGATTATTAATCCTATTTTACGTAAATTTCTAATGTTATTTCTATCAAAATTTCTAATACTATTACTAAAATTTCTCCTACCTAAATTGCCTTCAAGTGGCTACCACTTCTCTAATAATATATTCCTCATATCTTAGTTATTGGGCATTCTTACCCTTCTATTCTCTTTACCTCATTTTAATCAAGTGTCATTTCCATTTATGCACCCCTTAGAGAAAGAATTTGAAAACCATCAAACTTACAAAAATAGAAAGTTCATCAAGCCAAACCTTCACTCTATTTTCCATTCATTTATAGAACAAAATACCTTTTACTAAAAACCTTTAAATCGAAAACTTTTTACTCAGCCAATCTAAACTAAGAATTCCAAATTTACTTAGTTTTTCAAAACTACAACTTCTCAATAAATATTTCGAAAAATCCATTCGAAATGTTTCAAGGAATTTTTTAAAAAATCTTTTACATGGGTTGGACACAAAAATGGATTTAACCGTCCTTTCTTTTTAACATTCCTTCTTTCTACTCACCTTCATAAAAATCCGGTTATCTTCTTATGGCGATTAATGTACATCTTCTTAGGGGAACTTTCTTCACTCCTTCTTCGTACCTTAATTTCGGATGCTTGCAACATGTGGTTTCTTACATCCTATTTTATTGGATGAAATGTACATCTTCAATTTGCAATTCATCAAAATCCACAATCATAAGGAAACCTATACCCACAAAGGAGTCAAGTACTATCCAGCCTTTGGGATTCTTCTATATGTCATGCTCATGCTCTTCTTGGTCTATGCCTTTGGTATGGCCTACACTCCATGGGGTAATCAGGGTAGGTGCAAAAACTTAACTCTATTTGTTGGCCTAACTCATAGTTGTCTTATTCATCCTTTCGGAATATGGTCACAACTATAGTCGGAATTCATAGAGTTTGGTGTATAAAATATATATAATTATAAGTAAAAATAAAAATACGTTCCCTCAGCGTATCCTAGTTCCTATGATCGACTAACCTAAGTTTTGATACCAAATATAAAAACCCGCACCTTAATAGGCCATAATTTCGACTAAATTGAAACCCAAGTCCAATAGGGTATGGATCGTTGGTTTTGGTAACCAATAATAGAAACAAATATAATGAAATGCAATGAATATAAACTCATAGCGGAATATAAAAGTATAATAGAACATATGACTAAGGCTACTACCTTGGAATTGATATTGTTCCTTGGATGTTTAGTTTCCTTGTCAGCGCTGCGTATGAATAAAAAGGCTTCTTCATCTACCGTTCCCATCTTGCTCCAGTAGCATGTCCTTCTAATTCTATCATATGGATTGTAATAAGGGAGGGTCAGAACAATGTTTTGGTGATTGGAATATTACATACTTTACCCATACTATTAATCTATGTCGATTAATTTCCATTTAAGTATTATGTCTATTACCAATGACTAATCCATTCAACCCTATATCCACGTATGATATGTCAAACCTAACCTTCTCCAAGTCCAAGGTATAACGGTATATATATATATATACCTATATACATATATATCTAATGTACTACCCAGAAATCTCCATACACTTAAGTACTTCTTAAATAGGGAGGAGGTAGGCCCTATGGCCATTTAATACCTCAGTCCCCAAAGCGGGCCCTCCTCAACGTAAATGCTAGTCGATCGGTTCTAGTTACAGAGACCGATGACTCTTGTATATGGCTTTATAATTTATAATCTAATTGTTGTTTTACTAACGCATCTCAAAAAATTATCTAAGGGTTAACAGAACCACCTTTGATAAACAAATTTCATCTAACCATTTACTTTGAGGTATGTGTGTCTCCCATACGAATTCTACACTAGTAGAAAGCGAAATTCTTCAGGGCATAACCGAAGTCTTTGCTACAGCTCACTTGGGACCATTGGTGGTAATAGCATATATGATAGCCCTATTGCGAAATACCGATCCAAATATACTAACATAGCCCACCGACCTTCCTCAGTTGACATCTTATTTAGACTGACCTGATGTAAGTCATGGAAAATACCCCGTTCAGTTTCTTAATACCTCTTATTAGAAATAAATCAGACCCCATTTATTTGAAACTACTGGGCCATTCAATACTTCAAATCCGAGGCGAACCCATGATATATTTTCCCTACCTAATAGTAAAGCACATCCCTTCCCCATGGGTTCTACAGTTGGAGATGTCTCACATTAGTAGTAAGTATACACAACTACTGGTAGCCTCTAGGTGAAGGGCAGACGTATGTTGTGCAACTCTACTGACTTCGCATCCCAAACCACTAAACCAAACCAAACACCCAAAGTCAATGTGTTGGGCTAGGCCTACTAATTCACATTCGTTCTAAACGTATAATTGAAGTTATATAATTTTCTACTACGAAAATTATATTGCCTTCTATATATATTTAATAGTATTAATACTTACATGTTTGCTATGTAATTATTCTAATTTTATACGCTTAGGTTTTGGTTTCCTCGTTTCCTTCTTATGTCTAATAAATGTCAATTGTTTGTAATAATTGGTCACTAATGTCAAAACTAGATAATCTCTTATGATATTTATTTACCCATTTCAAAATCCACTTATTATGCCTATTCAATTTTCCCATAAATGTCATATTAAAGTCTCTAATCAGTCCCCATTTAATTTCTTTAACTCTTTTTTAACTACAAATTTATTACCCATTAAATTTGTAGTTGTTGTTCATAAATTTTAGAATTACTATTCCTTCCTTTTTTAACCTTCTAATCCTGTAATTATTACGTTATTAATATCTAATACAAATATCATCACAAATTACGCTATGTGTGTGTGTGTGTATTTAATCGTTGGATGTAGTTATACACACACACACACACACAGATATATATATTCCTTTTTCTAACTATTAATTCCTAAACTAAAACATTTCTTTCCATGCTTTGATTGATCAGAATTATCCTTCAAAAAAGAATTAACATTATAACTTCCATAAAATATCCAAAAATGAGACTTTTGCTCTGTTTGAAATTACAAGAAATTATCTCTTCTCCTTTATTGAAATAGAAAGTGCAAACTACAGAGAAGATCCATACTTTACTCATCTCTTTCCTTTTTGGTAAATTTCTTATTATGTTAAATGATGCACTATTTATATATTTGTGGAATTAGATAATTTATGGAAATTACACGAAAATAGATACAATTAAATTATACCCCGCTCCTAATAAATTAAAACATAGAAATTCACATTCCAAGTCAACTATGGCAACCTAATTTACGACCCAATTTTAAATCTGAAATAAACTTTACAACTTTATAAACATTATACAGCAATAAATATTTGAGATCGATTTCAAAATTCTAGGTTAGGTTATACATACTATTCCTATTCCAATTACCTATTTTATAGAATATGTAGGTAATCGTCTTTACGTTTATTTTAAGCTTACTACTCTTCAAATTTTATAAGGCCTAATAATTAAATAAAATTCAATGCTATAAATTTCAATGTTATAAATAAATTATATAATTTATCACTCACCTATCAAGCTTTTCAAATCTCCTAAATCTGAATCCATTCCTTTATTTAGCTCCTTTTCCATTCTAAACCAAAAGAATAGGTATAATAAGGTATATACATACTATTAGAATTATAGAACTGAGAAGAGATTTAGGGTTAAGGGGAATATAGATTTATAATTATAAAATCTTACCTTTTTTCGCAATATTGATTCACTCCTTCTCTTCTTCTTTTTTTCGCCCTTCTCCAATTTTGTGTATATATAAAATATTTTATAATTAATAGAAATAGTGGAGAAGAGAAAATGGCAGATCTTCGCTGCTTGGATCAGAAAATATAAGAAGAGAACTGAGGAGTTATGCCTGTATTTATAAACAGTCGAATCGACCATAACCATTAGAGTAAATAATAAAATTTGGGTCGTTTGAATAAGGTTCAAATCCTAGCCACCACAACTTGACCGGTCAACCGCCCCTCTAAGCGATCGATCGACCCAAGCAAAGGGGTCGACCGATGGGGTCCCTCATGTATTATAATTTATTTCTCTTGTTTTTAATTCTTTTTATTCTGGAAACTTCAAACACAGACAACTTCTTCGTTTGAGCTCCGATTATGAAACTCTAAATATGAAAGTTGCTCAGAAAATGCTACTAACACAACGGTGCAACTTTCATGGCCAAATTATGTCGTTTGTACAAATTTCATTTTCGGAGCCTTATTTATTATTTATTAATTATCATTCATTTTATAGAGTGGGACGGGAAGGCTTTGGTTTTGTGAGTTATTTCCGTAACTCGCATTTATGGTTAGATGATATACCACCTTATATGTTTTTGCTTGATTATTGTTAAATAAATTTGATTGGAAAAGTGATTGAATTTGGTTAAAATAACATTGTTAAATATCATTTCAGCAACATATGAATATTCCCTTTGATAATAGATGTAATTCCTTATTTCTTGAGTGTAGTTCAGTTACAGATTAATTTAGAATTATATATATACTATATATGCATGTCCTTGCTTCACTTAGATAATGGTCAAGAAATGAATTTGATATTGATTAGAAGGCGAAATGTTGAGTTAAGCAATTTTAAAAATATTTTATAAAAGGAAATTTTACTTGAATCATGTTATTTTTTAAAACGAAAATAACTGGAATTCGATCATAAAAAATAACTTTAAATGTTAATTTAGAAATAGAATAGTATGACCTTGGAATTGTTTTAAATTGACAATCTATTTAGGAAAATTAGTATAATTTAAATTTGGTATAATTGGAAATATTGTTTTCATATGAAAGTAATGTTTTGTATAAATTATCATGGAAAATAATAACAATTTTGTGCCATCTAAAAAAATGATATATATATATATATTTAAAGGTCCTTACGTTTATGAAATTTTTAAAAGAAATTAATTTTGAAGTTTAAATTAGTACATTTGTTTTGTAAATAGATTTATGACTTGATGTAACGACCCGGATTTTTCGTTGTTCGGTTTTGAATATTTAAATGGTTTAAATATTGGATTTGGGATTATAATTTAGTTAGTCAGATTTTAAAACTAAAATTTAAGCGATTTCGGAATTTTCGAAGTCATCGATTTAATCGATGAGTTGAAATAGAGATCTGGGGCACAGTCTCGGAATTCGACGAAACCAGTTCCATCGAATCTGTAATAATGTATTATTATTGAATTTCAAATTTCATAGCGTTTGGAGTTATCGTTTGGCCGTACGGTATATAAACGCGTTGAAATTAATATCGAAAATTCAACATAATATTTGGGTCCAAAAAGCTATCTTCTCCATACGATTGAATTAGGACTCAAAACATTTTCCATTGTGTTCGGAATAGGGGTATAATATTATAAACACCAAGCGGCATGCCTCGATAGAGATTGTAAAATTTTAGTTACCCAAAACAAGATATTTTATAATTAAATAAATTTATAAATTGGAAAAGTCATAGCTGTTCCTTCCTTCTGAAGCAAGCCCAAATCTATACGCACGCTTTTCCCTTTTTCATTTCAATCAGATCGTGCCTCCTTCTTTTAAAATCACGTTATCCCTCTCTACCCTCTTCAGTTCACAATCAAAGAAAGGAGAAAAAATGGCCGAGGAAAGCAAAAAAAAATAAATATATAATATCTCGAAATCGCGTTTCCCCCTCTTCATACCCTCTAATTCAAAAATTACGAAAACTAGACCAATGGATGGGTGCTTCGATGGATTCTAACTGGGGGAACGTAATTGCGATGGCGATGGAGGGCATCACCAGCGACTCGAGATGGGGGTACTCGATTGGTGGTGGTTGACGAAGCAAGGACGAGCCACGATTGAGGAAGGTTCGTATATGCATGCGTGGGTTTGGCCGAGGCTGAGGAGGAGGGGACAGAGTCGTGATGGGTTTAGGGTTGCAGTTGGGCTTGGAGCCGCCTTCGAATTGCAGGCACGCGCGATGGTGGGGCAGTGTTCGCGGGGTTAGGTGGGGATAGGCGAACTCGAGCAGTTCGCGGTAGTTCTGTAGTTGCTTGGAACTGGAAGGTGGGGATTGGCGAGAGTGGGAGGCGGTGGTGATGTCGCGATTTGGAAGTGGCAGCGTCGAAGTTTGGCAATCACGAATTAGGTTTTGGGCCGTGAGGGGCAGAGTGGAGTCGAGCAGAGTGTGTTCAATCGAGTAAGGTAATTAATGTTTAAAAAATTTGTTTAATAAAATTTAAATGAGTTACATTTGTTTAGTTAATCGTATGTTAATAAAATTTATTAAATAGTAATTAATTGTTTGATTATTTCAAATGTTAATAAACTGTATAACGTTTATACGAGGTCTAAAATCATGAAGAAACAAGTCGAGTTTGGATCGGATTGCAAATAAAATCAAGGTGAGTAAAATCTCACTCATTTGGATTGCTATAATAATTTAAAAATGTTGAATCTAAATTATTGGTTGTTTGGTTGATTTTATAAATTATTATCTGTTAAATGTTAAATATATATACAGTAACATATACTAGTATTTGGAGTGATATTATCGCATATTATAGCGGATGAGACCCTATGTGCCCCGCATAATAGCAAATGACCCTATATACCGCGATATCCCCCTCAAAGTGGGATTGGTATTTTTATGTTGAATTAACATTTGTGGATGCAGGGAAACAAGTTGGAGGGATCCAACTGGATTCCTCAAAAATTTTAAATTTAATTTCATATATTGTGATATATGGATTGTGTAGAATAATCTATATAGATTATTGTGGTGTTTGGAATTTATTGGATGCTATTGTAGCACTGACCTGGATTTTGATAATTTAAATACCATAAATATATTTTTTAAATTTAAGGGATAAAGGGGAATTTTTGATATAAAAATATTATATTGGACTTGGGGTTATTTTAAAGAAATTGAGTTAGAAAAATATGTTGATTTTTGGGTAACACTTAACTATTGAGAATTACTAAATGGATATTTTAAAAATGAAGTATTTAAAAGAATTTATAAATGATATTCAGAAAATATAGAAAGGAGTTGAAGTCGATATAAAAATAGATTGGAAGTATAAATGGAATTTATAAGAATTAAAGTTATATAATGGAATTTTATAAATAAGATTTGTTTTATAAACAAGAAAAACTCAAAGGAGTTTATAAGTTTATAAACGATGTTTATAAATAAGGAAAATGATGGTCAGTTGATAAATTGGAAATATAGATTTACGATGTGAATTTATATCGAGTTATGGAAATCGTTAGGAAAGAAATAGTGAAATCTATTTTTGAATATGAGAATGGTGATAAAATTGAGATATAATCGATGTGATACGAATCAAGAAGGAGTTATAAACTGAATTTGGCAATATTGGATTTTTAAAATAGATTTTTGTCGAGAAGTTAAGGCCCCGTTTGGCTTGTCGTTTTTAGTTTTGTGTTTTCGTCAATACAAAAGCGCGTCCATTGTATGTATTGTTGAAAAACAAACAATTTTGAAAAATGAAATTAACATGTAAAAGAGAAAACAAGTTTATTTTGTTTTTCGTGTTTCGAGAGAAAACAAAAGCACGGAAACAATCCAACTTCTTCGTTGTCCGTTGGTGGTCGCAATGACTAAGAATTATAAATCTTCTTTTCTTTTTTCTTGCTATTTCTTAGTGCAAGTTGAAAACACAAAACTCAAAATACAAAATGAAATCAAATGGGCCCTAAGGCTATGTTTGGTTTACCATTTTTAGTTTTGAGTTTTCGTCCATACAAAAATACGAACAACGCATGTATATTATGAAAAATGGCCATTTTAGAAAACGAATTTAACACACAAAATAGAAAACAACTTTTTTTTCATTTTTTGTGTTTTGAGAAAAACGGAAGCATGAGCAACAATTCATCCTTCCGTCGTTCCTCTATCCACTTCGTGGTCCCCTCCAATCTTCCGTTCATCCCTTTCGACCTCCCTTCATTCTTCTCATATTTTGTAATTAATGTTGAAAACTCAAAACATAAAATACAAAATAAACCAAACGACCCCTAAAAATTTGTAAAATTGGGATTTTTAATTACTATGCTATATAATTTAAACTATTATTTAGATTAATATTCCAAAAGGCTAGTTATTATAATATTTAATATTTATTGAAATAAATTATAATTTTATTAATCAGCTTTGTAAATTAATCAGTTACTTAAAAATGATTTGGAAATGAGTTATTGATGTTATTTAAAATGTTTGATATTTTAAATTTACTTAAACATATTTTACAAATAAACTATGATTCTTTAAAAATACTTATTTTATATATATAGTTTAGAAAGACTGAAAATTATTTATAAATCCTCTCGATATTGGAAGCGAAGTTATTAAACGAGTATGATTTTAGAAGAGAAATCTTATAGTGGGATTTTGGAAGCTTGAAGAAAAATTCCAAAGTGTTAATAATACGAGAAATTCGTAAAATGAATTAGAATTCATAAAAGAAGTTAGAAATGGGTATTTGAAGATATAGACAAGTGCATTCGACCTTGGAAATATTAGGGAATTTACAGATAAAATTTGTAAAGAATTTTGAGAAATAGGAAATAAATGGACCATTTCCAGAATATTGGGATAAAAAGATCTTAGGAAATATACCTATAAATATTCCTAAATATTGGACGAAAATGATTTGGAAATAGTTAACTTCGAGATTTTTATTATAGAAATATTTTCAAAGGGATGAATTAAATTGGAAGCGAGGAAAATAATCTAAGTATTGAAATGACTTGAAAATATCATGTCAAGGATATAAGAACTTGAGTTTGATTCCCACTATCAAAATATTGGAAGGGTTTGAATATATATCTTATAAAGATATTTTGGGAATATTTTTAGGAAATTATAATAAGGCTAGATGATTGCTTATAGATGTTTTATTGATAGCTAAATAACCGACTATCAATATTGGCCAATTTCATTAATCGTTTCGAAGAGACTGGGTCGGATTTAATTATCCGAAAACCACTTCGATCCGGTTTGAACGTAACGAATGAATACCGTGAAGATGATGAAGACGGTGATTCGGTTTGTCCAGACCCAGGACAACTTGTATGGATGAATGCTATCAGAACATCGTCATTGGAGGACGATGAGCATTCTAAGTAAAATTGTTCTTGAAAGGTAACACTTAGCCTCGAACCTCATCAACCGGGAATGACTAAAACAGGGGAGATGCAGCAAGGCTAAGTGGGTCGCACCCAAGTAGGGTATGTTATCACTTTTCTAGATGTCCTCAGAAACCTATTTATCTTAGATATGGGTATACATGAAAGAAAAGCACTCGATAGTAAGGGTGGGAACACCCGGGGTGATAACATATTCGGCCTATCTAGGTTAGGGGTAGGCCGGTCTTGCGAGCAGGGGATCCCGGCGTGGTCCTTGGTACATTATTCTAGAGGTGTACTGTGATGTGCGGTACCCCAGTGGCCCAGTCATTCGTTGGAATCCATTCTCCAATACGAGCTTACGGTTTTGTTTGTAGAGCCTAGTATGCTGGAATTTAATTAATGTAACAATTTCAGCTATTTGAATAAGAATTTGTATTTAGACGCTATTATAATATCACTGGATTTTCTATAAAATGTTTTGGTTATCGTAAGGGAAAAACCCGTCGTGTTTATGTGTGACGCGGTCTTACGAGATACCTTTGTTTTTCAAAGGATTTTGACAACTCTAATAATTCAAATTGAGTGTGTTTTCTCACGCTGGTTTTCCAGACTGACTCGGGTATTATTTTATTATAATGCTCGGGTCAGACCGAGTATTACAGTTTCATGTTAGAAAGCTATGGAGCTTAGGAGGCGAACTGGAGGAGTCGACGTATATCCGTATTTGGTTTATATTTTCCACTGTGTGAGGATGAGTTATTAAAACTGTCCAGATTGATTGTTGTATATTGTACTCTGATTGTAAGTATATAAGCAGTTATAGATTCTTTTGTATAAAAATTAGTTATTATATATTATATTTTGTTCCGCTGCGATTGTGAGATTCTGTGTGGTTGTTTATTTTTCTTTTATCTCTTTCTTCTTCTTCACCCTAAAGATTCATATTTTTCGTTCAATTTGAGTCGAACTGTTGTGAATTATGGTCGACTCAAGGGGTACGGATTTACGGGCCTTTACACTTGATATTAGATTCATTTATAATTAAAATAAAATAAATTTTATATTCCAAAAGTGATGAATTTAATTTATGGGAATTGAATAATCGTGAAATTTTGTAAAATAATATTTTAGGAATAATAGTAAGTTTGAATGTAATTTTTTTATTATATGGAAAGTATTGTTAATGAAAGCTTATCATATATGTTGTTACACATAACTTTTGGAAGTAATATATTTTATATTTGATCATTTTAAACAAAAGGGGAAAATTATTTAAATCTTTTGAATATGTTTATTAAAGTGCCAAGTTAAATTATTCGGTAAAGGGGTGGGGGTGTGTGTGTATGTGTGTGTAAATGTCAAATAGTTAGGAGATTTTTATAAAAAGGGAATCATAGTTTGATAAATTATTATTCCAAAGCAGTTTTAAAAGGATACTAAATAAATAAGGATTTTAAATATTGATTTTGAAATCAAATATTTGGGTTTTGAAATTATTTTTGGATTGGAAATAATATATTTTTAATTTGATGTTTTAAAGGTATTTGGAAATTACAAATTTATTTACATTATTTTCATAGTAGTAAAGTAGAAATTACGATTGTATGAATTATTTGTAAAAGGGATTTGGTGGACTTAAAATTTATCGATAGTTTCAAATAATGACTTCGTTGAAATCAAATAAGTGGTTTTAAATATAGACTTTTGGAACTAAATGGGATTTTGAGCAAAATGAGGACTTTAACTTTTAATCCTCTTTGAATTTTGTATTAATGTCAAGATATAAAACTGTAGTTCTGTATAATGAGAATTTCGAGTAAACAAATCAGTAATACTTAGTGATATGGGACATTCGGTAATTATTTCTTTGACTCATCACATAGAATATTGTATGTTTGTATTGGGTGTATTTTATTATAAAACCCCTTCTGTACAAATAATTGATTAGTTGGATGATTTGAGTGTAATACTTATATGTGCATAAATGCAGCAATGTGTAAAAATTTGTTGTGATATTTTATCACTCTTTGTTTAAATGCATTTTCTCACTAATAAATGGATAAAGACTAGAATGATAACTGAGACGGGAATGGTAACCATTGGGGGTAACATCGGTGAGGATTACATGGGTAATATTAAAATATGATGATTGTTATCATAGATACTAGATATGCTAGATATTCATCCTAACCGACGATGACGGGTAACGTCATAAGCCACAACAATTTGGCCTCATTATTCATGGTCAAACGGTCCGCTAAATGTTCATAATAGTGTGGTTCAGGCAAATTTTTACAAAGAAGGTGGAAGTAAGGATTTCTAGTGAGGTAAGGATTATTTATGCAGCAAATGGACTATGTGAGGATGCTCACATTTCTAAAAAGAGGTAGCAAGTACCTCAAGCGAGGAACTCAGCTTTTGGCAATAGGTTAGCGGGTAACCTAGGATAAACATAACAACTAAATTGGTTGATAATTAAAATTAACTAAGTGCCTTAACAAATGTGTAATTAATAACAAAGGCATAGGAGTGAAACTTGGTTGATTATAGTAGCGACTGTATAATTGTGAAATTAGTGACACTAAACGGATGTTAAAACATTTTACGAGGATGATAAGATATCGAGCACATCATTTTATGTGACATTTTTGAGAGAAAAAGCATATCATATATTTATACTCGATACACACAATGATATATGTGTATTGCTTCACGTTCCCACCAGTCTGGATATTCTTACAATGTTATTTACGTTATATCTTTCATCATCTTGCTATATCATTTATGTATTTATCTTTGAATCTAGACATGGTCTGACTCGTTTATTATTTATATAATACCCAGGTTATTCCGAGACTTTACAGGTACATGGATGTTAGCCTTTTTCGGATATTGGACTTTCTGAGGAGACAATTATTGATTACATTGTATTTTGAAGGTCTATTATGCATTTTTTTTTCTAATGTATACATTTATGTATATATGTGATGATGTTCGAGTTGTATACTGTATTTGATACATATCGATATATATGTTTTTATAGTAGGTCAAATACTTCACTTTGTAGACTACTTTGTGATATGTCCATTATGATGTTTTATTTTTCATTGCGTTTTGTGTCTCTGTATTCTCTGATTATATTATGTATTGTTCTGCCCCGGTAAACTCATGTGTTTATTGATTTATACCAATACCAAGTATGTATATTTGTGTATTATATGAGGTAAGAATACGTACCAGTGTTAACCTAAGGGAAAATTTACATGCAGTCGCTCCTAACAAGCCTCATTCTTCGTATTTCCAAACAATATTACTTTGTCTTACTCTTTGATAGTATAGGTAGAGTGGGTGGGGCATTATGTAATCATCCTCTATATAAATGATTTAAGGCGGCTATTTTTAAGGATTCATAATCTTTAATATACTTTGAGCGATATCGGTTTAAGGAATAATATATTTCTTATGAAATATCCTCATGATTCAAGTGCTGAATATGTATGAAATCACAATATACATACCATACATATGTATTCATTCCAAAAATATATTTTGGGTTTATTTCATTTCCACATGTATTTATTTTTATACATATTAATTATATAAGCTTAATATATTTATAACTATTTATAATTTAATTAACTCATATAATAATTATATATGTGTTGTTAATTAAATCATATTTAATTAACTTTAATCTTATTAATCAAATTATATTTAATTAATTTTATTCTTATTAATCAAATCATATTTAATTAATTTTAATTCTTAATTTAATTTAATTTTATTTTATCAATCTATTTTACATTATTCACCTTAAACTATTTAAGATAAATAACAAACTATAACATTTATAGTTTTGTTTATATATGCATATCAATATATATGTATGTGTGTGTACAATCCAATAATGAATTTTTAATTAGTTAATTATTTGATCGATTCTTTTAATTAATTAAACGATTTAATTATAAATTTAAAGTAAATCAAAAATTTAATATTATTTATCTTAAATAAATTTCAGATAAATATGGATTTAACAATGATAGTTACATACATAAATCACTATATATGTGTGTATTTAATTAATTCACTTTTAATTATTTATTTTATTTTATTTTTTTAATCATATTAATTAAATATATATTAAAATTTTCAAAATTACTTATTTAATTTTTTTAAATAATTTTGAAGAATTTATAACGTATTTATTTACCATTGATAAAATTTTCTTTTATATTTTAAACTTAACATTTAAATTGAAAATATATTTTAGGTTTTTAAATCTTAATATGAAAATTAGCCTAAGGACTTACATTTAGACTTGTTTTGTAAGGGGTGAAATGGGTGATGTTAAAATTTCCTTATTTGGATCATAGTGGGTTTATCAAGTCTATTAACTAGCACTGGATCCTATATATATATATAATTTAAAATATATTTTTTACTTATTGATTAATCATATTAGTCAATTTTATTTGGTGATTGTTTTGGATACACACACACGCAACCCATAACATAACATAATAACATTTAGGCATGCGAAAGGTCTAATTGTTATTTATGAGATGTGAGTTAATAAATCATAAATATGACAAGAGTGTAATTAGTTGGGAGTTTGTTTTCTAGTGATTAGTAGATGAAAAGTCATATTCCTAATTATGGGTATAAATAAGAGGTCATATATATATGACATAGTGTACGATTAATTAAGAGTATTGTTTTGCAACTTTTGGTATGTAAAAGGTCATATTATCATACAGGGTGTACATTTACAAAATTGAATATATGTATGACATGACAATGTAGTAATAAAATGAACATGTGTATAACTATACACACACAAATTGATGTTGGGATTTTTATCTATTGTATACACATATATATTATACTTGCATATACATAGGATAATCCATATGCGTATCAGGAATATAAATGCCTAAGTTTATACATGTGTTTATATATACTATAATATATGTATATGATTCATATACAAATATTAATAATACCACATATATATAGTTTAGACACACACACATACACATACACACACAATGGTTTGAAATCAATTAATAAATTCAAATTTCAATCATATTTAGTTTAATAATTAAATATTAGAGTACATTTTAGTTTGAAATCACGATTGACTTAACTAAATGTTTCAATTTATGTGTTTTACTACTTCAAATAACGTAAAGATATTCATATAAAGATCTAATACTTTAACATCAAAATTATTATTTTAAATAAATCAAATTTATGAGATACACACGTACGCGTGTGCATACACATATATACTTTCACTTAAACCAACATAAAATATACATTAATAACCAAAAATTTCAAATGTGTATGAAATTGGTTTCGTATTTTATAAACGACAGATATAAACGATTCTGAAAGTAATTTAATAGGTGGCAATAATTTATATATATATATATATATATATGAACTTGGGTTGAGGTTAGACATTGTATATAAATGATATAAAATAGAATTAAACCTGAATACATCACGCTTTTTGTATCATCTTATTTGTGAATAGTCTCCTAGATTACTTGAATCACCACACGATATTGCTAGAATCGAATGAACCATTTTTATTTGAGTTAATTTGACGTTATTTAGGTGAAAATTTCAGCCACGAATGACAAGGAAGCCATAAATGAGGGATAAAGGAGAAAAGATTTTTTTAACAAAAACAATGAGAGAAGAACGTTTTAAGGAAATAACAACCTTTTCTCCTTTTTTTCTTTTAAATTTTCTCGTTTATTTTGCAATCAATTTACAATTATTTCAAGCCAAATTCTCTCCAATGCATGGTAGGCCATGTATTTTCCTTGCATGGATTAATTTTTCAAAAATCCTGTTAAGTAATTAATTTTATTTAAAGCCATGTTTAAATACATATCAATACGTGCATGTATTGTCTTTTACATATACATCCAAATAGTTAGTAACATTACCCAAATTTTCAAATAAATTAATAATCAACATTTCTTAAATATGATGTAATTTAATTAATGTATAACACTTTATAACTAATTAAATCATGTGGTTTTTCGAAGAATTTACAAATGCGGTTGTGTGAGTTTAATCGGCCATTAATATTGAATAATTCAAATATTAACAGTCACACGTCATCTTAGCTAGTAGTATGACAGTTTGGCTGAATTCATCGCTTATAGGTCTTTTCGGTAAAATCGTATTTTAGATTATATTAAGTGGTACCGATAGTGACAACACTTCTCTCCATCTAGTATTGGTCAAAATTCCAATATTATCCACATTCAACTCTATTTGACCAAAAACAAAGTCCTTGGTTCAACAATAACATTTATCATTAACTGTTCTACTCTGGCTAGAGATTTTGACTTTGAGTTGGCTACCATTGACCATGATACTAATCTTGTATAACCAAGAAGATAAATTCTCTATTGAATAGTACTTCACTTCTATTCTTCAACTCAGACCCAACTATAACCACACGATGGATCGACATGCCATGATTTAACTATAGTAAAAATGGAGTATTCATATTGAAGTGCCACGGTATTCTTAAGTTGAGGGAACTATGTACCACTGTCATCCTAAGATTTCCTATTTGAATAAATTGTTATTAACCAACAAACTCCTAGATGAGTTATTACAAAATTATTTAATAACCATGAGTATGTAACCCTTGGTTCCCATAGCCATGACGACCCACATTTCGGAAGGTTTAAATCGACAATAATCCACACATGTCCAACTTAACCAATCCAGAACATAGATAATCAATGGGGTTAATCAAGAAAAATAAGAAAAGAAGAAGAAAAACAAACACAGAATCTCGCAGCGGAATGACAAAATATAATAATCAAATAAATAGTTCATGAAGCTGTTTACTATACATTTGATTATAATTCATACAACAATTATCATAATTATATATACAATAGGGATAAATAAAATAATGCAGTAGACAACATGATGTAAGAATAGTAACAGTAATAATATACCAAATTTTTGTCTTCATCCTTCAGAAAATGATCTTCAATGCGCTGAAAAAACTCAGGACTGACCCGAGCATAATGAAAAACAAAACACTCGAATCGGGACTAAAATATCCTTATGTGAGTCAAATAAATATCGCATATAACATGAGTGTAATAGCGTCAGAGATGTTTACGGGATTTCACATCTCCTATCCAGTGTATAATGTGCGTGCAATAACTCAAGATATGTTTCGGGATTTTCCATCTCTTAAGGATCCATCAAAATATTTATATATAGTAGAATACGCTACATATATAATGTCTAATCAGTAAAATAAATATTAATAATAGCGTTAAGGCGTTACCATTATCCCCCTTAACACATTTTATATAAGCATCGTAGTCTATATAGTACTGTAAACTCCACCATAAACTGGTAGGCTATCAGGGAGCACTCCATAGGTACAACACTAACCAAAGTCGTAGTGGGCTCGATCAGGATAAATATGACAAGGCACGCGGGGCAATACCCAAGGTAGGATTCTACTATTTTGCCTTCCCGGACTGGTGGTAACGCATAGCCGCAGCTACCGCCCACCTCGAAACAACACTCCCATAATCAAGGGTGGCCACCAATCAATCACAAAGTAAAAGATATGGTTTTGAAGAAGCGTGTTCGATAGGGGAGCGACCCCACTTGGCCCGGTATAGCTCCTGTTTTAGTCATTTTAATTATGACTCAAAAGTCAAGGCTATCCATCATCATTCTCTTTCTTCAGATCCAGCAAACGACACCAAATCCAACCACTTCGTTCTTGAGTCTCCTCCGCGTACACAGTTGTTAAAGTCGTTTCAATATTGACAGAGAGTATACCTGTAACGACCCACAAATTTATCAACTTGATAAATTACATTTATTTTTAATAATATTCAAATATAAGCTATTAAAAACACAGATTATGATGTTTTAAAACAATAAATAACAATTGTATAAGTATTTACAAAAATATATACTTTGGAAAAATAGCGATAAAATGACCGAAAACCATTTTATCGATAAAAAGCTCTATAATCATAAAACATCGCACACAGAGTTGGATACATAAACTTATTTTTATAATTGAACAAGAATATGAAATAAAATTATTTATTTTATTTTTGGAAATTAAATAAATATATAGTGATGCCCTTATATTTAATTTAAATTGAGATTTAATGATCTAATAATTATTATAATTATTCAAATAATTATTTTTTTAATGATAATAATTCATTTTAAATAGTTATAAAGTGATAAGAAATGATTTATAATAGTTTTATAAAGATATTTAAGCAATTTGAAATTATGAAGAAAATCGATATCGGTTTATCGGTATAAATGCACTTTTTGTAAGTAATTGCTAATGTTGATTTATATGATTTTATAATTCAAATGTGAACACTTTTATTTATAAAAAATTATTAGGAATTTATTTTCAAACTTTGTTTACAAATATATGTATATTAAATAAAAAGTAAAAATTTGACCGGGAATTAGTTTCCCGATTTTCAACGGTTTAACGAACAGAAGTTGTTCAAAAGTTGTTGCAACCTTTTTATTTGTCATGTGCACATATATAACATACAAATGCATCCACTAACATATACATATATACATTTACACTTAAACATATATATATATATATTATAAAATATATAAGATATTTTAAGTAAAGCTTCCTCCTTAAGCTTAAACAAGTCAACATATGCATACATGAGTGGATGGAAGTGATGGGCACATGGGGAGGAGGCTGTGGCCGTGTATTATGAAGAGGAAGTGTGTTGGAGAAGCTTGAAAAAATTGGTGTATGCATATCTTCCTTTATACTCCTCTTTTTTCTTAGAAATACCCTACTCTCTTCTCTTCTTTTTCATTCTTCTTCTTCCTTCTTCTTAAGCTTCCTAAGAGCTTCTTTAATGGCTTCCATGCCTTAGGAAAATAATAGCAAAGTTATGGAAAAATATTAGTAAATTATATACACATATGTATCTAATATCGATCCACTTCAAAAACAAGTCAAAACACCTCCCTATCTTCTCTACAACTCACGCCACCAACTACTCCTCTTTTGGCCGAGCACATCCACCTCCAAGAAGTCTAGGCCAAGCCCAATAAGAAGAAAGGAGCAAGTTCAAAAGCTCCGGAGCAAGAAAAAGAGGAGGAAGTGCTGCTGAAATCAATTCGAGAAGCTACGAAAAGATTGGTGGAGTGGAGCCATAAGTGAGTACTCAATATTTAAATTTACTAATTAATCTCTCAAGTTTAATGATACGAAAGTATAATGTATTGGATGATTAAGTGTTTGATTACTTGGTTGATTAGATGATTCTTAAGATGGTTGATAACTTGGTTGATAAGTGACAATGGGAATGGTTAGTAAATTAACCATACTAAATAATGGAAATAAAATCCATAATAAATATAGGAATATGAAGTTATTTAGCCTCTTAATTTTTTTAAGAATATAAGAAGGTTGAAAATGAATATTATAATAATATAATATTGTGAAATGATTTAAAAGTGAAAAAAGAGATTTAGTATTAAAAATATTGGTTTAAATGTTTGAAAATGTTTTATAAATGTTTTATTTAAAATTCAATTTGGAGAAGTTTCGATGAATATTGAAAATCGAGTCAAAATAGGCGCGTCGCGTAACGATAGTTCGCACGCCGTAAAAGTCAAACAAATATATAAAACGGAATATAGATCGAAATTCTTCGAGATAAGAATTTTCCAAACTATTATATCTATAGTTTTCAAACAAAGAAAGAAAATCAAGATTTTGATAAGTAGATTTTTAAATATGAGCAAATCAAGTTTTCAATAAAATCGTGCTTCTGTAGTTCGGTGGCCAAAGTGGCAAATGTTTTAAATATATATTTTCAAAATGTTTAAAAATATGGAATAAATCTTATAAATCTTTTAAAATGTTTTAAAAGTGATTTGAATTATAAAAATGAATTTTCAAATGATAAAAAGTCGTTTTGATTAGTATAGCTTAAAAAGCACTTTCCGCAGCACTTTTTCACAGCACTTTTCTGTAACTTTGAAATATAGTTTTAATTGCAACTATTCTTTTCCAAACCTTTTGTAAATGTTTTTAAATGGTTAAAAAGGTATTTTAAAGGTTATTCGAAGGATTTATGAAGTAGTTAAATAAATAACTAAAAGTTAGTAGAGTATGTTAAATGGTTTAGAGTCGATCAAATAACTTGACCGCCTTATGGATGAGAGAGAGATAGTGTCTAGGCTTAAGTTGGGAAAACCAGTTTCCTGCTCTCCCTGGCTATCCGGACTGGCCCGATGGATGGGATTGTAAATTTGATTACTCGGATCAAAATTTTCCAAGTATAAAGGATATGATTTTTCAAATATAAATAACATGGATTTTATGGAAATAATCTTCTTGTACTCGGTGTTAAAGCCCGAAGAAGGAACTCAAACTATTCGTGGAATTTAAAAGGTGATTTCGCCGTTATTCTGCCCATAGTACTTGTTGAATATGAGAATTGATATGGAGTAGAATTAGATTATTCTATAGATTCTGCTCATTTAATATTTACTGGTTTTGGATAACATTCTAGATAACATGGTTTTAACTCGATCAAAGTTCTGAGTTTTGAATTAAGAAATCTTTGCAAAGATTTAAATAAATGTTTTAGAAATATTTTCCTAAAGTAAAGGATGAAATAAATTGGAATTATTCCAAGATTAAAAAGGTTTTAAAATTAACTAAATGATTTGATAAATGAGGCTTAATGATTCCATATACTCTGAAAAATATAAAGAAATGATTCAATGAATATATCTCTAAGAGATATCTATGAATGAATAAAATAGATGAATTAAATTGATTGATGATTGATAATCATATATGACTTAACATCCTTTTTACCGATGATTAGTTCGGAGGAACCGGGGTCGGATTTGGGTAATTCCTATCCGAAAACCACTTCGAACCAATGTATACGTTCGGAAGTGAAGACCTAATGAAGATAATGATTATTGAAGACCAGAGATCTTTAAAATGTAAGAATTATTGTCATGAGTCCTAGGGGTTTACCCCATATTATATTTATATGGCAGTGGTGTTTGCATTTTGGAATCCTCGTTGTATTGAAGACCGAAGATCTTCATAGCGGAAGGACTGCTTGTTGACATTCTCTGGGTAGCTCCCAATATATAGACATTTATATAGCAGTGGTCCTTTCGTGTTTTGGAATCTTAGGATTGCAAGGACTACTCGCTACTAATGGTAGTAGGAGGAGTGCCTTCGGTTTCATTCATTCCCAGAATGAACTTGTATGGACGAATGTCTGACAGTGCATTTCCGATCATATTAACTGATCTCTATCAACATATTATCTGCTTGGTGGCGGAGAAGGCAACTTCTCTTAGCTTAACTCTCTTTCTTGAGACGAGCGAGCTCAGGAGTTATACGTTGGTAGAAATCAGTAGTGTGATTAAGGAATTACAATGTGGCATTCTAAGTGGAATGTGCTTTATGGAAGAATAAAGCGTGGCTTTGTTAAAATTGAGCATAGCCTCACGAGCCTCACATCATGCAGACGATATAGATAATTATGTGGTCTGCAGGACATATATTTCAGGCTATCGGTTGTATGAGTATGGAGGATTCAAAGTGGAAGCTGGATTCTCAAGGCATTTATTACCCCATTTATTTGAATATAGCAGCTAGCTTGCGAAAAGTGATAAGGCTACCGGATATTGGTAGTGTAGCAAGTGCAGTTCCAAGTGACTTGCTCGATTAAGGCACGTGGGAACTATGTTGCTATACGTGGATCGAAGGAAAAGGTCACTAGTTCCCTATCAAGTTGGAAATCCAATTCCAATACGAGCTTACGGTTTTGATTGTATTCCCAAAATAGCCGTAATGCTTTGCAAACATTTTAGCTACCCCTTTGGTATCATATATTCCGTCTAGTATATTCCATTGACCTAGTCCTGATATATTACTATAGACTTAGTCCGAATATTGATACTTTATTTGATATATATAATACTTGAAAAGTGTTTTCAAACCAATGTCATTAAGAATAATATTAAATGTTTTGATATAAAGTATTTTGGTTATCATAGATAAAAACCATCCGTATTTATGTGTGGACGTGGTCTTATGAGATACCCTTCTTTTCAAAAGTTTTACTTTACGTCAGCATTTATAATAGTTGGTTATTTTCAATCCAAAATAAATGTCATAGGTATATATCATTTCAACCTATTTCTTGATTTATTCGTAATAATTCCAATAACAGTTTTATATACTTTCAAGTAATTTACAGGGTGATAACAGGATATATAAAATAAATAAACATCCAAATCATCCAAAATCTCAAACGATTAGCATTCATCACAAACAATCATCCAAACAGTCAATAAATCACATCAATTAACCAATTATCAATAATCGAAAATTTTACTAGCAGTTTAATTCTAATTTCCACTTAACTGTTAATTCAAAATTTCTATATCGATTTCCATGTCAATTAAATTCACCAAACACTTCAGAATTTCAATTTAACTAACATAATAATATTCTAGTACTTCGTGAGCGTATAAAACACTCACTTTTTATTTGCAACTGAAAATAGTCCCAGCTTCAAATAAATTCCAACTCGATCCCATATCGTAGATGACGCCGATATGATCGCAACGCGACATCTTTCGTCCGAATCAGACCTCGTACGGAGAAGTTATGCAATTTATTAATATACGATATAATTTTAAAACTTTAATTAACAAAATAAAATATAAAAATAAAACAATAAAATGTTACCTCCTCTCCTTCTCTCACGCATGACGCTACAGCTCCAGCCGACCCAACACGCAACCCATCAACTTCCGTGCACGCGCAGCAAACGTCGATCGGACGTTGATGGACACCCACCAACGCGAGCACCTTGACTAGCTCCTGCTCCGCCTCGAACACCGCCTCACATGCCACCTCTATTCACCACGAAAAACCCATAAAATGTGTGACCTTCAAAGCCAGATCTAGGTGAATCCGAGACGCTACGCCACAAACCCACCGTTTGATGTGTATAGCTCGTCGAGCTCTACAACTTTGCTTTTGAAAGTTTTTGAATTCGATGAATGGATTTGAAGATATCCAGGAGAGAAGGGAAATCGATTTCGGCCATTAAAATGTTTTTGAACGCGGCCAAGAATAAACTAGGGTTTTGAACGAAATGAACGGCTTATTATATAAGTTTCTGACCCAATTGACCCATGAAATTTCTGAACTCCAAACGAAGCGTGCCGCCTGGCGTTTGTAATGTTTTCCCCCATTTCGAACACAATGGAACTGGTTTCGAGGCCTAATTCGATCGTATTCAGAAGATAGCCTTTTAAAATCGATTAATTTTAGTCGAATTTCTTTAATTAATTTCTACGCGTTTCAAGCTCGCACGGCCAAACGACAAGTCCGATCGCTACGAAACTTGAAATCCTACAAAAATTTACTATTATGGATTCGATGAAACTAGTTTCGTCAAAATCCGAGATAGTGGCCAAAATGGCTATTTTTACTCGTCAATTATAATATAAAATTTCCAATTTCTAATTATTCACTTTTAAATCCAATTTTAAATGTTAACAATCTTCATTCATATTTAAATAAAATTTAAATCAATTTCCGACATCATTTTCATTCACATTAAATCCAAAATTCAATTATTTAAATAATTGCAATATTTAATTTAAACAATTTAATTATCCAATAAATCACCATATTTCAATATAAGTTATTTAACTTATAAAATTTAATTTTAAAATGAATTCAAATAATAAAACAGCTACTCATTTTACAGTAATTCAATATTCATTATTCAATTTCAACTATTGCTTATAAACACGTTCAATATATAGAATTTCATTCTAATACTTGTTATTTCCACAACCTTCGAAATTGGTTATTCAAAATTTTATTCATGTAACAACCCTGTATTTTTCAAATATTTTTAAATTGATTTTCCAGATTCAAAAGCTTTATTTATAAAAAAGAATAAATTTTGTTATTTTAAGTATAAACTTTGATTTTGATGTGGATTAGAATTCCAAATATGACTAAATTTAATATTTCCAGAAAATGTGAATTTTGGTCAAATAGTCAAACTTTGACTTTTAAATTTAAATTTTAAATATTTGAAATTATAAATTTTATCTTCTATTATGACAATAGATTTAATAACTTGAATATTGCTTTTCGTTTCGTTGGAAACGGAGTTAAAATGTAAAAGTTATGTACATTTCAATTTTTAGTATAATTTGTTTTATTGTGCAATTTTGCCTATTTTAAATTTTATAAATCATATTTTCTTTCTTATATTTTGTTTTAATATGTGTTAATATGTTATTTTCTGTATATTTTGTCTTTTTATATTTTTAAAATGATAATAGAATTTTTCCAAAATTTACTGTATTTATTTTTCATTTTTAAAGGCTGTTTTCCTATTTTCTGCTATTTTCTTCATTAAAAATTATATGTAAATTAAATTTTAAATATTTATTTTGTGAATATATTTTTATTTTATGTTATTATTTATGTTTAAAATATATTACAAGCTCATATGAATTTTCTAAAGTTTATACCATTTATTTTCAATTTTTCTAGCCTAGTTGACAATTTTTGCTATTTTCTTGATTTAATTATTTATAATTAATATTTATTTATTTATATATTTTTTATTTTTTACATTTTCGAATTTTAACTGAAATTATATGTATTTCCAGATATTTAAACTTATTAAAAAGAAATAGAGGAAATTTGAAAAGTTTTAAACTCTTGAAACTCCTAAGGCTTTTCATCTCCCGACCTTTCATTTTCCCAACTCTTCTCTTAATTGTTTTGGGCGTGTAATCTTCTCATTTCAGCTGCATTTTTTTTTCACTTTCACGAAATTCATTTCTCCTCCTCTCACAAAAAAATCACGGCTATTCTCCTTGTGAAGCTTAGGTAAAAAAATTCTATCTTCTTCTTGTCTTTTTATGATTTTCTACTTGAATTTGCACATGCTCTCCACCTTCATAGCTGTATTCCCCTTCCTCCAAGCTGTGGCTGACCACCACCACCACTTTTCTCTGACCATCACACAGCCTAACACCTCTCCTCCTCAGGCCAAGCCAAGCCATGATGAAGATCATCACAAAAATCCATCTAAACTAGCACTAGCCATCACCTATGCACTCAAGCTGACCTAGTTTTGGTACCATCACCTTCCACCACCCATGGCCGCCACCAACACCACCTCCACCACCTCCAGCACCACCTGGACCCTCTTCCACATCATCACCTTGGACCCCACTCCTCTGGCCGTGCCCCATGAGCCTTGGTCGAGCCTTGAATTGCCTTGAATCCATGTTAAAGTGACATTGTTTTGCCTTGTTGTGTTGTTTCATGCATACTCACCTTTTGCTATCCTCTAAACATGTTTGGCCGACCCTTAGGCAACCAAAACCTGATCCAAATCTTGCCTTAGACCTGTAGTACACCATATGGCTAAACCTGAAGGTTGTTGGAAGCAAGTGCAAAGCAATTCTACTTTGATTCGTGCAGTTGATTCTATATTATTCTATCGTATTGTGCATTTGAAAACTTATATTGTTTGTATTGTTTTGTCTTATGTATTCGAGGAAGTTAACCTTGTCTCTTCCACACTCATCATCATCATGGCTGAGAAAATGAACCCCTTATTCGAGCTTTTGAATGGTTAAAGCACAGTCAAGTAATCTATTCCGTTGTTGCTTCTTATCTTCATTGTTTCAACATTGTTTGCGTTGAATATTTATGTGTATATTGTCTTGTTTCGTTATTGTTCACAAGATAAATATCAAGGCTCTCCATTCATTCAAATCAAAAGTCATGCTATATCGTGCTTGTTGTGTTTTCTGGAATCTATTCTGTGTGTTTTGATCGCTAATCTCCAGCTTTAACAGGTGAGTTATTCTCACCAGACAATATGTACCTATATAACTAGTAAATTGACACCCTGTGAATCTGTAGAAATATATTATCATGTTATACTTGACTATGTTATGATCATATGATGTTTATACACCTGTTATATCATCCGTTACTGTTATATAATGTATTCTGTTCATTTATATCTGTTTATCACACTGCAAGTTCCCTGTAGACTAGAATCACTATGGGTTGAAATGATACATACCCGAACGGACTTTAGAATAGGGAAAAATCGTTATGGGCTGAAATGATAGGCCTGAATGGTTTTTATTTAATTTATTTTAACTGGGATTGCGGGTTTGAAATGATAGAACCCGGATTTTTCTTTTTAAACTGCGGATTGAAATGATACATATCCGTATCACTTGACCTAGGCTAGAAAACTATGTACAGGCCCATGGTTATTTTATAAAGTGTTTTGGATATTTTTAAGTGTTTTAAAAATATAAATTTACGAAATTTGATTTAAACAGATTTTGGAATATTTTGAATTAAAGAAATTATGATTTTTCTATGTGTTAAAAATGTAATTAATAAATGGTTTAACTGGATTTTTGAAATATAACTTAAGTTGGAAATTTGGAATTTTGGTTAAAATGATATTTAAGTTATATAAATAAAATGGATATTAAATTTTATTTGGAAATAGTAAATACGATAATTTGATTAAATTTGAATTTAAGTGATTTATTAAAGTATTATTGATTTTTCTATGAATTTAAGTGGTTAAATAAATGAATGTTTAAAAGTGATCTTTTAAAACATAACCTGACTAGGAAATGTGAAATTTGGTTTTAATTAAAGGTTTAAGTTAATTAAATGAAATTGGAAATTTAGTTAAATTTGTGAAATGGTAATTAAGCTTTAAATTTGATTTGACAGCATTTTTGAAATGTAGGTAAAGATATTACAGCATTTTGTAAATGCTGTAGTTGTTTAAATGAACCAAAGAGTTAATTGGGAATAAAGGCTATTATAGCACTTTGTAAGTGTTGTAGTGGTAAAACTTAACATTTAAGTTTATTTTAAATTTAATGGAAATATATTACAACATTTAAGTGCTGTCGTTTTGATAAATGAACTATTTTAAACTATAACTTTACGTAGCATTTTGTAAGTGCTACGGAAACTATATTTTGTTGTTTAATAAATTTTAATGAAAAATAATCTTTGGAAAATGATATAATTTTGGAAATTAAATGTTAAAATTCTAAAGATAATGAAGAGACATTTAAATGGTTTTAAATGGAAGAATTTGATTTTAATGTGAGTTTAAAATGGTATTTAAATTTAATAAAAAGAATGGATTCAAATGGTATTTAAATGAAATATAAACGAATGATGTTTTGAATAATATTTTGATATTTTGAAATGTATATAAATGGTTTTGAATTTATGAAATGTGGGATATTTAAGCTTTGAAATATACTAAAGATTGAATATTGTATTTTGTGAAGTAAACCTATATTTGAAATTTATAAGATTTGAAATGGTTTGTTAGTAAACTGAATTTGAGTTGAAAATGATGGTTTGAAATAATTTTTAATTAAAATTTGGAATTTGGGTTTAATTTAATAAATTTGTAAATATGTAGAATTAAAAGATGATTTCAAATATATGTTTTCGAAATGTTGTGATTTTCAAAGTATAATGATTTCAAATGTTTTAGTTTCAAAAGAATTATAACTTTGAAAGTATAGACTATTTGAAAGGTGAATATATGTTTGAAATGGAAATGATATTGTTTTGAAATAAAAAAATGATTTTGGTTTTGAAGTATAACTATCAAAGATATGATATTTTGATATTGAGATGATTTGAAATTGAAGTTTTGGAAGATATGATATTTTGATATATTGAAATGATTTGAAAAGAAGTTTGAAAGGATACGATATTTTGAAATATTGAAATGATTTGGAAATGATAAATCTTTATTTTGATAAAGATATGGTTTGAAATGATATTTTATTTTGAAGTAAAGTATTGTTTTTAAAAGTTATAACCACGGGTTATAATAACGATTGGTTGGCAAAGAGACCGGGATCGGATATGGACATACTCTCTGTCGATACCGAAAACCACTTTGACAACCGTGTACGCGGTGGAGATTCCAGAATGAAGTAGGATGGTGGCGACGATCCTAAGGTATATACGTGGACCCAACTCTCGTGAGTTGGCATAAGGTGGCTAAAACAGGAGCGATTGACGGACCAAGGAGGTAGCACCTCTTATCGGACACACTTCTTCGATACCATTCCATTACTTGTGATTGATTTGGTGGCCACCCTTGATTTGGGAGTGTTGTTCGAGGTGGGCGGTAGTGGCTGCTATGTGTCACCACTAGTCCGGATGCGTAATTGGTATATCTACCCTGGCATTGCCTAGTTGTGCCGTGTCACCTACCATATCGAGCTTTACTACGATTTTGATTTAAAGATCCGACCGCGTTAAGGTTCTCCATCCCCTTAACGCTATTTTCTATATGATTATACTTTACTAATTAGACACTACTGTATATAGCGTATATTACTACATAGTAAATAGTTTAACGGATCCTTAAAGAATGGGCGATCCCAAGCATTCTTTAAGTTACTTGTACCTTTTTACAGTTCACTTGAGTTGGTTTACATTATATAAGTATATATTGTCCTGACTCGAGTGTTTGTATTTTTATTTACGCTCGGGTCAGCCTGAGTATTCACAGATTTGGATTCCACTTTCTGGAGATTGGAATCGTTGGAGATTATCTGCTTATCTGGTTTTATCTATCTCAGTTCTGTTGTTCTATTCAGCTTGTACTTGGTTATCATATTGAGACTTCTGTTGTACTTTATTTCTTCTGTTTTATCTTATTTAACTCTGATATATTTACATAGTAGCTTCATGAACTACTATTTCTTTTACTTCCGCTGCATTATTTTACTCTGTGTCTGTGATCTGTGATTATATTTATTTACTGCATATTCTGAGATTTGCCAAATTTTATTTACAACGCGGTATTTTGAGCAATTCAATTCCGGCATGAGTGTCTACCTATACACTTATAATGGATGCGAATGGTTGAAAATATCGGGTCGTTACAGTTGGTATCAGAGCTTTGGCTTTGAGGCAAAACTTAGAATGTATGGTAAATTTATTTACAGAATCACTTTCGTTCGCGTTTGAATCTCTTCCTTTTGATTCGGTTTCCTTTGAATTTTGGAACGTTCCCTATGGTTCCAAAATCCATTCGTGTCCCTCACTATTCATCATCTTTTGATTCTGGAGTATCTCATAACTCCACTTCGAATGATCTTTGTAGTGAATTGGCGGTCTCGCCAATATTCTAATTTTCTTGTAATAGGGTGAAAATCCTTTACAATCAGCATCGATTCACTAGAGATCTTTATTTATCCTCGGTTTAGATGCTAGTATCGCTTACTATCCCAAACTCTATCTCTTGAGGTCGAATGTAGATTTACCTTAGAAATCCACATCGATCTTATTCTTTAAGTCACGGTTGACCCGGTTAAGGTCGCCCGTGATTTATATAAGCTTATCCATCTTCCTATTCTGTTATTTAATCATCTCATCCTTGTTCCAACTTATTTTCAAATCAGAATTTCATTTGATTTTAGTTAATCAAATTTGAATCTCTATCCTTCTTTGAAAATCAATCCATGTATAGTGTATCTGTAAACTAATATTTAAAATTAAAATGTTTAAATATTGTGTTGCTTGAGTTGTTGATGTTGATTTGGGTTTCCGATCGATTCGTCCGATCAACGCTATCGATAGGATTTCTAAAACACTGTGATAGAACAAACTGACACAATATTATTTTAAAATTTGGTTAATGAAATAAATTTTGATATATAATTTATGAAACTTAATAAATTGATTTAAATTGGTAATTTGAAATAATAATACTTGATTTATCATTTATTGTTCTACAAATGAATTTATAAATAGTTGTTTATAAATTTATTTGGGAACTGAAATGAATTTAAAACAAGAAATTTAAGAATTTAATTTCCGATGGATTTCAAACCTTGTGTTTAAAGTTTTAAAAGGATATATTATTTAAAGTATTTCCAAGTAGAAATTTGTTTCTAAAGGATTTTTAAGTTTAAAAATTTAGTGCTCTTCTCTTTGTCGCTGGAAAATAATTTCGATGATGACTGCAGCATCATCGACGTTCATTTTCGAGTTTCGAAGTGAAGAGACCGTTCTGTAGTCTTGCTACAGCTTTGTTTTGGAAAATCTAATTGATTTGAATTTCTAAATATGACTGGATTATAATATATATAGATATATGATTTAAATTTGATTTGACATATTATATACATATATTTATTTATCTCTTAATGGTTTGAAGGGAATCGGAAATTTAATTCTTACATTTTATCTTAAAGAATAATTTCAGTTATAAGAAGAAAATCAAAAATTTGAATAAATGATTCAAACTTGAGATAATTGAATTGGAAAGTTTTACTTGTATAACACACAATTTCATTCCAATATAACTTACCTAAATTATACAGAAGTTGAATATGAAATTGGATAATATACAATATAGAAAGGATTTTTTTGAGTGGTTATGATAAATGTTATACACTTAAATTTTAGTTATAAAAGATTAACAGAGGTAAATAGTGAAAAGGGAATTTAAAGAGATTTTATTTAAATAACTTAATAATCAAATTTGATTTACTATGGAACCTTAAGTCTAACCTAGGAATTTTAATAAAGGTTATTTCCTAAATGAATATGTTGTATAATAAATAATGTATCTTTGAATAGATAAAATAAAATACATTTGAATTAGACATTTTGTAATAAAGTTTATTTAACTTGAATTCGTAGTTTAATTGATGTCTAAATGAATAAATGTGTAAAGAAATTTGATTGTTATATTTGCTATGATAAATATTTTATTTATGAAATAGATATGTCTTAAAAAAATGAATAATTATGATTTAAATAGTTAAAATGTATTTTAACATCACTAAATTTGATAATTGGGAATTTGGTTTTCAAATGGAATTTTAAGTGTAACTTATTGAAGGAATATCTATTTATAAAATGGGTATTTTAAATAAAGTGTTAGGTTATGTGTTAAATTAAGAGCTTAGTAAAATAGTGAGCTTTTGACTAAATAAACGAAGTATAGTTTAATTTGGATATTCCATTCATAAAAGTTTGTTTTAATAAGTCATAAGTTAAATGATATCCAAACAAATATTTCTGGAATTAAACTGATTTGAAATATTAATATATCTACTTAGCATTTTATAAGTGCTGCTATTTTGAAAAGACAATGTTTTGGAAATTTTTATAATTGAATGAACTTAGAAATGTTACAACTTTAAAATGAATATTATTTGACCTTGAATTAAAATGGTTTAAATAAAGATTATTTTTAAAAAGGTGTTTTGATTTTCTATGTGTTATGTTTTTTTAAGAATAACATTTCCAAAGTGTTATGATTTTTAGTAGTATGATTTCCGAATGATAACATCTCTAAATTGTTATGATTTCAAAGCATTATTGTTTCAAGTTTATTATCTTATTTTGTTTTCCAAACTATCTTTTGGTTGTCCTTATTTCTCTTATCTTGTTACAGAATGGAAAGGCTATTGCTTATACCAGTCCGTTTAGAAATCTTTCTGTAATCTTTGATAATTTTTGTTACTCATCTGGATCTGAACACTGTTTTTCCATTCATAGACCGTCGGTCAAGTGAAAGGGGTGATTCAGACTCTAGAGGATCTTTTTCGGGCTTGTATTCTTGATTTGATCACCTCCATCTTGTTAAACTTACCTATAACAATAGTTATCAGGTGTAATTCCAATCTTCTTATCATCCTGTCTTAATCTTATTTCACTCTATTTTTTTTTCTGTGCTTCCCGTACCTCATTCCTTTTCGGGGACGAAAAGTTTTGAGTGGGGGAGAGTGTAACAACCCTGTATTTTTCAAATATTTTTAAATTGATTTTCCAGATTCAAAAGCTTTATTTATAAAAAAGAATAAATTTTGTTATTTTAAGTATAAACTTTGATTTTGATGTGGATTAGAATTCCAAATATGACTAAATTTAATATTTCCAGAAAATGTGAATTTTGGTCAAATAGTCAAACTTTGACTTTTAAATTTAAATTTTAAATATTTGAAATTATAAATTTTATCTTTTATTATGACAATAGATTTAATAACTTGAATACTGCTTTTCGTTTCGTTGGAAACGGAGTTAAAATGTAAAAGTTATGTACATTTCAATTTTTAGTATAATTTGTTTTATTGTGCAATTTTGCCTATTTTAAATTTTATAAATCATATTTTCTTTCTTATATTTTGTTTTAATATGTGTTAATATGTTATTTTCTGTATATTTTGTCTTTTTATATTTTTAAAATGATAATAGAATTTTTCCAAAATTTACTGTATTTATTTTTCATTTTTAAAGGCTGTTTTCCTATTTTCTGCTATTTTCTTCATTAAAAATTATATGTAAATTAAATTTTAAATATTTATTTTGTGAATATATTTTTATTTTATGTTATTATTTATGTTTAAAAATATATTACAATCTCATATGAATTTTCTAAAGTTTATACCATTTATTTTCAATTTTTCTAGCCTAGTTGACAATTTTTGCTATTTTCTTGATTTAATTATTTATAATTTATATTTATTTATTTATATTTTTCTTATTTTTTACATTTTCGAATTTTAACTGAAATTATATGTATTTCCAGATATTTAAACTTATTAAAAAGAAATAGAGGAAATTTGAAAAGTTTTAAACTCTTGAAACTCCTATGGCTTTTCATCTCCCGACCTTTCATTTTCCCAACTCTTCTCTTAATTGTTTTGGGCGTGTAATCTTCTCATTTCAGCTGCATTTTTTTTTCACTTTCACGAAATTCATTTCTCCTCCTCTCACAAAAAAATCACGGCTATTCTCCTTGTGAAGCTTAGGTAAAAAAATTCTATCTTCTTCTTGTCTTTTTATGATTTTCTACTTGAATTTGCACATGCTCTCCACCTTCATAGCTGTATTTCCCTTCCTCCAAGCTGTGGCTGACCACCACCACCACTTTTCTCTGACCATCACACAGCCTAACACCTCTCCTCCTCAGGCCAAGCCAAGCCATGATGAAGATCATCACAAAAATCCATCTAAACTAGCACTAGCCATCACCTATGCACTCAAGCTGACCTAGTTTTGGTACCATCACCTTCCACCACCCATGGCCGCCACCAACACCACCTCCACCACCTCCAGAACCACCTGGACACTCTTCCACATCATCACCTTGGACCCCACTCCTCTGGCCGTGCCCCATGAGCCTTGGTCGAGCCTTGAATTGCCTTGAATCCATGTTAAAGTGACATTGTTTTGCCTTGTTGTGTTGTTTCATGCATACTCACCTTTTGCTATCCTCTAAACATGTTTGGCCGACCCTTAGGCAACCAAAACCTGATCCAAATCTTGCCTTAGACATGTAGTACACCATATGGCTAAACCTGAAGGTTGTTGGAAGCAAGTGCAAAGCAATTCTACTTTGATTCGTGCAGTTGATTCTATATTATTCTATCGTATTGTGCATTTGAAAACTTATATTGTTTGTATTGTTTTGTCTTATGTATTCGAGGAAGTTAACCTTGTCTCTTCCACACTCATCATCATCATGGCCGAGAAAATGAACCCCTTGTTCGAGCTTTTGAATGGTTAAAGCACAGTCAAGTAATCTATTCCGTTGTTGCTTCTTATCTTCATTGTTTCAACATTGTTTGCGTTGAATATTTATGTGTATATTGTCTTGTTTCGTTATTGTTCACAAGATAAATATCAAGGCTCTCCATTCATTCAAATCAAAATTCATGCTATATCGTGCTTGTTGTGCTTTCTGGAATCTATTCTGTGTGTTTTGATCGCTAATCTTCAGCTTTAACAGGTGAGTTATTCTCACCAGACAATATGTACCTATATAACTAGTAAATTGACACCCTGTGAATCTGTAGAAATATATTATCATGTTATACTTGACTATGTTATGATCATATGATGTTTATACACCTGTTATATCATCCGTTACTGTTATATAATGTATTCTATTCATTTATATCTGTTTATCACACTGCAAGTTCCCTGTAGACTAGAATCACTATGGGTTGAAATGATACATACCCGAACGGACTTTAGAATAGGGAAAAATCGTTATGGGCTGAAATGATAGTCCTGAATGGTTTTTATTTAATTTATTTTAACTGGGATTGCGGGTTTGAAATGATAGAACCCGGATTTTTCTTTTTAAACTGCGGATTGAAATGATACATATCCGTATCACTTGACCTAGGCTAGAAAACTATATACAGGCCCATGGTTATTTTATAAAGTGTTTTGGATATTTTTAAGTGTTTTAAAAATATAAATTTACGAAATTTGATTTAAACAGATTTTGAAATATTTTGAATTAAAGAAATTATGATTTTTCTATGTGTTAAAAATGTAATTAATAAATGGTTTAACTGGATTTTTGAAATATAACTTAAGTTGGAAATTTGGAATTTTGGTTAAAATGATATTTAAGTTATATAAATAAAATGGATATTAAATTTTATTTGGAAATAGTAAATACGATAATTTGATTAAATTTGAATTTAAGTGATTTATTAAAGTATTATTGATTTTTCTATGAATTTAAGTGGTTAAATAAATGAATGTTTAAAAGTGATCTTTTAAAACATAACCTGACTAGGAAATATGAAATTTGGTTTTAATTAAAGGTTTAAGTTAATTAAATGAAATTGGAAATTTAGTTAAATTTGTGAAATGGTAATTAAGCTTTAAATTTGATTTGACGGCATTTTTGAAATGTAGGTAAAGATATTACAGCATTTTGTAAATGCTGTAGTTGTTTAAATGAACCAAAGAGTTAATTGGGAATAAAGGCTATTATAGCACTTTGTAAGTGCTGTAGTGGTATAACTTAACATTTAAGTTTATTTTAAATTTAATGGAAATATATTACAGCATTTAAGTGCTGTCGTTTTGATAAATGAACTATTTTAAACTATAACTTTACGTAGCATTTTGTAAGTGCTACGGAAACTATATTTTGTTGTTTAATAAATTTTAATGAAAAATAATCTTTGGAAAATGATATAATTTTGGAAATTAAATGTTAAAATTCTAAAGATAATGAAGAGACATTTAAATGGTTTTAAATGGAAGAATTTGATTTTAATGTGAGTTTAAAATGGTATTTAAATTTAATAAAAAGAATGGATTCAAATGGTATTTAAATGAAATATAAACGAATGATGTTTTGAATAATATTTTGATATTTTGAAATGTATATAAATGATTTTGAATTTATGAAATGTGGGATATTTAAGCTTTGAAATATACTAAAGATTGAATATTGTATTTTGTGAAGTAAACCTATATTTGAAATTTATAAGATTTGAAATGGTTTGTTAGTAAACTGAATTTGAGTTGAAAATGATGGTTTGAAATAATTTTTAATTAAAATTTGGAATTTGGGTTTAATTTAATAAATTTGTAAATATGTAGAATTAAAAGATGATTTCAAATATATGTTTTCGAAATGTTGTGATTTTCAAAGTATAATGATTTCAAATGTTTTAGTTTCAAAAGAATTATAACTTTGAAAGTATAGACTATTTGAAAGGTGAATATATGTTTGAAATGGAAATGATATTGTTTTGAAATAAAAAATGATTTTGGTTTTGAAGTATAACTATCAAAGATATTTTGATATTGAGATGATTTGAAATTGAAGTTTTGGAAGATATGATATTTTGATATATTGAAATGATTTGAAAAGAAGTTTGAAAGGATACGATATTTTGAAATATTGAAATGATTTGGAAATGATAAATCTTTATTTTGATAAAGATATGGTTTGAAATGATATTTTATTTTGAAGTAAAGTATTGTTTTTAAAAGTTATAACCACGGGTTATAATAACGATTGGTTGGCAAAGAGACCGGGATCGGATATGGACATACTCTCTGTCGATACCGAAAACCACTTTGACAACCGTGTACGCGGTGGAGACTCCAGAATGAAGTAGGATGGTGGCGACGATCCTAAGGTATATACGTGGACCCAACTCCCGTGAGTTGGTATAAGGTGGCTAAAACAGGAGCGATTGACGGACCAAGGAGGTAGCACCTCTTATCGGACACACTTCTTCGATACCATTCCATTACTTGTGATTGATTTGGTGGCCACCCTTGATTTGGGAGTGTTGTTCGAGGTGGGCGGTAGTGGCTGCTATGCGTCACCACTAGTCCGGATGCGTAATTGGTATATCTACCCTGGCATTGCCTAGTTGTGCCGTGTCACCTACCATATCGAGCTTTACTACGATTTTGATTTAAAGATCCGACCGCGTTAAGGTTCTCCATCCCCTTAACGCTATTTTCTATATGATTATACTTTACTAATTAGACACTACTGTATATAGCGTATATTACTACATAGTAAATAGTTTAACGGATCCTTAAAGAATGGGCGATCCCAAGCATTCTTTAAGTTACTTGTACCTTATTACAGTTCACTTGAGTTGGTTTACATTATATAAGTATATATTGTCCTGACTCGAGTGTTTGTATTTTTATTTACGCTCGGGTCAGCCTGAGTATTCACAGATTTGGATTCCACTTTCTGGAGATTGGAATCGCTGGAGATTATCTGCTTATTTAGTTTTATCTATCTCAGTTCTGTTGTTCTATTCAGCTTGTACTTGGTTATCATATTGAGACTTCTGTTGTACTTTATTTCTTCTGTTTTATCTTATTTAACTCTGATATATTTACATAGTAGCTTCATGAACTACTATTTCTTTTACTTCCGCTGCATTATTTTACTCTGTGTCTGTGATCTGTGATTATATTTATTTACTGCATATTCTGAGATTTGCCAAATTTTATTTACAACGTGGTATTTTGAGCAATTCAATTCCGGCATGAGTGTCTACCTATACACTTATAATGGATGCGAATGGTTGAAAATATCGGGTCGTTACAATTCAAGTTCATATTCAATAACTACATTAATAAATCATTAAATTTTATTTCTAACCATTTTTATTCAATAATCATACTAAATTTAATAATTTAAAATATTTAAAAATTACGGGTCGTTACAATAGCAGCCATGAGTAATACGTTGTCCAACATTAAAAAAGCATTACATACTCTGGTCTTAGGAATGTATCGGTATCCTTTTCTCGAAACATCTTGACTAAGAATATTTAAAACAAAATGTTATTTAATCTTCCAATTAATTACTTATGAGTGCAACTATTTGCAACTACAATCACATAATATTTTATTTAGGACTTTCTTAATTTTATAATTAAATTAATTACTTAATTTCTTATATCACAATATAACAAATTATATAAAAGAAAACAAACACCTTTATTATGATTAAGATTGGCTATATAGTTTGATATATGTAACAAATTACATACTTGCTCTGAGGGCATAGAATTAACTCTTTCAACAACAAGATTCTCACTGTATTCAATCGTATTGAATACATAACCTTGCACTATGGTTTACTTTCTCATTTCAAATGAACAAATTCATCGAGATTTCATACATTACGAATGTGACTGTTCACTCTACAACTTTTGTATGTGGTTGATTATGGATCAAATATCCATATCCTTTTATTGCTTTAGAATTCAAAATTTAGAAGGCAATATACAGTCTCGGGAAATATAAACACATAAGTGACCAAGGTACGAATGTATTTGGTATTCGCATAATTTGGCTCTTTCATGGCTCTTAAAGTGATAACGTGCCAAAAGATTTTTTGGTAAGTCTATATTATATTTCTTTGTTACTCTTAATTCTATTCATTATTATATTTCAGTTGATAAACAATTTTATCAGTTAAACTATTAGCGCAAATTTACTGAAGTAGATAACTTTAATTTTGTATAGCATGTGTTCTTACGATATTAAAAAGGTTAAATGTCATTTCACTTTCCAACAATGCTCCCACTAGTTTTATTTATATTCTTAAAAACCCTAAGAGAAATATAGAAATATTTTGATTTTCTAGAGAGTGTAAAGACTCGGTTGCCATGAGATTCTAACCTTGAGTTTGCTGAGCAAATCATAGGCCGACAAGCAATGTATAACTCTTTACATATACAATTCCTATCTGCGGTCGATTCCCCTAATCTCGACCTCAACCTTGTTTTCTCAACAAATCATGAGATATTATTCTCCCTTACCTATCATTTCATGATGGCCTAAGTATAATGCAATCTTGAATTTTCTCAACAAATACATGCTTGTATCTTACCTCATCTAGGCAATATGTTAATAGTACGATATAGAGCATCACTAGCTTGAATTTTCTTAATAACTGGAGCTTATGTAAGTAATAGCCATATATAAATGATAGAGGGAAACTGTATAAAGGATTCAAAAATTTTAATATACTTTGATATCGTTTTAAGGAATAGTGATTCTTATAAAATACCCTCGTGATTTAAGTGTCGAACACAGTTGAATCACGATATACATATCATGTATATATATTTACTCCAAAAATCTAATTCGGTTATTTCAGTTCCACTTATATTTATTTTTATACATATATAATTATATAAGCTTAAATTATTTGCAACAGTTTATTATTTAATTAACTTATATAATATTTATACGTATATTATTAATTCAATCATATTTAATTAACTTTAATCTTATTAATTAAATAATATTTAATTAATTTTAATTCTTATTAAATTTTTCTTTGATAGCAAGTGTGATACATCATTCAAACATAGCACTCATCATGATGTCTCAAAGGCTCGAACCCGTGACCGATAGAACCTTTGTCTAAAGCGTCACACCTCTAACCACTTTTGCTAGAGGTCCATGTAATTTATAATTAGTTAATTTTAATTCTTAATTTTGTTTACCAATTTAATTAAATTTTGTTTTATCATAGAGATATTTACACTATTCATCTTAATCTATTTAAGATAAATAACCAACTATAATATTTACAGTTTTGTTTAAATATATATATATATATATCAGTATATATTTAATTTTTCAAAATAAATCTATTTAATTAAATAATTTAATTACATAATAATATTTTTATTTAGTTAAAAAATTTATTCAGGTAATTGATTAATTCTTGAATTTTAATTTACTTTTATCTCAAATAATTTTAAGATAAATAACTACAATAGTTATAGTTATACACATATATATATATATATATACATATATATATGTATGTATGTATGTATGTTTTAAATTAATATAACATTTAATAATTATTCAATTTAATTAGTTATATTAATTAAATATATCCTAAAGTTTTTAAAATTAATTATTTAATTTCTCAAAACAATTTTGAAAAAATATTACTTATTTTATAACATTTCTAAAATTTTCTTTTATATTTAAACTTAACATTTAAATTTCAAATATATTTTAAATTTTCAATATTAATATGAAAATTATCCTAAGACTCAAAATCAATTTGGGCCTTACTTACTCCAATCATTGGACTAGACCATTAGCCTAGGAGGTGAGAATACTTGATTATTCAAACCCAAGCCTAGACAATATTATTTTTAGATACCCATCGATATATAAGTTTATCTAGTTTGCCCTAAATGTTGATTAAGTATACTACATAGACCATTTTGGCTTTGATAAAATTGTTTGAACCTGGTCTAGGTCTAGTGGGTGAAATGAGTAAATTTCAAAAAAAATTCCATAATTGGATCTTAGCAGCCTATGAAATCTAATATTTAATACTATATCCAATCTAGTTGTTCTAATAAAATTGGATTTTATTTTGATTGTTTAAATCTTAATTCATTTGTATTCATTAAGTACTATAGGTGAATAAGTATAAATATTCCTAATATATATATATATATATAATTTGTATTCCTGTATAGGTAAGTGCTTGGATTTTAAAAGAAGATGTGAATAAAATTATATATTAGATGTGGATTTAATCACACCAAGATCTCAAGAGGAAAGAGACAAAGCTGACATTGTTATTTGATTCTAGATTCCTCTATTACAAGCATCCAACTTACACTGTAACACCCCATAATTTGGTGTTAGTTATTTAATTAGTTAGTTAAATAATTAGGCTCCAAAAATGGAATTTTTGCAAATGATAGAATTTGACCATGAAACTTGCACCATTGCATTCATGTTGAAATTCTGAGAAACTTTCATATTTGGAGTTTTGCAATCAGAGTGCAAACAAAGAAATTACGGACAAAAAACGAATTCGGAACAAAAATAATTAAATAAGAAAATTACAGTTTTTATATTAATTACCCGGGCCCACAGGCCGACCCGTTATTAGGAATGGTCAACCCCCAGCGGTTGACCGGTGACCTATAGGTGGTCGACCGGTGGCGAATTGGCAGCTCCAATAAACCTAGGCCACAACGGCTCGGATTTAATATTTATCGCACGGTTGTGGTTGATTCTGGCACCTATAAATTCAGACCTAACCCTCCCTTCTCTTCTCATATTTTTATGGAGGTAGTAGCGAAGCTCTGCCATTTCTTCTTCTTCACTTTCTTTCTAAATTATAAAGATAAGATATTTGTATCTATATTCATACAAATCGGAGAAGAGTAGAATCTAATAAAAAGGAGAAGAGAATCAACCATATGCGCATTTAAGGTAATTTATATATTCATATATATATATATATATATTTGTATCTATTTTCTCTCACAATCCTATATCTCTTCTCAGATATGTAATTATAATGTATGTATATACCCTTTTATACATATCTCTTAAATTAGAAAGGATTTGGAGATGAATCAAAGGTTCTACTTCAGATTTGGAGATTTGGATCGCTTTTAAAAGGTGAGTGGGAAATTTTATAGATTGTTATAATATGAAAATTATCCGTTGGTATTTATTTAATTTTTATGCCTAATTGGATAATTGAATATGAGTTATAGGCAACGAATTGGATATAATCTGAATATAATAAATATCGCCTATATATTATTGTTTATGAATTGATTTAGCATTGTCTACAACCTAATCTGGAAATCAATCCCAAAAGTATAAATTTAGCATATTGATTTGAATGAAATTTATTCCAGACCTGAAATAGGTTGTATAATAATGTTATAAATTTGGATTATTACCCTAATCTTGTTGGAATGTAAACTTTTCTATGTTTGGAATTGTCGAAATTTAGGCCCATTAAGGTACGAGTTGTTACTTTTGGTATCAAAGCCTAGGTTAGTAGATCAGAGGAATTAGGATAAATTGAGAGAATGCATTCGTACTTTCCTATCGAGTTATATTATATTTTTACGTTAGATACTAATAGTTCCGACTATAGAAATAGTTGTAGTTCCACTTTGAAGGAATGGAGAAAGCAACCATGGGTTGGAAATATCTTAGAATTAAGATTTTCACACCGACTTCGAAGTCACGGCGTGCTGACGATGCGTAAAGCGCTGTTGACGAAGAGCATGAGTATGAAATATGGCTGAATCCCGCAGACCGGAGGTGTTCGACTTAATGGTTGAGATTCTAGCTACCTTGTGATTTTGGATTTTGAGTTCCAGTCGGAGACACACACTTATTCCAGATAAACGGGAAATTAGATTTTATATGTCGTAATTGTCCGGAAACAAGTTTTTTGCTAGGTGCATTCATTTATCACCTCTAGGATGGCCAACCGTATTTTTATATGAATAATTAATGTCAATCCTTAGTCTAAAACCTATGAGAGGAATTTTATAAAGCATATTTTGGAAATGCCATAGATTTTGAAAAAAGGGTTTTTAAAGGATTTTTCCCAAAGATTTATTTTGAAAATTTTGTTTTGGGAAAGTTTTGAAATTTTAATTTTCAAAGAAACATGTATACCACTAGGTTGGTTGTGTTAAGAAATTTTTGGTTAAAAGATTAATTTTTGAAATCCTTAAATATTTATATGTATATATCAATAAAGGCTTGATATTAATTTTTGGCAAGAAAATAGTTTTCCAATTTGGAAAATTTGTGTTTTAAAAGGTTTTTGGAAACCTTGAAATATTTATATATAAGTTTGACTTTTAATGAAAGTTTTGGTATGAAATAGTTTCTATTATTTAGAAACAAGTACAAAGGAGCATATACTTAGCTCAGTGATTTTTCGGTTTAGAGATTTTTATATTCTCTCTCTTTAAGGTACGGACAAAATAGGAATGACATCAACTTTGTTGGGGTATGTAGTTTGAAGTGTTGCCGAACCCACTAGCTATTGGAAGAAATATTTCCATGCGAAGTAGGCATGAAATAGTAGTTGGAATATTTTTGGGTTTTTGGAAGTATTGTTGGTCGCAACAGTTTTGCTGAGACTATTACAATCTTGCCAAGGAAGGGTCTACACGGTAATGTGGATACCGTCGTGTGGAAGGTATAATTTTTCTGTATGGGTTAAGTAGAAGATGGTGTGTGGAATGGTTATTAGAATATTAATTAATTTAACTGGCCCTATTGGGTCCAGGTTCAAGCCACTCGCAAATCTAGGCTAGCGGTCGATCGGTTGACCTAATAGCAATTGACCGTTAGTAGATTCGGGCCGAAGCCGAACCTAGAACGCGATTATAAGTCGATCCAAACCTTCAACCGCCGCACCTCCCTCACTCTCTTCCTCCTCTTCCATTAGCCGAACCCATTTCCACCTCCCCCTTCCTCCACTTAACCAAAGCCTCTCCTCCATTCCTCCACCAACCGATGCCAAAATCCTAGCGCTTTGGATCTTCCCCCGCCTTTACTATAGATCTAAACCCTTTTCTCCTTTTTCCAACTGCCTCTCAGCCCATGGCATCGCCATGCATCGGTGGCTCTTCCTAGCATCATCCTGGCCTCACTCCGTAAGAAGCCGCTGGCTTGACCAGAGCGAGCGGAAGATCGCAACCTATCTCGAAACGGCGGACTTTGATTTCCTTTATGGGAAACCAGTGAAGTTCGGAGATTTTGCCGCTTTTGGACTTGAAGAGCTTTTCGTCGCGGTGGAACTTGCACCAATCCTCTGCTTCGAGACTTATGAACGGGAATATTACCAGCACTGCGTCCGTCTTTTCGATGCACGGATGGCGTAGAAATTTGATGATGGTAACATCTACATTTAGTCCAAGGTGAAGGGAGCTCGGATTGAGATGACAGATAATGATCTCGCTAGGATTTTGAAGATATCTATAGTAGGTGCATATTAAGATGACATAGAGATGACTGATCCTAAGATTCTACAGCGGATCTTTTCTTGAAATGTCGGCAATTGGAGGGCCGATAATTTACGACCGATGGCCCATCTCGTCATGCGCATCATCCAGTACAATATCATTCCAAAGACGGGGAGCCTCGACCATATCTATACCTCAGTACGGAAAGTTGCCTATGCTATAATTGGCGGTGTACCTATCAATTGAGCTCGTGTCTTGATGCTCCATTTGGTTGATCAGGGAGTTGGTACCCCAAGACTCACTTTCTATATTATCACTTACTCACTTGAGTTTAAGCATTATGCGGTAAATTTGAGCGAAGAGCCAGTAGTGAGGAAGGTCCCTCCCACCATCGATCGGACCACCATTAAGAGGACGAATATTCCTTTACCACCTTCCGCACTACCTATATCAAAACCAGAGCCACAACACCAACAACAGGGATAGCATAGGATGCCGAGGGATACATGAGTCCTAAGCTTGTTGCTATCTGTCAGGTTCAGGCAAAGCTTCGACAGATTACGATGAAGCAGCAGCGCCAGGGGCGTGAGATTGGGTGCATAGCCACCATGCTACAACCATTCCACGGTCGTGGCAACGGCTCGAGGTCCAGCCGCGGAGCGAGACCTTCTCACAGTTCTTGGACGGTGTTTTATTTAGGATTGTTGTATCTTTTTATTTCCAGCATTGTTCTTTTCTTTTGGGTTGTTGGGTTGTAAAACTGTTAGTTTTCATTTATAAAAGACGTGCACGATATTGTGAGTTTCAATTCATTTTCTATGTTATTGTTTTGGGATATGCAAACCACTCCTATGTATATGCATAGTAGAGAAACAATATAAATATGGGAATCTCATAAAGATACTTTACTAATAGTAAATGCAATATAAGACTGAAAATATAGAATAGTTGGAAATTTTAGCAAAGGACATGATAAAGTTGTTTCAATATCATGGGTCATTTCTTATGTTCCTTAAAAGCTAAATTTTTTAAATAATAGATGTGTTGACATTTTTAAATAAAATGTCAAATTTTTAGGTAAAGGTTATTTGCAGAATTTTGGAATTTGATTTATGCATTTATCGCATAACCGACTTTCGACTATGCTGAAATTTTGGCTTGATTTATCAAAATTTTCGAGAAGGAAAATATTTTGATAACTTTTCCCCCTAATTTGAAATGTTCCCTTTTGAAAAAAAAAGTTTTGTGTTTTAGATATTTTTTACTCTTAAATTATTGTTAGAGTTTTTGTTCAAATTTGATTTCAAGAGAAAATGCACTTCTAAATATTTTGGGATTTTATTTTCCAAATGACGTACAAATTTGAAAAAAGAGGAAGATTTTTGTGAAAACTTTGATTTTGAAGGGCATATGTTAGGCGTAGGGAAGGCAAATAGAGTTAGAATTTACGAATTTAGCGGTGCATTAGGGTCGACAATGCGATAAATGCAAGTGATAACAAGGGAAAAGCTGTTTTAGCCTTGGAATTTCTATTTCCATACCTTGTCGACGATGCACGCAAATTTATTTTTAGATTTAATTCCATTTTAGAGCTTAAAAATAAGTCTCCTTATGCATTTTGTGCATGGAAATTTGAAGTAAATCCAAGGAGGTGAAGAAATTTCCACTGTACTATGGGAATAGAAAGATTATAATGTGGTAAGAATGTTAAATTTTCCACCTAAATTCCTTTTTTCGGCATAGGAGTAAAGTTTAGAAAGCGATTTTTCTATGCGTTAGGTTATTGGATGGTAGGAAGTGGATGCAAAATTGGTTGCTTCATACTTCTATTTGTATGAGTATGAGGGTTTTTGTTGAAAATATTTTTCTAAAAGCTGCAGACATGTAGGTTGTTTGCACTGCCAGTGTATATGTAGGTTGTTTGCATCATATTTTCAAAAATATTTCCAAAAGAAATGCATTCATATAGGAGGATCCGATTTAGAATCATTCTGCATACATATTTTGTGTGTGGTAATACAGTAATACATTATGTACTTGTGCACGTTTGGTTGTACACTCATTTGTTGTGTAGTTTTGGATAATTAAAAGTCAAAACCATGACTTTGTCATTGGTGAAAATTTCGGAGACGAAATTCCTTTTAAGGGGGGAAGAATGTAACACCCCATAATTTGGTGTTAGTAATTTAATTAGTTTGTTAATTAATTAGGCTCCAAAAATGAAATTTATACAAACGATGAAATTTGACCATGAAACTTGTACCATTGCATTCATGGCAAAATTTTGAGCAACTTTCATATTTGGAGTTTTGCGATCGGAGTCCAAACGAAGAAGTTACGGACGAAAAACGAATTTGGAACGAAAAAAATTAAACAAGTAAATTAACGTTTTTATATTAATTACCCGTGCCCACAGACCGACCCGTTATTGGGGATGGTCGACCCTTAGCGGTCAATCGGTGACCCATAGGCGGTCGACCGATGGCGACCTGGGGGCTCCAATAAACCTAGGCCGCAACGGCCCAGATTTAATATTTTAATTTGTACGGTTTTGTTTGATTTTAACGCTTATAAATTCAGGTCTAACCCTCCTTTCTCTTCTCATATTTTTATGGAGGCAGTAGCAAAGCTCTACCATTTCTTCTTCTCCACTTTCTTTCTAAATTATAAAGATAAGATATTTGTACCTATATTCATACAAATCGGAGAAGAGTAGAAATCTAATAAAAAGGAGAAGAGAAGAGAATCAACCATATGCGTATTTGAGGTAATTTATATATTTATATATATATATATTTGTATCTATTTTCACTTCCAATCTCTTCTCAGATCTGTAATTCTAATATATGCATATACCCTTTTATAAATATCTCTTGGGTTAAAAAGGATTTGGAGATGAATCAAAGGTTCTACTTTAGATCTGGAGATTTGGATTGCTTTTAAAAGGAGAGTGGGAAATTTTATAAATTGTTATAATATGAAAATTATCACGTTGGTGTTTATTTTATTTTTATGCCTAATTGGATATTGTATATGAGTTGTAGGCAACAAATTGAATATAATCTGAATATAATAAATATCACCTACATATTCTTGTTTATGAATTGATTTAGTATTGTTTACAACCTGATCTGGAAATTAGTCCCAAAAGTATGAATTTAGAACATTGATTTGAATGAAATTTATTCCAGATCTGAAATAGGTTGTATAATAATGTTATAAATTTGGATCATTACCAGAATCTTATTGGAATGTAAACTTTTCTATGTTTGGAATTGTTGGAATTTAGGTCCGTTTAATATTTATAAATTATTTTGATTTCTTTCCCTTTCTGAAAGATACAACATTTGATCTAACAAGGAATAAATGCAAATAGGAAGAGAAAGAGATGTGTAAAGCATGAACTCATTGTAGTTTACACCGTCTATTTCGGTAATAAAAAGAAATGATTATTCCTTGTAATTTCAAACAAGTAATCTTTTACATTTTAAAGTTAAACATTTTGTTTTGGACTAATTTATGGAAATTATAGTTGATAATCTTTTTAGATATGATTCCAACAATTTAACATGGAAAAGAATATTCTAGTGAAGATATATAACTAGAACATATTTGATAAAAGTAAATATTTATACGTAATTCATGCGCTTATAATAATTAAATAAATAGCTAATGACTACGCTTGTAGGTAATATTCGCGTTTAGGATAATTAACTAATGGAAAAAGAATTTAAAAGGTTGTAACTCCAATAAATGGTGATAAATATGAGAGTTGCAATAATTTGATAGGGTAACTGGATTAATGGGTCTGATAAAAATGGAATAGATATAAAATGTTACTAATTTGAAATTAAAAATCATACATCAATTTCTAAGAAAATGTCTATTATGATTTTATGAATAAATTGACATTTATGAGCATTAAATGGGGATTGATGGGTAGATAAATATTTAAGGTAAATCTTATTACCTTAAATAAAAAGGGAATTAGTACGCTAAGTCCAATTTCTACTTAAGATAATATAAATAAAGACTTAGGATGGTTAATTGGACATAATAAGTTAGTGATGCGAAGTCAGTAGAGTTACTCGATGGAAGATTGCCCTTCAATTTGAAGCTACCAGCAGTCAGGTGTACTTACTACTGATGTGAGATATCAGTAATCCTAGGACACATGACTAGGTGAGAAACTGGGTCTACTTTCTTGATTTGAAAGTATTAAATGGTCAAAATTTAGAATTAGGAGTGGTAAAGGATATCTCCATAGGGGTTCGCTTTTGGTTTGAGGTCTTAAGTGGCTGAAGGGTCCGCCTCTCTCCTAAATGAAAGTATTAAGTAATCTAGTGAGATTCCAAATAAATAAACAATGATGTCCCTAAAAAGGATTTACTTCAGTGTTGAGGTCTTAAGTGGCTGAAGGGTCCCCCTCCTTACCGAAAGAAGTATTCTAATGAGATTTCATATTTATAATTAAAGAGTGATAGTGGATATCTCGGGAAGGGTTCGCTTTAGGTGTGGGGTCTTAAGTGACTGTAGGGTTCTCCTCTTTCCTATAAAAGAATTATTAAGTAGCCCAATGAGATTTCCAAGTATTGACAACCAGATAGTACCATTGAGGAGCACACTTCTGGAAATAGGTCTTAAATATAGGGTCTATCTTAATTAAGGTCTTAAATGACCAAAGTCTGCCTATTTTCCACTTGGAAGTATTAAGTGGCTTGGGTACAGTCTCTCACATTGCTAAGACCATAATAACAATAGAACCATTTAGGAGCACGCCTTGGGGATAAGTCTTAAATGATGGGGTCTGCCTTAATTAAGGTCTTAAATGACCAGAGTTTGCCTATTTTCTAATAAAAAGTATTAAGTGAATTGGGTATTGTTTATTACATGGTTACAATTTTATGCGATAGATGCGGTAATAGTTGGACATTAAATGTCGAAATCCATAGTGATTAAAGGTTTTGTAGCTAGGGCCAATCAATAATTGACAACATTGTTAGGAAACCACCTTGGGAATAGGTCTTAAATGATGGAGTCTACTTTGATTAAGATCTTAAATGGCAGAGTTTGCCTATTTCTCCTTTTAAAAGTATTATAGAAGCCTACTTCATATTTAGAAGTACTAAGTGGCTAATGGGTTTGAAAGTATTGGGTGGTTGATAAGGCTTCATTAGTACTTTGTACCTTGGGAAAGGGTAGGTAGTAATCATGTTTGCAATGCAAGGTTGGATTAGAATTACTAACCTTAATAAACATAACAATTAAATGAAAACCAATCGGTATAAATTTGTATTACGGACGGTTTATATTTTTCGGTCACTGAAACGTTATTCTGGCCCCCTCCTCATTACAACCCACAGGATAGAATTTAGGGGAACATGTCACTGAACTTGGATGTGCTTTGTTGTTGGAGAAGTCTTCTTTCTCTCATGCACGATGCTGATGTGACAATCTGCTATCCAAGGAATACCATTAATTCCAAGGTAGTAGTCATAGTCAGTATTCTTATCTTATTATTGTTTCCGCTGTGAGTTTAGATTTCTATCAATCTCTGATAATGCTCATGCTTATTTGTAGGTACCAAATCCAACAATTTGTGCTTTGATGGACTTGGGTTTCAATTTTTGTCAAAATTTAGGCCCATTAAGGTACGGGCTGTTACATACACTATACCCAATGTCCACCCAAAAATGATGATGTGTAATAATAACATGATTAATAAGATATATAATAACATACAATAACATGGTTGATATATACGTGTGTAGATACGAGGATTTACATCTACCATGTATATATTCGCTATATATACTGATTGCCCAAAATAATTGTATAATGTTATATATATATATATATATGGTTATAAAATATTTTGAAATCCATATATCAGTAACATAAAATTTGATTTGAAAAAATATAACAAAAATTGATAAGTTGAAGTTTAAAACTCCAAATTTAAGGTTATAATATCATATTTTGATTTTTAAAAATTTATTCAGATTCAGATTCAGATCCAGATCTCAGTTAATTAATGTAAAATCTATTTAATTAACTAAGTAACGATGTTATTAATTTATGTAAATGCAAATAAACAAATATATATATATATATATGTATGTATGTATGTATGTATGTATGTATGTATACACACACATACACACAATTATAAAGTTGAAAATAATATCAGTTAATTCAATGTATATAGATATACATGTTAAATTAAATTATTTTAATATAAAAATAAGGTTCACATATTTATTAATAAATTAAATATATATAACAGTTATATAATATAATTTTAGGCCCAATAAGGTAAATTTTAAAACGGTCAAAAGGAATTATATAATTAAAACACGCAAAACAAATTTTAAACAATATATTAATGTATTTCATGTTTTTAAATTGATTGAAAAAGTATATTTAAGATATTAAAAATTATGTATTACTGTAGAAAATCACCAGATATATACTAAATTATATTTATAATTGAAACCATAACTATATACATTCATACATACACACAAACATACATACATATATGCATATGTAAATTTTAATCAAATGAGTTAAATTAAATCTTAACATTAATTAATTATTTTGTCTAAGATATCAATTATAAATCATCTTAAGGTAATAATGTGTATGTAAAATCATGATAAGAAAGACACAACTAAAATATACAAATGTAAATAGGATTTATACCTTATAATCTGGCCAATTAGTGCACCTTGATATATAAATTCTCCTTAGATAAAATCAACATCCAAACTTTGCTATAATCGGTTGAGCCACATTATTTTATTTTATTTGATTTAACTTAGGGTGAATCACAAAAATTAGGCCATGAAATGAAAGGGTAGGTCGACCATGTGAAGGAAGAAGAAGAGGAAGAAAATAAAAAATTAGAAATGATTCGGTGGATTTTTTTTATGGGAGAATAAAACCTTTCATGTTCTCTTTAATAAATCTTCCCTTTTAATTCCACTTAAATTTTCAATCAAGAAAAACTTACCTCCAACATTAGCATATATGGCCATATCATTCTCTATATGGAACAAAATATCTATAAGCCCATTTAAGTAATTATCTCCATTTAAAACATGTTTAAATATATACCGGTATTGTATATCGAAACATGCATATATAATGTTTATACATACATCTAACTAATTGCTAACAACACGCAAAAATCTAATAAATTAATAACTAATCATTCTTAAATAGTAACTAATTTAATTAATTTATAACATTTTATAAACTAATTAAATCTTGTGGTTCTTTGGAGAACTCACAAATGTGGTTATGAGACTCGGAGGGGTGAATTCAATCAGCAATTACTATTGAACAATTCATATATTAGCATTCACACGTCACTTTAGCTAATGGTGTGATAGTTTTGCCAGATCATTGCTTGCATGTCTTTTTGGCAAAATCCAATTTCATTTTTCTTAAACGATACCTTTTAGTAACGATAAATTACACATGTTCTCTTTGTCAAAACTTTATTATCCACATTCAACTCCATTTTCCAAAAACAAAGTTCTTGGTTCAATAATAACATTTATTACTAAGAGTTCTATTTTAGCTAGAGATTGAATTTGAGTTGACTACAGTTGACCATGATAGTAATCTCATATAACTAAGGAGAAGAATTCTCTATTGCATAGTACTTCACTCCCAATGCTTCAATTCAAACCCTACTATAGTTACTCAATGGATCACCATGTCACGATTTAACTATAATCAAAGTGGAATATTCACATTGAAGTTACACGGTATTCACATTGATGTCTTTCAACGTCATGTTTAAAATTCCCAAAAACAAGGCATATACAAAGTGCTCATATAGCGACCTTTTCGCTCCTATTTTTGCAACTTTGTTCTACCATTTCTATAATTTTCCAAACCATTTACTTATTGTCCCAACAATAAGTGTATAGCACAACCAAAGTATATTCTTTCAGAATATATTCACATATAACCATTATAAAGAGGTTAAATACAAGGGATTTACGAAGTGTGCTTATAGCGACTCTCCCGCTTCAAACAAGTTCACACACTTCCACATCACATACAACCACGCCAATCACGTAAATATAAAGTTTAGGCGACGAAACATATTTTAAAGAGTAATAGAAGTCACTATACTACATATAAAGTTATCATTTGCTTTCCAAAGTAAGGGGTCCAAAAGTTACAACTTGCATTAGTTCCGTTTAACTTTATGTACAACAAACATATATACACACAATATATACACTTTAACGGTAAGTTAGCTCACCTAGAAACCTTGCTAACATCAAGCACAAGCATTCTAGAACATAAGAACACTTCCTACCATCACCAAACAACCAAAGACACCACCTTTGCCTCAAATAGCTCACGGCCATGTTCCCCCTTCATTGTTGCTCATGGCCAGAAGTGAATCTCCTACTTTTGTCAACTTCCTTCAACATTTGAGTAGCTTTTCCTTGCCCTTAGGTTGCCTTAATACTTAGCCAAAGTTTGGAGAAGATTGGAGTTAATTTGCATTGATTTGAGAAAGATAAAGGGAAGAGAAAGATGCATGAAGAAGTCATCTTTAAGTGCTTATACTTAGTAAATATAATTGTGATATTATGAAGTGTTAATGTAGATTTTAACAAGAGGTTACCCTACCCCTTAAACCTCCTATGGAAGGTCACCAAGCACCCTCCTTCCCATATGCTTCTACCACCAATATATCTCCTTTCACACAAATATCTACTACCTCAGACATCACACATGACATCACTAATATGCATTTAGTTAGCCATAAACCCCAAAATATTTTTAGTTGCTAATTAATGGAAAATTAATATATTAGACATGCCCAAAAAGTTTGAACAACTTTATCGAGAAAAAAAGCCATTTATCAATAAAATAATTTTCGATCATTTTATTGATAAAACTGAATGCGAGCCTCATCGAGTTACCCAATATGTTGAGGTCAACTGAAGACTTGTTCAAGGTCAAGGCGCCGTGTTCGTTGTAAAGAGAAAAGAATTATCTTTAAAAGGTTCTAAGAAGCGTAAGCGTGGTAATAAAAAAGGTAAAAGTGCCGCCGCTAATGACATGGGTAAATGTCCACATTTTTATAAGAAAGGGCACTGAAAATGGAACTGTTCGGACTATCTAAAGACAATGAAAGAGAAGAAAAAGGAATTTGATTCCTTGGCTACTAGAGGTATGTTTATGATTCAAATTTTTTTGCAATCAATAAGTATTCTTGGATATTAGATACTAGATCTGAAAATCATATTTGTAATTTGGTGCAGCGACTTAGGGGGTAATGGCACATGGCAAAAGGAGAAATGGACTTTGCGTTACTGATGGATCAATTGTAGATGCAACTGCAATTGGAGACTATCATTTAGTTTTGCCTAATGGATTTGATTTGGTTTTAAATAATTGCTATTATGTTAAAAACTTTATTTGAGGAATAATATATGCGTCTAGATTGTCTGAGACTGGATTTAGTCTACATAGAATAATAATGTTATGAACATATTATTTGATGGAAACAAAGTCCGCAGTGGTGTTTTAGATAATGACATTTATGTACTTAATTTTAATCATATATGTGTTGTTAATATTTCTGTTGCAATGAACATTAATGATAGTTATTGATGGCACTATAGGATAGGTCATATAAGTGACAAAAGACTAGACAAACTGAAAACTAAAGGTTTTCTACCATTATTTGATTATGAATCATTTGATACATGTGAGTCGTGTCTTAAGTATAAAATGACTAAGTTACCATTTTGTGGGAGCAACGAAAGATTTGATGAAATCTTTGGTCTCATACAAACAAATGCATATGGCCTAATGCACATAGCGATTAACGATAGCTCCTCCAACTCCATAAACTTTGTTGATGTTTTCTTAAGAGTAGGATATGTATATCTTGTGAAGAATAAATCTGATGCCTATGAAAATATTAAAGAGCGTAAAAATGAGGTAGAAAATCAAACAAATAATAAAATAAAAAATACTTTGATCTGATTGATTAGGTGAGAATATTGGACAATAAATCCAATAATACTTAAAAGATAGTGGGCTTATCTATTAGATTACTCCACTCTATACTCCACAGCACAATGGTGTTTCAGAGAGAAGGAATCAGACCCCATTAGATATGGTTCGATCCATAATAAGTTGGGTTGAGTTATCTCTTTCCTATTGGGATATGCGTTAGAATCTGTAGCGCATATGTTGAATCTAATTCCTACTAAATCTATGCATAAGACACCATATAAGATGTGGTATAGGAATAAAAACATATCTTAGCTTTTTGAAGGAGTGGGCTTGTCCATCCTACATTAAGACTCTGGCCCCAATAAACTTAAGGCAAGATCGATACGGTGCAAGTTTATAGGATATCCTAAAAATTTTATGGGATATATTTTCTATAACACAGAGGAACGTAAAGTTATTGTTTATTGACATGCTATCTTTGTAGAAAAGGAATTTCTATCAAAAAATTTAACAGCAAAGTTATGGACTAGGATGAGGTTTGAGAAATTAACATAGAAACCGAACCAGTAGAAGAATCGAAGTTACCATTGTATAGAAACACGCAACCTACTAGAAGGTCTAATAGGGAATCTCGTGCAGGAGGGAGATACTGCATTTTTCTCGTGGATGGCGAGAAAGAGGATTTTGTCTTAGATAATGACACTCCCTTCACATTCCAACAAGAACCGTAAAGACTCTACACTATTGCTCTAAGCTACGAAATCCCAAAAGGATATCATGTACATAAACAAAGTATGGACTTTGGACGATGTACCTAGTAGGATAAAATCCATTGGCTACAAATGGATCTTTGAGAAGAAACTAAACGCAGATGGACAGGTAAAAATGTAATGACCCGGGTTTTCGGACCAGTCAAAATCGCCGAAAAATCCGTCCGTTCTAAAACTATGAATGAAAACTACCAACTTAATACACAATATTTAATAAATATTCAACACTATTAAATGTATAGGATACAATTTCAATTGTACAAGTTATCAGAGTAATCAATTTAATCTACTAGGTGTGCTTTAATATGTAACAAATACAAAGACAAATAAATCTACCGCTGCACAACTCTGATGAGAGAGACAACAATAGCCATTCCTGCAAACTCAATAAACATGACAAATGCGGAATAAAATAGTAAGTAGGAAAAATACATCAATACACGATATATAGCAACCAATAAGCAGAACAATGTTATGTTATTATTGGAGCTGCATCACTACTACTTGTGACTGCTTACGTACCCATATCTAATTGGGTACCCAATTAGATACAGGATCAAGCCAACGTAGTTTTCCTACCGCAAATAGGACTCATGGAGCCTACGATGCACAAACAAGCAATTCCCAAAACTACTCACTTAGGCTTAATCTCTAATTTTAGATTTAAAATCTAATTAACTTTACAGAAATTATCTCTTTGGACTTTATTCCCGAATTCTTATTTCAAAACTTTTGATATATATATATATATATCTTTAATATTCAAACTAGTCCTTTACTTCGGGATCTGAAAACAAATCACCTTTTGAAACGATATCGATATACAGGCATGCAAAACTATATGTTACCTGATCGAGAGGTTTCTAGCCATAACCAGGCCCCTGGGTCTAGCCTTCCGAATAAATAATAGATTGGTGCATCCCTCTATTCCAAGAGCGGACTACACCGAGGCTACAAAACATCTGCACCACCTTTGCCCATGCTTTTTCGTAGATTATGGGTCACCCGAATCTTTGGTAACATAATAAATCACTTTATATCCCAAAGTGGCAAAATCATTTGCACTAATAATTACAAATACTTCTAATCTATAATAATTTCCATTTCCAAATCCTTTCAAAAATCATTTAAAAACCATCGAGTTTAGTCCTCGAAATTCTTTCCGTTTTATAAAACATTTTTATAAAACCATTCTTTATATAAATCACTTTTATATTATATAACTTCAAAATATTCATTTCCAAATATTTCTATTTATTTAAACATTTCATAAACTTTTATTTATGAAAACCAACTTTGAAAACAATTCCATTGACATCAAATTATTATAACTAATTATAACAATTTAAATGAAACAATATTATCGCTAAACACCTTTTAGTCAAATCGTGAAATAAATTACAAGGTGTTAGCCAACAATTATTTTCTACCTAGCCCATGCATATGGATAATTAATTGCTCATAAACTGGTTTCGAGCAAAGTTGACAATCAATAAATAATAATCAGTGCTCATAAACTAGTCAAGCCTAATTCAAACAATCAATCAATAAAATAAACACAACAATAAACGATAATCAATGCTTCATTCTATCAAATATTTATAACACTTTTTATTTTAATTTAGGTTAAAATGGTTTGATATTTATTTTGGAGCATCTGGGCTTTCCCTTCGACATGTTCCGTCCCTCCCCCAAGTCTCCTTGGATCTCACAGACGAAACACGTGTACTAGTCGTGTCTGCATACCCAATTAAGTATTTAACTTCTAAATTTTAAAATACTTAATTAACCATCCAAATAGTCAAATAAGGAAATAAAACCATTGTTTTAGCAAACAAAGTAAACAAACATTCAACAAGAGTTTTCAAACAACACTTAACACTTAAAGTTCTTTCAACTTAGCAGTGATTTTAATGAACTTAAAGGAAGAAATAACTCACTTTGGATTCCACTCCGTCAAACTTTAAGACAATGAAATAGATCTAACGCATACTTCTTACCATGATTTGGAACCAAATGAATATAATCCTGAATTCCTCATTCCTAGTGCTTGGCCAAGGCTTGATATGGAGGTTGGCCAAAAGTATAGAGAAGAAGCGGTAGAGCTTTGACCTTGAATTCTCAAAATTATACCCGAAAATAGGTCATCTTCACTCTGGTTTTTGACTCTCTTACTTTTAAATTTTGAAAAAATTGTTAACTGAAATGGTGTTGCAAATTCTTTTCTCTTTAATTAAAAAAAAGAATTATTAAATTCTGATTTATTTTGAGGGAGATATAATTGAATGAAGAAGAGGTATTCTCCGATTCACAAAAATGAAGCCCGAAAATGTACTGCAAAGAATTGGAATTTTGACATAGATAAGCTCAAAACTACAAGAAGTGCTCAACATAAAAGTTGTAGCCACTGGAAGTTCATATGATTCTAAAAAATGAATTTCTTTATTTGGATCATTTTTGAGAAAGTTATGATCATAATAAACAGAGGTATTTTCGGCCATAAAAACTGGGTCAGAGAATGCACTAGAAAGAAGTTGATTTTGGTACAGTAACTCTTAGATTTTGGAGAAATGATGTAAATAAAAATTGTAGCCAACTCGATTCTCTTGAGTTTGAAAAAAAATTCCCTATTTGGCTTAGATTTGAGGAAGTTATGGTGGTGAGAAGAGGAGATAAAATATGGAGAAGAATGTGAAAAATGAGAGAAAGTGGAGTTTTATTTATAAGCATAAGACTTAAGCAAATTACCATCTCACCCTTCCTACTACACTCATTTTTGGCCATACATTTCCTCCTCCTTTCCAAGACAATGATATGACACTAAGTACACAACCATTAATGAAGAGGAGACATGGTGATATGATTTTGTACTTAACACTTAAGTGGATTGTTTCCAAATCTTCTCTTAAGTCACATCATAACAAAAGTAAACTCTTTTTGTCCTTTGTGCTAAATGTATATATGGTTTATATGTATGTTATAGGTATGTATATACATGTGTGTATATGTATCAAATAACATTGCAGCGATCCGAAACAACTTTCGCTAGACGAAAGGTCGAAAATCCGAAAGCTGAATCTCGGTCACATTTTCAGTTTTTAATCAAACTATTTTTTTTGTAAACAAAATTTGAAAATAAATTTCTATCATCTTTAACTAATTAAAACAAGTTCATTTAACTTAAAAATACATTTAAAATTAATTAAATATTTCATTTTCAAAGTGGTAAAATTACGGGTCGTTGCATACTTCCCCCTTAAAAGAATTTCGTCCCCGAAATTCCAAGGACGGAAAAACATAGCAAAACCAAACAATCAAGTACGCCTAAAAAATAAACTCACCCATAATCCCGGTCGGAGGTACGGTGCCTTATCCTATCTACTTTTATTTATAAAATTAAGGTAGTTTCATTTATAAAATTTCTAGGTTGATTTACTAACCTAGACAAATTTTACTTAGGCACCTAACCTAAGCTCTGATACCATCTGTAACGACCCGGGTTTTCGGACCAGTCAAAATCGCCGAAAAACCCATCCGTTCTAAAACTACGAATGAAAACTACCAACTTAATACACAATATTTGATAAATATTCAACAGTATTAAATGTATAGGATACAATTTCAATTGTACAAGTTATCAGAGTAATCAATTTAATCTACTAAGTGTGCTTTAATATGTAACAAATACAAAGACAAATAAATCTACCGCTGCACAACTCTGATGAGAGAGACAACAATAGCCATTCCTGCAAACTCAATAAACATGACAAATGCGGAATAAAATAGTAAGTAGGAAAAATACATCAATACACGATATATAGCAAACAATAAACAAAAAAATGTTATGTTATTATTGGAGCTGCATCACTAACACTTAAAGTTCCTTCAACTTAGTAGTGATTTTAATGAACTTAAAGGAAGAAATAACTCACTTTGGATTACACTCCATCAAACTTTAAGACAAGGAAATTAAGATCTAACGCATACTTCCTACCATGCTTCAGAACCAAATGAAAATAAGCCCGAAATCCTCCTTCCTGGTGCTTGGCCATGGCTTGATATAGAGGTTGGCCGAAAGTATAGAGAAGAAATGGTAGAGCTTTGACCGACCTTGAATTCTCAAAATTAGACCCGAAAAATAGCTCATCTTCACTTTGGTTTTTGACTCTCTTACTCTAAAAATTTGAATAAATTGTTAACTGAAAAGTTGTTGAAAATTCTTTTATCTTGATTTAAAAAAAAGAATTATTAAATTTTGATTTTTTTTGAGGTAGATATGATTGAATGAAGAAGAGGTATTCTCGGATTCACAAAAATTAAGCCCAAAAATGTACTACAAAGAATTGGAATTTTGACATAGCTAAGCTCAAAACTGCAAGAAATACTCAACATAAAAGTTGTAGCTACTGGAATTTCATATGATTTTAAGAAATGAATTTCTTTATTTGGATCATTTTTGATAAAGTTTTGATCATAATAAAAAGAGGTATTTTCGGCCATAAAAATTGGGTCAGAGAATGCACTAGAAAGAAGTTGATTTTTGGTGTAGTAACTCATGGATTTTGGAGAAATGATGTAAATAAAAATTGTAGCCAACTCAATTCTCTTAAGTTTGAAAAAATATTTTCCTCATTTGGCTTAGTTTTGAGGAAGTTATGGTGGTGAGAAGAGGAGATTAAATATGGAGAAGAATGTGAAAAATGAGAGAGAGTGGAGTTCTATTTATAAGCATGAGACTCAAGCAAATTACCATCTCACCCTTCCTACTACACTCATTTTTAGCCATACATTTCCTACTCCTTTCCAAGGCAATGAGATGACACTGAGTACACAACCATTAATGAAGAGAAGACATGGTGATATGATTTTGTACTTAACACTTAAGTCGATTTTTTCCAAATCTTCTCTTAAGTCACATCATAACAAAAGTCAACTCTTTTTGTCTTTTATGCTAAATGTATATATGGTTTATATGCATGTTATAGGTATGTATATATATGTGTGTATGTGTATCAACTAACATTGCAGCGATCCGAAACAACTTCCGCTAGACAAAAGGTCGAAAATCCGAAAGCTGAATCCCGGTCACATTTTCCGTTTTTAATCAAACTATTTATTTATGTAAACAAAACTTGAAAATAAATTTCTTGTCATCTTTAACTAATTAAAAAAAGTTTATTTAACATATAAAACTATATTTAAAATTAATTAAATATTCCATTTTCAAAGTGGTAAAATTACGGGTCGTTACAAAAAACCTATAAGGCAAGACTAATCATGGAAGGTTTCCATTAGATTCAAAGTGTTGACTATGACGAAACGTTTTCACTCCTAGAAATGCTTAAATCCATTTGGATGTTACTTGCTATCGTCGTGTTCTATGACTATGAAATTTAAAAAAATGGACATGAAAATGGCAATTCTAAATGGTGATTTAGAAGAGATCATTTATCGTAGCTCAAGGGTTTTGCGGTCGGTGGAAGTGAAGGAAAAGCTGGTAAGTTGTTAAGATTAGTTTATGGTCAATAAGCATTAAGGTGTTGGAATAAGTGTTTTGTAACACCCTTAATTTTTAATAACATTATTCAGGAGATTTAATAAGATAAATTAAATAGAACAATGTAAATGTTAAGTGATAAGGGGATTGAGATTTGAATAAATATAAGTTTAGGCCATGCTCGATTAATTAACTAAATGGGCTAAAGAATGGTTTTTAGGTTAATTAATCTACATAAGGATATAATGGGAATTTGCCGCACACAACCCTTACCCCTATATATTCTTATTCTTACCATTTCATTTCCCATTCACGTCATTTTGAAAACACAAAGCAAAAACGTAAACAGGAGCCGTTCATTAACAAAGGAAGAAAAGAAAATTTCAATCAAAAGCTAGGGATTCAAGCTTAGGGGAAATTAATCTCAATCCAATCTCCTATCTTAATCAAGGTGAATAATAATTCATTCCATCTCTATTTTGTTTTATAATCATATGTTTTCAGATTTAAGGGTAAATTCGTTTTTATGATGATTTGGATGATGATATGCTTGAATTACAATTTGTTTGATTTAAACAAGAATGTTTAAATAAGATTTATGCGGTTTTAGGGCAAAACCGATTTATGTTGATATTTAAATGCCATGGAAAATTTTATGTTGTATAAAAAATGAATTTGGAGTTGGGTTTTAATTTTGATAATTTTCCAAGCTATGGAAAGATTATTATGAATTTTCAAAGGAAAAATATGGTTAATTGGGTTTATAAATTTATTTCGGAAAATATATTGAGAATTTGGATCTGAAATTTTGATATGTTAGGTAACATGATTAAATTGAATTTTTGGAATTTTTGGGGATTTTTCCTAAGTGATTTGCTAAGCAAATTAAATTATTTTAGAAGAGAGACTTCTTTGCAGTATTGGTTTTGCTTAATGGAAGGGCTTATTTGCTAACTTAACCATGGTTTAGAACTGAAATTAGCAGTAGTTATTTTAGTAAAGAATTTGAAAAGTTAAGACGACCAATCTTGTGTTTACACGTGGCAGGTTAGTTAGAAAGTGTTTGTTTTAATTAGTATTAAATCGGGTTTACCCAGAAAAGTTGGTTCCGCCTTCTTTAGAAGTACCTTTCGACTCAGAGCTTCCGCCTTCAATCAAGTTGAAACTCACTAAGTCGAGACCAATACACAAGGTATCACTTAGATGGTACGTAGTGGATTGGAGAAAGGTGGAAGGTTAGGTGTCGAAAGCATGGCTTCCGATGGGGTTGATACCTTTTGTTTGTTTTAAAAATTGAAGCACCTGCATTTGTTTTAATTAAAGCCTTCGAAAGAGTAGAAGCATATGTTTTCGAAAGATGTTTTCTAAATGCTTTCGAAGGGGTTGCCATCAACTTATGTTTTAAAAAACAAGCTTTCGAATGGGTTCCTTTACTTATAAAATAATGCTTTCGAAACAAGGGGTTCCGACCTAGTCGAAGCCCTGCTGCCGTTCTTTTACCTTTCGAGTTTATTGAATTTATCAATGCCTTCGAAGGGTATCTTTTTGTTTTAAAGATGTTTTAAGCCACTTCCTAAATGCTTTCGAAAGGGTCCAAGGGTTTCGAAGGTAATGACTTCGAAAGGGGGTTTCGATGTTATCCTTCAGTGTTTTGTTTAAGTGGTTTGAAACTTTCGAAAGGGATGGTGCCGACGCCATCAAGTTTTCCCCAATATTTTTATAGTTTCGTAAGAGATACTTTCGTTTATATTCACTTTGACCCAAATGATATTTTAAGTATAAACCCAATGGTTTTGAAAGGGGGACTTTCAATGGTTTCGGAAGGGATACTTCCAAAGGTTTTGAAAGGGGTACTTTCAATGGTTTCAAAGCTATGCTTCTAAAGGATGATAAGTAATACTTTATTACACTCGAAAGGTTTCGAAAGAGAAGTTTTAAAGTGTTTCGAAAGGCAAGGGCCTAATGTTTTGAAAAGAGATTTATATGCTTTCGAAGGAGGTTATTCAGTGAGGTCGAAAGCAAGGTTTTGAAGGTTTCGACAGTCTTAGTTTTCAAAGCAAATAACCCAATCTCATTTTGAAAGAAAACCATGGCATAATTAAATAAAGTGTTTTGTAAAGGAGTTTTTGAAGAAGTTTTCTTTGATTAAAAGGTTAAAGGGATTAACCATGTTATTATGTATGCTTCTTCATATATGTATATATTCACACTGTAATGGACCCATAACTGAATTTTAGGGAAGGGCAGAATAACCAGCTAGGTTGACCCAATGGTGAATATAAATTAAGTTAAATCCTGAATAAGTAGAATTGCATCCAAGAGGTCAGGAAGACCAAAATATAGGATGCTAAAATATTAAAGGAAGATATTGGCAGGGACTAATAGGTTCATAGTAAGCCTATGAAAACTATGCATAGGAAAAGATATTGGCAGGGGCCAATAGGTTCATAGTTAGCCCATGAAAACTATGTATAAATGAAGATGTCAGAAAGACAGGTTCATAGTTAGCCCATGAAAACTATGTATAAATGAAGATGTCAGAAAGACAGGTTCATAGTTAGCCCATGTAAACTATGGTATGATATTGGTAGGGGCAATAGGTTTATAGTGAACCCAGGAAAACTATATCTGGATTAAGATATTGATAGATGTCAATAGGTTCCTAGTCAGTCCATGAAAACTAGGATAAGAATGGAAGATATTGGAGTTACCAATAGGTTCCTAGTCAACCCATGAAAACTAGGATAAGTGTAAAGATATTAGAGTTGCCGATAGGTTCAAAGTAATCCCATGAAAACTATGTATTTGGATAGGGAGTCCTTAATCATTTTACCGGTTATTAGTCAGCCCATGAAAACATTTAGGTTAATAGTAATACTAGAAACTATAACTGAGACAGATAGTCCAAATGAATGGGGATGGGTAATCCAGAATTGATTCACTTATTTTACATATCACCATATCATGTTGTTTTGAATTGTTTTAACCATTGTGGATGCAGAAGCATAGTATATGGTTTTATAAAGGTTTTAAGATACTAGTGAGGGGAAAACCCATTCCGCTAAGCGGCGTGGTCTCACTAGATATCTAAATGGTTTGAGATGGTAGATTATTATTCATACCAGGCTTTATGTTTGACTCGAAGTTTATGTTTTCCCCTTAAACTCTTGGTTGCTTAATTGATTTTGGGTAGTTTGAGAGGTTTTTAGGTACCTCATTAGACAAATAAAGCTTCCGGAGACATGCATGAGGCATGATAGATATCTAGAGTTCTCTTTTATTTTAATTTCGTTGTATTGTTTGAAATGGAAAAGTTGTTAAATTGCATGTATGTACTCTGATCATCCAAGGGGAGCATTTTCATATGTCACTCTTGGTGTATGTTGTAATAAATATATTTTTCTAAACGTGGCAAACGATTGTAGGATTACGTAATTAGTTGGAAATGTTTTGAATTGGAATGTGATTTTGTTTGATGTTTAATTTTTTTTCATATTCACGTGTTTCTGTGTATCTAAAACCACCGTATTTGGTCGCCGAGGATTAATAACTATGGATGACTGCAACATCCGTAGTTTTGGGCCTCCAAGTAGGGGGATGTTATATGTTCTGATAAAGGAATCATACAGTTACCAGAACACGGACGAAACATGAGTATATCAGAAAGAGCAAGGTAGTGCTATAGTATTTATTGTCATATATGTTGAGTTATTTTCTCTTTATTAGCAATACATTTTGTTGTAGATATCAGTAGAAGCTTGGTTATCCATGAACTTCCCTATGAAGGATTCAGGAAAAGTGACCTATATACTTGGTATAAGGACCTATAAAGATAGATCCAAGAGGTTCCAAGGATTATCCCAATCCATATACACAAACACCATATTAAAGCAGTTTAGTATGAAGAATTCTAAGCACAGAAGTGTTCTAACGCAATATAGAATCATCCTTCAAATAAGGATGCTCCTCATATCGATGAGGAAAGAGAGCATATGAAAAGGATACCATATGCTAAAGTCATCGGATCCATTATGCATGTTATGCCATGTACGAGACTGGATGAGGCTTATGCATTAGGATGCGTAAGTCAATACTAGTCAAACCCCTGAGTAAAACATTAGACAATGGTAAAATGAGTTCTTAAGTATTTAAGAATTAAATACTAAAGATTCATTCCTTATATATGGGAATAAGGACCTCCTCATGAAGGGATAGATAGATTCGAGCTTTCAGAGTGACATCGATGACAATAAATTAAAAACTTACATTGAATGCTAGAGGGGTAAGCTGGAAAAGTTCCAAGTAAGATGTAGCTAATTCAACGATTAATGTCGAATACATCGCCCTAAATGAAGCGACTAAGAAAGCGTTTAAATATGCAAATTTACGGCTGAGCTTAAGGTGATTCCAAACGTTGAGAATCCCATAACATTGTTACGTGATAACAATGCCACAATGTGAAGGTTATGTCTCTTAGACATACCATTTATGCTATATTTTTGTTCGTTATATGTTATATGTATATATCACCATTTTTATATACATCGTTGCCTCGATAATACAATATTAATTTTAATTATTTAATGACTAATTAAGAGTGAACATTAGCTTTAATATAATTTTAAAATTGATAAATACACACACATATTTATATATTATTTTTGGCCACAAATGTTATAAAATACGCAAAATAATTTTCAAATTGTAAAATATTTTTTCTAATATTAAACTATTATTTATTAAGTAAATGGTCAAAATTATAGTATATATGAATTAAATTCAATTTAAAATAACAAATATAAATTATTTTATACATATAGCTCTCGGTAATATTTATAACTTTTTAAAAATGTCGAATTATATTTTATGTTAATATTTTTTTTATAATATATATATATACACACACCTTGAAATTAAATATAATTATATATATATGTGTGTGTGTGTGTGTTTAAACCACTTTAGACAGTTATATTTTTTAAGGCTTAACTATATATATAATATTTGTAATATTTATTTATTTTTAAATTTTCAAAAAATATATAAATTTTACTAAATCAATATTAGATTATTTTTGGCCATATATAATAAGTTAATTTTAATATATTCATTTTATAATAATTTTATTAAGTCAAACATCAGATATTTTCAATTTTAAATAAATATCTTAGATCTGGATTTAAAATTTAAATATTTGTTTACCAAGTCAAGTTAGATATTTTTATTTAAAATTCAAAATTTAATTTAAGATATAGTCTAAATATTATGGAATATTTTTCAAAATTAATTTATTAATTATTTTTTTTGGCAAAGCCAGCGGGGTTGAATGGCCCCTACCATATATTTATAATCAATAAGAAAAATTCTTACAGTCATAAAAGGAAAAAACAGAGACGACTAGGAAAGGAAGGAAAGAAAAAAATAAAGAAAATGAAAAAACAATGGGAAAAAATGAAAAAGAAACAGAAGAGAGCTCAAGACCACAGGTTAACCACTTGGGGGTCAAAACGGTAGGGAGATAGAATCATGACATGTTTTATTTCTCTACTGATGCAGTGGAACAATTCCATTCTTTGGAGCCGCTTGTTGTTGAAAATTATTTCGTTTCTTTCCCTCCATATCGCCATAACAGTTATCTTTAAGTAGATCAACAGTTCATAGGTGGAAGCAGTTTTCCACTTAGTAGCCTTGAGAATGTTTAGCCATTCAATTTGACTGGCTAACACAGGATGCAGACAGCCACCTCTTCCCTTAATCTTAGTCCAAATAAAGTTGGTGAACGGACAAGCAAAGAAGAGATGGAGAGTGTCTTCAACTCCAGTATGACAAAAGCAGCAAGAGGTGTTAACATTTATGCCTTTCCTTCTCATATTAGCTTTGGTGTGCAGAGCATTTTTTAAAGTTTTCCACAGCATGAAATTGAGCTTTTCACTGTTGTGTGCTACCCAAATTCTTTTATTCCAAACAAATCTTTCACACGAGACTAGAGGAGGTAGGAGTTTATATATAGAGGCTATAGAGTGTTCCTTTATGTTATCAGTCCAAGTATATTCATCATGAGTAGCATGCACATAGGGAGATGAGTTGTATGGAGACCATTGTCTGTTGATGTTTTGGTAGCTGGAAGGGGGCAGAGAAATGAGACCATTCCTAATATAAGAGACAGCAACAGCATTCAAGGGGATACCAGACAGTTGAACTTCGTCATAAGTCATGGTGTTGCACAAAATAAGGCCTCTTGCAAGCCAGGGAACAGACCAGAATTTTTCTGGACTAAACTGACTGAGGGTTATCATAGCGTAGGGCATAACCTTGTCTCTTATTTGCATCATAGTTTTCCAAACCCAACTGCTGGCTTGTTTTTCCTTGACCAACCATATGTTTGCATTCTTGAGATTGTGTTTGAGACACCAAGCGACCCATAAGGTATCTCTTTTGTTGATGAGATTATCTAAGTGTTTAGAGAGGGCAGCTATGTTCCAATTCTTGAGATTTTTTATGCCAAGACCACCATTCTTTTTTGGTATCTCAAGATTAGCATAGGCTATCGGGATAATCTTTCTATTATGAGCAGTGCCAGTCCATAGGAATCTGAGCATAGCAGATCGTATCATAGTAATGAGTTTGTTGGGTAGGAGAAAGGTTCTACACCAGTACACAGACATAGAGAAAAGAAGGGAGTTAACTATGACAAGTCTACATGGCTGAGAGAGGAACCTATTATGCCATTTACTTAGAACAGAAGTAGTTTTTTCATATAGAGGGTAACATTGAGCAACAGATATTCTTTTGCTAGCAAGAGGTATGCCAAGATAAGAAGTATCAGACTCAATAGGAGACATTTTAGTTATTCTCAGGCAGGAAGTGACTTCAGCAGAATTCAGACCAGCAAGAAGAATGTGAGACTTACCATGGTTAATTTCCAATCCAGTGAATCTATAGAAGGAGTCGAGAGTGCACATTATAGCAGTGAGAGATTGCAGGGTAGGTTTTGTGAAAATTATTATGTCGTCAGCAAATGCCAGGGAGGTGATCATGGGAGAAGAACACTTTGGGTGAGGAATAAATTGTTTGAGCACAACTTGTTTTTGGAAGGCCAGAGTTAGAGTTTCAATGAGGATGATGAAGAGGTAAGCAGAGATAGGATCTCCTTGTCGGAGACCATTAGTGCCTTTAAAAAATCCAATAGAGTGGGCATTGAAAACCAAGGAATACCTGACAGTGGATATGCACTGGAATATCCAGTTACAAAAGATTGGAGGAAATTTCATCTTATTGAGAGTGTGCATTAGAGCTGCCCAGTTGACAGAGTCAAAAGCTTTTCGAATGTCTATTTTAAGCATGGCTCTTTTGGAGATTGAAGGGGATGAGTAGCCATTGAGGAGCTCGTGAGTGAGAAGAACATTATCAAGAATAGATCTCTTGGGAAGAAAGGCAGCCTGATTCGGAGATATGATTTGGGAGAGAACTTCTTTTAGCCTAGAAGCAAGGATTCTAGATATGATTTTGTATATTACGTTGCAGCAAGCTATAGGCCTAAAGTGAGAAACACTGGAAGGGTTGTCAGACTTAGGTATCAGAGCGAGGTTAGTGCAGTTAATAGAGCTGAGCATTCGGGATTTATTGAAAAAGTTGTGAACTGCTTTGAGAACATCAGATCTGATAATGTGCCAACAAGTAACATAAAAGACTGCATTGAAGCCATCAGGACCACCAGCTGCAGATTTCTTCATAGTAAAGATAGAGTTTTTGATGTCCTCATCAAAAATAGGAGAAGTTAGATAGGACTGCATTACAGGAGATAGGGAGGGGAGATCTAGATCATCTAGAAGGGAGAAATCAGGAGGGGAACTGGGAGAACCAAGTAGGGTGGAGAAGTAGTTCAGAAAAGCAGTATCCACACTGTCAGGAGTAGAGTGAGTGTTATCTTGTAAGTCATCTATTTGTTGAATATATGCTCTGGTTTGCTTTATCTTAAGAGATGCGTGGTAGTGCTTGGTATTTCTATCTCCGTTCATAGTCCAGTTCTCCCTATATTTTTGTCTTGCCATACCAGCTTCATCAGATAAAGCAGAAACAAGCTGGGTGGTCAGGTTTTGTTCAAGCTGAAGGCGGGCTATGTCATCAGAGTTGCTCATGAGAAGTGCTTGAACCTGTTCAAGTTTAAGTTGTATATCAGTTGATAGTTTTTTACCATCACCGTAGATAGACCCAGACCACATCCTTAAAGCATTTTTAGTGTTCTTTAGTTTTCTTTGCAGCTTTAACATTGGGTTACCAAAGGAGTGCATGTTCCAAGCCTGAGAAACCACCTGCATGAAATCATTATTACATATCCAAGCATCAAAAAATTTAAAATTTGTAAGTTTTTTTATGGCAGCAGCACCAAAGGACAGGATTAAAGGGCAGTGGTCAGATAGAAGGGGCGTAGGAATTTGAATTTGTATGGAAGGCCACATACTTAAGGCTTTTTGATTGATAAAACCATGATCAATTTTAGTGAGAACTCTTTGAACATGATGGCTTTTATTGGTCCAAGTATAAGGAGAGCCAGTGGTTGGAATGTCAATAAGAGAAGCATTATGTATGGTTTCATTGAGAGGGGATAGGTCTCTAGAGAGAAGAGGATTGCCACCATGTTTGTGAGAAGATTGGAAACAGCAGTTGAAATCTCCAATAAGAATCCAAGGGTGGGAATTCTATCTTAGGTGAGGAATGTAGTCATGTAGGGCTTGCCTCTTAGAGGGGGAATTATTTGCATAGATGAAAGTGAAGTATAAAGAGGAGGATGAGGGAATGTGAATAACATGGGTATGAATAAACTGCCTATCAGTTAGGATGGGCTGTATCTTGTATATTGAAGGGTCAAAAAGCACAAGGAGTCTCCCATAAGGAGCGTGAGAGTGATTGGTAATGTATTGCCATGAGGGATTGATGTTTTTGCATGCTTGCATGGATTGAGAAGGGTTAAGTTTTGTTTCAGAGATTGAGAGAATGGATAGTTTATGTTCATGAATAATAGATTTAGCTAGCTCAATTTTAGATACCATATGTGCACCTCTTATGTTCCACGCTCCAACTTTGTGTATCATTGGGTATACCTTTGTATTTTTTTTTCAAGATTCTCTTACCTCTATGAGAGGTTCTAGGGGTAGTTTCGGGGATGGCAGAATTGGAGTAGTCAGTGTCTTCGTCAGAATCTATTGGAGCAGGGTTAACCAAATAGAAGTTTTTATTTTATTTTTGAGGAAGTTTTCAGATTTGTAATATGTTCAGAGCTGGTTTCAATAGTTTTTGGAATATTCTTTTTGGATTTGTTATTTTTGAGAGGGAGGGGTGGGTTAGCAGGAAGCAAGGACAGAGGTGGTAGGGGAGATGGGGGAACATCAACAGAAGGGAGAGAAGAATCATGGCTGGTAGAGCATGGGTCGATGTAAAAGATGGAATGAGCACCTATGTGCAAGAGGTTGGAGTAATCTGAAGATAGAGAGGAATTTGGAGGAGGATTGATGGGGAGAATATCAGGAGAAAGGGGAGTAATTTGTGAGGAGGGAAGAGATGGTGAACCAGGGGGAGGGATTTGAGGGGATGGGTTAGAGAGATGATGGGGAGGGATTAGGAGCAGAGTTGAGGGAGATTGTTGATTCAGTTGCATGTAAAGAGCTGCTGGCATGAGTTATATTTTCGTTCATGCAAGGCGGAAGGACATGATCAGCAGTTAGTATAAAATTCACATCAGCAGGAGCATACGACAAAGCAGTATTAGAATTTTTACTATGCATTAGGTCACCACTTTCAATATTAGAGTGAGAACAGAGCTGGATCGGGTTGATCTTTTCAGAGACTTTCTCAGTTGCGACCTCATTGTTTTGCAGAACATCAAATTTGTTTTTCAAGTGAATATTGGCATCTTGAGAAGTGCAAGATGTGGCATGCAGGGATTGCACGTCTGCATAGTTAACTTGGGAACTTTCGTTTTTATTTATTCCTTCTTGTCTTTCTTCGTTGTTATTGCTTCTCTTTTTAGTATTTACTTTTTCCCAAACTTTTTTGTTAGCAAGTGAGGCAAATTTTACTCTGCTGGGTTTCACCTTCAGACTGTGGTCCAAGATTGTTCCACATATATTCTTTGCTTTTTCATTTCCATTTTTTCCATCAGATACCTTTTCAAGTTGACAGATATCACTCATGTGACCAAAGACTTTACAGTGTACACATATATCAGGCTTCCATAAGTATTCAACAAAAATATATTGAGGGGAACCATCAGGAAGTTGAACACAGAAGGATTCAACAAGTTCACAGAGAGGAGAAATTTCTATCAAGCATTTTGCGTAGCTAATTCTTTCTAACTTTTCAGTCATTTCATCCATACATATTAACTTTCCCAATCTGGAAGCCAACCAGTTAACCCCCAGGGGAGACCATGCAAATAGAGGGATATTAGATAACCGGACCCAAACATGTACAGCTTTAATAGAGCCACAAACATTGCTGATGGTGGGATCCCATTGTTTGATGATAAAGAGCTTGTTTTTCATCAGGATGGGATCACTTCTGATAATTCTATTTTTATCATCTTCATCAGAAAGAAGGAAAAGAAAGATTGTACCATCAGATCTAACCTTAACATTACCGCGAAGCTTCCAAGATTTCTTTAAGTGACTAATGACAGCCAAGTATGACAAAGGCTTGTCAAGGAAGAATCCCACTAAGTAGTCACCCCATACTTCTGTTCCAGCAGAGATAACAGAGGCAGGAGGAAGCATCGCTTCACCATCAAAGGAGAGATCTAGTTGGATAGGCTTGTACTGACCAGCGTTACGAGGGAGATTTTTGAAAAGAGAAGTCCAAGACGAAACCTTATGAGGAGGGTTAGGTAGAAGGGGGGAAGGGAGGAGGAAGAGGGCAGCAGGGAGGGAGGTGGAGCAGGGGAGGAGGGAGCAGGGAGGGGTTGGGAAGGACAAGGAGGGAAGGGAGAGGTTTGGGGAGGAGGTTCAGGAGGAAGAGACGGCAGCAAAGTAAGGTGGTTTGTACTTGGAGGGGATGGGTTGGTACAGGCTATGAAGATAGGGGATGGGACAAGGGCGGGAAGATTTGGAGCAGCTTCCATTAAAAAACTTTTTTATGAAAACATTTGATTGGAAGAATTATTAATTTGAAATTATATATATATATATATTATAAATATATGTTTTAATATCTAGTTATTTATTTATGGCAACTGATATACATGGCAATTGATACATACATACATACATATACATATGTATATGTATATGTATGTATTTATGTGCGCGCGTGTGTGTAAATGCTAGGTATATGCATAATATATATAAATTCCAATATCAACTTATGTATAAACTTCTCTATGTATGCCTTTGATATATTGCATATCACACACGTTTATCACACCTTATACATATTAGAATATAATGATATATATTCAAATTATAGATACATTAATTTAATTAATATATTTTAATCGTTAAATCAAAAATAATTAAATAAAATATGATTTTATTTAAAATAACTTGATTGGATTTAGTATAAATATTAGACTTTATATGCCCATTAAGATATAAAATTTTGACACTCACCCAATTCACTCGATACAACCGGGCCAGTTCTAACATGATATGCAAAAATTTAGAAGATAACTGTATTTTCATTATTCTAAATCAATACAAGTTGAGAAATATAATTCTGAACTAAATTCTATACAACTCATACCCGAGTTGTAAGATATCGATTTGTAAAATATACTTTGTAGGAGCAAAGTACGATCAATAGAAAAGGATAAAGTGGATGTAGGTCATAGTATTTTTCGAACACTATAAAAATTATGTGTTATTTTTCTCTTTAATCTCTTTATTTTTACGTTTTTTGCTTGATTGGGTGTTTGTTCCATTTTGGTCCAAATACATATGACTGATTACATGTTAAGCTGGAGATGGAGTGGAAGAGATTCTTTTATTATAGCATGCATTTTGGTCACTTATCCGGGAGAAACCATGACAATGACTCACGTCGTCGTTGTACCCTCAGTCCATGTAGAGACGACTAGAACCATCTTATATGTATTCTGCTTTATGTACCTAGGATGTATTTATGTACTCTTCTTCATATTATATTAACTATGATTTGCATTTTGTGTACACAGTTGTTATTTCTATTTTATGTACTTAGGTTCATTGTATATTCACTATTATTCATGTTTTATGTACTTTGATTCCTGTTGTATTCACTATTATTCGTATTCTATGTATTCCCTTTCATGTTATATTCACCATTATTCATGTTTTATGCACTTTTATTAATGCTATATTCTTTGTTATTCTTGTTTTATGTACTCTGATTCATATTATATTCACTATGTTTTATATACTCTGATTTACATCTGATCTTCCACTGTATCCATGTTTTTTTATGCAATTGTCATTTAGGATGCATTTGTTTAGCACACGAAAGAGCATACAAAAGTGGCACACGAAAGGGGTACAAAAGGAGATGTTCAATGCATTTTTGTGTTACGAAAGGGGCATTTGAAATGGGTACTTTAATTTTTTTGTTATAATTAATAATTTTTGTTATTGGTTTGTTTTGTTTTAATTATTTCAAATAATACAGTTAAAATTAATTTATATTATTTATAAATTGTGAAATGCTAGAAAATAACAATAATAAAAAACAACTTTTATTACATACTAGAAGTTTGGAATACAAATACAATACTACATCTTTCTTCTAAATTTTTTGCTACATATATAACAAGTCGTCTAAGCTCCTAGAGCTCATCCATCGGTAAATGGACAACTTTATAGTCTACCTCTTTATTAGTCAGAATGTATGTGATTTCTTATTCGAAAAATGAATCATTCTTCTTCCGTACGGCCATACATCTATAAATGGTCCATGACATCTCCGCTTTATAAGTTCTATTCGGCTGACGTCTACAAGGAGCAGAAGTAGTAGCAGAACGATGCGGATATGTAGAAGTTCGATGAGTACAAGCGCTTATCTCGGCAGAATCGCCCATGGGAAAATTGGCATTAACCTAGGTGTCGAACTAGACATTGGTAGGTAGAACCTCCGAAACTGTAAACTTGCAGGAGGGAGTTCTGATGCATTCTTCAAATATCACATTCAACACATTGAATTCAAAAGGTGATCAAATTATGAATTTCTTGTATTTCCTAGCAACCATGTCCCATCACTCGTCATCTCCTCTAATGGTGTCCTTCTCTGCATTCCAAAACCTGCATTTAATCCACATCGGCCGATTTCGGGTCCAGTTATGCTTGAAGTTGTCAAAGTTGCTTTTCGTCTGATTGGCGTTGTAATCGATGCCCACCTGTGTGTTGAAAGCATTGCTAATTTCATCATACCAATAGCCAACCTGACTTTTCGAGACCCAATGCAAATGTCAATAAAAACCAATGTCCATTTCTCAGTCCAATCTATTGGGTATAAGAACTTGAAGATTCATGGTCAATGTTCTGGAAAAAAATTAAAAAAATCGACAAAAATAGAGTAGGTAGATATTAATACGAAAAACACAAATTTGAAGAAATTTATCTTGAAAAAGTGACATAGAATCGCAAAAAAATAGTTGAATTTTCGGATTTGAGAAGTAGATTAGTGATTTGGTGAAGAAGCGGAAGGAGGAAATACGAAGATAGGAAAGAGCGGACCGTTAGAAAAAGTAAGTGGTGTCGGACATGTCAATGCGTACGACGCCTCGGAAGCCAACTATTCATTTCCAATAGTTCAGCTAAATGGTGCATTGAAGTGGACCCCATCACCAATATGTCAGAAGCGTCTAAAGCGACACAAACTTAAACAGTCCAAAATTTGTCTACAAACGATACCTTACTCTAGTATACTATCAAATGATTGGTCGGAATCACTCAACGACTTGTTACATCCATTACTGTAGCCACATCGATTTTCTGTATGCACGTCATTTACTTTAGTATACGAGCCCAAACGATTGGTCAGAATCACTTATTGGCTTGTCCTATCCATCGCTGTAGCCACGCTATCTTTCTATATGCATGTCATGTACTTTAGTATACCGCCAGATAATTAGTCGGAATCACCTAGTGACTTTTCCTATCTATCATTGCAGCCATGTTGTCTTTTTGTGTGCTGTGGTATTATATATATCATCTTGCCAATAATGATTCATATGCCGACATATCTGATCATTCAAATATAGTATTCCAAAATGATGGATTACAATCATACTTCTCTACCTTCATCATACTCATACGGTAGTCCTTTAAGCCATGACGCCGTAGCAAATCCATCATCTCCTCAATCATCGATCGGGTGATACGTTGAAATGCAAGAAAGACACTATAAAAAAATTAAGAGTGCATGAGAGAGAACTGTAAGAGCGTAGGTTTCAAGAAGAGGTGAGAAGACATGAAGAATAACGAAGAAACCAAGTTAGGTGAAGGCAAAGTAGACATGAACTCAATAACCAACAACCCCAATGAATACAAGAGGTTGAGTCTCGACCAATCTACTGTAACTACGAAGTTTCTGTTACATTTTCCATTGCAAGAAATGGAAATGATATCGTTCTACGTCACTATAGATGTCCTAACTTTCCAGATGGTTGTGGATTATGGCAATGGATTAAGAACCATTACCTCATCGGCCCATTGTTTATGCCACTGAACTTGAAAATGAAATTACAACGCTTTGAATAAGTTAAGTTCAATCCAGTTTTTAAGCGGTCATAGACAGGTTTGATCTATGAAATTTCGACATTCGTTGGTGTTTGCTTATTTTCCAAGTTTGTTGACCTGGTTGTTGCAATGTATGTTGTCATGTTTGGTCCGTTTTTTGTTATGTTGTAATGCTTGTTGTAGTGTTTTTTCTATAATGTTTCCTTATTTGAAAACGTGCACGTGTAGTAGAAGAAGATTGTATTAGAAGAGATTTGATGTGGTGAATGAAAGAGGGGATGATAATATGTAGTGTAGGTATTAAGCCAGCCGTTTTTGAACGTTGGGGCGGCTAAATAAAATGTTGAAGCCTTTGCTATTTTATTAATTAGTCTTATGTTCACTCAATCAACAACCGACACAAGTTGAACTAGCATGGTTGCTGAACAAACCATTTCTGGTTGTGTATGGCTAGTTCAGTCCATTTTTTCAACTGAACAAGCTATTGTTGGTTGTACTCTAAGACCATTACCAACAACATACCAATTTGCTTGCCCCTTTCTCTTATTTTTACACTGAATGAACGAGTTATGCACCCAGAAGGAAAACTAGCCACCAAACTAGTTCAACAAATAATTCAAACAAAAATAAAAGGGCAAAGACTTCATCTTTTATCGCAAAAACAATATAAAATGGTAAAGGCTTTATCGTTTTATTCAATTTGCAATAAAACTGCAAAAAAATTGCCGTTTTATTGCAAAAATGAATTAAAGCGAAAATATCTTTTGTCGTTATAATAAAATGACAAAGACGTTGCCGTTTTAATAATTTTTTTACAATAAACAACAAACTCTTTGCTGTTTTATCTACCAGTCTTCTATTTAGTTCATTAGCGACATAATTGAATTGAACCAGTCATGGACAAGTGAACAAGCTATATTTGGTTGCTTTGTTTTTGGTTCAGCTTAGTTTTTTAACTGTACAAGACATTGTTGGTTATGCTCTAAGAAATACTCACCTACCACCTACCACCCATGGGGTAATATATGGATGTTACTATCTAATTTCTTATTATCATATAGAAAATTCTAACTATCTGGTACTAAGCATTTAGCCAAGTTTTAAAAATTCGAATAAAGATATTTTTTTATTTTTTAATAAATAAAAAAACTTACAATGGTTTCAGATACTTGAGTAGAATTTTAAAGTGACTTACTCGGATTCTGAAATTAAGCGTGCATTTTTTACGAAGCGGAAGAAACAACTAAAAGGGTATTCTGAATGGAAAAGAGATGGAAAAAGTTCGGTAAAGGGAAATGTGTTTTTGTACCGTGAAAGATACAACGAAAGCTGCAGCGAAAGGGGAGTGATTATTTGTATGTATTTGTATTTTTGAAAAAAAGTTAGCATTTGATGTTAAACTATAAATTAATGTAAAACCTACGCAATCAAAAAATGGATAGAAATAAGTAGGCCTAGGTTGAAAAAAATATAAAACAAAGATAACTTGAATACAGGAAAGAAAATATAAAAAAGAAATAATTAATAGAATTGAAACCGAGTGATGATTTTTTACTGCTACACAAATTATCTTGTATAAGAGGAAACATGGTAAAATGTCCGTGTCACTGATCCTGCTCCCAAGGACGCGTCCACTGTGTCGAAAGTGGGAACGCCCACTAAATTGCTGCAAACTCACCCTGAGTGAACCAGTGCCACCTAATGTAGGGATAGCCAATAGAAAGTCATGCTTGCTTGCCATTGCCTCGTAGAAGTTACTACAGCAAAAGCTACTCCCATGCTTGGATGCTCTAAAGGACACTCAAGGATAAGTTCAGGAATGATCACTCAAGGGTAATGGTCCGGGCAAACATCAATGATGATTATGAGCGACTGCAACTTTTTCAGAACACAATGAAGTCTGAATGTCTATATGCTCATAAATCCCATAACAGTATAACCAACATTCAAAGCTGTCACTGCTTTACATTGGCCCCCTCAATTATCTCACGCATAATGTAATCATTTAACTCAATTATGCTGTTTCATTATTGTAATGTAGAAAAATGTTAGTGTTGATGCCATTTTTCTTTCATGATACTCCATTTTATGGCAACTGGATTGCTGGTATTGGCTATGAATTATATATGAATCACAATGCAAAACAATCAATCATACAATTCTTCAATCGAACGCAACAAATTAACAAAAGAAACAAATTTCAAATCAGAAAAATAAACATAAGAACCAACTAAGAAAAAAATTTAGACCGAAGAACATTAAATTTAGTTTTTAAACTGGAAGACAATACTGATTAAATATAATGCTAGTTATAACTAGCATTTGTCCTTCACTTTAAAAGTAAAACGTGCTTTAGTCATTTTTTTTGGGTAAGTTTGTCATTTTTTTTCTAATTTCAATGGTGGAATCTCCAAAGCAAGTCATTTCCCTTTTCACTACAAGAGAAATACAATAAAAATGACGAACTCGTCCCTGGAAAAGGTAGTTAGATTCGCTTTAGAAAATCTCCACGTAGCCGATCAATTGACTGACCTAGGCAAAACAGTCTACCGATCCCTCCATGATAAAACATCGTAGGAACACATCAATCGAATGACTCGTCGATGCCAAATTCAACAATTCCTTCAACGTTCCTCCAAAGGTTGAGACATTCAGATCTTATTTATGAATATATAGCGCAGGCGAAGATTATAAAAGATGAAAAGTCATGCTCGTCCTTTGAAGCCACACTTTATGAATAATTTTTAAATAGGCTTGATCACAAAACTTTTTAGGACAATCTAAAGAGACAGCACGGTTCAAAAGTAACAATTCATATATTATTTTTTTGCTTAATGTATCTTTATAAAAATTCAACGATGATTTTGCACCAACCTTTTTCGCATTATTTTTATTTTACCAATAGCTACATAAAATATAAAGTATATTGATTATTAATACCAATTAATTATTAAGAAAAACTTCTTTTCCAATCTCTTCTGATCCTTTTCAAATCACAAAAACTCTTTGTTTTTTTCCTTCTCTCTCGATCTTTTTTCTATTCTCTTGTATCAACCTTTTGCTTGCTCTAGAATGCATCATGAACAACTTCATGGATTACCTTAGTACAAAATTTATAACGTTCAAATTAGAAAATAAACAAATAAATATACAAATAAGGGATAAGCACAAAGTGACAATTAAACAAATAGTTCAGCTCCCCTTGACACCCTTGTTGGCTAGTGCTTCTCCATTAACTAGTAAAAAATGGAGTTTATGAAAAAGTCTACAAAAACACTCCTTTCTCTCTCATCACGTTATCTCCACCTCTTTTATCTCTCTCTAAAATTAATACAGTTTCCTACATCGTCTCCTTGCACATACATTAACCACAAAAAGCTCCTTCCTTTTAAAGTTTCTTTCCCTTTTTAGCTCATTTCCTCATCCGGGTCTTCATAATTTTGTGTTAAGCTCGCATCCTTTTGAGTTTTTTCTCTTTTGTCATGTCTTTAGCGGTTGGAAATCCTTCAAATTGTAATAAAGATATGAGCTTGAATGAAAAGAATGAGATTTCAGATAATAATGGCGAGGTGGAAGATATAGAAAAAGTTGAGGGGATACATAGAACACCAAGTGAAGCTTCTCTTTGTGCAACTGAAGATGATGATGATGACGATGAAGGAAAAGAAGGGAAAGTTATCGACTTGGGACCTCAAGTCAGTATTAGAGAACATATGGAGAAAGACAAGGTTTGAATTATTGTAAACATATTATGATTTCGACATTTTTCCTATCTCGATTTACAATTGAGTACAATGTATGTGTGCTTTTAACATCAGTTACTTGTTTGTGTTATTGCTCTATGTTGAGGCCCAATTTGGATCGAGAGTTAAGAATGCAATATTAATTCTCTCTACATGTCTAATTTACTGACAATCCGTAAAAGGTTATGAAGGTCCCTTTATCACTTTATTTTAATTTTTATTTATTTTATGATACAATCTATGTAGCTCGATCTCTATGCTAGAATACATAAATATGTCAATATTCATATGGTTTATGTATAATCTACGCTCTTCTTTGATAGGTTGTACATTCTAAGATATCATCATGATTTCTGCGTATGTTGACCATTTCACAGTTTAAGATATCATCATAATTTGTGTGTTTCAGGACGATGAGAGCTTGAGAAAATGGAAAGAACAACTTTTGGGAAGTGTTGATTTGAATTCTGTGGGAGGTAACTCATTTAAAATGGTTCCTTTTGAATAAACTGGATATCTATTCTATCAAATTGTTGATTTGGTATGTTATAAAAGGGACAAAGTACATAAAGTTTTTCTCTCCTACAAGATAAAAAAGTACTGTAATAACTTTTCAATTAGTTTAAAATTTGTCAGGTTCTCTTTGTTCTGTGCTAAATTTTTGGGGATGCTCTAGGATTATGAGATATTATACTTGTATTCATCCGTAGATAATAAATTGTGTCTCAACCATTTTATTTATAAACCCGAAGAGAAACTAACACTTTACCATGAAGGGTGTATTACTCACACTCATCTGACTTAGTATTCTACTGATCGTCGGAATTACTTAACCCATCTGTTATTAAAAGATGTGAAATCTTTGTTCTAATACACACACGGCGATTTGGACACAAAATAAAGCACAATTGATAAGAAAATAGATCTAGATCGTTGGATATTTTTGTCATTATATGGAAGGTGGAAATCAAGAAGATATCTAATGGTTAAGATCTCTTATTTCACCATTTGTGTCTACAAATTTTGTGTCCAAATAGAATTTTATATAGGGAAAATCTATTTGAGTAGATATCTCCTGCCTCCAAAAGTTTGTGGGGCTGTTGATCATCGGGGCCTGTTGGTCAACGACGGTCGGACCAAGCCCATCCGTCTCCAGTACGTGGCGTACGCATATGAGTCGGCACACACTTTGTTGTAACAAAAGGAATCTCTGATACCACTGTTGGGTAACGGCGGTCGGACCAAGCTCCCCATCTCCAGTACGTGGCGTACGCATATGGGTTGGCACACACTTTGTTGTAACAAAAGGAATCCCCGATATTACATGTCTACCAACCCATATTTATACACCACTTCTCCATATTATTTAGCGATGTGGGACTTTTTTCCCAATCTAAACCGTCATTCCTCCATTAAACATGCGAGACAACCCTAACAGGGCCTAGAATTTTCAGTTCCTTTGTGCTCCATCAATAAGTACTTGATATAAAATCAAGTATTTTGCAAAAAGATTCATGATATGGAAATTGGATGAACTTTATGCAAAAATTTGGGAGACTTTATTAGTGGGCAGGTATGGACTCTAGATTGGGAAATATGGGATTAGATGATCTGCTTCCAAGTTTGTGCCCTCATGTCCTCAAATAATCTCAACCATCTACTTTAAATCAAATGGACTATGTACTATTATTGATATAAAAGTAATGGCTAGAATATAGTGGAGATAAGATGATGCCGTAACTTTGGTATAGAGGATCTCATTTGATATAAATTTGCTAATACCTTTATAATAGTTGAAATACCGCTGCTAGCAACACTCTTGCATTGGAGGGGAGGGTAATGTTTGGTAAATTTATTCATAAAAATGTACAAGAATGTATGACAATGTCATCAGCAAGGGAGAGGTAGAGTGTTTGTTGCAATAAGCAATAAGAAATCTATCTTATTTTCTTAACTTTCTTTCATGAATCAATTGCAAAGCTATCAACAAATTTGCTCATAGTTTTTGAAACCAAAGTAGAGATAACACATTGATTCTTGACCATTAGATTACAAACCAGACATCCTGATGTTTTTGGTGTAGTTGAAACATCGGGACCCCAAAGCTTTTTTTTGATCTCGTTCCAACCAAGAATGAGGTCCCATCAACAAAGAAAGTTGCTTAGTGTGAGTGGACTGAGTATATTAGCATATATTTATTTTATCTGTCTTGGATATTGTTCATTAACTCCATGTAGCTTTGTCTTATTTCATTCTCTAACAGAATAATGGGGACTAGTAGACTATAGCATGACCATAGCACTTAAACTTTCATACTAAATCACTAATTTAATTGGGAAAGGATATCCTTAATTTTTTCCTATGTTAGTTTGCGGATGGCTTTCATACATACATGTGTGTGCGTGCACGCTGTGATTGCTTTTGGAATCAATTTTATTACTTTGTGAATGTTCATTTTGGGAAAGGAAAACCGCCTGCCAATGTCGAGGACTTGTATACTATCGTGAACAAATAATAATGGCCAAATCTATTTCCATCCCGTTTACTTTCTTTAACCACCCCACTAAACAAAGAAGAAGGTCAAAAGACAAAATTATCCTTCATAAATTTCACCTCTAAGGACATATACACCTAAAACCTTAACAAACCAAGCAACATGGTTCCTTGGCCAGGAACGATTTCTTCGGGCCTGAAATTTTGGTGAATCACACCTCAACTACTTTTTATCTTTACCTACACCTTTCACCTAGCTTTAACTTTAGACATGAATCAATTACTAGATGAAAAAATACGAAAATAAAACCATTTCAAATTTCTAAACTGCATTCCAGTAACTAAGAAACTTTTGAAGTGAAAATTAAATTACTTGATTTAGATTTGGATTTTTTTTTTCATGCCAAGTTGAACTGAATTCTTGCTGTAATGAGCAATGAGTAAGAGAATAAACTGAAAGTAAAAAAATTGGAGAGTATAATGGAGGCCTGTATAGGGTGAGAAGAGAAGAAGATGAGGTTTGATAGTTTTTTGAAATAATGGGGTGGTTAAGGAAACTATCGGGGTGAGAATAGAACCGATCAATAATAATACTGAACTCGCATATTATCTCTTATTCATTTCGATTCAGATTCTAATACCACAAACATTTTGCACAAGATTGTTTTCCTCTTTGAGGAAGTATGATGATACTCATACAAGTGATATGTATTCAAATAACATCAATACATATTTATGAGTTACAATACATTAGTCTCATCCCTACAAGTTAGTTTTAGCCCTAGCGTGATGGATAAAGTTACCAATCACATGATATTTATTCTTACAAGAAAAGCAAAACTCTCACTAGCAAATTAGTTGCAACCGTTTCTTCTATGATGATAATAAGACTAGTTGAAACGAAAGGCGGTGTCCATATGATTGTAAATTTGTAATACTTAATACTTGCTGTTTGCTCTATTGTGATGCAGAAACTTTAGAACCAGATGTTAAGATTTTGAGCCTTTCAATACTATCCCCTGGTAGGCCTGATATAGTTCTCCCAATTCCAATGGTTCCTAATTCAAAGGGTGTATGGTTTACTTTGAAGGAAGATTCTCCTTTCAAACTCAAATTTTCAATTTTAGTCAGCAACAACATTGTGTCTGGACTTAGATACACTAACACTGTTTGGAAAACGGGTGTTAAAGGTGAGCTTAAATTTTGTTTATACCAAATTTTATTTATATATTTCTATATTGTTTATCTTATGACTAATAATAATTGATATTTTGCTATATTTAGTGGATAGCGCGAAGGAGATGTTGGGTACATTCAGTCCACAAGCAGAACCTTATGTGTACGAGACACCAGAAGACACGACTCCATCTGGTATATTTGCAAGAGGATCTTACTCTGCTAGAACAAAGGTATGTTCACTTTACTAGATATGCATAGCTTTTCTTATTAATTAACAAGTAGTTTTCCACCAACTATAAGGTTGCTAAACCAAGTTTCTTTTGTTTTGATTGCCTGTGCGACTGTGCAAGTTTACATGTAATTATGCTGACTTTGCAAACACTACAAAAGTTGAAAAATGATCACTCATATTAGACATTGTTGTAGAGGAACAAGAATTTTATTTTTTCGATTTTTTCAATGATTATTTATTATTAATCTTTTAACATAAACTTTCAACTCAATGTCCTCCATCTGTAAATGCGAACTAATTATATCTTTTGGTTGTCATGCTTGATAGTCAGATGTACATCAATAGAATGGTGTTCTTGATAGTTAGGGAACAAAAAATTTCTTAAGAGCACCACTTGCTATCTCTTGAATGCAAGGGATAACTACTAGTGGAAACTAATACTGCAGAAAAATGTTGCATCTCTTTCACCTATCTATATGCTAATGCATTGCATGTTCGTTTAGTGTAACCTAGCATCGTGATGTTGTTAAGTTGTCAGTTTCCTCTTTGGAAGATACAACATTACATGTAATATAATGACTTGAACTAGTTCATGCCAATCGATTCTCTGTCTATGTCCATGTTTGATATTATGCATCTTGTATGTAGTAAAAAAAAATCTGGTAACTCATGCTTCTATCTTGCTTATTGCTAGTCAAAAAGGAAACTTGAAACTTACAGACCGTTTTCCTGAAAAATGGAAAACATGGAAATGTAGAGTGCTTTTCATGAAATAGCGCAGAAAAATAATACTCATATATGGTGATATTTTAAATTCACATATATCCTAATAATATCTTTTTTGTGTGTTCAGTTTGTCGATGACGATGGCATATGCTACCTGGAGCTGAACTATCATTTTGACATCCGCAAAGACTGGGCTTCCAGCAGCTGATTTATCTGTGAAATCAACATGCATGAATACTGGATTTCAAGTATCATAATTTTTATCTACATCATCAGTTTGAGAGAGAAAATATGAGTGCTTTGAAATTTGTTTCATTGTAAAATTTCAGTCTTTTTTGGAATTCTGTTGTAGGTTTAAGAACCAATTTGTTTGTTTGTCCCTGTAAGATTTAAGAATGTTAAGTCTTCATCTAATGAGTTACTTCATTTATTCATTTATTTGTTGATTCGTGGAAAAGGTTTCGCACTTTTTTTCTTATACATCTAATGAGTTACTGCATCTGCTTGAACAATCGGTAAATTTTGAAATTATTCTTAGAAGTTAGTATGTCAATGTGGATTTGAAACTAGGGAAAAAATTCTGTGTGAATTGTAATCACATTGTATAAGATACTATCATTTTGTAAATCCTAGGATTGCTCGGTTTGTTTTGTGTGGTGTGTTATCACGGTGGGTATTAAACTAAGTGTGAATTGTCTGTGAAACATGTATTTGTGTTCGGTGCATATGCTCTGAGAGTTTAAGTGAATCTTTACCAAATAAAACTATCATTAGGTACGTATTATACATATCATTATCATTCTGGCTAGAATATTGATTTGTATTTTAACGGGAGAATGTTTTGGTAAGAAAGTATGGAATCTGGCCTAACTGTTGAATTATCTGCTTTTACACAGATTTCCTGAAAAAAATTATTTGTTCAATGGTCGATATCATCACTCAACCTCCATGAAAGACCACAACAACATTTGATTTTCCTAGAATGGGTGGAAGAAAGAAATACCACCAAAGATTGCCTCAAAGTGATTGTCTGAATCCCCTCCAATTTAGAATTTTTTAAAACCTAACGTTCCATTTCTTGTTAGTTAGCCATGTATGGTTCCAATTACATAAGCACCTACCTACTCTAAATATAGATTTTAAATGGATTTGTTAATGCGAAAGAAGCATTCTTTTCTTAATTTGGATACAAAGTAAACCGGAAAAAACTCTCTTCCTTTCAATGCATTTTCCATACTCAAAACTCAAAATTTGGAGGTTCAAATTTCAACCATAAACTTCCAACTTCGATGGGTTGTGGCGCATAGGAGTTGGAAGAGAAAGAAATAAGCAACATGCCAATAGGTTTAATACCATTCCGTGCAAGAATCGACTCCATCATGCAAAAGAGAAGGGTCAGAAATGCTAGCATAGTTTCTACAACTGAGTTACTTAGACCAGAAGACAGAGATATCGTAGAAGATAACTCGTTAAGAAAAATAAATGTAAAAGGAGATGCTTTCATGAGAGATGATGATTTGCCTTCGTCTCCAAGTTTTCGAATTTATTTCACAGAGGCCAAGTCTTTTGCAAAGGACTCTGATGATGATGATCCTGACCATCTTATACTCAGGATTAAAGAAGGTATAATATATGCTCCCTATTATTACAAATTTACAGTTCTTGATGTTTTACTTGAATTCATAGTGTAGATTAATACTACAGCAAAACAATCTCAAGAGGCTACTGTGAAGCTTGAACAAGAAAAGGAACAGAAAGAAAGCAGAAAAACACATAAAAGGGAAGATAGCAAGGATTCTTTGATTTCTATTGAGGTAATAAAACTGCACACATCAACTTTATAACCAAAGAAATGAACCAATGATGATAACTGTTTTAATGTTGCAGGATTATTCAGGTATTAAGTCCTGCAAAAAGGAGAAAAATTCGAGGTTCAGAGGATTAACAAAGGCTCACAGTCATGTGTATAGTTTTCTTGCTATCAGGAATTGCTATGCCAGTTGCTCTACTATGAACACATGCAGCGGCCATAGTTTTCGCCATCATAATCATCATAAACCTACACATTAGGATTCTTGCAGTTAATATTTACACATTGAGAGTGCTGCTATGTGTCCCCTCGTGGCCTTTTTTATTTATCTGAGCCATTTTCTATTAAGTATGACGAAAAAATTAATTGATGTGTGAAGAGGATTAGTTAGTCAGGAAAGCTAGCTTAATCCTTGTCTATGTAATCAACAGAAACTAGAACATCGATGTATTGCAAATATTTTTTTATAATTAATCCCTGTTTTCTTGTTTCTTTTGAGGATTCACATAGATTCCTTCTGCACTTGTTGCAAAAGATGCTTCTTTTTTTCCTATGGAATGTCTGTGTTGCACTGCAGTATTATTAAATCCAAAACTGAATACTTTTCCTTGTTTTTTTCCTTTAATTACTAGGTAACTTATAATCTATCCACATCTTTGCTTTGCACTCCAAGTCTTGTCAACTAAAAGAAAACAAAATAAAACTTAGTCATACTCACCATGCATGCATTTGAATATTTGATAAACTCACATATAAAATGCACATTTGCACACACAATTTTTCAACAAAGCACACAATTTCAAATTAAACTTAAACAAACCATGGGAGCAAATCTTTGCACTCTTAAGTCATGTTGTGCCCATTTGCCCAAAGAGGAAAAAGGCGGTTATGCCAAGGGTAAATGCGTAAATACAGATGAGAATACATTAAACAATGTTGATTCAACAACATTAGAGCAATGGTTGTTCTCTTCACCTGAAAATGTTCCGCCTAATCAAGATTTGAACTGCAAGCAATCTGCAAAAGTTTCACCAATGAGTTACGAAAGAGTTTACTCAACGTCGAGCGAGAGTCTTATTTGTGATAATTGGAGCAGGTCTTCGAATCCAAGGAAAAGTTCGAGCTCGAAAAGAGTTAGCTTTAGGCTGCCTGATGAGGATGACGTTTATATATTTCACTCGTATGATGAGATGGACGTGTTGCCATGTAAAGCATGAGACGCGTATATGTGAACGGGAATCCTCTAATGCTATTCATTTCTATTATCTACCTTAAATTGGTTTGTTGCCTAATTATCCATACAGATTATCGTACTTTAAAAGTTTAAAACATTGCAGTGGAGAGATTTGCTATGCACATTCTTGCACACCTTTTTAAAGTAGGGGCATTGTACTTGCTCAAACCATGTTTTAAGATCTTACATGTTAACGTAGTTCACATCAAATACGTAAATGCATAATCTATTAGGACACAAAATCTTGACACAGTTACATATGCATCCAAACCATTAGATTGCCTCCTGATTTCAACCTCATATGTGACGTCAATGAGATTCAATGATCAAGATCTATTGTGTCATAAATTGTGTTTTAATTTGTATTTAAATAGTCGCGTCTGTAGGCGCGCGCGTGCGTGCATGGAATAATTTATTGGGACACAAAATGTTGACACAATGACACAATGGATCTTCATCATTGGATTGTCTTTCAATTTCCATCTTTCATATAAGGATATAAAGATCCAACTATCCAACACTACAACAAAACAGCCATTTTACAACGGGCAATACCCGTTGTAATATGCATTTCGCAACGGGCATGCGCCCGTTGTATTAGGCCTCGTTGTAATAGGTCGACCATATTTTACAACGGACAATGAACGTTGTAATACACCTTTTTACAACGGTCATCGGCCCTTGCAATAGGCTCTATGACAACAATTAAAGCCCATTGTAATAGACTATAATACAACTAGCATAGCCCGTTGTAATACATGATATTGCAACGGTTTCTGACCGTTGCAAAATAAATGCAAATTTTAAAAAAAATTACAATAGCATCCATGCAGTACATCCATATCAATAATGAATAATTTAACGAGTAATAAATATTATCATAAAACAACCAAAATCACATAAGAAAAGAGTAAAAGCTAGAGTCATAAAATTCCAACACATTCCAAAAAGTTAGATAAGTTTACATTGACATAGTTTAAATATACACATGACAACTAGTTTCATAACAACCAAATACATAAAGCATTAACACATAAGCATAAAGCTTTTCAACGAACTCATCTTTCTTTGATTGTCGCTTTCTCTTTTCACGCTCTCTTTCTCTTTTCCTTTTGTTTTTCTTCTTGCTTTTATCCATATACTAGAATGAGGCCCGTGCTTCGCACACGGAAAGTGTTGGATTGTTGAATTACATCATAGTTCAGGGACTGCAGATGTAATTATGGTTTGTTTGTTTATGGAAGTAGCTGAAGATGTTATAAATGTTAGTACATGAGATATAAACTATAATGTAGTTAGTATGAGTCATAATTTGTATATTCAATAGAATTTGTAGCAGGTTGCAGTTTTTTATATAGAGATTTGAATCTCAGTCTACTTACTGGAAAAAGGATAACACCAATCTAGAAAGCTCGGCAAGTGGTAAAAACTTGAGCAATGAAGTGTACGGTTGTGTTTGTAGTATGAAAACAGCACACATAAGTGCAGTCAGATATTTAACATCGGAAACTATGGTTACATGTATGAAATAGGAAATATGAATCATAATTATAAAGGTAACAACGCTTTGAATGTTAATTATTGGCAGATTAGCCAAAGGATCATGCATAGTACCAAAGGATCATGCATAGTACCGTGCAGTGAATATGCAGTAAACCAAGGGTTTACTTAACCGTAGTATGAAGTAAAAAGAGAAAAGGATTTCAACCGCTGACCATATATTGTAAATAAATCCCCATAACCAACATATGAACTGAATTAAAACCATGCAAGTTTGAAAAAAAAAGCGGGAAAATAGAATGTAATAATACAAGCATGCCTAATAACCTATGCATATGGTGACGTACAGGATGTACAGGCAAAATTAACAAACAATATAGTTGGAAGTTCAAAGTAAGACACAAACATTACAGGATACGTAGACTTAGATGAAGTATATCATTAAACTGGATGAATTATAACGTAGATGACGATCCGGGTAGTCAATCAGAACTGGGCAGATGACAGTGAGTTGGGGGTTATCAAGCCTATTTCTTGCGACACTTCTCCTGAACCTTGTTCATGACCATCTCAGAATCAGTGTGTACTTCTTTTGCATCCTAGGTGTTGTATGTATGTAAAATATGACTGGTAACACTTTTATCACATACAATGCAAGATGAGGCTAATTGTGTCTAAAACATGTTTTTAAATTAAATCTATTGACCAATGTATAATGCCTCCACTAATCGGTCAAAATTAAATACTATTCAATATTACAGTGATAAAGAAACTTACGTTAATGATGACTCCTCCTTATCTACTTGTTTGGGCAGTTGGTAGCATGGTTTGATATATAATTTTGTCAGCAGTCACATTGTTACCATCGTCCTATGTAAATCAAATATTTTTTAGGACAATAATGTATTTAAATAGCATTTACCGTGAAAATAAATCAAAACATGATACCTGATACACAACTGATTTTCCCTTCAAGTCCACAGCAACGGTTGTTTGCTGACTAATGTAAACAGACGCACTCTCGAAACTTGCACTATATTCAGTAGATGGAGAAGCCTGCATGTAATTTTTTCTTTGTTATCACAAGTAATTCTGTGAGCACAAGTAAAAAAGGTTTCAACCTCATCAACTTGGAAAATTACCAAAACTTACTGCAACGTCATTTCTTTCCCAAGGACAGTGGTTAATCGAGGATCCATTTCAGTCTTCTCAACGGTTGTACAAATATCAGAATTATGTTTGGTTGAAACAACGTACAGGCGTACGCCTTGTAAACGCAAATTCATGTGGACACCAATAAACATTATTAATAATACAAATAGAGTCTATCACATTCAGAAAATGACAAGTAAATGGGTGATGCAAAGAAAGAGTTTGAACAGCGCTGCTTCATTTGTCATTGTCCCGGATGAACCAACCATAAAAAGATATCAGACTTCTCTTCATTATGCCAATATCTTGGCCTAGTTAGAAGCTCCTAACTAATATATGTGGACAAACTGGTATAGTATTGACTATGTCAGGTATTGTTGAAGATGTTATCTTAAGCTGTATAGGCAAAATATTCATATTAAATGATTATTACATGCAATGTGCATAGTGCTCACTGCAGAAACAAAAACCGTTTATGTCATAGTGTTTGAGAATGGAGAAGAAGTGAAGAACCCAAGGCATGCATGCATGAAAGCCCATGCCGAGAAGAACAAAAAATTAATCATCGGATTCTTTGTTTCTTTCTCTTCTTTTTGTCGTTCAACTAAAGGAAAGAAATAATATACCATTATGATTAATTATGATGGGAATAAGGCCCAGAATGTGGTTTTTTGTTGGTTGTTTTTGGTACAAGCACAAGTATTTAGACAACAGTTTTGCAGCAAATGTTAAACAGCAGTGCTTCTGCATTCATTCAGTACTGCAGCATAAGTGTTTCTCTCACCTGTATCTTTGCAGTAAAATGCAGGTTGTTGATACATATACTATTATTCCTTCAATCAAGACAAGGAAACTATTCCAAGATAATACTGATTATTACTTTGTAGAATGGTATGACTGAATATTTCTTTGAATCTCAGGCGCACTAACATGCAAGTACCTCAAAATAGCATAAAAATATGCAGTAGTGAAGTCAGCCAGTACCATGCCACCATTTCAAAGATTCATAAGCAAATTTCTAAATAATATTTTGGACCGTACAAGTATACTTCGGTTATATAGCACAGAAATCAATACTTTTGGCATGATGATCACCAAAAACTTCTACTATAAAGTGCCTACTTTTGTTTATTTTGGACCGTACAACGGTTGTTCCCTACTTTTGTTTATTTATAAATAAAGTGCCTAGTTAATGGTCTTATTACTCGAATACATTCAACTGGGAGCTGTGAGCTTGGCATGATGATCACCAAAAACTTCTACTATGAAGTAACAATCCTAACAATGTTAATCTCTGCTGGAATAACAAATGTTTGAACTCAAGTATTTTGTGGATATTATGGTAATTGGTTTCAAAGGTAACAGATTAATTATTCATATTAAAATAAATATGGTACAATAATTACTACAGCTTATTCTAAAGAGTGGTAAGCTAGTATCTACATCAATGCTTTAAGGCTCTTCCATGTATAATTTTCTATTACACCTCCTTTTGAAATCTCAATTTATTAATAATATATGCATGCTATATTCTAATCTTCTGTAACACTTTTTTTTAACCTATCTACATGCTCTATGCGAATAAATTTGTTAGTTGCTTTCAAGTATTGGAGGGGCATTTAACACTTTTCCCTTTGACCTTAGAAAATCGTAAAATCATATGTCATAACAAAGATAATACTACCAAGTGATTCAAATAAATAATAAAAGAGCAACTTGTATACTTGTATGTGACGGATATACGGAGAAAATCCATGCCGATCCGACTTTCAGCTTTGGGAAGAATGAGTTCGACCAAGACCTTACGCACCTCTTTGTCATACAGATCTCCAAAAGCAACAATTACAGAGCCAGCAACATTGATGTCTTCAGGTCTTGGATAGTCTCCTGCATTCATATTTTCAATGGTTGTTGGTTCAAGTGGCGGGACGGAGTGGTGTTAGAGTCAGATTAAGGTCCTGAACCACCACAGTGAGAAGTCCTGCCAAACACTGCGAAAATGCAAGACTCAAATTGTCCGTGTTCTGAACGTCTGAAAATGTCCCTCCCTTGCTTTTTGCTATGTTATTCAGCACCTATTATAACAATAATTGGTTAAAATGATAGTGTTACATCTTAAGCATTGGCAGCTCAGATGACTGCTTGCAGTCCACTAACATCAAAGGCCAAAAAACTTCTCAGATTCAGAAAGAATTCACATATAAATCTGTATACATTCCCAAATGAATATAGTGGAAATAATGTGCAGTGGGATCAAATCCCGTGCAAAAAAGGTGGACATTCCCAAATGAGTAAACAAAAATAGCTTACAGCAGATAAATCAGTACTAGAAAGGGGCAAGTAATTTGCAGTGAAATCAAATCAAAAGTAGGAAAATGGTGCAGAAGGTAGGTTTAGGAACTAAGCAGAAATGGTTACCAAATAAACCAAACTAAGAATACCTAATTACGAACATGTACAAATATAAGAAGTAAGAAGGGATTACCCTTGAGAAATTTAAAGATCAATGTTGTGTTGGTGAGATTTAAAAATCCAACCGTCGTCAGACGTGATTCAATGAGGGCTGCAGCGATGTAAAAATTAGGGCTGCATGAAATTGAATCGATCGGCAACTATGCTTTAGTGAGAGAGGTGGTGATGTCGAAGTCAGGGTTCTACGGCCCATCGACGTATGTGCTGTTGTCAGAAGAGCAGTTTCCCCTTCCATTGCTATTGTGCTCTAAATAGAATCTGACCATCTTATCAAGCGCTACCGAGCTTGGATCTTCAAAATCATCCCCACCGCTGGTGATCGTTAGCATCGATTTTTGCTTTGATTTATCGATTCGAACCAACAAAGGAAGCACTAAATCATCTTCGATCGAGCAATTGAAGACGGCAGCTTCAATTTTTCCCAAAGCCCTAATTTCGAGCAAAAGGAACGAGCGGCCAACATTTTTGCTCAAAGTAGAGGAACGAAATAAAAGGGTCAGCCTTCTTTTGTTAATTGAAAATTAGGGTTTCGATACACCTATTACAACGGACGCTATTGTAAAATTGGCACCTATTACAACGGACTGTTGTAATAGTCTTCTATTACAACGGGCAATCGATGTCCGTTGTAAAAAGGGCACTGTATGTAGCATCTTTTACAACGGGCCTGAATTGACCATTATAATAGCCATCTATTACAACGGGCAACCAATGCTCGTTGTAAAAGGGACGTTGTAATAGGGTATTTTTGTTGTAGTGCAAATATTTTATGTCACCAATAATGTTTTATTTTATGTCCAAACAGTCAGTCCATATGTATGTATGTGTGTGTCTATGTGTGTATCATTACGTATGTTACGTATTTGTAGCAAGTTATGCAACTAACTTTAATACATGATTATGGTGTTGATGTTTGAACGAAGATTACTACGGAGGATGATCCTATATGAATTTAATTGTTTTTTTCCTAACTTGATCGAAGACTTTAAAACTGAAAAAGAAAAGTATTGCACAAGATCATTAAATTTTTTTTTGAAAATTTTATATACATATACATACATACACACACTACAAGAGAAACCGGCTATTCCAACGGTTTCAAGGCGTTGGCGGCCATTGGGAGCCGTTGAAATAGCATTCACGCTTTCCAACGGCTACCAACGGAAGCAACGAGGCTATTCCAACGGCTTCAAACGGCGTCTAAATGATGGAGGCCGTTGGAAGCCATTGGTTTAAAATGACCAAAGAGCCGTTGGTAGCCGTTGCTAATCTGGATGAATTTTTTTTATAACAGCAAGTCATTCACCTTCCAGCCACACACAATCAATATATATCCATTTCCATTCCATTTCCATTCCATTTCACTCCATTTCACATATATATCACATATCCAACACATTATACCACAAACAATATAAACAACCAAAAATCAACATCAAACATTACATTTTCAAACCAAACTCCAAGTCAATATGTACATAAACAACAAAACCCTCACCAACACCAACTCCAACTCCATATTCAAGTCAATATATACAATGCAAACACTTAAACCTCACCACCTCAAAGTCAATATATACACAATAACCATCAAACACAATCCTCACCACCTCAAAGTCAATATATACAATAACCAACCACAAAGACAATAATCATCATACCTCTCAAGCATCATCATCACCTCTGGAAGCACTAGACGACGAAGGGAAGGAACCATGCCTCTGCGCGTACTCCGCTAAACGTTGATTCAGCTGCTCCATTTGTATAGCGCGAAGACGGTCCTTCTCTTGCAGCTGCTCAACCATTGCTCTAAGCACTTTTATTTCAGCTTTGTCACACGCCTTTTGAGCTGCCCAAACCTGCAAATAGAATGTGAGATGTTCACATTTGTATTATAATCATTTTCTTAAGCAATGCATATTTTAAAATATAGAAACGTAAATGATGTGATCTTAAGCAATGCATATACCACAAGAAAATGCATATTTTATTAAATGATAATGGTGCATATTTTTTTTTGTTCATGTTTTTGATTCCTAATGTAAAATAGCGAACCCTTTTCTTGGAATATATACCACAAGGAAATGGATTCTTTTTAATACAATATATAGGTGTTAAAAGTATTCTTATATATATTTTTTTGGTTCATCCATTTTCATCACATATCTTTGTATATTTTTCCTTTTTTACTTATCTAATATTTATAAATCACGTATATGTTAGATTTAACTCAGGTAGAAATCATCATATATATAGTGTATCTATAGGTTAATTTATTAAATATAATATTGCAATGTTTATAAGATTACCGCTTGGTTTCCATAGCCATAGCGCCTATTCCGCTGCGTTGGATCCATAATAACATCGAAAATATTATCTTGCTCCTCTACCGTCAACTCATCGCGATCCGATTCTGAAAGCAGCTCTGCCCGTGCCTCCTGAAACTTTGCCTAAAATAAAAAACAATTACAGGTTAAAATTAGTAGAATATGATTTAAACTTATCGATATTAATAAAATAAGATTTAAATATGCATACATATGCAGCCGTCGCCTTATCATCATCATCCCACTGATATGTAATATTGCCAGCATTGTCTGCTTGTCTTGATGCGTGGGTGCAGGTAAATACCTCCATCATAGACATGGGACGTCCAAGCGATCTTTCTTGCAATAAATAATTTATATATTTTATTTTTTCATAGCTAATTACTGAACCGATTAATATACAAAATGTAATAACGGTTTAGATTCGTAATTGATAAATTTACCAAGTCCTCACGGTGATGCTGAAAAGACTTGGATCCGCCACGATGCGTTACAGGATTCCTACTTCTATTGGCAGAGTTCCTCTCCGACTCCACCTGCAATTTAAATTGAATATTATATTTACTAATTGCGAAATAATTAACTATATATTTGGTAGATTTACCTTGAACTCGTCGGTCTCCCACCAACTCGTCCAAGAATTCCATACGAAAGCGCCCATCCAGTTCGGTTTCTTCCCCGAATTTTTAAGAGCTGACATTACCTCCCTGTAATTTTTGGCGACCTTCGAATTCCAGTGGCGCTGAACCATGGCGACATCGGGCCCCGCCAAGTCCACTTGCCCCTGTACAAAGAGAAAATATTACTAATTGTTCATTTATACTTATTCATATAGTAAAGTGGTATAAACTCACCAGAAAATCCTGCCATATGGCCTTCCTGACTTGGTCTGGGATCTTACTCCACTTAGGCCAGCAATCTGTCATCCTGCTCATATATGATTGCTTGGAAATGCCAAGCACAACTCCTGTGGGCTCCAAATCAAATCCCCTGTGTTAAATATAAAACAAAACTTTAGACAAGTATATATATGTATGAACAAATTTATATTGTTATCATTTTAATTTTGATACTTACGTTCCATCAGCCTTCGGCTACAAATATACAAGTGATCAAGCCGGAGGCTCACCACTACTCTCGTCGGCCGAGCGAGAAGAGCTACGACGTTTGGAGCCTGATATAATACCAGTTGAAAGTTTCATTATTAATTATAGACATAGATAAAATGATGATGATATGTGGTGCATGTAATAAAGTCATTTTTAATTGGTAGTGCATGTAATGCTGATGATGATATGTGATGCGTGTGCGTGAATAATTGTAAAAATTACCGGATATTACTCAGTCCTCGTCGTTTTCTGATTCAGATTCCGTCTCGTGTTCTATATCGTTTTCTTCTACACTCTCAAATGCTTCGACTAATACATTTGTCTCATCATTTAATTGTCCAAAATCAGTTTGATCATCTGTAATTGTGATTTCAACATTTTCCTCGATATCTGCTTGATAGGCTTGTTCTTCTAGAATATTCTTTCCATCGAATGTAGATCTCGCCTTGGTTTTAAAAACCGCAGACCAATCCGCTTTATCTCTTTTTGTAACGACCCAGTATTTTGGACCATTCAAATCGACAATAAATCTACACATGCCGGACTTGAATAATTCAAAACAATGGATTGTAAATAAAATTTGGCAAAACTCAGTATATACAACAAATAAAATAATCACATATCACAGACACAAAGTAATATAACAATAATGCAGCGGAAACAAAAGAATAGTAGTTCATGAAGCTACTATATATATATATATATACAAAGTTAAATAGGATACAACAGAAGTCTCGAATACATAGATGTCTCAATACAATAGTCAAATACAAGATCTGAATACATCACTGGAATCAACTGAATAACTGATAGCAGAATCGATAGATAGTTGAATCTCTAAGCGAAGCTCCAACTCCAAATGTGAGTCTCAAAAGCTGTATCACTCAGTCTGACCCGAGCGTAAAGCAAAACACAAAACACTCGAGTCAGGATTAACATTCTTATATCAATAAATCCAACTCAAGTGAAATATCAACTGAAATACAAGTAACTCAAAGGATGTTTGGGATAACCATCCTCTAAGGATCCGTTAAACTATCTACTATGTAGTAATATTCGCTATTATAATAATGTATAATATAAAATAAACATACTTTTAAATAGCATTAAGGCTTTACATTTTCCACCTTAACACGTAATAGTCCCAATAGTCTATCCAGTATTAGCGCACTCCCAAAATGGGGGCTAATCTCGATACTCCACAGGCTACGGGAGAAATCACAACTCGTAGTAAAGCTCGATATGGTAGGTGACACGGCACAACTAGGCAATGCCAGAGTAGATATACCAATTACGCATCCGGACTGGTGGTGACGCATAGCAGCCACTACCGCCCACCTCGAACAACACTCCCAAATCAAGGGTGCGCACCAAATCAATCACAAGTAATAGAATGGTATCGAAGAAGTGTGTCCGATCAGAGGTGCTACCTCCTTGGTCCGTCAATCGCTCCTGTTTTAGCCACCTTATGCCAACTCACGGGAGTTGGGTCCACGTATATACCTTAGGATCGTCGCCACCATCCTACTTCATTCTGGAAACTCCACCGCGTACACAGTTGTTAAAGTGGTTTTCGGTATCGACGGAGAGTATGTCCATATCCGATCCCGGTCTCTTTAACAACCAATCGTTATTATAACACCGTGGTCATTTCAAATAGTTTATGCATCAAAACCAAAATATCATTTTCATTTCAAAACCCAAATTACTACGATATCATTTTCACTTCAAATATATCCATTTTCAAAAATCATATCACTTTCCAAAGTTATAACGCTTTCGAAATCATAGTCTTTTAAAAATCAAAACACTTTGGAAATCACAGCTTTGAAATCATAGCACTTTGGAAATCATAACATTTTGAAATTATAGCATTTTGGAAATCATAACACTTTCCTTTTAAACAGTTTAGATATTAAAATTAGTATATATAATAAAATAGTTTATATAAATAGTTATAAGTTAAAATAGTTTAAAATAAAATAATTTATATTAAAAATGATTTATATTAAAATAGTTTATATTAAAATAATTTATGAAGTAAAACATCAATAGTTTTAAAGATAATTTAAAATTACTTTATAAAATAAAATAGTTTCCTCAAATTTCACAAATCGATTCTAATTAACTCGAATTCCAAAATTTTAATTTAATCAAATCTCAAATCATCAATTTCAACTCGATTCAGCTTCTAAATAAACCATTTCAAATTATCGATTTCAAATACATATCTGAACCATAAAATAAGCTATTTCAATTTCAATATATTTCAAAGCTTTAAATATTCAACATTTCAAAACTAAATTCGATATATATATATATATATATCAAATTCACTTAACTATTATTTAGTTTTGAAACATTTACTTAATCATTTCAATAACATCTAAATACAACTTCAATTTACAAATTTAAATAAACAAAATATCCCATTTATATATATATATATATAAGTTTGAAATATCCATTTAAGTCACCTTTAATCAAATTTCAAGTTGTAAAACACTTCCTTAAATTTCAAATTCAATACATTTCAAATCAAACTTATTTAAGTATAATTCTTAAATAATTATAATTTCAAATCAATTTCAAATCATTATAAACTCTATATTTGAAAATATAGATATTTAAATAAATACTTAAACATATTATTTATCAACTTTATTAAATCAACTTTAATGAATCTTTAAAAATCAATATTTATCAAAACCATATATTTCTTTTCAAAACCATAGAAATCATTTTCAAAATATATATATATATATATATGGACCAACGGTGTCTGTATATAATTTTCTATCCTATGGTCAAGTGATACGGATATTTATCATTTTAATCCGCAATTTAAAACATATTCGGGTATATATCTTTTCAACCCGAAATCCCAAATTCAATTCAATGAAAATCGCTTGGGTTTATCATTTCAACCCATAACGATTTTCTCCTATTCTATAGATCGCTCGGGTATGTATCATTTCAACCCATAGTGATTCTATACTAACAGGGAACTTGCAGAGTGATAACATATATGAAATAAAATAACAACAGTAACAAGCATATATCATCAATATAAATAACAGATAATGGTGTCAGATGTCACAGGTGAACAGATACAGATAATGGCATATATACATAAAATGTAAATAACTAGCAGCAGCATATTTCAATTGTCGTTTCAATTGAAATCAAATTTAATAAATATAAGAACGTTAATCGTGAGTGATTTCTCACCTTTCGAGGCTAGTGATGAACGAGAATGAGATAGATTACGAATCCAAGCACGAATTCTGAAGCAACGCTAGATGGACGTGATTCGATGAAGAAAACAAACGCGACGGACAAAGCTGATAATGGGAAATCGATGAGAACTAATCAGAAGCAGTTTTTGATATAAACCGAATATATATATATATATATTATTTCCATGAAATCAAATTTTTTTTTAATTAAAACAAATATTAACTTATATATTTACCATATATACACACACACACGCATATATATCCCAAAACCAAATTCACTTTACTTTATAGTATATACGATTTTATATCATACAACACGCACACACAAAATGGGTATTTTCTTTTTCTTCCACCCGTATAAAATTATAAATCAACCCATGTATACCATGTATATAAACTATAAATTATACATACTAATATAACTAAATCCATATACAAATAATATAAACATAAATAAACTTATACTTTATACTCAGGCGAACTTTATAATATATATAATACTTTAAAACATACTATATATTCCCTTTATAAATATTCATATAACCAAATATATACGTAAGTAACCAATATAGGTAACATATATATATATAACCCTCAAGTTGAAAGCTAATAGTGTGATATAGTGTAACATATCATAATATAGTGAATATAGTAAAACACTGTATAGCTAATATACGAATAACATTTCCCCTTAAAACAACATTTATATAATCAACTATGTACAGACCATATACATCTATATGAGGAACATATATGTGCAGACATTTTGTGTGAAATATATAGTAACAAAAGTACTGTTAAAAATATATAGTAACATAAATATGTACAGGCTATATAGTAATAATATATATACTTATATATACTCATATATACTTTAAAACAATAAAAATATAATACTTAAAACCCAACCTATAAATATGCTTGTTGTACATAACTATATATATTATTATATACTTAAAACCATTACCAAAACAAAATCCTCATATACATATATCTTCATTTATCCAACATATATTTCCAAAATCAACATACGAGTAGCAAATATGCAATTATAAGAACTCACGCCTATATATATCCTCCTCCTGCTGAAACACGTATATATGTGTTTATACAGCAAACTATGTGCAGACTCAAAAGGATACTTATATACTAAACTGTTATAAAACTATTTCAGATATTAACATAAATTTGCAACGTAAATAATAAAATATATATACAATCTTCCTTTAAAACCAACAGCTAGAACTAGGCCCGACCCTTCCCCAAAGCGGGGGAAGCAACCGCTTAGGGCACCATTTAACCCAGGGCACCAAATTTTACCGACGAGTACAAGCAAAAAAACGCGGATCTCTCAATCGCGATTCGTCCCAGCAATAGTGTTCCCGTTCATCTCGTCGTCGATTTCGATTTGACATCGCGATTCGTCCATCGGCCCCTCCAAGCTCCAGCAGCCGGCGCGGCGATTCAAAGCTAGGGCTTCTCTATTTGAGTCATCTCGTCGTCATCGATCTCGAGCTGGGGAAGGGGCGGCTCCAGCGGCACGGAAGCGACAGCGGCACACCACGGAAGCGGCACGGAAGCGGCAGCTCGGCCTCTAGGTCTTCTCGATTTCACTGTTGTGGCCTGTGTGGATAGTGGATTAGTGGATAATTGGTAATGTTAATTAACTTTGATAATTTAGTAATGTTAATTAACTTGATTTGATAATTGTTAATGACTTATAATAAGATTCATGTATAATTTGGTTACATCTTGCAGTATTTTTACCAGGACCTGTACCTGTTTGGCGTAGGGTCATAATCAAACTTTGAGCTTATGCTAAGCTTTTATTTGTAACCAGTGATCGTGCTATGAAGCTTAGCTTTAAAGCAATCGGTTGAACTATAGTAGTTAAAAATGTGAAATAAAACCAGTCTAGAAAAGCCTAACTATATTTTAATCTTTAACAAAGCATCTTAGATAAAGTATATGTATATCTTTCTTCCAGCAAGCACTACAATTGATAAAAAGGAAAAACAAATTAATAAGTTAACTAGTCTTTTATAACTTGTTACAGGATAAATTAACAAGTACAAAATTATATCACATAATTCACCTCAAATTTGTGGGCAACTTGAACTCTTGTACACATTTTATTTCTACTCAACGAACCATTATTTCCTAGAGTTATACACGTTCTGTATAGGGGTCTTGTTTTCACTTTTGGCTTTAGGTACCAAAACTCATAGGACCGGCCCTGGCTAGAACATATATAAGAACTAATATATACATGTAACAGAATATATGAATTTGTAAGTAAAATATACAATAATATATATATATATATATATCTAATAACCTTATATACGAACGACACAAAAATATATATACTATTTTCAATAGATTTCACAACCAAAACAAATAAAATAAACTATATATATACAATCCAAATCCTTTCTTGAAACTCGACTGTAACATGTACAGAATATATGTAAATATATAAATTACCAGAGCACATACATATATATATATATTACTTTAAAAATTAGTTTAAACCTATGTACATATTATATACTTGAATCAATGCATATATATTTAAACTATCACAACAGTTACATATACTAACAGATACAAAAATTTATATAAACTAATGTAAATGCAAATAGTCTTCATACGAAAATAGTCTTCATGCGAAAATATATGTATTCTGTATATACTTTATAAATTTTATATACAATATATATTACAGCTTTATATATATAAACCCACTTGTGTATAACTCTTACTGAAAGTACATAAGCCAATATATAAAATATATACACGTACTTACACATGAGAGAGAGGGGCTGCGAAGAGGCTAGGTAGCGTGGCAGCATTGTTGGGTTGCTCGGCCACGTGGCTGAGTGGGAGGAAGAGTGCGCGCGATGGTGCTGCTGGGTGCGAAGGCTAGATCTGGTCGGGCTAGAAGGGGAGGAGGAGCACTCATGGCATGGATCTGAGAGAGGTTGCGTGGATAGGTGCTCAGAGGAGAGGCCAGGCGGAGCAAGGGGAAGGGAAACGATTCATGCGAACAGAGGGAAGAGGCCTTGCGAGGCTGTGCGTGACAAAGGAGGGAGGAAAAATGGGAGAGAAGAAGAGAAAAAAAATGAAAAAAAAGAAAGAAAGAAAGAGGAGAGGTGGAAATAAGGTGCAGGCAACCCTTTATTTTCTCAGATTTATTTGTATTCATATTTGAATGGTACAAAACGTGAGATAAGTGTCTGTTCATCTTATTTCCACTTAGAACTGTAAGAGGTAACCAAAATAAATTCCACCGGAAATAGGTGACCGTAGGGAATAAAAAGGGTTGATATGTTAAAAGTTTGGGACCCTTTATTTTCTCACGAGGAATATATGAATGGATACCGAGGAACAAAAAGGCTAAAAAAAATAGATACCAATACAGAAATCGTTTTACTTTTTTCATTGTGTACCGAACATCAAAACACAGAATTGAATATATCGTAGTGATCGGCACGAAGAGACGATCAAAATGGTATACAATGTTGGTGGTACGATCATCCGTCAAAATTCGATAATTGGTACTGAAAATGCTGCTATTCTGTCGAAAATAAGATAAACAGAGAAATAGAAGTCCAAATGTGGAATAACGAAAGATGACATCTCACTCAGAAGAGGATTTAGAAATTTTCTATAGAAAAATATTCAGGTTTGGAAATTAATTTATTATCACTAATTTTTAACTGATTTAAATTGAAATAGAATTACACGATAAATTAAACATTCATATGTTCAGATGAAAATTTACCAGTTGCTATGTTTAAACAGACGTATTCCAAATATAAAATTTTATTTCCAAATTTTACTATTTAAAATTTCACAAAATTTCAATTAATTAATAAATAAAACCACTAAAATATCAATTAAATAAATTATTAAACCATCAAATTTTACGGGTCATTACACTTTTTAGAGACGGGTAAGGGGCATAATAAACTTGTAGAGCTTGTTTGGCTAGTACAAAAGGATCGTACTGCTGATAACGGGAGGTATGTTTTATTTCTATAAGATTATAATTTGGATGTACATTAATACCAGAACCTGGAACATTACTGAACCAGTTGCATCTAAACAAAAAAAACTTACTCTGCGGGTCTTATAAAATATGTCAATTGCAAAATCTGTGTTAACATGCCATAAAAATCATGTATATGATTATTAGGATCATCACTGCCTTTAACAAATACACCGGTATTGTTTGTTAATTTTTCAGCACCGTATTCTTTGGTGTTGAATTTATATCCATTAACGAAAAATATTGGATACGTTTTAACTTTCCTTTTCGGTCCCAACGCCAAATGTTTTTATCCTTCATCGACCACATTATTTGTAGGATCACAAACGTAGTTCGAAAACCAAGTAGCGAAATTTTGGCTTAAATCGCCGTTTGGATTTTGTGATTCATAAACACTACAAAAAAAAACAAAATATATTGCTTTATTATTAATTTACACATGCAGTATTAAATTAAATTTATCAAAACTTGTAATCTGATAATTACCTAATAAATGGTGCAACTTCTGGACAATTAACTTGCTTTCGTTTTAATTCGCTTATTCTTCATATTATATTCTCTACACCTTATACTATCTGTGATCTATGACTGGATATTGGTGTTTTCACGTATAATTGGGCGTTGGTGATCAATTTTGACGCCAACAATAGCATACATTAGTGAGAGTACGAACCATTCCGTCAAACATCCGAATTTGCACGGAACCAATGCCTTTAGAGCACTATTATCCATAACAATTGAATTTCCTTCTTTGTCAACATAAGAAGTAAAACAATCCCTATTTGGTGCCATATGATAAGACACTCCCGAATCGAGCACCCATTCTCTACCTAAAACATCTGATGCTACCGCCGTCAACACATCTATGTCTCTCTCACCAACTCTACTCTCCACCGCTATGGATGAAGATGCTACTTCCTTCTTTGCCTTCTCCTTGTCTGAACGCTCATTCTTCCAATGACCGGGCTTTTTACACATATAGCACTTGCCATTTCTTTCCTTTGACTTTCCTCTCCAACCGAGATTCCTTGATCTAGAACGTCCCCGGTTCCCTTTCTTCTCATATCTCTCCTTCTTCGCAAATAAACCGTGACCACTATTAGCACCACTGCTTCCATCACCCAACTCCTTCATTTGATCCCGCAACTTCTCGCTAAGAAGACCCGTTTTGACATCATCTAGAGTCAAGGTACCTCGGCTATAGATCAAACTATTTGAGAAACCCGTATAACGGTCCGACAATAAACACAACAATATCATCACCTTTTTCTCTTCCTACATCTTCAAATCCATTGCCTTCATCTTCATTAGAAAATCATCAAAGATATTCAAGTGCGCCTTAAGTGAAGTACCCACCTTCATCTTATAGGTGAAGAACGTTCGCAGTAAGATTAAACGATTAGTTAGTGACTTCTTTATATACAACTCCTCCAACTTGTCTCAAATACCCTTAGCGGTAGTCTCACCATTAATTTTGGAGATAACATTCTCCCCCATAGCAAGTTGAAGTGTAGTGAATGCCCACTCTTTCATTTCTTCTTTCTCAACATCCAAGATGTCTACCGGCAACAAATGTGTAACAAACACTACCAGATGCACTCAATTCCGCCTTAGAACCGCTTTCATCTTCCATTGCCCCTTTTCAAAATCATTATCGTCATTCCACTTGTCTATAACCAATTGTGATACAAAAGATGCGTACGATCCACATACATACGAAACTACACCACTTGGACTAACCGTTGAGAGACTACATGAGGTGTTATCCGATTCCGGCATTTCTACAGTCACCTACCAACACCAAAAGCTCTGATACCAAATGTTGTGGGAAATCTAACTCGAGACCACTCAAATCAAAACCTTAAAGCACAGTGGAAAACGAGATCGTGGTAAGAAGTGTAAAAACAACCAATCAATTTCTCAATCCAAATCTCAATCCAATCTAAAACCAATCACAATCACCAAACAAGCAATAGAAAACCAAAGCAATAATTATAAAATAAATCATACACTGATTTATAGTGGTTCCGCTAACGTCTTATTAGTATAAATCCACTTTGAGTGAGAGCCTTTATTAATACCAATGAGAAGAGTACAAGAGATTGATTACAATATTCAAAATAGAATAGATTTGTGGAGAAGAGAATTGAAGAAAACTAAGTTTTGCTAAACCCTAGTTAATGGAGGATAAAACTCTATTAAACCCTTAATCTCTATATGTCTTTGAATCCTGAAAATAGCTTATATAGAAGAGTAGAAAACCTAGGCAGAATTTCAAAATTGCCCTTCTAAATATCACAAATCATCACACCAAAGCTTGGGTTGAAAATAGGCTGAAAAATGTCACAGACATTTGTCACTTTATGATAGACGTTTGTCATATAATTTGGGAAAACATTTCGTGAAACCACAGACGTCTATCCCAAGTCTCGGTTCCAAACCCTGCTATCACAGACACCTATCACTTTATGACAGACATCTGTCGCCTGGTGTTGGCTACAACATCCACTTACTTCACCATATCTTCCTCCTCCGAGTATCGATTTGCGAACCGTTTTCACCGTTATAAAGCACTTTCGACCTCTTCAATTCTCCATGTGGTGTCGCCAAAATTCAACATGTAATGGTTGTCTTCTTGTCCGATTCTATAAATTATGGTGCATTACCAATAAAGGTTAGTTAATGATAATGAATTGGTGGAGCTTATACGTGATAATTTAATCCAATGGATTAATCTACTAACATGGAACAAATTCACTGAAATATTTCCACGATAATTATATTTGTCAATACCCATATATGATTAAACTCAACTCAACATTGTTGGTCATGTAAAATTACCTTTTCTTCTATTAACTTCCAGCCAACAATTATATGAAAGAAATCATTTTTTGTAACATTTATACTATTTCATTACATGCCCTACACTATCGATATGATGTATAGATTATAGTCATTTTCCCTGTTGATTTTGTTTGCTGTGACAGTTGAGGAATGTAATTTGTTGTATGATAATTGATTATTTAATTATTTGATAGTTAAACCATGTTAGATCTGTTTTTTGTCAACTGTTATTTAGTTTAACCATTCAGAACAATTCAAAACAAGATTTATTCGTTTTTTGGTATATAAACCAGTGTAACAGCATTCAGTAGGTAACTGTGAAATCAAATAACAATTCTGTTTACAATTTATCTTTCAATACTTCTATTCTCTTATCATCATCATTCTTGCTATCAACACAGTTTCATCAATCCAGTAAGAAATCTATTATGGTATCGGAGCAATTGAAATCTGTCACACGACAGTGATCCTCATCAAAGAATCATAGCATCATCACTGAGCCATCCAAGGAGGTGTCAGAGAGCTGTCATCATCCACCATCCTGGTTTCTCTTAGAATATTGCTATCTCATCATCTGAGGGTTAAAGCTTACCCATCCCCTCATCAAGAACTCTCTGTAAAAGTGCCTCGCCAAGGTTCTTGAATCAAGAACATCGGCTGCACCATCAGATCAAGCGTATCAGATAATCTCAACTACACTTCCCTATAATCCATCATGGCAGGAGATGATGACACTGCATCATCAGCAACCAGCGGAGTGAAGAATCAGGAAAGGTCAAGATCAAGAAACCAAGATTCATCAAATACTGGAACAAATTCCTGCAAGATCATAAAGCCAAAGAACAGTTTAGTAACCACAACACTTGATGAAAATAACTTCATATTATGGAAGTATCAAGTTGAAACTAGTATAAGAGGGTATGGTCTGGAAGATTTTCTCTATGGAACTACTACCGTACCAGCAATGATGGTAACTGACAGCACAGGAGAAAGATTCACCAACAAAGAATTCATCAATCACCAGAGACAAGACAATCTACTGGCAGCATGGCTACTTTCGTCCATCAGTTCAAATCTAATGTCACAGATTGTTGGATGCAAAACATCATTCGAAATATGGTCTGCAATACAACAAAACTTCAATACACAATCAGCTGCAAGAATCATGTATTACAAGAGGCAATTACAGAATCTCAAGAAAGAAAACGTGTCAATGAGAGAATATCTGACTAAAGCAAAATCATACCATGACAATCTTGACACGGCTGGACACAGAGTATCAGAGACTGAGCAGATACTAACCATCTTGAATGGTTTGGATAGTGAATACGAATCTGTAGTAGCAATCATTTCATCTCAACAAGAACTACCTAATATGCAGTATGTCAATTCAACACTACTAGCTCATGAAGGGAGATTGAACAGAGAAAAGAGAATAACACAGAATTATCTCTCAATTATGCCTCAAACTCAAGAAATAAGAGTCAAGGAAGGAAACAAGAAAATCAGAATACTAGACAAGATAATTTCAATCAGAGAAACAATACTGCTCAGAGAGGTAGAGGAAGGAATGGAAGATGGAACAACAACAGAGCAAGATGTCAGATTTGTGAAAAACCTGGACATACAGCCAGACAATGCTACTTCAGACTCAACACAGACTACTACCCAAATCAACAAAATCAGCCAAGTCAGAGAAATCAGAACTCCAGTGCAAATGTTGCACATATTGATCAAAGGCAAGGCAATCATACAGAAAGTTTAAGAACTCAGAACTTAAACTCAGAAAGACTTACCAGATCTGAGGAGATAGCTGAAGAAGATTGGTATCCATATTTAGGTGCAACGAATCACCTCACAAACAACTTGCAGAATCTCAATCTTGGCAACAAAGAATACACAGGTATGCACTCTATTCTTATGGGAAATGGTGAAGCTCTAAAAATCACACATGTTGGAACCAACAGTGTTCCAGGTAAAAGAACTCTTTACCTTAATAATCTATTAAAAGTACCACAGATCAAGAAAAATCTATTGAGTGTATCTCAATTTGCGAATGATAATAATGTGTATTTTGAGTTTCACCCTAAATTCTGCTTAATTAAGGATTTACTAAGTCAGAACATATTATTACAGGGTAAACTGGACAAGGGATTGTACAAATTCAACCTTGGGAATACAAGAAAGAGCAACTTTAGAAATATGCACAGTAACAGTATAGAATCTCATGTTACAAGTAATCAAGAAGTTTTTACTCATTGGCATTATAAACTAGGACATCCAAATGTAAACACTGTAAAACAAGTACTCTTGAGTAATAATATTCCTGTTGATGTTTCTCTGCCATTCATATGTACTTATTGTCAACTAGGCAAGAGCCACAAATTGCCATTTGCAGATTCAACAACTATTATAAACAAACCACTACAGGTGATTGCTACAGAATTATGGGGTCCAGCCCCTATAAATTCAGATTACGACTACAGGTACTATATATCATTTGTTGACTTGTTCTCTAGATATACATGGATATATTTCTTAAAGTCAAAATCAGATACACAACAAACTGTAATACAGTTTATAACTCAAATAGAGAAACAACTGGGTAAGGAAGTCAAAATTTTACAAACAGATGGTGGGAGTGAATATAAGCCACTGAAGGAATATTTTCAGAAAAGAGGCATCATTCATAGAACAACTTGCCCCCACACATTTGAGCAAAATGGAATAGCAGAAAGAAAACATAGACATATAGTAGAAACTGGCTTAACTTTACTGGCTCAGGCATCTTTACCTATGAAATTCTGGCCAGAAGCCTTTAATACTGCTGTATATTTAATTAACAGACTTCCTACTAAAGTTCTTAAGCATCTAATTCCTATAGAAGTGCTATTTGGGGTAAAACCAGATTATAAAAGTCTAAAGACTTTTGGGTGCTTATGTTTTCCCTGTCTCAGACCATATAACAAGCACAAGTTAAGTCTCAGGTCTACCCCATGCACGTCTACCCCATGCACCTTTATAGGGTATGGGAATAATCAGAAAGGATACAGATGCTTAAGCAATGATGGTAGGATCTATGTGTCAAGACATGTGGTATTTAATGAGACTATTTTCCTTTTGCAGATACAAATATACAGACAACCAAGAAAGTCTACAATAAAACAGCTGTTCAATACCTTCTATACCCACTGTTTCTGGATGGAACAAATCTGATGAAAGTGTGCAGGAAGATCTGGAACCACAACACACTATATCCAGAAGTGATATTGGATCAGGTCAGGATTCACCTAAATCTTCCAGCTCCTTCCACAATGCAAGTCAAAGGAGTAATGCCAATCCAGATCAAGGAGAATCCTCCCCATCAATGTCTCAACATACTGATGAGAACACAAATATTCAAGAGCCACCACCTGAGATGTCAAGACATCATATGATTACAAGATCAAAAAGTGGAATATTTAAACCAAAAACATACAATGTGCGACTTGATACAACCGAGCCAAGAAACTACAGTGAAGCCACTACAAACAACAACTGGAAGCAAGCCATGGATAATGAATATGAGGCTCTTATCAAAAATAAGACATGGAGTCTTGTACCACCACCAAAAGACAACAATATAGTGGGATGCAAATGGACCTACAAGGTCAAAAGGAACCCAGATGGAAGTATTGCAAAATTTAAAGCAAGGCTGGTGGCTAAGGGATATAACCAGTAGTATGGGTTCGATTTTAATGAAACGTTCTCACCAGTTGTCAAGCCAACCACAATAAGAATTATCTTAACCATAGCTCTTCACAGAGAATGGAAGATCATGCAACTAGATGTAAATAATGCATTCCTTAATGGAGACTTGCAAGAGAATGTATACATGGAGCAACCAGAGGGTTACAAAAAAGGGGACAATAACAATCTAGTATGCAAACTACATAAGGCCATTTACGGATTGAAGCAAGCCCCACGTGTATGGAATGAGAAACTTAAGTCGACACTAATAAACTTGGGATTCACTCCAACAAGGTCAGACAACTCTTTATATATGCAATTCAAACAAGAAAAAGTCACCTATATTTTGGTATATGTAGATGACATCATAGTCACTGGTAATGACACTCAAACAATAAATCAGACAATCAGCCACCTTGATAAGATGTTCTCTATAAAAGACTTAGGTGGCTTACATTACTTTCTTGGTGTAGAAGTCATCAGAAAATCAAACTCAGAGATGTTTCTATGTCAGAAGCGATATATACAGGACCTACTAAAACGAACAAACATGGATCAGGCAAAACAACTTCCAACTCCTATGACCAGTAATCTCAGACTGTCAAGAAACTCAGGAGAAACCATAACAAATGAAAAACAGTACAGAAGTATCGTAGGAGCTCTACAGTATATCACAATAACCAGACCAGATCTAAGCTATAGTGTAAACAAAGTCTGCCAATTCATGCACAAACCACTTAGTCATCACTGGAAAGCAGTAAAGCGAATATTACGATACCTGAGAGGAACTATGAGTCATGGTCTACATCTCAACAATGAAAAGGATTTGAACATACAAGCTTACAGTGATGCAGACTGGGCCTCAGATCCAGACGATAGAAGATCGACTACAGGATTATGCATCTACCTTGGTTGCAACCCGATCTCTTGGAGCTCAAAGAAACATGCTACAACTTCACGCTCCAGTACTGAAGCGGAGTACGGAGCAATTGCCAGCACTACAGCCGAGATCACCTGGATCATGTCGCTTCTCTCTGAGATTCAAATCAACCCCACAAATACTCCAATAATTTGGTGCGACAATCTAAGCTCAGTATCACTTTCATCGAATCTAGTTCAGCACACATGAACGAAGCACATCGAGATAGATCTACACTTCGTTCGTGAAAAAGTTCTAGAAGGAAAACTGAGAGTCAATCATGTACCAGCTCAGTTTCAAAGAGCTGATATTCTAACAAAACCTCTCTCGACAAAAAATTTCAATCGATTAAAGATGGATCTAAGAATTGAAGATGGCGGCGCTAAAATGGGGACGAGAGGAAACCCTAGATGAAACTGAAGGGGGGAGTTAGAATGATAGACACAACGCAGTATTACCTTATATTAACAATACACTGTATTTTACATATATGGGCTTTGGGCTTGTGATAATAGATCAGCCCACCTCTGTATTATTGTTTTATATAAACCAGTATAACAACATTCAGTAGGTAACTGTGAAATCAAATAACAATTCTGTTTATAATTTATCTTTCAATACTTCTATTCTCTTATCATCATCATTCTTGCTATCAACACAGTTTCACCAATCCAGTAAGAAATCTATTAGGTAGTCATTTTCCTTGTTGTATACACCTATAATATTTGTTTAACCATTCAGAATAATTTTTTGACTAAAATGCATATATGTATATATGTGCATATATATGCATACACACACATTTGTTTATGTATATGTACATTTAAATGTGTCTCTCTCGCTACATGCATACATACATATACATACATACCTACATACATAATATATATATATATATCTATATAACAAAATCCCTTTAGTTTAACGGAAAAGACAAAGAGTGGATATGATTTAATGTTGGAAAAGACATCAGATGGTTATAATTCATCCACGTAAGCAAGAATGCTTTCTGTCTTAACACTGTTAAGCTGTCCATTAAATATTTAACGCTGCAGTCAATATTTAACCCCACGTTCCTTTCAAAGTTGAGCACGAACAACCAACAGCCCACTACCCAATCTCATAACCAACCTATATAACTTTTCCATCTTCTACGTTGGATATAACATCTTCTTTTCCTCTTTTTTCCCCTTCTTCAATATTGGTGTTCTCATCGACATCGCATAAACTTCTTCTTCAGATTTTATGCAGATTCCGTTATCGCAAACAAGGTACTCTTACTTCCATCACTAACGCATCCACTGCCTGAGTAGATTGAAGTTCAGTATCAATTAATAACAAGGTACTCTTACTTTCATTCACCACCCCATTCCATTCCTTCCCCTAAATCGGAATCATTTCCCTGTTCAATTAAGATTCCTCACTAAATTCTTATGCCAGACATGTGATGCTCAATATGGTACCTTACAATAGAAATCTATGCCTAAATTTGCTTTCTTTACGGAATTTGACCACCAATATGCTCTACGGATAGTCGTGTCAACAAAAATGCGATCTATAATCAGCTTATGGCTGATGATTTCATGTCCATGGGAATTTTACTTTCCAATGATGGTGATCAGTATTTCTATTCACCGAGTCGTATTAGCCTACCTTAAGATGCTCTCTATTCGCTGATTGTTTTTGATCGATTAAGTTGAATTTCTAAATTTTGCAGTTATAAGATTATTGGATACTGGCTTGAACTGAGAAAATAAATCATGGTATTTCAATTCATGGACATCCTATCTTTGTCATTATTCATTTATTCAATTGCTATCGCTTTCTATTTATGTTGGTTTTTCTTTTTTATTCCCTTTACCCACACATGTATGTACATAAGCTTTTTGAGTATTAAAATCCAGTTTTTCTCTTAGATTAGACGTGCATGCACATAAGTTGTTCATTGAGTATGTAGCAATTGCAGTAATCCATTTTTGTGACCGGATTACTAAAGTTTAACCTAAATTATTGTCAACTAGCATTAAAGTTGAGCCTAATACTCTATATAATCTGAAGTGGTTTAGCTATTCTTTAAAAATATTTTTATTATTGATTTTTGAATAGTAATGAATTAAGACCATGTATATTATTGACTACATCACATTAATTTGTGACGCTAACTTTTGTGTTAACTAACGATTTTTTTTGATTTAATGATTATAGGGCATTGTTACCAGAAGTCTATAGCATAGAAACATGTTGATGGAAAATATTTGCTGGAGAATTTTGAATTTGCTGAGGAATAAGATGCATGAAACATCATGTTGGCACAATCATGCTTACGAGGTATCATTTCATATTAATAGCCAACAAAGCCAATAAAAATATATTACGTGTTCTTTTTCCTTACTAATAGAAAAGTATTGAAAATATTGTATTGCAATAATTTCTCAGTTACAAACAGAATGAGATATAACAAGTATTTATACAAAAAGGAATACGACCTAAGGCCCAGACTGCTAATCCACATGTAACATAATGAGTTGATCTTGGCCGTTGATTTGGATGGCTGAGATGGAGTGCGGAGAATGACTTGGATAGATAAGAGAAAGCACACACCCGATGTATTCATAATATCCACCCTCAATTTGAGCTAGGGTTTCCATTCCTTTCCCTTCCGCCGCCATGAAATTTGTTACCATCAATAATATTCATTTCCTCTCTTAATCTTGTGAAATTTTTAAAAGACAGTGGCTTTGTAAGAATGTCAGCTCGTTGGTGGAAGGAGGGAACGTGTCTGATTTCCAGTTTTCCAGTGGATGTTCTTTCACGAACAAAGAATAGGTCGATTTCGATATGTTTGGTTCGAGAGTGCTGGATTGGGTTCGAAGATAAGGAGATGGTGCTCATATTGTCGCACCAAATCAGCGACTTCCCTTTTAGCTCGAACCCTAATTCATGAATTAGGGTTTCTAACCATGTAATTTCTGCTGCTGTGCTTGCTACTGATCTGTACTCGGCTTCAGTGCTCGAACGCGATACAGTTGACTGCTTTTTGGTGCACCAGGAAACTGGGTTGCCACCCATATAAACACAGTAGCCTGAGGTTGATCGTCTATCATCGACGTCGCTAGCCTAGTCAGCATCACTGTAAGCCTGTATATTTACCTCTTTGCTTCGAGTCAATAGTATGCCATAGTTTTGGGTGCCTTTTACATATCTTAAAATACGCTTAACTGCCCTCCAGTGGCAATCTAGGGGGTTTTGCATAAACTGACAAACCTTATTTACACTGTAGCATAAATCTGGTCTAGTAATTGTTAGGTACTGTAGAGATCCAACGATGCTACGATATTGTTTAACATTATTAATGGGTTCTCCCTTGCTTTTTGATAGCTGTAAATTACTGACCATAGGTGTGGGTAGAGATTTAGCTTGATCCATATTAGCACGAACCAAAATTTCAGAAGCATATTGTTTTTGGGATAAGAACATTTCTGTTTCTGATGGCCTACTGATTTTAATTCCAAGGAAATAATCAAGTGTCCCCAAGTCTTTTATTGCAAAGTTTTGATCCAGTAATTGGATGAATTTAACGATGTCACTCTCATTGCTCCCAGTGATGAGGATGTCATCTACGTATACCAATATGTATGTGACTTCATGGCTGGTGGTTTTGATATATAATGAGTTATCTGCCTTGGTTGGGTTGAATCCCAATTTTCCTAATGTTATTTTGAGCTTTTCGTACCAAGTCCTTGATGCTTGTTTGAGGCCATAAATAGATTTTCGTAATTTGCAGACTTTTTCTTCATTTCCTTCTGTTATGTATCCTTTTGGTTGATGCATGTACACTTCTTCTTGTAAGTCTCCATTGAGAAAGGCATTTTGTACATCTAGTTGTCTAATTTTCCATTGATTGTTTAATGCTATGGTGAGTACAATTCTGATGGTAGTGGGTTTAACGACAGGAGAAAAAACTTCATTAAAATCGAAACCAAATTGTTGAGAGTAGCCTTTTGCAACTAGCCTTGCTTTCAACCTTGTTATTTTTCCATTAGCATCCTTTTTGACTTTGTAGGTCCATTTGCATCCAATGATGTTTTTATCCTTTGGTGGTGACATAAGATCCCATGTTTGATTTTTTATTAATGCTTTATATTCATCTCTCATGGCATTTCTCCAATCAATGTTTTTAACTGCTTGCTCATATGTGACTGGTTCCATGATTTCAGTACTTGCATTATATATATTGGGCTTAAAAATACCACTTTTTGATCTTGTTATCATATGATGGCCGGTTTCTTCCATATTTTGTGTAACCTCTATGACTGCTGGTGTATTGTTGCTTGATGTTGATATATCAGATGTTTGTGCTTCATCATTTTCTTCAAGTTGTTATGTTGGCCACTCATGTGTATCACTTGTAGTGTGGTTAGATTTTGTTTCTGCCTTAGATTGGGATCTTTCAAGCTTTCCATTCTTTTTCTGTTCTTCTTGAATAGTTAATTCTGGTATGGTAGGTAAGCATACTTTGACATAATCAGTGCATTGATTTGCTGTGTTTTTGTCTGCAAAAGGAAAATTATTTTCATTAAACATAACATGTCTTGATATATAGATCCTACCACTTTTGTCAAGACATTTATATCCCTTTTGGTTTGTAGCATACCCTAAGAAAGTACAAGGACTTGACCTTAAACTTAATTTATTTTTGTTGTAGGGCCTAAGGCAGGGAAAACATAAACATCCAAATGTTTTAAGAATGTCATAATCAGGTTTAATATCATATAACTTTTCAAATGGACATTTATGATCAAGTACCTTACTCGGCATCCTATTTATAAGGTAAACAGCTGTATTGAATGCCTCCTGCCAATATTTTAGTGGTAGAGACCCTTGTGATAATAAAGTTAGACCTGTGTCAACTATATGCCTATGTTTTCTTTCAACGAGCCCATTTTGCTCAGATGTGTAAGGACAAGTGACTCTATGTAATATACCTTCCTTCTGAAAATACTTTTTGAGTGGGTAAAACTCAGAACCTCCATCAGTCTGCATGATTTTTACCTTATAATTAAACTGTTTCTCAACTAGTGAGACAAAATGAATTAAAGTATCATGAGTTTCTGATTTAGATTTGAGAAAAAATACCCATGTGTATCTACTATAAGCATCAACAAAAGATAAGTAGTACCTGTGTCCTTGAGTGGAATTCAATGGGGCTGGTCCCCATAGATCTGCAGCTATCAATTCAAAAGGTTTTGTGTATGTTGTTTCAGAGTTACTGAAAGATAATTTGTGGCTTTTTCCTAATTGACAGTGTGTGCATATATTATGAATATGATTATTTGGAAAAGAAATTTTATTATCCATCAGAAATATTTTTACAATTTTCATACTAGGATGCCCTAGTTTACAATGCCAATGATCTAAAACATTTATTTTATCTTGAACACTGGTTTGAACATTGTTGCACCAGTATTCCTTCATAGTAGGTTCAGGTTTCTTCACAGCATTAAATTTGTACAGTCCCTTACTCAAACTACCCTGCAACAATATATCTTTATTTAGCAAATCTCTGACTAAGCAAAAGGTTGGGTGAAACTCAAAGTATACTTTGTTGTCATTAGCAAATTGAGATACACTAATTAGATTCTTTTTAATCTCAGGAACTCTCAATAAATTGTTTAAATATAACTCTCTTTTACCTTGAATAGTTCCTATGCCAACATGTGATATACTTATTGTTTCACCGTTACCCAAGTGTATAGCTTGCATACCTGTGTAGTTCTTGTTGCCTAAATTGAGATTTTGGAGGTTACTTGTCACATGATTAGTTGCTCCTGAGTCTGGGTACCAATCATCCACATTTGTGTTGTCTAACCTGACTTCATCTGAACTATTTGACTGATCTCTGGAACTTTCATTCTTGATTTTCTGCTGTTGATCCAGTTGTGTCATATTGATATTGGGATTTGTTTGAGTCTGCTGTGTAACAGTAAAGTCTTTATTAAATCTGAAATAGCACTTGCTAGCTATGTGACCAAATCTTTCACATATTTGGCATTTCACTCTATTGTTGTTGTTGCTCCATCTTCCTCTTCCCCTTCCTCTTTGTGTATGATTATTTCGTTGACCATTCTGTTTGTTTTCTTGATTTGCTGTGTTGCTCTGTTGTGCTTTGTTTCTTGAACTGCTAGCATAGTTTATTGAGAATTCACTTTGCATAGCTTTTCTTTGTTCAATTCTGCCTTCATGAGCAAGCAAAGTAGATTGAACTGACTGTAAATTTGGTAGAATTTGTTGTGATGCTATAAAGGTTACCACTGATTCATATTCATCGTCAAGTCCATTTGTTATGGTGAGAGCTTGCTCATTTTTAGAAACTTTGTGACCTATTGCATTAAGTCTATCACATAAATTCTTGATCTTTGCAAGATATTCTCTCATTGGCATATCATTTTTCCTTGAATTTTGCAACTGTCTTTTGAAATGCATAATTCTTGCGGCTGATTGTGAGCTGAATATCTGCTCTATTGATGACCAAATTTCATACGAGGAGTTGCATCCAACAATTTGTGATAATAGACTTGAGCTGATGGATGATAGTAACCATGATGATAGTAAGTTATCTTGTTTTAGATGTCTTGAGTATTCTGGGTTACTAATCGTTGTTCCATTATCTTCTTCTATGACTGCAGGTGGTACGGTTATTGTTCCTTTGACATAGTCTTGGAGGCCATATCCCTTTAAGGCTGTTTCAATCTGGTATTTCCAGAGTATATAGTTATCTTCATCGAGTGGGATGGAGATGATCTGACTCTTGGGTTTGATTAATCCTGCATTTGATACAACAGTTTGCCTTTTATCATTTCTTGAAGTGGTTGATGATCTTTCATCATCTGTTTCTTTGTCTGATATCTTTGCAATTGATTAATCTAATTTCTTGAATGTGTAATGCAGCCAAAACCGGGTTGGCGAGGCACTGCAGATACAGAAAAGAAAAAAAGTGGGAGATGAAATAACTCGATGATGATTCAGATCTGAGGGTAATCACAAAGAATTGTTGCAGCCAGTCAAGAATCTGAAGTTGTTTGGATTCTTGCTAGGCGTGGCACAATGGTTTGGTAAGGAAGATACTGATGGTGTTGGGGTCAACAAGGGGAATAACTCTTCGATGATGAATACATCGGGTGTGTGCTTTCTCATTTTCTTCAAGTTGTTGTGTTGGCCACTCATGTGTATCACTTGTAGTGTGGTTAGATTTTGTTTCTGCCTTAGATTGGGATCTTTCAAGCTTTCCATTCTTTTTCTGTTCTTCTTGAATAGTTAATTCTGGTATGGTAGGTAAGCATACTTTGACATAATCAGTGCATTGATTTGCTGTGTTTTTGTCTGCAAAAGGAAAATTATTTTCATTAAACATAACATGTCTTGATATATAGATCCTACCACTTTTGTCAAGACATTTATATCCCTTTTGGTTTGTAGCATACCCTAAGAAAGTACAAGGACTTGACCTTAAACTTAATTTATTTTTGTTGTAGGGCCTAAGGCAGGGAAAACATAAACATCCAAATGTTTTAAGAATGTCATAATCAGGTTTAATATCATATAACTTTTCAAATGGACATTTATGATCAAGTACCTTACTCGGCATCCTATTTATAAGGTAAACAGCTGTATTGAATGCCTCCTGCCAATATTTTAGTGGTAGAGACCCTTGTGATAATAAAGTTAGACCTGTGTCAACTATATGCCTATGTTTTCTTTCAACGAGCCCATTTTGCTCAGATGTGTAAGGACAAGTGACTCTATGTAATATACCTTCCTTCTGAAAATATTTTTTGAGTGGGTAAAACTCAGAACCTCCATCAGTCTGCATGATTTTTACCTTATAATTAAACTGTTTCTCAACTAGTGAGATAAACTGAATTAAAGTATCATGAGTTTCTGATTTAGATTTGAGAAAAAAATACCCATGTGTATCTACTATAAGCATCAACAAAAGATAAGTAGTACCTGTGTCCTTGAGTGGAATTCAATGGGGCTGGTCCCCATAGATCTGCAGCTATCAATTCAAAAGGTTTTGTGTATGTTGTTTCAGAGTTACTGAAAGATAATTTGTGGCTTTTTCCTAATTGACAGTGTGTGCATATATTATGAATATGATTATTTGGAAAAGAAATTTTATTATCCATCAGAAATCTTTTTACAATTTTCATACTATGATGCCCTAGTTTACAATGCCAATGATCTAAAACATTTCTTTTATCTTGAACACTGGTTTGAACATTGTTGCACCAGTATTCCTTCATAGTAGGTTCAGGTTTCTTCACAGCATTAAATTTGTACAGTCCCTTACTCAAACTACCCTGCAACAATATATCTTTATTTAGCAAATCTCTGACTAAGCAAAAGGTTGGGTGAAACTCAAAGTATACTTTGTTGTCATTAGCAAATTGAGATACACTAATTAGATTCTTTTTAATCTCAGGAACTCTCAATAAATTGTTTAAATATAACTCTCTTTTACCTTGAATAGTTCCTATGCCAACATGTGATATACTTATTGTTTCACCGTTACCCAAGTGTATAGCTTGCATACCTATGTAGTTCTTGTTGCCTAAATTGAGATTTTGGAGGTTACTTGTCACATGATTAGTTGCTCCTGAGTCTGGGTACCAATCATCCACATTTGTGTTGTCTAACCTGACTTCATCTGAACTATTTGACTGATCTCTGGAACTTTCATTCTTGATTTTCTGCTGTTGATCCAGTTGTGTCATATTGATATTGGGATTTGTTTGAGTCTGCTGTGTAACAGTAAAGTCTTTATTAAATCTGAAATAGCACTTGCTAGCTATGTGACCAAATCTTTCACATATTTGGCATTTCACTCTATTGTTGTTGTTGCTCCATCTTCCTCTTCCCCTTCCTCTTTGTGTATGATTATTTCGTTGACCATTCTGTTTGTTTTCTTGATTTTCTGTGTTGCTCTGTTGTGCTTTGTTTCTTGAACTACTAGCATAGTTTATTGAGAATTCACTTTGCATAGCTTTTCTTTGTTCAATTCTGCCTTCATGAGCAAGCAAAGTAGATTGAACTGACTGTAAATTTGGTAGAATTTGTTGTGATGCTATAAAGGTTACCACTGATTCATATTCATCGTCAAGTCCATTTGTTATGGTGAGAACTTGCTCATTTTCAGAAACTTTGTGACCTATTGCATTAAGTCTATCACATAAATTCTTGATCTTTACAAGATATTCTCTCATTGGCATATCATTTTTCCTTGAATTTTGCAACTGTCTTTTGAAATGCATAATTCTTGCGGCTGATTGTGAGCTGAATATCTGCTCTATTGATGACCAAATTTCATACGAGGAGTTGCATCCAACAATTTGTGATAATAGACTTGAGCTGATGGATGATAGTAACCATGATGATAGTAAGTTATCTTGTTTTAGATGTCTTGAGTATTCTGGGTTACTAATCGTTGTTCCATTATCTTCTTCTATGACTGCAGGTGGTACGGTTATTGTTCCTTTGACATAGTCTTGGAGGCCATATCCCTTTAAGGCTGTTTCAATCTGGTATTTCCAGAGTATATAGTTATCTTCATCGAGTGGGATGGAGATGATCTGACTCTTGGGTTTGATTAATCCTGCATTTGATACAACAGTTTGCCTTTTATCATTTCTTGAAGTGGTTGATGATCTTTCATCATCTATTTCTTTGTCTGACATCTTTGCAATTGATTAATCTAATTTCTTGAATGTGTAATGCAGCCAAAACCGGGTTGGCGAGGCACTGCAGATACAGAAAAGAAAAAAAGTGGGAGATGAAATAACTCGATGATGATTCAGATCTGAGGGTAATCACCAAGAATTGTTGCAGCCAGTCAAGAATCTGAAGTTGTTTGGATTCTTGCTAGGCGTGGCACAATGGTTTGGTAAGGAAGATACTGATGGTGTTGGGGTCAACAAGGGGAATAACTCTCCGATGATGAAATTTAACTGAGGAGAGAGTAAAAGAGAACAATTTTGAAGAGAAAGATTCAGAAAGTAGCTGATCTTGAAAATTTATGCCGTTAGGCTGTTAAAATAGCTCTGATACCATAATAGAAAAGTATTGAAAATATTGTATTGCAATAATTTCTTAGTTACAAACAGAATGAGATATAACAAGTATTTATACAAAAAGGAATACGGCCTAAGGCCCAGACTGCTAATCCACATGTAACATAATGAGTTGATCTTGGCCGTTGATTTGGATGGCTAAGATGGAGTGCGGAGAATGACTTGGATAGATAAGAGAAAGCACACACCCGATGTATTCATAATACTTACTATTTGGAAATACAAACCTAATTGGATTATCAAGTTGATGCATTAGCTTAAAACACGTATAAAATCTAATGATTATTGAGAGTGAGATGCAGTTTTCACAAATGAAATTCAAACCGAGGGAGTACATATTACCTTTTCCTATACATACTCTAACTTCATGTGAATCAATTTTTAATAATTACCACTGTCATTCGTTCACTTCTTATAAGATGGTCATTGAATTAAAATAAACCGCTTACTTTTATTTTCCGTTCAGCGATAGTTAACTCATTCAAGTTTCATCTTCACTAAGTCAGTTAACAGCTCAATGTCATTATCAATGGTACTTTACTTGCATCACCAGAAGAAAAGTTCTATCTTTCCCGATTGGGATTGACAATTTACTACATGCACTTAGCTGTATAAATTCAAAGTTAAATTAAAGCAAGCATGCAATTGTGTAGACTTTTCCTATTCATTTTTCATGGTTTTATAATACCTGTTTAATTAACATATAATATTAGATTTTGTATATACAATAAAACTAATCTGATACTTGATCTGTTTGCAGGTGACTCATGAGAGAACAAAAGTTAGATGAGGTGATACTCTTTAGTCCATGATATTTTTCTTTTGATCAAACCAAAACTAAAACTATGGGATTTGAATGCACATGCATACCGGGGGAGAAGGTTATTCATTACTAATATTAAATGTTGATTGTATAGTCGATGTTTGTATATTATATGTAACCTCTGTTGATTATATAAAGGTGATAGAATTTCTTCTTCTTATTGTTATTATTAAATATATCTCTTACTGTTACCCTACTTTATTTTCACCTCAAAAAACGTGACGCTTCTAAGATTATTGGTGGAGATAAAATATATACCTATTACTACTTTAGATTTCATTTATTGTGATGTATGTATGTATATAAAATAAGCACACATGCATTTAGATTCATAAATAAGATTTTACGTACATATTGAATATTACCCTTTAAGTTGACTAATTTAAAAAAAAGTTTTACCGTAATAAAACTAAATTTGAGTCCACACAACACATAACATCATGATCTTTAGGAATAAAAGTTTGTACACGTGTCATCGGCACGGGCTTCATACTAGTATATGAATATATGTGTATGTTATTACGACTACACCCAAGACCACTCGAATACAATCGCAACGCGCAACGCGGAAAAGCTAGATCGTGATAGATAGTGCAAAACAACCAAACACTAACCAATGACAAATAGCCCAACACAAGATCACAACACCAATACAAGCAATATATGAATGCAATAACAATAAGTAAATCACACACGATTTTATAGTGGTTCCATTAACGTTGTGTTAGTGTACATCCACTTGAGAGAGCTTTTGTTATATCACCAATAGAAGAGTACAAGAGATTGTTAACAATGATCACAATATTCTAGAAAGAATATTATTTTGTGGAGATTAGAATTGAAGAAATAGGATTTGCTTAAACCCTAGATTTGGAGGATAAAACCCTTGATTTTGAATTAGATTAGGTTCCTCTCCTCTCTTCAGACCTGAAGAGAGATTATATACTAATGGAGAAAATATAGGCGAAAGACCACTTTGCCCTTCAACATATCACAAAACAGCTCAAAAGCTCGGCCCAGAAAAAACAGGAAAAAGGCCGTTCCAGACGTCTGGTTTCAGATCTCAGACGTCTGAGATCTGGTTCTGGTTTGAAAACACAGGCTGAACCAGACGTCTGGCCTCAGACGTCTGAGGCCAGGTTCTGTTTGACATAGGCAGAACCAGACGTCTGTCCAGGGGGACCAGACGTCTGGGAGATGTTTCTGGCATCTGCCTGAACCTCGTCAGACGTCTGGCCCTCTCAGCCAGACGTCTGACCTACAGTAGAACCTTAGCATTATCCCTCCTAACTTCTTCCTCCGGACTCCGATTTGCGAACCGTCTTCTCCGACACGAAGCTACAAACCTCCTCTTCAATTCTCCATCATATAGTGTCACAAAATTTTAACAGTGTATATATGTATGTATGTGTGTATAGGAAATCTATGTCAGGAGCAATATATATTTGTTTTTTTCAATTTGCCTTAAAAAAATAGCATTAACTTATTTTGAAGTTTATAATTTGAAAAGGTAACAAAATATATTTCATAAACAAATCACAGACCACGCTTGTAGCAACAAGTTAGGGTTTTCAATGAGTCTTGATCGAGAGTTATGTCTTGGTGAATTTTTGTGATTGGTAGATTACTAATAACCTTGCAGCAACAAGTTAGGGTTTTCAATGATATCGATTTTCTTAGTTATACTCTGTTTTAAATAGATGTATATGTTCTTCAGTGGGTACCTATTTAGACATATAGTACTTAACTATGAGGCAATGTCATAAGGTAGCATGTGGCTACTCGGAAGTTTAGTTACCAGTATCTTTAGTTTCTTTAAGAGATTATCAATTTACAGCAATAATAATTCGAAATTGCTGTTGGCAAACAAATTAAAGCAGCGCGCTGGGTTGGACGTTGAACTAGATGAGTGTAGGTGGCTATACAAGGAGAGTTAGCTGATGCAAATTGCAGCATTAGAGATGCAATCCATGAAGCAGCAAGTAGCGTCGAAATCTAACTTAAAACTTACATGTGCTGAACCGAACAAAAGTTGCTGAGCTAACATATAGACTTGCACATGCAGAACAGTACAAGAGTGAGGAAGACGACAAAATGAATATACTAAGCAAATTTGTTATGCTGGCAGATCTAACACGTGTTGAAGGTGGCAAACTGTGCAAGCAGAGCATGTGTTGAACTTGTATGAAATGATGTCTGACTAAGGCTGCTGAATTTGTATGAGCTTGTATGAACATGAGCTAAATTTATTATGCGAAATTCGCTGAACTTGTTTGACTGAGGTGAATAGTATACAAGCTGCTATTGAGATAACGATGAGTCTGAAGGCAGTGAGTGGGCCATGCTAAAAGGACAAGGATGGAGTGCTGATGGAAGCCATGATATGCTGAAGAGATACTCTATTGAACAGTGCAGTGAATGGGTAGTCCTAAGGCAGAAACATCCATTGTGATATCAGGCAGATAGAATGTGCATCCACACAAGCTAGAGAAACCATGATATGCTGGAGTTGATGTGCAACCAACTGATGAGGCAGGAAGTATGAAGCATGAAACCAACTATAGCTGCAATGTTGGAGGTTCTGACTGAAAGATAGACAAGCGTGCTAATGGAATGCTGCTTGGATGGAGAGCTGTAGTGACAGGTATGGCTGAAAGGACAAGGATGCCTAAGTGGCTAGGCATGCATCGAGCAAGGATGAAAATCTGATCATTTATGGCAGTCTTGAGTAGTGGACATGGCAAGGTAGGGGCGTTGTCTAAAGTAAATTTATTTACTTAGCATATATAGTGTTAATTGTTTGGTTCACATTCCCCTTTGGAGTCACATATGTGTTGTGTGCCCCATAAGTTATGATGTATGTTGTGATACTATCATATCGACACACAATTACGCACCCTCAAATGAATTTTTTTTGAACCAATAGGTTAGTTCTATCATTTTTCATAAAGTGTGCAACTAATACATTGTATTTTCATCATATTAAGAAAAACTACAGAGCTTTGCATAACTCAATTTTCTCTTGGTAATTTGCCAAGATATCTTAGAAAGCTCTCTAGTGTTGCAAAGTATTTTAAAACCATAAAACCTGGCATAAGTTCTTATTCTAATTTCTCCCGATAAATTGCCAAGATCTTGCAAAATTTTGTATGTGAGTACACACTAAAATTCAGTAAAGAATTTTACTATTTTGAATTTACTATGGGATCCCTATACTACTTCCACTATTTTAACAGTTTCCATGTAAATGTGCATTAGAACCTACAAGATCCATTTACTGCTCTCATTTCCCTGTAAATTCCATGTGAATAAAAATGTTATGCAGTGACGATTATATTTATTAGTACAGGAGAGGCATAATTTTTTTTTGTTCCCACTATTACTTGACCATAACTATATGATTAAAATTCTAATTTAGAAACCCTTTTCCACCTACAACATTCTTCTTGGCTGTAGTATTTACTGATGTTATTGACACCAAATGCCTACTAATCATATCTTGTCATTCATAGTTCAAGTCATATAAACGCTAACATAATTAAACCAGTTTCCCAGACTTATCAAAGCGATGGCACAAGCAAATTCTTCAATTTTATAAATTTGAGTTTATTCTTATAATACCTGTACGTATAATAGGTAGTGCCCTCCAAATCTAGCTCTAGTAATACAATTCATAATGTAGTAGAATTATGAGCCATGTTAGAGGAGATGCAAATAGCTCATTTAGTGGAGCAAGCTCAAATGGAGATAGAGAAGGATAAGCCTATGAACTGGCTGTACCGTGGTTAACAAAGCACGTTTTAGGTTGTTTGATTTGTAATATCTTTATCAGCTCTTATTAATCGACTTGTGCTGTTTTACGCAAGGATGCAGATTCAGGAAGGTTTGTGCAATCTGTTGTAATCGATTGTTTTCTTCCTGTGTATTTATTCATGCTATAACTCTAGTTCTTAAATAGATTGCAACTGTTTTCCCTTAAAACTGGTTCCTTTGACTGATTTCATATTATATTGACTTGAAAAAACAAATACTCCCAACTCTAAATAATGTTATGTATTATGGTCCCGCAAGAAATCATGATTTGGATGTGACCATTTATATCATTCATACGACTAAATCAGAGTCAGATGAGAATCATATCAATATTGGCTAATAATAGGATGAATTTCTTACAATTCAAAACAAATCTTACGAGCAACCAACAATTTTGGGAGGAAAAAGTGTGAAGTGAGAAGAAGAAATACCTGATGGAACTGCTGCAGTGCTAACACCTGGTAAGAGAAAGAAATAGTAAGGTAAGCCTTATTTTCCAATTATTTCAGGCATTCTATGTTAAAATTTATAAATTGAAAAAATGATCTTTTGTTGTAAGTTTGCTTTTCCACTTGTTTTGATCAAAACATTATGTCTGAGCCCAACATCAGTAGAGCTTCCATTTGGTGTTTTTGATAAGGTCTTATCATAGACACAAACAAGGTAAGTCAATTTTAGATCAGATTCCAATAGCGAAGATTTAGAAGGTTAGGCTGGTGCTGGTCTATACGATAGGTCTGCCCTTTTTCAATCCTTATTAAAAAGAAATTATTTATAAATTTATTCCATGTATTGTGTAGTCCGCAATTTAGTGAAATGTCAGCATTTATATTTCCGGTTCATGAAATGTCCACTACAAGATTACGGTTCATGAAATGTCCACTACAAGATTAAATGGCTATTCTAACGGCTACGAGCCGTTGGCGGCCGTTGGAAGCCGTTGGAATATAATCAACGCTTTCCAACGGCTTCCAACGGAACCAACGGATATTTTCCAACGGCAATTCCAACGGCGACCAACGGTTAATAGTCGTTGGAAACCGTTACTAGCCGTTGGAATAAAATGTCCAATAAACCGTTGGAAACCGTTGGAAATCTGGGTTCATTTTGCTGTACAACAGCAAGCATATTAACCTTCCAGCCACACCATTTTCAATCCATTCCATTTCCAATAAATTTCCAATACATTTCCAATCCATTCCACACGTATATATCAATATAAACAACACACATAAATCAATTAAACACCAATATAAACAAACCAAACCATTCAAACATCATAAACCGTATCATCAACGTAAATACCAACAAAACATGTCAACAAACCACGTACATACCATCAAAATATCGTTCTCACCCACTCCGTACCAATATATACAACATTAAAACACATTATAACCATCTCCAAGTCAATATATACATCGCTCAAACACAAACAATAAAAAGCATACCTCCTCAAGCATCTTCGTCGTCGCCTCCGGAAGCACCAGACGACGAAGGAAAGGTACCATGATTCTGCACATACTCCGCAAGCTTTTGATTCAGCTGCTCCATCTGTACAGCTCGCAGACGATTCTCCTCCTGTAGCTGCTCAATCATAGCTCTAAGCTCCTTAATTTCTTCTTTGTCTTGGGCCTTTTGAGCTTGTCGAGCCTGCAAATAGAAATAATAGCAAAAGGGTTGGAAACGCATATAAAATATTATAACACTGTATATCTAAACGCTAATTTGTTGTACATATGTAAAAGGATTAATTACTGTTACGTTCCCGAAGCCATAACGTCTACTCTGCTGCGTCGGATCCATAACAGCATCAAATATGTTATCTTGCTCCTCCTGTGTCAACACATCACGACCAGACTGCTGAAGCGCATAAGCCCGTGCCTCCTGTAACCTTGACTATAATGAAAAAAAAACAATTTCAGTTGAAAAATAGTAGAATGTAATTTTTATTTTACATAGCTAGTAATTAATAAACTTATCGATGTAAGTATTAGAAATTAAAAAATGCATACATATGCCTCAGTCGTCTTTTCCTGATCACCCCACTGATATATGATTTTGCCAGACTCGTCTACTTGCCTAGGTGCGTGGATGTGAGCAAATAAGTCCACTAAGCCAACGGGATGTCCTTAAGCTCGTTCCTGCAATTGATAATTTGGATAGTTTAACTTCACATAACTAATTACTGAACTGATCAATATACAAATGTGATAATAGATAAATTTACCAAATCTTCGCGGTGATGCTGGAAAGATTTGGAGCGTCCACGATGAGTTACTGGATTCCTGCTCCTGTTTGCTGAGTTCCTTTTTGACTCCTCCTGCAAATTTACAATGAATAATTATTTATTAAACGTTAAAAAAATTACTGAGATTCATTATAGATTTACCTTGAACTCCTCAGAGTTCCACCAGTCAACCCATTATCCCATACAGTCGCGCTCATCCACTTTGGTTTCTTCCCCACTTTTTTAATCTCTAACATCTTCTCCCTATAGTTCTTAGCGATCTTTGAGTTCCAGTGTCGCTGAACTAAGTTGATGTCAGACTCTTACAAATCTACTGCGCCCTGTACAATGAGAAAATATTACTAATTATTTATTTGTATTTAATTAATCATTTTGTAAAGCAGTATAAACTTACTGGAAAATCTTGCCAAATGGTCTCTCTCACATCATCGGGGATCTTGCTCCACTTAGGCCAGCAATCGTTCATCCTGCTCATATACGCCTGCTTAGAAATGTTCAGAACTACTTTAGATGGCTCCAACTCAAACCCACTGCGTTAAATATAAAATAGAAATTTAGATAATTATAGATATATCATGTACAAAAAATTAAATTGCTATGCTGCTAATTATGATACTTACGCCTGATCGGCCTTTGGCTGCAAGTAAACGACTGGACGAGCTGATGGCTCACCACTACTCTCTCCAATCTGCTAGGAAGAGCCACGTCGCCGAGAGTCAAAACTAGAGCCATACATAATATACCTGCCATATACATACATATACAATTCATAATAATTATGATATGACGAACCATTAAAAAATGTAATACAATATGCTACAAATGTGTCATGTTGTGTGTATGTGTTGAGTGTGTGAGTATACACTTGTTGGCATTAAAATTGTATAACTTTGGATAAATGCATTATTAATCAGAGATAAATGTAATGTGAATAATTGTAAAAATTACCGGATATTACTCAGTCGTCCTCGTCGTTTTCTGATTCATACTCGTTTTCGTGTTCTATGTCGTTTTCCTCTACACTCTCAAATGCTTCGACTATACATTTGTCTCATCATTTAAAGGTCCAAAATCAGTTTGATCGTCTTTAATTTCTATTTCAACATTTTCCTCCAGATCTGCTTGATAGGCTTGTTCGTTTGGAATATTTTGTCCATCGAACATAAATCTTGCTTTGGTTTTAAAAACCGCAGACCAATCTGCTTTATCCTTTTTTAGAGATGGATAAGGGGTATAATAAGCTTGTAGGGCTTGTTTGGCTAGTATAAAAGGGTCGTACTTTTGATAACGCGAAGTATGTTTAATTTCTATAAGATTATAATTTGGATGCACGTTAATACCAGAACCTGGAACATTGCTGAACCAGTTGCATCTAAACAAATAAACATCCTCCGCGGGTCTTGTAAAATATGTCAACTGCAAAATCTGAGTTAACATGCCATAAAAATCATTTATATGATTATTAGGATCATCACTGCCTTTAACAAATACACCAGTATTGTTTGTTAATTTTTCAGCACCGTATTCTTTGGTGTTGAATTTATATCCATCAAGAAAAAATATTGGATACGTTTTAACTTTTCTTTTCGGTCCAAATGCCAAATGTTTCAGTCCTTCATCGAGCACATTATTTGTGGGATCAGAAACGTATTTCGAAAACCAAGTACTGAAATCTTTGCTTAATTCACCGCTTGGATTTTGTGATTCAAAAATACTGCAAACACAAATAAGATATATTACATTATTATTTATTTACACGTGTAGTATTAAATTTAACAAAACTTGGAAGGTGATAATTACCTAACAAATGGTGCAACTTCAGGACAATTAAGAAGAATATATGTGTGTGCTACATGGTAATCTTTATCATCTAGCCATACTTCCACACATTTTCCAGCATGTCGGCCATGTTGTTTAAAAATAGATAATATTGATTCAGAAGAAGAATTTTGTTCAACGGCCTCATCATTACGCGGAACACTTACAAATGATAAGTTCACATGATCATTAAAATAATGAGAGAAAAAGAAAGAAGCTTCTTCTTCGATATATGATTTGCAAATAGAACCTTCAACTCGAGCTTTTTGTCTCACTTTTTTCTTTAAATAATTTAAGTACCTAATAAAAAATATTTCGGTTAAGTATTAACTTCTATTTAAAATTAAATTAACATTTATATACTCAGTATAGTAACATACCTTTCGAATGGATACATCCATCCATATTGCATAGGACCTCGAAGACGTGCTTCATATGGAAGATGAACAGGTAAATGCTCCATTACATTAAAGAAACCCGGAGGAAATATTTTCTCCAGTTTGCAGAGCAGTATAGGAATTTCTTGTTCAAGTTTAAGTAGACGATCAACTTTTAACGTAGTTGAACAAAGCTCCTTGTAAAATAAACTAAGTTCTGTTATTACCGTCCAATCGTTTTACCGGTAACAATTCTTTGAAAGCGATGGGTAACAAATTTTTCATCATTACATGACAATCATGGCTTTTCATTCCACTCAGTCTTCCATTTTTATAGTCGACACATCTACGAAGATTAGAGGAAATTCCATCGGGAAATCGTAATCCTTCCACCCATTTTAATAGTACTTTAACTTGGTTGATGTCTAGTTCGTAGCATGCTTTGGGTTTTTTACTGTCATTGGGCTTCATATGAAGCTCAGGACGATTGCATATTTCCTCTATTTCACGTCTAGATTTCAAATCATCCTTAGTCTTGCCCTTCACATTCAAAACTTTATAAAACACATTATCAAATACGTTTTTTTCGTTATGCATCACGTCAATGTTATGACGGATTAAGAGATTTTTCTAATAAGGCAATTCCCAGAATATACTTTGTTTGCACCAATTATGAAACGTCGATTTACCTTGAATTTCAATTTGTTGTCCGGTCTCGTGTATTTTTGGATAATCTTTTACAAGTTCATATATATCCTCGCTTAACCAAACCGTTGGTGGTCGTAGAGTCTCATACCTATTAGCTATGAAGTTTTTTTTGTCTCTTCTAAAAGGGTGATTAATATGAAGAAAACATCGATGACAATCAAACCATGATATTTTCTTCCCATGCGGTAAGGAAAATGCTCGTGTTTCTTCCATGCAATAAGAAAAATGCTCGTGTTTCTTCCATGCAATAATGACAAGCAAAACGACCGGCCGTACTCCAACCCAAAAGCATTGCATATGCAGGAAAATCGCTGATAGTCCATAACATAGAAGCGAACATCCAAAAAATTTTCTTTTTTGATATGTCGTATGTTTCAACTCCTTCATACCATAATATTTTCAACTCTTCGATTAACGGTTGTAAGTAAACATCAATGCCCTGTGTCGGATCATCAAGGCCAGGGACGACAATTGTGAGAAACATATATGGAGTTTTCATACACATCCATGGGAGTAGATTGTAAGGTGTGATTATTATAGGCCAAGATAAATATTTAAAACCAAACTGAGAAAACGGTGAGAAGCCGTCTGTACATAACCCTAGTCTAACGTTGCGGCTCTCCGCTGCGAAATCGGGATATTTCTTGTCAAAATATTTCCATGCTTCTCCATCGGATGGGTGTGTCAACGTACCTTCTTGAGGTGTTCTCACACTGTTCCATCTCATATGATGCGCTGTTACAGATGATGCATATAACCGTTAAAGTCTAGGGGTGATGAGAAAATAATGCATACGCTTGTACAGAACCTCTTTTCCCTTCTTTTTCCTCGATTTGTATCTTTCTTGATTACATATTTTACAATTTCTAAGATTGATGTCTTCTTTCCAATACAACATGCAACCCTTTAAACATGTATCTATTTTTTGATATGGCATACCAAAAGATGACATAAGTTTTTTCACTTCATAATAATTTTCGCATATTAAATTATCGGGTGGCATATGACGTTTAGCAGCTTGAACAACAACCGTAAATCCAGCTTCTGTAAGGTTGTATTTTGATTTCATTGCAATGTATTCTGCAGTTACCGATAATTGAGAGCCGCTTAAACATCCATTCCAAAGGGGTTTTTTAGCATGATCTAATAAATCATATATTTTTTTAGCTGCAACATTTGGTTCCTCTTCGATGTTAACATCGTCATTATCAATTTCAACGGTAGGGAACATTGATCGTGCTGCATCTTCGACCATATGTTCTATGAGATTCTTACTAACTTCATCACTAATGACCTCCACCAACTGTTCTTGATTATTAGGGGCTACAATTTCTCCATGACGATCCCACAACAAATAATTGGGTACGAAACCGTATTGGCGCAAATGAACCTTAACTATATTCGGTACTAAATAGTTCAACAATTTGCATCTACTACATGGACAACGAATTTCTTCATCGTTTGCAATATTACTTATAGCAAATTCGATGAACACTTGTACCCCTTTCAAAAAATGTTCACTTATTGCGCCATTAATTTCCCTTCTTTGATACATCGAGCTCCGATCATTAAAGTAATTGACCATTTTTCCTACTTGAAAACCTATGATAAAGTAAAAAATTATAAATCGTTCATTTTATATTTTGTTTAAATTTTATTTACTGATTTAGTAAAGTGGAAATTAGCCACAAGGGCCTCTTAAGCAAGTGGAATTAGTTTCTAGAACACAACCGAAATAATTACTTTCAAGGACAAAACGTAAAATAATTAGTTTCTAGGGCCTAAAAACCTATGAAATTATGTCCTTAAAAGTAATTGGACTGCTGACTTTGTCCTTAAAAGTAATTATTCTGCTGATTTTGGCCTTGAAAGTAATTTCTTTGAATGCGTGTCCTAGAAACTAATTGGACTGCAAAGTTTGTCCTTCTGGTGAAATGCCATTTTATATTTTTTCTACAAACTTTATTTTAAATAAACAACTATTGATTCATTGCCACTTATGTGTCTTCTTTGATGGTCAGTCATCCTACTTCCCATTACAAACACAATAGTAATTATATTCCGTAAATCATATCATTTTAAACGATTTCACAAAATTTCGGCAGCATTTCCCCCGTGTTCCTTGTATCGTACACAAATGCGTGTACACAAGGAACGTAAAGGAAATGCCGTCGAAATTTTGTGAACCGTTTAAAGTGATACGATTGACGAAATATAATTACTTTATAGTGTTTGTAACTTGTCCAATATAGGGAAAAATCCGACAAATGATGTATTAGATGAATAGAGTTGTCCGTTTTGTGGAAAAAACGAATATCCCTAAAACGATCATATACAACACTTGTCAGACGGGGCCAAATATATCTAAGGATTTAATTATTTGTTTATATTAAATTTAAATATATAACTCGTTTAATTAATATTGGTTTATATTTTACCATTTTATTACATAAGTACTAAATTCATTTATACACAAAATTTGTACACAAAATTCATTTATTACAAATTCATTTATACACTAAATCAATTCGCGTGTTCGCACAAATACAAAACTCGTGTTCGCACAAATGCAATATATGTTCTAACGGCTTCCAAATGCAATAAACTCTATCACACACATACGTTCAATACTAACCAAATCAACATAAACTAATGAAATATCCTAAATTACAAAATTTTCAATCGGTAATAACTTGTTCATTATGAGATAATAGTTGCAATTAGGGGATAACATGATGTAATATGCATACAGTAACAAGTAGGAATCAATCACAATTCAAAATTAAACCCTAAATAAAAAAAACCTAAATATTAGGTTTAGCAAAATTACCGATTTGGAGAGCTAGAACGGTGGAGATGGGCTGGAGCAGCTTCTAGATGGCGTCGGAGGTGGTTGGGATGGTGTTTGGGGCGGCGGTAGCAGGTTAGGAGGTGGTGGAATGGGGGAATTGGGTGAAAATGTTGATTGGGAAGAAGATAATGAGTTGCAGGTCTGGTCTCGGTGAAATATGCAGGAAATTTTCCAACGGCTTCCAACGGCCGCAAACGGCTTTATTCCAGTGGTTTCCAACGGCTTCAGACGGTTACGTCAAAATCCAACGCGCCGTTGGAAGCCGTTAGAAATGCCGTTGGAGGCCGTTGGAACATCGCCGTTGGAATACACTGTATCTCTAGTAGTGGTCAGTGTTTAGGTAATCTTACTCGTTGAGATTAAGTGTAACAACCCGGTATTTCGTACCGATTAATTATCGTCTTTGCACGATTTCTTTTCCTAGCTAATTGCTGTTTGAAATTTTTTAATCAGTTTGAAATTCCTTTGATAAAAATATGTTAATTGTTAGTGGCCTTTAAAAATCATATTGGCCCACGTTTCCTTTGTTGATGCCGTGATAATCCAAAGCCCGTTTCCTTTTTATTTAATTCTTTCGTTCATTCGAAACCTAATTCACGAACAACATCGATCGAGAGAAACGAAAATGGCGGCTTCGTCCTCCTTCCTCTTCGTTCAATAATTAGGGCTTTATAAAAATCGAAAAAGGGTTGACTTCAACTGCTCGGGTTAACTCGATTCATTGCTCTATCGGTTGCGTGTCTCTGGGATGCTTCGACATTGGGTTCGAGTTCGTCTTCGTTGCGATTTAGGGTTCTTCGAATAAGGTGAGTGACCCTCACATCTAATCCAACTATGCTCGGCATTATGATTTTTGTTTTGATGCCACTGAATTTGTCGTTAAATTGCTCGGTCGTTTGAGTTTGATCGAAAGCCGTGATTTGTTTTGACTTGTTCGAATTCGTGGATTTCTTGCTTTGCTCTGTTGTCCACCCCGCTGTCGATGATGATTTTGGTTCCTCTTTATAGACTTCTGATTTGATTAAACGTGTTCTTCACATTGCCGATTCTTTCCTGTTTTATGTTTTGATATTTTTGGGAATTTCTTCATGAGCACGGTCTCGATTTCGAACGTGCGATCTTTGATTTTTATTCCATAAACTTTCCAAAAATAATTTTGACTGTTTCACTGATTTTTAAAGAAAAACCTTCCTATTTTCAAACACATGATTTCGGCCTTGTTTCTTATCATCTATAACTTCGATAATCTTCTTCTCTGATTATTGTTACTGCTGTATACATGCATACTTATTTCTGACTTTGTTCGATCATGATTTTAACTTGATGCTGTAACTATACTTCGGCCATTTGCTTTGATATTGAACTGTTATTATTTTTGATACTCTCTCTGGTTTCATTGTAGACTTTTGTTGCATGCCCTTTGTATAGTTACCACTGTCACTTCCTCGAGCTCGCCTGTTGTTGTGGTCAGTTGCTTCGAGTTGGTCTTGTAGTTGTTGTCTTGAGTTGGTCTGGTAGTTGATGTACTTCATTGTTGCTGTGTTGGCTTGACCATTGGTAATCTTCACTGAGTCATTCTTGGTTTGATGTTGTCTGCATTCATGCTTTTGATATTTCAGTCTAATAATCTTCACTCTGTATGAAAAGAGCTTCACTTGACACCATACATGTAGACTTGTACATGATCATAAGTTTGATTCATTACTGGTTCATTTGGAGTTGCCATCTTCTGACTTGTTTGTCTGAACTGTTGATGACGTCTTAGTTCATCTGGACATGTATTTGTTGCCAGTTTCTTTTGCATGTTGAACTAACTCATGTAGACAGTGATCCCTGTGTACATTTAACTGTTATCACTTGAGTTTGTTCATGTTGTCATTCTTTGGTCTCTGCATTCACCTGTGTTCATTTCAGTTATTGTACTTGAATCATCTCCTCTGTTGCTGTTGCATGGTTGCATCCCATTCCATTCAGTTGCACTGAGCTCTGTGTAGTTATCACTGTTTCAAGTATGTGGCCTTCATGTATGCTTGTCTTTGGTCTCTGTTATGTCATCATTTGTGCTTGAGCATTGCACATGTAGTTGCTCTGATATCCTAGTCTTTGATACTATGCCTGTTTGATTCCTCTTTCCATATGATTTTGCTTGCACTGTCTACATGCATATATATTCATTTTAGTTGGTCACTGCTGATCTTCATTTGCATTTTTCTGTCACATTGAACTTGGTGATGCTGCTTGTTGTACAGTTGCACTGTTTCATGCTTTTTCCACTTGAACTGTTTCAAAACTTGACTTTGTTGCTTCTTGAGCTTGAAACTGCTTTCTTTTTCATGTACCTGTGTACATGCAAAGTTTTATTGTGCAGTGATACCTTGAAATTTTTGGTCGAGGCCATTTGTACTTGTGTTGAATCTGATTTTTGATTTGATCTTGTGCACTCGAGTTGGCGAGGCCGTGCACGTTAGCGTGTACTGCAGCCACACATTTTAATGTGGCGAGGCCGTGCACGTCAGCGTGTACTGCAGCCACTCAGTATTAATTTTAATTGATATATCTTTTGTTTTGATTCATTGATTTGTTTCATATTTCGTATGACGTATTGGCGAGGCCGTACACGCGTGCGTGTACGGCAGCCAATCAAAATTGATGTTTGCTGTTTTCTAAAATTGTTTTATGTTGCAAATTCTACATATTTTAAATCGTATTTTGATTTGGTTTTGATTGATGATTTTTATTGTTAATCGCCGTTTCGGCAATTCTATTCTTTTCTAAATCACCTTCATTTAGAAATCTTTTCATCTATCTCTGTTGATGTTTTAAATCTGCTGATTTATTGTTAACACTGTTAGGTGTTATATTTACCGTTATCCGATTCTCTTATTGAAGAGTTGGAGATACGAGATTTCTATGACTGTCGTCTATTTTGATATTTGATTATTATTGCTTCTTTGCACTAATGACTGAGTTTGAATTAGACTGACCCGTGTATTATTTTCTTTTGAATTTAACACTTGGGTCAGACCCGAGTTATTTCAGGTTGTAGATTTCCTTCTTTGAGTTGCTGTTCGGACTATGAAGACTTTTCACATCTTCTGAAGTTGTCTTTGTCTTTTTGTAGTAATCAGTGTATTGATTAGGATGACATGTATTCATGTACATTAGTTGATAATGTATTTGTGTATATAACTTCCAGAGTCGACAGTTATAGTTGTATCATATGTATTGTGTCAAATGTATTGTAACTGACATCAGTTATTATATATATATATGAGACTTTTTGTTCCATCTGTATTCCGCATTTATGTTATTTGTGTTATTTTTATATCTATTGTCCTAAACTATTATAGCCACTATGTAGTAGCTTTGAGTTTGTATCGGTATGTCGGATTTCCTCTAAAAATGAAATGCATGTTTTACTATCTGACATATCGGTGCTCGCACAAAGCAATTACATGGATGGTCGCTCCTCAACAGCCTTATTCTCCGTGCTAGTTGACAACATTACACCGTAGTGTTCTTGGCTAGCGTGGGTATAGAGGTGGGGCGTAACAGCTTGGTATCAGAGCCTAGGGTTTAGGACAATTATAAAACATAACTTAGATGGAGCATGTGTTACAACTATTTGTCGATTGTTTTATCTCTCATCTTTACATATGATCATCTTTGATTGTTAGGTATGAATTCCTAACGCTCATTCATGTGCATTTGATTTTGATTTCGTGAAAGTATTTTGGCCTCTGCCTCCATTTGCTTTGCGAACTCAAGTTGGGTTTTTGATGATGAGGATTTTGTTCTTGTGTTTTCGGCTTTGAATTGATTTAGCCGATGTTGATTTTGTTCGAATTTGGCCAATTAAAGCTATTTTGACCTCTGGACTTTGTTCCACTTATGTGCTATGCTATGAGTGTCATTGTGTACCTGTTACTCTATGATGAATAATGGCTCGACCGGTTGCAAATTGAGTGATTTTGATTTTTCAATCATATCTAGTTCGAGTCTCAGCGATTTTGAACTTGATATTTTGTGTTTTCCTCGGATTGATTTCCATTCGACTTAGGTCACTTTGTTTTTGTGAAATTGCTAATTTCTCGATTTCCAAGACTCTGACTTTGTTTGCCGTTGGATTTTTTTGATGATGAGATTGATTCATTTTGTACTCGACAGTGGCCATTAATTGTTGACTTTGGCATTGACTTGATTCTTATTTTCGTTGAGGTCATTTATGCATTTATGCTCGTTTTGCTTTGTTTTTCCAAGTGATAATCGATTCTTCTTTTCCAATTAGTTGTTATCACCTTTGTCGACTTCTATAACTTCTATTTCTGGAATTTTTGGGTATTTCCACTTTGATAAATTTGGAATCGAATTCTTTGGATTTTATTCACGTCTTCGAATGTGAGTTTTAGTGAATTGATTTGGTTTCCAAAATTTAATCGATTCGTGATCATTCCCCCGATTTGTTGCTGTCATTTATTAGCAACTTTAATGACATTTTCTTCAGGATTTTTGTGAACATACGTTTTGATGGAATCAGTATCGATTTCTTTGGATTCTATTCACATCTTTGTATGTGAATTCTTGTGATTGATTGTTTCTACAATCATTTTTATGATTTGTCACTTTAAAAATATAAAGGTTTCTATACTAGTAGTAAATATTAAAATCCTTTTCTCCAAACGATTTCAAAACTATTTTACTACAAAGCTCTTTTCCTAAACCATTTTCCAATCTATTAGTATATACAAACCTTTATTTCACTCGTGTGAGAAATTGAATTAAACGGCTTAGTAAAACAAGTGGTATGAAACGCTTTCGTTTACTTCGTCGGTTAACTCCTGGACTTGTTCGATTGAACCTTTTGTGACAATTTTCTAGTGAAGATCTACAGTTTGTTCGTAAATATTTGAGTTAAGCAAGTGGTTATGGGACATGAAGCTTAACTCTTATATTCACAACTTAGTGTAATTGACACTCCTTGATGATCATGACGATCATTTTTGTGATTTAGACTAGCAACTGTGCGATGTCTTTTTGTCTACGAGGGAGACTAAACCCCGTTTGTGTGATGTTTCACCATCACATAGAAATGGGGTAGCGCCCCATGGTCTCTGGGCCATTCGTGTGTTCGATGGTTTCCGGGCCATTAGTGTGTCAAAGGCCTTCGGGTCATTCGTGTGTTCGAAAAATTAAATGGATAGCTTCTCGTCCGTGTGCTCGGACTTCCCCCTTATTTGTGATTTCTGGATTTCGTGTGTTGATTTCTGGAATTTGTTCTGGATTTCGTGTGTTGAATTCTGGAATTTGTGGTTTCTGGATTTCGTGTGTTGACTTCTGGAATTTGTGATTTCTGGATTTCGTGTGTTGATTTCTGGAATTTGTGGTTTCTGGATTTCGTGTGTTGATTTCTGGAATTTGTGGTTTGATGATTTCGTGTGTTGATTTCTGGAATTTGTTCTGGATTTCGTGTGTTGAATTCTGGAATTTGTGGTTTCTGGATTTCGCGTGTTGACTTCTGGAATTTGTGATTTCTGGATTCCGTGTGTTGATTTCTGGAATTTGTGGTTTCTGGATTTCGTGTGTTGATTTCTGGAATTTGTGGTTTGATGATTTCGTGTGTTGATTTCTGGAATTTGTGATTTCTGGATTTCGTGTGTTGATTTCTGGAGTTTGTTCTGGATTCCGTGTGTTGATTTCAGGAATCTGTGCTTCACCAATTTTCGTGATTTTCATTGATATGTTTTATCAATTTTTGTGCATTGGTGAATTCGTGCGTTATTGACTTGTTACGAATACAAGTTTAGGGTATGGTATCCCTTTCTATCTTTGAGAAGATTCTTGTGACATTTTTTTATGAATGAAAATTCATTGGCATTATATTTTGATGCCAGTTATTTTGATGAGATTTTGACGTGTTAACTTCAGTAACCGTCAATTTTAAAATGGATTTACAAGCGGTTCTCCCGCAATGCTGATTTTGCTGTCCGTTTTTACGGTATTTTGAAAAGTGCAATTTCTTTAGCAAAGTTGCTACTGATGTTGTTAATTTAATCACGTGTTTTCAAAATTCTTTATTTTTAAAAGTTGTTTCAAAATATAAATTAAAATTGTTTTCAAAATTATTTGCAGATTGCATTTTCAAAAGAATGAGGAAGCGATTTAAACGTTTCAGCAAAATCGAGGACTATGACCCCTTTCTTTTGTTGATTCGCTTAATTTCGGACTTGTCCGTTGGGGAATGTGAAATGTTATTTTTAAAACACACAACTTTGCACTTTCAAGGAAACGATAAAGAGATTTAAATGATTTAGCAAAAGTACGGAGTATGGAACCATACTTTTACTACTTCGGTTAATTCCGGACTCGTTAATTGAATATTTACGATTTCTGATTATCGTTTTTGATAATCAGATATTTCTGATTTCTGATTATCGTTTTTGATAATCGGATATTTCTGATTTTTTATTATCGTTTTTGATAATCAGATATTTGTGAGATTTGATTATCATTTGTGATAATTGAATATTTGTGATTTCTGATTATCGTTTTTGATAATCGGATATTTCTGATTTTTGATTATCGTTTTTGATAATCGGATATTTGTGATTTCTTATTATCGTTTTTGATAATCGGATATTTGTGATTTCTGATGATCGCTTGTGATAATTCAATATTTGAGATTCTAATTGTCGTTTTGATAATTAAATATTTGTTGATTTGATTATCGTTTGAGATAATTAAATATTTGCGATTTGAAAATTCGATTATCGTTTTTGATGATTGAATATTTGCGATCTTGAGATTTGAGCTTCGTCTTTTTCTCTGGCGATTCAAGCGAGTAATTTGATTTACTCACATTCAATTCGTGCTCAGTATGTGATTTCTGCTCTGATTCCTTTCTTTTAATTGCTGGAACTCGATTGTTCTTGCTTTTGTTAGTCGATGTTGATGTTTGGGGTTGTTTATATAGTCGTCTGATTTTGATTCCTTGATCCCCACAATATTGATTCTTTTGATTTGAAGCAGTCGAACCTTTTGATTTCATATCTAATACTTCCCCTGCTGACATTTGCTTTGCTTATGCATTCGACATTGCCATGCTCTTTTGGTTGTTACCTTTTGTCCATTTATTCCTTATGATTGCGAGGACGCAATTTCTTTAAGGAGGGGAGTCTGTAACAACCCGGTATTTCGTACCGATTAATTATCGTCTTTGCACGATTTCTTTTCCTAGCTAATTGCTGTTTGAAATTTTTTTAATCAGTTTGAAATTCCTTTGATAAAAATATGTTAATTGTTAGTGGCCTTTAAAAATCATATTGGCCCACGTTTCCTTTGTTGATGCCGTGATAATCCAAAGCCCGTTTCCTTTTTATTTAATTCTTTCGTTCATTCGAAACCTAATTCACGAACAACATCGATCGAGAGTAACGAAAATGGCGGCTTCGTCCTCCTTCCTCTTCGTTCAATAATTAGGGCTTTATAAAAATCGAAAAAGGGTTGACTTCAACTGCTCGGGTTAACTCGATTCATTGCTCTATCGGTTGCGTGTCTCTGGGATGCTTCGACATTGGGTTCGAGTTCATCTTCGTTGCGATTTGGGGTTCTTCGAATAAGGTGAGTGACCCTCACATCTAATCCAACTATGCTCGGCATTATGATTTTTGTTTTGATGCCACTGAATTTGTCGTTAAATTGCTCGGTCGTTTGAGTTTGATCGAAAGCCGTGATTTGTTTTGACTTGTTCGAATTCGTGGATTTCTTGCTTTGCTCTGTTGTCCACCCCGCTGTCGATGATGATTTTGGTTCCTCTTTATAGACTTCTGATTTGATTAAACGTGTTCTTCACATTGCCGATTCTTTCCTGTTTTATGTTTTGATATTTTTGGGAATTTCTTCATGAGCACGGTCTCGATTTCGAACGTGCGATCTTTGATTTTTATTCCATAAACTTTCCAAAAATAATTTTGACTGTTTCACTGATTTTTAAAGAAAAACCTTCCTGTTTTCAAACACATGATTTCGGCCTTGTTTCTTATCATCTATAACTTCGATAATCTTCTTCTCTGATTATTGTTACTGCTGTATACATGCATACTTATTTCTGACTTTGTTCGATCATGATTTTAACTTGATGCTGTAACTATACTTCGGCCATTTGCTTTGATATTGAACTGTTACTATTTTTGATACTCTCTCTGGTTTCATTGTAGACTTTTGTTGCATGCCCTTTGTATAGTTACCACTGTCACTTCCTCGAGCTCGCCTGTTGTTGTGGTCAGTTGCTTCGAGTTGGTCTTGTAGTTGTTGTCTTGAGTTGGTCTGGTAGTTGATGTACTTCATTGTTGCTGTGTTGGCTTGACCATTGGTAATCTTCACTGAGTCATTCTTGGTTTGATGTTGTCTGCATTCATGCTTTTGATATTTCAGTCTAATAATCTTCACTCTGTATGAAAAGAGCTTCACTTGACACCATACATGTAGACTTGTACATGATCATAAGTTTGATTCATTACTGGTTCATTTGGAGTTGCCATCTTCTGACTTGTTTGTCTGAACTGTTGATGACGTCTTAGTTCATCTGGACATGTATTTGTTGCCAGTTTCTTTTGCATGTTGAACTAACTCATGTAGACAGTGATCCCTGTGTACATTTAACTGTTATCACTTGAGTTTGTTCATGTTGTCATTCTTTGGTCTCTGCATTCACCTGTGTTCATTTCAGTTATTGTACTTGAATCATCTCCTCTGTTGCTGTTGCATGGTTGCATCCCATTCCATTCAGTTGCACTGAGCTCTGTGTAGTTATCACTGTTTCAAGTATGTGGCCTTCATGTATGCTTGTCTTTGGTCTCTGTTATGTCATCATTTGTGCTTGAGCATTGCACATGTAGTTGCTCTGATATCCTAGTCTTTGATACTATGCCTGTTTGATTCCTCTTTCCATATGATTTTGCTTGCACTGTCTACATGCATATATATTCATTTTAGTTGGTCACTGCTGATCTTCATTTGCATTTTTCTGTCACATTGAACTTGGTGATGCTGCTTGTTGTACAGTTGCACTGTTTCATGCTTTTTCCACTTGAACTGTTTCAAAACTTGACTTTGTTGCTTCTTGAGCTTGAAACTGCTTTCTTTTTCATGTACCTGTGTACATGCAAAGTTTTATTGTGCAGTGATACCTTGAAATTTTTGGTCGAGGCCATTTGTACTTGTGTTGAATCTGATTTTTGATTTGATCTTGTGCACTCGAGTTGGCGAGGCCGTGCACGTTAGCGTGTACTGCAGCCACACATTTTAATGTGGCGAGGCCGTGCACGTCAGCGTGTACTGCAGCCACTCAGTATTAATTTTAATTGATATATCTTTTGTTTTGATTCATTGATTTGTTTCATATTTCGTATGACGTATTGGCGAGGCCGTACACGCGTGCGTGTACGGCAGCCAATCAAAATTGATGTTTGATGTTTTCTAAAATTGTTTTATGTTGCAAATTCTACATATTTTAAATCGTATTTTGATTTGGTTTTGATTGATGATTTTTATTGTTAATCGCCGTTTCGGCAATTCTATTCTTTTCTAAATCACCTTCATTTAGAAATCTTTTCATCTATCTCTGTTGATGTTTTAAATCTGCTGATTTATTGTTAACACTGTTAGGTGTTATATTTACCGTTATCCGATTCTCTTATTGAAGAGTTGGAGATACGAGATTTCTGTGACTGTCGTCTATTTTGATATTTGATTATTATTGCTTCTTTGCACTAATGACTGAGTTTGAATTAGACTGACCCGTGTATTATTTTCTTTTGAATTTAACACTCGGGTCAGACCCGAGTTATTTCAGGTTGTAGATTTCCTTCTTTGAGTTGCTGTTCGGACTATGAAGACTTTTCACATCTTCTGAAGTTGTCTTTGTCTTTTTGTAGTAATCAGTGTATTGATTAGGATGACATGTATTCATGTACATTAGTTGATAATGTATTTGTGTATATAACTTCCAGAGTCGACAGTTATAGTTGTATCATATGTATTGTGTCAAATGTATTGTAACTGACATCAGCTATTATATATATATGAGACTTTTTGTTCCATCTGTATTCCGCATTTATGTTATCTGTGTTATTTTTATATCTATTGTCCTAAACTATTATAGTCACTGTGTAGTAGCTTTGAGTTTGTATCGGTATGTCGGATTTCCTCTAAAAATGAAATGCATGTTTTACTATCTGACATATCGGTGCTCGCACAAAGCAATTACATGGATGGTCGCTCCTCAACAGCCTTATTCTCCGTGCTAGTTGACAACATTACACCGTAGTGTTCTTGGCTAGCGCGGGTATAGAGGTGGGGCGTAACATTAAGATTAAAATGATGATCACTATTGTTCTGAAAAAACCATTTTTTTGCATTTACACTAGCACCATTTGAAACAATTTATCTTGGCCAAATTTTGTAAACATTTGAATGAGTTTCTTCTCCTTTTCATTAATTTCACAAAGTAACTCAAATAAGAAAAACAAATCTTGAAAATATAGATATTCATAGTTTAGATGATCTAATGATGTTTTCTTTTCTTGTAATAATAATAATAATTTGAATGAAGTAAGTAAGTTTTATAAAAATTAAATATGTTTATAAAAATTAACTAAGTATTACAAAAATTAACAAGTTTATAATAATAATAATAATAAACTAAGTTTGATAAAAAAAACTAAGTTTATAATAATAATAAACTATAGTTTGACAAAAATTAACTCAGTTTATTATAATAAATAATGATAAATTAACTAAGTCAACTAAGTTTTATAATTAATAATAATAACAACAACAACACTACAACAATAATAACAAAAACTAAGTTTATAAAAATTAACTAAGTTATGTAAAAATTAAATAAGTTACAAAAATTAACCAAGTTTATAATAATAAAAAATTAACTAAGTTTACAATAATAATAATGAATTAACTTAATTTATGAAGAATTTATAAGTTTGAGATAATTTATAAAAATTAACTAAGTTAATAGAATTTAAGTTTGAGATAAAAAAATTTAAGGCAAAAGAAGTTTTATACTAGCCCCCTACTAGTTCTTATTGAAATGGAAAGCCCAGAACATGTAAAAACACAAAGAAGAAAATAAAAACAGAAATACAAGAGGAAAAGAAAAAAATCTAACTAATAAAAGATTCAGGCCCTATAAGCACAAATACCTAATTAATTAAATCTTCATGTAGAGCCCGACCCAATAGATTGCAAATGCTTCATACGCTGGTTAACGGTCTTCTTAATAAAAGCAACAATCTCGTTCTTGCCTTTAAGTTTATTTTCAAAAACCCTGGTATTTCTCTCCCGCCAACAAAAAGCAACAAAGCATTTCAAAACAACGAGCATTCGATCACCCAGTTCACTTCTCCACCTCGATCTCTTGAAGACCTCGAACTACTGCAAATTTCGATTTGTATTGGCATAGTATATTCCAGCTGCAAGAATAATAGACTTCCATATTTGATAAATCATAGTGCATTGAAAAAACAGGTGATCTCTACTCTCTGGGTGATCATTACAAAAATTACAACAGTTGTTAATGATGAAACCCCTAGCGACTAACTTGTCTCTAGTAAGAAGGGAGTTATGTATTGTCTTCCATAGTAAGAAATTATCCTTTTCAATGCCAAAACAATTCCATATTCTACGATACCATATCGAATAAGGCCTTGTACAATTAGGAAGTAATTCCTTATATGTAGCTGAAATGGAGTGACACATTGCTTGCCAGTCCATTGAATTTTGTGTGCAGTGTTGATGTGGTGTTCAGACTCGATCCTATTCCATAAGTTCCTAACTACCAAATAGCTAGTAGAAGGCATAACGATTTTGTCATGAATGATGAAATGCTGAATATTGGCATTATCAGGAATACCAGTGGAGTATTTCTACATATTATCCAAAATGTCATTTAATATCACTCCTCTGGCAGCCCAAGGAAAGTGCTAAAAGGAGGAATGGATATCAGAGAAAATATTATATTTGACAAGGGGAAGAATAGTATGTCTAATACTAAGTATACTCTTCCAGAACCAGCTAGCATTGGAAGAGGATGTCATAGTCCAGAAATGTTTGCCATATAAGTAGTTCTTGGTTATCCACTTAACCCACAGTTTTGATTTATTACTCTGAATATCATTAATATGTTTAGTTGTAGCTTCCATATTCCAGCATTGTATGTGTATAATGCCTAAACCACCATGTTTTCTTGGTCTACACAGTTTGTTAAAAGCAATGGGAATAGGCTTATGGGAGTGGAAATCACCATGCCATATAAAATGGTTCATAGCTGCATTGATCATAGAAAGCAATTTCTTTGGCAGTATGAAGAGTCGAGACCAGTATGATGTCATTCCAAAAAAAAGGATTTCACAATAGTAATTATCCCAGCTTGAGATAAAAGAAGTGTAGGCCAATGTCGTAGCTTTGATATAATCTTTTAGTACATGGGTTGTTAGTTCCTAAGATAATGGTTTTGATAACAACAACCTCAGTGACTTGTTATAAAATATAAATACTAATATTTGTATCTAGATATATATGTATATGCATGATATATAGGCAGGTACTGAAGAATGAAGACTATACAGTATAGAGATTCAAGATTGATGAATTCAAGATCGAAGTATTCAAGACTGAAGACTCATGAGTATCAAGGGTTCAAGATATCAAGAGTTCAAGAGTTTAAGATATCAAGATATTGAGTCTAGATTTATGTTAAAACTTCATAATAGCACTAAAATCTTTATTCAGATTTTAATAGTGGGATGGAACCTACGAACATTTTAGTGAGATGGAACCCACGATCTTCTCTAGTGAAATGGAATCCACGAAATTTTCAAAAAGACTTATTTTAAATATTTCTCAAAAACTGTTTAGAAACCATCTCTCTCGATTTAAATATTTTAGCCTTAAACTATTTTTATCATCTTTATATTTTGATTTCAAAATCATCTCTTGTTTTTAAACAATCTCCTTGTTTTAGTATTATAAGTTTTAAAATTTCAAAATATATTCTATACTTAGTTTTTAATATTACTTTATGTTATAGATTATATATTTTTAAGATTATTTTTAAATCTCTTTTACAAGTTTAAACTATATTCAAAATGGTTTATAATCTTCAGAAATTGTTTTGACAAGTTTTAGAATAGAAATCACTTTTTAAAGAAAAATCAATTTTCAAAATTCAAAGGGGCATGTCGACATACCCCATCCCTCCATGTCGACATGGTGGCCGTTAATTTCAAATTTTAAATTTAAAAAAAAGTGTCTGTTCGTCATAACCTTTCACAAATAGACATGATTGTTGTTCTTCTATAAATACCTGATGTTTTGAACGAATTTTTAACAGAATTGTTATTCATTTCTTTACTCCTTCTCCACTCAAATATTCTCAAATATCTTAAAAAACTCTACCAAAATCCTAAGTAAATCAAACTCGATTAACTCTAGTTTGATTCTCTGCCACTGTCTCTCAAAAATCTCAGTGCTATTCAGAGTTATAGGATCATTTGTAATCAAAGAAGCGTATCGAGTCTCTCTACCTATCAAAGTGATATTGGAAAAGACGTGATTGTGGCCTGTAAATCAATTGGGTATGATTATAGCCCGTAAATCAATTAGGTGATCTTGTAGCCTGGTTAAATCAAGAGAGTTTGCCCTGGACTCAAAGACAGGAGAGTGTAACTCGTAGCCTTGAAATCGGGATTGTAATATCGACATTATATTTGAAAAAAAATATGCACAAGAAATTGTGTGGGATTGGATGTAGAGTAACTCCGAATCAGTATAAAATTTTGGTGTGTTCTTTCCTTTTACTGCTTTTTATTTACTATTTGCATTTGTGCCTGATTTTGTGATTGTGTCTGTGTTTGTGAATTGCATCTGTTTGTGTTTAATTTCAAAAGATTTCAAAAATTCCATAAAATCCATTAAACACTATTCACCCCCCCTCTAGTGTTAATCCAGCCTTAAGATTCGTAATCCGCATTCTCAACAATTGGTATCAGAGCATTGGTTTTCAAAGTTTTCATAATCTAATTTTTGAAAAAGTTTTCAAATGGCTGCCAACACTAGTAATGTCAACACTATCACTAGTTCATTTGTAGAGGATCAGTCTACTGCCAGACCACCATTTTTTAATGGTAGTAACTATGCATATTGGGCATGTAGGATGAAAATATATTTACAATCAATAGGATTAGACACTTGGAATAACACACAAACTAAGTACATTGAACCCACAACAAATTTTGCACAGTGAACAACTGAGCAAAAGATTGTTGCACAAAACAATTCCAAAGCCATGAATATTATATTCTGTTCACCTGATAAGAATGAGTTTAATAGAGTGTCTGTCTGTAAGTCTGCATATGAGATTTGGAAAACTTTGCAAGTTACTCATGATGGAACAAGCAAAGTTAAACAGACCAAAACTTTGAATTTCCCTTCGCCTTTTCACCAACTCCAAGGCTCTTAAAAGGTGTCTCTTGACCAGAGAACATGACTATTGAATATCTATTTATCTTCTTATCTCTATCCTATCTTTTCACTTTCATTTCAAAATTCAAACTCTCTTTCAAACTCTCAAGCTCTCTACTCTCTTCAATAATGGCTTCCTCAAGCACTCCATCCACCATTAGGCTGTCCAAAGCCAATAAGGAATATCTCTATAATGATCCGGAAGCTATCAAAGCTTACATAAGCTATGTAAACTTTGTAAAAGTCCATACATGCAAATTTGTAATTTTAAATGATTTTCCTTCTTATGAACTCAATGATCCTTTTTAAGAGAATCAAATTCTCAGTTTATTTGATGATTCTCAAAATGATTTCATTTGTTATCCCAATCTTGTTAAAATGTTTTATGGGAATTTGAATCGCGACTTTTATGATGGAAATGAAGGAGAAGTTCAGAGTAGTGTTAAAGGAACACTAATTGTTTTGATTAGTGAGATTTTGGAAAATATTTTGGGTTGTAAATATACGGGAATGAATCTTTCGGATTTTAAAATTGATGTACATGATCGTGAGACATTTCATCACATTTTTGAAGGAGATGATAACTTTGAATTTATTAATCGAAATTTTTGTCCAAAAGCAAGAATTGTTAATCTCCTTTTGCAACACACCATAACCCCAAGATCAGGAAATTTTAATAACCCGACCTTGAAAGTTTGTAAGGCACTTTTTGCTATTTATAGCCATTATGATATTATGAGCGCAAGTAATTTTGGATGAACTTCGTCCCAAAAATTTTACCTTAGGAGAAAACACTTTGTATCATGGAATTTATCTTACTCGGATTTTTAATTATTTTGGAGTTGATTATAAAAATGAGGAATTTGTTTCTCGAAAAGTGTTTAACCATGGAAATATCTCTCTTATGAAAATCCCACTTGTGTTTCAACCATATGAAACACTTGTGGAAAAATATGAAAGGTTGGCGCATGAAGAATTAGAAGAAAAAGAAGAAGAGGAAGAAGGAGAGAAGGTGGAGATTGAAGAAGAAGGAGAGGAGATGAAGATTGAAGAAGAAGGAGAGGAGGAGGAAGAGACGTCTTTGGAAAGCATTGAATATCCTATCACTCCTAACAATCCATCCAACAAGACTCTTCTCAAAAATCAAAAGATAATGGTGGAAAATCAACGGATTCTCAAAAGATCCGTTAGTAAAAAATTGGATAAAACTTTCACCAAAATGAAAAAATTCTTTGGGAAAGTGAGTCGCAAGCTTGGTCTATCTTCATCTTCATCATCCTCTATGGAATTCTATTTTCATTTCAAGATGTATTAGTTTGTATCTTTTGATTAGTTAATGTTATGTAATGTTTATGTAATATAAACTAAATTTATCAATGAAAAATCTTTTATTTCTGTCCATTAGCTCTAAAATATCTCTGGAATGCTTGTTACTATATTATATAAGTTTATATATATAGACTTGTACATAATATAAATAAACAAAGCAAATTGTCAAATTGAACAGAGGCATGTCGACATCCCCTTAACCCCATGTCGACATGTAACGACTAGAAAACAATTTTTGTTTTGAATTTGAATTTGACATAACTACCTTGTGTCTTTTCATTTCAAACGGCTTTCTATCTATTTAAATACCCGTTTCTTCCAGAAAAATGCACATTTCAATTCTCCATTATTTTCTATTGAATTTCTTCATATTTTATCAAAAATGGCCTCTCCTATTCATAATCTAAGTGAGAATCTTAAAGAAACTCTCAAATCTTTCAAGAACATACTTACTTTTATCCTTCGCAATCAACGACACTTAGAATGAAGCCAAATGCAGATGATAAAAGAACAAGAAAGGCACTTCGATGCCATTCGATGGATGATTTTAGCCCCTCAACAAATAAGATCTCGAAGCGAATCTAGAGGGAACTCTGAACAAGGATAATGAAGAATGGGATGCTATAAGGGCAAACCCTATCTTCGGTGAAGAAGGATGGGTTGAAGTTCCAAGAAATGTTTGATTTGGCTTATATGGTTTGATTTACTTTGATCTGGTTTGGTTTGATTTAAATTGTTTGGTTTGGTTTGACTTGATTTGTATTATTTGAATTGATTTGAACATGGTATGTAATATAAGATTGGAATGGTGTGGTTTGACAAATATATTGATTGAGTGTGTTTGAAATTTTCATTTCTCTCATATTTCCATACTGTATTTTACTCATATTATTATTTGCCCCATTTATATTCTACTATACTATATTATTATCCTATATAGTGCTATAGTATAAGATCCAGGGGGAGTTATATAGTTTAGGATTAGTTTTTGTTGATGACAAAGGGGGAGAATTATAAAATAGGTTAGATAGGCTTAGATCCAAGGGGAGTTAGTAGATTAAGGAGGAGTTATTGGATTAAGGTGGAGTCGGAGTAGAATCAGAGTTTGGTGGAGTATATTTTATAAACATAGGCTATCATCATCAAAGAAGAGGAGATTGTTAGTTCCTGAGATGATGATTTTGATGACAACAACCTTAAGACTTGTTATAAAATATAAATACTAATATTCGTATCTAGATATATATATATATATATATATATATATATATATATATATGCAGGTACTGAAGAATGAAGACTGTATAGTATAGAGATTCAAGACTGATGAATTCAAAATCGAAGTATTCCAGACTAAAGACTCATGAGTATCAAGAGTTCAAGATAAGTAATTGAGTCTAGATTTATGTTAAAACTTCATAATAGCACTAAAATCTTTATTCGGATTTTAATAGTGGGATGGAACCCACGAACACTTTAGTGGGATGGAATCCTTGACCTTCTTTAGTGGAATGGAATCCACGAAATTTTCAAAGAGATTTATTTTAAATATTTTTCAAAAACTGTTTAAAAGTCATCTCTCTCGGTTTAAATATTTTAGCCTTAAACTATTTTTATCATCTTTATATTTTGATGTCAAAATAATCTCTTGTTTTTAAACTATCTCCTGCGTTTAATATTATAAGTTTTAAAATCTCAAAATATATTCTATACTTAGTTTTTAATATTACTATATATTATTGATTATATATTTTTAAGATTATTTTTAAATTTCTTTTACAAGTTTAAACTATATTCAAAATGGTTTATAAACTTCAGAAACTGTTTTGACAAGTTTTAGAATAGAAATCACATTTTAAAGAAAAATCAATTTTCAAAATTCAAAGGGGCATGTCGACATACCCCATCCCCCCATGTCGACATGGTGGCCGTTAATTTTAAAATTTAAATTTTCAAAAGATCACAAATAGACATGACTATTGTTCTTCTATATTATATAAAATATCTCTGGAATGCTTGTTACTATATTATATAATTATATATATATAGACTTGTACATAATATAGAGAAACAAAGCAAATTGTCAAATTGAACAGAGGCATGTCGACATCCCCCCACCCCTCATGTCGACATGTAACGGTCAGAAAACAATTTTTGTTTTGAATTTGAATTTGACATAACTACCTTGTGTCTTTTCATTTCAAACGGCTTTCTATCTATTTAAATACCTGTTCCTTCCAGAAAAATGCACATTTCAATTCTCCATTATTTTCTATTGAATTTCTTCATATTTTATCAAAAATGGCCTCTCCTATTCATGATCTAAGTGAGAATCTTAAAGAAACTCACAAATCTTTCAAGAACATACTTATTTTTATCCTTCGCAATCAATGACACTTAGAATGAAGCCAAATGCAGAAAATAAAAGAACAAGAATGGCACTTCGATGCCATACGATGGATGATTTCAGCCCTCGACAAAGAAGATCTCGAAGCGAATCCAGCGGGAACTCTGAACAAGGATAATAAAGAATGGGATGCTATGAAGGCAAACCCTATCTTCAGTGAAGGATGGGTTGAAGTTCCAAGAAATGTTTGATTTGGCTTGTATGGTTTGATTTGGTTTGGTTTGATTTAAATTGTTTGGTTTGGTTTGACTTGATTTGAATTGATTTGAACATGGTATGTAATATAAGATTGGAATGGTGTGGTTTGATAAATATATTGATTGAGTATGTTTGAAATTTTCATATCTCTTATAGTTGCCATACTATATTTTCCTCATATTATTATCTGCCCCATTTATATTCTACTATACTATATTATTATCCTATATTGTGCTATAGTATAAGATTCAGGGGAGTTATATAGTTTAGGATTAGTTTTTGTTGATGACAAAGGGGGAGAATTATAAAATAGGTTAGATAGGCTTAGATTAAGGTGGAGTTAGTAGATTAAGGAGGAGTTATTGGATTAAGGGGGAGTCGGAGTAGAATCAAAGTTTGGTGCAGTATATTTTATAAACATAGGATGTCATCATCAAAAGGGGGGAGATTGTTAGTTCCTGAGATGATGGTTTTGATGACAACAACCGTAAGACTTGTTATAAAATATAAATACTAATATTCGTATCTAGATATATATGTATATGCAGGATATATATGCATGTACTGAAGAATGAAGACTGTACAATATAGTGATTCGGGACTGATGAATTCAAGATCGAAGTATTCAAGACTGGAGACTCATGATTATCAAGAGTTCAAGATATCAAGAGTTCAAGAGTTCAAGATAAGTAATTGAGTCTAGATTTATGTAAAAACTTCATAATAGCACTAAAATCTTTATTCGGATTTTAATAGTGGGATGGAACCCACGAACACTTTAGTGGGATGGAACCCACGACCTTCTCTAGTGGAATGGAATCCACGAAATTTTCAAAAAGATTTATTTTAAATTTTTCTCAAAAACTGTTTAAAATTCATCTCTCTCGGTGTAAATATTTTAGCCTTAAACTATTTTTATCATCCTTATATTCTGATTTCAAAATCATCTCTTGTTTTTAAACTATCTTCTGGTTTTAATATTATAAGTTTTAAAATCTCAAAATATATTCTATACTTAGTTTTTAATATTACTTTATATTATTGATTATATATTTTTAAGATTATTTTTAAATCTCTTTTACAAGTTTAAACTATATTCAAAATGGTTTATAAACTTCAGAAATTGTTTTGACGGGTTTTAGAATAGAAATCACTTTTTAAAGAAAAATCAATTTTCAAAATTCAAAGGGGCATGTCGACATACCCCATCCCCCCATGTCGACATGGTGGCCGTTAATTTTAAAATTTAAATTTTCGAAAGAAGTGTCTGTTCGTCATAACCTTTCACAAATAGACATGACTATTGTGCTTCTATAAATACCTAAAGCTTTGAACGAACTTTTAATAGAATTTTTATTCATTTCTTCACTCCTTCTCCACTCAAATATTCTCAAATATCTTGAAAAAACTCTGCCGAAATCCTAAGTGAATCAAACTCGATTATCTCTAGTTTGATTCTCTTTCACTGTCTCTCAAAGATCTCAGTGCTATTCAAAGTTATAGGATCATTTGTAATCAAAGAAGCATATCGAGTCTCTCTATCTATCAAAGTGATATTGGAAAAGGTGTGATTCTGGCTTTTAAACCAATTGGGTATGATTGTAGACCGTAAATCAATTAAGTGATCTTGTAGCCTGGTTAAATCAATAGAGTTTGCCTTGGACTCGAAGACAGGAGGGTGTATCTCGTAGCCTTGAAATCAGGATTGTAATATCGACATTATATTTGAAAAGAAATCTTCACATGAAGTTGTGTGGGACTGGATGTAGTGTAACTCCGTACCAGTATAAAATTCCAGTGTATTCTTTCCTTTTACTGCTTTTTATTTACTATTTGCATTTGTGTCTGATTCTGTGATTATGTCTGTGTTTGTGAATTGCATCTGTCTGTGTTTGATTTCAAAAGATTTCAAAAATTCCATAAAATCCATTAAACACTATTCACCCCCCCCCTCTAGTGTTAATCCAGCCTTAAGATCCGTAATTCACATTCTCAACAATTGGTATCAGAGCATTGGTTTTCAAAGTTTTCATAATTTGATTTTTGAAAAAGTTTTCAAATGGCTGCCAACACTGGTAATGTCAACACTATCACTAGTTCATTTGTAGAGGGTTAGTCTACTGCCAGACCACCATTTTTTAATGGCAGTAACTGTGCATATTGGGCATGTAGGATAAAAATGTATTCACAATCAATAGGATTAGACACTTGGAATATCACAGAAACTGAGTACATTGAACCCACAACAAATTTTGCATAGTGGACCACAGAGCAAAAGACTGTTGCACAAAACAATTCCAAAGCCATGAATATTCTATTCTATTCACTTGCTAGGAATGAGTTTAATAGAGTGTATGTCTGTGAGTCTACATATGAGATTTGAAAACTTTGCAAGTTACTCATGAAGGAACAAGCAAAGTTAAACAGACCAAAACTTTGAATTTCCCTCCGCCTTTTCACCAACTCCAAGGCTCTGAAAAGGTGTCACTTGACCAGAGAACATGACTATTGAATATCTATTTATCTTCTTATCTCTATCCTATCTTTTCACTTTCATTTCAAAATTCAGACTCTTTTTCAAACTCTCAAGCTCTCTACTCTCTTCAACAATGGCTTCCTCAAGCACTCCCTCCACTATTAGGCTGTCCAAAGCCATCAAGGAATATCTCTACAATGACCCGGAAGCTATCAAAACTTACATAAACTTTGTAAACTTTGGAAAAGTCCATACGGGAAAATTTGCAATTTTTAATGATTTTCCTTCTTATGAACTCAATGATCTTTTTGAAGAGAATCAAATTCTCAGTTTAATTGATGATTCTCAAAATGATTTCGTTTGTTATCCCAATCTAGTTAAAATGTTTTATATGAATTTGAATCGCGGCTTTTATAATGGAAATGAAGAAGAAGTTTAGAGTAGTGTTAAAGGAACAATAATTGTTTTGAATTGTGAGATTTTTGGAAATATTTTTGGTTGTAAATATACGGGAATGAATCTTTCGTATTTTCAAATTGATGAACATGATCGTGACATATTTCATCACATTTTTGAAGGAGATGATAACTTTGAATTTATTAATCGAAATTTTCGTCCGAAAGCAAGAATTGTTAATCTTCTTTTGCAACACACCATAATTCCAAGATCGTGAAATTTCAATCACCCGATCTTGAAAGTTTGTAAGGCTCTTTTTGCTATTTATGGCCATTATGATATTATGGGCGCAAGTAATTTTGGATGAACTTTGTCCCAAAAATTTTACCATAGGAGAAAACACTTTGTATCATGGAATTTATCTTACTCGGATTTTTAATTATTTTGGAGTTGATTATAAAACAGAGGAATTTTTTTCTCGAAAAGTGTTTAACCATGGAAATATCTCTCTTATGAAAATCCCACTTGTGTTTCAACCATATGAAACACTTGTGGAAAAAGATGAAAGGTTGGCACATGAAGAATTGGAAGAAGAAGAAGAGGAAGAAGGAGAGGAGATGAAGATTGAAGAAGAAGGAGAGGAGGAGGAAGAGACGTCTTTGGAAAGCATTGAATATCCTATCACTCCTAACAATCCATCCAACAAGACTCTTCTCAAAAATCAAAAGATAATGGTGGAAAATCAACGGATTCTCAAAAGATCCGTTAGTAAAAAATTGGATAAAACTTCCACCAAAATGAAAAAATTCTTTGGGAAAGTGAGTCGCAAGCTTGGTCTATCTTCATCTTCATCATCCTCTATGGAATTCTAGTTTCATTTCAAGATGTATTAGTTTGTATCTTTCGATTAGTTAATGTTATGTAATGTTTATGTAATATTAACTAAATTTATCAATGAAAAATCTTTTATTTCTGTCCATTAGCTCTAAAATATCTCTGGAATGCTTGTTACTATATTATATAAGTTTATATATATAGACTTGTACATAATATAAATAAACAAAGCAAATTGTCAAATTGAACAGAGGCATGTCGACATCCCCCTAACCCCATGTCGACATGTAACGACTAGAAAACAATTTTTGTTTTGAATTTGAATTTGACATAACTACCTTGTGTCTTTTCATTTCAAACGGCTTTCTATCTATTTAAATACCCGTTTCTTCCAGAAAAATGCACATTTCAATTCTCTATTATTTTCTATTGAATTTCTTCATATTTTATCAAAAATGGCCTCTCCTATTCATAATCTAAGTGAGAATCTTAAAGAAACTCTCAAATCTTTCAAGAACATACTTACTTTTATCCTTCGCAATCAACGACACTTAGAATGAAGCCAAATGCAGATGATAAAAGAACAAGAAAGGCACTTCGATGCCATTCGATGGATGATTTTAGCCCCTCAACAAATAAGATCTCGAAGCGAATCTAGAGGGAACTCTGAACAAGGATAATGAAGAATGGGATGCTATAAGGGCAAACCCTATCTTCGGTGAAGAAGGATGGGTTGAAGTTCCAAGAAATGTTTGATTTGGCTTATATGGTTTGATTTACTTTGATTTGGTTTGGTTTGATTTAAATTGTTTGGTTTGGTTTGACTTGATTTGTATTATTTGAATTGATTTGAACATGGTATGTAATATAAGATTGGAATGGTGTGGTTTGACAAATATATTGATTGAGTGTGTTTGAAATTTTCATTTCTCTCATATTTCCATACTGTATTTTACTCATATTATTATTTGCCCCATTTATATTCTACTATACTATATTATTATCCTATATAGTGCTATAGTATAAGATCAAGAGGGAGTTATATAGTTTAGGATTAGTTTTTGTTGATGACAAAGGGGGAGAATTATAAAATAGGTTAGATAGGCTTAGATCCAAGGGGAGTTAGTAGATTAAGGAGGAGTTATTGGATTAAGGTGGAGTCGGAGTAGAATCAGAGTTTGGTGGAGTATATTTTATAAACATAGGCTATCATCATCAAAGAAGAGGAGATTGTTAGTTCCTGAGATGATGGTTTTGATGACAACAACCTTAAGACTTGTTATAAAATATAAATACTAATATTCGTATCTAGATATATATATATATATATATATATATATATGCAGGTACTGAAGAATGAAGACTGTATAGTATAGAGATTCAAGACTGATGAATTCAAAATCGAAGTATTCCAGACTAAAGACTCATGAGTATCAAGAGTTCAAGATAAGTAATTGAGTCTAGATTTATGTTAAAACTTCATAATAGCACTAAAATCTTTATTCGGATTTTAATAGTGGGATGGAACCCACGAACACTTTAGTGGGATGGAATCCTTGACCTTCTCTAGTGGAATGGAATCCACGAAATTTTCAAAGAGATTTATTTTAAATATTTTTCAAAAACTGTTTAAAAGTCATCTCTCTCGGTTTAAATATTTTAGCCTTAAACTATTTTTATCATCTTTATATTTTGATGTCAAAATAATCTCTTGTTTTTAAACTATCTCCTGCGTTTAATATTATAAGTTTTAAAATCTCAAAATATATTCTATACTTAGTTTTTAATATTACTATATATTATTGATTATATATTTTTAAGATTATTTTTAAATTTCTTTTACAAGTTTAAACTATATTCAAAATGGTTTATAAACTTCAGAAACTGTTTTGACAAGTTTTAGAATAGAAATCACATTTTAAAGAAAAATCAATTTTCAAAATTCAAAGGGGCATGTCGACATACCCCATCCCCCCATGTCGACATGGTGGCCGTTAATTTTAAAATTTAAATTTTCAAAAGATCACAAATAGACATGACTATTGTTCTTCTATAAAAACCTAATGTTTTGAATGAATTTTTAATAGAATTTTTATTCATTTCTTCACTCCTTCTTCTCTACTCGAATATTCTCTAATATCTTAACAAAACTCTACCGAAATCCTAAGTGAATCAAACTCGATTATCTCTAGTTTATTCTCCGCCAATGTCTCTCAAAGATCTCAGTGCTATTCAGAGTTATAGGATCATTTGTAATCAAAGAAGCGTATCGAGTCTCTCTATCTAACAAAATGATATTGGAAAGGTGTGATTGTGGCCTGTAAATCAATTGGGCATGATTGTAGCCCGTAAATCAATTATGTGATTTTGTAGCCTGGTTAAATCAAGAGAGTTTGCCCTGGACTCGAAGACAGGAGGGTGTATCTCGTAGCCTTGAAATCAGGATTGTAATATCGACATTATGTTTGAAAAGAAATATACACAAGAAATTGTGTGGGACTGGATGTAGGGTAACTCCGAATGAGTATAAAATTCCACAGTGTTCTTTCCTTTTACTGCTTTTTATTTACTATTTGCATTTGTGTCTGATTCTGTGATTATATCTGTGTTTTTGAATTGCATCCGTCTGTGTTTAATTTCAAAAGATTTCAAAAATTCCATAAAATCCATTAAACACTATTCAACCCCCCCCCCTCTAGTGTTAATCCAGCCTTAAGATCCGTAATCCGCATTCCCAACATAGGTAGGCATTGAGTAGTTGATATTCTTGATGTGGTAATAGGGATACCATCAACTTTACCTTTACCCTTTCACATGCTTTCATGGTTTCTTCCATTGCCGCACCTAGGACATCACCCATCCCTTCACCACCACTTCTCCCCCGTACCCATACCTCTACCCACATCACTGTACCTAACCTTTCTGCCATACCTACTGCTCCTACTGCCGACCATCAGACTGACCTTTCTGCCATACCTTCTGCCCCTACTCCCGACCATCATGCTGACTTTCCTCTACCTACCGCCCCATACAACACCATTGGTACCCATCACCCTTGACACAACCACCTGTTCCACCCATCCCGAAACCACCCGATAACCAACCTTATACCAGATCTACCATCCATGGACATAATAATCCGACCACTTCAAACCTTCCTTCCCCCACTCTTGAGCCTATTCAAGTAACCTTGTCTGCTATTTCTTCCACTATGCCATGGGCATCTCTATTCAAGTCAAAGCCCAAAAATGCTTGTAGATATGTACCATGATCATTCAATCTAACATACGAAGGTTCTGCGCTTACCATGCCTACCGAGGTTCAGGACAAAGGGGTTAAATACTGGAATAAGCATCTTGTGGGTTTTTCTTGAATGATAAGATACCATATAGCTCAGTAACCTATCATTTGAAGAAGATTTGGCGTCTTAAAGGAAATTATAAGGTGAAATCTGACAACACAAATTTTTATTTTGAATTTGCTAATGATGAGGATAGACAGAGAATACTTGAAAAGTGATCCTATACTTATTAGAGGAAAGATGTTCATTATCACTTCATGGAAACCCACTTTCAAAAGTCCACAAAAATTAAAACAGTTCCTATATGGGTACATTTCCACAAAATTCCTATAATTGCATGGACATTACTAGGCATAAATTGGCTTGCTTGTCACTTGGGTCAACTTGTATGCTACAATGAGGCTACTGAGAAAATGCAATGCCTCGAATATGCTAAATGCCTGATCGAAATTAATGCTGATAGGGAGCTTCTTGACCTGATTCAATGTGGTGAAGGAGATGATGTTGTTTTTGTAGAAGTTTATTATGATTGGAGACCAAAAATTTGTGTACACTGCAAATGTTTTGGTCATGAGGCTCATACTTGTATTGATAAATTACAGTGCATGCACACTGATATAGAATGCAAAGAACAACAAGTAATTGATCCTCTGAATAATCCTATTCAATAGGATGTTGTTGATACAGAAAATGTGAGAAAAGTTAATGATTTCATTATGTATGATAATACTGTTGAATGGAGAACAAAAACACTGCATTAAGAAGAAAACTCATCCTCTTCAACCACATATGAAAGACATGACAACTACCGACAATACACATGAAACTGTACATGTACATGTACATGTAGATGCACCAGATATAAATATTACGGATAGTGTTCATGCACATTCTCAAGAAACAATTTCTTCAAAACAACATACTGCCTCTGTTCGATCTATTACACCACCTCAGACAAACCATTCTACTAATGACCACCATTTTATCGCTGGAATTAACATTCCCATGCATACCCACACTACTGCCACACCAAGAAATATCCACCTTATTCCTTTATCAAATAGTTTTTATATTCTTGCCGAACAAGCAACTGAACCATGCACTAATGATAATATTCCTCCTGCCATCCCACCTCAATATACTCCTCTAATTGATATCATTGCTTCAAATACTACTGCTAACACCATGCCTACTGAATTACCTAACATCAATCTACAGAAATCCTCTGATCTTATTCCCATTAATTCACACAAGCTTCCATATTCTCATATTCAACTCTCTTCATCTATCACCAAAAAACTTATTGACCAAAACATCATCCAAGAAGACTTTTTTGCTGTACAAAACACTGGATTACAACTTCTCTTCCAACAAACATATCCTACCCAATCCATCACAAACCACAACCGAAACCATCATCATGCCAACACCCAACCCACCCAGACATCCCTAACCCGTCCTAAACATCCGACTAAGAAAAAAAAGAATAAAAAGAATATCAAAAATATAAAAGGCAAGGACCATGAAGACTATGACAGTGGACATGAATACCCAATAACAAAGATACAGCTTCACAACTTGAATACTGTGGATGATGAAGAAAATACACAACAGACAAGCTCCGCTGGCCTGAGGAAACCAGGTAGGAAGAAGAAACACAGCAGTTCATATGCTTGAAAACATTGGAGCATGGACCATAAGGGGTGCTCATATCCCCTTAAAACACCAGGAAGTAAAAAACTTGATATTACAACACAAATTACAAATGATTGGTATTCTGGAGACCAAGCTCAATGAAATATATACCCAAAAAATGTGCACCTTCATCAACCCTATTTGGGATTATGAACATAACTTGATGCATGCGGAATATGGAAGAATTCTTGTGATGTGGAACCCCCTTATATTCAAAACCAATATTATTTCTGCCTCTGGTCAATATATCCACCTTCATGTTACTGATATATCATCCTCCTCCCATTTCTACATTACCTTTATATATGCATCTTGCAACAAAAACACCAGAGATCATTTTCATTCTTTTATTCAAACCCAATATAATGTCAATATCCCATAGATCCTTCTTGGTGATTTTAACTGCATGTATGCCTCAAATCAAAAGTTTGGAGGTAATCCACTTGCCTTACACGACATTAACCCCCTTTTCAAAACTATTCAGACTGCTGCTATCCACAAAATCCCTTCCATGGGTCCTTTATGTACATGGAATAACAAAAGACATGCCGTATGTACATTTTGTACTTTAGACCACTCTCTCTTCAATTACCTAGCCCTTTCATCCTGGCCTAACCTTACCTCTACTGTCCTACAACCAGGCATTTCAAACCATAGCCCACTAATCCTTTCCTGGAGCAGGAAACCTGTAAAGCATCAATCCTCATTTAAAATTTAAATTTTTTGGACTAACCATATACAATTTCATAATATTTTCTAACAAGGTTGGAACATAGCTACATATGGCAATCCTTTGTATATATTGCTGAAGAAATTGAAGAATGTCAAACACTGTTTAAAACTATGGGCTAAGGTCACCTTTGGTAATGGTTCATCAAAATCAAATCAAATTTGTCATGATCTTAGCAAAGATCAAGCAGATATGCTTGAGGATCCAGGCAATGAGGAGTTATCAACTGTAGAACATTTATTGAACCAGCAGCTTCAAGAAACACTTCAGCATGAAATGGACATAACCAAAAAACTCAGTAAAGAATTTTTCTTTAAAGGCGATAGAAACACCAGTTTTTTCCACAATGCTCTCACTATCAAGAGATCCAGATCTAATATTAATTCTTTTGAAGACCAAAATGAAACCGTTCAAACTGATGAGCACCAAATTGACAAGGCATTTATAGATTATTTATATGCATGCTTCTTAAAAAATACGAAAGAACCTGACCTAGATGGCATCTCTCTTACCGGATTACCCAAGATTGCTGATATTGATGTTATGTACCTTATCAATAAGGTCGCATATGATGAGATAAGGGAGGCCATATTATCCAAACAATGTTGGCGGTCCTGATGGTTTTAACACTCATTTTTTTAAACCTACATGGGCAGTCATAGACATCACCTTTGTTAAGGCCATCCAATATTTTTTCAATACCAACACCATGCTTGGTAATATAAATGCAACAAACATTGCTTTGATACCCAAGAATGAGGAACCAAAATCAGTAACACACTATATGCCTATATCATGCTGCAATGTAATATACAGATGCATCACTAAAATTCTGGCAAAGAGAATCAAGCCTATCCTTAGCAAGATCATCTCTCCCAATCAGACTGCATTTCTTATGAATAGGAATATAACCGATAATATCCTTCTTACACATGAGTTACTGAAAGGCTACAAACAAAGGAATGTTTCACCCAAATGCATGATGAAATTAGATATACAGAAGGCATTCGACTCGATTGAATGGATTTCTATTATTGCTATCATGACAAGGATGGGCTTTCCAGAGACATATATTGCTTGGTTTCACACATGTATATCCACTGCAACTTATTATGTTAGAATAAATGGTCACTGTGCTGGATACTTCAAATCTTCCAAGGGGATCAGACAGGGTGATTCGGTCTACCCATACTTATTCATTATGGTCATGGAACTAATGAACTTCATTCTCAATTCACTTGTTGTTGCCCAAAAGCTTAAGACACATCCAAAATGCAAACAGCCTCTCATCACACCTATTATGTTTGCTGATGATATTATCATTTTTGATAAATTAGATGCTAATATTATTTGTAATATAAGTGCAGCATTCCTCAAATTTCAAGACATTACTAGATTAAAAATCAACAAGAACAAATCCCACATCGTCATTGCTGGCATTTCTGCTACTGCTACTGAGACCATGAAATGACCCTAGCTATTTCACCTAATTTTTTTTTTAAGTTTTCATCAATAATTTCCTAGAGTCATTAACCTCTCCACTAAATTATCCAGGATCCTAATTTTCTACTAATATATTTATATCAGTTCTTTAATAATATATTCACATACATATGAAGATGTATGTGACCCTCTTGCTTGGATCAGAGTGTTGGTAAGCAAGAGTGCATCCTGGTTTAATTTGAATTTCTAATCAACCAGTACATAGCTCATTTACCTTTGTTTAATATTTGAGTCATGGGAGTGAATTCCCATAATCATGTGTAATTTATACCTATTAATTTTGATCATTCTTATGGTGATTATCAGTTAGTTTGATATAGTAAGGTGATCTCAGATTATATAGCAAGCCACCAAAATTTTAGTTTAATTATTTGGGATTTGGTTAAAGTCAGAAAGGAAAATGATATACTCACTTATCATTTTCAACACAAGTTATTTTATCACAAATTTCTTTACTTATTACCAGGTCAGTTGTGTAATTCTTTCATAATCTAGATAGTTGTATTTTCCTTAACCAAATTTATTCTCTAATCCCTGAGTTACCTCAGCTTGCATCTAATTTACAGGTTGCTTTTCTGGATTTAGAGAATCCAGATTCTATGGTCATTTGACAAAAGTAGTATTTAGATAATATGTGTGCATATTAGATGTATTGTACTCTCTGGGCTAATAAAGCTATTCAAAATAAAATGTGAGTTGATCAAGTATTTGAAAATGTCTTTGTTCATGCATTTGCAAAGAAAGCTTCAGATTTTAGAAAGTGTATTTTCTTCCTTTATACCCAAAACTCTGATCATCTTGATCAATCCAGACCTCATTATTTTTGAAGTGGGTTAGCCTTATGACTAGATCATCAAAACGTTAGTGCCTGGCTTTTGCAATGTAAATTCAGATACCAGACATTTGCAAAATCCCTTAAAACATGTTTATATCTTTTTAAAGTGTACAAATATGTTGTTTCTTTTATCAAAACACTTCTGCATATTGTCACAAAATTCTTGAAATATTACTTCTAGCTAAACTCAGATTTTTAACCTTCAAACTTAAAGTTTTAAGTAACTTGAAATTAACTAATACAATATATGTATATATATACATATCTATTTCTCAATTACTGGCATATATCATTTACAGATTTTCACCATAATACTCAAATATATACTTTCTTGCATAGATTCAACTAAGTCTTTGGTAAATCCAAACTTAATACATTACTAGATTCAGTTAAAACAACTAAATAAATTCAAGCATTCAATCACATAACAACCAAAGCATAACTATAAAAGCTTCTCAGAATACATGCAAATAATTCCTTCTGAGTTCTTATTTAATTCTAATTTAGCATGCTTATCCAATCATTCTCAATAGCCATAGTAGCTTCCTATTTAGAACCAGCATTCCCTGAAAGAGCATTAGAGGCTGCCCCATTTTGAATGAGACACCCCGGATGCCATAAGCAAACAAGGGTCAGATACAAGATCTGGTATGAGCAATATCAAAAATTCCATGATATTAAGTAAATGAGTGAGACATAAACATTTTGTATAAGTGGACATAGCTTCTTTGTTCAATTTGCCTGACTTGTTTATGATGTATTGTGCATATATGATCAGTGTTTAAGACTAACTATGTACACACTTTCAACCATGTAAACATACATTTCAAATAGAAATACTCAGGAACTATCATAGCTCCAGACCAACCATCTTACGAATAACTCAAGTTCCTACTTCATCAATTTAAGGTTGTATTTACCAAATTAATTCCTAGCCTCATCTGCCATAAAAGAATCACGGGGACACATTGCAATAAAATAATTCACATTATTGCACAAAGATCTCAGGGCTTAAACAAGCCATGTGCCAACTTGCATACTTTAAATACAACAAGCATTCCAGCAGTCTTCTTGGCTCACAATCCTTAGTTTATTTACTAAGTGTTCATGTTTAATCCTATCATGAGATAGCTAGGTGACTAAATCACATTGTACATGAAACATTACATAAAATTTACAAGCATAATTCAAAAACAAGCTAACATTCCTATCCAGAGGAAATCATGTTTTCAAATATTTTGGCTTAAAGAAAATACAAGAATATTTACAACTGGGAATAAAGACTAGGCATGTGGGTTATTATTGTTTCATAAGCAACCATGTTTGAACTAAATTTAAGATCTAGCTTAAACAAGATTTCTGGCTCATGGGTTTTCTATTTGACCAAGGGTTCAACACTTTTGGATATTTCCATTGCAACCTTGAATCTTTCATTTGAGCCTCAGCACTTACACAAGTGTAATGCAACTCATATACATTTTGATTTCTATATTTTCCATGCCATATCTAAACCAGTTACAAGTATTCTCTATTTACTTTCATGATTTCATACTTTTATATTTCTGGGTATAACCAAACAGAGCAAAATACTCAAACATCAAAGCAATCAAAACATTCAGAAACACCCATTAAAACATCCATTAAAACCATAGTAATGAAATCAAAAATATGTGGAAAAATAACATAAGCTTGGCTGCCTCATAACCGGACTTAATGCCATGGGTTTAGTGAGATTACTCACAGAAAAATGTTTCTCTTGCTAAACCCAGAAAAGAAACCTTTTCAAAACTTGCTTTTCTGCCTGTAAATATTTTCTTCTTTGTTTTCTTAAATGTTTTGGGTAGCAAATGATTTTTCTGGTTTATACTTGGATTTATAAGAGAAGTTTTCTAGTGTTTTATCATTGTAAAATCCCATTCCTACCCTGGCCAAGACTCATGCATTTTGCATTTCAGATTTGTTTATTTTCACCTTTAATATCCCGGCCATATGTGAGACCTGCCTTTCCTTTTTCTTTTCCAGAATATATCATATTCTTACCAAGTCATGATAATTGTGTGACATTGTTTACTTGTTTATTTTCTAAAAATCCTCCTTTCTATTTTCTGCCTAAAGCAATTATTTTGCTTGCAATTTGTCTTTTGCCATTTTAGTGTTATAGTTTCACTTGCTTATATATATTTTTTTTTTTTCCAGTACTTACAAAAATGTATATTTGTATACATATCTTATCTAGGCTTATTTAATTCCTCTTTAATTTCAGAAACATATGCACCTATATGTATTCAGGTTTTCAAATCCTTATAACATATATATATATATATATATATATTTCCTGGGTTTTAAATAAAATCTGTTTACTGATTTAAAATAAAACTTACTTTTCTAATTCTCTGGGATGATCCATATAATTCCAGAAATCAAATATCCATGTTACAAAATCATGTTTGTAATGCTTTTTAATTCTTGTTTTAAATTCAGGAAATCTGGAGTTCTTCCTTGTGCCATATCAATGTGCACGTGCACACATGCACACACACTTGCACACAATTAATTCCACATATTCCTATACAAATAAATTCATAAATTTCAAAATCCAGCCAAAATAAGATTCCATGAATTTCTGGGGCATTACAATCACCCCACCTTTTTAGGAATTGTGTCCTCACAATTTTCTCATTTTGACTTTAAACATTTCCAGATTTTTTTTAAAAATCTATCAAACATTGCCTAAGCAAACAATTCAGTCAAAACAACCATACATATTAAAATTTTAGGGATTTAGATTTTACCTTCCACTGCAAAAAGCTTAGGGTAATCCATCTTTATCTTATCCTCTAATTCCCATGTACAATCATTAGGGTCTAGGCTCCATTGAACCTTTACCAATTTCAGAGTTTTGCTCCTCAACTTCTTTTCCTCTTTAGCTAAAATTCCCATTGGTTCTTTCTCATAGACCAAATCAGGATTTATTTGAACTTGAGTTGGTTTCTCTAGAATTTCCTCTTTATCATGCACCCATCTCCTAAGTTGTGATACATGAAATACATTGTGCATTGCACTCATCTCTTCTGGTAGCTCCAACTTATATGCTAATGAACCTATTCTTTCCAAAATCTTGTAAGGTCCAACATATCTTGGGGTAAGTTTTCCCTGCTTGCCAAACCTCAACACCTTCTTCATAGGTGAAACTTTGATGAAAACATAATCACCAACTTCATATTCTACCTGCTTCCTCCTTGCATCTGCAAACTTCTTTTGCCTATCTTGAGCTGCTGCCATCCTTCTTCTTACAAGTTCAATTTTCTCTGTAGTTTCTTTAACATACTCAGGCCCTAAGACAGCCTTTTCTCCTGCTTCAACCCAACATATTGGTGACAAACATGGTTTGCCATATAAGGCTTCAAATGGTGCCATGCCTATGGTGCTTTGATAACTATTGTTATATGTAAATTCAGCCAAATGAAGGTGATCTTCCCAATTGCCTCCAAAGTCCAATGCACATGCCCTCAACAAATCCTCCAAAACTTTATTTATTACTTCAGTTTGACCATCTGATTGGGGGTGGTATGCAGTACTCAAGCATAATTCACTCCCCATGGCTTCTTGAAAGCTCTTCCAAAATCTGGATGTAAAGATTGTGTCCCTATCACTCACTATAGTCTTAGGAATTCCATGCAACCTTACTACTTCTTTCATGAATATTTGAGCTAGTTTTGGTGCATTTCTTTCTGCCTTCACTGGTATAAAGTGTGCTACTTTAGTCAATCTATCAACTTGATGCAGCGCAGAATGTTAAAGGCATAGGTCGTTCATGACCTAAGGGGTTTGTAGGTCGTTCACGACCTAACAAGGTAGAAGTAATGAACGATTCACGACCTAAAGAGCTCCGATCTAAGGAAAGACGACCTAGTGATGAAGGACGAGCTAACTGTGCCGAGTTACGACCTAAGGAGGCATGTGAGCAGGAACTACGACTTAACTGGTTACTCAGTGAGAAGGCAAAGCAAACTGATGAAGAGATAAGTGATAAGTCAGAGATGTGTTACGACCTAAAGAAGACCTACCATAGGTCGCTGAAGTTTAACTCGTGAAGTCCTTAAGTCGTAAGTTGCGTAAAGATGGAAACCGTTGATTTTTTTTATGCCGAGTTAATCTCTGCCTTTGATTTCTTTAAGTCGCTGTTCTGGGATGCGCATGTTTTTAAGTCGTTGAAGCTTGTTGCCGTTGATTCTTCTGCCGAGTTAATCTCTGCCGCTGATGGAAGCTGGAGCATTGAAGTAAGGTTGCGTAGAGTTGTTAAGTCGGCAACGACTTAAGTAATGTTGTCTGTTTGTATTTTCCAGTCTTTAAGTCGTATGTCTCCATGTACTAAGTCGTAGGTTTCTAATTTGAGTTGTTTTTCTTTAGGTCGTACCAGGATAGGTCGACTATGCTTGTAAATCATTGAAAGTTGTAATTAGGTCGTTACCGACCTAAGATGAGTCGTCCTGTACATAAGTCTTGAGTCGTAGGTGTTAGGTCGTTACTCCTAAGTCGTAAGTCGGAAATGGGTAAGTCGGAGCCGACTTATGAGTTGGGTAATTTGTGTTGTAATTTTGTAACGCCTATAAATAGGCAAGTGGAGTCATTTGTAAAGTTTGTTGATTTTTGAATAAAATTCTCTTTGATTGCTGTGTGCTTTCATCTAAATTGGTAGTTGAGTGTAATCTCCTATCTCCTCTTTCGGTTAATCGAGTGCGCTCGATTCAACGATTGTAGAAGCCGATTCGCGGAATCAAGTGCGCTTGATCAACGCTTGAAGAATTGAAGATCTTTGAACCCGGTATCATGCGCGATCAACGAGTTCGGGATAGCTAGAATTCGGTATCTTCGGATCAACGAATTTAGGCATTCCAGTATCTTTCAATCCATCGATTACTACTTTCATCGATTGAAGATTGTTTTGTTTAATCCGCTGCGTCAGTTTTTGGTATCAGAGCTTGTTTTGGCCAATCATAGCTAAATCGAGCCTTGGAGCCTATTCATTTTGAAGTTGAAGTGAAGATTTGAGTTTGTTTATCACGGCCAAGAGCTAGTTGAAGTTGTTCGCATTTGTATTGAAGTTTGAAGATCGGATTTGTGATTTGGAGAAGTTGTGTTCATCGTGTTCATCGCGATTTGCAACAAAGTGGAAGTTTCGATCCATTTCAATTTGGATCAAAGTTCGAATTGTGTTTGAATTTGAAGTGTTTGTAAAGATTTCAATCATGCCGCCAAGGAGAGCCAATCGACATCAAAACGTTGAAGCTTTGTATCGAAGAGAAGAGGCTGATGAAATGGAGCAAAGAATCAATGAAAACTTTAGTGAAAAGCTTAACGAAGGAATTGGCCGGTTAGAGAAGCTTATGACGGAGATGAATCAAAATCGGAGAAGGGTTTCACCTGAATCTAACCATGGGGGTAGTAGAGTCTCGCCACATTCCAATCGAGACAGAAGTGTTGAAAATGATCAAGGGCGTGGGAGGAACGTGAATGATCGTGAACGAAGGAATGTAGATAGAAGGGATGATGGTGGAAGACATAATGGTAGTAGAGATGTGGGTGGACGAGATAGACAACGATATACATCTGATTTTGAAGAGGAGTATGATGGTGGTAGTGTTCGAGGACAAGGACGAGGACAAGGAAGAAATTACTCTTAGTATGATCACAAGTGGGAGACGGGGATGAAGACTGAAATTCCTGAATTCAAAGGTGGTATGCAAGCGGAGGAATTTCTAGATTGGATGGCTAATGTTGAGGAGATTTTTGACTTCAAAGAAGTTCCAGAACATCGTAGAGTGAAGTTGGTTGCTACGAGGTTGAGGGGTAGAGCTTTGGCATGGTGGCAGCAGACCAAACTTACACGTGATCGGATGGGAAAGTCAAAAGTTGAATCTTGGGAGAAGATGAAGAAATTGATGAAAGCAACGTTCTTACCTTACAATTATCAATCTTTGATGTATCAACGTTTGCAAAACTTGAGACAAGGGACGAAAACTGTGAATGACTATGCTGACGAATTTTATCAACTTATTGCAAGGAATGATATTATGGAAACAGAAGAGCAGCTGACATCTAGATTCGTTGGGGGATTGCGAATGCAGATTCAGGATATGGTTAATATGTTCGATCCAAGATCTGTAGCAGAAGCACATCAGAAAGCGTTGGCTTGGGAGAAACAGGGACGACGAGGAAGTGGTGTGTTTACTAATTCTAACAATCAAGTGAAAGGTGTTGGTGGGAGTTCTAATGCTTCTAAACCTATCAATAGACCAGTAGTGAAGGAGGCTGAAAAGACAAAAGTCAATAATGGTTTCAAATGTTATAATTGCCAAGAAATGGGCCACAAAAGTAGCGAATGTCCGAAGCCGAAGAAGAGAGCTATGATAGCAGAGGTTGAGGATGAGGATGAAGAAGCTGAATGTTCCAATTCACCACCTGATGAGGAGGAAGAAGAAGTGTCGGGAGACGAAGGTTACAATTTAATGATGAAGAGGTCCTGTTTAACACCAAAGCAAGAGGAGGATTGTAGTTGGTTAAGGAGCAATATTTTTCAGTCAACATGTACTATTCTGGGGAAAGTTTGCAAATTTGTTATTGATGCTGGAAGCTGTGATAATATAATTTCTTCCGAAGCTGTGAGGAAGTTGGCGTTGAAGACTGAGAAACATCCAAAACCGTACAAGCTAGCTTGGTTGAGGAAAGGCGGGGAGGTGAAGGTTGGACGAAGGGCTCATGTGAATTTTTCAATTGGAAAGAAATACAAAGTAGAAATCTGGTGCGATGTGGTAGATATGGACGTTTGTCATTTATTGCTGGGAAGACCGTGGCAGTATGATAGAGCAGTACAACATGATGGGCGTACCAACAGTTACAGTTTCATGTTTGAAGGCACAAAGATTACTCTAGTTCCAAAGAAGCGACAACAGGAGGAAAACAAGTTGGAGGAGATTGAAGAGCTCAAAACTTTGTTATCTTTGAAGGAGTTTGTGAAGGAAGTAGAGGAGGAACCTGAAGTATTTTTATTGATTGGGCGTGAGAGCAAAGAAGAGGTTGAAATTCCGGAAGAAGCAAAGCCAGTTTTGAAAGAATTTGACGATGTATTTCCAAAGGAGTTACCAACGGAATTGCCACCGTTGAGGGATATACAACATCAGATAGATCTTGTTCCAGGTGCTGTGTTGCCACACAGACCACATTATCGAATGAGTCCGAAGGAACATGAAGAGTTGCGGAGGCAAGTGGAAGAATTGCTTGAACAAGGGCGAGTGCAGGAGAGTTTAAGTCCTTGTGCTGTACCAGCTTTATTGGTACCCAAAAAGGATGGAACGTGGAGGATGTGCACTGACAGTCGAGCATTGAATAAGATTACTGTGAGATATAGATTTCCGATGCCGAGGCTTGATGATTTATTGGATCAGATCAGTGGGTCCGTAATCTTTTCTAAGATTGATTTGAAGAGCGGTTATCATCAGATTCGCATTAGACCAGGGGATGAATGGAAGACAGCATTCAAGACGAGGGAAGGATTGTATGAATGGCTGGTAATGCCGTTTGGTCTATCGAATGCACCGAGTACATTCATGAGGGTGATGAATCAAATTTTCAGACCGTACATTGGAAAATTTGTGGTGGTTTACTTTGATGATATTCTGATCTACAGTGCGAGTACAGAAGAGCATGTTCAACATTTGAAGAAAGTGTTAATTATTCTTCGTGAAGAACAATTCTATGCTGCTACAAAGAAGTGTGTCTTTATGGCGAGGAGTGTTTTATTTCTGGGATATGTTGTATCGGAAGAAGGAATACAGGTTGACCAAAGTAAAGTCGAAGCGATTAGAGATTGGCCACAGCCCAAGACGATAACGGAAGTTCGTAGTTTTCACGGGTTGGCTTCGTTTTATCGGAGGTTTATTCCACACTTTAGTAGTGTGATGGCACCTGTTACGGATTGCATGAAGGGTAAACAGTTTGCATGGACGGAGGAAGCCGGGGTTGCTTTTGAGCGAATCAAAGAACTCTTGACGTCTGCACCAATTCTAATATTACCAGATTTTCAGTTAGTGTTTGAATTACATACTGATGCATCCAAGGTTGGAATTAGAGGAGTGTTGAGTCAGAGGGGGCGTCCTATTGCATACTTTAGCGAGAAATTATCAGGAGCAAAGATGAGATACAGTACATATGATGTGGAATTTTATGCTGTTGTGCAATCTATTAAACACTGGAGACACTATCTATTTTAGAAGGAGTTTGTTCTTTACACTGATCATGAGGCGTTGAAGCATTTACAAGGGCAAGACAAGATTTCAGCGAGACATGCATCGTGGATTGCATATCTGCAACAATTTACTTTTGTTGTTTAACACAAGTCAGGGGTGACAAATCGTGTGGCTGATGCTTTGAGTAGGAGGAATCATTTGTTGACAACAATGAAGGTTGAAGTGACGGGGTTTGACATGTTACCAGAATTATTTGACATTGATCCTTATTTTGCAAAGTTTGTTGATAAAGTCAAGGATGGGGAGACGGATGAGTTTATAATGATAGATGGTTTTCTGTTCAAAGGAAATCGATTGTGCATACCGGAGGGTAGTTTGAGAATGAAGATCGTAAAAGAGCTACATGAAGAAGGACACGTGGGTAGAGACCGTACATTACAGTTGATTTCACAATCTTACTTTTGGCCATCGATGAGGAAAGAAGTGGGAAGGTTTGTGGAGAGATGTCATGTTTGCCAAATTTCTAAGGGAACAACGACAAATGCGGGACTGTATATGCCGTTACCCGTGCCTGTAAAACCATGGGTGGATATTAGTATGGATTTTGTTTTGGGTTTGCCTAGAACTCAAAGGGGGAATGATTCTATATTCGTTGTGGTGGACAGATTTTCCAAAATGGCACACTTTATCGCTTGTAAAAAGACAGCTGATGCCGTCCGGATTGCTGAATTATTCTTCAAAGAGATATATCGTTTACATGGTTTACCGGAATCCGTTGTTTCTGATTGGGATACCAGATTTTTAAGTCACTTTTGGATAAGTTTGTGGAAGATGGTCGGAACAAAACTGAAGTTTAGTAGTGCTTATCATCCGCAAACGGATGGACAGACCGAGGTTGTGAACCGATCGTTGGGAAATTTGTTGAGGTGTCTTGTAAAAGATAATCTGAAGAGTTGGGATGTGAAGTTAAGCCAGGCGGAGTTTGCCCATAATCATGTTGTAAATCGAAGTACTGGGTTCAGTCCATTCCAGATTGTATATTCTAGTATGCCAAAAGGACCGTTGGATTTAACGGTAATGCCACATTCAAGGGGGACAGTTAAGAAAGCTGCTGATTTTGTTGACGGGTTGACGGAATGTCATAAAATCGTTCAGGAACGATTGAAGAAAGCAAATGAGAAGTACAAACAATCTGCAGATTTGAAACGAAGAAATGTTGAGTTTAATGAAGGAGATATGGTTTATGCAGTGTTAACAAAAGATCGTTTTCCAGTGGGCGCTTATAACAAGTTGAAAGCCAGAAAAATTGGTCCTGTAAAGGTCGTAAAACGAATTAATGAAAATGCTTATAAGTTGAATCTGCCAGAAGATGTGTACACTTCTGATGTGTTCAATGTTAAACATCTCGTACCATATCATGGGGATGAACGAGCTGATGTGGAAGAATTTACAAATTCGAGGTCGAATTTTTCTCAACCTGGGGAGGATGATGCAGCGCAGAATGTTAAAGGCATAGGTCGTTCACGACCTAAGGGGTTTGTAGGTCGTTCACGACCTAACAAGGTAGAAGTAATGAACGAGTCACGACCTAAAGAGCTCCGATCTAAGGAAAGACGACCTAGTGATGAAGGACGAGCTAACTGTGCCGAGTTACGACCTAAGGAGGCATGTGAGCAGGAACTACGACTTAACTTGTTACTTAGTGAGAAGGCAAAGCAAACTGATGAAGAGATAAGTGATAAGTCGGAGACGTGTTACGACCTAAAGAAGACCTACCATACGTCGCTGAAGTTTAACTCGTGAAGTCCTTAAGTCGTAAGTTAAGTAAAGATGGAAACCGTTGATTTTTTTTCTGCCGAGTTAATCTCTGCCTTTGATTTCTTTAAGTCGCTGTTCTGGGATGCGCATGTTTTTAAGTCGTTGAAGCTTGTTGCCGTTGATTCTTCTGCCGAGTTAATCTCTGCCGCTGATGGAAGCTGGAGCATTGAAGTAAGGTTGCATAGAGTTGTTAAGTCGGCAACGACTTAAGTAATGTTGTCTGTTTGTATTTTCCTAGTCTTTAAGTCGTATGTCTCCATGTACTAAGTCATAGGTTTCTAATTTGAGTTGTTTTTCTTTAGGTCGTACCAGGATAGGTCGGCTATGCTTGTAAATCATTGAAAGTTGTAATTAGGTCGTTACCGACCTAAGATGAGTCGTCCTGTACATAAGTCTTGAGTCGTAGGTGTTAGGTCGTTACTCCTAAGTCGTAAGTCGGAAATGGGTAAGTCGGAGCCGACTTATGAGTTGGGTAATTTGTGTTGTAATTTTGTAACGCCTATAAATAGGCAAGTGGAGTCATTTGTAAAGTTTGTTGATTTTTGAATAAAATTCTCTTTGATTGCTGTGTGCTTTCATCTAAATTGGTAGTTGAGTGTAATCTCCTATCTCCTCTTTCGGTTAATCGAGTGCGCTCGATTCAACGATTGTAGAAGCCGATTCGCGGAATCAAGTGCGCTTGATCAACGCTTGAAGAATTGAAGATCTTTGAACCCGGTATCGTGCGCGATCAACGAGTTCGGGATAGCTAGAATTCGGTATCTTTGGATCAACGAATTTAGGCATTCCAGTATCTTTCAATCCATCGATTACTACTTTCATCGATTGAAGATTGTTTTGTTTAATCCGCTGCGTCACAACTACTACCCAAATGCTTGTATTTCCTCTCTTTGATCTAGGCAGACCATCTATGAAATCCATAGATATATCTTCCCACTTCCACTGTGGTATGCTTAGAGGTTGTAATAGGCCTGAGGGTCTTTGGGTTTCTGCTTTGACTTGTTGGCAAATCATACACTTTGCAACATGTTTGGCCACATCAGTTTTCATCCCTCTCCACCAATAATCCCTCTTCAAGTTTTGGTACATCTTGGTGCTGCCTGGATGTATAGAATATTTGCTCCTATGATATTCATTAAGTACCTCTTTCTTTAATCCTATATCCTTTGGAACACATATCCTACCTTTATTCCTTAAGTATCCATCCTTATCAAGGTGGTAGTTTGCTACTTCTTCTCCTTTTTCTATTAAAGTTTTCTTTTCTAATAAATCTGGGTCTTCCTCTTGCATTTTCCCCACTTTCAAAATTAAATCTGATTGTAAAGTTATCAAACTTAATTTTCCTTTACTCCCTTCTTCAATCATCTCCATGTTTACCTCACTGTTTTCCTCAATCCCCAAATCAGTAAGTAGAGATAGATTTCTAAACTCTTCTATCATTAACATGGCTACTTTTGCATGCTGCCTGCTCAAAGCATCTGCAACCTTATTAGCCTTTCCTGGGGTATAAAGTATGTCCAAATCATATGCTGCAAGAAACTCAACCCATCTATGCTGCCTCATATTCAAATCTTTTTGTGAAAAGAGATATTTTAATGCTTTATGGTCAGTGTATAAGATAAACTTAGCACCTAGAAGATAATGTCTCCAGAGCTTTAATGCATATACCACTGCTGCCAACTCAAGATCATGGGTTGCATACCTTGATTCATGTGGCTTCAATTGTCTTGATGCATAGGCTATAACTTGATCTTGCTGCATCAATACAGCTCCTAACCCAGAACCACTTGCATCAGTATAAACAAACAAATCCTCATTTCCTTCTGGTACTCTCAACACTGGTGCATTGACTAAGGCCTCCTTGATTTTACTAAAGGCTTGTTCACATTTCTCAGTCCATATAAAGGGTTGGTTCTTTCTAGTTAGGTTGGTAAGAGGTGATGACATCTTAGAAAAATCTTTTATAAACCTCCTATAATACCCTGCCATTCCCATAAATGACCTAACTTCTCCCACTGTGCTTGGCCTTTTCCATGCTTGGATTGCCACAATTTTATTGGGGTTTACAGAAATGCCTTTGGCAGATATAACATGCCCAAGGAAATGCACTTCTTCTTTCCAAAATGCACACTTAGAAAATTTTGCTTTTAAATCTTTTTCTCTTAATTTAGACAAAACAAGGTGTAAGTGATTTTCATGTTCCTCTACTGTTTTAGAATAAATCAAAATATCATCAATAAAAATCAATACAAACTTGTCTAAATAATCCCTGAATATCCTATTCATCAAGTCTACAAAATATGATGGGGCATTTGTCAACCCAAATGGCATGACAAGAAACTCATATAGACCATACCTAGTGTTAAAGGCTGTATACTTAACACTTGAGTTCTCAACCTTCATCTGATGGAATCCAGATGCCAGGTCTAATCTGGAAAATACTTTTGCTCCACTAAGTTGATCAAAAAGATCATCAATTCTAGGTAAGGGGTACTTGTTTTTGATAGTGACTTTGTTTAGCTCCCTGTAATCTATGCACATTCTTAAAGTACCATCATGTTTCCTTACAAACACTACTGGAGCACCCCAGCATGAATTACTTGGTCTTATAAATCCTTTGCCTTCCAATTCTTCTAACTGTTTCTTCAATTCCTTCAACTCACTAGGCCCCATTCTAGTGGGTTTCTTAATAATTGGACCGGCTCCTGGTATGAGGCTAATCTGAAATTCCATTGGTCTGTGGTGTGGAACACCCTTAACCTCTCCAAACACATCTAAGTATTTGTTAATTATGGGGATTTCTTCAATAGAAGGCTCACTGGAATCCTTATTTAAGTCAATCAAGTGATATAATTTTCTTTCTTTGGCTATTTCACACAAAATTGTGATTCTTTGACCTCTAGAATTTTGTAATGATATGGTGGATGAGTCTAAATTAATTATGGCTTTGTATTGCCTTAACCAGTCTACACCCAATATAATACCTATATTTGGGTAATTTAAAAAATATAAATTGGAAATAAAAACATTTCCTCCTATGTTTAATTCCACATCCACACAAATCATGTTTAAAACACTAGAACTCCCCAATGGGCTTTGCACTAACAAAGGAGTTTCAACCAGTATGCAATGTAATTTAAGCAATGCAACTAATTCATGGGAAATCAGAGAATGTGTTGCCCCTGTGTCATACACTACTGATATAGGTAGGGTACAAATAAATAAGGTACCTTCCACTTGACCATGGTTTTCTGCAATAGCTTCTACTGTGGATTTGCTTTTGCTCTCCAAACTTGCTAGCTTCCCTTGCTGTTTATACTCAGGGCAATTTCTCTTGATATGTCCCTCCTTACCACATAGGTAGCATTTGAAAGCTCCTCCCTTCAATTCTGGGCACCTTGGTTTGATATGTCCTTCCTTTCCACAATGATGGCATGTTATTTTTCTCTTTGTATCAGTGGTCTTAGTATCATTGGTCTTCTTGCTTTCTGTCTCCTCCTTCTTTTTGTCATAGGGGTGATACCTTCCCTTGTTTTTCTTATTATTGTTATTCTTAAAACTCTTATACTTTTCCCTTTCCTTGTCATGTTGCTCAAATTTTAAGGCCAGATCAATGACTTGATCAAAAGTTTTATCTGCATATGGCAACATAGCCCTACTAAGCCCTGGGTTTAAACCCTTAATATACCTATCATTCTTTGATGCCTCATCAGCCACAAGCATAGCTCCATACTTAGACAAGCCCTCAAACCTATGAGTATACTCAGTCACATTAAAGGTTCCCTGCCTAAGTCTGATGAATTCTTCAAGCAATAGAGTTTTGGCTGATGCTGGAACAAATCTAGCTTCCAACATCTCCTTGAATTGATTCCAAGTGATTTCATTCTCAATCCTCCTAGCTATGACTACCTCCCACCAGCTTAAAGCCACACCTTTCAATTGTCTTGAGGCCACTTGCCTCTTCCTTTGATCATCCAGTTGTATGTCATTGAAAATTCTATCCAGTGTTCTCAACCATGCTTGAATTTCCATCACATTTTCAGTCCCTTCAAAGCTCTTGCCTCCTAAATTGGTATAAGTCTTTAACAGTTTAGAAAGTTCCTCATGTGGGTTCTCAAGTCTCTGCCCTACACCATCCCTTAAAGCCCTCATAAAGTCTTGCATATCAAGCATTTGTGGTGCACTTGATCCTGCATTGTGATGAGATCCTCTTCCTACCATGATTGGATAACTAAAGTATGGGGTAGATAGGGTTAGTTTATCATGAGCATTTTTTTTTCTTTGCCATAACTTTCTATCTATATTATTATTTTACTCAAACAAACAATCAGTACATACATATGGTTATAATACTTCAATCAATCAATACAATCATTCTTAGCTATGTACAGTTTTAACATAGCTCTGATACCAAATGAAATGACCCTAGCTATTTCACTTAATTTTTTTTTTTTAAGTTTTCATCAATAATTTCCTAGAGTCATTAACCTCTCCACTAAATTATCCAGGATCCTAATTTTCTACTAATATATTTATATCAGTTCTTTAATAATATATTCACATACATATGAAGATGTATGTGACCCTCTTGCTTGGATCAGAGTGTTGGTAAGCAAGAGTGCATCCTGGTTGAATTTGAATTTCTAATCAACCAGTACATAGCTCATTTACCTTTGTTTAATATTTGAGTCATGGGAGTGAATTCCCATAATCATGTGTAATTTATACCTATTAATTTTGATCATTCTTATGGTGATTATTTGTTAGTTTGATATAGTAAGGTGATCTCAGATTATATAGCAAGCCACCAAAATTTTAGTTTAATTATTTGGGATTTGGTTAAAGTCAGAAAGGAAAATGATATACTCACTTATCATTTTCAACACAAGTTATTTTATCACAAATTTCTTTACTTATTACCAGGTCAGTTGTGTAATTCTTTCATAATCTAGATAGTTGTATTTTCCTTAACCAAATTTATTCTCTAATCCCTGAGTTACCTCAGCTTGCATCTAATTTACAGGTTGCTTTTCTGGATTTAGAGAATCCAAATTCTATGGTCATTTGACAAAAGTAGTATTTAGATAATATGTGTGCATATTAGATGTATTGTACTCTCTGGGCTAATAAAGCTATTCAAAATAAAATGCGAGTTGATCAAGTATTTGAAAATGTCTTTGTTCATGCATTTGCAAAGAAAGCTTCAGATTTTAGAAAGTGTATTTTCTTCCTTTATACCCAAAACTCTGATCATCTTGATCAATCCATACCTCATTATTTTTGAAGTGGGTTAGCCTTATGACTAGATCATCAAAACGTTAGTGCCTGGCTTTTGCAATGTAAATTCAGATACCAGACATTTGCAAAATCCCTTAAAACATGTTTATATCTTTTTAAAGTGTACAAATATGTTGTTTCTTTTATCAAAACACTTCTGCATATTGTCACAAAATTCTTGAAATATTACTTCTAGCTAAACTCAGATTTTTAACCTTCAAACTTAAAGTTTTAAGTAACTTGAAATTAACTAATACAATATATGTATATATATACATATCTATTTCTCAATTACTGGCATATATCATTTACAGATTTTCACCATAATACTCAAATATATACTTTCTTGCATAGATTCAACTAAGTCTTTGGTAAATCCAAACTTAATACATTACTAGATTCAGTTAAAACAACTAAATAAATTCAAGCATTCAATTACATAACAACCAAAGCATAACTATAAAAGCTTCTCAGAATACATGCAAATAATTCCTTCTGAGTTCTTATTTAATTCTAATTTAGCATGCTTATCCAATCATTCTCAATAGCCATAGTAGCTTCCTATTTAGAACCAGCATTCCCTGAAAGAGCATTAGAGGCTGTCCCATTTTGAATGAGACACCCCAGATGCCATAAGCAAACAAGGGTCAGATACAAGATCTGGTATGAGCAATATCAAAAATTCCATGATATTAAGTAAATGAGTGAGACATAAACATTTTGTATAAGTGGGCATAGCTTCTTTGTTCAATTTGCCTGACTTGTTTATGATGTATTGTGCATATATGATCAGTGTTTAAGACTAACTATGTACACACTTTCAACCATGTAAACATACATTTCAAATAGAAATACTCAGGAATTATCATAGCTCCAGACCAACCATCTTAGGAATAACTCAAGTTCCTACTTCATCAATTTAAGGTTGTATTTACCAAATTAATTCCTAGCCTCATCTGCCATAAAAGAATCACGGGGACACATTGCAATAAAATAATTCACATTATTGCACAAAGATCTCAGGGCTTAAACAAGCCATGTGCCAACTTGCATACTTTAAATACAACAAGCATTCCAGCAGTCTTCTTGGCTCACAATCCTTAGTTTATTTACTAAGTGTTCATGTTTAATCCTATCATGAGATAGCTAGGTGACTAAATCACATTGTACATGAAACATTACATAAAATTTACAAGCATAATTCAAAAACAAGCTAACATTCCTATCCAGAGGAAATCATGTTTTCAAATATTTTGGCTTAAAGAAAATACAAGAATATTTACAACTGGGAATAAAGACTAGGCATGTGGGTTATTATTGTTTCATAAGCAACCATGCTTGAACTAAATTCAAGATCTAGCTTAAACAAGATTTCTGGCTCATGGGTTTTCTATTTGATCAAGGGTTCAACACTTTTGGATATTTCCATTGCAACCTTGAATCTTTCATTTGAGCCTCAGCACTTACACAAGTGTAATGCAATTCATATACATTTTGATTTCTATATTTTCCATGCCATATCTAAACCAGTTACAAGTATTCTCTATTTACTTTCATGATTTCATACTTTTATATTTCTGGGTATAACCAAACAGAGCAAAATACTCAAACATCAAAGCAATCAAAACATTCAGAAACGCCCATTAAAACATCCATTAAAACCATAGTAATGAAATCAAAAATATGTGGAAAAATAACATAAGCTTGGCTGCCTCATAACAGGACTTAATGCCATGGGTTTAGTGAGATTACTCACAGAAAAATGCTTCTCTTGCTAAACCCAGAAAAGAAACCTTTTCAAAACTTGCTTTTCTGCCTGTAAATATTTTCTTCTTTGTTTTCTTAAATGTTTTGGGTAGCAAATGATTTTTCTGGTTTATACTTGGATTTATAAGAGAAGTTTTCTAGGGTTTTATCATTGTAAAATCCCATTCCTACCCTGGCCAAGACTCATGCATTTTGCATTTCAGATTTGTTTATTTTCACCTTTAATATCCCGGCCATATGTGAGACCTGCCTTTCCTTTTTCTTTTCCAGAATATATCATATTCTTACCAAGTCATGATAATTGTGTGACATTGTTTACTTGTTTATTTTCTAAAAATCCTCCTTTCTATTTTCTGCCTAAAGCAATTATTTTGCTTGCAATTTGTCTTTTGCCATTTTAGTGTTATAGTTTCACTTGCTTATATATATATATTTTTTTTCCAGTACTTACAAAAATGTATATTTGTATACATATCTTATCTAGGCTTATTTAATTCCTCTTTAATTTCAGAAACATATGCACCTATATGTATTCAGGTTTTCAAATCCTTATAACATATATATATATATATATATATATATATTTCCTGGGTTTTAAATAAAATCTGTTTACTGATTTAAAATAAAACTTACTTTTCTTATTCTCTGGGATGATCCATATAATTCCAGAAATCAAATATCCATGTTACAAAATCATGTTTGTAATGCTTTTTAATTCTTGTTTTAAATTCAGGAAATCTGGAGTTCTTCCTTGTGCCATATCAATGTGCACGTGCACACATGCACACACACTTGCACACAATTAATTCCATATATTCCTATACAAATAAATTCATAAATTTCAAAATCCAGCCAAAATAAGATTCCATGAATTTCTGGGGCATTACAGACCATTACAAGTTTGAGGTAATTTATAAGTTCAAGTTAACTAAAATATAAGTTATAACATTTTAAGTTTTAACAATTGAGATAATTTATAAGTTTAATAACAAGAACAACAACAACAATAATATACAATAGTTGGAATAAATTAACTAAGTTTTATAAAAATTAACAAGTTTATAATAATAATAATAAATTAATATTAATAAAAAAATTAACTAAGTTTATAGTAGTAGTAATAATAAACTATAGTTTGATAAAAATTAACTAAGTTTAAAATAACAATAATAAATTAACTAAGTTAACTAAGTTTTATAATTAATAATAATAATAACAATAATAACAAAAACTAAGTTTATAAAAATTAACTAGGTAACTAAGTTTTATGAAAAATAAATAATTTTGTAAAAATTAACTAAGTTTATAATTAATAATAAATTAGTAATAATAAATTAACTAAGTTTACAATAATAATAATAAGTTAACTAAGTATATGAAAAAATTATAAGTTTGAGATAATTTATAAAATTTAACTAAGTTAATAAAGTTTAGGTTTGAGATAAATATAAGTTTGAGTCAAATAAAATATAAATTATGACATTTTAAGTTTTAGCAATTGAGATAATTTATAAGTTTGAGCTAATATAAATAAAGTTATAAATAAGTTAATCAAGCTTTATAAAAAATTAACTAATTTTTATAAAAATTTAACTAATTTTTATAAAAATTAATTTTTTTTAAAATTATCTAAGTTTTATATAATTTAACTAAATTTTGTAAAAATTAAATAAATTTATACAGATTACTTAAGTTTTATTAGTATTAACTAAGTTAACTAAGTTTTATAAAAATTAACCAAGTTTATTATTAAAAAAACCAAGTTTTATAAAAAAATATAACTAAGTTAACCGAGTTTTATAAAAATTATTTAAATTTAAGAAAAGTTTAGCTAAGGATGTTTGACGTACCTTAAATATGTAAAGCACTTTCATAATCATTTGTTGATTGTTAAACTTGTCTATAAGTAATTAGCTTTTGTAAAATGTAAAGACCCGCTTTTTTGACCATCGAAAGTCGACACTGAATACTACTACCGTGTTTCAATGTCGCGCATCCAATCGACAAAGGGCAAATTTTTAGGGTAAACAAAAAAAAGAACCGAGAATAGATAAAAACAGAATCCTACAATGGAATCAACAACATATAATATAACAAGGACCGTAGAAAATGTCACTCCAAAGATACATAGTATATCAGAGTTAAATTCAAAGCTCATCAGCTGGGCAGTTATAAAATCCTGATCTTACAAATGCTGATAGGGAGACTATATAATACAATGGCAAATAAAACACTACGATAGGTGAACTTCCGGCTCCCCTCCAAGATCTCCATATCACCAAAGCCAACCTGGGAAAATACTCGGTATGACCCGAGCATTATAATAAATAACACCAAGATCACTCTGGAAATACCAACGTGAGCTAACTCGAATAATAAGGAACATATAAAAGTTCCGTGAGACCACACCGCTAACGCAGAATGCGTTTTTACCTCTCAAGAATAACATCCATACAGGAAAGAACAGAAATAAATATCAGGAAAAAAATCCAAATAAGGATGGACATAATTAATATTAAAACCAGACTTGAAAGAATGGAAATAACCCGAGTAAAATCCAAACTGGATAGAATGGATAATGCAAGGAAAACAGTCCAAATTTGATGGAATAGACAAAATAAAGTAACAGTCCAACTTGATTGAATGAACTGAATAAGATGATAATCCAACTTGATAAAATGGACTAGATCAATACTTAAATGCCGTGAAGAAGAGTTGGCTCTACTCGCGGCAATTTAAACCCAAACCGATTCAGGATTTTCAAATCAAATAAGGAAAGGAAATTTTTCAACAAATGACTAGGAAAGTGCACTCCCCTTGGAGTATACTTCTCATAATATACTCCTGAGAAGCTCATATACTCCGTGACACTTCTCGAAAACCTCCAAGCCGAACCCAGCCAGATCTTATCGAGAATCCGAGTATTTCCACATCTAAGTGTACAATCGAATCCAAACTAGATGAGATGTGAAAATACCCAAATGGGAGCATCCCCACATAGCTTGGCCCCTCCTCGCGCTTTTGGTTTAGTCATTTTATGACAAAGGATAGCAACGCTCAACGGAGCAATAAATCATCTTAGAATGACGATAATAAGGTAGCTGAAGTAACCAATAGTTGAGATATCAACTATCGAGGATACAAAATGATCGTATATGGAAATTAAGTCTTGTATACTTATCACCACTCATTGAATTCAAATTTTTACTATTTCTGGGTAAACAATAATACTGGAGAAGTCAAGGTAGTGTTACCTCAAAGTCATGTCTCACTATTATTCTTAACTTTCGAAATAGTGATAAGTCTACTTCTTCAATGTTTAGTTCTAATAATACAAATAAATCCTTTCCGTATAAGTGATTCGCTTTACAGAAATAATTCATTTTCATAAACGAATCAAACCTTTTCTTTTAAAAACGAACTGAACTTGTGCTTGATTTCCAATTATAGTATTGGTAAAACATTTTTAGAAATACTTTTTCAAACCGTTCTTTTATAAGAAAAAATTATAATACTAAGGGTATTAAAAATAAGGGTAAAAACAATTATCGTTAAAACATTGTTTACTACAAACCCAAAAACAATTTACACATAGCTTTATTTATAAATAATCCCTTTAGGATTTTCTCATTTATAATCCATTACTTATAAATTTTAAAACAATACTTATTATCTCAAATGTATACAGAATTGTTAAGCCTCATTCGATTTATTGCTTAACCCCTTGCTTTCCCGTTAAAATTAATTCCTGATTTTAAAACGTTAAGATATTAATTTTTCCATGTGCTCGACCCCGAAGGCCTAAACCAACATCAGATCGACACCCAGAAGATTATCCAACTTAATGTCGCAATAACCGAGTTCCAATTCCTTTTAACTTACTTAAATCACTTTTATTAAATCAATTAATTAATTTTAAATATCATTTATTAAAAATATTTATTCAATCCAAATAATCATTAATTAAAATGAATAATTCATCTCTAACATCATTAATTGAAATGACAAGTAAATTTTAAATACCATTAATTAAAACAACTAATTAAGTTTAAATAATAATAATTAATTGGATTAATTAATTTAAAACCTCTTTAGTTAGGACAAGTGGTTAAAATATCATTTGTTAAAATGATTTATTTAACTACATAACATTAATTAAAATGAATTAACAAAATTTCAAATATCATTTGTTAAAAGAACAAGTTATATTTAAAACAATCATTGATTAAATGATTAATTAAATTCAAATATAATTATTTAAAATGATTAATTACTTTTAAATATCATTAATTAAAAATGATTATTAATTTCAATTATCATTAATTAAAATAATTAATTAAACTCAAGAAATCATTAGTTAAAATGATTAGCTGCATCTTATCTCATTTAATCAAAGATAAACCAATTTTAAACATCATTTGTTAAATTGATTAATTAATATCAAAATCATTAGTTAAAATGATTAATTATTTTAAATTATCATTAATCAAAATGATCAATGAATTTTAATGTTCTATTTAGCGGAAACATAAGCTCAAGTTCATACGACAAGGTTTTGGGATGAATTGGATCAATGACGATATAGTGAAATTGCTATTATGACACTTAACAAATTAAATGGAACAATAGGATTAATTTTAATTAACCATCAATATAATAGCATAATAATGTAAATAAATAATTATGGGTGAGAAACCCCTTTAGGTCTCTCTACAGATTTTCCACGTAAAATAATGGTTATGGATAATATGTATATAATCATATGGGTTTATAATGACCAAATTAATATGTCATCCAATTTCCAAGCGAAAATTCAACCAAACAATTTAACCAACTTCCAAACAATCAATAAATATTTTTAACATCATAGTATGATATAATAACATTTAATGTAAGTTAAACTCACATTAATTTTCGTTTCCGCCGAAACATTCCGATTTTGGACTAAAATCGAATGGTTGTCCGATTTAGCCTAAGTTTTCACTTGCTTTAAATCCAACCAAACCAACTCCATCACGAAGATCTCCATGACACGAGCCCAACGCAAAAAACGGCGCTCGAACCAACCTCGTCGGCAAATGTTATGGATTTAATAAGTTATCGGCTTAACTAAAATTAAAATTAAACAACTTAATTACAATTTTACCCCTCCATTCTTTTTCCATTCCCTTACTCAGAAACATGCACACTGACACCCAAACCCATCCCATGAGCACAAAACACTCAAAAACATGCACACTGACACACAAACCCATCCCCTATGCACAAAAAACAACTGACACAGAGCATTGCTCCACTAAACGACGAATCGACTTCGCCATTAGCTTTCTCTCGCCGACCATGACTTGCATGAACCAAAATCCATGCTCAACGACCACCTAAAAAAATCATGACCTGACCTTCACACGCGGCTGCACTGTGCATGCGCGACATTTGTTGCCATTGATCCCTTCAGAAATTCATGCCTAGATGATAAAGTCCTCCATAAGTTCAAACCCGAGCTCCGGTTCGCCGATCGACGACCATACGCTCCACAAAACTCAACCCTACTTCGACTGCTCTATGGTCGAGCTTCCCAAACTGTTGTGCACACTAATAGATGGGTGTAGATAGAAGAACATGCCTCAATTAGGCTAAAGAATCAGGTTTTGTAATTTTTAGCCGAGCATGGAATTTAAATTTAAATTTTGAAATTTGAATTCAAAAGGGGAAGCTCAAATTCTCTTTCACATGCAAGATTTAATAAAGTGGAGAGGGATGGGAGAAGCATGGGTAAGAAAAGATGGGGTATGGACTAATGGCATGGCATAAATGGTGGATATGTACACACAAATTTATATATATATATATATATATATATATGTGTGTGTGTGTGTGTGTGTGTGATTTTAAAATATTCAACAAAACATACCTAAAATCTCGAACTCCAAACAAAACGTGCCACCTGGAGTTCTATATGTTATACCCCTATTCCAAACACAATGAAACTAGTCTCGAGGACTAATTGGATCGTATGCAGATAGCTTTTCAAACCCAATTATTATATTAAATTTCTGAAATTAATTTCAACGCGTTTTAGACTCACAAGACCAAACAATTTGTCCGAGCGCCATGAAATTCAACGACGTATTATAATTCAATATTACAAATACAATGAACATGGTTTCGTCAAAATCGGAGACAGTGCCCTGAAAGGCTAATTTCATAGATTTAAGTATCATTTTATTTTTAATTATCGGTACTTATCCGATCTATTTATATATGTAAATAAATTTACAAATCGAATTCACCAATAATATTTATTAAAAAATGAGTTGTAGCAGCCCACCTTTTTGGACAGTTTAAATCGACAATAAACCACACATGTCAACTCAAACCATTCAAAAGGGAGGATTCTTAATGGGGTAGATAAGAAAATTAGAGAAAATGAAGGAAAAACAAAACAAAGAATCTCGCAGCAGAATGACAAAATATAATAATCAAATAAATAGATCATGAAGCTGTTTCACAAATAACATTTGATTACATTTTTACAATACAGATCAGAGTTACACATAACAGGAATAAATAAATAATGCAGTGGAATAAATATAATAAATAGTAATAATATACAGAATCTTCGTCTTCGTTCTACAGAAGAACAGTCTTCAATACACTGAAAAAGCTAAGACTGACTCGAGCGTAATGGAAAGACAAAACACTCGAGTCAGAACAAAAGGATCTTATGCAAGTTAAATCAACAATAAATAAATATGAGCGTAACAGCGTTAGAGATGTTTACGGGGTTTCGCATCTCCTATCCAGTGTCTAACGTGCGTGCAATAACTTAAGAGATGTTTGGGATTCCATCTCCTAAGGATCCGTTAAACTATCTACATACACAGTACAATACGGTATTGTAATATGTCTACAGTAAAGTAAAGTATTAAAATAGCGTTAAGGTGTTACCCATATCCCTCTTAACACATTTTATATAAAAGTAATAGTCTATACAGTTCTGTAATTCCTCCGTAAACTGGAGGGCTATCATAGGACACTTCATAGTGTACGACACAAACCAAACTTGTAATGGGCTCGATAAGGCATATAATAAGGCAAGCAAGGCAATGTCCAGGGTAGGATACTACCATTTTGCGGATCCGGACTGGTGGTAATGCATCGCAGCTACTACCGCCTACCTCGGAACACACTCCCATAATCAAATCGAGGGGTGGCCCCAAATCAATCACAAAGTAATAAATATGGTATCGAAGAAGCATGTCCGATCGGAGGTGCAACCACACTTCGCCCGGCATGGCTCCTGTTTTAATCATATCAAGCTGACCCGAGGGGGTCAGGGCTGCGTTCATACCTCATACAGTATCGTTCGCCAAACAATCCTACTTTATTCTGGATTCTACACCACGTGCACAGTTGTTAAAGTGGTTTTGAGTATTGGTAGAGAGTATGACAATATCCAATCCCGGTCTCTTTAACAACCAAATGCTTATTTCACACCGGATGGTTCTTTTACATTTCCAAAACCGATTCATAATTGATATCAAAATATCATTTTACTTCAAAACCATATCACTTCCAAAACCATATTCACTTTCAAAATCATATCCACAAAATAGGTTAAACCCTCATTTCAAAATCATCATATTTACTCAAAATATGTCATTTCACTAGAAAATATCATTTCACTTTCCAACATAGATTATAACATCATTTAACCATATTCACTTTCAAATCAAGGATTTAAATAAAAACAATTCAACCTTGCACCGTTTGAATTTTAGAAAATAGTTTAGATAGTCATAAATAGTTTAAATAGTTTTAAAATGGTTTAAAATAGTTTTAATAGTTAAAATAATTTTAAAATAGTTTTAATATTAAATTAGTTTTAAAATAGATTAAAATAGTTTTAATAGTTAAATTAGTTTTCAAATAGTTTAAAAATAGTTTTAATATAGTTTTAATAGTTTAATATAAAATGGTTCGATTATTGAAAATGGTTTATATAGTAAATAGTTTGAAAATCTAAATAAAATCTGAATTTAAAATAATATATTTTTAAACAGTTTGTATTAAAATAATTAATTTGAAAGTAATATCAAATTCAACTATTTCTTCCATTCCGACAAATCTGGATCATATCCAGATTTCAAGCCAACAAAACTCGATTTTAATCTTTAAATTCAGATTCTCATTAAAACCATTTAAATCTATATCGATTTCAAATCCATGTTTGAACTATAAATTTAAACAACTTCCAATTCAATAGATTTTAAAGTTTAAATATTCAAACATTTACAATAACTCAATTTTGATAAATTTCATTTATATTTCATAATTCAACTTTAAAATTTCAATTTGAATTTTTAAACAATTCACTTAAACGATTTCAATTCAACATTTAAAGCTTGGATTTTTGAACATAATTCAGTTTATAGAAATCCAATTTTACTTCAAAATATCATTTAAGTGGATTCCAAATTTAAGGTTTTAAAATCATTTAATTTAACCAATCTGATGTTCGTATATAAATTTCTACCCTGTGGTAAAGTGATACAAATATATATCATTTCAACCCGCAATATATTTAAATTTACGGTTATATATCATTTCAACCCGCAATCCCGAATAAAATTCAAAATCCATAAATCGCTTGAATTTATCATTTCAACCCATAACGATTTTTCCCTAATCTATAAGATCGTTCGGGTATGTATCATTTCAACCCATAGTGATTTTCCTAACAATAACTAAGGGAACTTGCAGTGTGATAATAATATATAAATATAACATCCAGTCATCCAATATCAACAATTAACCGTCCATCACAATCATCATTCAAATCAACCAATAAATAACAACAATTAACCGGTTATCATTAACGGGTATTTAATTGGCAACCTAAATTCAATATTACATTAAATGGCGATTAAATTCAATAAAAGTCAGATTTAAATGGAATGACAGTTTAAATATACTAAACAACAATCAATCAATTTTAATTACATCATGAATTTAATTTAACTAACATAAGATAGTTTAGTAGTCGTGGGTGGGTTAAAACACTCACATTTGGTTTCAAATCGATTAAAATCCAAATTAAGGCCCAAAAATTGAACAGTCTCAAAATTCGACCAAACCAGTTTCTTAATGTCCAGAATTTTGGTATGATCGCAACGGAGAAAACCGCGCGTGAATCCGAGTTCATATGAGAAAGTTATATAAATTAGAACATTTGAATTTCAATATAGAATAATAAATAAATAAACAAAACAAGACACGTCATCTGATCAACACGCAACCCTAGCTCCCATCGCATTCGTATCATCTCTTTTGACCAGTTGCACGAAGTCGCCACCATCCTACCAATTACGCCACTGCATTACATGCCAGCGCCTCGATCTGACACTGCCACGCCACCCCTAATGCTCTGCCGCCCTATTAGGGAGGTCGCGGCCCCCTCAACGCCTCTTGGCGTACGCACCGCCGCTGGTAGTAATTGCCAATTTCTGGCGATTCCATCAATCACTGACACAAGCGAACGACATGGATGCACTCAAGCCCATGCCTCCTGATCGTCGCAAGGATGAAGATCCACCGTCAAAAATGAAAACCCTGGAAATGGACGACCGAGGTTCGTCCTCGATTTCTGGCCAAACGATGCATCCAATTGAAAAATGAATTGTTACAGTAGATTGTGCTCTCGAGAGCTTTCCAACAATATATAATACGATAGGGTTTGGAGAGTTTGAATTTTGAAATTGGTTTATGAAATTGAATTTAAGGTTTTGGAATTGAAAATAGGTTTCTTCCACTGGAGAGAGGAGATAGGAACAGACAGACAAAATTGTACGTACAGAATAAGAAATAAAAGGCTGCTAGAGTTAGGAAAACTATTTATATAGTGACGCAGCGGATTACACAAAAACAATGTAGATCGATGAAAGTAGCAATCGATGGGTTGATGAATACTGAAATGCCCGAATTCGTTGATCCGAAGATACCAAATTATAGCTATCTCTAACACGTTGATCGCGCACGATACCGTGAGGAGAGATCTACAATTCTTCGAGCGTTGAACAAGCGCACTTGATTTCGCGAATTGGCTTCAACGATCGAAGATTCGAGCGCACTCGAATGTCGAAGGTGGAGATAGGAGATTACACTCAACTACCGATTTTAATTGCAAGCACAAAGCTAACAAACAAGAATTTTATTCAAAAATCAACAACTATTACAAATGACCACACATGCCTATTTATAGGCTACAACTCAACACGCCAAAACAGACCACAATTTCAACACAACTCTTAGGTCGGCCACGACCTAACAAACATCACGACTTAAAAACATCACGACCTAAAACATCACGACCTAAAACATCACGACCTAAAACAACACGACCTAAAACATCACGACCTAACAGATTACAACACAACACGTTACAACTTGCGACTCAACATGCACGACTTAGTATAGGTCGGCAGCGACCTAACAACAAATGCGACTTAAAACAAAGCGACTTAAGAGATAGCGGTTCCACATATCCAAGCGGCATAAACTACAGTGACTTACTTTGTGCGCGACCTAACAATGAACGGCATCTGGAGCGAGCGACCTAAAATGAACGGCATCCCCATCAGTGCGACCTAAGTCTTCACAACCTAAGGCTTCGTGACTTATAGTGTGCGACCTATCTCTCCAGATCTCCCCGCGACCTAACTTAGGTCGTTCCCTTTCTCTGCGACCTAACATAGGTCGTGACTCGTTAGGTCGTAGCACCTTGTTTTCCAACTCGTTAGGTCGTAGTAACCTGTTAGGTCGTACAAGCGACCTATTTCCCAGTTGTAGCTCGCTAGGTCGTTCCCGCGACCTATACCTTAGCTCGTTAGGTCGTATGCGACCTAAAAACAAGTTAGGTCGTTTGCGACCTAAGACTTGGTCATTTTGGCCTGCATCATCCTCCCCTGGTTGAGAAAAATTCGTCCTCGAATTTGCGCCATCCTCTTCCACCATAAGTTCATCCCCATGATATGGTATGAGATGTTTAACATTAAACACATCGAAAGTATACACATCCTCCGGCAGCCTCAACTTATAAGCGTTTTCATTGATCTTCTTCAAAATTTTTACTGGACCAATCTTCCGTGCTTTCAATTTATTGTATGTTCCCACCGGAAAACGATCCTTTGTTAACACTGCATAAACCCAATTACCTTCATTAAATTCAACACTCCTTCGCTTCAGATCTGCAGATCGTTTGTACTTCTCATTCGCCTTTTCTAATCGTTCTTGAACGATTCTATGACACTCTGTCAATCCTTCAACAAAATCAGCAGCTCGCTTGACTGTCTTCTTTGGTTGTGGTATGACCGTTAACTCCAACGGCCCCTTTGGCAAACTAGAATATACAATCTGAAATGGACTGAAACCCGTACTACGGTTCACAGCATGATTATGAGCAAACTCTGCTTGACATAACTTCACATCCCAACTCTTCAGATTGTCTTGCACAAGACATCTCAACAAATTTCCCAATGATTTGTTCACAACCTCGGTCTGTCCATCCGTTTGCGGATGATAAGCGCTGCTAAAGTTCAACTTCGTTCCGACCATCTTCCACAAACTTAGCCAAAAATGACTTAGAAATCTAGTATCCCGATCAGAAACAATGGATTCTGGCAAACCATGTAAACGATATATCTCTTTGAAGAATAACTCAGCAACCCGGACGGCATCAGCTGTCTTCTTACAAGCGATAAAATGTGCCATTTTGGAAAATCTGTCCAGCACAACGAATATAGAATCATTTCCCCTTTGAGTTCTAGGCAAACCCAAAACAAAATCCATACTGATATCAACCCATGGTCTAACCGGCACAGGTAACGGCATATACAATCCCGCATTCGTCGCTGTTCCCTTGGAAACTTGGCAAATATGACATCTTTCCACAAACCTTCCAACTTCCCGCTTCATTGACGGTCAAAAATAAGATTGAGAAATCACCTGTAGTGTACGGTCTCTACCCACGTGGCCTTCTCCGTGTAGCTCCTTTACAATCTTCATTCTCAAACTACAATCAGGTATGCACAATCGATTTCCTTTGAACAGAAAACCATCCACCATCACGAACTCATCCGTCTCCCCATTCTTGACTTTATCTACAAACTTCATAAAGTAAGGATCTTCAACAAATAATTCTGGTAGCACATCAAACCCTGTCATTTCGACCTTCATTGTAGTCAGCAAATGATTCCTTCTGCTTAATGCATCCGCAACACAATTCGTCACTCCCGATTTGTGTTTCACAACAAACGTAAACTGTTGCAGATATGCAATCCATGATGCATGTCTCGCTGAAATCTTGTCTTGCCCTTGTAAATGTTTTAACGCCTCATGATCAGTGTAAAGAACAAACTCTTTCTGAAATAGATAGTGTCTCCAGTGTTTAATAGCTTGCACAATAGCATAAAATTCCACGTCATATGTACTATATCTCATCTTCGCTCCTGATAACTTCTCACTGAAATATGCAATAGGACGCCCCTTCTGACTCAACACCCCTCCAATTCCAACCTTCGATGCATCGGTATGTAATTCAAACAACAACTGGAAATCAGGTAAAGCTAGAATTGGTGCTGACGTTAAAAGTTCTTTGATTTGCTCAAAAGCAACCCCTGCTTCCTCCGTCCATGCAAACTGTTTACCCTTCATACAATCAGTCACAGGCGCCATCACACTACTAAAGTGTGGAATAAACCTCCGATAAAATGAAGCCAACCCATGAAAACTCCGAACTTCCGTTATCGTCTTGGGTTGCGGCCAATCTCTAATTGCTTCGACTTTACTCTGGTCAACCTGTATTCCTCCCTCCGATACAACATACCCCAGAAATAAAACACTCCTTGCCATGAAAACACATTTCTTCGTAGCAGCATAAAATTGTTCTTCACGAAGAATAATTAACACTTTCTTCAAATGTTGAACATGCTCCTCTGTACTAGCACTGTAGATCAGAATATCATCAAAGTAAACCACCACAAATTTCCCAATGTACGGCCTGAAAATTTGGTTCATCAACCTCATGAATGTACTCGGTGTATTTGATAGACCAAACGACATTACCAGCCATTCATACAATCGTTCCCTCGTCTTGAATGCTGTCTTCCACTCATCTCCTGGTCTAATTCGAATTTGGTGATAACCACTTTTAAGATCAATCTTTGAAAAGATCACAGACCCACTGATTTGATCCAACAGATCATCAAGTCTTGGCATCGGAAATCTGTATCTGACAGTTATCTTATTCAGTGCCCTGCTGTCCGTACACATTCTCCATGAGCCATCCTTCTTCGGTACGAGTAATGCTGGTACAGCACACGGACTCAAACTCTCCTGTATTCGCCCCTGTTCAAGCAATTCCTCTACCTGCCTACGCAACTCTTCATGTTCTTTCGGACTCATTCTATAGTGTGGTCTATGTGGCAACACAGCACCTGGAACAAGATCTATCTAGTGTTGTATATCCCTCAACGGTGGCAACTCCGTTGGTAGCTCTTCAGGAAACACATCATTAAATTCTTCAAGTACTGGTTTAACTTCTTCAGGTATCTCAACCACTTCATTGCTCTCTCGCCCAATCAACAAAAACACCTCAGGCTCCTCTTCAACTTCTTTAACAAACTCCTTCAAGGATAATAAAGTTTTCAGCTCTTCAATCTCCTCCAATTTGTTTTCTTCTTGTTGTCGCTTCTTTGGAACTAGAGTAATCTTTGTGCCTTCAAACATAAAACTGTAACTGTTGGTACGCCCATCATGTTGCACCGCCCTATCATACTGCCACGGTCTCCCCAGCAACAAATGACAGACATCCATATCTACCACATCGCACCAGATTTCATCCTTGTATTTCTTTCCAATTGAAAAATTCACACAAGCCCTTCTTCCAACTTTCACCTCCCCGCCTTTTCTCAACCAAGCCAACTTGTACGGTTTCGGATGTTTCTCGGTCTTCAATGCCAACTTCCTCACAGCTTCTGAAGAAATTATATTATCACAACTCCCAGCATCAATAACAAATTTGCAAACTTTCCCCAGAATAGTACATGTTGACTGAAAAATATTGCTCCTCAACCAACTACAATCCTCCTCTTGCTTTGGTGTCAAACAAGACCTCCTCATCATCAGATTACAACCCTCATCTCCCGACACTTCTTCTTCTTCCTCATCAGGTGGTGAATTGGAACATTCAGCTTCTTCATTCTCATCCTCAACCTCCGCTATCATAGCTCTCTTCTTCGGCTTTGGACATTCATTACTTTTGTGGCCCATTTCTTGACAATTATAACACTTGAAACCATTATTGACTTTCGCCTTCCCAACCTCATTCACAACAGGTTTTGGAACATTAGAACTTCCACTAACACCCTTCACTGGATTGTTGGAATTTGTAAACACACCTCCACCTCGTCTTCCCTGCTTTTCCCAAGCCAACGCCTTCTGGTGTGCTTCCGCTACAGATCTAGGATCAAACATGTTAACCATATCTTGAATCTGCATTCGTAACCCTCCAACAAATCTAGCTGTTAATTGTTCCTCTGTCTCCATGATATCGTTCCTTGCAATCAGTTGATAGAATTCATCAGCGTAGTCATTAACAGACTTTGTTCCTTCCCTCAAGTTTTGCAGCCTCTGATACATAAGCGATTGATAATTATAAGGTAAGAATGTGGCTTTCATCATTTTCCTCATCTTTTCCCATTATTCAACCTTTGACTTCCCCATCCGTTCACGTGTAAGTTTGGTTTGCTGCCACCATGCCAAAGCTCTACCCCGCAACCTTGTAGCAACCAACTTCACTCTACGATGATATTTTAACTTATTTAAAAGTAAAGGTTCTTTTCGTACTCTTTAAATCATTGAAAAATGATTAAATCTGCATAACACACAAACAGATTTCTACAATGGAACACATGGTACTAATTTATTACCATTGAATATCTCCTCATTATATGCTTGTTACTTGATACATGGAAGGAAAAAAATCTCCAAAATATGCATATATAAACTTTAGCATTCAAATTATTCATGCGTTATGCTATACAAATATTGAAGTATGTAACCGAATATGCTAGTTTATCAACAAATTTAGCATATTTACTCGTTAATGGCGGCGAAGGCCCAAAAAAAATATGAAGAACTGAAATTCAAATCTAGTGGCCAACATTTGGCATGTTCATTTAATCCCCAGTTACGTATGAGTACAAACATAGTTAGCATAGATATTTAATTCAATGTAATTTGAAATAATTTATTGGAAAAGCAAAACATATGTTAACAAAATTAAATTATGTTTTAAATATAAGAACATTTCCAAAATAATTGTTGTTGCTTTTCTATTGGTTAGAAAAGCACAAATTTTGATTAATTCTGCAAGCGCATAGGCGTGTAGTATGCAGGTCGAACACAGAGAATTGTGTTTTAAAATAATTGAAATCTATATTTATATCTTAGGCGTATTAAACAAATTCGATGGTGGTTCTCGAACAGAAAAATAAAAACAATAATATACTCCGAATCGATTTCGAATCTAATCAAAATTACAATCAAAATATAAAATTGTAGAAATCAAAGCAGAAACTAAAAAGTGTTAGAAAATAATAGAACAAACAACTGAAATAAAATGAACCGAATTTATTAACTAAATGAAAAGAGTGCTGAAAATAACTAAGAACAAGAATAAATAAATTGCTAAATCTAATTAACAATCCTACGTATTCTGTCCGGAAAATAAAAAAAGAACACTCCTGAAATTTAAAACTGAACTAAAAGAAGAGTGATGGGTAAGAGATGATTTCTTGGTTGCTGTATGATGCTGTATATATAGCTTTTTCCAGCCCAGAAAATCAACTGCTGCTTTTTAGGAGGAACTGGTCCTTTGCTTGAATTAGTCCATATTGCTTTGAATTGATTGCACGTGTGCTGCTTATTGAATTGAAGTGGCCATATAATATGCTGCTTGAATTGGTCACATTATTGTACCATGTTATTTGATTAACAAGTGGCCTTGCTTTGAAATGATGTTTGCTACTTTGATTTTCACGTAGCCATGCTTTCTCTTCGAATTATTCGGTACACAAAATGTTGCACTCTTTTCTGTGTGTCATTTGAACCAATGGACGACACAACCGATTAATTCCAACGTTGCACTTCAGAATCTATAATGTGCCAAACCACAATAAAATACCCGTATAATACCGCTTTATTAAAGTAAAAATATATGAAACAAACGGTTTAAAATGCAGAAAAATACGTTCATCAATAATAAACTAAACATTCAAAACCAATTAAAGTAATTTAATTTGAATAGTAATTTGAATTTAGATGTTAACCCATAATTTATCCCAAAAAATGTAATTTATAAATATCATAAATTAAAAAAGTAAAAAAAAGTCTAAATTCAGAGGTTGTATAATTGTCATACAAAATTCAAATCTAAACTTCATAAAATACCGTATCATGAAGAAAAAAACATTAGGTTCAAAGGTTTCTGGAGATGGAATTAAAATTAAGAAACAATAATTTGTAATCGCCTGTTTAATCTTCCATTGGGGAAGAGGTCTAGAGTAAGTATGTATCAAAAATTCAATCTATAATCAAGATCCTGTTGAGAGCATTTATATTTGAAAGAGATATCTCAAATTCTCAAAGATAGCTATTACTTAGGAATTTCTAATGAAGATGGAGAGAAGAACGAGTAGGAGAAAGCTAAGGGCCCGTTTGATTTCATTTTGAGTTTTGGGTTTTGAGTTTTCAAAATTCTTTATAAAATAGGAGGATAGTGGAAGAGAAAATTTAAGACTTTAAGTCATTATAACGATGATGAGGATCGGCGAAGGGGATGAAGAGACGATGGAGGGGGTGAAGGGACGACGGTGAAGTGAATTGTTTTCCATGCTTGTGTTATTTTTCCAAAACAAGAAAAACAAAATAAATTTATTTTCTACTTTGTATGTTGCCTTTATTTTTCAAATTGGTTGTTTTTAAAATTACATGCATCATGTGCACATTTGTTTGGATGAAAACCCAAAATTAAAAAAAGCCAAACCAAATGAGGCCTAATTTTATAGTCGTTAAATTTCTAGACAATGGTACAGAGAAAAATAAGTAAAAGAATGTGGAGTTAAAGTGGAACGTTTCAGTTTAGAAACTAATGTATAAAATGGGAATCAAGGATAATTCAGAATTTAATTCTTAAATATTTGAAAAAAAAGGAAGATGACGGGATATGTACCAATTTTATGTGACATAAAATAGATAGATTGGTCCAGGCAATGAATATACTAAATTTCAGATTTTGGAACATTTGGATCAGGACTAGGTCTATCTATTTTCTTTATCTTCGCTATATTTTGACTGATGATTCCTTTTTGCTTTATGCATATGAACATATATAAACTCCACAAATCATTACCAAAGCTAATACTATCATTCTCGAAACAAGAAGATTCTTCTTCTGTGATTTTATCACAAGTACATCCTACATAAAGAAATATCCATGAAAAACAATTAGTGAGATTCTACATAGGCTTAAAGTTCAATGTGTTAGAAATATCTGAATCACTGAGCTTTTTTTCCTTTTTAATTAAAAAGGATTTCTCAACTCAAAGGACTTTGTCTAATAAATTAGGAGTTATATTTGGATCATTATATAAGTCATAAGCTAAATACATTAAATAAATCTACTATGACAATAAATCAAAATTGAATGAACACCAGATCATAAGTCATTGACAAGAAGCAAAAGGAATCCAACTTTCTCATGTATATCATGTTGTTTCCAAAAGGAAATAAAACAGGGTTTGTTACCTTATTAAACAATGAGCAGTACTCAACTATTTTCTCCATCTTCTTCTTTTATCTTCTTCTTTTCCAAGCTCTTATCTATAGCACCCAACTAAGTCTCTTCTTCCTCCACCGTCCAATCAAAGTTAAATCAATTTCCATTTTCTTCAATAATTATTTTCAATGTAAACTTTCATCTGCAAAAATTACATCCATTTTCTTCACAAACCTCCACCTTCTGCCATGTTGCTACTCCATGATCTCCTCCATTCTGACCTCTCCTTCACCTCAAAAACCAATGGTGTCGATTGTCTGTTCATCAACGCTTTGCTCCCACAATCACATATGTAGCCAAATCGTCGCCTTGCTGTTCGCATTTTAGCATTGGTCTTGTTAGCACAAAATAAATCTGCCCCGACTCCAAATCCTCGTCGCATCCAACTTTCATGATGTAGGCGTCCAACTCCATTTGTCGACGTTGCTTATGAAATATCTCGATTAATCGTAATCAGTTAAATCCAATGCTTTTAACGAACGGTCGAATTTCTAAAGCTCACCGTTTAGGGGATTTAGCTCCGTTGTTGATGTGGAGTTGTGCTCCATCTCTTCTGCTTGGTATTGTGGTGGTGAGGCGGAGAATGAAAAGGATGAGGTACTGTGGTGGCCATGGATTTTTTGTTTTGTTTTGGCTATAGGTTGAGGAACCCAAATGTTGTTTTTGGATTTAGGCGGTAGGATGTGGAATTTAGGGTTCAGGAAAACTCATGTAAGCGAGAAATGAAAATTAATGAGGAAATGCGCGCGGGAAACTGGCTAATGACAAATTCTAATCGACGCTAATAGGAAAAAAATTATAAATTTCTAGTTTTGAATTTTGGGAAAATTTCATTTTTTTCAGTTTTTGAATATCTTTTAACTTTTTATTAAAAATCAAATTTTAATTTTTTGGGTATTAAATGTAATTATCAAATATTAAATAATAAATATTGCTTTATCAAATATTAAATAACAAATATTACTTCTTAATTACAAAATATTAATTATTTATTGTTAAATATTAACTTTAATTATTAATTATTTAACAGTAGTTATTAATTATTAAAATTAATTGTTGAGTATTAAATATTATTTTTTATTAACTAATTATTAGTTCCTGCTTCTTCTTTTTTTAGATCATGGGAAACCTTAAGATCATGGTATTCATTGATACTCACTTAAGTAAACCCCACGCCGTGTGTCTACCCCGCTTTTACTTATTCGGCGCACACGGATGCGTAACGTTGAAACTCCCACTGATGGTTTGGCGCTGGGATTCGAACCTGCCCGGACACAGTCCTATTGGTCCCCATCTCCCAAACCAACCGAGCTACGAACGGCGGGTATTAGTTCCTGCTTCTTGACTATAATTGAATATTAATTATTAATGTTAATTGTTATGTACATATTATTAATTATCTGTTATTAATAGTGATTATTAATTATTATATATTTAGTATCACTTAATAAATATTAATTATTAAAGGTTAATTTTTTTTGCAATGGTAATTTATATACAACATGTCACTAGGACAACATATCACATGACAATGAACATTCGAATCACGCTACGCAAGTTTCGAACTTATGACCTTTCGCACCAAAGCCGAATCACTTAACCACTAGGACAATGGTGTTTGTCATTAAAGGTTAATTATTTAGTAGTAATAATTAAATACGTTTATTACAACTTTCTAGTTAAAAGTTTATGGGTACGGTAACTAAATAAGAGAAGTAGTTATAAACCACTTTTACAACTTTTTAGGAAAAAAACTTGTTAAAATTTATTCCTACAACTTACATGAAAAAAGTCTTAAAAAAACAATGCTTTTACAAAATTTTCTTTAAAAACATTGTTAAAAGGATATTTTGCAACATTTTTAGCATAAACGTTAAATGTTTTTTTATTGTAGTGTGATTAGTTAAATTAGATAGGTTTCCGACATTGTAGGAGCACAAAATGTTATTTATGGCTCATGAGAAAGGAAGTTGTTTCCTTATTTTGATAAAATTATGTAGTGCATTGGTAAAAGGGGCTTTGCACGAAAGATCTCTATTTCTCTTGTTGTTACAAGTAAAGTCCCTATAGAAATGAGTATGTAAATTAGGCCTATATTTTTTCTAAATCAGAAAGCGCAAGTTAACTTGCGCATTTTAAGCATTAAAAAATTCTAAAAATTTCAAACATTTTAAAAAAATTAAAATATGAAAGCGTAAACTAGTTTGCGCTTTCCTAATAGAAACCGCAAGTTACCTTGCGCTTTTCAAAAATTTCAAAAAAAAAATTCAAAATAAAAAAGCGCAAATCAGCGTGCGCTTTCTTGATAAAAAGTGCAAGTTAACTTGCGTTTTTCAAAATTTTAGAAAATTTGGAAAATTTTGAAAAAAATTTCAAAATCAGAAAAGTGCAAGTTACCTTGCATTTTCTGTTAGAAACATGCAAGGCACCTTGCTTTTTTTTTATTTTTCAAAAACAGGTACCAAATTTACATATATTCATTTCTGCAGAAACATCAAAAATACGGATCTATGGCTCTTTTCTTGTTGATAAAAAATACATGATTTTGGTTGTATGAATTTAACCAATAATGAAATGATCATAAAATTTGTGTAACTGAAAAACCTCGATTTAATATTTCAAAATAAACATATACGACCTTTAGCAAAATATTTTTTTTCAATACACTCTTAAATTGATATCTTTTTGTTTAAGTCATACGTTATAGGGAAATTGAAATAATACCATGTTTATTACCAGTTAAATTGTAGTTTGAAAAAGCATATATAACAAAGGGAAATTTTGGCATACATCCTTATAATTATAAAAAATTAGCATTAGGTCCCTCCCAATTTTCTTTTATAAATTACGTCCTTATTTTTTATAAAAAAAGCTAAAATTCAAGAGATATTTGGATAATTTTACTAACCTTGCCATGAACTTTTAGGGTGTACGTTTATAACTCATAACCACGGCAATACACGTCGAAGTGGCTGTATTTAAATTTGAAAACGAGAGAAGTTAAAAAAGAATAAATTCAAAAAGGAGAGATGTAAAAGATGGTTTTTAAGAGGGAATGGTGTAAATACAAATAGTTTTTGAGAAAAGAGACGTGTCCCTAATTTCCACTATAATAAACAGAAGTTATTAGAAATTGATTAAGGGGGGACGTCCAATAACATTTAGAACCTTATCATGATCCCGTGATATAAATGAAAAGGTAGAAACTTGAACATGTATGTATGAAATAATATAGAGAAATCATAAAGGCAAGCCCAGCCTTTTGTTAAAGCAAATGAAGGTTTTGCTTTGGGCCTCGTGAAAAACTAGGCACCATCTCTATCATCCTGTATTCAAACGCGTATAAAAAAGGTAAAACACCAAATCGTGATCGATGACAACAGAAAAAAAATCAAACGTATAAACGAAACTCCAAATCGCAAGCATTGACGGCTATAAAAAAGCAAATGCGCAAATGAAGCTTCAAATCGCCATTGACGGCTTGAACGGCGGATGAGACAGGTGAGTCAACGATCGATAGTCATGAGGGCAGGCGCCAGGTGGGTCGTGGGCTGACAGCAGTGCAGTTGTGTAGCGATGTATGTTTGTAGGTGCAGCGGTCAGAGCCACAATCAGTCATCTTATTCGCGGAAGAGTGGACTTTGGAGGACCAAAAGACTAAAGGAAAACGTTGTGCTATTTGCAGTTTTATTTTTAAATTTCTAATTAATAATACATCTTATTATAAACTAAAATAATCCATAATTTTGCATTAGTTCATCATCTGAAAAATGGAACTAAAAGCATGTTGAGATGAATCACGAATTGACAATATGATGTTATGATTATAAACATGTTTGATATTCCTCTGATCCATTGAGTAAAGGATAATTAATTCTAATATAGGATGATAAATAGTCACTTTTTAATTTGAAATAATTATTATTTTGGATTGGTTATAGAATAAGTGTTGATTTTTGATAAGTATTAAGGTTTAAGCAATAGTTAATAGTTTATTTGTGACAATCGCAGGATTCGAACCCCGTGGCCATGGAAAGCAACACCACGCATTAACCACAACGTTAGATCTTTTTGTTAACTTTTCATGATGGATGCTACAGGCTACACCCCTTAAAGAGCCTAACATTATCGTTGACTCGTCATCACACACCACCCATGAGTTGTGCTTGTGGCCCGCATCGGTACCAAACCGACTAACATCCTGGCATTGCAATGCAAAATTCTGGCTGGGTATATGCTTCGATACCAAATTTGCTAAAGATTCTTTGGGTTAACTTTCCAAGAGGATGTTACATTTTTTATTTTTAAATTGGTTAATTAATATAAAATTTATTAATGAATAACTAAAATTGTGGAATTATGATTTTTTGAATAGTAAAAGATAATTTATGTTGTAAATTATTTTATGCAAATATTTTTGATAAAATATAATTCTTAGATAAGATAATCATTTTTTTCCTTTTCAAATATTAATGTTGACCTATGAATGGTTTGATAAATTCATTTTCTTGTATGAATAATTACGATATTTTATTTTGTAATTCATTTTATCGTGTTGCTTGTAGATAAAAATTATATTTAGTAAAAAAGAGGTTACCGCTTTTTTTAGAAATAGGTACTTGATGTGCTAAAAGCAAACAAGGGGTACAACTTATAGCATGTAGAAAACAAATGATGGTAGGAGCGTGCAATATAAATCATACCCAAAAATCATCACATGCACACTAAATGCCCAGGAAGAACTAAAACAAAAATCAAGAAAACAACTGGAAAAGGAAATAAATAAATAAAAAGTAGCACAAAGTATCAGCCGTGCATGACTAAAGTTTATCTCCTACTAAGCATTAATAAACTTCATTCAATACTAAATTCCACATCCGAGCAAGAATTCATGGCTTCCAAAGTGCTAAGCATTCCTTTAGAACTCATCGATCTTGACACTTATCTCCCATAACAAGAAGGTCCACCACTACTTCCCCTTTTTGAAGTCATCGTTGTTGCTTACGCTGCTTGAGAGAATACCCACGATTGACGTTGTTAGTTTTATTTTCTTACATTTTTACTTTAAATGTGATACCATATTTTTCCACCTAGGGTTATCGATCACATCATCGGGTGTTATTGCAGTAAACTCGAAAGGAATTTCTTCCTACTAATGTTTCCTATTTTATTTAGACCTTAAACTTGTTACGATATAACCATCAGACAACAACATGGGGGTTCCAAATTGCGAACATTTTTTCCGACTATCCACCATGGTCTGATCATTATTCTGATCTGGCCCATTAGCTTTTACATTAAGTTCTGCTGAAGTACTTATATTCGTATCATATTTTTGTTGTGTTGTATTTATAGTTTCTTTACGTTGAAGTACATTTTTTAATTGAGATGCATTGATTAACTAATGTGTTTCCTGTTCGAAGTGTCTTGCTGTTGTTATGAAACTATGAATTTTCCGAGCTATTGTTTTTATTAGTAGTTGGATAGTTTTTGTTTATTTTTTTCATCTATACCTTTTCAAATAAATATAGCCTCAATGGATGACCAAAACACTTACAATTAGAATATGCAAAAGGTTTCCATTCATATTATATGGGTTGAATGAATGTCTCGTTGTTCTCATTCACTATCATAACTTCATTTGGGAATTTAAAATCATTATTGATTTTAACTATAACTCTAACATACAAGAATTTAATCATACCTTTAGTTTAGTGATCATTTTTAATGGATTTCCCAAGACTGAAGCAATTTTACTAATATTAGTTTCTAATATTTTAATACTTATTAATATAATAATTTCTAATGTTTTATAGTGTTTATAAATGTAAAAAGAATCCGTACAGGCTAAAAGGTCATGAAAAGAAGGATGTATGAACTCACTAATTCACAGAAATGTGCTCTTAGTAAAAAAATTCATAAAAAATAGCGATATAGAAAGTTCGAGTTTGAATATGAATAATGTATCTCTTATTGACGATAATATTGATGATGATATATTAATGATGGACATGAGCGAAGAGGCAGCAAACATTGATTCATCATTACACGTGGAAAATGTTAATAAAGTCTTATCTTTATTCTACAGTGTCACAAGAAAGATTGGATGATTTGACACTGTTATTGATTGAACAAGGTACAGTCAATGAACTTGAATATGAAAATATTATTCGTAATTTGGCAAGTCGGAAGGCTATAAAAATATCCTTAAGCAATTAATATTAATTTGACTATAACTTGAATTATTATTACTATTACAGTTATTTCTTTTCATACATCTTCTCATTATTTATAAATAACATAAATTATTTCGATGATTTAATTAAGGATGATAACATTTGTTTTTATGCATGGACCTTGATTTCGCTATTGGCTTTAGATACAAAACTCATAAGACCGGCCTTGTAGACGGGAAGCATGACTGAAATGAAGTATGAGTATTTGTATTTATCACAATGAACAAATGCGTAAGTAGATAAATACAGTCCGTGGTGAAAATCATCTAAAGTAGAGAAAAATTAAAAAAAATTGATACTTAGATAAATTATATATGAAACATAGTAAATCTTGTATGTTATGACCTAGATGTAGTAAAAATACAATATTATATTCATATAATCAATACCCCTAGGGGTGTTGGCTGCGAATTTCATAACTTTTCAATAAATGACACAGAAACAATATGAATGATATGCTTATGCATAGTGTGCACAAAGACGGTCACAAAGGAAGTGGAATACTTTACAATTCCTTGCACATAAAGCCATAATTGAACTTAGAAAATGAAGGTTAATAAAATTTGATGATGTGGTCATATAAGAGAATAGTAGAATCACATACAAAAGAATTGAAATTATATTTTCTATATCGGCTACCAATCATGACTCTAGCTGCATATGTAACGGCCCGTCCATTCGACCCTCGAATGTCGACACTAATATATTCACGTCGGAAGGACGAATTGATAGGGTTAAAAAAAAGAAAATGAAATAGAACATAAAAGAAGAGAAAACAATATCAGAATCTCACGGTGGAACGATAATATATAATATCAAAGAAACAGTACAAAGGGTTACTCTGATATGGAAATTTTGGAGTTACAAAACCTAAGTACCATCATCAGCCTAGATAGTTATAACAACATGTCCTTACAAATGTAGCGAAAATAAGAATAACACGATAGGTGAAACATCCAACTCATCTTATCGAGCTCCAGAGAACATCAACGAAAACCTTACCTTTTTTAGACTACTCGAAAGAGTACACGAGGAATTTAAGGAAAACAAAAACCAAACGTCATACATGAGTCTGGTATGAGAAACTCAAGAAATATGTGTACATTATATTATGGCATTTTTGAGTCCGCATGGAATGCTATTACGATTATCCCTTCAAAAGAACCACCATCTAATAGGCACATAAGGTGATATAATATATAATGTCTAGGGTGTAGAATATAAATATTATAACATAGCTGGAATGGTTACATTGGTAACATTCAACAACATATTAAAAGTGTAATCAAATTCGATAAGGAACGTTCACATATTGGATTTCCGTGGAGATCTCTCCAGTGGAGCCGGATCCAATCCCCTACACATGGGTCAGAAAGTACCTTCGAGTAACGTATATCTCTAGATAAAATATAGCTTTTAGGTAAACACAAGTAGCTCAGCGTCCAAATATAAAACATGAACAACGTGAACCAAATATCATCAACTCTCGTCGGCCAACAATCGATAAGTATCTAGAGAAATAGAGTTCACAATACCCTAACATGGGTCAGCTAAACCACAGATTATGCATCCGACGCTGTTATCTATCATTTCCGATGTCGAGGTTATGTTCGGTATCTTTCTCATGAGTATTCATCACCCAAACAGAACAAGAATCCCAAATTGGATCCCCACATTCCGAACGGATCTCGAAACCACACATGGATTCTAGCATCTTAATAGATCTCGGAATCGCACATGGATTCCCACATCCTAAATAGATCACGAGAAACTACATATGTTCAAGCGTCTTAATCGAATCTCCATATAGATTCTTGCATCTCAAACAGATGCACTTCCAGGAGATAGAACACGTATCTCAGCCTTGAAGTGGTTTTCGGTAAGTAAAACACTTATCGATCCCGGTCTCTCCTAGACAAAATTGACAAAATTGGTCATTCAATAATAATGAGAGCGATTGCATATGAAAACCAAGTTTATTATATTTATCAAAATTATGATATTTTCCTCTCACATTATCCTCGATCAAGAATGAAGCTGGTGGGTTAGAGCTCTATTGCTCCGTCCCTACTTGAACATCAGTCTTAATCCCCACGGATAGACAAGCCTACTTCATTGGTTTTTAGTGCTAAGTATAGGAGTAAATGCTTTCCATAAACGATTAAACATATAAAGCACGATTAAGTCATACAAAGCATGATCAAGTTACATAAGCGACTTCTATTACCCTTTTTGTTTAATGAATCTTTTATTAATTAAAACCACTTTTATTAGTAAAACTTTTTTTATCTAATAAATCATCATTTTTCAATTTCTATTATTCATTTATACTCTTTCAATACTTTAAAAAATATTCATATACTTATCTCTAATGATATAAGTATATTCACAAATTATTAACAAGATTTCTTACTTAAAACCTTTACTCTTTATACTTTAAAAATATTCATATGGTTATCTCAAATGTTATAAGTATATTCACAATTCATTAACAAGATTTATTGCCTACAATTTCCTTCAAACTATTCATTTTAAGTATCTTATTACTTTAAAAAATCTATTCAAAAGGTTTAAGACTAATGCTACTCAAACATTTGCACTACAAATCCAAAACCAAATCACTTATGCTTACCTTTAAAACATTCTTTTAAAGATATATTCGCATTCATAAGTATATTCAAAAAGGGTTAAAGACAAATGTTATTAAAACAATGCATGACAAACCCAAAACCATTTCGCTTATGCATGTCTTTAAAATCATTCTTTTAAAGATCTAAGATAATAATAAGTTAAGTTCGATAGTTAACTAATCAGTTATCTAGTCAAAACAATTGCTTATACAAATCAATGTCCATATACTTAACTCATTTTCGAAACTTCAACTTAATTGTTCCTCGTTCAAGAGTGAATTCAGGTTGGTTAAAGCACTAGTTGCATCAAAGCCTTGCCTAGACACTTCATTCTTGAATCTTACAAATAGACAAGCACACTGGTCGGCTTTTAGTATTAAGTATAGGATTAATGATTTCCATAAATAAGTAATTAAAAACATGATTAATCCATTTACGACATTCCTAACTTAACCATTCCTTGTTCAAGTAGAAAGCCCGATAAGTTAGAGCTATATTTTTGCATCCCTAATCGACATCAATCTTAACTCTTGGAAATAGATTGTAACATACTCCACTTAGAGGCCCAAAACTAACGGCTACGAATGTTGCAGTCATCCATAATTATTAATCCTCGACGACCAAATACTGTAATGTTAGATACATTGATATAACAAAAACACATGGATATGGAAATTTTATAAAATCAACAAATAACTTTCTCATTCCATTTCAAAGCATTTCATATTATTACATAATCCCACAATCGTTAACCACGTTCAAAGAAAATATAATTATTACAGCATACGCACTACACCACAAAAGGCTTTTAACAGCGTTTGATAAACGCTGTAATATGATACAACATCGTTATTACAAACGCTGTATAACGACATGCTGTCGTATATACATAACTTACAGCAGCTTTTCTATAAACGCTGTTGAAACATCTCTATGACAGCGTTTATTACGAGTTGTCAATAACCTTTTTACAGCGTTTTCAAACATGCTGTATTATGTTTCAACAGCGTTTATAATTTAGTTGTCGAAGATGTTCAAATTCTACTTTAACTGTTTACAATAGCTTTTTCTAAACGCTGTTATTGAATCATCAACAATTTCGACAGCATGTTAAAAACGCTGTGATTGAATCATCAACTATTTCGACAGCATGTAATAAACGCTGTTATTGACAGTTTCAAGATAATTACAGCACGAATTAAACGCTGTTGTTTCTTCATTGACAGCATTAATTAAACGTTGTCTTCTATTTATATAACAGCTTTAATATTCCACTCTATTTTTGAATATTCCAAAACTATATTTTAAGCATATTCAAGCAACTAGTATATATAACAGGTTCTAATAACTATTAATTGGTTACATAAACTAGTTAAGAGAATATTAATAAACAAAAGACATCCATAAACCAAGTTTCAATAATATCCATAAACAAAAATAACAAAGTAAACCAAGTTGCCACAAATTCTGTTAAACAAAGACACGTTATATGTTAAGTATTGGAGAAGTGATCTTCAAAGCTGCTTGACCAGTGCTTTGGAGTACAGGTAGAGCGACATCTGCTGCCGGTTTCAGGGTATCATAAACTACTTTGATCACTTGCTGGTTCAGACCTAAAGTTTTCGAGGCACCATCTCCCACCAAGTCTATTATGTCTTCCACCTATAACATTTACTCTTTGATTTCAAACTGATACATATATTTATTATCATGTTCTGATGTTTTGATCTGTTTTGTTTTTACTTGCGATGAGTACTATCGAATATTACTTCCATTCACATTTTTTCCCTCAGATCTCCCTTCATTTGAGTGTGTACATGAATACATTATGTTAAGACTTCTTATCACATATAAAGAGGAGGAATTATGTTTACATTGAAAAGATATTCTAAACATGTTCTTATAAAAACAAAAAAGAAGAGAAACAGCAGCAGATCAAAAGGAAAATACTGACAGTAGAAATACGATAATTAATTGGTTTAAAAGTTGATCAAAAATTTCAAGACAGATTAAACTTGGTAAACACCTTGCATATGCACATAAAAACCAGGAAGGGAACAAGAGTTGACCTTTGTAGATAAAAAACGAACAAAGACGTGAAGAGGTTCCAGATCAGTTTTGTTACTTCTTATATACAGCAGTCATTTTCATCATTGATGTAACGACCCTGAATTTTTGACATTTGAAAAGTGAATATTTAATTGAGTTTAAATATTCGAATGATAGTTTATTTGGAATTTCAAATTATCAGAATGAATTTAGCGATTAAATTATTGAATTTAATTATTGAAACGGGGTAAAACTTTGAATCTTCAATTTTAAGCCGATTAAAAATAATATGAAGTCTTTGAAAATTCATATTGATTATACTGAAGATAATAAAAGTTTTAGAATCAAATTTGGAACTGTTTTGTTCAGTTTTGAATTTATATCGTTTAAATCGATATTTAAAAATAGCGTTCCAGAGCACAGTCTCGGAATTCGACGAAACCAGTTTCATTGGATCCGTAATATTGTATTATTATCGGATTTCAATTTTCGTAATGTTTGGAGTGAACGTTTGATCGTACGATAAGCAAACGCGCTGAAATTAAATCGAAAATTTAATTTAATAACTGGTCCAAAAAGTTATCTTCTCCATACGATCGAATTTGGACTCGAAACCTTTTCCATTGTGTTCGGAATAGGCATATAGCATTATAAACGCCTGTCGGCACGTTCCAATTGGATTTGTTTAAAAAGTTAATAATTTGTGAAAATATTATTATTTTAATATATATCAGCGTATATATATTCACGTATTAGGGCTGAAACCCTAATTCATTCTCTAGCCGCCGGCATTGTTTTTCAATGGTCGATCCCCAGTATACTTCTTTCTTTCCCTCCCCCTTTAATTAAAATCAAAATTAAATTTCAGAGAAACAAACTGTTCTCGTTCAAAAAATCAGAATGAATTCAAAAATAAAAACAATGGCCGCTGTCTTCAAATCCCCAGCCGAGCTCTCATATTTTTTTTTTTTTCGATCCCCTCTCCTCTTTAAATTTCCAATCGCGCTTCAGACGAAAATAAACTAAAGCCGAAGCCTCGTCAAATAAAAAAAATGGGGGGGGGGGGGGATTCACGAAATCAGGCTCGCGAGCATGGCCGCAATGATGGCGTCGCAAGCTCGAGCAGAGCGATAAGCCAATCGAAGCAACGTCGAGGCAGAGGGTTTCGATCGCGTGGGCGTAGGCTCGAAGTCGAGTAAGCAATCAGCAGGTTTAGGCGAAATCGAGTTCGCGTACAGTGTCGCGAATGGGGAGATGCTCGCGATTGAGGAATTCAACGTATTCGACGAGGCGCGTTCGATTCTGGAGGGGACGTTGACGAACTGGAGGTGGCAGGGTCGTGATTCTAGAGAGATCTGAGGGAAGTTGGTCGTTCGATGTTCGCAATGAGGTATTCTTTTATTTATTAACCTTATATATATATAGAAGAAAGAAAAGTATACATACCAGTTTTGGAAAATGGAATTTTGAAGAAAAAAAAACAGATTTTATAAACTGGGAATATAAATCTATTTTTGCTAAACATATGTGTTTCCAAAAATATATTAAATATATACACACACATTTTTCAATTTCAGATTAAGTTTATAGTGAATATGTTTTAGTTTAAAGATGTATATATATAAGTATGTATACAAAGTGAAGGGAAAGGGTAATGTAAGTATAGATACGTATATGTTTCTGTTTAAAAATATAAACAAGAATATATTTTATTTAAAAGGGTATTGATTATTTTTGTAACCAGTTAAAAAAGTAATATTATGTAAATATACCTATTCATATACCATTTGCATATGGTGATGACTTATTTGTTTAATTAAATCTAAATAATTTTAATTACTAAGGGTAATTTATTTAAACGGAAATTTGTTGGATTTAAATTTTTGGTTAATTAAATCTATGTAAAATAAAAATTTACAGTTCGATTTATTTCGAATATTAATAAATTGTATAAAATTGTTTTACAAGGTCAAAATCATGAAGAAATGGTCAAAATGGAAATGGGATTGAAAATTAAAAAGCAAAGGTGAGATCTTCTCACTCAATTTGAAAAGTGGAAATTTTCAGTTATTGATTTGATTGACTGTGTGAATGTGATATTAGATATAGTAGGATATATCTATATATGTATAGCAATATATACATATTGGCATATGTATATATTGGATTGATTGATTTCCCGCCTCGTATAGCGGATGAGACCCTATTGCGCCGTTAGTAAGCGGATTTTTATAAAACCCATATACCGCGATAATTCCGTACTGGAGCGGAATTGGTATTGTGCTAACATCTGTGGATGCAGGGAACAGGTTGGAGGGATCCAACAGGATTCCTCAAAACATTTGAATTGATTTCATATGTTGTTTAATTGATTATTTATAATCTGTAGATGATTATATCTGTGATTGAATGTATTGAGAGCTAAAATTTAGCCGAATGTATTATTGGTATCGTTGGATACCAGAAATAAATGAAATTGGATTTCTGAAATTAAAATTGAATTTTAGATGGTTTGGAAGAATAAAAGAATTTATTTAAAAGGGGATAAATTTGTTTGAAATCAAATTGATAATTGATCGGGTATTTGAAATAAATAATTTGTGAAATCGATATAGAAACCTATTTGGTGTTTGGACAAAACAAAAATTTGATTTTTGGTGTTGAAAATAAATTTGGGAATCGATTTGTAAAATGATTTGGTAATTGGGATTAAAAGTTAGAATCAATTTGAAATGTGATTCAGTGTTGAAGTAAATTCAGAAATCAATTTGAAATTCGATTTGGGATTTGAAATAAAATGGAGAAATCAATTTTTAAAGTTGATTCGGGGTTGAAAATGAATGTTTGGAAAACGATTTGAAAATCGTGTAAAAGTGGATTTTTAGGAATGTGAATTCCGAATAGAAGTTGTAAAGGAAAGGGAAATTTGTTTAAAAATAAATATTGATTTTTTTTTTAAGTGTGGAAAATATGGTTTGAAATCGGATTTTCAAAGTGATGAAGTGTGGAAATAAATTTACAAACTTGAAATGTAAATTTGAAATAAATCGATAAGGATTTATCAAATTGGTTTAAATGGACCATAATGTGATTTGAAATTGAATTTTCAAACGTGAAGTATGAAATGTGATTTGAAATTGAATTTTCAAACGCGAAGTATGAAATGTGATTTGAAATTGAATTTTCAAACGTGAAGTATGAAATACGATTTGAAATTGATTTTCAAATGTGAAGTGTGGAAGAATATATATCTTGTGAAAAGATTTGAAATTAAATAAATAATTTGGGAAAAATTATTTAAATTGGATGCTTGTTGTGAATGTTATTGATAGTTAAATAACCGACTATCAATATTTGCCTTTGAAATGACACTTGATTTGTTTTTAAAACAAACGCTCATTATTCGGTTAAGCCGGGAGAGGACCTTTGTGTCATATAACCCATTCCGAATAGTGATACGTCGCGAATGGATAGCATTTGAAGACCGGTGTGAAGACCGGATATTTGTGAAAATGAAAGGACAACCTGTCGAATGTCTCTGCACCGAGTTGCTCCGGTATAGAGATTTATATCACTCTTTTTGTGATGGGAAGTCCGGACGTGATTAGTGAATATCCGGATTGCAAGGGCTTCTTTGGAAGTGCCTTCGGTTCCGTTCGATCCCGGAACGGACTTATATGGATGTGTGTCTGACGTTACACTTTGAGATGTAAAGCTGGTTTCTATCAAATACATTTCTGTTGGTGGCGGAGAATTGATTCTCTTAGCTTAACACCCTTCTCTGAGACGTACGAGCTCAGAGGTTATGTAGTTGATGGTTACTAGTGATACATTCCCAATTTGGTAATGTGGCACACGAAGTGCTGTTGATCAATTGTGGATCAAAGCGTTGCTTTGTGAAGAAGCGTGGCTTTGTGAAAAAGCGTGGCTTTGTGAAAAAGCGTAGCTTTGTGGACGAGACTTCGTCGAGCCTCACAACCCGGTAATGGTCGAAACAGGAATGTTGCGGCAAAGGTTTGTAGGGGTAGCGCCCCTAGGGTATGCCATTTCCTTCTGGATAAAAGGTGATATCATGGTATGGAGCCCAGATATTTTACCTATGTGGATTATATTTTGTGGCTGTTGCGTTTCGATTGAGGATCCTCGGATAAAGGTCGGTAACGACCGGGGGATGGCATAGCTCGTGTGTTAGTTACCTAGTTACAGCTCAGTTAGAGCGTGAGGTAGCGTCGGCCTTTTGTTTGCGGAGATCCGGTTAGGATCCGGGGCGTCTTTCCAGAGGCGTTTCTATTTCGGTAAGGAAGTTCCTTAGCCTGACCATTTGTTGGAAATCCAAAGAAACAATACGAACCCTGTACGGTTTTTAAATTGTATTACCTGCTATGGAATGTGGCGGTAACCTGCTACTGAACGTAGTAGCTATAGTAAGCATACGATGTAATGTTGTATGCTGGCTAAGATTGATATTATACTTTCGAAATGTTTTCCACACTAGACATTAATAATAATATCAATTGATTTTTGCGTAGTAAGCATTTTTGACTATCATAAGGAGAAATCTCCTCCAATTCTGCGTTTGCATTGTGTGTGTGGCGGGAGGCCTTATGGTAGTTTCATTTTCCAAAAGCATTGCGAAGTTGTTTTATTTTCTTTGCGAAAATAACTGTTTTACGATCTCACACCAGTCACCATGACTGACCTGGAGTTTATTGTTCCCTTTCTAAACTCTGGGTGCCCATAATTTTCCACACGGGCAGCCTAGAGTTATTGTTATCAGGATATTCTGGATATTCTGGAGCTTTGGAGATGAGCTGGATGGCGAAGCGTACTATCGTACTTGTTATTTATTCTGCTGTGTATTCTGTATGAGGACAAGTTTATATAACTGTCCATTGTTGTAAACTCTGATGATTGATGTATGTATAAACTGATATAGTCTTTTGTTTTAAAGATTATTGATTTATCTATTGTATATTATTCCGCTGCGAAATGTGAGATTCTGATAATTGTTTCTGATTCTGTTTCTGTTCTTTCTTTTTCTTCTATCTTTTCTTCTACCTCTTCTTTTAACCCTAAAGTTTCGCGTTTCCGCCATTCGATTATTCGACAATTTGGTACAGTGGACGTATCGGTGTCGAGTTTTCGGAAGACGGATTTGCGGGTCTTTACAAGTGGTATCAGAGCATCCAGTTAAGCGACAACCCTGCTCTGTTGGGTGTTACTCATTAGAGATAGAGTCAGTAGTACTCTAGAATGAGTGTGAGTGTAATAATAGATATGAGTGCGTATTTGTTAGTGAATACAAAATTTATTTTGTATTGTGTTGACTTATCGGTTGATTGTTTATAGATTCTGGTCGGTGCAGGGTGGCCAACTGTAATCGATAGGGGTTTCTAAACTCTTAAACAAGATAAACCGACACAGTATTGTTTTAAATAGGGTAAATGAAATAATTTTGCCCAAAACTATTTTTGTATAAAAAGGAAATGATTTTCTATGAATTATTATTGTGTATGGATGCTTGGTTGTTAGGAAGAGATAATATTGAAGTATTATCATTGATATATGGAATTGAATAAGAAATTCAAATAATAACCAAAGATTTGGAGATAAATTCATTTGACAAATGAAATTTATAAATATGAATTGAAAGATAAGGAAATAAATCCATATACGAATGAGATTTGAGAATGTGAATCGTAAATCTAATTTACAAATTGAAATGGGATTCCAGAGAAATATTTGAAAATAAATTCATTAATGGAATGTAAATAAGTTTGATAACTTATAAAATATTTGAAATCTAATTGGAATGAGATTCAAATTGAAAATGAATGAATTTGTGAAGGAATAAATAAATTTGCAACTGCAAGTGCAAGAAAATGAAAGTGAATGTTAAAATTCATTTTGAATTTGTAAGTAAATAGAACTGGAATTGAATTTGATTTGTGGAAAACGAAGTGATGTATTAAACTAAAATTAGTAAGTGAAGCTAATTGAAGATTGACCAAATGAAGAAGGTTCGAAACGAATTGAATTCAATAATTATAAATGAAATATTGATTGGATTTATATGGAATTGGTAATCCAGTTTAAATATAAGTGGTAATTGAAAATTAATATCAAAAGTATGGAAAATACTTGTATTGAACTTAAGAAATAAGTGTGAAATTCTTAAGTAAATTTGATATTGAAAATATTCTAAGTTGGTGAATTTGAATATGAAATGCCAATTAAAATTGAATGGAATCAATTGGAAATGAAGTACTATACATATATGACATATGTTTTCCAAACTAAGGATATGAAAAAGTACCTTCCATTAAAAAAATTGTGAAGGTATTGGAACTCAGTATGAGTATCCGTTTGATCGTGATGGGATCATATTGATTGATCACGACGTATGCTAGCGAAATTCGAGGGGCGAGATGCCTATGGTTACAAGCGATTCCACTGAGATAGTGGCGCAACCGCCGTGTGAACTACGATCTATGGCAACAACCATGGCGAAATTTAAGAGATGAGAAATCTACAGATTACGAGCGATTCTACTGGGATAGTAGCGAAATCGCCGAGTAACTGTGATCCATGGGGGAACGTGCTTTCCATATCCATTTTTAAAAGGACTTTTAAGTGATTTCAAATTGGAAATTGAGATAAAAGTGAATAAAGCTCAATATTCGAAATAAGAAGATGAATCGAATTCAAGTAAAATTCAAAATGAAAATCTGGATGAAAATTGGAAGATAAAAATGAATTCAAATTGAATTGAAATTGTCAAGTAAATTCAAATGAAATTGGAAATGCAAAATTGAATGAAAATAGATATGTAACTTCAATAGTGAAGTAAAAATGTATAAGAAGCATACATTGAAAATTGTGTAGTGGAATTTGCAAAATGGTTTGAATATTGTAACTAGATATTATGGCTAGTAGGATATATACAGGTGTATACAGGAATTGGAATTTTGATTTCAAAAATAAATTTGAATTGCTCGACAAAAAGGTATGTATTTAAGTTTCAGTATGAAATTTGATGAGTTTCTGATTTTGCCACTTGGCATTTTGTTTTCTTTTGAGATTTGGGAGTCCGTAGGGACGTTTTGTAGCCGTACCGTATTAGCCGCGCAAAGGAGACGCTGGCGAAATTTTTCGAAAATTTCGAGTGTTAGAAAAATTTTGAGAAATTTTGGGAGTTTAAAATTTGAATTTAAACTCGAATTTGAATTGAGAAGTTAAACAATGTTGTTTGAAACCTGTAATTGAAGTTGAAAAGTTAGTTGAATTAATAACGAATCTTTAGTAGAAAGATTTGTTTGGATAAATTGATAAAACTATTTAGATTATGGAAAATAGTAGACGAGTTAAGGACCATTTTTCCTAACTTGTAATTTCGGGACGAAATTCTTTTAAGGGGGGAAGATTGTAACGACCCTGAATTTTTGACATTTGAAAAGTGAATATTTAATTGAGTTTAAATATTCGAATGATAGTTTATTTGGAATTTCAAATTATCAAAATGAATTTAGCGATTAAATTATTGAATTTAATTATTGAAACGGGGTAAAACTTTGAATCTTCAATTTTAAGCCGATTAAAAATAATATGAAGTCTTTGAAAATTCATATTGATTATACTGAAGATAATAAAAGTTTTAGAATCAAATTTGGAACTGTTTTGTTCAGTTTTGAATTTATATCGTTTAAATCGATATTTAAAAATAGCGTTCCAGAGCACAGTCTCGGAATTCGACGAAACCAGTTTCATTGGATCTGTAATATTGTATTATTATCGGATTTCAATTTTCGTAATGTTTGGAGTGAACGTTTGATCGTACGATAAGCAAACGCGCTGAAATTAAATCGAAAATTTAATTTAATAACTGGTCCAAAAAGCTATCTTCTCCATACGATCGAATTTGGACTCGAAACCTTTTCCATTGTGTTCGGAATAGGCATATAGCATTATAAACGCCTGTCGGCACGTTCCAATTGGATTTGTTTAAAAAGTTAATAATTTGTGAAAATATTATTATTTTAATATATATCAGCGTATATATATTCACGTATTAGGGCTGAAACCCTAATTCATTCTCTAGCCGCCGGCATTGTTTTTCAATGGTCGATCCCCAGTATACTTCTTTCTTTCCCTCCCCCTTTAATTAAAATCAAAATTAAATTTCAGAGAAACAAACTGTTCTCGTTCAAAAAATCAGAATGAATTCAAAAATAAAAACAATGGCCGCTGTCTTCAAATCCCCAGCCGAGCTCTCATATTTTTTTTTTTCGATCCCCTCTCCTCTTTAAATTTCCAATCGCGCTTCAGACGAAAATAAACTAAAGCCGAAGCCTCGTCAAATAAAAAAAAATGGGGGGGATTCACGAAATCAGGCTCGCGAGCATGGCCGCAATGATGGCGTCGCAAGCTCGAGCAGAGCGATAAGCCAATCGAAGTAACGTCGAGGCAGAGGGTTTCGATCGCGTGGGCGTAGGCTCGAAGTCGAGTAAGCAATCAGCAGGTTTAGGCGAAATCGAGTTCGCGTACAGTGTCGCGAATGGGGAGATGCTCGCGATTGAGGAATTCAACGTATTCGACGAGGCGCGTTCGATTCTGGAGGGGACGTTGACGAACTGGAGGTGGCAGGGTCGTGATTCTAGAGAGATCTGAGGGAAGTTGGTCGTTCGATGTTCGCAATGAGGTATTCTTTTATTTATTAACCTTATATATATAGAAGAAAGAAAAGTATACAGACCAGTTTTGGAAAATGGAATTTTGAAGAAAAAAAAAACAGATTTTATAAACTGGGAATATAAATCTATTTTTGCTAAACATATGTGTTTCCAAAAATATATTAAATATATACACACACATTTTTCAATTTCAGATTAAGTTTATAGTGAATATGTTTTAGTTTAAAGATGTATATATATAAGTATGTATACAAAGTGAAGGGAAAGGGTAATGTAAGTATAGATACGTATATGTTTCTGTTTAAAAATATAAACAAGAATATATTTTATTTAAAAGGGTATTGATTATTTTTGTAACCAGTTAAAAAAGTAATATTATGTAAATATACCTATTCATATACCATTTGCATATGGTGATGACTTATTTGTTTAATTAAATCTAAATAATTTTAATTACTAAGGGTAATTTATTTAAACGGAAATTTGTTGGATTTAAATTTTTGGTTAATTAAATCTATGTAAAATAAAAAATTTACAGTTCGATTTATTTTGAACATTAATAAATTGTATAAAATTGTTTTACAAGGTCAAAATCATGAAGAAATGGTCAAAATGGAAATGGGATTGAAAAATAAAAAGCAAAGGTGAGATCTTCTCACTCAATTTGAAAAGTGGAAATTTTCAGTTATTGATTTGATTGACTGTGTGAATGTGATATTAGATATAGTAGTATATATCTATATATGTATAGCAATATATACATATTGGCATATGTATATATTGGATTGATTGATTTCCCGCCTCGTATAGCGGATGAGACCCTATTGCGCCGTTAGTAAGCGGATTTTTATAAAACCCATATACCGTGATAATTCCGTACTGGAGCGGAATTGGTATTGTGCTAACATCTGTGGATGCAGGGAACAAGTTGGAGGGATCCAACAGGATTCCTCAAAACATTTGAATTGATTTCATATGTTGTTTAATTGATTATTTATAATCTGTAGATGATTATATCTGTGATTGAATGTATTGAGAGCTAAAATTTAGCCGAATGTATTTTTGGTATCGTTGGATACCAGAAATAAATGAAATTGGATTTCTGAAATTAAAATTGAATTTTAGATGGTTTGGAAGAATAAAAGAATTTATTTAAAAGGGGATAAATTTGTTTGAAATCAAATTGATAATTGATCGGGTATTTGAAATAAATAATTTGTGAAATCGATATAGAAACCTATTTGGTGTTTGGACAAAAAAAAAAATTTGATTTTTGGTGTTGAAAATAAATTTGGGAATCGATTTGTAAAATGATTTGGTAATTGGGATTAAAAGTTAGAATCAATTTGAAATGTGATTCAGTGTTGAAGTAAATTCAGAAATCAATTTGAAATTCGATTTGGGATTTGAAATAAAATGGAGAAATCAATTTTTAAAGTTGATTCGGGGTTGAAAATGAATGTTTGGAAAACGATTTGAAAATCGTGTAAAAGTGGATTTGTAGGAATGTGAATTCCGAATAGAAGTTGTAAAGGAAAGGGAAATTTGTTTAAAAATAAATATTGATTTATTTTTTTTTAAGTGTGGAAAATATGGTTTGAAATCGGATTTTCAAAGTGATGAAGTGTGGAAATAAATTTACAAACTTGAAATGTAAATTTGAAATAAATCGATAAGGATTTATCAAATTGGTTTAAATGGACCATAATGTGATTTGAAATTGAATTTTCAAACGTGAAGTATGAAATGTGATTTGAAATTGAATTTTCAAACGCGAAGTATGAAATGTGATTTGAAATTGAATTTTCAAACGTGAAGTATGAAATACGATTTGAAATTGATTTTCAAATGTGAAGTGTGGAAGAATATATATCTTGTGAAAAGATTTGAAATTAAATAAATAGTTTGGGAAAAATTATTTAAATTGGATGCTTGTTGTGAATGTTATTGATAGTTAAATAACCGACTATCAATATTTGCCTTTGAAATGACACTTGATTTGTTTTTAAAACAAACGCTCATTATTCGGTTAAGCCGGGAGAGGACCTTTGTGTCATATAACCCATTCCGAATAGTGATACGTCGCGAATGGATAGCATTTGAAGACCGGTGTGAAGACCGGATATTTGTGAAAATGAAAGGACAACCTGTCGAATGTCTCTGCACCGAGTTGCTCCGGTATAGAGATTTATATCACTCTTTTTGTGATGGGAAGTCCGGACGTGATTAGTGAATATCCGGATTGCAAGGGCTTCTTTGGAAGTGCCTTCGGTTCCGTTCGATCCCGGAACGGACTTGTATGGATGTGTGTCTGACGTTACACTTTGAGATGTAAAGCTGGTTTCTATCAAATACATTTCTGTTGGTGGCGGAGAATTGATTCTCTTAGCTTAACACCCTTCTCTGAGACGTACGAGCTCAGAGGTTATGTAGTTGATGGTTACTAGTGATACATTCCCAATTTGGTAATGTGGCACACGAAGTGCTGTTGATCAATTGTGGATCAAAGCGTTGCTTTGTGAAGAAGCGTGGCTTTGTGAAGAAGCGTGGCTTTGTGAAAAAGCGTGGCTTTGTGAAAAAGCGTAGCTTTGTGGACGAGACTTCGTCGAGCCTCACAACCCGGTAATGGTCGAAACAGGAATGTTGCGGCAAAGGTTTGTAGGGGTAGCGCCCCTAGGGTATGCCATTTCCTTCTGGATAAAAGGTGATATCATGGTATGGAGCCCAGATATTTTACCTATGTGGATTATATTTTGTGGCTGTTGCGTTTCGATTGAGGATCCTCAGATAAAGGTCGGTAACGACCGGGGGATGGCATAGCTCGTGTGTTAGTTACCTAGTTACAGCTCAGTTAGAGCGTGAGGTAGCGTCGGCCTTTTGTTTGCGGAGATCCGGTTAGGATCCGGGGCGTCTTTCCAGAGGCGTTTCTATTTCGGTAAGGAAGTTCCTTAGCCTGACCATTTGTTGGAAATCCAAAGAAACAATACGAACCCTGTACGGTTTTTAAATTGTATTACCTGCTATGGAATGTGGCGGTAACCTGCTACTGAACGTAGTAGCTATAGTAAGCATACGATGTAATGTTGTATGCTGGCTAAGATTGATATTATACTTTCGAAATGTTTTCCACACTAGACATTAATAATAATATCAATTGATTTTTGCGTAGTAAGCATTTTTGACTATCATAAGGAGAAATCTCCTCCAATTCTGCGTTTGCATTGTGTGTGTGGCGGGAGGCCTTATGGTAGTTTCATTTTCCAAAAGCATTGCGAAGTTGTTTTATTTTCTTTGCGAAAATAACTGTTTTACGATCTCACACCAGTCACCATGACTGACCTGGAGTTTATTGTTCCCTTTCTAAACTCTGGGTGCCCATAATTTTCCAAACGGGCAGCCTAGAGTTATTGTTATCAGGATATTCTGGATATTCTGGAGCTTTGGAGATGAGCTGGATGGCGAAGCGTACTATCGTACTTGTTATTTATTCCGCTGTGTATTCTGTATGAGGACAAGTTTATATAACTGTCCATTGTTGTAAACTCTGATGATTGATGTATGTATAAACTGATATAGTCTTTTGTTTTAAAGATTATTGATTTATCTATTGTATATTATTCCGCTGCGAAATGTGAGATTCTGATAATTGTTTCTGATTCTGTTTCTGTTCTTTCTTTTTCTTCTATCTTTTCTTCTACCTCTTCTTTTAACCCTAAAGTTTCGCGTTTCCGCCATTCGATTATTCGACAATTTGGTACAGTGGACGTATCGGTGTCGAGTTTTCGGAAGACGGATTTGCGGGTCTTTACAATTGACTTGTGCAAATTAAACAAAAGTTAAAAAAAACAAAAGGAAAAAAAGCAACGAGGTAAATTGTCTTGTACTTCTAATATCTTTTCCTACGACAATTCGCTGTGGAAACAAGAAAAATAAGAACCACTGCATATAATTTCATGGCTATAACTGAACCATGATGAAAAAATGAACTTGTAACAAGAAATGAACTTAATAGTTATGCTATATATGTACTTATTATACTTGAGATAAATATCTAACCATTTGGATGTGATTTGTATGCAGGCATCAATTTCATGGCTATGGTTCAAAATATAGTCAGATGGACACATGCAGTTATTTATTTACGTAAGTCTTATGCAAAGCTACATCATTATTGTTTGCTTTTATGTTCTGCTATCAACAAACGATGAACACATGGGTGACGTGAAGAGAGAAGTAAAAACAAAGATGGTAACATGTTTTCTAAGCAAATAGTAAGAAGATGAATTAGTAATAAATTCTAATCAAATGAGAATTGAAGGGTTGGAAAAGATTGTATACCAATTTGGTATTACTACTTTATATAGGAAAATCAAAAAATAAATAATAAAAAGACCCTTGTTGGAAGTGCAATGGAGAGGAAATTTTTAAGCTAGAATTCAATTTCAATTTAACAGCACAGGGAAAAATGAATTGATAATCAAATTATATTTTGTCCAACAAATGAATCAAGCATACCTAATAGTGGAAATGATGCCAACAAAATCCAAGCAATCAGATGCCAGTAAGATAGATCCATCTAATATGATTCTGAACTGTAAAAAAAGAAGAAGAAAAAAGAAAAAGAAAAAAAAGGCAAACACAACTTAACAACCAAAAATAATCAACTGGATTGTTCTTTATACTTAAAATTGCAATTTATAAGAGTGAGCATGAAAAACCTGATGGGGATTACAGTCAACTGGATTGTTCTTTAAACTTTAGCTTGCACTGAGTATTCACGATTTCTTCGTATGTGCATTGTCCATAATATGTTATTGAAGGCTTGGATGTTCTCGCTTACAACCTGTTATTGAAAACCTGTCAAATATATGTTGTAAAATATCGGCTTATCATTTTAACATTTTTTATAAATACAATCAACCGACGATGCAAGGATAAACACAAGAGCTCAGAGTACTCAGTTACTCAGTTATATTGTAACATATATTTGTCGGTGCTATAGTTTTAAATATCATCAAAGAACAGAATGATATGGAGATACAGAGTGTTTGATAAAGCAATGAACATTTTTTACATTCTTTGTAAGTTGGAATGACCAGGGTAGACGATCCTTGAGAAACATGTTGCAGAGGTCCGTGGTGATTCTATAACACTATGTTTGACAATTATACTAGTACATTCTTTGAGTGTTTTTCTTCTTGATGAAGTGCTTTGACAACGGTACCTGAACAGTAACAGAAGCACAATCTATAAGCAAAATAAGTGATGATGTGCCACTGGTAGAGTGACCACATGAGAACTTATATACTGATTGCTTTACAGACAATATAACCGATGAGTCAACTTCTGGTACGAACCCCATCTCAACCAAACCAAACAACACAACAGTTGCATCATTTACCTTTCCAACCTCACACAATCCAGTCAACAGCTTATTTGATGCTGCAAAGTGAGGCATGAACCCTCTCCCAAGCATCAAACCTAACCGTTCACTGTAGGCAGAGAGACGCTATACAAGCAAGGCAGATTTAAAAGTTCCAAGAGAGATGTGGCTTGGGAATATAGCATTCAATATTACTTTCAAATGAAACAGCAATTCAAAGTCCAGATGTAATACTTACCTGCCACACGATCAGAAAGTCAATTATTGCCAGTCGTTAGTAAAAGTCGCCATTATTTGAATTGCACTGTAGTTTCTAAACGTACAAAGGAGAATCATCTAAGTATATATACAGATAACAAACAAATATCAGCAATCGCCATTATTTAAGAAAAGTCGAATTTAAAACTTGGTAGCAAATATATAATGCCAGCGAGAAACGTAAAAATAATGTAAAAGACAGACATACTGCATACAACCAATCAAAATGACACTTGTAGGTTACTGAAGATTAAAGTCAGACTTTCCAGCCAACATCTGAGAAAATTTTATTCAAACAATGTGATGTTTACTTGATTGAATGTAAGTAGTACGAAAGTATTAATCTATTCTATATTTTATAAAATTGGATGCAGACTTATACTGGATTTTTTTTCCTTCTATTTTCACCCATAATTTTTTCCAGGTATTCCACACTATTCGGCTGCCCCTTTTTCCCTGATTATCATTTTAGAAGACATATTGCTAACTGATTGCAAATGGTTTTCCTTACCATTTGATTCTATAAATTTCATTTAACAAATTTATACTTGCAATATATCATAATCCATGGTTTGATATATAGATTCTTATTGTAGATCAAACCATGCTAAAATCACAATATGCTTCTAGCTAATCATTTACTAGACAGATGATAATTTGGCATTGTACTTGATAACTTTAATTTGCCAAAATGATTAGAAATGGCCTCAAGGGACTGTTGCTTCCATTTATATATATATACATACTTTGGCACTCCAGCTCAAACCATTGCAAAATTAAATTGGGCATAGCATTTCCTGTTTATGTAAATTATTACAACTATGGTACTGAGTTGCTTAGACACACAGATCCTACAAATCTACGATCCTAAATGTTATTATGATCAGTTCATGTTTATGTGTTTTTACCATTTAATGTGCATCATCCTTCACTTTTTTTATTTCGAACAAAAAATAACATTGCCGATTTGTAAATTAGCAACTCGTTTGCATGCAGTTAACATTTAATTTTACTCTTTTTTCTGGAAGGAAGGACTTGTATGCCATGTTTTTCATCATTATCATATTTGCAGTTTTTGCAGCCATGATATATATAGCATGTGTGTGTGTGTGTTTTTGATATTTATTTATCAGTTCAACTGGATGTATGAGAGGAGGAAAGGACAATGCTTGACCATTGAACAATGTAGCATAGTAAGATAGAGCTTGTCAAATAAGTCCTTGTTGGTCATACACATAGGTGCCCTCTGAATCCAGTAAAGCATGGAGTCTGTTTTTATGTTTTCTCATATATTGCACGTGTGAAGTGTTATACACACAAACATACATACATATGTACGTATACATATATATAGGAAATGAATCTACAACAACCAATTAAGCAATAGGGGAGACAGACACAGGCATTAGCTTTACATATGAATAAAGACATACCTATTCTGAAAAGGGAAAACAACACGCTGAAACCTCAGTGCTCAAGTGAAAGACAGAAAACTACGACTTCAGAAATTGTCCTAGAGTCTTTTACTGAACCATTATAATAGGGTGAGCGTTCATGTTGCAAAGATCAAGCTAATGCTCTGGATTTCCTTAACAAAGACCTGCCAACAGAAATTAGAAGGGAAAAAATATATTACTGCCAATCATCAAATCGAAATTAGAAGGTAAAAATCAAATATCAAAACACCAAAATAAAAAATATCAGCATTTGTGTGATAAATAAAAGGATTGTTTGATTGATAGTGATGATAGAGGATTATTTGATTGGGAGTGGTGAATGGTACTAAATTAAAAGCATAACCTACTGTAACAAATAAACTAAAAAATGAAATCAATATTTGCTTTGTATAAAGCAATTTTTCATATCATTTAATCAAAAGTGATGAGTGATGCTCACATAATTCAAATCAGAATGACTTATATTTTACAATACATAGCAATATAGCATATTCGAATAGTTTTGAGGTTTCGAATTATTTATAGCAGAATGATATTGTAATTAACCAAATGATTAGTAGTCTACTCACCCAAGCCTAAAGCATGATGAGCACTATTATGTCAAAAAGCAGGAGATGAGCATATTATGTCAAAAAGCAGGAACTGGAGTAGGCTATGTATCAGTGTATTTATCCTGAATCCAGATTCTCTGTAAAACCTGAAATTGCAAAAACACTCAAAATTAGGGATTTTGAATATAGTTTGCATTGGTACATAAACTTGCAGGGGAAAATCGAACATGGGATTAGGTCAATCCAAATGAGGTTAAAATTTATAAAATAAGTTGAAGGAGGATAAGAAGAACAGTAAATAAAACAATGGAACAATACGTGAATCAAAGTAAATAACAAAAAATTAAGTAAGCAAAGAGTACAAATATTTAAAATATGTGAATGTCAAGTGCCTTTAGATTTATGATCATTATCATGTCTAACTTGTTTTTGTGAAATTACAGCGTAAATTATCCATTTTGTTAGTAGCTTTCTTATTTTTAGCCAAACAAACCAAAGATGGCTGTTAGGTGTTGAGGAGTTTGATCACTTCACTCATCTTGAAATCATTGTTAGCTCCTCGTATATTCCATACAAATAAACTCATTTACCTTTTGTTGAGCTCCTAATATATCTTTTAGGGGGAGCTTTTGTTTTGTTTTTGTCTTGTTTTTCTTGCTTTTTTGATTGAATTTCTGCACTGTATTCAGGATATCTTCTATGTAGGTTGACACGTTTTGCTGATTTGTTTCAAGTTCTTATATGATACTATCAACTATTTGTGCTGCAACATTGCCCATAATTAATAACATCATTTGAAAAGGTTTCAAAAGCAGATACAAAATTTTGGGAACTATCAGTTTCGTTTAAGCTTCTATAGTAGCTATAAATCCAGTCTCTGTTTTTCTAAGGTTTATAGAAATTATATAGGATTTGTGATCTTTGTGATGTGCTGATCAGTAGATTCAGTTTCATTTAAATTGCCAGATGTAAATTTTATTTTTTGTTTCCTCAGGGACATAACATCTTCATGCTCTACTTGCTTTTCTTGTGCATTTAGATCTATGGTCATTATTATGTTTAAGTTATGCATAATATGTAAAATATTTAAAATGCATTTGATAGTCGATTACAAAGAATTGTTTCAGCTTTCAACAAAAAATAATAATATGATGGCAACAAATTCTATGATTTTGTCTTAGCAACAACACAGAAAACAGTTTCAAAATATAAAGAAAATGATCACAAATAGCAATATAGGCTCTTAATTGTACCTGCCACAACAAAATAGTGCACAAAGGAACTATGCAGTCAGTTGCCTCGACCAACTCCTCCACTTGCTGATCTGGATCTGGTATTTTTCTCTTCTTCTGATAATTTGTGATACTGTATAACTCATAAAATAGATTTGCTGCTAGCCTGCTATGTGATAACTTACTCTTAGTTGATAGTTGATGTTGTAAGTTAATCAGAATTTGTGATAGTTCAAGTAAAGTAAGTTAACTAATTTTAATTTATATAAGAATTTGAGAACTTTAAAGTAAATAAGTTATTTTTTTAAAACTGATTATACTAATTTTATGCTGATTTTAATTTTTTTAAACTATTGTTCTTTTTTAAATTGTGTCAAGGACAGACCTTTGGCTTTAAAGTAAATGCATATTTTTCTTTTATTATTTATTGGTTTTATAATCTGTATTAAATCAAGGTACTGTTAATATGTTCATTTTTATGTAGACAATATACCAGATACCTGGTACGTTAATCAAGCCATTAATTCTTGACCAAGTTGACGCGATTCACTGATTGTCCGTTTGGTTTATTAGTATCTTTATATCCAAAGGAATTTAATATGTCCATATACATCCCAACAAACGTATATAGACGACTTTCAACTTAAGGAACAATGCATAATCTTGTTCTACTGTAAGTTTTTTCCATCAAAATAAAATCCAAATGGATATTTAATGAAGATCTTTTTTTTATCATACAGATGGACACTTGCAAACAGCAAGAGCATGTGGCTATTAATTGTATCCAGGTAATACAGTCGGTACATGCACGTGCAAGTGATATCTTAAAGGTTCAGAACAAAATGGAATTGCTTGTGACTGATAGTGAGACTAAACAAATTCTGTATGCAGACAAGTTTGAGGAATGCGGAGGTCTAATCCTAAAGATTGGCAACAAACATACTGTGGTATTTCTAATATGTCGCATATTCTTTCAGTCCTGCAAAGCAAATTCTTCAAGTATATTAGCATAGTTTAATATAACTCAGTAACCAACTAAACGATCAGGAATCCCCTTAAATCTTGATAAGACCTTTAAAATTTTATAGTGCGTCAACTGATAATATTACTTTCACCAATAAAATTTGTTTCAATGTCAAAGTCATGTAACCACACAATTCTACAAATATCATATTCATGTTTTTTTTCAAGTCCAATGTTTTGTGCTTTCAATTGGTTGAACTTTTAGGAAGCATTGTGCAAAATGATTACTTTATAACTGACAAATATATCAAAAAAATGAATCACATATTATGTAGAAATCATTTTGATAACTGAATTAGATAACTGAAAATAATTTACTATCTATTTCCAAAAATACTTAATAGAATACCGAAGACAATTTACTCAAATAATACTTCCAATCTTAAATAAAAATCATTTGGAAATTTACTATCTATTTCCAAAAATACTTCGCTTTCAATAAAATTTTCTATTTTAATTTATTCCCCTTTCGATTAGTTTATAATGTGATCTCATCACAACAACCGTCGACCAAAAATATGTGATCTTATCGCAATTAAAATCAATCAAAGACGTGCAATAAAATTTCATCTAAATCAATCCACACCATTAAAATTTATCATCAAACAATCGACAACAACCTTTAAAAATGAGATCTATATAGTGGCGAGTTATCAAAATATAACTCGTCCAAACAATGCAAGTAAACGTAATGTCACCCGATTCAGTTTATATCATATCAATCCATTCACACAATATTCAATTTATAGCAAATAAAAATGGATTTTATACTAGCACATAGTTGTGAGTAAATAAATTTACTCACCTCAAATGATGCTCAAGCCTGAAATCAGCGACTATCCTTAGCTTAGCGCAAATGTTGCCATCGCCAATCACTGGAATGCCAGCCCTTCCATCACGAGCCTACCAATCAGTTCAAGCTCCAACACCCTCAGAAAACTAGCCCTATTTGCAGCCATCACCAAATCGCTAGTCACCTCCAGCCACACGCCCAGTATAATCGCGCACACCTTCTCTCACGCTGCTCCAGTCAAAGATCTTCATCGTCATCCCCATCGCGACTAAGCTCCAAGCGATGTGATTGGCTGACTTAATGAATGATTTCTCTCCGATACAAGCATAGCCAAGCATCCACGACTTTGTGAGCAACGGTCATGATAGAGAGGAGTAGTTTTAAAGAATTTGTTGAGCAGAGAAAATTAAGATTTGGAGAGGAGTCATTTAAAAATTTTTGCAGAGAGGAAGCGATTAAGATTTGAAGGCATTGGTGATTTAGGGTTGCTTATTTTTGGCAGAAGAGGGAAATTAATTATACGCGGCAATGAAATTTTCAGAGGGAACGACATTTCGCAATTTTCTGAAAAAAATCTCAGCGTTTTCCTACGTTGTCTTCAGATTTTCCTACCTATAAAAGGTTGCACAACAGCAATCAACGTATAAACGCTGTTCTCCATTGCCGTTAAAAGCAATTTTTCTTGTAGTGACGCCAAGAACGACATATGAAGATGTCCCCTCGGATGATCGGAGTATATAACTAGGCAAGTAAACAACTTTGCCTTTACAACACAAACACAACGGAATCAAAATAGAAAGAACTCTTATTATCTAGCTTGCCTCCTGCGCGTGTTTGAAAGCTTATTCGTCTAAAGAGGTACTTGAAAACCTCAACTCTCAAACTACTCAAAGTCAATTGAGTACCGGAGAGTTTAAGTGAAATACATAAACTTCAAGTCAGACACAAAGCCTAATATGAATAGTAATCTACCATCTCAAACCATTTAGATATTTGGTGAGACCACGCCGCTTAGCAGAACGGGTTTTCCCCTCACTAGTATCCTATCCAAACTTTATAAAACCATATAATGTGCTCCTATATCCACAATGGTTAAAACATAGCAATTCAAAATATTATGATGATATGCAAACGAGTAAATCAATTATGGATTTCTTTTCCCCATTCATTTTGACTATCTGTCTCAATTATAGTTTCTAGGGTCACTATTAACCTAATAGTTTTCATGGGCTGACTAATAACCTATTTAATGCTTATGGACTCCCTGTCTGGTTTCATAGTTTTCATTGGATCACAAGAACCTATTGGCCCCATCAATAACTTCATTGTTTCATGGGTTCTCCCTGAAATTATTGGTATTCCAATAACTTCCCTCTTACTCTAGTTTTCATGGGTCGACTAGGAACCTATTGACTTCTGTCAATAACTTAATCCGGATATAGTTTTCATGGGTTCACTACAAACCTATTAGCCCCTACCAATAACTCTTTCTAATCATAGTTTTCATGGGTTTACTATGAACCTATTGGCCCCTGCCAATAACTTTTCCTAAACATAATTTTTCATGGGTTCACTATGAACCTATCTATAAGACAACATCCTTAATCAATATTTAGGCATCCTAAATTATGGCCTATCTCACCTCCTAGATGCAATTCTACTCATTCAGGGGTTAACTTAATTTATATTCACTACTGGATCAACCTAGCTAGTTATTCTGCTCTTTCTCCCCAAAATACAGGTGTGGGTCCATTTTAAAGTGAATATGTTGTTAGCACCAAAATTGGTCACTAACACCTTGAATAGAGTTGTGTAGAGAGATTAATGAAGAAAGTAAATTAAAGCAGAGAAGTAACACGGTTGTATGCAAAAAGAACAACAAAACGAGAACACTAGATTTATAGACGAAGATAGGCTGACTTCCTGTGCAGGCCTATGACCAAGATAGCTCACCCATAGCTGACAGGCTGGGTAGACCGATCCACTACCACCGACCCACTTGTTGCCGATCTAGGGGTTGTCTTGTAGCTGACTCGAAGCAAGCCCTCAAGGAACTCGGAGTAGCTAGTGGCGCGTCTCGAAGCAAAACACTATCGATCGCATCACCTTGCTGTAAACTTAAGAATATGCTAACTCTCCTGATGTGCACCGATCCAGGTATGCCGAACCATCTAGGCCGACCCAACATGGCCGATTCACTAGGAGCCGAGCCACATGAAAGAATTATTTTAAGGCCGATCCCACTCACACTGAACTATCCAGGTCGACCCAGAACTGCCGACCCACGCTCGCCGACCCACCTATGTCGATCCAATACACAGCCGACCCACCTCCATTTAAGTACCTTGACCGATCCAATTCCCAATACCGAACCACTATAAATGTAACATTCCCCCTTTTGACCGCCTCCAGTCGGTAATTAAACCAACTCGAAACGTTCAAAAAGACGAATTGTTATTTAGTTTATAAGGTTTAAACAGAATCAGCCACAGAAACACAGATAATAACACTGAATTAAAACAAATGAGAATTTATTTCATTACTATAAATCTTTTTATATACATCAGAGTTTATACACTTTTATACAGATACAACGGAATATCATAAAATACAATTTTCTTCTGAAAATTAAAGATTCTTTACTCTCTCTCTAACTTCGCTGCTCGAAAATCTTCAAGCTGTAAAAATACTCGGTCTGACCCGAGTATTATATTCAAAAGAAAATAATACACAGGTCAGTCTAATTCAAACCAGTTTATTAGTGCATAGAGGCAGTAATAATTTAAATAGACGACAGTCACAATAATTCTCGTCTATCCAATTCTTTAAACAAAGAAATCGGATAACGAAAATTTTTAACACTAAACAGTGTTAAACAATAAATCAGCAGATTTAAATCATCAACAGGGATAAACAGTATTATTGGCTGCCGTACACGCACGCGTGTACGGCCTCGCCAATACGGCATAGAAGATCAATGCATCACGACGCAAAGGAAAAATCAATTCGAAACTGTCGAGTTTGGGTGGCTGCAGTGCACGCACGCGTGCACTGCCTCGCCAACACCGCATATAAAGCCACCACAAAGAATCAAGGGTAAAACTGCACAAGGTTTCAGTCACGTGAAGATCAACAGCATGTAACCAGACTGCACATTATAGTGCCAGCCTAAGTGGAAGGCCACTAAGTCAAACAGTGGACAAAAACTCAACAAAGCAACTCAAGCTCGAAATGGACCCAGACTCAAACAAATATACTGTGATAATATGGTTGCAGTGAATCAAGCAACACGACCAATTCCAGCTACTATATGACTACATGCATAAGGTCAAGCAGTCAAGTAAAGTCAATGCTAATAGTTCAGGTAAACAAGTCAGAAGATGGCAACTCCAAATGAACCAGAAATAAATCAAACTTATGATCATGTATAAGTCTACATGTATGGTGTCAGGTGAAACTCTTTTCATACAGAGTGAAGATTATTAGACTGAAATATCAAACGCATGAATGCAGGCAACATCAAAGTAGTGCAAGCATATGAAATGGCAACTCAAGAAATGGATGTGACAGTGCAAACAAATGATCACAAGCACAATGGCAACTGACTCAAGTCAAAATGAACAAGGTAACTACAGTGACAACTGCAACTACTAGGATGAATGCAAAAATAAACAAAGATGAACCAGAATATCATAATGCAGACCAACCAGAGATGCCAACATGATCAAGTTCAAAGCATCAGGTCTCAAACCAGTATATATACACATATATGGACATGAGGAAACAGGTGAATGTGCAATAGGGAACAAAGATCAGATCCACATGCTAAAGTGCCGCAGTTACAACAAAAGCACAACATGCACAAGAGATACAAAGACTACAGCTACATGAAAATGCCCAGTGAATCATCTATATGAAGACAGCAACCAAACTCAGTGATTAAACTATGAAAGTAACATGCAAGCTCGACTAGCAGGTGAATGTGCAACATCAACAAGACAAGTACAAACTGGACAACAACAAAGTGAATCAGAAAGACCCGTAAATACAACCCCAATAGACCACTGCTTTAAACTACATATATACATATATAAGAGCTCAAAACAGTGTCAGTGATCATAGTCACAAAAGAAATCAATATCGACAAATTCCAAGGGTCCATCAGACAGCATGATGAACTTATCTGAGTACGAGACGGTGAGACCGTAGCTCAACGTCAATATACAAGAAAACGGTAAGTGTAGACTCGACTATACATGCATACACACATACAATTGTATATATGCACATATAAGAAGTCACATCTAATTGGTCAAGCAATTTCAGATTAACAGTTAAAGCCAAAGAAATCGTCGTTCCAGTCAAAAAACGAAATCAAAATCGAAATCGAACAAACATAGATATGTCTTAAAAGTCATCCCATAAACACTATCAAGTTAAATTCTCATATAAAATACTTTCATACTTAGGTTTATAGGTTTCAATCCTAAGCCAGAAATCATTTCAAGTTTTTAAAACAAATCATACGACTGAGATGATAAAGTCAGAGATGTCAACAAGTATGTAAACTACAAGTCAACAAAAAGAAATCAACTTCAAGTTATGAAAGCAACTACTGGACCAAGGTGGAATAAAGACTACAGGGACAATACATCTATATATACATACATAAATGTATGTATACACATTGTTTCAGTGCCTATTCAAGTGCACATAAAGGTTCAAGCACCCAAAAGCATTTAGCAGCAGTTTCGAAAAAAACCAGACAACAGTAATTTCAAATTTATTAGCTAAATAAATTCAAGGCCGAGAATGCTCAAGTGATAAACCATGGCAAGTTCGAATGCAAGTCAAAGTCACAGGAAAATCGATACCGAAGCAAAGTTGAAGGGCCAAGTCGAACAACCCAAAATCAAATGAAATCGACTTCGAAACAAAGTCGAATGCCGACAAATCAAAGGAAGAATTCAACAATCAAATACAATCTAAAATCAAGGGTTACTGAATTAGATGTGAGGGAGAAAACCACTCACCTATCGATTGGAACGGTCGCGCGCGAGATAATCGAAGACGAAGCGAAGTCGAAGCCCTAGTCTTTGCAGATCGAAGGAAGCCGGCGCCTTTGAGTTTGAACGAAGATCGATCCAGATTTGCCATAGAATCGAGAAATCGCCGAACCCTAGTTTTATCAAGTCGCCATTTTTTTTTCTCTTCGTTCGATTTAGGTTTAGGGTTATGAATGAGAAAAGTGAGGGGTTCGTGTTTTAACCGAGACAAGGGTATGGGTATGGGCCAGTATATATTTCTCAAAGCCCACTTAACCCTTCACGATTTTTTCTTTTTATCTTTATTTTGTAGATATTTTCTTTAACAAATTTTTATTGTTAAATTTTTCTAAACGAATTTCAATTCAAATCAAAACTCCTACAAGCAACTAGCTAGCAGAGAAATCGTTTAACAATGATATCAAATCGATGCAAAAACCCCGGTTATTACAGAAATTCAAATTGAATTCGATTAAATTCTCTACACGTTTACCCGCCATATATTCACAAAACAATTCTGATAAATACGAAAATTGAAATCCAGTAATAATTCAATATTACGGACCCAATGAAACTCGTTTCGTCAAATTCCGAGACTATGTCTCGGAAGGCTATTTTTTTAAATTCAACTTAAACGATAATATTTCAAAACGAAACAAATCGCTTTCAAATTCAATTCTGAAGCTTCTATTACCTTCAGCATTATCAATATGAATTTTCTAAGCCTTTAAATTATTTTTATCCGGCTTAATATTGAAGATTCAAATTTTATTCAACTTTCAATAGATTAAATTCAAAAATTTAATCGCCAATTCATTCTGATAATTTGAAATTCAAGTCAAATCATCATCCAAATATTTAAAATTAATTAAATATTTTCAATTTAAATTGTTCAAAATTCAGGGTCGTTACAAACTCCCCTCCTTAAAAACTTTTCGTCCACGAAAAGGAAAGGTTGTTAAAATTTCATTGATATTTATACCCTACTCAATTTATTTTTTTAAGCTTAAAGCTTATTACAAATAAATGAATATAGGATTCATTTCATCCGTTTAATCTCACTAGTTCTGTTTGTCTTCTCTTTTATTCAATGATTTCTACAATCATTGATTTTTAAAATCAAAACGTAAAAGTCTTTTTACCAAATTTCTTGATTTATAAACTCAGATTTAAACTTTAAAATCTGTCATGTTAGAGATTTATATAATATACCTCTTCCAAAGCTGTGGACTTTCAAAACATTTCAAAGATCCTCTTCCTTAGTTCACTAGGTAGGAATTTTGTAATTTTAATTTCAAACTATTGATTCACTATTTACAGTTTGAAAATACTTGCTAACTCGAAATTTAACAAGTCCATCTTCGTTCTCACAGACATTAGACATACGCTGGCCAGGCGCAGGTCTAAAAATCTCCAAGTACTAAATATACTTGCTTCAATTCCCAGTGAAAATACTTTTAAAAATTCTTTTAAAAAATGGATATGGAAAGCACGTTCCCCCATGGATCACAGTTTACCCGGCGGTTACGCTACTATCCCAGTAGAATCGCTTGTAACTGCAGGTTTCACACCTTTCTTGAATTACGCCATGGTTGTTGCCATAGATTGCAGTACACACGGCGGTTACGCTACTATCCCAGTAGAATCGCTCGTGTCTGTAGGCATCACGCCCCTCAAATTTCGCCTGGCATTAGATTGCAGTTTACTCGGCGGTTACGCCACTATCCCAGTGGAATCGCTCGTAACTGTGGGCATCTCGCCCCTCAAATTACGCTAACATCATCAATCAAATCTAATCTCATCGCGATGAACTATCGCGAAGGATTTCCGATTCAAATAGTCACTCTGACTAAAATTCTACGTAGCTACGAATTTCAAATGGATACTCTTCACGAGTTCCAATACCTTCTTTAATAATAAATGGAAGGTACTTTTCCACATCCTCAGTTTAGAAAACATAATATCATATATGTAGTACTTTCATTTCACATTTCGTACATATAACATCTATGTAAACATACATAAGATTTCCATAACAATGTCTTTCTAAACTAACGGTTTTTTAATTCACCGCATTCATATATATATAAGTTCTAAAAACTTACATATCCATATTCATAACAAAATTGTATTTTATGATATTCCGCTGTATCTGTATAAAAGTGTATAAACTCTGATGTATATAAAAAGATTTATAGTAATGAAATAAATTCTCATTTGTTTTAATTCAGTGTTATTATCTGTGTTTCTGTGGCTGATTCTGTTTAAACCTTATAAACTAAATAACAATTCGTCTTTTTGAACGTTTCGAGTTGGTTTAATTACCGACTGGAGGCGGTCAAAAGGGGGAATGTTACAAGGAAAAGTCATCCCATAAACACTATCAAGTTAAATTCTCATATAAAATACTTTCATACTTAGGTTTATAGGTTTCAATCCTAAGCCAGAAATCATTTCAAGTTTTTAAAACAAATCATACGACTGAGATGATAAAGTCAGAGATGTCAACAAGTATGTAAACTACAAGTCAACAAATAAGAAATCAACTTCAAGTTATGAAAGCAACTACTGGACCAAGGTGGAATAAAGACTACAGGGACAATACATCTATATATACATACATAAATGTATGATACACATTGTTTCAGTGCCTATTCAAGTGCACATAAAGGTTCAAGCACCCAAAAGCATTTAGCAGCAGTTTCGAAAAAAACCAGACAACAGTAATTTCAAATTTATTAGCTAAATAAATTCAAGGCCGAGAATGCTCAAGTGATAAACCATGGCAAGTTCGAATGCAAGTCAAAGTCACAGGAAAATCGATACCGAAGCAAAGTTGAAGGGCCAAGTCGAACAACCCAAAATCAAATGAAATCGACTTCGAAACAAAGTCGAATGCCGACAAATCAAAGGAAGAATTCAACAATCAAATACAATCTAAAATCAAGGGTTACTGAATTAGATGTGAGGGAGAAAACCACTCACCTATCGATTGGAACGGTCGCGCGCGAGATAATCGAAGACGAAGCGAAGTCGAAGCCCTAGTCTTTGCAGATCGAAGGAAGCCGGTGCCTTTGAGTTTGAACGAAGATCGATCCAGATTTGCCATAGAATCGAGAAATCGCCGAACCCTAGTTTTATCAAGTCGCCATTTTTTTTTCTCTTCGTTCGATTTAGGTTTAGGGTTATGAATGAGAAAAGTGAGGGGTTCGTGTTTTAACCGAGACAAGGGTATGGGTATGGGCCAGTATATATTTCTCAAAGCCCACTTAACCCTTCACGATTTTTTCTTTTTATCTTTATTTTGTAGATATTTTCTTTAACAAATTTTTATTGTTAAATTTTTCTAAACGAATTTCAATTCAAATCAAAACTCCTACAAGCAACTAGCTAGCAGAGAAATCGTTTAACAATGATATCAAATCGATGCAAAAACCCCGGTTATTACAGAAATTCAAATTGAATTCGATTAAATTCTCTACACGTTTACCCGCCATATATTCACAAAACAATTCTGATAAATACGAAAATTGAAATCCAGTAATAATTCAATATTACGGACCCAATGAAACTCGTTTCGTCAAATTCCGAGACTATGTCTCGGAAGGCTATTTTTTTAAATTCAACTTAAACGATAATATTTCAAAACGAAACAAATCGCTTTCAAATTCAATTCTGAAGCTTCTATTACCTTCAGCATTATCAATATGAATTTTCTAAGCCTTTAAATTATTTTTATCCGGCTTAATATTGAAGATTCAAATTTTATTCAACTTTCAATAGATTAAATTCAAAAATTTAATCGCCAATTCATTCTGATAATTTGAAATTCAAGTCAAATCATCATCCAAATATTTAAAATTAATTAAATATTTTCAATTTAAATTGTTCAAAATTCAGGGTCGTTACAATAAACCATGCACCGACCTGCACCTAGATTTGATACTAGAACCAGTGCCAAGAATGCCGAACCACAAACATACCGAGCCACCTCAAACATGCCGAACCATAAATATACTAAACCAATCGGGTTACACCAAACCCTTATACTTCCATATCTATTAAAGCTAATGGCTATTTGTTATCTCACGGTGGATAAATGAATAGCCATATGGAAACCAAAAGGCTCAAATGCGGAACCGATACGGCTAACCGTTTTGCGGTTTTCGCCTCATACCAGACACCGAAATGCACAAATGAATATACCATAAGATCAACACGATGAGATGAACAGAATGGTACAAAGATATCAGCGATATGATCCACCTGTCAAAAGTCGATATTCGCTGCCAAAGTGATGCTGAAACGCCAAAAATAAGATAAATAGAGCCAGACCCGTCCAAATTTGGCGGAACAAAATATGACGTCTCACTCAGAAGATGATTTACAGTTTTATTATATAAAAATATTCAGATTTTGAAAATAGTTTATTATCATCAAATTTTAACTAATTTTAAATTGAAATTGAAAATTACACAACAGAACTAACTTCATATTTTCCAACGAAAATCTAACACTTGCTACGTTTGAATAGACGCATACCAAATATCAAATTTTCATTGTTAAATTTAACTGTTTTATTTTCAAGAATTTTTTTTTAGTTAATTACGTTAATTAAACCATTAAAATTTACGGGTCGTTACAATATGCTATTTGACAATAACTTTATTATTCGTTACCGTGGATAATTATATACGTACAAAATTGAATTATAATATTATGATACTTTTTTCAAGAAAACTGGTTTAATATATTGCGAATTAATTGTCAGGTAAAATTGTTATACAAAAAAGAAAATAACAAAAAAAAATCAGAAGGAAAATAAGACATAAATCTTCTAGATATAAAGGAAATTCAAATAGGAAACTTTGATTTAGTCTGTAGATTAATCTATAGTGTTATTGTTTTCATCTAAATATTACTAACAAACGATTATGTTGACACTAGAATAAAATCTGATAGCTAAATAAGAAAGAAAAGCTGATACTTAAATGAAAGCAAATAATTAAATAAAAAAGAAAATCTTTGGATATCATACCATGTAGACCTTTGACAGCATCAAAGTTTTTGTACGTATACCCAATAAAACTCAAGTCCTTGGGTTCTAGTAACATCTGCATATATACAAGCAGAATAGAATCGTTCAGCTGGAACGACGGGTCAAAACTCAATATAGATAATTTTCTTAGCTTTACATGCAATATTAGAATAAACCTAACACGATGCATACAGATTACACAGACAGAAATATTTGTACGTGTGTAAGAAAAAATATCACAAGATTTGGAGAAGCTGTATGTTTTGGATGGCGAAAAACAAATTAACACTTATATACCAGGATATCAAATATACATTACCTTTCTGCTATGTCCAGAACCGGTTAAGAGGACAACATTTTATTGCTTTACCTCTCTTTTACTTCTAGATAACTAAATTGTGTCGTATGGTATGTGCTTTCGGTATCATGACATCTGCAAGAGTTAACTAACATAGTATGAACTCTCTCTGTATTCAAGTACTCGTTGTTTGAATTTATTTAATTTTAATTTTAATTTTTAATTGTTTATATTATTATTTTGGAACAAAAAATTTCATTTGGCTTATTACTAACAAGAATTACTTATATATATGTTTACTGTAAATGGAAAGATTTGGAGTTTAGGATTCTAGGGCGCCTTTGCAACAGCCAAAAGTGTGCTACTCATTCTTCTACACAGATGATATTAAAATGCTCTCTGGACCTTATTTTCCTTGTAAGAGTCAAAACCGTGGTACTCATTAACTTGTGTATCAAAAATATTTCAGCCAGTTGCTTTCGATATTTCCTTACGTGGACCTTATTTCCAATACCTTTAAATTTATTTTAGACTTCAATAGTCTTTCCATTCATTGAAGATGTTTTTATTAGACTGTTTTATTAATAAATTGTACTCACCTTGAGTTAGCATGTAATATAATATTTTCAGCCATCCTGGTATCCAAATTGATTAACATTATAACTGTTAATTATTGCAGGAATTACTTCTTTTGGATGATGACATGAAAGCTTTAGAAGAGTTGTATCCTCAAGGAGAACAGGTGATATACCGGTGTTATTTTCTTTTATTGCGTTGGTATGGATCGCAAACACGCACTGTATGTCAATTCTCTCATTGATTATGCAAGCATACACATCATGCGCTTTAACTGTCCTTGACTATATTGGAAAACTAATATTAGATATAAATGTAATTTTATGTTAGATAAATCGGTTCATAACCTTAGTTGCATGATCCCATCTTTATAATGTTGGAATACTTTTTAACTTTGACAGTTGTTCTTATCATCACTCCTTAAGTATTAACAGCCTTAGTTTATGTCAAATAAATAGATTGATAACAATAACTTAAGTAATTTTCTCTTTCTGTCTTATCTTTGCCCTATAAATGGTGCATCAATACTAAACATCATGCAACTTAAATACTTGAAATTTTAAGTGTATAGGATAGTCAAGCTGAAGCTTATAAGTTGCTTATTTTTTTCTTCTTCTTGAGAGTGAAAGGAAACAACTTGCAGCTATTTTACTTCTTGGATAGAGCTATTATTTTATTTTATTTTTGGTTCAATCTTTTTTGTGAAGAAATGGTAGGACTTTCAGTCCGTCACCCCTGGGCTTTTTCGCCTTTGGTCTTCTAGGTAGCGTCTATGCATACTTGCTTCTGCATTATGTTGACTTATTTGATCATCGTGATATTTTCTAGCTAATTGACAACAGTTTCCCCCCAATCTCCTGTTCATTTATTACACAAAATCAAGTTCTGTTCCAATCTACCGTTGCCAAGAAAGAGCAAGAAAGAAAAGAAAATAAGTCCTTACCCAATTACAATTGAACCAACTCCACTGATATAAATGGAAAAAGAAATCTGCTAGTCAACTTTTACAAAGCTTCATTCCCTTAGTTTTAGACATTGTTAATAGTAATTTTTAAATGGATGATTAAAACTTGAGTCAAGCTTATAATTTATGCGAGCTATCTTTTGGTAAAAATGCAAAAATAATTTTTATTTGTGTGTACGCACAATACTAAAATTAACGAGGATTTAGGAAACTATTTTTGACTATTAGACACTTCGCATAGTTTAAAGAAAAATGATCGTTCCTACCATTTTAACTGGGCTCTCTATTTGATTTATTTTTATCCGTGCAACCTTGCATGCTAGGATTAAAAGTTTAAAAGGTTGTCCTTTCAGAGATCATGATGATGCAAATTGGAGAATAACCATTTTGAGTGATATAGATCTTAGGATTATTGTATCAATGGTTGATTTCCATTAAAGCATCTTTTACTCATTCGGGATATGCATATATCCACCCACTCTCCTTCCTGCAATCAAATTAGGAAACATTATGAATCTGTGCGTGTATTCTATGTGCACAATAAACAATGGTAGTTTTGATAGCTCATCAAAATTAATTGGTTTGATTTTCATTAGGCATATTAATCAAGTGCTAACACATACACACATTATATGTATGTATAATATATATGTGTATACAGTGTACTATATGCTTATATACATATATCAATATCGTATCTATTCAAAATTTGGGATAGTGGTAACAATTTGTAATTTGGTTGTCACTATTTGTACATTGTAAAACTTTTCCACACGGTTCTTGCAACTGTCTAAAGCATGTGGATTGTAAACTAATTTATGTTTAATTTTAGGGCTGTGAGATAAGTTTCCTTGTTTGTTTATTTTCCTTGTAATAACTGACTTTTTTCGGCCAGACTCTACTAAATGTATTGGTAATGACCATAACGTGGTTGGATTGAATGGACACTCGATATTCTGGGGGTGGACTTGTTCGGGTTGATGTCCTAAAGGTATTTATTACACTTTAAAATTCTACGTGTACCATTATATTTTTGTAATTGGAACTGCCAAAATGCAAGCTAACATGTACGTTTTTAGGTTCCTCCAAATATACGGCTGGCATTTTATGGACCGCTTAATTATAAATTCACACAGTTCACACTGTTGAAGCTGATGACTTCTATAAGATGGTGATTAGATTATAAACATATTTTTTTGTTCAGTTTTGCGTTCAACATCCAATGTCTTATTTTATTTGTTCTTAATACAATCTTTAGATGCTGAATTTGCACACCATGACACAGAACAGAAGAAACAGTCTACATAAAACTTTTGCTAAACCGAAAACGTTTGTGCATTATTAGCCCGTTCCATCTTATTAATTCTCTTATGCACGTTGAATCAATATCTTAGTATCGTCCAAAAACTATTTGAGCAGGCCACTTTATTTATAGAATCATTATTTGACCATTAGAGAATTTAGCCAGTGAAACCGAGTCAAAACAAAATAGTTTGAAGTTAAAAACACAAGTAAAAATTTTCTTTGATATTCAGTAATCATGATCTACTATGCTAATGGGAACATCTAAGAGACCTTTTTTCCTTTTTCTTTTTTAAGGGAAAATAACCCATAATAATTTTGTAGCAAGTTAGATATGTTTCGTTAGAGAATTAAGTCTGCATAAGTGACTGCATCATTTATGCATGAGTTTGATTTTGTTCATTTCGTTTAGTGGTTTGTATTTATGTGGGGGGAAATAAAGGCTAAAATATAACACATGTTGAATGGGTGTGAAAAAAATGAAACTCATCAGTCCTTTTCTTTTCAAGCTGATTTTGAGAGGACAAAGGGTGCATTCAAGATCTTGATTCAAAGTAACCTTTGGCTATAATTTTACTTATAATATTTGACATATATTGTTAATGAAATAAGATTGTTGGTAAATATAACTTGCAATATTTCCCATGTCTCAAAAAATCCCAAATACACGAGAATTAATAATTTTGAAAGTCGGTGGGGTCCATTTCTGTAATCACCACACTATTATGTTTTTAAAACACTAATCTTTAACATATATATGTTGAAACCTATTGGGAGCAGCTTTGGAGAAAATTTGATTATTTTATGCATATTTACAAGTATGACGTAATAAACCAACTTCTTTCTACATAATTTTGTGTCATTATATTTCCATTGAATACAATCAATAAGGGGTTTGTTCTCCCATTTAATAAAATTGATATATTTGATGTATAAAATGAATAGTATTTCCCTAATTTATTAGTAGAATTAAACATGTTACTCTCAAGTTCATATTATATAAATTTAACATATTTACGATTGACACTTGGAGAGAGTTTGAAATTTACAAAAATGTTCAAAATTTCGATTGAAGAAGTAGGAATCAAAATTTCTCCAAAAAAAAATACATTTTCGTGAAAGACGTATAAAATTTTCATTCAAACAATTCAGATAAATTCAAGATAATACATAGACAATGCACAAAATTTCAGAAGAGTTGAAAAAAAAGACATTTCAAAACTTTCAAGAAAAAAGGTAAAAGCCATTAAAACTTCCAATGAAAATTTACAGGATAAATAGAAAGAATTTATTTTTCCCAACAAAACTTTGAACTTTCCGTAAAACTAAAAAAGAAAAAAAAACGAAAAAGTTCAAGAGATATTAATTGATGTTTATCATTTGCATTTGCTTACATTTCTAACGATTGGAGTAAACAAGAGGGGAAAAAATAAAATTTGTCCATTACCATCCTGAAGTGCAGGACTATTTTTCGGGATAAAAGAGATCATATCATCAAAATCAAGCAAGGATCCATACATGGGGAACTTTGATGTGGAGAAAGATATATGATGTTGTATTATATAGAAGTAAAATTCTACTGTTGCTCACAAAAATAATACATCAGTAGATGAAAACTCAAATGGGCTACAAATAAAATGCAGTAGAATAAATTTAAAAGTTAGAAGGTATTCTCATCCGCATCAACTAATCACATTCAAAAAATATATTTACAAAGTATTTACAGATAAATAAAATAAGCAGTGAAAAGCCTTAGTATCAGACCATCAGGAACCTTTGAAGGACCTGCAAAAGATACAATAGCAAAGATGGAGGTATACGTGTTTATGATGTTCATAGGAAACTAAATGTCAGTGACGAGGGATGACTATAACCAAGCACTTATGCACTAAGGCCATCCTAGTTACTGGCTCTAGCCATAGTGTAAGCTAGTAAAGCCTTCATAAATCCATCTTAAGTTACAAAGGGGTGGTAGTCCATTTACTGTAGCAGGGTTACTATCTTAATTAAAAGGCTTGAAGACTCATTGGTATGTAAAACGCTAAATATTCTCAACAACGCCCTAATTTGCCATTCCAGGATTACAACAGAAATAATGATAGTTGGGGAGCTTTTAAAATAGAAAAAATTACAGTTATAGCTAAGCAGAATGTCACGTTTACTTTGCTGTCAAGAAGCTGAATTTGGTTACAACATAAACTGTGCCAACCACTAATACACGACAACAAACTATATATCAGTAAATGGCATACTAATTTACTAATTCTAAGCAGCTATTGGGATATTTATATGTAGGGCCTGTACAGCAGAAAAATGAAAGGAAAAAAAATAGGTGATGACTGCTCACCAACATATTCTTGAAGCATAGAAGAAGCAAGCAATGCAGTGCAAGGCTTCCAGCTTCAGCCCTGAAAAAACTTCAAAGACTTAAACATCCAATGGGTACATTGGTAACTGCTAACAGTCAATAATTGTTCTTAAATTTTTTGTTACATAATGCAAGCCCATATATACCGGACATGAATAACTACATCGTGAAGAAAAGTGACCATGGTTACACTGACCATGTTGCAGTAAGCCATTAATTATGTAAAATAAAGATCAAATAATATGTATGTATGTGTGTGTGTATTTGGACAAGCTGCTATTTAGTGATTTTTGGGTAGAGTGTGAGTGGATCGGTGTGTGTATTAGCTCCTGAGTGCATGTGTGATCAGTGTGTGTGCATTCTTGTGTGATTTGCGTGTGTTTAATGTCAGGTTGTAGGTATATTTTAGATGCATTAGATGTCTTATGTACCTTAAACTTGCTTTTTTTCTTCCTTTAATCTTTGAAATGTACAGCCAAGAGATTTTCCTCTATAATGTCCTGGTGATTTTCCTTAATGCTCGCGATAATGAAATTTGACCAGTTCCCATTTCTTGTTCATATCTTAAAAACTACAATTTTCCTTAATATTATGTGTAGACATATACAATCATTATTGGCTTCCGTTCATCCCTTTGCTCTTTAGTCATATTCAACCTTGATAATGCTTTGCAAATATATATTTATCATTTTCTAAACTTAGTAATAAGAATAAATTTTCTAGGTTTATATAGTAATAATAATAAATATATTTAGCTAAGTTTTATAAAAAATTAACTAAATTTATATAATAATAATAGTAATAAATTAACTAAGATTATAAAAATTAACTTTGTTTATTAAGCTATATAAAATATAAATAAGCTTATAAAAATAACTAAGTTGATAGTAACAATAATAATTTAACTAATGTTTATAAAAATTAACTAAGTTTATAATACTAATAATAATAATAAAATAATAATAATTAACTAAGTTTATAAAAACAACTAATTTATTTATATAATAATACAATAATTACTAATGTTTATGAAAATTAACTAATTTTATAATAATAATACTAACAACAACAACAACCATAAATATTAATAATAAATTAACTATAAGTTTTATAGAAACCAACTTAGCTTATAATATTAATGATACTAATAAGAATAATAATAAATTATAAAATATTAACTAAGTTAATTAAGTTTTATAAAAATTAACTAAATTTATATAATAACACAATAATTACTAATGTTTATGAAAATTAACTAATTTTGTAATAGTAATACTAATAACAACCATAAATAACAATAAATTAAGTATAAGTTTTTTTTAAAAAAACTAACTAAGTTTATAGTAATTATGATACTAACAACAATAATAATAAATTATAAAATATTAACTAAGCTAACTAAGTTTTATTAAAATTAACTTAATTTATATAATAATAATTATTAACTAAGTTTATAAGAATTAACTAAATTTATGTAATAACAACAATTAACTAAGTTTATAAGAATTAACTAAATTTATGTAATAATACAATAATAATAACTAAAGTTTATGAAGATTAACTAATTTTAGCACTTCAACAACAACGACATAACATGATTTTAAATTGTTTCCATTCGATGTTCCATCCAAAGAAAATTAAAACCTGAATAACCAAGTAGTTCTGTAACTATCATAATGAAGGTTAACTTTATGTGTTCAAGGTTGGATTTTCATAGAGTAAAGCAACCTTAATGTATGAATATGAACAGTATAGTTATATACATTCATTCGTTTTGTAACCGTCATTATGAAGTTAACTAATGTGTGTTAAGGTTGGATTTTACACAAGAATATCTAAGTGAGAAAGTAAAATTGAATTAGGTTCCCAATTTTGTTTTATGATTACTCTTTTAGGCCTATACTTTATCCTCACGTTTATCATATTAACATGAATAACTAAGTAGTTTTGTAAATCAACATCGACCAACTCGTTTTATGAATAATTAAATAGTTTTCTAAGAAAAAAATGCTAACATGAATATTAAAAATTATTTATTAACGTTAATATTCGAAACTTCAGTAATAAGAGTTCAGTACTTCTAATTCAAATTTAAAACTGATAATTACCACACCTTTTTTCTTAACAATCGACAAATATCAGATAATCGAAGTGCTATTATGTTGTCCTTGGTTCCCACTACTGGTCCTAGGAATAGCTGCACTTCTCGTTCCCACTTCAGCTCCACCTTTATTTTACCTTTTACAAATAAACCTCGGTTAGTTTAATTATAACAAATAATGAAGAAAAAAATGAAGAGCTATCAAGAGCTTACTGCTGCAAGTTTTAACTAAGTAGTCTTGCCATCTGCTGTTGCATTTAGGAAAAAGGTATTGTCAGCAAGCGTATGTCACTTGAAAATTACATGGATGCGTATTTATGTAGTCAAATATTCAAATTAGATCTTTTCGTACCAGTTATAATTTAAAACAGAAGCCGTTTTATACATATTGATGATAAATGTTTTGGTAAAATTTGGCAAGATATTTCAACCATCAAAAGATGATTTTGTTATATCAGGTTCTATTCTTCCTTCAAATTGCCGTAGGACTAATTTACTTTCAAAACAGGTTAAGAGGTTTCTTTCCTTGATTTTGGTTTTGTTATTGTCACTTCATTTCAAATTCTTTAAGATTGCTTTGATTTTTTGTGGCTTGGATGTATTTTGTAGTCAAGTTAAAAAAGGCCTTAGTTTCAACTTATCAGCTCTTTATGCACACATACTGCACTGTGCTATCTAAAAATCAAATTTCGTCAGTGTTTTATTCATATTCGTTCCTAATGTAAATATTTATCTTATTTGGAGGTGTGTGAAAGAAGAAGGATGCGAAAGTTGTGGTCTTCTTTTTAATGCAAACAACCAAATATGTACATGTTTTTTGTTAAACTTTGCTACTATTTTTTGGGTTGTGCTTAAAACATTTGCTACTACGTTTTGATTTATGTGGTTTAAGCTATAAGATATTATGTGTATGAATATTTGATATGTTTAATGTAATGTGTTACATCTCTATATTTATTATCTTTTATGATTCTTGCGTCATTTAAACAATTTTATGTTTAAAATGGTTATTATTGTGCATTTTGATATTGGTATTTAATACTGTAGTTTATGAATAGGATGCAGAAAATATTTGAATTGTGAAACTAAATCATAGCACTTGAAAACTGCTATAAATATTTACTAGCGTCGAATGACCGCTACTAAATCTGTCGGTATTACATATGCATAACATAAAAAGCACTATGTTATTATAAAAAGTGATATAAAAGAACATATCATAACAGAGTAGAAGCGCTATTGTAGCTGAATTTTCATAGCGGCATATTGGTGTTGTGACAAGTCAACATCTACAATAACGTGTCCATATACAGCGCTAATAATCCACTATTAATATTTCTATAGCGAATTATTAGTGCTATCTTAGAAAAACAAATGTATTTTGTGGCGCTATTATAGTAATCAATAACACATAATTTGCCGCTATAAAAACGTTTAAAATAGCGGATTATTTGCGTTATTATATTAATAGTTTTCATAGCGCTTATTATGCTCTATAAATTGTTCACTGTTTTTAATAATATGTCGTTATACAGCGTTTATTAAACCTCTATTATAGGCTTTAATAGCGTTTTTTAGCGCTTATCATAGGGTCTTTTTGTTGTAGTGGAACATAGGACAAGGTGTCGGAGACGGTCAGTGATGACGGTCTCCGAAGACGATAGTTTAAAGCTCAATCACACTTTACCAGTCTTTAGAACTTTAATCCTTTTATACTCATGCTTGAATGGTTGCACTAGTTCACACACCACACGAGGGAATATTTTGTTGTTATATTCTGACGTCGATCATCAAGTATTGCTTAAACATGTATCTATTCACATCAATCGCTTTTTGGAGATGTCTAAGAAGTCAAGTTCCCCACTGTTTCTGACAAGCTCGGACCAATTTCACGGCAAGAGGTAGTGGGGACGTCAAGTCCGTCATTCGCCCCCATTCCCAACATTCCAGTTCTACCTGCTGAGGTTATCGGTCCAGCCCTTGACGCCATAGACGGAGCTGTCATTTTAGATAACCCCGTTGATTCACAGGCCTCTAAAATCGGCGAAGCCGCTCTCCGTCGATTGTGCTCTATCCATGGAATCCCTTCTGACGACGTCCTGGTTCCGTCAGCTTAAGATTGGCCCTACTTGCCCCTAGCTGGCTACACTGCGTGCAACAAGTTCATGTGTTGGGATGAAAGGATGCCACCCTTCAATTCATTTATCTGTGAAGTATTACAATATGTAGGGATTGCTCCGGCACAACTATACCCTAATAGCCATGCATTTATTCACGGTACATACATTCTCTTCATGAGCTTCCTATTCATACCTCCAACTCCTGAGGACATCCGTTACATCTACCGCTTCAAGCGACGTACTGATAGTCCATCCAACATATCCCTCGAGCCATACCCAAAATGTCAAGTTCTGATGGGCGCATGGAACAAGCTTTCTCAATTCAAACAAGAGTGGTTCTACGTACATTGTCCTCCTAGCTTTGCGAGAAGATGGCTGGAGGGACGCAAGTCTTATCCTTATCTCACTCTTTATTCTAGGACTTAAGGTACATTTTCTGAAAGTCTGAACTTATTTTAATCCTTACAGGCATCCGCCCATGACTCGAAGGCACCAGATACTCTGAGACCGTTGAGGCTATTCGAGGTACCCCTGTGGAAGACCGGGAAATCAAATCGGTATTTACCAACGAACTGCTTTCGAGTTTTGGATTACTGGAAGAGGGTCGCAGGACTAGTCTTCCAAGTGGCACCATAATTACAAGAACGACCGCGGAAGCGAGTAAATAACAAGCCGGTCCTTTGGTGCCCCCTACCGAAGGGGCTCCCGATACTATCAAGGAAGGCGAGATTAAAGAAACCGAGGAGCCAGTGGCAACTGATGAGAATATAAGTTTCGGCCAAGCGCCAGTAGCTGATGCATCAAGCACCGACCAACCACTGCCTCCTTCGAAAAAGAAGAAGAGCTTAGCTTATAAGCTGAAAAAGAAAAAAGTTAGCGGAACTTCAAAGGTCACGATAACCCCTATCGAGAAAGGATCGTCTTCTCAAAAATTGGAAAACTCACTTAAGGGACTATCTGACTTGTCCATCCCCGACGATCTGTTGAATTATGACTTCAATAATCCCGGCGCTATGGGATTTAACTTGCATGTAAGAAGTGATAAAGGCGCCCAGCTTCATGATCAGGGAGAGAAAACTCCGATGAGTAAAGCAAAAAACACTGGTCCGTTGGGGGGATGCACTAGGACACACACGAATACTTACACTCCACCATGCACCTGAATTAAATTCATCGTGCGACTTCTACTAATTCATTCTCTTTTAATCTTACGTACATGTGAAATGGGGCGCACACATGGCATTGATCGCCTCCGAGCATCCTCCGTCTTCTATCATTCTGGTCGAGCCTCAGGATCGGGTAAAGGAGATAGGGACAAAGGCGGAGATAGAGACTATCATTCTAGAGAGTTGTCCTCATCTCCCCGAAGGAGGTCCCACGGCCACTCTTCATATCCAAATGATCCTCCCAATCTTCTAACGCATAGTGGTGACAAGTCTGCTCAAAAAGGCTCCCAGTCCGAAGTCCCTCGCGACCAACATTCTGGCTCCTCGAACACCAAGCAAACCCGCGAACCTCACAAGAAATCTGTGACTCCAGTAAGGCAGACTCCACCGGCTTTCGCTCACGATCCGACCACGGCAGAAAAATTAGCCGAGCTCAGAGCTATGTTTCCGAAGGTCTGTTTCGACGGACTGAAATTTCTCCCCGCAATTCATCCTATTCCTGGGCACGTCAAATAGAGCACTATTGCTTGCAACAATGATGTGTATTTCCAGCATGACGTGTTCATACACTTAGTGGAAAAAGTCTCGGAAGTCTCCATCGAGCGCCAGCACGAAATTGACCGCCTTAAGCTCAAATCCATTCACGACAGAAATATTATAAAGGGCCAAGATGAGGAACTACTCTCATACGAATCTCAACTCGAGACCGCCCAAAAGAATGCCAAGGAGACAGCCGAGGCAGTCGGACGCTTAGAGGCCAGTCATAAAAAAGAGTTAAACGAGGTAGCTCAACGCAGCGGCGCTCTAGATTTGGAGAAAGACACTCTGCAAAAAGAGAAAGATGCTCTCACCCATCGGGTCAAAGAGTTGAAGGTGATGCTTTCCAAAGAAAAGGAAGAAAAAATCGCAGCGCAGGAAGAATCGCAAAAATACTACAATGAAATCGTCGAGATGAGGATTTTTAAAACAAAACTCGATGAAGAGTTACTCAAGATTGAAGCGCTAAAAGATGCCGCTCACGAAGAAGGCAGAAAGGCGGCACTTTCAGAGGTAGACTCCCGAATTGAGGAAGCAACCGAAGCCAACTGAGAAGAGATTAAGTGTTCCTTTGGCCCGCTCATCGCCGAGTACAATGCAAGAGTCCTCATGCACCACGACCTATCTTTCTTGGGTGATGGTTATCTCGAGTCACTAGCTGAAGCATGAGATACTTTGATATAAATTAAGAAAGTGGAGCTAGGCGTTGAAGAGGTTGATGAAGAGGCTCTCGTGAGGGAAGTACTCTGAGGAAATGAGCCTTCAGACTTATCTGCAGCAAAAGCCCTCTTTGGAAGAGACTCCCCATCATCGAAGGGTAAGAAAGATATTGCTGGACCATCCGACACTAAGTCTCAAGTTCCTCCTCCCATTCAACCGGCTGAGACTTCATCACTTGGGCCTCTCGAGGAGCATGTCGTTTATGACCCAGAGAAGCCCGGACTTGGCATTCACATTTTATCCCCAATCCCCGAGGGTGATACTCCGAGGACCACTGAAAGTCAGTTGGAAGCTGGTACGTAGCTTCACCTTCTAGAATTTAGGAAATCATCGCTTTTGGTGAGTAACAGATGTATTCTAACATTTGCTTCCCATGAATTCGTATAGGTCACTCTGGTCCCGAGCCGACTCCAAGGAGCGATGTCGCAACGGAGCGGGAAGAAAAAGAGGCTGAGGCACCTAACACCGGAGATACCCTTGGTCCCGATGCTCAAGTGATCGGGGCGCTAGATGAGGATAAACCTGAAGATTTCTCACTTGTAGAAGAACACGACGATGTCGAAGTCACAGGCGCTTTCGAGCATACTTCCCAGCTTAGCATGAAGGAGCAACTCAAGGGGGAGGAGAAAGAGAGAATCAAAGTTAAGACAAAATCCAAGGCGATGAACTTGATGATCCCCTAAATAGGCCATTGAGGTCATTCTCCCCGATAGGACCACACCTTTTGAAGTTCCCCCTCCTTCCTCGGATACCACGTTGCTTGAAAGCAAGGGGTCCAGGATAAAATGCTCAGCTGAGGAAACTTCGGAGAAGCCGAAGAAGTAGTTGTCGTCTTGTCATGCCTCGCTTAGCTTAAATAAGTCAAAATCATGTAGTCGTTTCTCTTTCCTTTTCTTTTTATTTTGTCAGTAGTCGTTGTAGATAGACTTGGTCTCCGAACTTTCAGAGAAGTTGTAAGGAATTTTTTTTGAGAAATAAAATCTTGTTTCTTTGCATTCACAGATTTCATCACTTACCTTATAATTTAGTCTGTAATTGAAATTCGAAGTCTTGCGGGTAATTTAAACTCCAGTCCGCTTTCAAAGGACTTGGAGATTTTTGAATCATTTATACTCTAGTCCGCGCTCTGGGGACTCAGAGTGCTCTAGTCCGCACTCTGGGGACCTAGAGATTTTTGGATCGTTTATACTCTAGTCCGCGCTCTGGGGACTCAGAGTACTCTAGTCCACACGCTGGGGATATAAAGATTTTTGAATCGTTTATACTCTAGTCCACACTCTGGGGACTCGGAGTACTCTGGTCCGCACTCTGGGGACTTAGAGATTTTGAGTTGTTTATACTCTAGTCCGCACTCTAGGGACTCAGAGTAGTCTAGTCCGCACTCTAGGGACTTAGAAATTTTAAGTCGTTTATACTCTAGTCCGCACTTTGGGGACTCAGAGTACTCTAATCCGCTTCAAGGACTTAGAGATTTTTAAATCGTTTATACTCTAGTACATGCTCTGGAGACTTACAGTATTCTAGTCCGCTTCAGGGACTTAGATATTTTTGAATCGTTTATACTCTAGTCTGCACTCTGGGGACTCAGAGTACTCTAGTCCGCACTCTAGGGACTTAGAGATTTTTAAACCATTTATACTCTAGTCCGCACTCTGGAGACTTAGAGATTTTTGAATCGTTTATACTCTAGTCCACGCTCTGGAGACTTAGAGTACTCCAGTCCGCTTCAGGGACTTATAGATTTTTAAATCGTTTATACTCTAGTCCATGCTCTAGAGACTTAGAGTACTCTAGTCCGCACTTTTTGGACTTAGATATTTTTGAATCGTTTATATTCTAGTCTATGCTCTGGAGACTTAGAGTACTCCAATTCACTTTAGGGACTTAAAGATTTTGAATACGCTGGGGATATAAAGATTTTTGAATCGTTTATACTCTAGTCCACACTCTGGGGACTCGGAGTACTCTGGTCCGCACTCTGGGGACTTAGAGATTTTGAGTTGTTTATACTCTAGTCCGCACTCTAGGGACTCAGAGTAGTCTAGTCCGCACTCTAGGGACTTAGAAATTTTAAGTCGTTTATACTCTAGTCCGCACTTTGGGGACTCAGAGTACTCTAATCCGCTTCAAGGACTTAGAGATTTTTAAATCGTTTATACTCTAGTCCATGCTCTGGAGACTTACAGTATTCTAGTCCGCTTCAGGGACTTAGAGATTTTTGAATCGTTTATACTCTAGTCTGCACTCTGGGGACTCAGAGTACTCTAGTCCTCACTCTAGGGACTTAGAGATTTTTAAACCATTTATACTCTAGTCCGCACTCTGGAGACTTAGAGATTTTTGAATCGTTTATACTCTAGTCCACACTCTGGAGACTTAGAGTACTCCAGTCCGCTTCAGGGACTTAGAGATTTTTGAATCGTTTATACTCTAGTCCACGCTCTGGAGACTTAGAGTACTCCAGTCCGCTTCAGGGACTTATAGATTTTTAAATCGTTTATACTCTAGTCCATGCTCTAGAGACTTAGAGTACTCTAGTCCGCACTTTTTGGACTTAGATATTTTTGAATCGTTTATATTCTAGTTCATGCTCTGGAGACTTAGAGTACTCCAATTCACTTTAGGGACTTAAAGATTTTGAATACGTAGTTAGTCGACTTTTAGTTTTGTGTGTCCGTTCATATGCCAGACAAATTAATGCAAATTAATTTTTCCATGAAATAATAAAACACGGAACACCAATAGTTCATAGAAAAACAGCTTCAAGCCTTTATTGATTGTAAAAAATAGGGACAAACTGAATTGTCTTATCACATGTCGGAAACAGAGAATAACAAAAGAAACATATACTGGAAACAGTTGCTACTAAAATACAAAAGAAATAAACTAAGTATAATAACGGCGCAAATGCTTGCTATTCCATGCTCTGGGAAGTGTCACGCCATCAACAGTCGCTCGCTTGAAGTTTCCTTCTCCAAGACTCCGTTCGATGATGTAGGGACCTTCCCATGTGGGATTCATATGTGACAGGAATGGAAAGACTCACTTCAAAACAAGGTTTCCCACATTGAAAGCACTTGGTCGAACTTTTTCATTATAATATCGGGCGACTCGGTGCCGATATGCGGCCGCCCTTAAATCAGCTTCTTCATGCTTCTCGTCGAAAAAGTCCAACGACTCCGGTAAAAGATCTCGGTTCGTTCTAGGATCATAATGAGTCACCTGGTGAGAAGGAACTTCAAGTTCCACGGGTATAATAGCTTCAGTGCCATATGCCAAGGTGAAGTGTGGCCAGTCGCGGACTTGTAAGTGGTTCTGTAGGCCCAGAGTGTTGTTGGAAGCTCATCCACCCACTTGCCTCTAGCCTTCTCCAAACATTTTTTCAAGATGGACTTCATTATCTTATTTACGATTCAACTTGCCCATTCTCTTTAGGGTGAGCGACTACTACAAACCTTTTCTCAATGCAATATTTTTGATAGAACTCTTTGAATTCTCTACTCTCAAATTGAGTTCCGTTGTCAGTAATGATGGTCCGTGGGAGACGAAAGTGGCATATAATGTTTTGCACAACAAAGTCAACGACCTTTTTGGTGGTGATCGTAGCTAATGGCTCCGCTTCTACCCATTTGGTGAAGTAATCGACCGTGACAATTGCGTATTTCGCACAACCTTTGGAGATTGGCAAGGAGCCAATTATATAGATCCCCCATATCGCAATCGGCCATGGACTAACCTTTTGCGTGAGTTCCATCGGTGGCGGTCTGGGGATCTTTGCGTACTTTTGACATTTGTCGCATCTCCTTACATAGTCCACTGCGTTCCGATTCACGGTCGGCCAATAGTATCCATAGCGGAGTATCTTTTTGGCTAGTGTCTGCCCCCTCAGTATGGTTGCTACACTCTCCTTCATGGACTTCTCTTAAAACCCGCTTTATCTCATCATGGGCGATGCACCTACGCAAGGGAACAGAGAATCCCTTCCGATACATCATTCCATCTTGCATTATATACCTTGAGGCCTTGCGAACGACTTGTCGTCTCTCGTTCTTTCTCCCGGGCAAGGTTCCATGTAGCAAGTATTCTTTGAACGGGGTCATCCACGACTCCCTTTTAGCTTCCGTCTTCGCCACAAAATCTACCTCAATCTCATTTATACTCGGGACATGTAAAGTTTCAACGGGAACAAAGCCCATCTGCTATGCATCACCAGTACTTGCAAACTTTGCCAAGGAATTAGCTATCCCGTTTTGTTCGTGTGGAATATGCGAAATATCATAGTATTCGAGGTCCGCCAATAATTCTTGAACCCGAGCGAGGTATGGGGCAAGCCTTTGTCCCTTTGCCTGATAGTCTCCTCATACTTGGTACACCACCAATTGTGAGTCGCAAAATATTTCAACCGATTTCACTCCAAGTTCTTTGGTAAGCTTCAGTCCAGCGATCAACGCTTCATACTCAGCTTCGTTGTTCGTAGCGGGGAAATTAAGTTTCAAAGCATAGCAAATCGATCGGTTCTTGGGAGTTACAAGAATAACACCAGCCCTAGAACAATGGTCGTTGGATGCTCCATCGGTATATAGCTTCCATCGAACAGCGGGAATCACATCACTTCCACTTGGCTCGTCTGATATAGTGAACTCTGCAATGAAATGTGCTAGCGCTTGTCCCTAGATAGCCCTCCATGGCAGGTAGGTGATGTCAAATTGACTTTGATCAATGTTCCATTTGAGTAATCTTCCAGAAGTCTCTGGTCGTTGGAGCACCTGCCGCAAAGGTTGGCCGGTATAGACTGGATGTGCCTAGAAATATGGACGGAGCTTGCATGATGCGATCACCAAACAGTAAGCAAGCTTCTCAATATTGGGATAATTCCTCTCTGCCCCCGTTAAATGCTTACTAACATAGTACACTGGCTTTTGGATTCGGTCCTCCTCACGAATCAAAGCTGCGCTAATGGCATGCTGGGATACGACCAACTAAACATACAACTCCTCATGGTCTACGGGCTTTGACAGAACATGGGGCCTCTCCAAGTGACTCACCAGAGCTCGGAATGCATCCTCACAATCCAGTGTCCATTCAAAATTTCTTTTCTCTTTCCTTATCACATCAAAGAAAGGAATACACTTGTTGGTTACTCTGGATATAAGTCGACTCAGCGCAGTGACTTTCCCATTCAGGCTTTGTACTTGCTTTATAGTTCTGGGTGCTTGTATGTCTCGAATAGCTTGAATCTTTCTGGATTCGCTTCGATTCCTCGTTCATTGACAATGAAACCCAAAAACTTCCCCGACGCAACGCCAAAGGAACATTTCAATGGATTGATTTTCATTCCGTAAAATCTGAGTATATCAAACATCTCTGCTAAGTCTCGAATGTGGTCGTTTGACTGTCATGACTTCACGAGCATACCATCCACATAGACTTCCATCGTTCTACCAATCTGGTCTTCAAACATCTGATTCACTAAACGCTGATAAGTTGCCCCTGCATTCTTTAACCCAAAAGGCATCACTACGTAGCAGTACAATCTAACATCTGTGACAAAACTGGTATGCTCCTGGTCTGGAATGTGCATCGGGATTTGGTTGTATCTCGAATACGCATCCATAAATGACAATAACTCGTGTCCTGCTGTCGAGTCGACCAGCTGATCAATTCTGGGCAGTGGAAAACTATCCTTAGGGCATGCCTTATTCAGGTCCGAGTAATCAACATAGTTCCTCCATTTCCCGTTTGCCTTCCTCACCAGTACGGGATTAGATATCCATTCAGGATAGAGGGCGTCGTGGATGAACCCATTGGCTTTGTGTTTATCCACCTCCTCCTTGAGAGCAGCGGACCTCTCCGGGTCCATGCCTCTCCTCTATTGTTTCACTGGCACATACTTCGGTTCAATGTTCAACATATGACTTGCGATGGCAGGAGAAATCCCACACATATCAGAATGGGTCCAAGCGAAAAAATCGAGATTTGCGCGGAGGAAATAAAAAAGATCCCCTATCATTGAGGAGTTGAGCTGTGATCCAATCTTAAGCACCCGCGATGGGTCATCATGGCTGACTGGAATGTCAATCTTCAGTTCAGCCGGCGCCGCCTTGGCTTCCTTGGGTTCTTCATCATCATCCCTCGGATCTATGTCTATATAGATCCGACTGTGTTGCCCAAGCCAAGACTCAGGCACTATTTATCAATTTTCAGCAACATGGATGTAGACAGGCTTGTCCACACCCTTTCCCTTCTATCTTCGCTCGGCCTCTCTCAGCTCAGCCACATAACAAGCACGACCAGTCGCTTGATCGCCATGCAGTACACCAACTCCACTGTCCATTGGAAATTTCAAGGTCAAACACCACGGGGCCAAAGCTGCCCTAAACTCCGCCAGGGCTGATCGGCCCAGAAAAACATTATACGGGGAATCAACATCCAAAACAATGAACGGTAGGATCCGTACCCTCCTGCGTTCACCTTCTCCTAGTTCAACTGGCAATTCAACAAAACCTACTGCATCGGTAGCTGCACCATTAAAGCCGTGAATGTGGGCTTTAGATGGTTTCAGATCCTTCGCCTCCATCTTCATTTGGTCATACACCTTCTTGAAGGTAATATTAACAGAACTCCCATAATCAATTGGTATTCTTCTCACAAGCGCCAGTCCGATCGTAGCTGAGATAACCATCGGGTCAATTGTAGGTGCCTCCACCTAATCGGCACCCCTACTCATGAATACTATATCATCGGTCATCATTCACTACTGTTTCGCCGGAGTCTTGTCTTTTGTGTTTGAGCAGTTCTCGAAGCCTGCATGCTTCAAGGAACTAGCATAACGTTCCATTTCTTGCCAACTCTTATCTGCCGGATGAGGTCCACCGATTATCATGATTATGACCAGCCTTCCTCCGGTCCGAGCGGGCTACTCAGGTCGGTGTGAAGCTTGCCGGTGATTGGGGTCGGATGTCCCTGGTCCGCCTTCCTGCGGATTCTTAACAAACTGCTGTAACTTCTTCTGGCGAATCAACTTTTCTATAGCATCGTGGATGTGTCTACACTCTTCAGTATTGTGCCCGTAGGTCTCGTGAAACCGACAATACTTTCCAGTCTGCTTTTGTTCCTCGGTTGATTCCTTTGGGCGCGACTTTCGGTATTGGAATGTGTTACAAGTTGATAGATAAATATTATCTAAAGATGTATTCAGAGGCGAATATTCACTATAGGTTGGGATTCTTGGTTTCCACTTTCCTGCTTCCCTCTTTCGTCCGGAATTTCCTCCTCCAGATCCTTTGGACTGCTCCGGTTTATTTTGAACATTGACTTGGACCTTACCAGAGTTTTCGCCAGATTGCTTTACTGAAATCTTGCTTTGCACCGCTTCCGTACTGGGTCCTGGCACACCGCTCCATCTTGACCACCTGGCCTCTTCCTTTCTCATGAATTGGTTCGCCTTTGAATAAAAGCATTCCAGAGTAGTCGGTGGTTTTCCTGCTAGCTAGTCGCCAAACTCTGAGTTTGGATCTATTCGTCACATCACGACCATAAGGATAGCGTGGTCATTCGGATTGCTAACTTCGGTAGCAGCAACGTGAAATTTATGCAAATAATCCTTCAATGACTCCCCCTGAGCCTGGATCACACTGGACAAGGACATCACGTCCTTTGGGCGAGTGGCATAGACCCTAAACTGCTCCACGAACTTCGTTGCTAACTCATCAAATCTGGAGATCGATCGCGGGGGAAGTCTGGTGAACCACATGGTACTGATTCCGGATAGGGTGATTGGGAAGCATCTGCATTTGGTCGCATCATTTTCCCTAGCCAAGTCCATCATCCAATCGTATCTCATTATGTGCTGTCGGGGGTCGGTCTTCCCTTCATAAGCTGGAATAGCAGGCATGTTGAATTTCCGAGGGTACTCAGCTTGTAGAATGGTATCTATAAACGGAGTATGGCTCCTCGATATGCCCCAATCATCGTTGGTTAAGCCCTGATTCTCCTTCATCAATTGCCTTACCATAGCTGATAAATCCGGAGTCTGGATGGGAGGTGGCAAGTCGGTATCCGTCCTGCGCGATTGCTCCGACTGGTGCCTCCTCGGTAGGCGATCACCTAAGTGTGCATCCTGAGGACCCGCTTCATTATGACCCTGGCGAGATGGTAAACCAGCTCCCAAGCGTGCTCCAGATCCTAAGTCTCCCACTCCAGGTTGGGAGCGACTCCCCAAGTGCAGTTGAGGGGCCACAGTTCCAGCTAAGGAATCTGGACCATTTCTGTTGGTTTGTTCTTGGCTAGTCATCACCAATTGCTCTATTGCACCAGTTTGTGTCGTTTCACTCCTACGACGTCTATGTCTGGGGTGTTCATCTAACGAAGCGGAGCTGTCGGATGATGAGTAGGAAACAGGGCTTCCTCTTGCATTCTGATGCTGCACCTAAGCGATCTGGGTCATTAGGTTGGCATTTGTTTGAATCTGCTCATTAAGATGTCTCCTACTTTCCACAAGCTCCCTCATCAGCTATTGAACTCTACCCTGGTGATAGCTTCTGCTTGGTTTGGGATGATGGCGGGTTCTGCACCGGCATTAGCTTGCCGATTGATAGGTCCTACTTACTGGACGCTAGCGTTCTCATTAGCATCGATGTTGTAGGAGGTGGATCTAGTACGTGGTCTTGTCATCTTAGAGTTATTCGTAGGAACTTAGCGTAGAATCTATGAACTCTTGAGAATAAACTTGGATCTCCTTTGGGGGATTTCCTCAATCAAGTAGCAACAAAGTAAATCCTAATAGCCTGAGAATGAACTTTCTCAGTGAAAATACCAAAATGTTAGCACCAAAATTGGTCACTAACACCCTTGAATATAGTTGCGTAGAGAGATTAACGAAGAAAGTAAATTAAAGCAGAGAAGTAATATGGTTGAATGCAAAATGAACAACAAAAAAGAGAACACCAGATTTATAGTGGTTCAGCTTAATTGCCTACGTCCACTTTGAATATATCTTTATTACTTTTCCAATCACTTGAGTACAGATACAATCCGTAAACAAACAACTTGAATACAAGTTTGAACATAAAAGAAGTGAGTACAGAAAATGGCAGAGTATCCCTGGCGTTCTCGAAAAAAGGTCCCTTCAACTGTACCCTACCCCTCTATTTATAAACAAAGATAGGCTGGACTTCCTATGTAGGCCTATGACCAAGATAGCTCGGCCCATAGCTGACAGGCTAGGTAGACCGACCCAGACATGCCGATCCACTACCACCGAACCACCTGTTGCCGATCCAGAGGTTGTCTTGTAGCTGACTTGAAGCAGGCCCTGAAGGAACTCAGAGTAACTAGTGGCTTGTCTCGAAGCAAAACACTACCGACCGCATCACCTTGCTTTAAACTTAAGAATATGCTAACTCTCCTGATGTGCACTGACCTAGGTATGCCGAACCATCTAGGCCGACCCAACATGGCTGACTCACTAGGGCCGACCCACTAAGAGCCAAGCCACATGAAAGAATTCTTCTAAGGTCGATCCCACTCACACTGAACTACCTAGGCCGACCCAAAACTGCCAACCCACGCTCACCGACCCAAAATTGTTGACCCACGCTCGCCGACCCACCTATGCCGATCCAATACGCAACTAACCCACCTCCATTTAAGTACCTTGACCGATCCAATGCCCAATACCAAACGATTATAAACCATGCACCGACCTGCATCTGGCTTTGATACTAGAACCAGTGCCAATAATGCCGAACCACAAACATACCGAGCCACCTCAAACATGCCGAACCATAAATATACTAAACCAATCGGGTTACACCAAACCCTTATACTTCCATATCTATTTTGGCTTGAGTCCCGTCCAGGCTCAACTATAGCCTCTACAACTGTCACTTTGTAGCCGGGCCAAGTAGTCGGGTTACATATGTAAACTAGAAGAAGCTAACATAATAAGATAATAACCATCGACATCTTAAAATTATTTTCATATAAAACATGGTTAATCCCTTTAACTTATTATTTTATCAAGGAAAGATTCTTCAAAAATCCATACTTAAAAGCCATTTTAAAACTCCTATACTTTTGCTATGGTTTTTACTTTAAAATGAGATTGGATTCTTTGTTTTGAAAACTAAAGCTTTCAAAACCATAAATCTTTACTTTCGAAACCATGGGATAACCTCCTTCAAAAACATTCAAAAATTCTTGTCAAAACACTAAGCATATTCCTTCCGAAACACTTTAAATCATCTCTTTATCCTTCGAAACAACCAAAACATACCTTTTGAAACCATTGGGCTTATCTTTAATATCTTTTGGGTGAAAGTGAATATATACGAAAGTGCTCCTTTCGAAAGCATTAGTTTAAAAACATGGCAACTCTTTCAAAATCTCTATTTTTAAACTAAAAGGCGGCAACATATTCGAAAGTTATTTAAAATATCCTTTTGAAAGCATTCGTTTTTGAGTCCTTCGAAAGCATTCATTAAAACAAGGCAAGCGCTTTTCTTTGGATAGTAAAACAGATGTTTTGACCTCATCAGAAGCTAGGTTTCAACATAATGCCTTCCGCCATTCTCCAACCCACTACGCACCAACATATTGATGCCTTGTGTATTGGTTTAGCATGGTTAGTTTCGACTTGGTTGGTGTAGAAGCATAGGGTCGAAAGGTTGCTTCTGAAAGAGGCGGGACGTAATTTTTGGGTAAAGACTAATTTAATGCCTTTTATGTAATTACTTTTTAACTAACCTGCCTATTTGTAAACATTTAATTGGTTACCATAACTTTTCAAATTCTTTCCCAAAATAAAAATGTCATAATTACTTCATATCTAAATAAAATAATTTAGCAAATAAGCCTTTTCTTAAGCAAAACAAATAAAACAATTAAGTCCTTCATCTAAAGTAATTTAATTTCCATAGTAAATTACTTAGGAAAAATCCCCAAAAATCATAGAAATACACTTTGAGTACGTTATCTAACATATATAAATTTCAAACCCAAATTCTTCATAATATAGCCGAAATGAATTTCTAAACCTAATTGTTCATATTTTTCTTTGAAAATTCATAATAACTTTTCCATAGCTTGGAAAATTATAAAAATTGGAAACCATCTCCAAAATAATGTTTTACATAGCATATAAATTCCTCATCGCATTCGAAATTCAATATAAATGATTTTACCTTTAAAACCATATAAAACAATTATCAAATAATTTTTTTTGAATCAAACATGTCATAAAATCCAAGCATATCATCATGAAAAATCATCATAATGAATTTGAACTTAAACCCGAAAATCAAATGATCATAAAAACAAAAGCAGAGATGGTTTTGTTTATTATTCACCTTGATTAGGATAAGGAACTTGAGATTTGATTTAGATTAATCCTCCTTGATTTAATTCCTTAGCTCTTGATTAATTTTCCCATTTTTATTCCTTAGGTAATGGTCGGCTTCTCTCTTCTTTTTAGTTTTTGTGTTTGGTATAAAAATGAACGTTAAATGAAAGGATACGAAAATATTAAGGGTAATGGCGTGGCAATTACCCTGTAATACCCTTGCGTTAATTAATTGACATATAAAACCATTCAAAAGCCCATTTATTTAATTAAGCACGACCTCTAAATAAATTTTCAAATCTCAATCCCCTTATCACTCTAATATTCACATTATTCTATATAATTTATCTAATTAAATTTTCTAAATAATGTTATTAAATATAAGTGTGTTACAGGCTACCATCCTTAAAGAATTTCGTCCTTGAAATTCATTAAAGACTCAATACCAAATATTGTAATCATTTGTAACAACTCCTAACAACCATACTAGCCTACTTAACTAGCAATTATCTATATAAATCTAATATAGACATATCTTCATTGCAGATCACGATAAGTATCTCTAATCATGTTTTCTGTCTCCCAAGTACAGTCCTTCTCATTATCGTTGCATTGAACTTTCACCATGACCGTCTTATTCCTTAATCTTTTCTCATCACTCGCTACAACCCGAACTGGTTGTCTAATAAAAGTCAAATTAGGATCTACTATTAAATCTTCCAACCCTGTCAGAGGAATAGTAGTCTCTGAATCATGCACATACTTGTGAAGGCGAGACTCATGAAATATATTATGGGCACTTGCCATACTTGTGACACCCCACCCCGAGACCCACATTAACAAAGATTATTACTGAGTAATACTGTCTGCTAACGCGGAGAATAGGGCTGGTTAGGAGCGACTATCCATAGCTTTGTAATAAACATCTATTAAATACGTCGATTTGGTGCTCTATAATTTTTTTCTTTCTCAAGTGGATCGACGTATTCAAAAAATGCTTAATACAAAACTACTATGGCTAACGGATCTATTAGAACAAAATACAACAACAATATAGATACAACATATCACAGGACAACAGTCAAACATATATATACATATACACAGATACATCCCAGTACAATACAAAATGATACAGTAGAAGTGGTACAAAGACCACAATATATACAACGAGTCAAAACAATAGATACATATCAGAGTCACAAACTACAACAAAACTACAAAAAGAGATAAGCAGATATCCAAGGCGGAAGTAGCATAGCAAAGCATTTGGCAGGTAACTAACCTGAAACAACCCGGTCTGACTCGAGTATATAAAAATACACGGGTCGGTCTAGCTTAAACAACTGATTAGTATGATATAAGTAAGGTACAAGGATAAATGATAACAATTCTTCTCTAAAGAGAAGAAGCGACTCAAAAATATATATATCATAAGAGTTTCTCAAAAGAGGCGAGTACAACAACAATCAAATATCAACAAATGGACGCCTCATATCATCGGCATACTCAATAGCCAATATATGGCTAGGTTAAACAACAACGTCAAATATCACAAATGTACGCCTCGTATCATCGGCATAACCATAGCCAATATAATGGCTTCCAACTACAATAACTCCTAAATACGAGATTACAAATCTCAAAAATGCCAAAGAATGGCAACTATGAATCCCGATATATTTAGAACTCAACAAAGAGTTCAAAACTCCAAAAATGTAATCACCATATAATCCACACGATAGCACTCAGGCTATATAAATAATCCAATAAAGGCAAATATGGTGAAAACATATATAAATCATCAAAATTCTAGAAATCATCATAAAGAAATCTAAAAAAACAACAGTGTAAAAAAATAGGACCCAACAGCTCAATAGTAGCCCAACAACTATAAATGTAGAAAGGACCCAACAACCCAATAATAGCCCAACAACCTGCCAAGTACTGTGTACAAGAGACACCCTAGCCTCTTTTAGGACCCACTAGCCCATGATTAGCTCAACAACTATATATGTACACGTAGGACCCAACAGCCCAAGTACTGGCACTACCTCGTGAATGTGTCACAAACTCTCAGATAGGAACCTGAAAAGTGGTAACAGTGCATCCCATACCACACGTTCTCACTTATCGGTTTACTAACGGTTAGTCAGTGCCACACTAGAAAACAAGTCATTCAAATCACAATAATTGCCTCATCTCATCGGCATATACGACTCAAAGGTCAATAGCTTCAAACGGATAAGTCCAGAATTAACCGAAAAAGTAAACGCACGTATCCCATACCACGTGTTTTACTAAATCGTTTAATTCACTTCCTCATACGCTCGAAGAGTGAGAAAACTTGTATTTTATATAGAAAATAATTTGTTTGAGAAAACAAGCTTTTAAAACAATTTTCGAAATTATTTTGGAAAACAAACCTTTGAAATTCCCTTATTATAGAGAATATATAATTTTTACAGCTTTAAAAAATTTATAAATATTATACAATATATTTTCAAAAACCATTTTATTTTAAAAATCATTTCAAAATTATTTAGAAAAACCCATGCTCGAAATCAAGAAAAATCATCGAAATTTCCAAAGAAACCGACATTCGAAACCATCTCAAAACGATTCAATTCGAAGCACAAATCCACTAAAATTTTGGCTCGCCTATTGATAGGCTTCATGGCCATCAAAACCATTCAAAAACATCACAAGGTCAAGTAGAAGAGGTTAACAAAACAAGCTGAAATAGAAGGCAGAACACCAAAAAGAAAGCTCAGGAAAATAAGTTCCCCAGGTCGACCTGTAGGTCGACCTTTGAGGTCCATAGGTCGACCGTACGGTCGACCGATGTGGTCCTTTGGTCGACCCCTAGGTCGACCTATAAATTTTCTTGGTCGACCTAGGGTACGTGATTTTGTACAGGTGATTTTCTGGCTTCGATCTGATTTTTGAGCACAAGTTTGCTCGACTTCCAAGATGAATTTGCATATGAAAATTTGCATGCAAGAACTACAACACCTAAACTAAAATCTGAAAAAATTCCGGCAGCATTTCATCAATAGAACAATAAGATATTATCACTCAAATTAGAAACTTAGAACAGAAATATACTGTAAATTAAAAATCAACAAAACGTTTACAGTAAGCTTATTTTTGGCACAGATTTCAGCTTGCAAAGCATTGCTTCAGGTAGAGAATGTGACTTTAGCACTCACCTTAAGAAAATGCAGATCAAACTTGAGGAAATCTGAAGAAAGTTGTGAGCTTTGGCTTTGTATATGCTTTAAGAACCTAGAAATTGATAGTTTATAGAGACGCAGTAGAGAAAACATAAGTTACAACCAGTTCAAACTCATAAAATCAAGAATTGATTAAACCATCTTTGATTTTAGAGTGATTACCTGATTTTATTTTCTTTAATTTGATTAACTTCAGCAAAGGAGTTGAATAATTTGAAGATTTTGGCTTAGGGTTTGAAGAGGGAAAGGGTTTTCTTAATTTTCATCTTTGTTTCTGGTTAGCTGAAGTTTGTACTGTACGTACTTTGTTTGAGGAAGAGAAGCTTCCTCTTTACTTCAGGTTAGAGATGAAAATGGGCTTACACCCAATAACAATTAATTAGCCTAAGATACTAATTATCACCAATTAAACTAAAGCACTTTTATTTAAATCAAAACAACTTATATTTACAAGATTTCAACACAATAAAATCTCACAAATACATTTCTATGTTTAACAACAATTATTACAACAAAATAAAAGAAAATTTAGCTCTAAAAATTATTTTCATTATTAAAAACTATTATTTTAATTAAATATCCAATTTACACAAAACACTATTTTTAACACCAAAAATTACATAAAAATTATTCTCTTGCATAATTAAAGGCAATAAATCATTTTAACATCATTTTATATCCAAAACTTATTTTTAACCAAAATTTCACCTTTTTTATAATATTCACATATTAAAATCAAATACATCATTTAAAAATCAATAAAAGTCACACTTGGCAACAATTACTAAAATTATTGCATTTCACTAAATTAAAACCATATTTCACTCATTTTTATCACAACAACTAAAAATAAAGTTTCTAGGACTTTATTTTCACATTTTATATTTAAAATCCATTTTTTATTCAAAATAAACAATTTAAAATCTCCAATTTATTTTATTTCTCAATATTATATTATAACCACCGTTATAATTTAATATTACAGGTAATCACCAAAACGAGGGTTATTACAGACTCCCCACTTATAAAAATTGCATCCTCGTAATTTTTAGAGAAGAGCTGTATCTACATGATTTATTTCATCAAGCAAAGGAAGATAAATAAGTTAGAGTTTAAATTTCTCACCCTCAACACAAGAAAACAGAAAACTCGGATAAGATAGCTCAATAAATTCTATGGTTTCCCAAGTGTAAGCGTTAGGATTAACAGACCATTGAATTTTATGAGCAGAACATCCTCATTTCGAAGGCGTCTCACCTTGAAAAAAAAACACAAACATGAGGTTACGCAATAGACAAATCGGGTGAGATCGATTCCTCAGAAGTTTCACGAACAGAGTCGGGATTTAGTCACAACTTTATCCCGCACTCCAACCCACAAGATGATAATCGATACGATACGGAAAGAAAACCCAATAAGAAGTAGGTGGTTTCTCCAAATACCACCTAACTCATATGACTGCATAAATGCAAGTCGTAAAATAATTGCACAAAAGCAAGTTAACACAAAGAATGGATTTTTCTACTCTCTTTTACTAATCAAATATTTTTGTAGTTTTTAAACCGATTATCTTCAAGAAGTAAATTCTCAATTTTCAACACTTGAAAATTTCCCAAAGCTTCTTACTTAGATTTTAATTTTAAACTCATTACTCTTTATTTAGTATAAATAAAATTTTTGAGTTGTCTATCCTCTAATTCTTCCATAAATTTTAATTTATAACATATATTTTCCATATTTGTTTCTCAATTTTTCTAAGTGTTAGAAATTTTCAGAAAAATTGGCAGAGTCTCCTTTGCATGGAGGGCTGTTTACAATATTACAAAAAATGATTTATATAATATACATCGACCATTAGGTCGGAAACACAATATATATCATCATTTAACATTTTAAAATTTTAATCCGAAAACATACCTTCCTTTTTAGCATTTTAAAGTGAGTTTGCACAAACTTATATATATTCTTTTTGCTCAAAATATAGTCCAACTATCCTCTTTCACCTATACTTAACTCAAATAGATGATATTAGCTCATATTTATAAATAAGGAACACGACATTTAACTACTAAGGGGAAATAGATCGTTTTTCCATTTCTGACCTGCTGTAAAGAAGACAGGTTTTGACACAGCAAACAACAAAATCTGAAAACTTTTATAAAAAGAAAGTTGTTCTAATCAGTCTATGCTTTCCAGCAATATAAAAATCATCAAATTCAGATTAACGGTTTGAAAGTTATGATAGATTTACTTTCAGCTTAAATTTTAGAAAATTTCATAATAGGACAGAAATGTCTATCCACTTTCAAACCCATTTTAAACTAAATAAAAAGAAAAATCTTCCAAAGTGATAAAAAGAAAATTTATAGCTTACTGAAAGCTCTTTTATTTACAAAATGTTTGAGCTCATTTGAAGTTTTATATCTCAAGTTATCGCTGTTTTAGTACAACACTTTTCCAAATAATATTACAACTTTTAACTCAAATTTTAAATTTTGAATTTTTCAAACCTTTCCAAATTCAAACTACATTTTCAAAACATGCTTTTTATGTTAAATCATTTATTCAAGATCCTCCTTCCGGAAAGCTAAGTCATTCAAATTTTATAATTAACTTCAAGTAATTATCTTTTTAAAAGAATTCACTACTTGGAAATATTCTCATTAACTCACTAAATCAAACTTTACGAACAATTGATTTTAAGGACTCATTTTGAAAGAGATAACTAATATCTTCCATTAATAAGAGAGAATCATTCATCCAAAATAAACTTTAGATTTAAATATTAATTTTAAAATTATTCTCACAATTTTAAAGGATTGTATCTCATGACTACTTATTTATTTTACTTTACCCTCTTTAATTTAGCCTTTTATAATAAATAAACCATCTAAACTCATATTTTCTCTTGTCTCAAATTAAATTTCCATATTTTTATCAACACAAAATTAATTAAAGTTGATAATTAACTCAAACTTGTTTTCAAAAGAATTTCTACAATTTCATACCAACAAGTTTTAATACTATCAAAGTTTTAAAACTAAAGCTTACCTACAAATTTATGCTAAAATTTTAAATTTAGCATTTCATTAATTTCCCTTAATATAGAGTTTTAAATCGTAATATCTATTTTTTTTCTTTCAAATAACCAATTACCGAAACAAATTTTAAAGTCATCAAATTTAGCTTTGAACAAAAATATTTAATTGCTATTACAATATTCTCCAACTAATGTATTATTTTATCTCGAATACATCATGTTATTAATCAAAGCATCATATGATTTCCAATTAAGACATCTCCTTAATTAGAATTAATTTACTTTATTTACTCAAATCATCATAAGATATCATTATTTAAATTCCAATAAGTTGTACTTATAGAACCAATTAAAACATAATCATATTCAATTTCACAAATTTCCTATAATACATTGGCATTGCCTCGCCATTCGTTTATAGTGAAAATAAAATAAACCCCATCGATTTGCTGCTGAGTTGACCAAAAGATCAAAACTGCCTCGCCACTCATCCAACACTCACTATGGTTCAATGGTTGCATTTGCCATTTAAAAAGATTAATGTTCAAACTCATTTTAATTTATTTTCAAACTTTTACTTATTATAACTCAATTTTATCGTGTCTGACTGTTTCATCATAGCGTTTAGGAAATTCCTATCGATAATGTTAATCAGGCGCATCGACCAGAATTCTTGAAGCACTCAATGGATAATCCAACACAAAATCATTTTCTAAAAGATAAAACCTCTTACATAAATTTACAAGGTATTCCTTTCTTATCTTAATAAACTGGTTCCAATTACACTTGTAAACATATCTTCTTTTAGAAAGATTTGCAATTTAAATCTATTGCTTTCACTTATCATTGATGGATATAAGGACGAACTCATCGAGATAGTCCCAGAACACTCGATTCATAAGATTGACGAAATAAGTTGGAGCGTTCGTTAAACCGATCGGTATAACAAGCCACTCATAAGAACCAGAAATGAGGTCAGAACAGAACTCCATTGCCCGTTTGGATGGCAAACCCGAAACAGACTCAAATACATCTGTAGAATTACAAACAATAGGAATTCGAGATAATTCATCATCATTTCCAGACTCAAGAGCGATTAAAGATACTTCGGAATAACCATGTACATTCCAAAGAACAAGAGACAACAAATCAGCCGAATTAGGATACCTAAGATATAGGATTCTTTCAAAACATAGGATTCGAGCTTGATAACATGCAAGCCAATCCATACCCGGATTCATTTCAAACCCAAGATAATGATTTACGTGCAGATTTGCATGAAAAGAAAAACCTCAAAGAACAATCTCAACATTCTTACACAATATGCCAAGTATTGCGGATCCCTTCAATAGGATTCGCAATCCTAAAAAGGATAACAAGATAAGAGGCATCCAATACTATAACTTCAACAAACTCCTTGATACGAATATGGGTAACGCATCCGTATCGATGAAAACTTGAATAAAGCGATCACGATGAGGTTTACTCATATGTAAGATATTATTAATTCAATTATGGAATACTACGGAATAAAAATGTATCCCTAGACATATTCCCAACTTATATCTACCCCAAAGGACACGGAAAGGTTAAGGACATGATGATTAGGGATTTTGTACCACTTATACTGTACTTTGATGTATCGTAATATATGTCTTGTTCTGTGTTTATCACATTTTGTTTTGAATTCAGCTCTGATACCAAGTTGTGACGCCCCACCCCGAGACCCACATTAACAAAGAGTATTATTGAGTAATACTGCCTGCTAATGCGGAGAATAGGGCTGGTTAGGAGCGACCATCCATAACTTTGTCTTAAAAATCTATTAAATACGTCGATTTGGTGCTCTATATTTTTTTTCTTACTCAACTGGATCGACATATTCTATAAATGTTTAATACAAAACTACAGTGGTTAACAGATATATCAAAACAAAATACAACAACAATATACATACAACATATCACAGAACAACAGTCAAACATATATATACATATACACAGATACATCCCAGTACAATACAAAATGGTACAACAGAAGTGGTACAAAGACCACAATATATATAATGAGTCAAAACAATAGATACATATCAGAGTCACAAACTACAACGAAACTACAAAAAGAGATAAGCAGATATCCAAGGCGGAAGCAGCATAGCAAAGCATTTGGCAGGTAACTAACCTGAAACAACTTGGTCTGAACCGAGTATATAAAAATACACGGGTCGGTCTAGCTTAAACCACTAATTAGTACGAGATAAGTAAGGTACAAGGATAAATGATAACAATTCTTCTCTAAAGAGAAGAAGCGACTCAAAAATATATATATCATAAGAGTTTCTTGAAAGAGGCGAGTACAACAACAATCAAATATCAACAAATGAACGCATCATATCATTAGCATACTCAATAACCAATATAATGGCTAAGTTAAAAAACAACATCAAATATCACAAATGTACGCCTCGTATCATCGGCATAACAATAGCCAATATAATGGCTCCCAACTATAATAACTCCTAAATAGGAGATTACAAATCTAAAAAAGCCAAAGAATGGCAACTATGAATCCCAATATATATAGAACTCAACAAAGAGTTCAAAACTCCAAAAAATGTAATCACCATATAATCCACACGATAGCACTCAGACTATATAAATAATCCAACAAAGTCAAATATAGTGAAAACATATATAAATCAACAAAATTCTAGAAATCATCATAAAGAAATCTAGAAAAACAACAGTGTAAAAAAATAGGACCCAACAGCCTAATAGTAGCCCAATAGCTATAAATGTAGAAAGGACCCAACAACCCAATCTACGGCCCAACAGCCTGCCAAGTACTGTGTACAAGAGACCGCCTAGCCTCTTTTAGGACCCAATGGCCCATGATTAGCCCAACAGCTATATATGTACACGTAGGACCCAACAACCCAAGTACTGGCATTACCTCGTGAATGTGTCACAAACTCTCAGATAGGAACCTGAAAAGTGGTAACAGTGCGTCCCATACCACATGTTCTCACTTATCAGTTTACTAATTGTTAATTAGTGCCACACTAGAAAACAAATCATTCAAATCACAATAATTTCCTCATCTCATCGGTAAATACGACCCGAAGGTCAATAGCTTCAAACGGACAAGTCCGGAATTAACCGAAAAAGTAAATGCACGTGTCCCATACCATGCGCTTTACTAAATCGTTTAATTCTCTTCCTCATATGCTCAAAGAGTGCAAAAACATGTATTTTATATAAAAAATAATTTGTTTGAGAAAACAAGCTTTTAAAACAATTTTCGAGATCGTTTTAGAAAACAAACCTTTGAAATTCTCTTATTATAGAGAATATATAATTTTTATATCTTTAAAAATAATTAATAAATATTATATAATATATTTTCAAAAGCCATTTTATTTTAAAAATCATTTCAAAATTATTTAGAAAAACCCGTGCTCGAAATCAATGAAAATCATCGAAATTTCCAAAGAAACAGACATTCGAAACCATCTCAAAACGATTCAATTCGAATCACAAATCCACTAAAATTTTGGCTCGCCTATTAGTAGGCTTCATGGCCATCACAACCATTCAAAAACATCACAAGGTCAAGTAGAAAAGGTCAACAAAACAAGCTGAAACAGAAGGCAGAACACCAAAATGAAAGCTCAGGAAAATAAGATCCCCAGGTCGACCTACAAGTCGACTTGTAGGTCGACCTTTGAGGTGCATAGGTCGACTGTACGGTCGGCCTATGTGGTCCTTTGGTCGACCCCTAGGTCGACCTGTAAATTTTCTTGGTCGACCTAGGGTATGTGATTTTGTACAGGTGATTTTCTGGCTTCGATCTGATTTTTGAGCACAAGTTTAATCGACTTCCAAGATGAATTTGCATATGAAAATTTGCATGTAGGAACTACAACACCTAAACTACAATCTGGAAAAATTCTGGCAGCATTTTATCAAGAGAACAAGAAAATATTATCACCCAAAGTAGCAACTCAGAACATAAATACATTATAAACTAAAAATCAACAAAAAATTTACAGTAAGCCTATTTTTGGCACAGATTTCAGCTTGCAAAGCATTGCTTCAGCTAGAGAATGTGAGTTTAGCATTCACCTTAACAAAATGCAAATTAAACTTGAGGAAATATGAAGAAAGTTATGAGCTTTGGCTTTGTATATGCTTTAAAAACCTAGAAATTGATAGTTTACAGACATGCAGTAGAGAAAACATATGTTACAGTCAGTTCAAATTCACAAAATCAAGAATTGATGAAGCCATCTTTGATTTTAGAGTGATTACCTAATTTTATTGTCTTTAATTTGATTAAATTCAGCAAAGGAGTTGAATAATTTGAAAATTTTGGCTTAGGGTTTGAAGAGGGAAAGGTTTTCTTAATTTTCTTCTTTGTTCCTGGTTAGCTGAAGTTTGTACGGTACGTACTTTGTTTAAGGAAGAGAAGCTTCCGCTTTACTTCAGGTTAGAGATGAAAATGGGCTTAGACCCAATAAAAATTAATTAGCCTAAGATACTAATTATCACCAATTAAACTAAAGCACTTTTATTTAAATCAAAACAACTTAAATTTACAAGATTTCAACACAATAAAATCTCACAAATACATATTCTATGTTTAACAAACATTTTAACAACAAAATAAAAGATAATTTAGCTCTAAAAATTATTTTCATTATTAAAAACTCTTATTTTAATTAAATATCCAATTTACACAGTAATTTACACAAAACACTATTTTTAACACCAAAAATTACATAAAAATTATTCTTTTTCATAATTAAATGCAAGAAACCATTTTAACATCATTTTACATCCAAAACTTATTTTAACCAAAATTTCACCTTTTTTTAATAATATTCACATATTAAAATCAAATACTTCATTTAAAAATCAATAAAAGTCACACTTGGCAACAATTACTAAAATTATTGCATTTCACTAAATTAAAACCATATTTCACTCATTTTTATCACAACAACCAAAAATAAAGTTTCTAAAACTTTATTTTCACATTTTATATTTAAAATCCATTGTTTATTCAAAATAAACAATTTAAAATCTCCAATTTATTTTATTTCTCAATATTAAATTATAACCACCGTTATAATTTAATATTACAGGTAATCACCAAAACCAGGTTTGTTACAATACTGCTTGGTAACTCTACTCTGTATGCGAGCTTCCCAATCCTTTCTATAACTAAGAACATACCAACATATCTAGGGGCCAGTTTCCCGGACTTTCCAAATCGTATCATTCCCTTCATCGGTGATACCTTAATGAAAACTTTATCTCCAGCTGAGAATTCTAGGTCTTTACGCCTCTTATCTGCGTAACATTTCTATCTGGATTGAGCTTCCTTCATCCTTTCTCCTATCAAATCAATCTTCTATATCGCCTCTCTGACTAGATCCAGACCTAAGATTAATTTGTCTCCAGTCTCCAACAAACATGCTGGTGATTTGCATGACCTTCTATACAAAGTTTCAAAAGGTGTCATTCCTATGCTAGTTTGATTACTTTTATTATAGGAAAGCTCAACCAAATGTAGGTGATCTTCCCAAGATCCACCAAAGTCCAATACACAAGCTCTCAATAAATCCTCGAGTATGACCCTCTCTGTCTGCCCATCCGTTTGAGGGTGATATGCAGTACTCATATGAAGCTTGGTACCTAATACATCATGTAGACTCTTCCATGATTTACTAGTGAACAAAGCATCTCTGTCACTGGCTATACTACTGGGAATTCCATGCTACCTAACTACGTTCTTCATGAACAACTTAGTTAATATAGGTGCCATCCTAGCTGACTTAACTAGAATGAGATGGGCATTCTTGGTCAATTTGTCCACTATGACCCATATACTCTTATTTCCTCTATTTGACCTTGGTAACCCATCTATAAAATCCATGGAGATCGAATGCCATTTCCAAACTGGAATCTCTAAAGGCTGAAGCAACTCACTCGGCTTTTGATGTTCGGCCTTCACTTGTTGATAGTTTGCACACTGCCTAACCCACAAGCCAACATCCCTCTTCATACCTTCCCAATAGAAGCTCTTTTCATATCCTGATACATCTTGGTCCCTCCAGGATGAATCGTAAACTTGGATCGATGACATTCTCCTAGAACTTCTTTCCTTAAGTCCTCAACATTCGAAACACATAACCGTCCCTTCTTTCTCAAACATCCCTTCTGGTCAAGATTAAAATCTTTTAAACCATCGATCTCAGTTCCAACCTCAAGCCTTCTAATCTTCTTGGATAATACTGGATCCTCTTTCTGCTTAGAAGCAATCCTCTTGATCAACACTGGTCGAACTTCCAAATAAGACAGCATGGTGGTGACCTGATAGAACTAGCAGTCGATCTTAATGGTACACTATAAGTAGTCAAAGCTTCTAAATCTTTCCACTCTGCCAACATAGCTAGCACCACATTCTGATGTTTTCTGCTAAGAGTATCCGCTACCTTATTTCCTTTCCAGGCCTATAGTCTATATCAAAATCATAAGCTGCTAAAAACTCCAGCCACCTCTGTCGTCTCATATTCAATTCCTTCTGAGAAAATAAATATCTTAATGACTTATGATCTGTTTATACTTCAAATCTCTCCCCTAAGAGATAATGTCTCCAAATCTTCAATGCGAAGATCACCGCAGCCAACTTTAAATCATGAGTAGGATATCTTACTTCATGCGGTCTAAGCTGTCGTAAGGCGTAGACTATAACTTACCTTTCTACATCAACACAACTCCTATTCTAGCCCACATGCATCTGTGTACACCATCAACCCTTATTTTCCGTCTAGAATTACTAACACAGGTGCATTGGTCAACAAATGCTTTAACTTAAGTGCTTCCTCACATTTGTCGGACCAGACAAATTTCACATCCTTCCTGGTTAACTTAGTCAAAGGTGCTGCTATCCGTGAGAAATCCTTAATGAATAATAGCCAGCAAGTCCAAGAAACTTCTAATCTCAGTCATCGTCTCTAGTCTCTTTCAATTATTAACACCTTCGATCTTATCTGAATCGACTGACAAGCTTTCTCGAAACCATGTGACCAAGAAACATAACCTCTTGCTTCCAAAAAAGACACCTGGTAAACTTTGCCTTTAGTTAATGCTGCATTAGCTCTTAAGCATCACTCTAAGATGATCCCCATGCTCTCTTTCATCCTTAGAGTATACTAAAATGTCATCCATAAACACTAATACAAACCTATCCAAGTACTCTCAATAAACTCGGTTCATCAAATCCATGAAGAAAGCAGGTGCATTCGTTAACCCGAATGGCATCACTAACAACTCATAAGAACCATATCTGGTCCGAAATGCTGTCAATGGAATAATATCCCTCTGCCACTCTTAACTGATGGAAACCTGTCGCCAAATCCAATTGGGAGAATACTATGGCTCCACACAACTGATCAAATAGATCATCTATCCTCGGCAAAGGATACTTATTCTTAATCGTCCTCTCGTTCAACTTACAATAGTCGATACACATCATCAACGATCAATCTGGTTTCTTCACGAACACCGCACCCGCTTCCCAAGGCGAACTGCTTGGTCTAATAAAAATGCTTCCTTCTAGATCAACTAGTTGCACCTTCAATTCCTTCATCTCGGTCGGTGTCATTCTGGTACGTGCTCTATTCACAGGTTCAGCTCCTGGCACAAGATCTATCTGAAGCTCAACAGCTCATTTCGATGCTAGTCCCGTAACTGGCTCAAAGACATCTGCAAACTCTCTTACTATCTGAACCTGTCTTAATTCTTCTCCCACTTCCATAGCACTTAATAAAGCACAGACACTTCGGTTAGAATTCTCCACTAGGAAAATGATTTGGTTATGGCTATCAGGGTGTCTTAATGATATCTCCCTATCTTGGCAAAATATCCTAGCCTCATATTTACCCAACCAATCCATACCCAAAATGATCTCGAAATTTATGAAATCAAAAATATACAAACTGCGTGCAAACTTATGACCTAACAAATGAAGTTCTAACGGTCACATCTCATCTCTAGAGTTGCATGCCCTCATATTGGAATCACAACCCTTATGTAAGTAACAAGGTATGTGGGTTCTCAGCATAACTTATCAACCAAACACTGAGATATAAATGAATGTGATGCACCGGTATCAAATAGTGGTACTCTGAATCAAAAGCATACCTTCCATCACCGTCTTCCCTTTTTCAGCTGTAGTTGGCCTAGCAGATGATGGTCCAATAGCAATGACCTTTCCCCTGTCCGCCCTGACTGGTTCTAGACACTGATTCTTATAATGCCCAACTTGATCGCAATTGAAGCACTTCACCCCTGCAGTCTTCTTCCCCTTGCCTGACCGGCACTCATGAGCATAATGACCTTTCATATCACACTTGAAGCAAACTAAATCAGCCTTTGCCTTTTTGGAAGCTTCTCCCTTCCGGGCTCCTTTATTCTTAAAGAACTTTCTCTTCTTTCCCTGAGGACCCTGGGTTTCAACAGGCCTTTCTCTCGCACAAATAGCATATCCTTATGCTGGATTTCCATCTCCACCACTACATTATAAGGATCACGGAGACATGATAGGGTTGCCCTAGCAATCTCGGGTCTCAATCCCCGAATGAAATTCTCATTCCTCCCGATGACATTGTCTATGGTAGCATTCCCATATTAGGAAAACTCATCAAACTTGGTAGCCTACTCAATTACCGACATCTCTCCTGCACCAAATCCATAAACTTTCTCAACAATGCCGACTTGGCAACTTCAGACAAAAACCTTTGCTCGAATCTCCTTCGAAACTCTGCCCAAGTTAACTCTTCCTTAGGATCTCTATAATAACACTATTCCACCAATGAAGTGCTGCCTTTTGCAACTGCCTAGAGGCCAACCTCCTCTTCTGCTCATCATCACAACCTAAATCAGTGAAGATTCTCTCACAATGCAACAACCAATTCTCAATTTCTATGGCATCCTTCATTCCTATAAACGACTTCCCACCAAGACTTGTGTAGTCTATGCTCAGCTTAGCATAATTATTCCCAACCGGAGCCACTCGATTTGCTCCACCAACATTCCACGCAACTCCAGCAGCTGCTCCTACTTGCATCAGATTAACGAAGAAATGATACATCGTCCCCATATCTACTGGTGGATTTCCAGCACCTACATTGGCATATGCATTTTGGTTAGCGTTAGCCTATCGACACTGGGTTCCTCCTGGTGGGTCGAGCATTTCCATTTGTTATGGTGCTTCCTTCACTAAGATTTCCTCTTCCATTTTCTACCTCCATATCTTCTTTCTTGTAAATTTGCATACGAGCCTTAGTAAGATATAAAAGAATGGTCTAAGAGAGAGGAGAATACGCACTTATATATATATACACACACATATCAAATAAAAGTATGTTACTATTGCGTTATCCCAAACCCTAATCCTATTTTTCTGATTGATTGGATTATGTTTTGAAAAATCATTTAGGTTTGAATTTCTTTTAAGTTTTCATAAACCTATACTCTGATACTAACTTGTAACATTCCCTACTTGGATGCCCAAAACTAACGGCTACGCATGCTGTAGTCATCCATAGATATTAATCCTCGGCAACCAAATACGGTAATGTTAGATGCATTGATATAACTGAACACATGGATATGGAAAAAAATTAAAATCAACAAACAACTTTCTCATTTCATTTCAAAGCATTTCAAATTTATTACATAATCCCACAACCGTTAACCACGTTCAGAAAGAATATAATTATTACAATATATGCCAAGAGCGACATATAAAGATGCCCCTTGGATAATTAGAGTATATAAATAGGCAAGTAAACAACTTTGCATTTACAACATAAACACAACAGAATCAAAATAAAAAGAACTCTTATTATCTAGCTTGCCTCCTACTCGTCTCTGGATGTTTTTCATCTTAAGAGGTACCTGAAAACCTCAACTCTCAAACTACTCAAAGTTGATTAAGTATCCGAGAGTTTAAGAGAAAAACATAAACTTTGAGTCAGACATAAAGTCTGGTATGAATAATAATCTACCATCTCAAACCATTTAGATATCTAGTGAGACCACGCTGCTTAGTGGAACGGGTTTTCCCCTCACTATTATCCTATCCAAAATTTATAAAACCATATATTGTGCTCCTGCATCCACAATGGTTAAAATATAGCAATTCAAAATATTATAATGATATGCAAACAAGTAAATCAATTCTGGATTTTCCTTCCCTATTCATTTTGACTATCTGTCTCGGTTATAGTTTCTAGGGTCACTATTAACCTAATAGTTTTCATGGGCTGACTAATAACATGTTTAATGCTTATGGACTCCCTGTTCGGTTTCATAGTTTTCACGTGATCACTAAGAACCTATTGACCCCTGCTAATGACTTCATTATTTCATGGGTTCTTCCTGACCTATTGGTATCTCTAATAACTTCCCTCTTATTCTAGGTTTCATGGGTCGACTAGGAACCTATTGACTTCTGTCAATAACTTAATCCATATATAGTTTTTATGGGTTCACTACAAATCTATTGGCCCCTGCCAATAACTCTTTCTAATTATAGTTTTTATGGGTTTATTATAAACCTATTGGCCCTGCCAACAACTTTTCCTAAACATAGTTTTCATGGGTCTATTATGAACCTGTCTACCAGACAACTTCTTTAATCAATATTTAGGCATCCAACATTCCGGTCTATTTGACCTCCTGGATGCAATTCCATTCATTCAGGAGTTAAATAAATTTATATTCACTACTGGGTCAACTTAGCTAGTTATTCTGTCCTTTCTCCCCAAAATACAGTCATGGGTCCATTTTAAAGTGAATATGCAAACTAGAAGAAGCAAACATAATTACATAATAATCACCAACATCTGTGGTTTAATATCCTTGAAATTATTTTCATATAAAACATGGTAATCCCTTTAACCTATTATTTTATAAAGGAAAGCTTATTCAAAAATCAATACTTAAAAGCCATTTTAAAACTCCTTTACTTTTTCCATGGTTTTTCCTTTGTAAATGAGATTAGGTTCATTGTTTTGAAAACTAAAGCTTTCGAAACCATAAACCTTTACTTTCGAAACCATTGGATAGCCTCCTTTGAAAGCATTCAACAATTCTTTTCAAAACACTAAGCATATGCCTTTCGAAACACTTTAAATCATCTCTTCCAAAAAATCAAAACATACCTTTCGATACCATTGGGTTTATCTTTAAAAATATCTTTTAGATCAAAGTAAATATATACGAAAGCCCCTTTGGAAACCATTATTCTTCGTATAAAAGAGTTTCGGGAAAATTGATGGCTTTGGTACCATCGTTTCGAAAGCGTTTATCATTTAAGTAAAACATTTGAAGGTTAGCTTCGAAACCCCTGTCGAAGTCATTGCCTTTGAAACCATTAACCCTTTCGAATGCTTTAGGAAGTGGCTTAATATGTTTTTAAAACAAAATTTACCCTTCGAACAAGTTGATGACTTTAACCCATTCGAAAGGCATAGGGTCGGCAATAGGGTTTCGATTGGGTTGAAACTACCCTTTCGAAAGAATTAGTTAAAAACATGCCAATTCTTTCGAAAGCTCTACTTTAAAAAAAAGATGGCAACATATTCAAAAGCTATTTAAAAGATCCTTTCGAAAGCATTAGTTTCGACTCCTTCGAAAGAATTCATTAAAACAAGGCAAGCGCTTTTCTTTGGATAGTAAAACAAATGTTTCGACCTCATCGAAAGCTAGGTCCCGACACCATGCCTTCTGCCTTTCTCCAATCCACTACGTACCAACATATTGATACTTTGTGTATTGGTTTCGGTGTGGTTGGTTTTGACTTGGTTGAGGCGGAAGCATAGGGTCGAAAGGTTGCTTCTGAAAGAGGCGGATTATGCTTTCTGGGTAAAGACAGATTTAATGCCTTTTTAAGTAATTACTTTTCAACTAACCTGCCTATTTGTAAACATTTAATTGGTTGCCATAACTTTTCAAATTCTTTCCCAAAATAAAGCTGCCATAATTACTTCAGATGTAAATAAAATAGCAAATAAGCCTTTCCTTAAGCAAAATAAATAAAATAATTAAGTCCTTCATCTAAAATAATTTAATTTCCATAGTAAATTACTTATAAAAAATCCCCAAAAATCACAGAAATACATTTTTAATACGTTATCCAACATATATAAATTTCATACCCAAATTCTTCATAAGATTGCCAAAATGAATTTCTAAACCCAATTATTCATATTTTTCTTTGAAAATTCATAATAAAATTTTCATAACTTGGAAAATTATAAAAATTAAAACTCATCTCCAAAATAATGTTTTACAATACATATAAATTCCTCATGGCATTAGAATTCAATATAAATGATTTTACCCTTAAACCCGTATAAAATAATTAGCAAACAATTTTGTTTGAATCAAACATGTCATAAAATCCAATCAGATCATCACCAAAAATCATCATAATGGATTTAAGCTTAAACACGAAAATCAAATGATCATAAAAAAAGTAGAGATGGTTTTGATTATTATTCACCTTGATTAGGATAAGGAACTTGAGACTTGATTTAGGTTAATCCTCCATGCTTTAATTCCTTAGCTCTTGACTAATTTCATCCTTTTTCTTCCCTAGGTAATGGCCAACTTCTCTCTTCTTTTCTTACGTTTTTGTGTTTGGTAAAAAATGAACGTGAAATGAAAGGAAACGAGAATATTAAGGGTAATGGTGCGGCGGTTACCCTGTAGTACCCTTGCATTAATTAATTAACATATAAAACCATTCATAAGCCCATTTATTTAATTAAGCACAATCTCTAAATAAATTTTCAAATCTCAATCCTCTTACCACTCTAATATTTACAATATTCTATTTAATTTATCTAATTAAATTTCCTGAATAATATTATCATAAATTAAGGGTGCTATAGAGATAAGCCTACTTCCTCGGCTTTTAGCGTTTAAACATAGTTAATTACCTTCTAAACAAGTAAGTAAATAACAAGATTAACACGTTTTTGACATTCCAACTTAACCATTCCTCATTCAATAGGGAAGCCCGGTAGATTAGAGCTCTATTGCTCCGTTCCTACTCGACATCAATCTTAACTCTCATAAATAAAGAAGTCTATCTCGTTGGCTTTTAGTGCACCTTTTCTTTACTTTTTCTAATGTTGTATATAATTATTAGAAAACTATTTAAAGTTTAAACCAACTTTAATAAACTTCAAAAAATGTTTGAAGACATCTCTAAAAGTATTAGAGAAAAATACCAAATTTAAATATCATTTTTAAACACTGAAAACCACAAGTACTTATTGTAGCATCTAAAATCCTGTTAAAAGTCCTTGTTAAAGAACACATTGAAAAGCACGATCTTTTAACTAGTTAACCACTTTAACAAGTGATTCAAGACTTTAATTTTTTATAGCAAGTACTACGCTCATGGTAATTAAAAACCATGGAAAGAAACCGTTAAGAATATCTTCCCATTTATTTATAAAAATTCATGAAAAAAGGGATTCTAAAGTGCACTTATAACGACTATTCATGCTTCAAACATTTTCAAACTTACTTAAATTTAAAACACAAGTTAAAAAACCATTTAAACATCAAGTTAAGACTATATAACATGCTTAAGAGGGTAATAGATCTGATTTTATACAATATAAACTTGTCATTTGCTTTTAAAAGCAAGAGGGGTCCAAGTTTATAACTTTACTTAGTTAATGTCACTTTAGCTTTATAATTTGCACACAACATATACACACAATATATACTTAAAAAATAGTGAGATAACACACTTAGAACCATGCCAAACTTAAACAAAAGCCCTAAGAATCAATGAACCACCTCCTTCCATCACCAAACTCTTAAAGGTCCAAACTAAAGCAACATCTTCCTCCTTCTCCCATTGCTCACGGCCCTCATTAGACCCTCCTCTTCCCCTCACCTCCTCCCAATTTTTACTTCTAATCATGCTTTCCATGATGTTTTAGGCCTAAAGCCAAAGTTTAAAAGGGATTGGAGATGATTTGGTTAAGACTTGAAAATGTTAGAAAGTAATTAGTGGATTAGTGCTTGAGCACTTCCACCATTTTTTACTCTCATCTTCATCTCAGGCTAAAGTGAATTATGAAGTAAACTCATTTATTCTATTTATAGGCTAGGAAATGAGATGTTGAATGACCAAAATCCCCGTACAATGGACCTAACATTAATTACAAACATCACTTTTCCTTTATCATTTATTTAACTTTTAAGACTTTCCATTTATGCACATTTCATAATATCTTTGATGACATCACCTATGACATCATCCATAAGGTTTATTTTCTAAATAGCAAATTTTTTTAATTTCATTTTACTAATTTCCTAAGCAAATAAGTGTATGTAAAAAAATTTGAACAACTTCTGACGGTTAAAAAATGTTTATCGATAAAATGATTTTCAGTCACATTATCGATTTTTTCCAAAGTATTTGTTTTTGTAAACATTTATTGATAAAAATCCATACCATAATAGTTCTAGGCCATTTATTGAAGCATCGACATGCACATTCTCTATTTTACACATAGAGCATATGTGTTTACTCATCTTGCAGGTAATTTATTCAACTCACACCTAGCACATCCTGAGCCAATCGTCTTCTCCATTCGTATAGGATTATTATAATCTTTACATCATACATGAAGTTTATCATCTACTCTTTATACATCATGCATAATGCATTGTCAACATTTAGATATTCCAAAAGCATGTAGGTCTTTTCTTCTCAACGACACTATTTCTCCCATCAGTTATCATGCGTACAACACCATTCAGTCTTTTTGCATGTTTGGAAATCCTCAATGCCACTTTAATATACATTTTTGCTTTGAAGATGTATATTCAGAAGGCAGTTCCCTCAACAAGCCTATAGATCTTTTTTATACAATGCAAGCCTGTCTTTATCCCTTGATTGCTCGCATCTCCATCACAACTGCTTCTCTTTTGTTCGAAGGCCACCTAATAGCTCTATTTTGTAGTAGTAGCTTCCATTAATTTATATAGTGTCACGACCCATTTTTTCGACCTCCGAAAGTCGACATCAACACGTCCAGTGTATTACATGCCAAACAATCGAATGCCGGAAATACCAGACCGTAAGGGAAAAAGAAGAAAGAGGTAGAAGAAGAAGAAGAAGAAAATAACAGTATCAGAATCTCACATTCGCAATGGAACAAAATACAATATATAATAACATCTTTTAAATACAAAGAAATCTGTACTGTTATATATACATACCATTATCAGAGTACAACAATCATCCATCACTTTGGACAGCTTATTATTTGTCCTTACACAGCGGAAATAATAATTCAAGTATGGAGATACGTCTCTGTCATCCAGCTCGTCTCTTGAGCTCTATAGCATTCTATCCTGAATCTGTACAACTCAGTTTGACCCAAGCAGCATAATAAAACAACACTCGAGTCAGTCTAGAAAACCAGCGTGAGAAAACCACACTCAATTGGATTATTATATTTCCGAAAATCCTTTTAAACAAATCTCGTAAGACCACGCCATAAATAAACATGTCGGGTTTTTGCCTTACGATAACAAAAACATTTTTATCAAATCCGTCTGATATTATAATAGTGTCTATAGAAAGTAAATAGAATATAGCTGAAATGCTTACATCTCACGTTCCAACATAGTTGGGCACAATCAAAACCGTACGGGTGCTTATTGGAGATTGGATTCCATACAATGGCAGGGCTACCGGGGTACCGCCTGTCACAGTACCTGGCCTAGATCAGCGTACCGAGGACCACTCCCGATCCCCTACAACACAAGCCGGAGCTACCCTTTACTCGATAGTCCGAGTAAGATCACCCCGTGGTTGGAGCTAACAACCGCCACACAGTCGAAATAAAGGGACTCTAGACAGGGGAAATCTTACCCTAATTGGGTGCTACCCACTTAGCCTTGCTGCACCTCCCATGTTTTAGCCATTCCCGGTTGATGAGGCTTGAGGTTAAGCGTTACCTTTTAAAGAGCTCATCGTCCTCCAATGACGATGGTCTGATAGCATTCGTCCATACAAGTTGCCCTGGGTCTGGACAAACCAAATCACCGTCTTCATCATCTTCACGCTATTCATTCGTAAACATTCAAACGGGATCGAAGTGGTTTTTGGATAATTAAATCTGATCCCGGTCTCTTCGAAACGAACAACGCATTGGCCAATATTGGCAGTCGGTTATTTAACTATCATATAACATCCACAAGCAACCATCAGGCCTTAAATAATTTCCCAAATTATTTATTTCAAAATATTTACACAAGATATCAATTCCCATGCCTCACACTTAGAATATTCTTTCCAACTGCAATTGATATTCGATACTTGAAAATTATTCATTTATTTCCTATTTCTTTTCTCAAAAACCATTTACAATTTTATTTGTAAAGTCCCATCTCGTTTCGCACGAATTTTATAAATCCGAGAATTCCTTAGTTAATTTTCTTTAATATTCCCAAAGCCATTTATGCTTATTTAAAATTCCAGTTTCACTTCTACTCCCCTTGTGAACTTTATTTCACCTTTCGAAGTTCGCTTATCTTATGCTTTCGAAATTTATTTAGATTTCCATAATACCACGATAAGATCTTTCCCCTAAAATCTTATTCAATTTTAATTAACATCGCATCCCATCTCGAGAGGATTCATAATTGAATTTTAAGACATTTAAAATTTTATATATGAAATAAGAAAAAATGGTTTACATTTAAAATTATGTTTTTAGGTAAACTAAAATATCAACTTCTTAAAAGCATTAAAAGTTTGTATTCAGTTACTAATTAATTTACAAAGTTGATTTATAAAATTAGAATTTATTTAAATAAAAATTAGGTATTAAAATAACTAATTTTGGAATACTCTAAATCCAGATAATAGCTTTATAGTTATATAGTATGGTAATTTAAAATCCCGTTCAAAAAATTTCAATTTACTTAACAAAAATCTATTTTTAGAAAATCTACTATTTAGCCATTTTAATTCATAGGTTCCTCTTGATTCGTATCACTTGACTACATCATCATTTCTTACATTCGAAATATATTCCACTATTTCTTTTTAAAACAATTCTCCATAACTCTATATAAGTTCACGCCATACCTTATATTTTAACATATCCACTGATATCAATTTATCTCATTTATAAACCCCGTTTATAAATTTATAAACTCCCTTGAGTTTTTCACTTACTTATAAAAACAGATTCTATTTAAAAGTTTGATTTTAGTTTCCTTCCTTAATAAATTCCAATCTATTTCAAATCTATTTTCAATTATTGCTTAAGTTCTTTTCCATAATTTTGAAATATCCTTCAAGTTCTTTTATATAATTTATTTCAAAATCTCTACTTAAATCAATTTTACGAATGGTTAAGTATAGCCCAAATTAGTTAATATATTTTTACCCCACTTAGTTTTCCTTTAGAATAAATCCAATAAATATTTACCATTCAAATTTCTTTTTATATTACTTCAAATTAATTATCTATGGTATTTAAAATGCCCATTTTACTTCCCATGCCATTTAACATTTAATAATCCAATTCACACACAATGCATATCAGTCTGTCCACCATACCATATATCAATATATATATATATATGAACAATAAATATTTTTGAGGAATCTCGTTGGATCCTTCCAACCAGTTTTTCCTGCATCCACAGATGTTAGTCAACAAATAAAATACCAATCCCACTTCGAGGGGGATATCGCGGTATATAGGGTCATCCGCTATTATGCGGGGCGCATAGGGTCTCATCCGCTATATAATGCGGGAATATCAATCACTCCAATATATATATATACTACTATATATATATATAACATCCAACAGATAAATTGTAAATTTAGCAATCAAGTCAGGCATCCAATAGTTTAAATTTAACATTTAATTTTTACAAGGTAATCCGAATGAGTGAGAAAATCTCACCTTTATTTTCGTTTTCAATCCACTTCAATCTCGACTTGATTTCACGGTTTTTGACCTTGAATAAACATTTATATGGTTTATTAACATTCGAGATAACCAAACAATTAATTACCATTTAATAAATTTAATTAACAAATGATTTAGTTCTAAACTAATAATTTTCCTTTAAAAATCTTTTAGTAACCTAAAATAATTAAATAGGTTAATTAAACGAGTTAATCATCAGAATACATTATTCTAAAATAAACTAGTAAATTTAAAATGTATATATGTATATTTATTTTTCCCTTTGAAACTACAAATATATACTTATAAAAATAATCTATATAGGTTTTAAAAATCTAATTTTTATATAAACTTTACAACATTTTTAAAATCCCTATATTTTTCCAAAACCTTATATATATATATTCCCGTTTCAATCCTATCTATTTTTCAGTAAATATATAGTACTTTCTTTTCACCTTACTGTAAAAAAATTTTTTAGTTAAAACCTAATTATCATTTTTTTAATTAAACTGACAAATCCTACACTAAAAACAGAGACAACAAATACCACCCCTCCTCAGTTGACCATGACCACTCGCGAGCAGCTCGCGACCTCGACAGCCCCCATCACCATACCCGACCTCGAGATCCACCATCCCCGCGCCTTACTTCCACCGCGAGATCGTACGCGCTTGAACCCTTGATTTCTTGCGAAGCCACTGCCACCAACATCGCGACTACTTCGAACGCGCCAGCCAAGGTCCCACCTCCACGAATTGAACAGAGCCTCGCGATTGATTCCTTTCCATAATCGACAAATTGGTTTGCTGACCTCGCGAATTCTACTTTAAAAAAAACTGGGCATTTTGAAAATGGAAATGAAAGAGGGAAGTTCAATTTTTGAATGCATCCAAAGGGGAAGGGAGAGGAATTGTTCGAACGAGAAGGCATTTTCAGTTTTATTAGTTCGGCCGTTCATATTTTTTTTCTTCGAATCTAGCTCGGCCATTTATTATTTTTTTTTTCTTGTTTGAAATGTTGAACTTCGGCTGTTAATATAAAAGAAGAGGGAAGATACCTTGCGTGATGAAAATTCTTTGAGTAAAGGAGTGGGTGTATAGTGATTTTTGAATTGAAGGGGAAGGTACTGACGTGAAATCATTTGATTGGTCAAATATGCAATTATATTATTTAAATTTTAAATCGTCTCGAAAACGAAGCCTAAAATATCGATCTCCTATCGAAGCGTGCCGCTAGGCACTCATAATGTTATACCCCTATTCCGAACGCAATGGAAAAGGTTCCAAGTCCTAATTCGATCGTATGGAGAAGATAGCTTTTTGGACCCAGTTATTATATTGAATTTTCGATATAGATTTCACCGCGTTTACATACCGTACGGCCACACGATAACTCCAAACGCTACGAAATTTGAAATCCGGTAATAATACACTATTACGGATCTGATGGAACTGGTTTCGTCGAATTCCGAGACCGTGCCTTGGAAGGCTATTTTTAAATATTGATTTAAACGATATATTTTAAAACTGAACAAATCACTTTTAAATTCAATTTAAAAACTATTGTTATCTTTATTGTTATCAATATAAATTTTATAAGCCTTCAAATTATTTTAACAGGCTTAAAAATCAAGATTCTCCATTTTAACCAATATTTAATTATAAAATTTCAATAATTAAATTATCCAATAAATTACTATTTCTAAATCCTGAATCTATTTTATTAAATAAACCCAATCTTTCCCATTCAAAAATCAATCTATAATTCAATTTTCATATTTAAACCCATTTAAATGTTCACAATTAATGTCAGAAAAACCCGGGTCGCTACATTCCTCCCCCTTAAAAGAATTTCTTCCCCGAAATTACTAAGGCAGAAGAATGCCCCAAACCCATTAACTTACTAAAACTCACTTAGTGAAAACTTGTTATTCACTTTTCTAATCCTTTTTTTCCAAACTAAACAATTAGTTTCAATTCCAATTCCAAAATCCTTTATTTCAATTCCAATTTGAAATCAATTTGTCGTTAACAAAAAATTTCAAAAAATTTTAACTCCCAAAATTTCCGAAATTTTTTTGGCGAAGTCTCCCTTGTACGAAGGAGCTTTTGCAATTTGACAAGAGAGATAAATATATATACATCGACCCACACGGTCGAAAAAACAAAAATACAACAATATTTTATATTTTTCTTCTTTTTATTGCGTAGGCGTACCTTTATTTTAGCATTTTTAAGCAAGCGGCTTATTTATTTAGCAATTAGCACGACCAAAATCCAGCCAAACGACCTCCAGGTACCTGTACTTACTCAATTTAAACACGTAAGTACCAAATTATGTAACTTAATAACATCTTACATATTTAACTGGCAAAACATATGAATTTTTTTATAAGCAATGCATGCTAAACAATTCTCATAAACAACTATAATATTCCGACTTTAATTTTAATTGCTTCCAACCAATTCATATACTATTCATTCAATTTAAATGGTTTATAACTCAATTGCTTACATTGAATTCATTTTTAAACCAAACGAACTCATATTCATTCCAATTGATCCAAAATCAATTTTATTTGCCTCTATCAATTCATAGAATTTTTATTTACTTTCATTTACGTTGAACGACAAATTTTTCTATGCGAATTCGACGATATTCACTTAATAGAATATCCATCTTAGTTTATAACTACTTCAAATTGATTAATCCAACTCATTTTATATTTAATTCCATTCCATTTTAATTTTATTCACAATCCTTTCATTGCATTTTATTTCATATCCAAATAGGTTTCATTCAAAACCATTTTATTAAACCCGAAAACATTCCATACCACTATACTAAGTAACCATTTCACATATTCACTTAAGCCGAGCTTCCATTCAAATATTTACTTAAGTTAATTTATTTACTTTAAGTTAATTCGCCTCATAACTTAGGTTTATTTTTCTGATAACCAAATTTCAATTTAAACTCTGATTTGATTTTTATTCAATCAAATTTCATCCATTTACTAATTAATTCAATTAATCCATTTATTCAATCCATTTTAAATTTTAAATCCCATACTCAATTCATTCCCGAATTCATTTAATTAATATCGAGGCCATTTTCAATTATCTTGCACTCTAATTGGATTTATTTGCTACTCAGACCATTACCAATTTTAATCCAATTCCATTTTATTTGACAACATTTCCACTTATATTTAATTCACTAACAATCCAAGTTGAATTTTATTTATAACTCGAGTTCATTTCCAAACTCTATTATTAACTCACAATTCAACCTCTATTTAGCTAAATTAGGTTCCATTTCCATATTTCATTAACTAATTAATTACCTAATTAGCTCACCCCCAACTTATAATTCAATATTTGATTTTTATCTCAAAAATCACTTCATTTAATTTTCCTGAGTTCAAATTTATTTTATAATTCAAGTTTGGATTTTATTTCTCTTACCTAAATATCAAACAATCTTTATTTTGGGTTTACTATTCCTCTTTTTCCATTTTTATAAGTCACCCACTTATATTTCATATTTCTAACAAGTTATAATCAAGCACATTCACATTTCGTTATTAACTCAAGATTGTACATTTATTTATAGCCCAAGCATATCTTTATTCAATCCATCTTTTATGAGCTATTCCAATTCATTTATTCCAATCCAATTCTTATTCAACTTACTTTTATTTATTTAAGTAAGAATTTAATTTCATTCAATATCATCTACACTCAACTGAATTTTATTTCAATTTAATTCTATTTCAACTCAACTTCATTTAGTTTAAGTTAATTTCATTTCAATTCCAACTTAAATTTTATTTTCCATTTCAATCACATCCAAAATTTAATCCATTTAACTAAAATTTAATCCATTTAACTAATCTACTTCGCTAATTTATTTCTTTCAAATCACCATTAATTTAATTTCAAAATTTTAATTTCTTCTACTTAATCCAAGTTAAATTTCATTTTTTTCTCTTGTATAATTTATACTTATACAATTTCTCCATATTTGTTATATGAACTATTTCAAATTTTATAATCTTGCTTGACTATAATATTATCATCCAAACACTTCGATTATATATATAATAATTTCAGAAATTATTCCTTTATATCAAAATATATTTTTGGATAAAATTATTTCATTTACCTCATTTTTAAAACATACCTTGTCGGTTTATTGTGTTTAAGTGTTTATAAACTCTTATTCGAATTAGCTGCGCCACTACTCGATCAGAATTCATATTCCACTCGACCAATAAGTCAACACAATATTAAAACCATTTATATTCACTAACAAATACGCGCTCATAACTATTAATACACTCAAACTCATTCTAGAGTACTACTGACTCTATCTCTAATGAGTAATCCCCAACAGAGCCAAGGTTCTCGCTTAACCTTCAGCTCTTATTCCAAAATGCCACGACCCTTTTTCTTCGACCTTCGAAAGTCGACATCAACACATCCACTATATTACATACCGAACAATCGAATGCCGGAAATAGCAGACCGTAAGAGAAAAAGAAGAAAGATGTAGAAGAAGAAGAAGAAAATAACAACATCAAAGTCTCATAATCGCAGCGGAACAAAATACAATATATAATAACAGCTTTTAAATACAAAGAAATCTATACTGTTATATATACATACCATTATCAGAGTACAACAATCATCCATCACTTTGGACAGCTTATTATCTGTCCTTACACAGTGGAAATAATAATTCAAGTACGAAGATACGTCTCTATCATCCAGCTCGTCTCTTGAGCTCCATAACATTCTATCCTGAATCTGTACAACTCGGTCTGACCCGAGCAGCATAATAAAACAACACTCGAGTCAGTTTGGAAAACCAGCATGAGAAAACCACACTCAATTGGATTATTATATTTTCGAAAATCCTTTTAAACAAAGGTATCTCGTAAGACCACGCCACAAATATACATGTCGGGTTTTTACCTTACGATAACAAAAACATTTTTATCAAATCCGTCTGATATTATAATGTGTCTATAGAAAGTAAATAGAATATAGCTGAAATGCTTGCATCTTACGTTCCAGCATAGTTGGGCACAATCAAAACCGTACGGGCGCTTATTGGAGATTGGATTCCATACAATGGCAGGGCTACTGGGGTACCGCCTGTCACAGTACCTGGCCTAGATTAGCGTACCGAGGACCACTCCCGATCCCCTGCAACACAAGACCGGAGCTACCCCTTACAGGATAGTCCGAATAAGATCACCCCGTGGTTGGAGCTAACAATCGCCACACAGCCGAAATAAAGGGACTCTAGACAGGGGAAATCTTACTCTAATTGGGTGCTACCCACTTAGCCTTGCTGCACCTCCCTTGTTTTAGCCATTCCCGGTTGATGAGGCTTGAGGTTAAGCGTTACCTTTTAAAGAGCATATTTACTTAGAATGCTCATCGTCCTCCAATGACGATGGTCTGATAGCATTCGTCCATACAAGTTGCCCTGGGTCTGGACAAACCGAATCACCGTCTTCATCATCTTCATGTTATTCATTCGTAAACGTTCAAACCGGATCGAAGTGGTTTTCGGATAATTAAATCCGATCCCGGTATCTTCGAAACGATCAGCGCATTGGCCAATATTGGTAGTCGGTTATTTAACTATCATATAACATCCACAAGCAACCATCAGGCCTTAAATAATTTTCCAAATTGTTTATTTCAAAATATTCACACAAGATATTAATTCCCATGCCTCACACTTAGAATATTCTTTCCCACTCCAATTGATATTCGATACTTGGAAAATATTCATTTATTTCCTATTTCTTTTCCCAAAAATCATTTACAATTTAATTTTTAAATTCCTATCTCGTTTTGCACGAATTTTATAAATCCCAGAATTCCTTAGTTAATTTTCTTTAATATTCCCAAAGCCATTTATGCTTATTTAAAATTCCAGTTTCACTTCTACTCCCCTTGTGAACTTTATTTCACCTTTCGAAGTTCGCTTATCTTATGCTTTCGAAATTTATTTAGATTTCCACAATACCATTATAAGATCTTTCCCCTAAAATCTTATTCAATTTTAATTAACTTCTCTTCCCATCTCGAGAGGATTCATAATTGAATTTTAAGACATTTAAAATTTTATATATGAAATAAGAAAAAATGGTTTACTTTTAAAAATATGTTTTTAGGTAAACTAAAATATCAACTTCTTAAAAGCATTAAAAGTTCGTATTCAGTTACTAATTAATTTACAAAGTTGATTTATAAAATTAGAATTTATTTAAATAAAAATTAAGTATTAAAATAACTAATTTCGAAATATTCTAAATCCAGATAATAGCTTTAAAAGTTATATAGTATGGTAATTTAAAATCCCGTTCAAACAATTTCAATTTACTTAACAAAAATCTATTTTTAGAAAATCAAATATTTACCCATTTTAATTCATAGGTTCCTCTTGAGTCGTATCACGTTGACCACATCATCATTTCTCACATTCGAAATATATTCCACTATTTCCTTTTAAAACAATTTTCCATAACTCTATATAAGTTCACGCTATAACTTATATTTTAACATATCCACTGATATCAATCTCTCTCATTTATAAACCCCGTTTATAAATTTATAAACTCCCCTGAGTTTTTCACTTACTTATAAAAACAGATTCTATTTAAAAGTCTGATTTTACTTTCCTTCCTTAATAAATTCCAATCTATTTCAAATCTATTTTCAATTATTGCTTAAGTTCTTTTCCATAATTTCGAAATATCCTTCAAGTTCTTTTATATGATTTATTTCAAAATCTCCACTTAAACCAATTTTACGAATGGTTAAGTATAGCCCAAATTAGTTAATATATTTTTACCCTACTTATTTTTCCTTTAGAATAAATCCAATAAATATTTAGCATTCAAATTTCTTTTTAAATTCCTTCAAATTAATTATCTATGGTATTTAAAATGCCCATTTTACTTCCCATGCCATTTAACATTTAATAATCCAATTCACACATAATCCATATCAATCTATCCACCATATCATATATCAATATATATATGTACAATAAATATTTTTGAGGAATCCTGTTGGATCCCTCCAACCTGTTTTTCCTGCATCCACAGATGTTAGTCAACAAATAAAATACCAATCCCACTTCGAGGGGATATCGCGGTATATAGGGTCATCCGCTATTATGCGGGGCGCATAGGGTCTCATCCCCTATATAATGCGGGAATATCAATCACTCCAATATATATATACTACTATATATATATAACATCCAACAGATAAATTATAAATTTATCAATCTAGTCAGGTTCAATAATTTAAATTTAACAAGGTAATCCGAATGAGTGAGAAAATCTCACCTTTATTTTCGTTTGCAATCCACTTCAATCTCGACTTGATTTCACAGTTTTGACCTTGAATAAACATTTATACGGTTTATTAACATTCGAGATAACCGAACAATTAATTACCATTTAATAAATTTAATTAACAAATGATTTAGTTCTAAACTAATAATTTTCCTTTAAAAATCTTTTAGTAACCTAAAATAATTAAATAGGTTAATTAAACAAGTTAATCATCATAATACATTATTCTAAATTAAACTAGTAAATTTAAAATGTATATATGTGTATTTATTTTTCCCTTTGACATTACATATATATATACTTATAAAAATAATCTATATAGGTTTTAAAAATCTAATTTTTATATAAACTTTACAACATTTTTAAAATCCCTATATTTTTCCAAAACCTTATATATATATATATTCCTGTTTCAATCCTATCTATTTTTCAGTAAATAAAAATAACTTTCTTTTCACCTTATTGTAAAAAAAATTTCAGTTAAAACCTGATTACCAATTTTTTAAATTAAACTGACAAATCCTACACTAAAAACAGAGACAGCAAATACCTCCCCTCCTCAGTTGACCATGACCACTCGCGAGCAGCTCGCGACCTCGACACCCCCATCACCATACCCGACCTCGAGATCCGCCATTGTGACGCCCCACCTCTATACCCACGCTAACCAAGAACACTATGATGTAGTGCTGTCAATTAGCATGGAGAATAAGGCTGTGGAGGAGCGACCATCCATGTAACTTCTTTGTGCGAGCACCGATACGTCAGATAGAATAGGATGCATATCTTTTAAGGAGGAAATCCGACATACCGATACAAACACAAAGCTATCACACGGTGGCTATATATAATCTTCGGAAACAAACATAGAAATAATCATAACATAAATCAGTCACAGACATCCATATCACAAAGGCGGAAGAAGATATGAATAAATATATAACACATGAAAGTGTACATCAGAGTAGTGGTCAGAAAGATCCACGATAATACAAAAGAATAGCATCACGTGCTATACAAAAGAATAAGTACACAACATAGAGTCTATATCTCAAAGGTGTACATCCAAAAACTACTAATCTATGTAGTTAGCCAAAAGTCAGAATAATCCTGAAGAGAAGTCAAGCAGAAGCACCTGTAACATCTCGGTCTGACCCGAGTATTATTTATAAGAAAATAATAAACGGATCAGTCTAGCTATAAATATCAGATGATATGGTATAAAGTAAAAGGCATGACATGAACATGTAATAACCATAACGACATACTACCATAAGTATGTAAATGATAATCAACCAAAGATTAATCAATATCACAGGAATCTTCTCAAAGATAAAATAGGGTATCATACCCTAAACTTGTATTCATAACAAGTCAATAACACATGAATTCACCAATGCACAAAAACTGATATCATATCAATGAAAATCATGAAAATTGGTGAAGCACAAAATTCCAGAAATCATTATCAGAAATCCAGAAAAACAAATAAAAAAGGGGGAGGCCTAACACATGAATGGGAGCATGAAAACTCACTTACGTGTAAACACATGAATGAGACGCTATCTCATGGAAGCTATCCATTAAATTTTCACACAGGAATGGCCCGAAGACCGTAGGGCGCTACCCTACATATGTGATGGCGAAACATCACACAAACGGGGTATAGTCTCCCTCGCAGACAAAGAGACATCGCTCAATCGCTAGTCTAAATCACAAAAAATGATCGTCATGATCATAAGGAAGTGTCAATCACACCAAGCTAGTAAATATATGAGTTTAGCTTCATGTCCCATAACCACTTGCTTAACTTAAATATTTACGAACAAGCTGTAAATCTTCACTAGGAAATTATCATAAAAAGGGTTCAATCGAACAAGTCCAAGAGCTAACCGACGAAGTGAACGCAAGCGTTTCATACCACTCGTTTTACTAAGTCGTTTAAGTCGATTTCTCATTCGAGTGAAGTAAAGGCTTGTATATACTAGTAGATTGGAAATCGGTTTGAGAAAACGAACTTTTGATATTTAAAATAGTGATGAAATCGCTTTGATGAAAGAGTTTTGATATTTACTACTAGTATTGAAACCTTCATATATCTTTAAAGTGACAAGTCATAAAGCGATTGTTGAAACAATCTATCACAAAAATTCACATTCGAAGACGTGAGCAAAATCCAAGGAAATCAGCTTAAAATGCATCAAAGTGGAAGTTCTGTTAAATGCTTTTCAAGCGACCTAAGGAAAAGTAGGTCATACGACCTAAGGGTTCACGCGAACTAACAAGACCAAGGGTAAGGTCGGAGACGACCTACGACTTAACAGAGTCCTGCGACCTAAGTGATCGAGCGACTTAGTGGGGCATAGGTCGGAGACGACCTACGACTTAAGGTCAAGCGACCTAGTGAAATAGCGGGGGAAATATTAGGTCGGAGACGACCTATGACTTAAGGTTTAATTCGCGAACGACTTAGCACTTGCTTATCTCGCGAACGACTTACGACTTAAGAGGGTATACGACCCAACGACCTAAAGTCGATACGACTTAACGACTTAAGCTCAAATACGAGCTACGAGCTAAGGTCTATACGACCTAACGACTTATCCCAGTACGACCTAAGCCAGGACGAGGTAGCAGAAGGCAACGACTTAACTCTTAACTCGCGCACGACTTATCGCTTAACTCGCGAACGACTTAGCACACCCAGAACGACTTAAGGCCTGGAACGACTTATGCTCCGTGTGACTTTTCAACGCGAGCGACCTACGACTTAGGTTTAACTCGCGAACGACCCAGCACTTCCAGAACGACTTAAGTGCAGGAATTTTCCAAAAAACGCTGAAAATTGGAGTTTTTCGCCAATCCAATCCAAACCAAATGCACATATTCATACAAATGCAATAGGGGATCATTCCCAACAGCCCAATAACATCTTTAGGCAAGATGTGAGATCAAAAATCTCACCTTTTCACGAAATTGATGAAGATGAGACTTGAGAGCAAAGCAAGAATACCAACAAGCTTGAATCAACGTTCTTCACGTGAATATGGAGCTGAATCTCGGATTTTGAAATAGAATTTGAGTTTGGAGTTTTAATTTCCACTTCCCACCACCATTTTTGATAAAGCTTGAAGTATTTGATAAAGTGAGGAAGAGGGGGTGGGTTGGGGCTGAGTTAGAAGGGTGCAGTCCAACCAAAGTCAAAGGCGGGAAAAAGTGACGAAATTTCACTATCTCCAAACATATCGAAGTTTACACTCAAAAAGATCGCAAACGTCATTTTGAACTCAATGGAAGTGGTCTCGAGTCCTAATTTGACCGTATGCAAAAAGTAGCTTTTCGGACTAACATCCGACTAACGATAAAATATTTAAATAAAATATTTAAATATAAAATCGATAGATATGCGGGTTGTTACAGCCATCCCTGCGCCTTACTTCCACCGCGAGATCGTACGCGCCTGAACCCTTGATTTCTTACGAAGCCACTACCACCAACATCGCAACTACTTTGAACGCGATAGCCAAGGTCCCACCTCCACAAATTAAACAGAGCCTCGCGATTGATTCCTTTCCATAATCGACGAATTGATTTGCCGACCTCGTGAATTCTACTTTTAAAAAAAACTGGGCATTTTGAAAACGAAAATGGAAGAGGGAAGTTCGATTTGTGAATGCATCCAATGGGGAAGGGAGAGGAATTGTTCGAACGAGAAGGCATTTTCGGTTTTATTAGTTCGGCCATTCATAATTTTTTTTCTTCGATTCTAGCTCGGCCATTTATTATTATTTTTTCTTGTTTGAAATGTTGAACTTCGGCTGTTAATATAAAAGAAGAGGGAAGATACCTTGCGTGATGAAGATGCTTTGCATGAAGGAGTAGGTGTATAGTGATTTTTGAATTAAAGGGGAAGGTACTGACATGAAATCACTTGATTGGTCAAATATGCAATTATATTATTTAAATTTTAAATCGTCTCGAAAACGAAGCCTAAAATCTCGATCTCCTATCGAGGCGTGCCGTTAGGTGCTCATAATGTTATACCCCTATTCCGAACGCAATGGAAAAGGTTTCGAGTCCTAATTCGATCGTATCGAGAAGATAGCGTTTTGGACCCAGTTATTATATTGAATTTTCGATATAGATTTCAGCGCGTTTACATACCGTACGACCACACAATAACTCCAAACGCTATGAAATTTGAAATCCTATAATAATACACTATTACGGATCCAATGGAACAAGTTTCGTCGAATTCCGAGACTGTGCCTCGAAAGGCTATTTTTAAATACCGATTTAAACGATATATTTTAGAATTGAACAAATCACTTTTAAATTCAATTTAAAAACTTTTATTATCTTTATTGTTATCAATATAAATTTTATAAGCCTTCAAATTATTTTTAACAGGCTTAAAACTCAAGATTTACCATTTTAACCAATATTTAATTATAAAATTTCAATAATTAAATTATCCAATAAATTACTACATCTAAATCCTGAATCTATTTTATTAAATAAAAACCAATCTTTCCCATTCAAAAATCAATCTATAATTCAATTTTAATATTTAAACCCATTTAAATGTTCACAATTAACGTCAGAAAAACCCGGGTCGTTACATATAGCGTAATAATTGTAAACATATTCTCTAGTTTTCTCCTTCTTTGTTCATTTATCGATCATCATAATGATGATCTTGCCTATTCGTAATAACTAATCCCCAGCAAAATTCTGTATGATTTTTGGGTTTTTTGAATAAATGCCGAGTGCTCTCCTCATAAGAGGACCACTCTTCCATCAAAAAAGTGATCGAATTGACCTGTAAGAATTACTAATTTGAAAATAAATTTTGAGTTAATTAAATTCTATTCAATAAAATATTTGATTATAATAAATTGAATTAAATTAATAAATTCAATTAAATTAATAAATTCTTTTTGAATGGTTTATTGAAATCGAATAAATTAAAGTGTTTTTATAAAAAGAGGAAAACAAATAAAGGAAAAGATATTTAGATAAAAACCTTCATCTCATTAAAATACTAATTATATAATATTTTTACTTGTGTACGGATGATTGTTGACTTGTTTACTACGATTGAGATGAAGTTAATTAAACCGTTGTGTTGAATTATGAAGTAATGAGAATAATGAATAATGAACTAAAATAAAAAGTAAGTGATGAATGATTTAATAGGTGAAGCAAAAGCTTATTTAATGTCGATTAATTTAGGGTGTTGTGTAGCTAAGGGATGTCCTGTATGGGGTATATTTATTTATTCAACACTAGTATAATGTCGTGATTCATTAAGGATCGAGTATTTGATATTTGGATATCGGTGGATTATTCTATATTATACACCAATATTAACTGATATAACTTTGATTTCTAACTTGACAAGTTAGGTAAATTATATCATTCTTTATTTTGTTTTAAGTTAGGAATATGATTATATCCGCTTTTGAGTGGAACGAAGCGTAAGAAGTTCCTTATGTAGACGTGATGGCTAGAAGTTTTTGCTAGCCCCATCATAGCTTGACCATTCGTGAGGTAGTTCCCCAATGGTTACGGCGACGTGCCCCCTTGTTACACATGGTACCAGTCTGCTACATTGGCCAATAGGATGAATACAACATGAGGTGAGGAGGTTGATTATGGACATGAAGAAGCGACATATTGTGCAACAAAAGACCAATAAGGATGCTCACTAAATTTTTACAAGTAGGGTCTCCCTTTGCATCCGATAATAGCTAGGCCCAGGTGTACACTCGGCTTCTGGTAGTAGCAATAACAATAGCATATATAATAGCAGGAATAGTAATGAAAATAAAAATAAAATGAATAAATTTAATACTGCTAAATAAATATGAAGAATTGATGTTTGAGGTGTGTAACGCGTGCGTATATGTGATGTGTGTGGTGTGTGCGACGTGTTGCGATGTGTGATGTATGGATGTATGCGATGTGTGTGATGTGTGGATGTGTGTGATGTGTGCGATAAGTGTGTGTGTATGATGTTCGAGCCATATCTAGTGTGTGATGGATGTTTTACGTGTGTGGTGTGATATGTGTGTAATGGATGTTTGACGTATGTTGTGTGGTGTGTATGATAGTGTCTGATGTTTGATGGATGTTGTGATGTTTGATGTGTTATGGATGTTGTCTGACATGTAGTGATCAACATGGCGTGGCAGAAGTATATAAACTGCTTTTCGCTAAATATTTTGCTTATTTGGCTATTCTGATTGGATGATTGATGTTCTAGTATCTTTGCGTAGATGTATTGGTTGATGATGTTTGGATTAAGGGATCTCTCTTAAGGGTGGTATTCGAAGGAATTACCACTCAAGTTAGTATTCCATATGAGTTTCGATATTTGGACCTAGTGGAGAATTCTATTACGAAGTTACTGTAAGGAACTATGAAAATTACTTTCGCATAAAATTTAAAAAATCGTGATTAAAATAAATATGAGGATGAGAACTTGCTTGTTTATTTTATGGATAAATGATTAGTGATGTTTAGATTTTTACAAATAGAGTGTATATATACGGTTTGGAGAGATGTTTTATTAGAAGTTAGAAAATTCTTTTATAAAAGATTAAGTTGTTTCGCAAGTAAATATTTAAAATAATTTTTGAAGTAAAATTTTGTGTTTATTTGTCCGTTTAGTGCTTAGGAATTCAGGTCGAAATGTATGACCAGCGTTATCGATAGGCATTCCTAAACACTAGGAAAGGACATATGGATACAAGATTTTGAAGATTGATGAATTACTTTGAAGCAAAGAAATATATTTTGAGTTATATTAGAAACCAATGTTTGAAATAAATTTTCGATGGAAGTTATATTAATTATTTTGAAGAGATTTGAGTGATATGAAGAAGTGTTGTTTTGAAAGGAATGTATAATTTGTGTAAAAGTGTAATTAATATTTTGAAAAAGATGTTTTGGAAAGAAATCGGTATTCTAAAGAAGCATTTGAGTTGAGTTTTCAAAAGAATATAGATGAAGGTGTAAGAAGTGAAAGAAAAAAAAATATGTATATAATACATGGATAAGAAAATATTATTTTAGGATGGTGATTGAGTAAAATGTGTGAGGTTAAAATTATATAATAAGTTTTATAAATTGTGGTGACTGAGTGTGTATGTGTATATACGTATGTGTATGTGTATGAGTGGGAGTGCTATTGTAGTGAAGTAATGAACTATTTTGAAAAATAATGAAATTTATTTTTCTATATTTAGATATTTGATGTAATAATTGCAACCATCGAGTATAGCAGACAGTTGAAGTCGATGTCGAGGCAATGTTGATCACATTATCAACATCGCAACCAATTGACAAAGTAAATCTCTAGAAATTCATTTAATGATTTTTGACAAACAATTTTAACCTTAAATCTTAAACCATTGATCCGTTATTAACGATTTAAACTTTATTATAAGGATGTGTCATTTGAGAACAATTTTTATTTGAAATACAATGTAAACATTTGAGTTCAAGTGAGGTAAAAATATATATTTCAATGGATATTGGTCGTTGTCCCGAATTGTAAAACTGTATAAAAACTGAGTTGAACTAATTCGCCGATAACTTTTGAAATGTTTGTTTGATTTCAATGAATCTGCCTATTACTGAAAGGTTAAAACATAACCAACAACTTTCATTTGAAGCGCTCCATGAAATTTTGATATTTCATGGATAAAAATGGGAATTCAATAGGTGGCCTTTGCTATCATTGGAGCTATAGTTAATAGTTTAATGATCCGAAAGTTGATTTAGGGAATAAACACAGTATACAAAATTCACTTTTTGATATCATTGCCTATTTGGGTGTTTTTTATTGTTGAAATTTTATCGGAATGTGGCTAAAAAACTTAAATACTATGTTTCACTGAAATTGAATGAACTTATTCCATCTAATCTCTTTATATAAAGCTTATATGCAAATTTGAGTTATGTATTTGTGCATACAAAGCATATTTGGATTTATTAGGAAAGTTGACATGCTTTTACTTGCTTAATAATAAGTAAATTTGCTTAAAAATGCTAAATAAAGATACATCTTTACGGCATACTGATATATGCTATGATATTATATTGTTTCCCCATGTTTCGAGATGTCCCTTGTTAGGATGTTAATTTATTTCGTGATATATTGTGTTTTGATTTCTCGAAATGCTCTTCGTATAAAGAAGACTCCACCAAAAAATTTCAAAAATTCCGACACTTGAAATTTTTTCACAAAATTCATCGTATGCGAAGAACATAAAGTTTTTAATCGAATCCATTTAAAATCACAATATATGATAAAATGAGTTGAAGTGTAAAGAGAAACATGGGGGATTGAGTAGTTAAGTTTGATAGAAGAGCATTGAATATGAAGAAAGTAAGTGTATGAGTTGTGTATGTTGACTTCCCCATTAGAAATTGCATGGACGCAATTTTCTTAAGGAAAAAGTCTGTAATAGCTCTACTTTCTATGCCATATAAATAAATAAATTTTATTAACATAAAAATGATTTAATTCAACTTGTGATAATTAATAATATAAAAATAAATTTTGAGTTAATTATATTTTATTTAATAAAAGATTTTGTTTTAATAAATTGAATTAAATAGATAAATTCTTTCTTAATGATTCATTGAAATTGAATAAATTATTTTAATCAGATACGAAATATTTTGAAGTGTAAATAATTATAAATATGTTTGGAATAGTTGGAAAATAAATTTATTTTATAATAGTACAATGTATGATGAAATAAAAATAAGCGAGCATCAAATTGAATAAAATTGTCCAATTGTTGGAATATAATTTATGGGTTGAAGTACAAATCAATTTATATTAAGTTGGAATATTATTTACAAATAAAAATTAAGTTTTTCAAAAGAAAAGAAAATTTATTTGATTTAGATTAGAGCCCAAATCAAGGCCAAAATCTATTTTATCCCAATATTTTTATTCTCTCTGGAAAACTCTCTCCGCTTCAAGATATTATCCGAACTCGAACCCTTTATCAGTAGAGCCTTATTTCCTTCTAATAATCAAATCTCGCATATAAAAAAAATCAATGCATGCGAAAATAAAGAAAAAAGGAATGCACTAGGCGAACTAGGGCTGCATCGACGAACAATGAGGGCGAGTGACTCAGTGACGTCGGTGAATGCCGTATCAAGGGGAGAGGCCGTGTGATTGCGACGATGTGAAACCTAGAGCACTGATTTTGAATTTCTGGCATGCCCTATTAATGATGTGAAAGTAGCTGACAATGCAAGGTGTGGAGACATGCAAGGCACGACCTAGTGGAGGCGCATGCATCAGAGGCAACATGAATGGCAGCAACTAACAAGCTGTTGGAACCGGGCCAGCCCACAACGGAAGATATGGGTTAATTTGAAATTTTTTACTCTGTTGGATCTTTATTGGGCCTTTGAAGTCTAATTCATTAGAATATTTCTAAATTTATTTTAAATAAAATCATGTATTTTATTCAAATTTGTAAATTGTAGTTTGAAATTTAATTGATTTTTTTGCTTTATACATAAACATACATATGTATCATATGCATATGTATATGTTTGTGCATGTGCAACATGATATTTCATGCAAGATGTAACATGCTTGTATATAAATGTTGTGATTTACATCGCAACGGACATATTAGCTCATCCTATATGTATTGTGTGTTGTCCAAATATATGCATATTCTTATAGTTACTTATTTAGATCTTCTTTTAATCAATCAATCAACAAACCAACCAATCAATCAATCAACCATTAATTTATATCTTAATTTATGTCCCTTAAATTGATTCATATACATATAATAACCAAATAATTATACATATATCTATATGTTATGAAATTATTAATATATATATATATATATGTATGTATGTATGTATGTATATATTAAAGTAACATTATTATATGTACACATGTATACATGTATAAATTAAAATAAATATACATAGTAATATTTTTAAACATACTATGTCAAAATACATTACAAATAAAAAATTATTATATATTTATTTTATTAATATATATACGTTATTAATTAATTAATTAATCAAACTATCATAAGTAGTTAATATAAAATAATTATTTTTAAAATATTTCCAAATTTTATATTTTTTAGAAAATAAGAATGATATTTTGTAGCTTTTGGCATTTTCCAGAAATTTCTGAGTTAGAATAATATTTTAATAATTAATTACTTTTCAGTCAAAAATAAATATTTTTAAAAATGATTAGAAATCTGAATTTTTTTCAAGAGCTTCTATGATGATGGATTAATTTTACAAAATTTCAAATTGAAGTTTCAAGACATAACTAATTTTATATGAATTTATTAGTTCATATAATGGTTAAATAATAATAAATATCTAATAATTTTCAAAATTTTATTTTCAGATACTAATATTCATAATTAGTGCAAATATACATTTGAAAATTATTATATCAAATATTTATGCAATAGAGACATACATACATTAATACAATTCATACAAGTCAATTAGTTTACATATTCCAACACATACATACACACATATGGATAAAATAATACTAATAATTAAAATCATAATAATTTGATAAAGCATTTTAGATATTTGATAAAAAAAATATTTTTAGTTTGATAAGCTTATGCACATAACCAATCAATATCGTGATAACATCATTACTTATCGAAGCTTTACCTAACTAACAATACTAAAAAATATATAAACCTGTATATGGGCAACATACAATTATACAAAATTATACATCTTATATAAACTAAAATATTGCCTGAAATTAATGCCCTCAAGTCACATTCAATGGTGAACTCTCTTCCTCTAGATTTGACGGATTGCTAGTCCTAAAACCGCAAACATTTACTATCAAATAGCTATTGATTTATATTTGATTTGATTTGAGAATTAATGGGGTTAAGATAGGTTTGGTTCGACCATTAGAAGGAAGGAGGATGCAGCTCCAAAATATATCATTATAGGTTAGGGTTAAAAAGATAAAAAAGGATCATACCTTTTATTTTCCTTTTCTAATTTCTTCCATCTATTTTAAACCTTAATTGCCTCCATTTTAGCCATCCCTATCATATAATTGCAGCTAAAAATCTCTTCCAATTCTATGGATTAATACCCCATTTAAGCACAAACAAATATGGTATTCTAATTTAATTTCTTATCAATATCTCATGTTAATCGACATATTTATAACTATTATAAATATACATATATAGTATTTATTTCTCAAACCATATTAATATTTCATAAGTAATATTTCTTAAATATTAATTAATTTAATTAATTTACAACAATTATAGACTAATTACATCATTCGGTCTAAAACGAATCCATCATTTCGATTGTTTGACTCTTGGGTGTAAATTCGATCGGTGATAAACATTGAGCTATTCGAATGTTAACGTTCACACGTCACTTAGCAAGTGGTGTGACATTATGGCCAAATTTATTGCTTACTGAATTTCAGTAAAATCCACTTTTAGTTTAATAAGCATTACCCGGTTGTAATATTTATTTACACCAATTCTATTCGTCAAAACTTTGTCACTTTGGACTTTTGGAATTTGGTAATGGTTAAAATTCCAATATTGTCCACATTCAACTCTATAGTCCAAACATAATGTCTTTGGTTCAAGAATAATAATTATTATTAACTAAAATGCTCTGACCAGATACTTTGACTTTGGTTTGACTTTGGTTTGACTTTAGTTGACTATTATACTAGCCCCATACAACTAAAGAGACAAACCTCCCTTGGATAGTGCTTCACTTCCAATACTTCCACTCGACCCAACTATAGTCACTCGATGGGACGCCATGCCTTGATTTGATATAATTAAAGCAGAGTTTTTATATTGAAGATCCATAGTATTCTCAAGTCGAGAGAACTATGTAAATCAGTCGCATTGATAATTTCTGTCTGACCTTAGTTATATTAACCAACAGAAAACTATCGAGTGTGTCGTTACATAGTTATCCAATGACTATCAATATGTAACCTCTTGGCGCCCCTAGCAGCCATGAGTAATACACTACCCAGCATTTGGAGAGCGTTATGTACTCTAATCTCAATGGATACATCGATATCTAATCTCTATGCATCTTGACTAGGAATATTTAAAATGGTATGTTTACTTTTATTGTGATAAATTACTCAGGGTACAACACTTTTTAACTACTATAAAAAACATACCATTTATGGATTTTCTATTAAATATACTTTTAATTAAATTAATTAATTAATATAACACATCATATCAAGTATATAATAGAAAGAAAACACCTTTATTTCAAACAAGACTGGTCGATGAGTTAGATATATGTAACAAATTACATAATTGCCCCTAGGGCATACTCCTAACTTTATCACAAGCGGCTTGAAATTGCATTGGTGATGTGGTGCTGGGTGGAGAAGGGGTTTGGAAAGTGGAGGTAGGCATAGTGGTGCATAAGTAAGGATTGCATGCGACTTGGGTTCGACGATCGATGGTTGAAGTTGTCGTGTTGCCATTGCTCTCAATTACATTGTTTTGATGAGTTATCTCACTTACATCTATTTACATTCCATATTATTTGATGCATATTCAACCATATATTTATTTGGTTTACTTGGTTAAATCGATTATTGGATTATTGGTTGAATATGATTGTTTATTGATGATTGATGGTTGATATAGTTTGAATTGGTTGAAATTATGGTGAATTATGATTTACTTGAAGTTGTGTTGATTGTTGTTATGATTTGTGATGATTGAGTAGTAATAAGAGGTTCACAAATAATTTAATGGAATTTGAATTGTTTGGAAAATAGGTAAATGAATTAAAAGACGTAAATTCATAATAAATAAACAATTTTGGAAATAAATAGAGAATTCTAGAAAGAAGTTTTTATTTATCATTGAGATTATTTGGGACTAACGAAAAATAAGGTGATTTAGGGAAAAATATAAGTGGAATAATTTTTGAAGATTTTGTGAATTAAAATTATTTGGTAAATGACGAGTTTTGAAATTTATTAAACAAGTGAAGTTTGAATATTTATATTTATTTACTGTTGATTACAAAATAATTAGAGGGTATTTATATAAATGATGTTTGAAAAATATATTTTTGAAAGTGATGAGTAATTTGAATTTAACAAATGGGAAATTTATAAAAGTGGAAAATTGGGAGAAGGCAAAACATTTCACGTTTTTTGGTCTAAAATCTGCAGGCTTCTTTATTTCTTCAATCTCATTCTCAAATAATAATAGGCATCAACATCATAGGAATAAGCGATGGTGGTGCAAGCATAGGTGATGGCAGTGCAAGAGAAGGCAATGCTCGTTCAGCGAAGGTAGTGGACTGTAGGCAGTGGCGACAACTTTGAAGGCGTTCGGTGACTTGGGCGACGATTTTGATAGTGTGACTGTGACTTCGATGACAACTTTGATGGTTGAGTTCGAATGAGCGAGGATGGAGTGGAGGTGAAGGTTGTTGGTGGTGTTGAAGGCAACGATGACGATCAACTACGTTGAAATGAACTGATAAAAAGAATGCTATATGAACTTATCATTATAATTCTATATGTGTAATGCATAATTGGATGTTATATTCTGCATTGTTGTTGTTTTAGTTTATGCATTTATAATAGCATAATTGAATGTTATTAAATTTCAAGGAGCTGGGTTAAGTTTCCATTTTAGGATCTGCATAAGGTATGATTTTGATTAGATAAAATTGCTCGTGTTTCACAAGGTGATAAAATATGCTTAAAATGTGACTCATCAGTTGCTTGTTTGTTGAGTTGCCGACTTGATTTATTTTGAAAATTGCAGATATCATAAATAAAATGCTACCACTTTGCTAAAATGCTAGTGTAATTCATAAATAAAATGCAATATTAACCTATCATTTTGCATATCCTAAACATGCTAGTAGACTTTGTAATTAAAAAGCTACATTAAACTATTGTTTTTGCATATCATAAAAATGGTAACGGACTTCGTAATTAAAATGCTATATTAAAATATCATTTTGAATATTTTAAACATGCAGTGAACTTTATAACTAAAATGCTATATTAAACTATTTTAACTATCATTCGCCACATTTAAAACGTTCTAATGCACTTTAAAAATACAAGTTCTATTTTTAACTCTGATTCAACAAATTTGATACATTGTAATAAACTTTAAAAATACAAATGATATTTTTTATTATCATTCGGCATATTCCATTCAATCTGATTCATATTACTGCACTTTAAAAACACAAATGATAGACCGGTTCCATATGTACAAATTAGGCTTGGCATCTGGTTAGCTTTTGCATCCATATGTACTCCATCGAGTTTGTCATCCGATTAGCTTTTTCATCGATACGTACTCGGTTGGGCTTGGCATTTTTTTTGTATCCATATATACTTGATTAGGCTTGGCATTCGATTAGCTTTTGCATTCGATGTACACTTGGTTAAACAATATATCTCAAGCATAGATTGGTTCCATATATACCCGATTAGGCTTGGCATTCGGTTAGCTTTTGCATCCATACGTACCCGATTAGGCTTCACATTCGGCTAGCTTTTACATCCATACGTCCCTGATTTGACTTCGCATCCGGTTATATTTTACATTCGATGGTAAGCTCGGTTAAACAATATATCTTGGGTATAGATTGGTTTCGTCTGTACCCAATTAGGCTAGGCATTCGATTAGCTTTGCAACCATACGTATCCGATTAGGCTTGGCATCCGGTTAGATTTTGCATCCATTCATATCTGATTATGCTTGGCATTCTATTAGCTTTTGCATCCATACGTACCTGATTAGGCTTGGCACCCGGTGAGATTTTGCATCCATACGTACTCGGCAGGCCTGACATCTGGTTAGATTTTGCACTCGATGGTTCGCTCGGTTAGATTATATATCTTGGTTATAGATTGGTTCCATATGTACCTGATTAGGCATGGCATCCGGTTAGTTTTACATCCATACATACCCAATCAGGCTTGGCATCCGGTTACTTTAACATTCGATGGTATGCTCGGTTAAGCAATATATCTCGGGTATAGGTTCATATGTACCTGATTAGGCTTAGCATCCGGTTAACTTTTGCATCCATACATACCCGATTAGGCTTGACATCCGGTTAGATTTTGCATCCACACATCCGATTAGGCTTGGCATCCGATTAGCTTTTGCATCTATATGTACCCGATTAGGCTTGGCATCTTGTTAGCTTTTGCATTCGATGGTATGCTCGGTTAAACAATACATCTCGAGTATAGGTTGGTTCCATACATACCCGATAGGGCTTGACATCTGGTTAGCTTTTGCATTCGATGGTACTCTTGGTTAAACAATATATCTCGGGTATAGATTGGATCAATAGGTAACTAATTAGGCTTGGCATCCGGTTAGCTTTTGCATCCATACATAGCCAATTAGGTTTGGCATTCAATTAGGTTTTGCATTTGATGGTACGCTCGGTTAAACAATATATCTTGGGTATAGATTAGTTCTATATGTACCCAATTAGGCTGGGCATCAGTTAGATTTTGCATCCATACGTACCCGACTAGGCTTGGCTTCCGGTTAGCTTGTGCATCCATACGTACCCGATTGGGATTGGCATCCAGTTAGCTTTTGCATCCATATATCCACGACTAATGTTGTCATCTGGTTTGCTTTTGCATCCATACGTACCCGATTAGGTTTGGCATCAGGTTGTATTTTGCATACATATGCACCCGATTAGGTTTGGCATTTGGTTAGCCTATTCATTTGATGGTACGCTTGGTTAAACAATGTGTCATGGTTATAGATTTGTTTTCATATGTTATTAATTAGGTTTGACATTCGATTAGGTTCGGTATCCATATATACCCAATTAGTATTGACATTCGGTTAGCTTTTGCATTTGATGGTTTGGTTGGTTAAATAATATACCATATTACCATGGTTATAGATTAGTTTCCATATGTACCCGATTAGGTTTGACATCTGGTTGGTTTTGTATTCTACATTTTCGACTAGGTTTAGATATCATAAGCATGCTAGATGATTTCATAACTAAAATGCGACATCAGACTATCATTTCAAATATCATAAACATGCTACTAGACTTTGTAACTAAAATGCTATATTATACTATCATTTTGCATACTTTAAACATGCTAATGGACTTCATAGCTAAAATACCATATCAGACTATCATTTTAGATATTATTGAAATTTATAACTAAAATGATACATTAAACTATTATTTTGCATATCTTAAACATGTTAATGTACTTCATAGCTAAAATGCCATGTCAAACTATCATTTCAGATAACATAAACACTTCGTAAATAAAATGCTATATTAAACTATCACTTTGCATATTTTTAACATTCTAGTGTACTTTATGGTTAAAATGCTACATCAAACTATCGTTTCAAATACCATAAACATGTTACTGGAAAATCTGATGCAACTTCAAATATCATTGTTAAAATGCTATTTTTAACTATCATCTGGCACATTCCATTCAACCTGATGCACTTTAAAAATAAAATTGCTATTTTTAAATATCATTGAGTTATTTGACACATTTCATTCATTCTAATGCATTTTAGAAATAGAAATGCTATTTTGAACTATCATCGGCATATTCTATTCATTATAACTAATGCATTTTAAAAATACAATTGCTATTTTTAACTATCACTCGACATATTCCATTCAATTTAATGCACTTTAAAAATACAAATTCTATTTTTAACTATCATTCAACACATTCCAATCATTCTAATGCACTTTAGAAACATAAATGTTATTTTCTAATTATCATTTCACACATTTCATTCATTATAGTGCTCTATAAAAATACAAATGCTAATTATAACTAGCATTTTATGGACTGTAAAAAACAAATGAATATAGCATTATATTATGTAATGCTTGTTTAATTTAGCATTCCTTGTTTGCTGTAGGATTATGTGGAATTCAGGGCAACAAGGACAAGAGAGAGGCTTGGATGAAGACGACGATTTCTTGGGTGGCAAAGTGAGAACGACGATAGAGATCTAGGATTTGGTGAGATCCATGCTGACAACCACAATAGACGATTGGATAGCGACGGCTTGGATAATGGTGGCTTAGACGACGATGGCAACTTCAGACGATGATTGCTTGGATGGTGATGGCTAGAGCAAGTAGTGGCTAAAGATAGATGGTGGCTGATGTCCATTGAAGGCGATAGAAAAATTTAAAGTCAGAAAATTGAAAGGAAGGTACTACTGTCATTTTGCCTAATTTTCAATTAACACACACACACACACATATAAAGAGAATTTTTGAAAGTAATATTTTTTTCTTCTGATTATTGAAGTATTTTGAAAATATAGATGTGAGATTGAAATTTAAGTTTGATATATTATTTCTCAATAATGGTTTTAAAGAGGTTTAAAAATAAATAAGGATTTCAAATAATTATTTAAGAATTATATACACGAGTATGAAAATATAAATAGGTTGAGAATATTCTTTTGATATGAACTTTTTAGAGGTATTTGAAAATAAAAAGGTTTTAGTAGTATTTCTATAATATATGATTACTGAAAAAAATTGAGATGAAAGGATTTTGGTGGTTTGAAATTAATTAATGGGTTTGATTGATGTTTTTTTGAAATAAATACATGATTTTAAAATACAAAATTATGAGAAATAAATAAAGGGGACATTTGTTCTTAAATTAAAATTAAGTGTCTTCATAAAAAGTGGGAAACAAAATGAAGGGAAATATATTTAAATAAAAGTCTTCATCTCATTAAAATACTAATTATATAATATTTTGATGTGTGTATGAATGATTGTTGACTTGTTTGCTACGAACAAGATAAAGATAAATTACCCATTGTGTTGAATTATGAAGCAACGAGAAAGAATAATAAATTGAAATGAAAAGTAAGCGACAAGTGATTTAATAAGAGACGTAGAAATTTATTTAATGTCGATCAATTTAGGATGCTGTGTATATAATTATATTTCACTGGGTGCTATAATGTTAGTTCCTAAGATGATGGTTTTGATGACAACAACCTTAGGTGTGACGCCCCACCTCTATGCTCACAATAACAAAGGTTATTATAAGGAATAACGTCTGCTATTGCGAAGAATAAGGCTTGTGAGAAGCGACCATCCGTAAGTTATGCCTTAGACGAGTATTGATTACATCGATAGGAGTTGTGTAAATTACTCCCAAAGATATATTTTCAATCCAAATCTAAAACGAAACTACAGTGGCTAAAGAAAAATTCAGAACAACTCATAATAACAACAACACTGATAGTATAATCACATCAGAACAGAAATATCAGATATATATAGCGGAAGACAAGTCTGGAATACATGCTACAACAGTCGATGGTTCACATGAACCAAATGTACATAAACATATACATCAACATACATAAGATGAGAGTCAAATAACCAAAAGAATTCCTCGAAGGCTAGATAAAAGATGATGTGAGGTCCCAAAAGCTGAAGCTGCTACTGAATCAGAGATATCGTCTATCCTGAAATAACTCGGTCTGACCCGAGTATTATTTAAAAGAAAATAATAAACGGATCAGTCTAATTTATTCTTAGAAGTGAATGTATCATGAATAACATCAAAGCAAAATAATAATAGTCTCGAATGAGGCTATTCAACATAAGAAATCAACATAGTTAAATGAAGAAATCACATCAAACTCCATCAAAATCAACTTTCAAATTCACAATTGAATTCAAAACAACAATTCACCAAAATCTAGAAATCAAAACAGATAACTAGAAAATCAACATAAAAGTGGATCGATCCCAACAAATGGCGAGTTTTAGCTACGCCGCACGTGCATCTCAAATGGCCGAAGCCTACCAAGTACTATGATTTTTGGCGCCCAACAAATGACCCGAAGGTCCAACAAATGACCCGAAGGTCCAACAAATGACCCGAAGGTCTAGTACTGGTATTGACCCGGAGGTCCAACAAATGACCCGAAGGTCCAACAAATTGGCTAGAAAGCCCAACAAAATCATCAAAATCATCAATCAGCAAATGTTTCAATTAACGAGTCCGGAATTAACCGAAATAGTAAAAGTGTGGTTCCATACTCCGCACTTTTGCTAAATCGTTTAAATCTCTTCATCGTTTCCTTGAAAGTGCAAAATTGTGTATTTTATAAAGATACACTTTACGTTCTCAAATGGACAAGTCCGGAATTAAGCGAATCAGTAAAAGTGAGGGTTCATAGTCCTCAATTTTGCTGAAACGTTTAAATCGCTTCCTCATTCTTTTGAAAGCGCAAACTGTAAAAATTTTGGAAACACTTTTATTTTAAAACGATTTTTAAGATACGTGATTAAAACAGCAATAACGGTAGCAAATTCGACGAGGAAATTGCGCTTTACAAATTACCGTAAAAACGGATACCAAATCAGCGTTGCGGGATAACCGCTTTAAAAATTCATTTTAAATTGACGGTTACTGAAGTCAAAACAACAGTAATTTTTATTCGTCAAAAGTGTCATCAAAACAACACGCTAAAAAATTTAACACCGAAGTAAAAATTCCGTTATAAAAATAACGGCAACAGAATACGTTACAAAACCTAACATCGGTTCAACGTAAATTTAATAGTGGACTACACTACTAAATTTTCACCAAAATATTTCACTGAAAAAAATGAGAAATGCTTGAACTAATGAAAATAGGAAACTGTGGCCAAACTCACGTGTTTATATAAATACACGCATGCAATAGAAGTTGCTTGATGTACACATGCATTGTATTAAAACAACCCAGGCACTACAAAATTTTATAAATGTAAATAATAGGTATTATCCCAAGACACCTGGACACGCAATTAATCCAAGATCTGGGCATGAATTCATGCAAAGCTTGCATTTACTAGAAATACAAAGATGAATAGAAAAAAACAAATGCCTGGACACGTTTACTTTCAAAAATTTTAAAGCTTGGCCATAATTATTTCACATATATGCACAAAATGACACTAATACACATGCATGAAGGTTAAAGTGAAATCATGCTATAGATAAAAATGAAATCACGCTAAAGATTAAGTCATGCAAAGGATTACAAACTTGAACGCTTGCATGTATGTAATATAATATCCTGACTAAACTTAATTTTTGCATGCACGTCACAATATTCATGCACACGCAACACATGGATTACCACGTTTCCAACATCTTCATGTATTATAACGTGCCTGCAACATGACAATTGAAAACATCTGAACTGTATTTTTGTATTACTGGAAATGCAATACACAATGATCTGGGTTCTGTTAAATTCAACATTTTTCTCTTCTTTTACTCCTATTTTTGAATGTTGAATACCAATATATTCAGCTTACGTATTTTAAGTCGCAGCAATTGCCTTCAAAATGTAAATGTTGTAAACAACTAATCTTACATTCAAACACATTATATACAAAAAAATACTTTACCGAATTAGTTTGGCGCCTACGAATAAAAGTACCGCTTAATTATTGGTTGGCATAAACTGCTTAGACAAACTTGCATAAGCATTCAATATAAATTTTTTTTTTGATTTACCAAAACATCTAAGTAACAAACAAAACAAAATAAAATAAAATGGATAGCCAAAGCTGGTTAGAAACCATGCTATAACATAGTCACCACACACAGTAACATCCAATATGCTTGTTTTATCCTTTGTTTGCAAGAAAAACAAAATATGTTTGGACACTCAACCAATCAGAGTTTTAATTTCTAATAAATGTGCTTAAATCAAGAAAAAAATATACATCATACTTAGCACGCAAAAGAAAGAAAAGACCCGGAACTTGAACTCTAGTGCGTGTATCATCTACCCTCAGTCACGTTAATGCTTGCATAATTTTTTTTTTTGGATCGGACGCGTTTTCACGTATGCACGAACAATGCAATCTTGCACCAAAAATGATGTTAGACACAAATTAACCTGGAAATATTATATGCAGACTCACTATGAAATGTTTCAAAACATTTTTTTTTCATGCAATTTAAGCTTGCGCACACTCATAAATGAAACACAAAATATATATAATCAACTTAACAACAGAAAAAAAAGTTTCAAACCAGTTAGTACAACACAACCAACCTACCAAAACAGACAGCATAGTTTGCACGAAAAATATGGAGAAACAAGTAAATTAGAAATGTGAGGTTTTTACACTCACCTTAGATTCGCTTCAAAATCGGTTAACAACCGAGATCCAACAGAAAGCAATACTTTTTGACTGCCATTAAACTTCAACCAAGCTACTGAAGAAATGAGCTACAAGAACGTTGCAGTGCTTACTTTGAAAATGAATAAAAGAATGCTTGCAGCCTACACTTTCTTTTCTTCAAAAATGTGTATAAGTCAATTGGAAAGAGTGGTGGCAGTTTGTACAAAAGCATTTATGTGGAAAACGTGCCTCTGAGAAAAAGGACACAACTTGCTTATAAGAATAGCGATGGCAGCAAAGAGAAAATGTTCAAACTTTTGCTTTAAATTGGACCAAGTCTTCATATATGCACGTGAAGGGCAAAGATAAATGACACAACCTGTTATCTGTTTCAAATGAATTTGCAGCTGACTAACACTTTTCCGCTCCACTGATTTGTAAATAATATTGCATTTACATTTTTCTTCAAATTTTAATTAAAAAAACGGATTTTCAAAATATTTATTACGACGGTAATAAAATCACGATCGTTACAGACTCCCCTCCTTATAAAAATTGCGTCCCCGCAATTTTCATTCTAGAAGCAGTCAATAACACAAATAATTCATCACAGCAAAGATTAAAATAGAAAAGATGGATAAGAATGCTCACCCCCACCCGAAGAGGAGAGAAAACTGGGATAAGAACGCTCGATGAATTCTTTGGTTTCCCAAGTGCAATATTTGAGGTTTGCGGACCATTGAATTTTCACAAGCAGCACTTATTTATTACGAAGGCGTTTAACCTCTGAAACTAGCACACGAATAGGATTTTGCACAATAGGCGAGTCGGGTGAGATCTGAAGATCTTACAACAAATGGGAATCAATAATAGAATCTGAATCTCGAAGGCATCGACGAAGCTGTGATACATGAAATACGTCATAAATTCCCGAAAACTGAATAGGTAACGATACATGATAAGTAACAGGGCCAATGCGTTCCGTAATATGAAACGGTCCAATATAACAAGGAGCCAATTTCCCGGAGCTACTAAAACGCACTACACCCTTCATCAGGGAAACACGAATGAATACGAGATCGCCATCAGAAAATTCCAAAGGCTTCCTGCGATGATCGGCATAAGATTTCAGCCTAATCTGAGCCTCTTTCATTCTCTGTCTAATAATATCAATCCTCTCAGAAGAATCACGAATATAATCGGGGTCGAGAACTAACTTTTCCCCCGATTCCAACCAACAAGATGGTGATCGACCCGGTCTTCGGGTAAAGTGCTTCGAAAGGAGCCATACCGACACTTGATTGGAAACTGTTATCATAAGAATCTCAACAAGAGATAGGTGGTCTTCCCAACTACCACCAAAGTCAAGAAGTAGTCCGATTGGACTTGATAGGAATAAAGTGGACTGATTTGGTCAATCGGTCAACAATCATCCAAATACAAGTATGGCCCGACCTCGAACGAGGTAGACCATCAATGAAGTCCATGGAAATCTGATCCTATTTCCATAATGGAATCTCAAGAGGCTGCAAAAGACCACTGGGACGTTGGTGTTCTGCTTTAACAAGTTGACAAGTCATGCAACAATTTACATAACTTGCAATGTCACGCTTCATACCTTCCCAATAATATAAGCGTTTCATATCAGCATACATCTTGCTACTGCCTGGATGGATAGTATACTTAGAACGATGACAGTCCTCAAGAATGTCATTTCTAAGATTAGAAATATCAGGCACGATCAATCTACCCTTCTTCCGAATACAACCATGAATATCAATATCGAAATCCTTCAGATCATCACTTCGGGATTCCGATTTACAACTCTGAATAAGAAAAGCAATATGTGGATCTTGTTTCTAGGCATCGGCAATACGATCTAACAAATTAGGACGAGCTTCCATGCTAAATAAAAGCACGGGAGAATCAGAAACTGAAGGACGGTCTCTAATATCACAAAGAGATAAAGCTTCCAAAATATTCCACTCTGCTAGCATCATGGAAACAACAACATGCTGCTTGCGACTAAGCGCATCAACAACTCGATTACCCTACCAGGGGTAAACTGAATATCGAAATCAAATGAAGCAAGAAATTAGAGCCAATGCTGTTGCCTCAAACTAAGTTCTTCCTGAGTGAATAGATGCTTTCGAAATCTGTGATCAGTGAAGAGAACAAAACGCTCGCCCAAGAAATAATGTCGCCAAACCTTTAGAGCAAAGACTATAGCGGCTAACTCCAAATCATGGGTAGCGTAACTAATCTCGTTAGGCTTTAGCTGTTTAGAAGCATAGGCAATTACTCTATCCTTATGCATGAGAACTGCACCGAAATCAATACGGCTAGTATTGGTACAAATAATTAAGTCTTGATTCCCTTCGGGAACACAAGGATAAAAGTATCGGAAAGAAGTTCTTTCAAATAATCTTCTTTCCTGAAAAGATAAAACTTCCAAAAATTTCAATCATCTTTACGAATCATTTTCTAGAAAAATTTACTTTTTATATGTCAATTTATTGTGTCAAATTGTCTCATCAAAGCGTTTAGGAGATTCCTATCGATAACGTTGATCAAGCGCATCGACCAGAATTCTTAAAGCACTCAATGGGCAATATAATCATTTGTAAATATATCTTATGAAAAAGATTTGCAAAGATTTTAAATTGGTGTTTTTCATCCAAAATAAATAAATACATAAATGGAGTCATCGAGATATTTGTAGAATACTCGATTCATAAAATGGATGAAATAAGCTGGGCAAACTGAATGATATAATAAGTCGTTCATAAGAATCATAACGAGTGCGAAATGCGGTAAGTGGAATGCTATCTTCCATAACTCGTAACCAAATGAAAACCGATGGTAAGGTCGAATTGGGAGAAGAGCTAGAACGAATAAATGATTGGCTTCCAATCTCAGATAATTGTTACATGAGTTCCTTATTTCCATAGCAGACATTCTTGTGGGAGGACGACTGACAGGATGAGCACCAGAGATAAGATCAATACGAAACTCAATTGCGCTCTTCGACGGCAAACTCGAAATAGGTTCGAAGACATCAGAAAAATTACAAACAACTGGAATGTTCTGCTATAACAACCCCCTACCCGAAGGAAGAAATGGTAGCATTTGAAGTATGATAGATAACTGCTCGATAGCATTGGGATGCTTGAGGTATAAATTTCTTTCGGGACATAGGATTGAACTTCGTAACGGACGAGTCAATCCATACCCAAAATCATATCAAAACCAAGATGATCCATAACATGCATATTCACATGAAAGGAAAAACCACAAAGAATAATCTCAACATCAACACATAACAAATCAAGAGTAGCGGATCCACCAATAGGATTTACAATCCTTAAAGGGCCGCAAAGAGTAACAACATCCAAAGGAATAACACCAACAAGCTCTTTTGACACGAATGAATGGGATGCACCCGTATCGATAAGAACTGTAATAGAACGGCAATGAAATAAAATAAAACCTTCCAAAATAGAAGGAGGAATACCTTTGGGCTGAAAGAATCACCAGAAGCTTAAGCAACATTAAGCTTCCCAGATTTGAAATCCTTAGGAGCAGTAAGACAATCAGAAACCCGATGCCCTACTTTCAAATCTAAATTGAAAAGGAATTTAACAATTGGAATACTACGGAAATATGAATTATATTCCTAGACATATTCCAACTTGTTAGAGAGGATGAAAGTTTAAGAACAACGAAGGAATAGATTAGGAAAGGCACGAATAAAACCCTCGAATAGTTGTAACACATGTTCCATTCTACTTCTGTTCCGTGTTTATTATAACTTGTTCTGAATCTCAGCTCTGATACCAAGCTGTGGCGCCCCACCTCTATGCTCACAATAACAAAGGTTATTATAAGGAATAACGTCTGCTATTGCGAAGAATAAGGCTTGTGAGAAGCGACCATCCGTAAGTTATGCCTTAGACGAGTATTGATTACATCGATAGGAGTTGTGTAAATTACTCCCAAAGATATATTTTCAATCCAAATCTAAAACGAAACTACAGTGGCTAAAGAAAAATTCAGAACAACTCATAATAACAACAACACTGATAGTATAATCACATCAGAACAGAAATATCAGATATATATAGCGGAAGACAAGTCTGGAATACATGCTACAACAGTCGATGGTTCACATGAACCAAATGTACATAAACATATACATCAACATACATAAGATGAGAGTCAAATAACCAAAAGAATTCCTCGAAGGCTAGATAAAAGATGATGTGAGGTCCCAAAAGCTGAAGCTGCTACTGAATCAGAGATATCGTCTATCCTGAAATAACTCGGTCTGACCCGAGTATTATTTAAAAGAAAATAATAAACGGATCAGTCTAATTTATTCTTAGAAGTGAATGTATCATGAATAACATCAAAGCAAAATAATAATAGTCTCGAATGAGGCTATTCAACATAAGAAATCAACATAGTTAAATGAAGAAATCACATCAAACTCCATCAAAATCAACTTTCAAATTCACAATTGAATTCAAAACAACAATTCACCAAAATCTAGAAATCAAAACAGATAACTAGAAAATCAACATAAAAGTGGATCGATCCCAACAAATGGCGAGTTTTAGCTACGCCGCACGTGCATCTCAAATGGCCGAAGCCTACCAAGTACTATGATTTTTGGCGCCCAACAAATGACCCGAAGGTCCAACAAATGACCCGAAGGTCCAACAAATGACCCGAAGGTCTAGTACTGGTATTGACCCGGAGGTCCAACAAATGACCCGAAGGTCCAACAAATTGGCTAGAAAGCCCAACAAAATCATCAAAATCATCAATCAGCAAATGTTTCAATTAACGAGTCCGGAATTAACCGAAATAATAAAAGTGTGGTTCCATACTCCGCACTTTTGCTAAATCGTTTAAATCTCTTCATCGTTTCCTTGAAAGTGCAAAATTGTGTATTTTATAAAGATACACTTTACGTTCTCAAATGGACAAGTCCGGAATTAAGCGAATCAGTAAAAGTGAGGGTTCATAGTCCTCAATTTTGCTGAAACGTTTAAATCGCTTCCTCATTCTTTTGAAAGCGCAAACTGTAAAAATTTTGGAAACACTTTTATTTTAAAACGATTTTTAAGATACGTGATTAAAACAGCAATAACGGTAGCAAATTCGACGAGGAAATTGCGCTTTACAAATTACCGTAAAAACGGATACCAAATCAGCGTTGCGGGATAACCGCTTTAAAAATTCATTTTAAATTGACGGTTACTGAAGTCAAAACAACAGTAATTTTTATTCGTCAAAAGTGTCATCAAAACAACACGCTAAAAAATTTAACACCGAAGTAAAAATTCCGTTATAAAAATAACGGCAACAGAATACGTTACAAAACCTAACACCGGTTCAACGTAAATTTAATAGTGGACTACACTACTAAATTTTCACCAAAATATTTCACTGAAAAAAATGAGAAATGCTTGAACTAATGAAAATAGGAAACTGTGGCCAAACTCACGTGTTTATATAAATACACGCATGCAATAGAAGTTGCTTGATGTACACATGCATTGTATTAAAACAACCCAGGCACTACAAAATTTTATAAATGTAAATAATAGGTATTATCCCAAGACACCTGGACACGCAATTAATCCAAGATCTGGGCATGAATTCATGCAAAGCTTGCATTTACTAGAAATACAAAGATGAATAGAAAAAAACAAATGCCTGGACACGTTTACTTTCAAAAATTTTAAAGCTTGGCCATAATTATTTCACATATATGCACAAAATGACACTAATACACATGCATGAAGGTTAAAGTGAAATCATGCTATAGATAAAAATGAAATCACGCTAAAGATTAAGTCATGCAAAGGATTACAAACTTGAACGCTTGCATGTATGTAATATAATATCCTGACTAAACTTAATTTTTGCATGCACGTCACAATATTCATGCACACGCAACACATGGATTACCACGTTTCCAACATCTTCATGTATTATAACGTGCCTGCAACATGACAATTGAAAACATCTGAACTGTATTTTTGTATTACTGGAAATGCAATACACAATGATCTGGGTTCTGTTAAATTCAACATTTTTCTCTTCTTTTACTCCTATTTTTGAATGTTGAATACCAATATATTCAGCTTACGTATTTTAAGTCGCAGCAATTGCCTTCAAAATGTAAATGTTGTAAACAACTAATCTTACATTCAAACACATTATATACAAAAAAATACTTTACCGAATTAGTTTGGCGCCTACGAATAAAAGTACCGCTTAATTATTGGTTGGCATAAACTGCTTAGACAAACTTGCATAAGCATTCAATATAAATTTTTTTTTTGATTTACCAAAACATCTAAGTAACAAACAAAACAAAATAAAATAAAATGGATAGCCAAAGCTGGTTAGAAACCATGCTATAACATAGTCACCACACACAGTAACATCCAATATGCTTGTTTTATCCTTTGTTTGCAAGAAAAACAAAATATGTTTGGACACTCAACCAATCAGAGTTTTAATTTCTAATAAATGTGCTTAAATCAAGAAAAAAATATACATCATACTTAGCACGCAAAAGAAAGAAAAGACCCGGAACTTGAACTCTAGTGCGTGTATCATCTACCCTCAGTCACGTTAATGCTTGCATAATTTTTTTTTTTTGGATCGGACGCGTTTTCACGTATGCACGAACAATGCAATCTTGCACCAAAAATGATGTTAGACACAAATTAACCTGGAAATATTATATGCAGACTCACTATGAAATGTTTCAAAACATTTTTTTTTCATGCAATTTAAGCTTGCGCACACTCATAAATGAAACACAAAATATATATAATCAACTTAACAACAGAAAAAAAAGTTTCAAACCAGTTAGTACAACACAACCAACCTACCAAAACAGACAGCATAGTTTGCACGAAAAATATGGAGAAACAAGTAAATTAGAAATGTGAGGTTTTTACACTCACCTTAGATTCGCTTCAAAATCGGTTAACAACCGAGATCCAACAGAAAGCAATACTTTTTGACTGCCATTAAACTTCAACCAAGCTACTGAAGAAATGAGCTACAAGAACGTTGCAGTGCTTACTTTGAAAATGAATAAAAGAATGCTTGCAGCCTACACTTTCTTTTCTTCAAAAATGTGTATAAGTCAATTGGAAAGAGTGGTGGCAGTTTGTACAAAAGCATTTATGTGGAAAACGTGCCTCTGAGAAAAAGGACACAACTTGCTTATAAGAATAGCGATGGCAGCAAAGAGAAAATGTTCAAACTTTTGCTTTAAATTGGACCAAGTCTTCATATATGCACGTGAAGGGCAAAGATAAATGACACAACCTGTTATCTGTTTCAAATGAATTTGCAGCTGACTAACACTTTTCCGCTCCACTGATTTGTAAATAATATTGCATTTACATTTTTCTTCAAATTTTAATTAAAAAAACGGATTTTCAAAATATTTATTACGACGGTAATAAAATCACGATCGTTACATTAGGACTTGTTATAAAATATAAATACTAATATTCTTGTCTAGATATATATGTATATGCAGGGTATATATATGCAGGTACTGAGAATGAAGACTGTACAGTATAAAGATTCAAGACTGACAAATTCAAGTTTGTAGAAATCAAGACTGAAGACTCATGAGTATCAATATTATCAAGAGTTCAAGAGTTCAAGATATCAAAATAATTAATAGAGTCTAGATTTATGTTAAAACTTCATAATAGCAATAAAATCTTTATTTGAATTTTAATTGTGGAATGGAATCCACCTTCTCGCTTTAATAGTGGGATGGAATCCACGACCTCTTTAGTGGGATGGAACCCACGACCTTCTATAGTGGAATGGAATCCACGAAATATTCAAAATAATTTATCGTAACTATTTTTCCAAAAACTATCTTCGCCTTTATCAATATTAAATATTTTAGCCTTAATTTAGAAACTATATTGATCTCAAAATCATCTCTTGTTTTAGTTATCTCTTGATTTTAATATTTTAGTTTTAAAATCTCAAAAATATATATTAAAGAAGTCTATACTTAGATTTTAATATTACTTTTATATTATAGAATACTTTTTAAAAACTCTTTTATAAGTTTAAACTATATTCAAAATGGTTTACAAAGTTTAGAAATTGTTTTGACAAGTTTTAGAATAGAAATTATTCTAAAGCAAAATCAATTTTCAAAAAATAACATAGGCATGTCGACATCCCTATACCCCTCATGTTGACATGGTAGCCATATATTTCAAAATTCAAATTTTCAAAAGAAGCGTCTATTCGTCATAACCTTTTGCGAATGGACATGACCGTTGTTCTTCTATATATACCAGTTATTTTGAACGAATTTTAAGTTAGTTTTTCTTCATTTCTTCACTCCTTCTTCTCCACTCCTTCTTCTCCACTCAAATATTCTCTTATGTTTCAAATGTTTTAACAAAATTCTGCCGAAATTCTAAGTGATTCAAACTCGATCATCTCTAGTTTGGTTCTCTGTCACTCTCTCTCAAAGATCTCAGTGCTATTCAGAGTTATAGGATCATTTGTAATCAAAGATCGAAAGATCGAAGTGTATCGAGTCTCTCTCTATCAAAGTGTGATTGGAAACAGTGTGATTGTGGCCCGTAAATCAATTGGGTGTGATTGTAGCCCGTAAATCAATTAGGTGATCTTGTAGCCTGGTTAAATCAAGAGAGTTTGTCCTGGACTCGGAGACAGGAGGGTGTAACTCGTGACCTTGAAATCGAGGTTGTAGTATTGACATTATATTTGAAAAGAAATTTGCACAAGAAATTGTGTGGGACTGGATGTAGGGTAACTCTGAACCAGTATAAACCCGGTGTGTTCTTTCCTTTACTGCTTTTATTTACTATTTGCATCTGTGTCTGGTTCTGTGATTGTCTCTATGTTTGTGAATTGCATCTGTTTGTGCTTAATTTGAAAAAATTCAAAAATTCCATAAAATTCATTAAATACTATTCACCCCGCCTCTAGTGTTAATTCTGCCTTAAGATCAGTAATCCACATTTCCAACATTTGGTATTAGAGCCTTGGTTTTCAAAGTTATCATAATCTGAATTTTGAAAAGTTTAAAATGGCAATTTTTGGAGATTTTGTTAACACTAGTTCAAAACAGTCCAAATCATCATTGTTTCATAAGTTTGCATATTGTTATTATAAAAAATCAAGTTATCTACCAAATTGGTGTGCTGTGCAGGAACATATGTGTTATATGGCTTTTGAAGAATCAACACTCAATGGAAAATGGTGAAAATCAAGAAAAACGAATGGATACTTGATATTGGATGTTCAAGACACATGACTGGTAATTCGGAGATACTGAACGGCATAATTTATGAAGATGGAGGACCGGTCAACTTTGGAGACAATTCAAAAGGATATGTGATTGGCATCGGCAATGTCGGTAACTCTAAAACTCCTACTATTTCTGATGTTCTGTTAGTTAGGAATCTAAAACACAACTTACTTAGCATAAGTCAACTATGTAACAAGGGCTATAAAATTAAATTTTAAAAGGATAAGTGGCACATCGAAGATAATAAATCAAATATTATCTTTGAAGGAATTAGGAAGAAAAAAATTTATATTCTTAGTATGAAAATCTCAAATGATAACCTATGTCTTTTGGCTAATACAAGTGACCCTTGGATTTGGCATAAAAGATTTGGGCATTTGAATTTCAAACTCTTACCTAGACTTTCAAAACTTGATCGAGTAAGAGGTCTTCCTAAAATGGATTTTAAAATAGATAGTATATGTGGTGCTTGTCAATTAGGAAAACTTAGGAAGAGTTCATTCAAATTGAAAGATATGATTTCAACTTCAAAACTTCTTGAGTTAGTTCATTTAGATCTGTTTGGTTTATCTCAAATTCAGTCAATAAATCACAGTAAATATGTTTTTGTAATTGTAGTTGATTATTCTAGATTTACAAGGACAATTTTTCTGAAACATAAAAGTGATGCTTTTGATTTATTTTAAACATTTGCAAAAAGAATTCAAAATCAACTTTCTTTAAAAATCAAAACTATTCGTAGTGATCACGGTGGAGAATTTGAAAATGAAAATTTTGAGAATTTCTATAATAAAATAGGAATAACTCATAATTTTCTTTTCCAGGAACTCCACAACAAAACAGAGTGATAGAGTGTAAAAATAGGACGATTCAAGAGTGTGAAAGAACTATGCTTTCAGATAGTAAATTACTAAGAAATTTTTGGGTTGAAGCAGTCGCTATTGCTGGTTACATTTTGAATAGGATTTTAGTTAGACCTATAACCAATAAAACACCAAATGAACTTCTTTTCAATAAGAAACCAAAGGTATCTTATTTTAAAGTTTTTGGAAGTAAATGCTTTATTCTAAATACAAAGGACAATTTGGATAAATTTGATCCTAAATCTGACTAAGGAATCTTTATCGGATATTCTACTAGAAGTAAAGCATACTGAGTTTTCAATTTAAAAACTAACACCATTGAAGAAATAATGCATGTATCTTTTGATGAAAATTTCAAAGATTTTGTTCAAATAAATGATGAAGATGATTTTGTTACTTTAAATAATGAATCAAATGTAACAAATTGTGATACTGTTCATCCTAATAAAAGGATTAGGCTTTTAAAAGAGAATCCTATAGAAAATATACTAGAAAATATTGAATCTGTTGTTAGAACTAGAAATCAACTAAACAAGATGAGTAATGTGGCTTTCATATCAACTATTGAACCTAAAAATCCAAAGGAAGCATCGTCTGATGATTCATGGATTCTTGCTATGCAAGAAGAACCGAATCAATTCATTAGAAATGATGTATGGGAACTAGTTCCTAGACTTGAGGACAAAACTATAATAGGAACTAAATGGGTTTATAAAAATAAAATGAATGAATAAGGTGAGGTCGTTAGAAATAAAGCTCGGTTAGTCGCACAAGGTTATTGTCAAGAAGAAGAAATAGACTTTGATGAAACCTTTGCACATGTAGCAAGATTAGAAGCCATTTCTACTTGCTTTCGTAGACCATAACAATTTAAAATTATTTCAAATGGATGTCAAAAGCTCCTTTTTGTATGGTTTTGTTAAAGAGGATGTTTATGTTGAACAACCTCCACTTTTTGAAGAATTTTTTTTTCCAAATCATGTTTACAAATTAAAGAAAGCTTTATATGGTCTGAAACAAGCTCCTAGAGCCTGGTATGATAGACTAAGATCTTACCTATTACAATAAAATTTTGAAATTGGTGGAGTAGATAATACTCTTTTTATTAAAACAAAAATGATCTCCAATCAGTACAGATTTATGTAGATGATATCATTTTTGGATCAACAAACAAAGAAATGAACAAAGAATTTTCTGAAATAATGACAAAAGAGTTTGAGATGAGTCATATGGGTGAACTTACTTTCATTTTAGGATTGCAAATAAAACAACTAGATAGTGGTATTTTCATTAGTTAAGAAAAGTATGCTAGGGATCTAGTTAGTAAGTTTGGTATGACCACTGCGAGTGGAAAACCCACCCCTATGGCAACTAATGAAGCCTTGGATAAAGAAGACATGTCAAAAGATGTTGATAAAAACTATATAGGGGAATGATTGGATCGCTACTCTATATAACTACAAGTAGGCCTGATATCATGCATAGTGTCTGTCTCTGTGCAAGATACCAATCTCAACCCAAAGAAACCCATTTAAAAGTTGTTAAACATATCCTAAGATATGTTAAACACACTTTAGACTATGGCCTATTTTATCCTAAAAATGATTCATTTGATTTAATCTCATATTGTGATGTTGACCTATGCTGGTTGTAAATTAGACCGAAAAAGTACAAGTGGAACTTGTCACTCTTTAGGACATTCTTTGGTTTTTTGGTTTAGTAAAAGCAAAATACTATCTCACTATCAACAACTGAAGCAGAATATATCTTTGCTGCTTTGGCTTGTTCTCAAGTTATCTATATGCAATAGACCCTAAAGGATTTTGGATTAAATATTTCAAAATCACCAATTTATTGTGAAAATACTAGTGCAATAAATTTATCCAATAATCTTACTCATTGTGTTAGAACCAAACATATTGATATCAGACATCATTTTCTCAGAGATAATATAAGTAAAGAGATTATTTCTCTTGAATTTATCAACACTGAGAATCAAATAACTGATATTCTGACCAAACCCTTGAATCAATCAACCTTTACTAAATTAAGAAGAGAACTAGGTTTTTGTTATATAACTGAGATATAGAATATAAATATAGTAACATATATATTTAAATAAATAGAGAAAAATAAATTTTGTCAAAATTTTCAAAGGGATGTCGACATTCCCCTACCCCCCACGTCGACATACAATGGTCAAATTTGAAAATTTGATTTTCCCTCTAAAATCAGTTTGGTGGTTATATAATCACAATATTTCAAATTCGTCTGCCTTCTCACTTCATTTTCTCAATAATAAACTTCTGAAAATACAAAATAACGGCCTCCTCTTCTAAATCAAATTAAAATGCAACCATTTCCTTCGCTTCTCCTAATTCTGGTCCATTCCAACGTACTACATTGGCTCGAGTAATGAAGATCGAGGAAACTATGAAGGATTCTCTGCAAATGCTGACTGAATTACAAGTCATGCAAATAAGGACGGCAAAGGAACAAGAGAAACAATGACAGATTCTTAGAAATTTGCAAAAATTTCTAATGTATAATCATGCAGACCCTATTGTGATTGAAGATGATTCCTCTAACAAACATATTCATAATCTATTAGTGGACAACGAAGAAGAAGAAGCGCAAATGGACAAGGACGATACTGTTATTTGCATTGGAGAAGTCTGTTTCGACAAAAATGGTAATTTGGTCGAACAACATGGAAACTTTTGTCTCCGTTACCCTAATTGTTCGATTCACAAGTCCCCAATTGTCAAGGACTCTTGTTAGTTTGTTATTATATTTATGTTTTTATATTTTTTGTACTTGTATATATTTGTTTCGCTTATTATACTTCGTTATTATCATTTAGTTCCATAGTATTAGTTTAAGGGGGAGTTATGTAGTTTAGGCTTAGTTTTTTGTTGATGACAAAAGGGAAGAATTATAAAATAGGTTAGATAGGCTTAGATTAGAGGGGAGTTAGTAGATTAAGGGGAAGTTGTTGGAATAAGGGAGAGTCAGAGTAGAATCAGAGTTTGGTGGAGTATATTTTATAAACATAGGTTGTCATCATCAAAAAGGGGGAGATTGTTAGTTCTAGAGATGATGGTTTTGATGACAGCAACCTTAGGACTAGTTATAAAATATAAATAATAATATCCTTTTCTAGATATATATGTATATGCAGGGTGTATATATATATATATATATATATATATATATATATGCAGGTACCGAGAATGAAGACTGTACATTATAGAGATTCAAGACTGACGAATTCAAGTTTGTAGAAATCAAGACTGAAGACTCATGAGTATAAAGATTATCAAGAGTTCAAGAGTTCAAGATATCAAGATAAGTAATAGAGTCTAGATTTATGTTAAAACTTCATAATAACACTAAAATCTTTATTCGGATTTAATTGTGGAATGGAATCCACCTTCTCGCTTTAATAGTGGGATGTAATCCACGACCTCTTTAGTGGGATGGAACCCACGACCTTCTCTAGTGGAATGGAATCCACGAAATATTCAAAATAATTCATTTTAAATATTTTTCCAAAAACTATCTTTTTAAAAGTCATCTTTATCAATATTAAATATTTTAGCATTAATTCAAAAACTATATTGATCTCAAAATCATCTCTTGTTTTAACTATCTCTTGATTTTAATATTTTAGCTTTAAATCTCAAAAATATATTTTAAAGAAGTCTATACTTAGTTTTTAATATTACTTTTATATTATAGCATACTTTCTAAAAACTCTTTTATAAGTTTAAACTATATTCAAAATGGTTTACAAAGTTTAGAAATTGTTTTGACAAGTTTTAAATAGAAATCATTTTAAAGCAAAATCAATTTTCAAAAATAACATAGGCATGACGACATCCCTATAACCCCCATGTCGACATGGTAGTCGTATATTTCAAAATTCAAATTTTGAAAAGAAGTGTCTATTCATCATAACCTTTCACGAATTGGCATGACCGTTGTTCTCCTATATATACCAATTGTTTTGAACGAATTTTAAGTTAGTTTTTCTTCAATTCTTCACTCCTTCTTCTCCACTCAAATATTCTCTTATGTTTCAAATGTTTTAACAAAATTCTGCCGAAATCCTAAGTGAATCAAACTCGATCATCTCTAGTTTGATTCTCTGCCACTCTCTTTCAAAGATCTCAGTGCTATTCAGAGTTATAGGATCATTTATAATCAAAGATCGAAAGATCGAAGTGTATCGAATCTCTATCTATCAAAGTGTGATTGGAAACGGTGTGATTATGGCCCGTAAACCAATTGGGTATCATTGTAGCCCATAAATCAATTAGGTAATCTTGTAGCCTGGTTAAATCAAGAGAGTTTGCCCTGGACTCGGAGATAGAAGGGTGTATCTCGTGGCCTTGAAATCAAGGTTGTAATATCGACATTATATTTGAAAAGAAATATGCATAAGAAATTATGTGGGACTGGATGTAGGGTAACTCCGAACCAGTATAAAATTCCGGTGTGTTCTTTCCTTTACTGATTTTATTTACTATTTGCATCTGTGCCCGGTTCTGTGATTGTCTCTGTGTTTGTGAATTGCATCTGTTTGTGTTTAATTTGAAAAGATTTCAAAAATTCCATAAAATTCATTAAACACTATTCACCCCCTCTCTAGTGTTAATTATGCCTTAAGATCCGTAATCCGCATATCCAACATATAAGACGTCTGTGCGTGGTATATTTATTTACTTAACACAAGTAAAATGTCGGATGATTCATTAAGGACCAAATATTTGATATTTGGATATCGGTAAATTACTCTATATTATAAACCAATATTAATCGATATTACCTCGATTTCAAACTTGATGTCTGAGGTAAATTATATTATCCTTTATTTTGTTTTAAAGAGGGAATATGATTATCTCCCCTTTTAAGTAGAACGAGGCATACGAAGTCCATTACGCAGATGTGACGACTAAAAGTTTTTTTCCATCTCCATCATAGCTTGACTGACCGTAGGGTAGCTTCCCGATGGTTATGGCAACATGGCCCCCTCATTGCATGGTACCAGTCTACTACAAGGGCCAGCGGAACGAATATAGTATGAGGCCAGGAGGTTGATGATGGGAGCGAAGAAGCGACATACTATGCAGCTAAAGACTGGTGAGGGCACTCATAAAATATTTACGAGTAGGGTCTCCCTTTGCATTTGAGAATAGCAAGACCTAGATATAGACTCGGCTTATCGCAGTAACAATAACAACACCACATATAATAGCAGCAACAATAATGTAAATAAAATAAAGAACAAAATGAATAAATTTACTTCTATACAAATATGAATGAATTGATGTTTGAGGTGTGGGAAGTGTGCAATATAAGTGATGTTTGACATGTGCAATGTGTGCATTGTGTGATGTGTGGATGTGTGTGATGTGTGAGATTGTGGTGATGTGTGGATGTGTGTGATGTATGCTATGTGTGCGACGAGTATGGCATATGACGTGCACGCTCTGTAGTGTACGATGTGTATGATAGATGTTAGATGCGTGTGGTGTGGTATATTTGTAATGGATGTTTGATGTATGTTGTGTGATGTGTATGATAGCGTTTGTTGTCTGATGGATGTTCTGATGTTTGATGTGTTATGGATATTGTTTGATCTATTGTAAATGTTTTATTATTCCTTTTATTGGATTTCTTTATTATGCTAGCATATATTATTCCTTAAGATATTGTTTTTATTCTCACCATTGAATCTAGACATGGTCTAACTTATTTATTGTTTATATAATACTTGGGTCAGTCTGAGATATTTCAGGCTCAGGGACGATGTGACTAATTTTGCTTGTCGGGCTCAATCGAAGGCTAGATATTATTAGCAGTATGGAGTACTACTTTATTTGTGTTAATGTGATGTTAAGGTGTATATACTCGACACGTATGTATATTTTTAATGATAGTGGGTGTAATAGCCCGCACCTCACTTAACGTAGATATTGTCCCTAACTTAGTCACCTCCGCCTCATGGGCCAAGCCAATGTGTGGGGTTTTGTTCCTCAAAAGGCCTCGATGTTTTTATGAGGTGAAGGCTTTGGTATATTATCACCCACTTCATAGTGTTTTTCCGCGATGTGAGACTATTATTCCCATTTTGAAGGGGTGTTACAATCTCCCCCCCTTTAGAGCCCAACGTCCTTGTTGGCTCATGAACACAACAACACCCAGGCGTCGTGGCTGTAACACGTACAGACCACAATTCCGGCTGGGTATGGCTCTGATACCAATCTTTCGTTTCAGCTTCAAGCACAGAGCAAATATTGGTTTTGCTCTCGGGATAGCAGTAGAAAAATTCGATTTTGACATAGCTAACCTCAAAATTAAAAAAAACTCAATACATGAAAGTTGTAGTACATGATTTATGCTTTCAGGAACATTTAAAATTATCAAATTCGGTTAAGAAACGAAGAAGTTATAGCTAAAACAATTCTCAATGACTACACTTGGGAAACCAGAGAATTCGTCGAGAGGTCGTATCCTGATTTCTTATCTTCTCACTCCGATGGTAAGAATTTTCCATTTTAATCTATATCAATTTCCTTTGATTGATGAAATAAAGTGTGTTGAATATAGATTTCCTCTAGAAATTGCAAGGACGTATTTTTTATAAGGGGAGGAGTCTGTAACAACCCTGATATTGGTGATTACATATAAAATTGAACTATAACGATAGTTATAATTTAATATTGAGAATCAAATAAATTTGAGAAGAAGAAGAATTTTTATTAAAGTTGTTTATTTGGAATAAACAATGTGACTTGAGAATAAATATTGGGTTTTTGTTAACTTTAAGTTAATAAATCAATTGAGTGTTTATTTCAACATTTAATGGTTGGAATAAATATTTATAGTTGAAAATAAAGTTTTAAAGATTTATTCTGTTAAGTTTGAGAAGAAAATGATCAACTGTTAATTTTTATTTGAGTTATGCAACGGTGTTGTATGTTATTGCTTATATTAAAGCTTTTATTGAATTTAAAAGAAGAAATATGAAGAAAATAAGTATTTTATTAAAATAAAAGACGAAATATGGTTTAAAAATGATAGTTGATGATTAAAAAGTGTTAGAATGATTTATTGCAAATTTATTTGGCAAGAAAGAAATTTTTATTTAGTTTGTTATGTTAAAAATGATGTTTTACACTAAAATTGTGTAACTTGTAGAATATTGTTAAAAATGGGGATTTATTGTTAAAATTATATTTTTATTGTTAAAATAGATTTTATTTTGTCACAATAACTATGTTATTCCAAAACAAATTGATGTACGTATTTTATTTGGCTTGAAATGTAGTATTGTATGTATATAGTGTAAAATAAGTTAATATGTATACATAACCTTTCATTTTCACTAAGTATATTTTTCTCTTGGGCTTATTTGGGTAGAAACTTGACCCAATAGCCTTTACTAGAACCTTCTGGCTTGAGAAAAAAAATTTCTGTACGTAGTTTTCAATTGTCTCATCTTCTCCAAAACATTCAAAAAAAACAAAAACAAAAGAAAGCAATGGCTGCTTTCATCTAAATCCAATTTCTACCCAACTTTTCTACGAATTAAAGGGGGAAATCATCTAAATTAAGAATAGAAAGGTAATCTTGTGTTGCTTTCATGGCTTCTATTTGTGATTAAGATGAGTTTTCTCATTTTTTGGAGTAATGGTTCATCGAACCATTTGGGTTTTACTTGAGCTTTATATGAGTTAATTTGAGTTCATTATGGGTTATCGCCGATGATATGAGGCACTTGTGTTTTATTTGAGTATTGGGTTTGAGTTACCTCTTTCGAGGTATTTAGTCACTTAGGTAGCGTTTGTTACTTAAGTGTTGAGCCATGAGTTTTCTGATCCTTCTCCTCATTCGAGAAGAAGTATCACTATATCCATTCTGCTTCATATTATCGATATCGACTGATTTGTGTAGCTAGACTGACCCATGTATTTATACTCGGGTCAGACCGAGTTGTTTCGGGTATCATCTATTGGGCTTAGCTTGAAGTTGATGTTGGACATTAGCTTACATATCTCTTGAGTAGTTGATTTCTTCCGCATACTCTGATGTATTTACATTTGATTCGATGTATATAGTGTGGTTGAGTACCACCTTTATTGTATTCATATTGTATTGTACTGAACATGTATCATCGTATATATATATATATATGATGTTGGTTATTGTTCTGTGATGTGATTTACATTCAGTTATTGTATTTTGTTCTGATAGATCCGTTAGCCACCTATAGTTTTGGATTAAGCATTTACTGGGTATGTCGATCCACTTGAGCTGAAAAAAAAAATTATATTGCATTTATCGACATATTCAATAGATGTTTAAGACAAAATTATAGATGGTCGCCCTTAACCAGCCCTATTCTCCGCTTTAGTAGACAGAATTACTTGTTAATTCTCTTTGCTAAGGTGGGTCTCGGGGTGGGGCGTTACAGTGGGCAGTTGACATTTTTGTAGACCCACTTGGGCTCGGGTATATTTATTATTATATGCTATCGCGGTGTTGATGTAACGACCCGCAATTTTTGTAATAACCCTGGTTTTGGTGATTACCTGTAATATTAAATTATAATGGTGGTTATAATTTAATAATAGAGAAATAAAATAAACTAGAGATGTAAATTTTTGTTTCAATTGTTTATTTTAAAATAAACAATGGGTTTTAAATGTAAAATGTTGAAAATAAAGTTTAAAAAACTTATTGATGTTAGTTTGTGATAAAAATGTGCATTATATGATTTTAATTTGATAAATGCAACAATTTTGCAAATTATTGCCAAATATGATTTTTATTAATTCTAAATGAAGTATTTGGATTTAATATGATATATTTTTGTGAATAAAAGGTGGAATTTTGTTTTAAAATAGTATTTGGATGTAAAAGTGATGTTAAAAAGGTTTATTACATTTAATTGTACAAGAAAATGATTTTTGTGTAAATTATGGTGTTAAAAATAGTGTTTTATGTAACTAAAGGTGTAAATTGAAGTATTTAAGTAAAAATAATAGTTTTAATGATGGAAAATAATTTTTATGGCTAAAATATCTTTTATATGTTGTGTAAATATTTTGTTAAACATAAAACATGTTAGTTTGATTTATAAAAGTTGAAAACATAAGAATATAAGTTATTTTGGATAAAAATGTAAGTGTTTTAGTATATTAAGTGGTAATTAGTGTATTAATCAAACTATTTCTTATTGGGCTTAAGCCCACTTACCATTTTAACTAAGGAGAAATCATCTCCTTCTCAAACTGAACGTATAAAGTTCAGTTTACAGTAAAACCAAAAAGAAGAAAAGTGAGAAACCCTCTTCCTCTTTGAAACCTAAAATCCAATTACCAAATACTCCAATTTCTTTGCAAATTTAATCAACAGGAAATTATTGTCAAGGACAAAATTTCTCAGCGTTTTAGCCTCAAGGACAGACCTTTAGTATTTTAGCTTGAAGGACAACTTTCTTTAGGTATCAGTTTTTAGTTATTGATAGCAGTTTTTAGGTATCAGTTTGTAGTTATCGGTAGCAGTTTTTAGGTATCAGTTTTTGGTTCGGTAGCAGTTTTGAAAGAATGTTTGTCCTTATGAATAATTTTGGAAGAAGGTTTGTCCTTATGAATAATTTTTAGTAGAATGTTTGTCCTTGTGGTTAAAATATTGAGGTCGTGTCCTTGAGGCTAAAAATATACAAATTTTTGTCCTTTGAATTATTTCCCCCTTTAATCAAATTGAAGATTGTAAAAACAGGCAATCAATTCAAAAACCAAATCGATTTCATCAATTGCTAATTTCGGAGAACTTGTGATTGTTTGTAACTTCAATTTTTCCTTGCATGTCTGTATATTTCTTATTTACAGGTTCCTGAGGCAAAATCAAGGCAAAAAGCTCATATCTTCCTCAAGCTTGCTCTTATTTGCTCAAAATTTGATAAGGTGAGTAAACAACTCACAATTTCTTGCTTAAAGTAACTATGCATGCTGAAAATGGCTTGAATCTACTTACTGTAAACAAAAGTTTACTGCTCGAATAGTTACAGTAAAAATATGTTTTGGGTTGCTTCTTTTTGTGTTCATATCTCCTCGTTCTTGTCATGAATCCATGCCGGAATTTTTCTGGATTGTTGTCCATGTGTTGTAGATTGTATGTGTCAAATTTCATGTTCAAATTCATCCTAGAAGTGCTTAAAACATTTGCTCAAAAATTAGATCGAATAAGGCAAAATAGCCTATAGAAAATCGCAACCAGATGGTCGGTCAAAAGACCATAGGGGTTGACCTTAGGGTCGACCCAGGCTATACATAGGTCGACCCTAGGGTCGACCAATTCCTCTTGAAGTCAACCTATAGGTCGACTTGGCCTTTGTAATTTTTTTGCAACTTATTTTTTTTGTTCTGTGCATTGTTTTTCTTCTTATACTACCAACTAGTGTGATCAATTCTTGTGATGTTTTAGACTGTTTTGAAGGGCTTTAACCTATCAATAGGTAAGCCAACATTTTGGGTTGATCCGTACTCCGGGTGGACATGTTTTTGGAGATGATTTCATATGCTGATTTTCAGCATTTTCGATGATTTTTGATGTTTTCGAACATGGGATTTCCAAAACGATTTTGAAATGATTTTTAAAATAAAATAGCTTTTGAAATAAATATTTTACAATATTTATAAATTAATTTTAAATCTATTAAAATTTATATATTCTCTATAATAAAGAGAAATTTCAAAGGAATGTTTCAAAACGAATTCGGAAAATTGTTTTAAAAACTAGATTTCTTGAAGCAAATTATTTTCTATATAAAATACATATTTTTGCACTCTTCGAGCGTATAAGAAAGAGAATTAAACGATTTAGTAAAACATGTGGTATTGGACACATGCGTTTACTTTTTCTGTTAATTCCAGACTTGTTCGTTTGAAGCTAAACATAATTCATTGACCTTCGGGTTGTTATTGCCAGTACTTGGGCTGTTGGGTCCTACGTATACATATATAGATGTTGGGCTAATAATGGGCTGTTGGGTACTATTTGAGGCTGTTGGGTCTCTTATACATTATACTTGGCAGACTGTTGGGCCACTGATCGAGCTGTTGGGTCCTTTCTACATTTATAGTTGTTGGGCTAATATTGGGCTGTTGGGTCCTATTCTTTACATTGTTGCGTTTCTAGATTTCTTTATGTTGATTTCTAAAATTTTGATGATTTATAAATGTTTTCACCATGGTTTTCTCTGTTGGATTATTTATATAGCCTGAGTGCTATCGTGTTGTTTATTATATAGCGATTATATTTTGGAGTTTTGAACTCTTAGTCGAGTTCTATATATTGTGATTAATGGTTGCTATCCTTTGGCATTTTTTTGAGATTATTGATTTCCTATTCAGGAATTTTGGTGTTGATGGACACCATTATTTTGGTTATTGATGTCGACGAATTGAGGCAATTATTTGAGATTAATTGATATTGTTGTTGAACTTGCCTCATTCGAGTTACTTCCATATGATGTATTTAGTGATATTATCTCATAGGAAGTAGTTGACATATATTTGATGTTACTTCTTCTCTTTCGAGAAGAAATATGGTCGCTTATCCCTATATTTCACCTATCGTATGCTAATCAGTTTATTTAAGCTAGACTGACCCGTGTATTTTATATACTCGGGTCAGACCGAGTTATTTCAGGTTAGTCACCCGCCGTAGACTACCAATATGCTGCTTTCACTTTGGAATATCTGCTAGTCACCTTTTGTGTAGTATTGTTGTTGTTTTGTAAACTTTGATATTTACTTATTCATTTTGACTCGATGTATATATTGTGGTTTATGTACCACCACTTTTGTATCACTTTGTAGTGTACTATGATGTATCTTTGTATATGTATATATATGTCTGACTACTGTTCTGCGATCTGTTTACATTTGTTGTTATATTTTGTTCTGATAGATCCGTTAGCCACCGTAGTTTTGTATTAAACATTTATTGAGTATGTCGATCCACTTAAGAAAGATAAAAAGAAAAAAAATTGAGCACCCAATCGACGTATTCAATAGATGTTTAAGACAGAGCTTACTGATGGTCGCTCCTAACCAGCCCTATTCTCCGCATTAGCAGACAGTATCACTCAGTAATACTCTTTTTTAATGTGATTCTCGGGGTGGGGCGTCACAATTTTGGACTCTTCACATTTAAATATCTGAATTATTTAAATATTTGAATCTTGTATTAAATATTATTAAAATGATTTAATATTGTTTACCCCCTTTTGAATCATAACTAATGATGGTAAACTTGTTTTAGAAAAATGTTTACAAAAATATATAATTTGAAGAAATTTCGATAATCTGACCGAAAATCATTTTATCGACAAACGGCTCTTTACTCATTAGAAGTTGTTCAAACTTCTTTTATATTAACTTATTTCTTAAGAGAACATTACTATGAAATAAAAATATTTTTCCATTTATGGAAAATAAAATCTATGATGATATCATGGGTGATGTCATATGAAGATATTTTGAAAATGAGCTTTTAAGAAAATAAATAAGTGTTAAGTAAAAGGTAATTTGGTGTAAAGTAAAAGGAGCATGCTAGGCACAATGTGGGGAGAGGGGGGGGGGGAGTAGGGTTCTTGGTTGTGGAGGAAGAGGCTAGGAATGTGTATTTATGTTATAATTCATTAATTTTTAAATGTAATAAGTACTCAAAAATGGTGAAAGTAGATTAGCACTAATCTACTTTGTTATTCACTAACTTTCTCTAATTTACTCAAATCTCTTTCAGACTCAACCAAACTTTCACAATATCTTAGAACATCTTAGAAAGATTAGATCTAAATCCAAAGTGAGAGAAAAGTGAAGAGCAAGGGGGATTTAGTTTGGACCGTGAGCATAAAGTGAAGAGGAAGGAGTTGCTATATGATTTTGGTGCAAAAGTTCGAATATTTATGCATTTGTGTTGGTAGGAAGTGGTTATATGATTCTTGTATGTTTGAACATGAGTTTAGCTTGGATCTAAGTGATTTATCTCACTATCTTGTTTGTATATATTGTGTGGATGAAAAATAAAGTTTTTTTAAATGGTACTTAGATACAACATATCATAGGGACGACATATCACATGTCAATATATATTCGAATCACGCTACGTAAGTTTCAAACTTGTGACCTCTCGCATTAAAGTCGAATCACTTAACCACTGGGACAATAGTGCTTGTCATGAAAAATAAAGTTAAAGTAAGTATTAACTAATTAAAGTCATAACCTTGGACCCCTCTTGATTTTGAAAGCAAATGACATCTTTATATTATATAACATCATTTCTATTACCTTTTTTAACAAGTGGCATGGCCTAGACTTTTTGTTTATATGGTTGGTTGGCTTGTATGTTTAATTTTTTTGAAGCGTTTAAAGCGAGAATAGTCATTAGAAGTACACTTCGATATCCCTTAATTTTAACTAATGTAAATGAAAGATTTATTGTCTTAAATTGGGATGACTTGTTTTGATTGTTCTCAACACATATTGTTTTGTATGGAACAGTAAATAAATGATTTGGAAAGTGATAGAAATTGTGAACCAAAATTGGAGAAGTTAGAAGCGAAAAGGTCGCTATGGATGCACTTTGAAAATGCCTTATGTTAGGTAATTTTCAAAATTAACTTTGAAAGACATCTTAGGGATTTCTTTGCATTTTAATAAGTATTATATGTGTAAATATTATGGAAAAAAAATTAAAGTTTACAGATTATATAACTAGTCAAACAAAGTGGCTAAAGTTAGAGTAAAAGTGTGGTTATAAACACACTTTAAAAATATACCTTGTTTTCAGGAATTTTTACAAATAAATTTTAAGATATCATTAAGGGTTTCTTTTCATGGTATTTAAGTACTCTAAGGGTAGTATTTATTATAATTTTTTTTATATATTAAGTCACTCATTTAAATGGATAAAATTAGTCGCAAAGAACGTTCTTTTCTATGTTGGTTTTAATAAGGACTTTTAACATCATTTATAAATGCTAGTTGATTGAGGTTTTAGGTGTCTAAAAATGATTTTTAAAATTTGATATTTTTCTCTAATCTTTTTAGGGGTATTTTCTAACATAATTTTAAGTATTTTAAAGCTAGTTTGAAGTTTAAATATATTTTTATATTTATTTATGAATTTATGAAGTAGAGGGGTTTTATAATATAAAACATGCTTTTTTTATTTTCATTAAATTATAAATTATTAGTTTCAGGTAATATTTTACATAGATATTTAAAACTTAATTATAAATATTTTTAAATTATTTATATATATAAGTCTGGAAAAGTATGGTAAGTATTTTATAAAGGAATGAAAAAGTTTTGGATTATAACACTTATGTTATAATAAATGGTTCTACAAGGTTATTAACAAGTATATTACCTTGTTTAATAAGTGTAGATATACATAGAGCTTTAAAATGAATGTTCTAAAGATAACGACAAGTATGGAATGATTTGGGTTTATTTTGATGATGTGTTAACAACATTTACCTTTAACCCTTTTTGATTATACTCAGTAAAGTAATTGGATCTTTAAAAGAATGTTTTAAAGATAATTATAAGAAAAATGATTTTGGGTTTGTAGTAACAATGTTTTAATGATATTTTTTTACTCCACTAAAGGTATACTTATGCAAATGTGAAATCTAGTTTAGGATTTGTGAATGTTCTTATACCTTTAGGAATAAATATATGGTTACATTTCTAGATATTGAAAAAAGTAGAATGAATAGTGGAAAAAGCAGTATGTGTGTATCTTTTGTAAAGGTATTCTAAATATGTATACAAGTATGTACAAAGAGATTTTAATTAATAAAATGAATAATTAAATAAAAAGGGACTAGAAGTTGCCTATGTGACTTAATCATGTTGTGTGTATTACATGTTATCAAAAGTAATTAACTATGCTTAACACTAAAACCGATGAGGTAGACTTCTCTATTTGCGATAGTTAAGATTTATGTTTGAGGATATGAGCAATAGTGCTCTAACCTACTGACTTCCTTCTTGACTGAGGAATAGTTCAGTTGGAATGTCAGAGCCGTGTTAATCATGTCGATTACTCACTCGTTTATGGATATGTACTAAGCACTAAAAGCCGATGAAGTAGGCTTATCTATCTATGAGAGTTGAGAATGAAGTGTTTAGGTAAGGCTTTGACGTAAACAGTGTTCTAACTTACTTGGCTTCACTCTTGACCAAGGGATAGTGTAAGTTGAAAATATCGAAAACGTGATAAATATGCGAGACATGGTTTCCATATCAGATCATCTATTTGAACTTGATAGTCGATTAGTCGACTATCGAACTTGACTGGAAATTCATCGAATTAGTTTTAAGGAGACCGGGATCAGTATATGCTTTACTTAACAAAACCACTTCAAGACTGAGATATATGTTCTATCTCTTGAAAGTGGATTTGTTCAAGATGATGGAATCTATGAAAAGGTTCGTGATTAGTTCGAAATGTTGGAATCCTTGTGGGATTAATGCTTTGCTCGTGTGATGAAGACTCGTGTGAGAGATGTCAAACGTGACCGACATCGAAAGTGATAGAAAATAGAGTAGGTGCATGCCAATGAGGTTTAGCTAACCCGTAGGGTATATCAACTCCAGATCTAGAGTATACTTACAGATGTTGTGTGCGGGAGTTAATATATTCGGGATCATGGGTTTTTGTGTATGGACCAACTATGTTGACCTTAATGGTACATTTTATCTAGAGATATACGATGCTCGGAGGTAGTTTCTAAACCTTGTCAGTTAGTTGCCTGCTGCTGTTCTGGGGATGTCTCTAATTTAGAATCCATATATGAATATACCTTAGAAGTTTTGATCGTACCCTCAATATTATTTTGGTGTGATCGATGTAAGCATCACATCTATTTTCTAATTTATATTCTCTACCCTAGACATTATCTATTACATCAACTTATGTATTATTAGGCAGTGGATCTTTTAAGGAGATAGCGTTATGGCATTCCATGCGGTCTCGAAACTACTAATATATGCTAGCTACATATTTCTTAAGTTTCTCATACCAGACTTATGTTTGAAGCATGATTTTGTTTTCCCCAAATTCCTCATATGCTCTTTCGAGTAGTTTGATAAAGGCATGTTTTTGTTGATGTTCATTGGAGCTCGAGGAGACGAGTTGGATGTTTCAATTACCGTAGTATTCTTTTTTCCGCTGCATTACTATATGTATACATCAGCAATTGTGAGGACGGGTTGTTATGACTATCCAGGCTGATGACAATATTTAGAATTGTAACTCTAAAATGCTATGCATATTAGTGTGATAGTTTGTACTGTCATTTGACATATATATTTTTGTTCCACTGCGAGAGTTTAATATTGTGTTCCTTCTTTCTTGTTCTATTTCCTTTCCTTTTTCTTTTATCATAACAATTTGTCTTTCTGTCAATTGGATGCTCGACTTAAGAATACCGTGGATGTATTAGTACCGACAATCGGGGGTCGAATAGGCAGGTCATTACGGTGATAACTTTGTGTTCTCTGTGATTTTTGTATATTCTCTATTGTTATGTCATTGGGAAACACATGTGTTTATTACTTTGTACCGAGACTGTATATGTCATGGTGAGCGATTTTTATATTATGAGACGTATTCAGTGTTGGTCCAATAGAATGTTTCGTGTGTATCACCTGCATTGCTTCATTATCCATATTACTCGACAATATTTTATAGTAATACCCATGGGTAATACGGGTATAGAGGTGGGGTGTTATAACATATTATAAAATTAATAACCTTCTGCAAGACAAATTAAGAGAACTATATTCATAATCAGATAAACCGCAAATTCAACCTTAAATTTGAAATTGGAATAAGAAACTATAACAAAAACTGCAAATTCAACACCAAATTAACATAAAAGAGAAATAATAAAAAAGGCCTAACCTTTTAATCAAGCTTGATCGAACTAGCAGTCTAAGATTTTTTGGAGGCGTTTTTCTAATGATTTTTCCATAAAAACTCTAACACTGAAATAAAGGGATAGGAAAACAATCACGGCATTATGTTAATAAAATCATAAATAATTCAAAATGAATACAAAGTGGAGAACTATTGACGAATTCAATCAAAATCTAGTTAGATTTAAAAAATTAAAGGGATTGGTTAAAAAATCCTCTGGAAATAATTTTTAATTTTATTTAGATTGGGAATAAAACTAATTTTGAACATATCATACATATAAACTAAAATGGAGAAAGGGCAATACCGTGAGAAATGAAATGCAAGTGAAAGAATTAAAAGATGATAAATGCCTTGATATACGTAAATAATGAATGCATGATTATTGTACATATATATAAAAATGCAAACAATATATATTTTTGTATAATTATATAGCATAATAAATATATAGAATATTCAAATATCATATGATATCATTATTTATTATATAAACATTAATGGTATCGTTAGTATTTAGAATTATAAATAAGTTTAAGTGGTGTAACACAATATAAAACGTTTCAATTAAAAAATGTTTATAAAATAATTATTTGGAATCAAACTTCTAAAAAATATTCAGAGTTGCTTATACTAGTTAGATCAAAAGTATTACATTTTTCTTTAAAACGCTATACAAAAGTTTATTGTTTTAATAATATTTTATTTCATATATAATGTTTTTTCCCAAATTTGTTTTGTTATATAACTATATATAGAAAATGATGAATGTTACAAAATTGGAGTTAACATCAATGTAGCAATGAACCAATTATCCTATAAAAAAATAAATGAATTAGTAAAATCATACCCAAAAAAATCAAATGAAACTCAATAATCATATAAAATTTGAGAATAAAACAAAGTTTTCAACTTTGCCTACTAATCAATAGGAGATTATCTTATATCAACATAATTATTTAATACGTATCTTTTTGTAAGTCAAATAAAGTGAACTGTAATCATAACCTTACAAATTAAATTTTTAACTCAAATTAGAAATTAGAATAACTATTTCATATATTCACCTCAAAAAAAAGTCAACTGACGCATCCTCTCATGTCTGCCCATGGAGACCTTCCCCATACCCCTCTCGTCAACTCAGTAGTACCTTCCCATACCCCCTCTGTCAGTACTGAAGTTCCTCCTCCCTCCTCTTCGGTCGTCCTTTCAGCAAACTCTACCAAACCTCCGTCGTTGCCTCCCTCTAACCAGGGCCCTTCCATTCCACAGTTCTGCTTGCTCCCCCTAAAATCCCACCCCTTGTTCCCCCTGACCCAATCTCTTCTTTACCACCTTTCTCATCTCATTCTTCCCAAATCGACGAGCCGGTTAACCCTACTCAGGGTGAACGGAAATGGACTTCGTTGTTCAAGCACAAACCAAAGAATGCTGGGAAGTACATCCCCGTTGACCTGAATCCAGAGTATGAAAATGATGTATTAGTCCCAACGCAAGATGTTCTTGATGCTGGAGCTGTTATCTGGAAAGAAACTCTGGTTGGTTTCTTCTTAGACAAACCGCTGTCTTATACTACAGTTATTTTAAAGCTAAAAAAGATATGGAAATTAAAAGGCTCGGTTACGGTCAAGTCTGATGGCACAAGTTTCTTATTTAATTTCACGTGTTCTGAAGACAGAGTAAAGATCCTTCAAAGTGATCCTATAATAATGAATAACAAGATGTTTATAGTCAAACCCTACAATGCATCTATAAGTAATGTCTCTGGCACTATAACTGTAGTTCCAGTATGGGTTCAAATGTTTAACCTCCCAATATATGCTTGGTCGCCTCTTGGGATAAACTGGCTTAGTAGCCATTTGGGGAAGATGTTATGTATGGACAAAATGACGGAAAAGCAGGAGAGACTGAGCTATGCGAAATGCTTAGTGGAAATAAAACCTGATAAGGAGCTTCCTGACGAGTTTATGGTTAAGTTAGTGGAAGGAGGGTATCAGAAAATCTATGTGAATTATCAGTGGAAGCCAGATGTGTGTGTATTGTGCAAGAAATTTGGACACAGAACTGATAGTTGTGACAACAAGGATAAAGATCAAAACGTTACCAAAAAGGAAGACAGAAACATTGCAAATAAAAAAAACATGGTCGAAGAAACTGTTTTAGCTCGTGTTAAAAGAAATGTCATACCACTTCAGAAAAGAAATATCAGAACATGGCAACGCGTGAGCAAAAATAAGAAAGAGACAGTTGATAAGGAAAATATAAAGGCACAGATTTCAGGAAGCACTGAGGAAAATGGGAATGTTGTAGAGGACAAAAGTGAAAGGCATGGTATTGGTCTATGTGGTGATAAAGAAAGCAGAAATGAAATCAGGAATGACTTTGATTCAGCAAGCTCTCTACTTCCAATTGTCACTGGGAGTAAGGAAGGAGGAATCGAAAAAGTGGGGAATAATGATGAAAATGAATCAGTTAGGAATCTCCTAAACTCTAATAAATTTGCAGCTCTGCTTAATCTGGATGATGAGGAAGATATTATTGAACAGTCAAAAGAAAGTAAGAAAAAAGATTCACATGGTCAAGTAGCTCGTGAAAGCATTGAGGCAGTGGAACAAAAGGAAGCAGATAATTATAATACCCAAAAAGAAGATAGTAGAAGTAAATCAAAACAAGTGAAAAATATGGAGAATCAAAAAATGATAGAGAATCTAAGTCCGGTTGCTTGGGATATTGGAAACAAGGGTGAAGGACAATATACTGATAGTGAAAAAGGAGAAGAAATTAAATCAAGTGGTATTAGAAAAGGAATGAACAGTGGCAAGATCAGCAAACTCAGTGTTTCTACTCGAATGAAAGAAAAAATGCTTACAGAAGATAAAACATGCTCAGCGTATCAGTGTGTCATTCAACCTGAACAAACTCCACCTCTAGAAAATGTCACTACCCCAACCCTATCTCCCCAACACAAATACTCCAAAATCAAACCTCCTGCAGCATACATTCCTCTATTCCCCATAGAAATGCCATCCTCTTCAATTTCCATGCAAACCTCCCCTCAAACAGCAATCCAGACCATCTCCCCTTCGCTTGAGGTAGAAAACAACTTTGAAGATACTCCTCTTTCAGCTACTATCCCAAATTACTTGTCCTCTAAGCAGGCTGTAACTAGGAGAATGAAGATCAAATTACTCAATGCTCGTGTTTTCCAATGATGACTTGCATTGGAGCATGGAATATACGTGGTGGCCACAGTGTCATCAAGCAAGATCAATGTAAACAGCTAATCAAGACTCACCATCTATCAATATTAGCAATGCTTGAAACTAAGTTAAACCTTTCCTTGTCTATCAAGGCAGCTGCATATATTAATCCAAATTGGAAATACATCCACAATTTGAATGAATCTTCGTACGGTAGGATTTTGATACTCTATAACCCCAGCCAAGTCCAATTAACTCCCATTCTTTCAACTCCCCAAATGATACACTGTCACGCCATTGATATTTCCGACAAATCATCATTCTACATTTCCTTTGTGTATGCTCTCAACTCTTCTGCCTTGAGAACCTCGTTACTTTCGACCATTCCTTCTCTCAGACAGTCCTCTCATCCTTGGATTATTCTGGGGGATTTCAACTGTAGCTACTCTCTGTCTGATAGAGCTGGCGGTAACCCTCTCTCTAATTGAGATTAAACCGCTTGCTGACACCCTCATCGATGCAGAGCTTTTATCGATCAGAACTGTAGGGATGCAATACTCATGGAACAATAAGAGGAGACATGGATGCAGGACCTTTTCGACGATTGATCATGCCTTCTCTAACCATTGTGCCCTTTCCAAATGGCCTCTTATCTTCAACCTTCTACCTCCTCCCCTCCTTTCTGATCACTCCCCTCAGATTATTCACCTTCGTGAAGCGGACAAGAGAGGAAAAACAAATTTTAAATTTTTTAATTCTTGGGTTTCTGAACCGGATTTTAAATCAACTTTGATAACTGTTTGGAACAAGTCTAAAAATGGTAACCACATGTTTGTCTTGCAGGAAAAAATAAAGGAGTTGAAGGCAGTCTTGAGGCAGTGGGCGTATAACAGATATGGCAAAGGTGATAAATTGAGCTCTCTATTAAAAGAAAATCTATCTGAGGTTCAATCTGCTATGATGGATACTGTTAATAACGCAAATCTCTCTGAATCTGAGAGTACGCTATCTCTGAAATATTATGATGCCCTGGCTAAAGAAAATGACATAATTAGGCAGAAGTCAAGAATTAAATGGCGGGAGAAGGGAGATAGAAACAGTGCCTACTTCCATGCTAGCCTTAAGAATAACCAGAGAAGAGAAAACATGACTTCTATCTATGATATGAATGGAGATCTCCACTCCTCTCCAGATGATGTCAAGAAAGCTTTTGTTAAACACTTCTCTGCCCTGTACAATAACATAAACAACTTCTCTCCGAACATTGAGCAGATCCCCAACGACATTCTGCCCAGACTTAGTCCTGATGACTATACTTTTCTTTGCAATGAAGTCACCCCTGACGAAATAAGACAAGCCATGTTTTCTCTTAACACGAATTCGTGTGGAGGCCCTGATGGGATGAATGCGCGGTTCTATACTTCATGTTGGTCGATTGTAGCTGCCGATGTTACCAATGCCATTCTCCTCTTCTTCAAGAAATGTAAAATATTCAGATCATTTAATTATACTAACATAGCCCTAATCCCCAAACTCAAGAATGCGCACTGTGTTAATGATTATCGACCGATCTCCTGTTGTAATACTATTTACAAATGCATTTCTAAGGTTATTGCAACCAGATTAAAGTATGTTCTACCAAAAATAGTTTCCAATAATCAGGCTGCTTTCTTACCTGGTAGGAACATACTGGACCATGTCCTCCTCTCTCACGAGCTAATTAAAGGATACAAACGCAAGAATGCTCCCCCTAAAGCGATGATGAAGCTTGACATCATGAAAGCCTTTGATATGCTGCAATGGAACAGCATTGTTCGAATAATGGGGTATATGAACTTCCCTCCTCATTTTATAGCTTGGATATACGAATGTATCTCCTCCCCGACATTTTCTGTTAATATTAATGGTATGAATGAAGGTTTTTTTGTTGGTAAGCAAGGGATCAGGCAAGGTGACCCCCTCTCGGCTTATATCTTCATTCTGGTCATGGAACTACTTACGAAACTGTTAGATAGACTTATTCACCAAGGAGGATTCAAGCTTCACCCTGCATGCAAAGACCCTCAGATCTCTACTTTAATGTCTGCGGATGATCTTGTTGTTTTTTGTTCATCTGAGATCTCCACCATCACGAACATTATGAACACTCTCGACCAATTCTATGCTATGACGGGCCTAAAAGTTAATCTTAAGATATCATAATTGCTGGCCTTAATTCTGATCAGTGCAATCAAATTTCTCAGATTACCGGATTGACTCTAAATCATAACACTATATCTTACTTGGGTCTCCCTCTGACTACTTCGAAGATCACATCTAATCAATGTCTTTCACTTTACGATAGGATAACTGCTAGACTAAACTGTTGGACTACCAGGTCTCTCAGTCAAGCAGGCAGACTCACTCTCATTAAGTCTGTCATCTTTTCGATGCAAGTATACTGGGCTAGAACGTTCATTCTACCCTTCAAACTAATAAACATGATCAGAAGTGCATTTATGCGATTCATATGGAAGGGCAAAACGTTTGGCAATTACATTGCCCCGATAAAATTTGACAAAATAGAGAGGCCTCTGGACAAGGGGGGTCTTGGTATACACAATTTAAAACAATGGAACATAGTAGCTTTTGCTAAACACATTGACACATTCTACAACTGTACTGAGAGCCTTTGGGCGAGGTGGTCTGAAAAGAACGTGATCAGGGGAAGGAGCTTGTGGAGCATGGCTAAGCCTCAAAACTTAAGCTGGACTTGGCAATGTATTTTCAAGATAAAGGAGACGTTTCTTCCTAATATACAAATGAACACTAACCCTATATACAGTGTGAGCTTTTGGGATGATCCTTGGTTAGAGAAAGGGTACATTCTTCGATGCCAGCTTTCTTACAGTGAGATGCTCCAAATGGGGATACACTTGGCGACTAGGGTTAGAGACATTCAATATTTAAGACATGCCTCCAGGTTTTCTTCATCTAATCCGCGGATACAATATATATGGAACAAAGTTAGCTCTTTCACTACCATGTCCACTGCTGGTCGCTTAGTTTGGGGAGAAAAAAAGACTAACTTCAAGATAGGAAATGCTTATGAATTTATAATGAAGAACAGTTCTTGCCCTACCTGGAAATGGTGGAAGAGAACCTGGAGCAATGACAGTAGAATGCGGGAAAAACTCTTGCTTTGGAAAGTACTAAATCGTGCTTTGATGACTAAAGCAAAAATTTCATGCATGGGTATGAATGTTGATACATACTGTCCTTTCTGTTATGTGCTACCTGAGACTATTGAGCACCTTTTCCTTGAATGCTCGGTTATTAAACACATCTAGATTATCATTATGGCTAAGCTTCAACGCTTTGATGTCTCTACTGATAATCAAGTTGAGTGGGAGAAGATATTTGTGAAGACGGGTATTAAATTGGAAAGAAAAAGAACATTCAATACAGTTTTGAAGAGCTTTATAAGCTCGGTATGGAGAGAGCGAAATACGAGGTTGTTTGATGACATTAATGCTAAATCTGATGAAAATTTCAAGCTCTGGACCTTACACGAAATTAAGAATGCGTTGAGTCTGCTATCATACTCTATTGATCCTGGGATACATGCTTCATTCCATATGTAAAGTCTGGGTTGTTTCCTCCTTTTTTCTCTAATTTTCCTTTTCTTGTTTCCCTGTGCTTGTTGCACCAAGTTTCCCCCTGTTTTCTTACTGTTGTATGTGTTTGTTCCTTTGGTGCAGCAATAAAATGGTCGGGGTCCATTCAACCCCGCCGGCCTTGCCAAAAAAAAATTAGAAATTAGGACAAAAAGTGCAAATTGAACATCAAATTAAGTGAAAATACAATTATAAAAATCTAACCTTTTAATCAAGGTTGATCGAGCCAGTAGGCTAAGTTCTGTTTAGAGGTCTTCAGATTATTTTTCTATAAAAACAATAACATTGAAAGCAATTAGTAGAAAAAATTGTCGCAAAATATGGATAACATCATAAATAATTCAAGTTGATTATGAATTGAAAAACTATTAAGGAATTCAATCAAATTCTTATTAGGATAGAAAATTAAAAAGACTGACTAAAATTACTTAGAAAGAATTTTTTAATTTGATATAGCTTGGGATTAGAATTGTTTTTGAATTGTAGCAAGCATATAAAACAGAAAAAGGTAAAGGGACAGTATTGTGAGCAAATATGGTGGAAGTGAAAGAATTAGAAAAGTATTAATATCAGAGATGTACGTTGGCATTTCTTTTAAAATGTATAATAGGAAGATAATATATAAAACATTATGAGTCACTGGTATTGTTTTAAGAAATAATGACAATGAAAATGTATATGGCAATTAAACTACTGGGATGCATGGTAGTATATTGGATCTTTGAGAAAATTGAAAAAATGAAGTGGCATGTAGATTTAGTCCTAGCTTTCATATGATATAATATATAATAGTGATAAGCTATGCATTATACAAAAAGCATGAATTGAAAAAATCAAGCAAAATGTATGTTGACCTGATTAGATTTGCTTCAAAAAATATAAAAACAACTATGTTTACTCCACTTCTAATAAATTTATAATAAAGTTGCATTAAATAGGCATTCAACTTCTATGTCTTCTTGGTACAAGATAATAAGACCTTTACCTATAAATATAAGATGAAAATATTCCTCTATCATAAACATAAAATCTGAAAAGAATAACATCATTATAATTCATTTTTTCAATATAAATCTAGTTTATCTTTAACTAAAACATTCTATTTACATGTTGGACCCACCAGATTATACTCATCATCAATAACTTCAAGAATTTGAAAGTTTATCTATTAATTAAAACATGAAATTGCTAACGTTGGTTTTAAGATAAAAATTGTAAGGATAGATATTTCAATATTAGCGATCTTCGTTGATCATTATTCTGTAATAAAAATATCAAAATATCTAAAATAGCAATTAGTTAAAGAAATATTCCCTAAAAGTTAACGATGATACTTTAAAACTATTGACCAAACCATTTAATCTTTTAGTAAAATCTCATTCTCTATACACAAAATAATTCATTTTTTTTACCATAAAGCTTACTTTCGTAGATTTTGGGCAATGCTATGAATAATGGAGGAGGGGGAAACCAACAAAATTAAGATAAATATAAAAAACCTGGAATTTTTTGCCAGCATGCATGAATTATTTTTACTAAAAACATTGTCTTCCTTTCCGACACATTATTTCTAACTACAAATTGGAAAAATCAATTACTGTATTTTAAAAATATTAGCTTGGAAGAGAGATACACAAGTTTGCAAGTAGTATCATAATAAATAACTTATAGCATCTGTTATGCTAAAGTTTAATAGTCTACATTAATCAACAAAGCTGACTTGCATATGGAAATATATAAACCCTTAACCCATTCCCCTTTTTTTCCAAATTAAAAGTGGCGAAATAGACTTATTTTTGTAATTTAATCAGCAAAATGTCTCATAATAATTTCAATCAAAATAATATTTAACTACGAAGTCGTTCCATCTTAATTTTTATCAAGGTTGAAGCATAATCATGTACTATCAATGAAATAAGAGGCGGGGAAGTAAAAGGATAGAATCATCAAATTCTACAAAATTATTTACTTATAACCATTGACAAAAATTATCCATGATTATAAAACAATGAACTGCGACAAATGGATCCCAGAAATTACATAAAATCGGTAATTAATATCAACTAATTTACCCAACGGATCTTTGTTAATGGAAAAAACGCTTTAATTCTAATCTCCAATCTATAAATCGGAGAAGAATGATGGTGATCCCAAGAATTATAGCAATGCATTTTGAATCAATTTTTTTCGATAGACGGAAAGGTTAATCGCTTAATTTCCAACATCGTTTTTTGGAGAAAATTAATAAAATTTGGATTATGGATAATGATGCATTACGAAAATAAAAGTTTGCTAGAGGGAAAGATTAATGAAAGAATTTAGGTGTGAAAGAGGAGAACAAAAAGGTAAAAGGCAAACTCTATTCATAAACAAAAAATCACATAATATGTACTATTATTTTGCAAAGAAAATATATGATTAAGTTACCCTTCTTTTTAATTGTATTTTTAGTCATTTTATTATAAACCATCTAATTAAAATGTAAAATCGATGATATTTAATCAAATTTATACAGTTTTGATGAAGTTAATGAAACCTAAAATATTAATTAAGACAACTTTCACAAAATACTCTAATTCAAAGTATTTAAAATTTTCTTCTAAAACTTGAGTTCATTTTGATGAAATTAAAAATTTGCAACAACAAAAATTTAAAGAAGTTACAATATTAGTGCCAAAACTTAAAGCTTATTTTATTGATTTTTCATTAATTTATTTTCTAGGAATTCCTAGTTTTGTGTAAAAGAGTTTTATGGTTTAAAGATAAAAGATAAAGAAGACGAAGAAATGGTAACTTTGTAAAAGTGATGGTGTACGTAAAGTAACTTTTGGTGGACGTTACTTTATTATATTTTTTGGTATATGTTAAGAGGTGTATGAATATGTAACAAACCTGGTTTTGGTGATTACTTGTGATATTAAATTATAACGACGGTTATAATTTAATAATGGAGAAATAAAATAATTTTGAGATGTAAATTTATTAAAATTGTTTATTTTAAATAAACAATGTGTTTTGGATATAAAATGTTGAAAATAAGGTTTTAAAAATTTTATTATGGTAGTTTGTGATAAAAATATGCATTATATGGTTTTAATTTGATACAATGCAATAATTTTGGAAATTATTGCCAAATGTTGATTTTTATTAATTTTAGTGAAGTATTTGAATTTAATATGGTTGATATTATAAAGAAAAAGGTGGAATTTTGTTCTAAAATAATTTTTGGATGTAAAAATGATGTTAATATGGTTTACTATATTTAATTTGATAAGAATATGATTTTTATGTCATTTTTGTTGTTAAAATATTGTTTTATGTAAATTATAGTGTAAATTGAGCATTTTAGTAAAAATAAGAGTTTTAATGATGGAAAATAATTTTTATGGCTAAAATATCTTTTATATGTTGTGAAAACATGTTTGTAAGCATAGAATATGTTAGTTTGATTTTTATAAAAGTTGAAAACATGAAAAAATAAGTGTTTTTGGTGCATTAGTGTTAGTGTATTAATTAAACTATTTCTTATTGGGTTTAAGCCCACTTACCATTTTAACTAAGAAGAGAAGTCTTCTTCTTCTCAAAATACTGAACGTACACTTAGTCGGTGAATTGAGAAACTAAAAGAAAGAAAGCTGAAAACCCCTCTTCTTTTGAAACCTAAAATCTAATTACCAAATTCTCCAATTTCTTTGCAAATTAATCAAACTAAAGCTATAAATTACAGGTAATCAATACCAAAATCATAATTCTCCTTATTCATTTTCAAGTTTTGAGAAATTATTGTCTGTAACTTCTCTTTCTCTGTTTGCATGTCATGATACTTTCTTTTTACAGGTTCCTACAACTAAATCAAAGGCAAAAACTCCATCTTTCCCAAGTTTGTTCAAGCTTGCTCAAAACTTTGCTAAGGTGAGTTTGCAACTCACAAAATCTAGCTTAAAATCATGTTTGCAAGCTGAAAACTGCTGAAATTTGCTTACTGTAAACAGAAATACGTTGCTTGAAAAGTTTACAGTAAAATATGTGTTATAGTCCTTCTTGTGCTTTTATCTATCTATTCTTGTCATGAATCCATGCCGAAATTTTTTCGGATTGTTGTCCATGTGTAGTAGATTGTGCATGTCAAATTTCATTGTCAAAATCATTTGGGAAGTACTTGAAAACATTGATCAAAACTGGAATGAAACAGGCAACTTTTGCCTGTAGGAGTCGCGACCTACATGTCGACCAAGACAATGCATAGGTCGACCCTAGGGTCGACCCAAGCATCACATAGGTCGACCTATAGGTCAACCTATGGGTTAACCTGGGCATGTGTAATTGCTCAGGTCGATTTCCTTTCTCTCCTGTGTATTGTTTTGTTCATTTTACTTCTTTTAGCGATTTTTGCAACCAACTCTTGTGATATTTTACGTTGCTTTGAAGGGCTTTAACCTATCAATAGGTAAGCCAACATTATTATTGATCCGTACTATTGATTGACATGTTTTTGGAGATGATTTCATATGCTGATTTTCTGCATTTTCGGTGATTTTTGATGTTTTCGAACACAGGTTTTCTAAAATGATTTTGAAATGATTTTTATAATAAAATAGTTCTCGAAATAAATATTTTACAATATTTATAATTATTGTTTAAAGCTATTAAATATATATATATATTCTCTATAATAAAGAGAATTTCAAAGGAAATGTTTTCCAAACGGTTTCAAAAGTTGTTTAAAAACCGGTTTTCTCAAAGTAGATTATTTTCTATATAAAATACACATTTTTGCACTCTTTGAGCGTATGAGAAAGAGAATTAAATGATTTAGTAAAACATGTGGTATGTGACACATGCCTTTACTTTTTCAGTTAATTCCGGACTTGTTCGTTTGAATCTATATACATTTCATTGACCTTCGGGTTGTTATTGCCAGTACTTGGGTTGTTAGGTCCCATGTATACATATATAGTTGTTGGGCTAATCATGGGCTGTTGGGTCCTATTTGAGGCTGTTGGGTCTCTTATACATTGTACTTGGCAGGCTGTTGGGCCACTGATTGGGTTGTTGCGTCCTTTCTACATTTATAGCTGTTGGGCTAATATTGGGCCGTTGGGTCCTATTCTTTACATTGTTGCTTTTCTAGATTTCTTACGTTGATTTCTAGAAGTTAGATGATTTATAAATGTTTTCACCATGGTTGCACTTGTTGGTTTATTTATATAGCCTAAGCGCTATCATGTTGATTACTATATGGTGATTACATTTTGGAGTTTGAACTCTTAACCGAGTTTTACATATTATGATTTATGGTTGCCATCCTTTGGCTTTTTTGAGCTTTATGATTTTCTATTTAGGAGATACGGTGTTGATGGACGCCATTATATTGGTTGTTAATGCTGATGATACGAGGCGAATATTTGTGATTAATTGGTGTTGTGATTGATCTTGCGTCCTTCGAGATATCCTCTTATGATATATTTTAGTGATATTATCTCACATGAAGTTGTTGACATATATTTGTGTTACTTCTTCTCTTTCGAGAAGAAATATTATCCTTTATCCCTTTATTCCACCTACCTTATGTTAATCAGTTTATTTAAGTTAGACTGACCTGTGTATTTTTATATACCCGGGTCAGACCGAGTTATTTCAGGTTAGTCACCTGCTGTTGATTTCTCATTTGCTGCTTCTGCTATGGACTTTCTGCTAGTCACCTTTTGTTTAGCTTTATAGTGTTTTGTATACTCTGATATGTATCTATTCATTTTGACTCCATGTATATATTGTGGTATGTACCACCACTGTTGTATCACTGTGTATGTACTGTGATGTATATGTTTATAAGTATATATATGTGACTGCTGTTCTGTGATCTGTTATTTGTTTTTGTTATATTTTGTTCTGATAGATCTGTTAGCCACCGTAATTTTCTATTAAACATTTATTGAGTATGTCGATCCATTTGAGAAAGATAAATGAAAAAAGAATTAGAGCACCCAATCGACGTAGTCAATACATGTTTAAGACAAAACAATGGATGGTCGCTCCTAATCAGCCCTATTCTCCACGTTAATAGACAGTATTACTCTGTAATGCTCTTTGTTAATGTGGGTCTCGGGGTGGGGCGTCACAGCTTGGTATTAGAGCTGAGTTTTGAACAAAATATAATAAACACAGAACAGAACATGTATTACGGTAAGTATAAGTGTTAAATATTCCCTAACCATCGTGTTCTTAACCTTTTCGTGTCCTTGGGGGTAGATATAAGTTGGGAATACGTCTAGGAACGCATTTTAATTCCGTAGTATGCCATAATTGAATTAATGATATCTTACCCCATGAGTAATCCTTATCTTGTTTTATACTTTCAGCTTATGGCTAGAAGTGGCAGAGGTCATCGTTCTGATGCTGGGCCGTCCAATGGCTCACATCCAGACGGTGTTTATATGTCTGCCGATCAGTTTATGTAATTATTTAGGAGCACTCAGCCTCTAGCTCCCATACCTTCGTCTCCTCCGCGCAAGTCTGCTTTTGCACGTATGTGCAGTGATTTCTCTCATCTTGGAGGCAAGCCTTTCAAAGGCTCAGAGTCTGTTCTTGAGGTCCAGGCATGGCTTCGTACATGCGAGCGTATCTTTTCTTGCATGGACCTTTCCAACCATCACCGAGTTCTTGTAGCACTGAGTATGTTGCAAGAGCGTGCACTTGATTGGTATGAGCTTATTATTGCTGAGTTGATGAGTCTACTCTCACTTGGATCCAGTTTAGGGTGCGATTCGAACTTAAGTTCGTTCCCGAGTCCGAGAAAGCCATCTTAGCCTGTCGCTTCCTTGAGTTGAAGCAATGGAAGTCTTCAGTTTTTGATTATGTTTCTTCATTCGAGGCTTTGTCCAAGTATGGTCTCGAGTATATTTGCACTTCTTATAAGAAGAATCTCAAGTTTGTTTCTAGCCTCAAGAAATATTTGAAGAAATCTTTGATGCTTCGGCTTAAGCTTTCTTTTGAGGAGTTGGTTGACTCGACGCTTCACCTTGAAGCAGTCGAGAAGGAGAGAGATAGTAGTGGTGAGACTGAGGTTCGTAAGAACCCCAATAAGAAGAAGTTCCCTTTTCAGAAATCCAAGTCTTTGCCCCAGAAGAAAAAGAAGAACCCACTTGTCTCCAGTTCACAGTCTGGTGCATCCCCGCCTTCTCATAAGTCATGCTTCAACTGTGGTTCGCATAATCATTTCATTTGGGAGTGTCCTAAGCCTATCGTTTGCCGCTATTGCAAACAAGAGGGACACTGGTCTTCCAAGTGCCCTAATTCTTCTAAGGGTCCTCGTTCGGGAAAGCTTAATGTGGTGGATGCTTCAGATGGTTCTTCTCAGCCCAAAGGTACATCTCCTTCTATTCTCAAAGGTTCTATACTATTTTATGATCATTCTATTCGAGTTATATTCGATACGGGTGCTTCGCATTCATTCATATCGAAGGAACTTGTTGATGCTATACCATTGGATGTTTCTTGCCTTGTTACTTCTTTGAGGATTGCGAATCATATTGGGGCATCCGCCACACTTAGTATGTTGTGTGAGAATGTTGAGATTATTCTATGTGGTTTTTCTTCCCGTGCAAATCTGCACGTTATTCACTATCTTGGATTTGATATGATTTTGGGGATGGATTGGCTTTCTTGTTATCAAGCTTGAATCCTATGTTATGAAAGGATCCTATATCTTAGGCATCCTAATTCGACTGATCAGTTATCTCTTGTTCTTAGGAATGTCGATGGTGATTCCGAAGCATCTTTATTTGCTCTTGAGTCTCGAGATGATGATGATGTACTTCGAATTCCAGTCGTTTGTGATTTTGCTGATATATTTGAGCCTGTTTCAGGTTTGCCACTCAAGCGGGAAATTGAGTTCCGTATTGGTCTTATTCCTGGTGCTCAACCTGTTAGTCGTTCTCCCACGAGGATGTCCATTAAGGAAAATGAGGAACTCAAAAAGCAATTGTTGGAGCTTGAAGCCAAGCAATTCATTCAGTCCAGTTCTTCACCGCGGGGTGCCGTGGTCATCTTTGTTAAGAAATCCGATGGTACTCTTAGGCTTTGCATCGGTTACTGCAAGCTTAATGAGTTGACCATTAAGAATAAGTATCCATTTCCCAGGATCGATGACATGTTCGATCAGTTGAGTGGTGATAAGGTCTTTTATCAACTTGACCTTGCCACCGGTTTTCATTAGCTATGAGTTGTGGAGGATAGCATTCCTCTTACCACATTCTGCACTCATTATGGTTCTTATGAGTGGCTAGTTATGCCGTTCAGTTTGATGAACGCTCCAGCTTATTTCGTCAATCTTATGAATCAAGTATTCAGGGAATATCTCGATAAGTTCGTCCTTGTATTCATCGATGATATTCGTATCTATTCTAATTCCAAAGCCGATCATGCTCATCATTTGAGGATTGTTTTAAATACTCTTCGTCAGCATCAGCTTAAAGCCAAATTCTCCAAGTGCCACTTTTGGGAGAATAAGGTGAAGTTCCTTCGCCATGTTGTATCCTCTGATGGTATTTTTGTCAATCCATCGAAGATAGAAGCCATTCAGAATTGGAAAAGGCCAGAGAACGTTTCTAAGATTCACAGTGTTCTTGGATGGTGGGTTATTACCGTCGGTTCATCAAGGACTTTTCCCGCATCGTGCTTCCTCTTACTAGCCTTACTAGAAAATGCGTTCGATTTATTTGGTCTGATAAGTGTGAAGTTTCTTTTCAGAAATTGAAAGAACTTCGCACAATGCTCTTATCCTTATGGTTCCCGGAGGGAATCAAGATCTTGTTGTCTACACCGATGCTAGTCGACGTGGTCTCGGTGCCGTGTTTATGTAGAGAGATCGGGTAGTTGCCTATGCTTCTAGGCAATTGCGTCCGAATGAAGTTCGTTATGCCACCCACGACTTAGAGTTAGCCGCCATAGTCTTTGCCTTGAAGGTTTGGCACCATTATATATTAGGCGAGCTCTTCATTCTTTATACCGATCACAAATCGTTGAAATATCCGTTCACCCAGAAAGAGCTTAATATGCGGCAACAGCGTTGGCTCGAGTTCCTAGCCTCTTATGATTTTGATATCCAGCACACTCCTGGAAAGGGGAACCGAGTTGCAGATGCGCTTAGTCACAAACACTCGGTCGTTGTCTCTATGGTGTTAGCCAAATGGGATGTGTTGGAGACCTTATCTCTTTGTGATATTTGTGATCGTGCTCCAACTTCAGATTCTCCTATCTTGTTATTTAGTTTGGAAGCTCATCCTAGCTTATTGGATCGTATTGCCGATGCTTAGCGACAAGATCCAGATCTTGTGTGACTTATTCAGTTATGTAAGTCTGAATCCCGTGATGATGAGTTGAGGGATTTCAGCATTGATGTTCATGGTTGTCTTTGTAAGAAAAATCGATTGATCGTGCCTTGTGATTCTGATCTTAGACGGGACATTCTTGATGATTGTCCTTGTTCTAAGTACATTATTCATCCCGGCAGTAGCAAGACGTATCCAATATGAGATGCTTGTATTATTGGGAAGGCATGAAGTGGCAAGTTATGTGAGTAATTGCATGACTTGTCAACTCATTAAAGCCGAACATCAGCATCCCAGTGGTCTTCTACTGCCTCTTGAGGTCCCGTTGTGAAAATGTGATCAAATTTCTATCGATTTTATTGATGGCCTACCTCGTTCGAGATCGGGCCATAACAATGTTTGGCTTATTGTGGATCGCTTGACTAAATTTGCTTATTTTGTTCCTATTAAATCTAATAGGACAGCTTCTCATCTATTTAAGCTATATATTAAGGAGAACGTGGGACTTCATGGTGTTCCTAGTTCGATCATTTGTGATAAAGATCCACTTTTCACCAGTAATTTCTGGCAGAGTCTTCAGAAAGCTTTGGGAACAAAGCTTAACTTCAACACGGCTTATCATCCGCAGTTTGATGGACAGACCGAACGAGTGAATCGTATTCTTGAGGATTTACTTCGTGCATGCATTCTTGATTTTGGTGGTAGTTGGGAAGACCACTACCGCTTGTTGAGTTCTCGTACAACAATAGTTTTCAGTCCAGTATTGTTATGGCTCCTTTTGAAGCCCTATACGGAAGGCCATGTCGATCACCTTCTTGTTGGTTGGAATCTAGGGAGAAGTTGATTTTAGGCCCCGATTCTATTCGTGAAGCTTCAAAGAAGATCGATTTTATTCGTCAGAGAATGAAAGAGGCACAGAGCCATCAGAAATCCTACGCGGACAACCGTAGAAGCCTCTTAAGTTCTCCATTGGTGATCTTTTTTATATTCGTGTATCTCCATTGAAGGGGTAATGCGTTTCAGTAGGACCGGGAAATTGGCTGCTCGATTCATAGGACCATTTCCTATTACTGAGCGTATTGGCCCTGTTGCTTATAGTGTATCACTTCCGGCTCATTTATCTGGTATTCATGACGTGTTTCATGTCTCTCAGCTTCGAAAGTGCCTTCGTGATTCAAATTCTGTTATTGATTCTCCTTGTCTGCAAGAGCTCGAGATCTCACCTGATTTATCCATTATGCAACATCCCATCCGTGTTCTTGCTTTGGAGGTGAAACGCCTTCAAAATAAGGATGTACTGCTCGTAAAGATTCAATGGTCCGCTAATCCCAATGACTGCACTTGGGAAACCAGAGAATTTATCGAGCGATCTTATCCTGGTTTTCTATCTTCTCGTCTTGAAGGTGAGAATTTTAAACTCAAGCTTATCTATTTTCCTTTGCTAGATTATATAAATCGTGTTGAATACAGCTCTTCTCTAGAAATTGCGAGGACGCAAGTTTTATAAGGGAGGACTCTGTAACAACCCTGATTTTGGTGATTACCTGTGATATTAAATTATAACAATGGTTATAATTTAATAATGGAGAAATAAAATAATTTTGAGATGTAAATTTGTTAAAATTGTTTATTTTAAATAAACAATGAGTTCTGGATATAAAATGTTGAAAATAAGGTTTTAAAAACTTTATTATGGTAGTTTGTGATAAAAATATGCATTATATGGTTTTAATTTGATATAATGCAATAATTTTGGACATTGTTGCCAAATGTTGATTTTTATTAATTTTAGTGAAGTATTTGAATTTAATATGGTTGATATTATAAAGAAAAGGATATATGTTGTATTTAGGCCAAAGTTGTAAACAAATTACAAGCATAGGCCACATTGCAAACTATTTACAAAACTAGACCAGTTTTCGCCATGTTGGACGCCACATGTGCTGGCGGCATCTCAAATGCCCCTAGTACACGTATATTGGGCAAAAATACACTGGCGGCATTTGAGATGCCGCCCGTATGCGGCATCTCAAAAGCCACCTATTTTTTTGCTCTCTGTAAATTTGCAGCCCATTCCATCCTTACTTTCCCACTCTTCCTTCTCTCAACCTCTCTTCACAAAAAACCTGAACCCATCCCTCTAATTCAGCAAAAATCAAAATTTCAAATATAAAACTACTTAAATCTAGCTAGAATTTGAACTATGGCTTCATCATCGTCTCAAGCACATCCTATAGGTATGAAATCTATCGATTTTGTCTCTAATTGTCATTTTTTCAATTTAGGGTATATGGCTAAAATTGTTACATAATTGCAAATCTATGGTTGTATAGTACAATGAAGTTGAGTATTCACCTAGATCACATGTTTAATTGTTTTCTTATTGTGTACAATGAAGTTGTATAATTGCAAATCTATGGTTGTATACCCAATGAAGTTGACTATGATTATTTAATGTTATTGTGGTAGAATATGATGAAATGGCGCCCGGACCGATCGATCCTAGTGTGCTTTACCTCCAACCTCAACACCACACAAACAACATTGATATGATGGAGGTACAAGGTCATATAATTTGTCATTAGTTCTGCAAAGTGTTGGTAATTACCATAATTGCTTTCATTTGTTATTATTTATCGACAGGGGGTTGAGCCGAACGGCTTCATTGACCATTCATCCACTTTAAAGCTCGTCACGTCAGTGCATCCAAGCATGTTGGAACTGTTAGACAGAGCTGGATTTGGCGTTGTCAATAAGTTGGGATATACACAGCTCGACCGGAATCATTTGACGGCTTTGATCGATAGATGGTGACCGGAGACGTCTACATTTTATCTTAGAGTAGGTGAGATGACAATCACTTTGAAAGACGTAGCTGTATTGCTCGGATTGCCGATTAACGGGGATCCCATCCTGAAACCGGATTTTCCAAGAAATTATATGGAATTGTGTAAGCCCTTGCTCGGATTGGCTCCTCCAGAAGACGTGAGGTGGGGAAATTAGTCGATAGTGGCCATGTGGTTTAGGGAGCAGTTGGCCGGTGATATTCCATGTCGTTCCTCTCCTTTGCAGATTGCCCCAGTGCGCCCACGCTATTATGTTGCACATAATCACGTAATGTCTTTTTTGCGATCGATCGAAGACAAGAGTGGCCCTTCTATGGCTTCCATTGTCAGAAGACTGCGATTCATGTCGGCAATACTCATGGGGTAGTGCAGTGCTAGCTTTCACCTATACGGAGCTTACGAGAGTTGCTTTGGTCGAACAACGGTCCGCCAGAGGTTGTATGACTCTCTTCAGGTACGGACATAGTCTTTCGTTGTTGGATATTTGAGTTTGTCGTAAAACCGTAACTAAAATTAAGTTTCACACTTGCGGTTTTGGTCATGGACCTACCTTGCGGTTGGTCGTATTTCTATGAAGACGCAAATAATTGACAATTCAAAGCCATATGGAGCAAGGTAAAATAGTGTTGTTAGTGTTGTTGTATCGATATAGTAAATTTGAATACTCCCTATAACATGTTGCTATTACAGGTGGATTGGCCCGTAGAATACAAAAATGACCCCCAGATGCAATTTAGCCTTCTACCGGAACGAATTTGATGTCTTAGATTACAATGTAGTAACATGGAATCTGTATTCCGAGGCAGACCTTCAGGCTCTTCCGGATCTTTGTACAGTGGACAGGCCGTTATGGTGGGCAAGACTTATGATTTTTTGTTTCAGAGATTTAGCATACCATTTGCCAGACAGAGTCATGAGACAGTTTGGACTTCGACAGCACCTACCGTATCATGATCCATATTACACGCTTCCATACGGCGAAGATGAGTTTGAAACGATGATTGAGTTATGGAACAACCGTTTCATAGCTGGGGAAGATGAGCACGAAGTCACTTTGACCGATGAGGAGTATCTTAGTTGGTATTGGAATATCACTCATCGTTATGTGCTACGAAGACGAGCGGAAGAACCCGAGCAAGAGGTGGCACCTTACACTCCACGAGCTCCGCTAGAACGGAACGTGGTACGTATTAATATTGACAACTTGTATAGTACTTATGAAACTCATAATGGTTTATGTTATATGCAGGCGGATGGTATGTATCATATGTTGGACATTGTCAACGAGCTTGTGGAGGAGGTTCCTGAAAAGAGCAAGGCGAAATGCTTCTCTATCAAACAAATTCTACTATCCTGTTTGTTGAAGAACAAGATGTCAAGGCCCATCCCACCTCCACCTCCTCCTCCTCCTACTATGCCACCACTTATCGAGGATATTGCCCCTCCCGCATCATATGAGGACATAGCTGCAGTCCCACCGGCCCCCTCACTGAAGAGAAAGTATGGAAGAAGGAAGAAAATTGAGGGCGAGAGTTCTGGAGCGATATCTTCCCAGCATACACAACCCATCGGGCCATCGCAACCCCCAACGGAAGGGACGTAAGAGGAGGGTAGTGAAGAGATGTCACTGGAAGAGGAGGAATTCATGCTCAAGCCGAGAAGACCGAAGAAGAAAAATCCTCGGGAATTAAAAAAATTTGAGATGAAATTTTAGACTAATCGTAGTGGACCGTGGTTTCTATTTGTTGACTGTAGTGTTGATTGATCGTTTGTGTGGGATGTTGACTATAGTGTTTATTGATCATGGTTTCTATTTGTTCGTTTGGGATGTTTGGTTGTTAACTAATGTAGACTATTGTTTGTCAGTGTGATTGTAGAAGTGACTCTAGTATTTCGATGTTGGTGTGAACGTTATTGATTGTAGACTTGTATTTGTTGATGCTAAATGTAGTCATGAGCTCAAAAAATTGTAGTAGTCTATGTTCAGAAAATTGTTTACATTGGTGTCGAAATATTCCGATTTGTAGTTTCTCCAAGTAAGTAACAGAGCGGCATTTCAATGCCGCTCGGCATTTGAAATGGCGCATGGGGATGTCGATAACTACGGCATTTCAGATGCCGCAGTCTGGTTTTCTCAGGCGTCATTTCGGATACCGCGGTGTGGTGTGCATCTGGTGTAGGTTTGGTAAGTATGTAGACTGACTTTTCAAAACAACAGAGTTCAACCAGGCATAACATACTTCGAACATGTAAATATTATTTCGAATAATGCTTCAATAAGTTTGCACAATTATTTCAGATATTTATTCATCACACAACAAGTTTCTAATATCATTATGTTACATTTCAATTATCCTTCAATGATCTACGTGGCCACAACGCCGAATACTTGTACCCGTGAACCAACAATTCTTTTCGGTATTCAAGGTTCAACTTTTCTAAGCGACTAACCTCCGCTTGCATCTCTAAAGCATATTCCACCCTTTTAGGACACAGTGGTGGATCGAGCCACTTAAAAAATTGCAGCAATCAACCTGATGCGGTCGAATATTGTGATCGTTGTATCCAGCACAACGGTAGAAATGACGTCCAGCGTTCCTATCATTTCTGCAAACGACTACTTTGCATTCCTCCCTACAGTCACAAACTGCACATGTAGTATGGGAGCTTGAGCTTGCACGATTTTGCCAACCAAGGACACCTAAAAGACGTGCATGCAGCGATTGTTGGACTGGTCTATCAACCGCGGCTTCTCCATGTAATGTTCCACTATCCACAACCTGGGGTTCTTCTTCGAATTGTGTCTCTGGTACAAAATCAACTTCAAGGTCGGCGCCACTTGAAATCTTCTTGCCTTTATTTTGTTCGAATTCGTCATACATCTTCATCATTGTTACGTCATCAATTTCCCAATTGTCCATTATACACCTATGAATACAGTCAAATAATACATCGAGAAAACAATTGTTGAAATTGAACGAGAAAAGTATAATACTTTCCTTTGACGCGGCAATGTTGAATTGAAATATGGGGAGGGGTAGTTGCAAGTTGTTGAAATTGAACGAGAATAGTATAGCAATATGAAACCTAGAGCTTTTGATAAAATAAATTTGGTAAAGTTAGGGTGTGGGTGGGGTAGTTGCAAAAACTTAGCAAAAATATAGGCAACGGTGCGACTTTTCAAATGCCGCCAAGGTGCGACATCTCAAATGGCGCCCACAGCGTCATTTCAAATCCCGCAACATGCGGCATTTCAAATGCAGCACATAAGCGGCATTTGAAATGTTGCTCTGTTATGTACTCACCAATGTATTCAAATTTGTGATTAAGTCCACAATAAACTTTGAATACACTCTGCGTTAGAATGTTAACGACAAAATAATTAAGTGTCGAATAAACTTTGCATACAACATCGGATTACATAAACAATTATTCTCGGACAAACTAGAATGCATTCGAATTAGGATTACAAACAAAATAAAACAAAAACATTAAGTTGTTGTATTGTAATGATTTTTTATGACCAAGAACACCACATTTGCTGCACCTATTTCCTTTAGGGGTCTGCATCTCATGCATTGTAACTTTAATTCTAGTTGAATGTGGGTGTCCTGGTTCTCTTTTAGCTACCGGAGGTAGGACCAATTGACTGTCACTAGAACTCCAATAGCGTTTATCTCGTACCGGGTGAAACTCGAGGGTGTAAGCTGCCAGGTATTTCGCTGTGGAATACCATGTTGAGGCGAAGTCGTGATGGGCTCTATTTGGTCCATTGGAAACCGTTGAGCAAGCGGCCATAACATGCATACACGGTAGGTGCTCTAAAAGAGGGATGTTGCACGTAAAAGAGCAATTGTTACCGTTGATTAGTACTTTGAACTCGTCACCGAAATAGTGCACAACTTGCCACTCAGATTGACTAAATCGAATTATTCTTGTATGCCTAGCTTCGTTAGCTCTTTTGGTGATCTTGGCTTCCCACTTCGGAGTTAGACGGGAAGTCAGTTTTGCTGCCGCTTCTCTTCGTTGACAAAAATATCAACCGACCTGAAAAAGGTGTGTGCAACTAAAGCTTTGACAGGTAAAGACCTAGCTCCTTTAAGAACACCGTTGAAACTTTCTGCGCAATTAGTGGTCATGACATGAAATCAACCGCCATCATCTTTACACAATGCCCAATTCTCCTCATGCGCTCCCAAACTCCTTTCTATCCAATTGTGAGCCCTGATGCTTATAGTTTTGATTTCTTCACGTATTCTGATGTACTCGTCTTCTTCCGCAGCACAAGCTGCAGCATAAAAAAGTCCGGTTAATCATTTTTCTCTAAACCCTACAGCTTGAAAATTAGCTTTAAGATGTCTAGCACAAAATCTATGTTTATGTGGCAAACACCATTTCGATTCCAAGGCAGATGGTATTCCTTTCATTCGATCTGAAATGAAGGTAATTCGTCGATTGTTAATACTGTGAATGAACCGCCGCATGCAAGCAAAAAACCACCCCCAACTATCCTCGGATTCGGACTCTACAATTGTGTACGCTAAAGGGTATAGGTGATCTTCCGCATCAACAACAGTGGCCACAAGTAGTGTCCCTTTATATTTCCCGTACAAATATGTCCCGTCAATACATAACAACGAACGACAATGAACAAATCCTTCAGTACATGGTCCATAGGCCCAAAAGCTCGATCGAAGACTCCATAATCATCGGTCGTAACGTGTCCAACACTTCTCGGATTCGATCTAGTTATTTCGGCAAAATATTGCCTTAGACTGCTATATGACGCCGCCTAATCGCCATAAATTATTTCCACCGCCTTACTCAAAGCTCTCAAAGCCTTCATATAACTAATTTTCACGAACAACTGTTCTTCCATCAAAACTTGTACCGTCCCGGTTGTAATGTTCTGATCGGCTTTCATAAAAGGTAATATTTTTACCTCTAAAAACTTGGACGTCGCCTGCCTGTGAGTGGAGTTCACCGTTGGGTTAACACAATTGTGTTCGCTAGGATATTTCCTTACAATCCACCAGTTTTGCTCTGATTTTTTTGACATAATAATATGTTCTCCATAGACAGTTTACATCTATATTACAAACGACGGTGTATTTGGTTTTATTTGAATTTTTTACTTTAAAAGAAACGACATGCAAAATCGACCGTTCGCTCAACTGTTGTAACAACTTGGCTTTCATTTCGAAAATCAAACCAACTTTAAATCCATTCTGAATGCTTACGGTTGAAAACAGCTCATTTTTGAACTCAAGATTTGCAACGATTGACATTGCCATAATTTGTGCCTTGCACAAATCATCATCCAAAGGAACTTCCATTTCCACCTCATCACTGTCTTCAGAAATATTGTCTTCAACCGAAAAATCATAGTTCAAAGGATTATTGTTCACTTGCATACTACCTATCAACGACATGTCGTTCTCCACCATGTTCACTAAATCCATACTATTTACAGGGGGTTCGTCATTGACATCTTCACCTACATCCCCATCCATCTCAGTATCAACATCGTTGTTTGCGTTTATGTTTACATTCTCCAAATCAGCATTAGATTGCGTAGCAATATCGTGCGTGGGGAATCTGCTATCCAAACATATGTATTACTTTAAAACCAGTACCGTAATTACTACCTACCAAAATTTTGATTCTTCATGATACATACCTCTGACTAAGATCATATAACTCGAACGGAGTTGGATACATAAATTGAGACATATGGCAGTGTGATGGTCCAGCAGGATTAGGCAGTGTTGGTCGATAAGGGATATAACTGCATTTACAGTGAAAAAACAGTTAAGTAGCGCACAACTATCAAATTAATACGACCTAAATTTCATAAATAAATGTTTCACCTTCCGAGCAAATGCGTAAAGCTGCCTTGACTTGGATAGGGGTACGTATACTGAACGCCCTGTGGATAGGTCATACACGGAGGATATCCATATAGGCCTTGTTGTTGACCGTACATCGCTGTCATTGTCGGATTAATGAAACTCGTGGATGCGTTTCTGCGACTGATACTTACTGCCTCAACCGTTCTTCGGTGCTCCTTAATAACATTGTTAACTTCTTGTTCTCGTACGGGTTCTTCTACTTACAAGCGCCTAATTTTCCCAACAAACAGCTCAACAGCTTTCGATGTCGCTGAAAACATTAGCTCCACATCGTCATCATCGGCTATTTTAATGGCTTTCGATCCTGAGTCCGTCGGCCAGTTACACACTAACTCTATGTCAAATTCTTCAGATTTTATCATGGTAGCTTTATAAATCGATTCTTTCAGTTGCACCAAATTACAACCTTTCAACACTTTAGCTGGCTTACATGAGCCACCGACATATTTTCCACAATTAAGTTCATCAACAACCAATTCACCATCGAAATAACAGATCGTTGGTACACAGTTGGGAGCCATTCTACAATTTATTCAATCAACTAGTTACATATTATCATTTGTTACCAAACAACAAATGAGAAAAAAAAATTGAACTAGGGTTTCCAAAAAAACATACCTGCTATAACTAATTCCTTGTTCAAATTCTAGCTAGATTTAAGTAGTTTTTTATTTGAAAATTTGATTTTTGCTGAATTGGGGGGTGGGTTCGGATTTTTTGTAAAGAGAGGTTAAGAGAAGGGAGAGTGAGAGAGTATGGATGGAATGGGCTGCAAATTTACAGAGAGCAAAAAAATAGACGGCATTTTAGATGCCGCATACGGGCGGCATCTCAAATGCCGCCAGTGTATTTTTGCCCAATACACGTGTACTAGCGGCATTTGAGATGCCGCCCGCACACGTGGCGCCAACGTGGCGAAAACTGGTCTAGTTTTGTAAATAGTTTGCAATGTGGCCTGTTCTTGTAATTTGTTTACAAATTTGGCCTAAATACAAAATTTATCCTAAAGAAAAAGGTGGAATTTTGTTCTAAAATTTTTTGATGTAAAAATGATGTTAATATGGTTTGCTATATTTAATTTGACAAGAAAATGATTTTTATGTTATTTTTGTTGTTAATATATTGTTTTATGTAAATTATAGTATAAATTGAGCATTTTAGTAAAATTAAGAGTTTTAATGATGGAAAATAATTTTTACGGCTAAAATATCTTTTATATGTTGTGAAAACATTTTTGTAAGCATATAATATGTTAGTTTGATTTTTATAAAAGTTGAAAACATGGAAAAATAAGTGGTTTTGGTGCATTAGTGTTAGTTAGTGTATAAATTAAACTATTTCTTATTGGGTTTAAGCCCACTTACCATTTTAACTAAGAAGAGAAGTCTTCTTCTTCTCAAAATATTGAACGTACACAAAGCCAGTGAATTGAGAAACTAAAAGAAAGAAAGCTGAAAACCCCTCTTCTCTTGAAACCTAAAATCTAATTAACAAATTCTCCAATTTCTTTGCAAATTAATCAAATTGAAGCTATAAATTACAGGTAATCAATACCAAAATCACAAATCTCCTTATTCATTTTCAAGTTTTGAGAAATTATTGTCTGTAACTCTCTTTCTCTGTTTGCATGTCTGTATACTTTCTTTTTACGGGTTCCTACAACTAAATCAAAGGCAAAAGCTCCATCATTATAAAGTTTGTTCAAGCTTGCTCAAAACTTTGCTAAGGTGAGTTTGCAACTCACAAAATCTAGCTTAAAATCATGTTTGCAAGCTGAAAACTGCTGAAATTTGCTTACTGTAAACAGAAATACGTTGCTTGAAAAGTCTGCAGTAAAATATGTGTTATAGTCCTTCTTCTTGTGCTTTTATCTATCTATTCTTATCATGAATCCATGTCGGAATTTTTCTGGATTGTTTTCCATATGTAGTAGATTGTGCATGTCAAATTTCATTGTCAAAACCATTTGGGAATTGTTTGAAAACATTGATCAAAACTGGAACGAAACAGGCAATTTTTGCCTGTAGGAGTTGCGACCTACGGGTCGACTAAGACAATGCATAGGTCGACCCTAGGGTCAACCCAAGCATCACATAGGTCGACCTGGGCATGTGTAATTGCCCAGGTCGATTTCCTTTCTCTCCTGTGTATTGTTTTGTTCATTTTACTTCTTCTAGCCATTTTTGCAACCAACTTTTGTGATATTTTACACTCTTTTGAAGGGCTTTAACCAATCAATAGGTAAGCCAATATTATTGTTGATCCGTACTCCGGATTGACGTGTTTTTGGAGATGATTTCATATGTTGATTTTCTGCGTTTTCGGTGATTTTTGATGTTTTCGAACACGGGTTTTCTAAAACGATTTCGAAATGATTTCTATAATAAAATAGTTTTCAAAATAAATATTTTACAATATTTATAATTATTTTTTAAAGCTATTAAAAATATATATATTCTCTATAATAAAGAGAATTTCAAAGGAAATGTTTTCCAAACGATTTCAAAAGTTGTTTAAAAACTGGTTTTCTCAAAGCAAATTATTTTCTATATAAAATACATGTTTTTGCACTCTTTGAGCGTATGAGAAAGAGAATTAAACGATTTAGTAAAACATGTAGTATGTGCCATCTGCGTTTACTTTTACAGTTAATTCCGGACTTGTTCGTTTGAAGCTATATACATTTCATTGACCTTCGGGTTGTTATTACCAGTACTTGGGCTGTTGGGTCCTATGTATACATATATAGTTGTTGGGCTAATCATGGGTTGTTGGGTCTTTTATACATTGTACTTGGCAGGCTGTTGGGCCACTGATTGGGCTGTTGGGTCCTTTCTACATTTATAGCTGTTGGGCTAATATTGGGTTGTTGGGTTCTATTCTTTACATTGTTGCTTTTCTAGATTTCTTACGTTGATTTCTATAATTTAGATGATTTATAAATGTTTTCACCATGGTTGCACCTGTTGGTTTATTTATATAGCCTGAGCGCTATCATGTTGATTACTATATGGTGATTACATTTGGGGTTTGAACTCTTAATCGAGTTTTACATATTGGGATTTATGTTTGCCACCCTTTGGCGTTTTTGAGCTTTATGATTTTCTATTTAGGAGATATGGTGTTAATGGACGCCATTATATTGGTTGTTGATGCCGACGATATGAGGCGAATATTTGTGATTAATTGGTGTTGTGATTGATCTTGCGTCCTTCGAGATATCCTCTTATGATATTTTTTAGTGATATTATCTCACATGAAGTAGTTGACATATATTTGTGTTACTTCTTCTCTTTCGAGAAGAAATATTATCCTTTATCCCTTTATTTCACCTACCTTATGCTAATCAGTTTATTTAAGCTAGACTGACCCGTGTATTTTTATATACTCGGGTTAGACCGAGTTATTTCAGGTTAGTCACCTGCGGTTGATTTCTCCTTTGCTGCTTCCGCTATGGACTTCTGCTAGTCACCTTTTGTTTAGCTTTGTAGTGTTTTGTAAACTCTGATATGTATCTATTCGTTTTGACTCGATGTATATATTGTGGTATGTAACACCACTGTTGTATCACTATGTAGTGTACTGTGATGTATCTGTTTATATGTATATATATGTGACTGCTGTTCTGTGATCTTTTATTTTTGTTATTGTTATATTTTGTTCTGATAGATTCGTTTGCCACCGTAGTTTTGTATTAAACATTTATTGAGTATGTCGATCCACTTGAGAAAGATAAATGAAAAAAATAATAGAGCACCCAATCGACGTATTCAATACATATTTAAGACAAAGCTATGGATGGTCGCTTCTAATCAGCCATATTCTCCGTATTAACAGACAGTATTACTCCGTAATGCTCTTTGTTAATGTGGGTCTCGGGGTGGGGCGTCATAGAATATAACTAACAAAGCTAAAAACAGTTAATAGGAAATTGTGGTCATTAATAATATCAATATTGGAAGGATATGCATGTGGAGTGTTACTATATTTTTGAGAAAAATGAAAATGAAAGGCCATGAAGATTAAAACTGAGCTTTCATATAATACAATAGATAGATGGACAATTTATTTTTGCAAAATTTTATTTTTACATAGTTTTTGGATTTTTAAATCACTATTCAAATTTGAAATTTGAATTTTAAATCAATATTCTCCTTTTATCAATATACCCAAAATTCAATAAATTATTTAATTTAAGTTCCCAATTTTAAACATGGATGTTACAATTATGCACCATTTGTAATATATATTCTTATAAAGTGTAGATTATTATAACAAGGAATGGCTGACAACTCCCCAGAATTGAAAGATGATGGAAAAAAAGTCTCTCCCAAAAAAATTGTGAAAATTAGGTCTCTATTTTTAGTTTTTGGCTAATTTATGCCACTTTTGATTTTAATGCTGGACCGATTTTTTAGGAGGGGACAGTTTGACAAAAAATAACAAAACAGAGACTTAATTTACATGAGTTTATGAGTATGGACTTTTTGTACATGGGTTTTGAGAATAGGAACCTCCGGTCCAAAACTCATTATTATAAACTACTATAGTATAACATGATATGCATATATTCTGCAGAACACAATTATAGCATGCAAAACTATAATGTGCATGTGTTATGCATTTTTAGAACTCAAAAGTGCAAATTATAATGAAAATAGTTGAACGTATTGAAAAACCAAGTTTAATAAGGTAATCACCCCCAAAACTTCTAATTTTTCTTACATTTTTGACAAAATGTTTCTAGTTCAATGGTGCCACTACCATCAACCTTAAATAGTAGCCATCGCCGACTAATCTGAAGGGAAGAAGCTTTTCTCTCTCTTTATTTAAGGCATATAGAAATGTTCAAATCTACTGATTATTACTTAATAAACATGATATAATTTAACTTAAGATACCCTTTTAAGATTGACCTGTTAACAAAGGTTAAAGTAGATAGACTTAGAAATGTGCATAAAATACAATGAATATTCACCAAGTTGTTAACGTATCTAGAAAGTTAATTAAAGGAAAAACGTATACTGATTACTTGATTTGATGTTGTTGAAAAGGTCTTTTAACTTTTCATCATAGTTTTTTTGATTTTCATTCAAAAATTATGAAAACATACACCTTGTTGTAGTGTATTTGGCTATATGGTGATGAAACACTTACCCGGTTGAGTCGCGGCCGACCTACCCAAGGTCGTAGACGACCTAACTCTGCCGACTTAAGTCGCACATCATCTCCGACTCACCAATTCACAGACCCCAAGCCAATTGACGACCTACCCGATCCAATTGCCGACCTACCCCATCCAATTGCCGACCTATCTCCAGTCGACATCACCGACCTACGACCTAAATCCATGCTCCGACCTATCGACATTACCAACCTAACGCCTCTTCCCAAAGTCGCGACCGACCTAACCCCGCCTCATCAAATCGTGAACGACCTAACTCTTTCGACCTAAAACCCATGTCGCGGAAGCCGCGTCGCAAGCTCCGACCTAACTAACCCTAAGTCGTCCCAACGACCTAAACTCCTACCAAACCCCCACGACCTACCAATTTCCGATCCAAATTACTGCCTCGACCTAGTTTTCTTTTCCCGACCTAATACTAAACCAAAGAATTCCCTCTGAGCTTCCCCTAAATCGCGTGCCGCCTTCATTAAGTCGATGCCGAGATAAGTTGGAGCTGAAGATGATAACTCGTGAGATACTTTTAGATCGCGAACGAAAATTTTAGGTCGGCAGATAAAATAAGTCGGCATCTATAGGTCGTGTCCGACCTAAGGACTTTGTTTTTTTTTGTTGATTCTTTTGTGTGTTGAGTTGTAACTACTATAGTGGGTGAATTGTAACTTTTAGTGGTTGTTGATTTTTGAATAAAATTCTCTTTTGTTAGCTTTGTGCTTTCAATCTCAATTGGTAGTCGAGTGTATCTCCTATCTCCACTTACGTCATTCGAGTGCGCTCAAATCATCGTTTGCTGAAGCCGATTCACGGAATCTTGTGCGCAAGATCAACGTCGAAGAATCGTAGATCTCTTTCCCGGTATCTTCGGATCAACGAGTCAGAGATAGCTTGAGTTCGGTATCTTCGGATCAACGAGTTCGGGCATTTCAGTATCCATCAATCCACAGATTGCTATTTACGTCGATTGAAGATCGTTTTGAATTATCCGCTGCGTCAGTTTGGTATCAGAGCTTGTCTTAGCCAATCATAGCTAAATCGGGTCTTGGAACCGAGAATTTGAAGTGTTGAAGTGTTTGGGAAGTATTCAATCATGCCGCCAAGACGAGTTCAACGTCATCGCAATATTAATGCTTTGTACGGAAGAGAAGAAGCCGATGAGATGGAGCAAAGAATTAACGAGAATTTCAATGAGAAGCTTACGGAAGGGATTGGTCGATTAGAGAGGATGATGTTGGAGATGAGTCAAAATCAGAGAAGAGTATCACCCGAATCGAGCCATGGGAGAAGTAGAGCTTCACCACATTCAAATCGAGAGAGAAGTGTCGATAGTGATCATAGAAGCGTGGATCGAGATTGTGATAGAAATGTGACTGATCGAGATCGGAGGAATGTAGATCGTAGGAATGTTGGTGGAAGAAATGGTGGTGGTAGAGATGTTGGTGGTCAGGATCGACATCGATATACATCGGATGGTGAAGAAGAGTATGATGGTGGTAGTGTTCATGGACGAGGACGTGGACGAGGAAGGAATCAGTCGGAGTACGATCACAAGTGGGAATCTGGGATGAAGACAGAAATTCCAGAATTCAAAGGTGGTATGCAGGCTGAAGAGTTTTTAGATTGGGTGGCTAATGTTGAAGAAATTTTTGATTTCAAAGAAGTTCCAGAACGTCGTAGAGTGAAGTTGGTTGCTACAAGGTTGAGGGGTAGAGCTTTGGCATGGTGGCAGCAAACCAAACTTACACGTGAACGAATGGGGAAGTCAAAAGTTGAATCTTGGGAAAAGATGAAGAAATTAATGAAAGCAACGTTCTTACCTTACAATTATCAATCTTTGATGTATCAACGTTTGCAGAACTTGAGGCAGGGCACGAAGACTGTTAATGATTACGCGGATGAGTTTTACCAGCTTATTGTGAGGAATGACATTATGGAAACGGAAGAGCAGCTGACATCTAGATTCATTGGGGGATTGAGAATGCAGATTCAGGATATGGTTAATATGTTCGATCCAAGATCTGTGGCGGAAGCACATCAGAAAGCGTTGGCTTGGGAGAAGCAGGGACGACGAGGAGGTGGTGTGTTTACGAATTCCAATAATCAAGTGAAGGGTGTTGGTGGAAGTTCTAATGTTTCTAAACCTGTCAGTAAACCAGTGGTGAAGGAGGTTGAGAAGGCAAAGGTTAACAACGGTTTCAAATGTTACAACTGTCAGGAGTTGGGTCATAAAAGCAATGAGTGTCCAAAGCCAAAGAAGAGAGCAATGATTGCTGAGGTTGAGGATGAGGATGAAGAAGCTGAATGCTCTAATTCTTTACCAGTTGAGGAGGAAGACTTACTGTCGGGAGATGACGGGTACGCATTGATGATGAGGAGAAGTTGTTTAACACCGAAGCAAGAGGAGGAAAGTAGTTGGTTGAGAAACAATATCTTTCAATCTACCTGCACTATTCTGGGAAGAGTTTGTAAATTTGTTATTGATGCTGGGAGTTGCGATAATATTATCTCTACGGAAGCAGTGAAGAAGTTGGAGTTGAAAACCGAGAAACATCCTAAACCGTACAAGTTAGCTTGGTTGAAGAAGGGTGGTGAAGTGAAAGTTGGACGTAGAGCTTGTGTGAAGTTTTCAATTGGGAAGAAGTACAAAGATGAAATCTGGTGTGATGTCGTAGATATGGACGTTTGTCATTTATTACTGGGAAGACCATGGCAGTATGATCGAGCTGTGCAGCATGACGGACGGACCAACAGTTACAGTTTCATGTTCGAAGGTACAAAGATTACTCTGGTTCCGAAGAAACGCCAACAGGAAGAAAACAAAGTGGAGGAGATTGAAGAACTGAAGACGTTGTTATCTTTGAAGGAGTTTGTTAAGGAGGTCGAGGAGGAATCGGAAGTGTTCTTGTTGATTGGGCGTGAGAGCAGTGAAGAGGTTTAAATTCCAGAAGAAGCGAAGTCAGTATTGAAAGAATTTGAGGATGTTTTTCCAGACGAGTTGCCTAAAGAGTTACCGCCGCTGAGAGACATTCAACATCAAATTGATCTTGTTCCGGGAGCAGTATTGCCACATAGACCGCATTATCGAATGAGTCCGAAGGAGCATGAAGAATTGAGGAGACAGGTAGAGGCATTGCTTGAACAGGGGCGTGTGCAGGAGAGTCTGAGTCCTTGTGCTGTACCCGCTTTATTGGTACCCAAAAAGGATGGGACGTGGAGGATGTGCACGGACAGTCGAGCATTGAATAAAATCACTGTACGATACAGATTTCCAATGCCAAGGTTGGATGACTTGCTGGATCAGTTGAGTGGGGCTACTATCTTTTCGAAAATTGATTTGAAAAGCGGATATCATCAAATTCGGATTAGACCTGGAGACGAATGGAAGACAGCCTTCAAGACGAGAGAGGGGTTGTATGAATGGTTGGTGATGCCGTTCGGTCTTTCGAATGCACCGAGTACGTTCATGCGAGTGATGAATCAAATTTTTAGACCTTTCATTGGGAAATTTGTGGTGGTATACTTTGACGATATCTTTATTTATAGTAGGAGTCTGGAAGAGCATGTTCAACATCTGAAGGAAGTGTTAATTATTTTACGAGAGGAACAATTTTATGCTGCGACAAAGAAATGTGTGTTCATGACGCATAGTGTTTTGTTCTTGGGGTATATTGTTTCGGAGAAGGGCATCCAGGTAGATCAGAATAAAGTTGAAGCAGTCAGGAATTGGCCACAGCCGAAGACAATTACAGAAGTGAGAAGTTTTCATGGGCTAGCGTCATTATACCGAAGATTCATTCCACACTTCAGTAGCGTGATGGCACCGGTGACTGATTGCATGAAGGGGAAACAATTTTCTTGGACGGAGGAAGCTGGGATTGCTTTTGGGAAGATCAAGAAGTTGCTGACATCTGCACCAATTCTTGTATTACCAGATTTTCAGTTATTGTTTGAACTGCATACTGATGCGTCAAAGGTTGGAATTGGAGGGGTGTTGAGTCAGAATGGGCGTCCTATTGCATATTTCAGTGAAAAGCTGTCAGGAGCAAAGATGAGATACAGTACATATGATGTGGAGTTTTATGCTGTAATACAAGCAGTAAAACACTAAAGACACTATCTATTTCAGAAAGAATTTGTTTTATACACTGATCACGAGGCGTTGAAGCATTTACAAGGACAAGACAAGATTTCAGCGAGACATGCATCGTGGATTGCTTATTTGCAACAGTTTACTTTTGTCGTTAAGCACAAGTCAGGGGTAACCAATCGTGTGGCTGATGCTTTGAGCAGGAGGAGTCATTTGTTGACGACAATGAAAGTGGAAGTGACAGGTTTTGAATTATTGCCAGAATTGATTGAAGAAGATCCTTACTTTGTGAAATTTGTTGAAAAAGTAAAGGAAGGAAATACGGATGAATTTGTGTTGGTGGATGGTTTTCTGTTTAAGGGAAATCGTTTGTGCATCCCAGACTGTAGCTTGAGAATGAAGATTGTTAAAGAACTACATGAAGAAGGCCATGTGGGTAGAGATCGTACTTTGCAGTTAATTTCTCAATCTTATTTTTGGCCGTCAATGAGGAAAGAGGTCGAAAGATTTGTGGAAAGGTGTCATATTTGTCAGGTTTCAAAAGGAACAGCGACGAATGCGGGGCTATATATGCCGTTACCTGTGCCTACCAAACCATGGGTTGATATCAGCATGGATTTCGTGTTAGGATTGCCGAGAACTCAGAGGGGAAATGATTCTATATTTGTTGTGGTGGACCGGTTTTCGAAGATGGCACATTTTATAGCCTGTAAGAAGACAGCGGATGCAGTTCGAGTGGCACAATTATTCTTTAAAGAGGTGTATCGATTGCATGGTTTACCAGAATCTATTGTTTCCGATAGGGATACCAGATTTTTAAGTCATTTTTGGCTTAGTTTGTGGAAGATGGTGGGAACAAAGTTGAATTTTAGTAGTGCTTATCACCCGCAAACCGATGGGCAAACAGAAGTGGTGAATAGATCGTTGGGAAATTTATTACGATGTCTTGTGAAAGACAATTTGAAAAGTTGGGATTTGAAATTGTGTCAAGCTGAGTTCGCACACAATCATGCTGTCAACCGCAGTACGGGATTCAGTCCATTTCAGATTGTATATTCCAATTTACCCAGGGGACCGTTGGATTTGGCAGTAGTACCACAACTGAAGAGGACAGTTAAACGAGCTGCTGATTTTGTTGATGGGTTGACAGAATGCCATAGAATCGTTCAGGAACGATTGGAAAAGGCAAATGAGAAGTATAAACAAATGGCGGATAAGAAACGAAGAAGTGTAGTCTTCAAAGAGGGTGATTTTGTTTACGCGCAGTTGGGACTTACAATAAGTTGAAAGCACGAAAGATTGGTCCAGTAGAAATCTTGAAGAAAATCAATGACAATGCTTATCAGTTAAAGTTGCCAGATCATATTCACACTGCAGACGTTTTCAACGTTAAACATTTGGTTCCATATTATGGAGAGGAATTTGTCGAAGGTGACAAGGGTGTGAATTCGAGGACGAATTCCTTCCAACAAGGGGAGGATGATGAAACACTTACCCGGTTGAGTCGCGGCCGACCTACCCAAGGTCGTAGACGACCTAACTCTGCCGACTTAAGTCGCACATCATCTCCGACTCACCAATTCACAGACCCCGAGCCAATTGCCGACCTACCCCATCCAATTGCCGACCTATCTCCAGTCGACATCACCGACCTACGACCTAAATCCATGCTCCGACCTATCGACATTACCGACCTAACGCCTCTTCCCAAAGTCGCGACCGACCTAACCCCGCCTCATCAAATCGTGAACGACCTAACTCTTTCGACCTAAAACCCATGTCGCGGAAGCCGCGTCGCAAGCTCCGACCTAACTAACCCTAAGTCGTCCCAACGACCTAAACTCCTACCAAACCCCCACGACCTACCAATTTCCGATCCAAATTACTGCCTCGACCTAGTTTTCTTTTACCGACCTAATACTAAACCAAAGAATTCCCTCTGAGCTTCCCCTAAATCGCGTGCCGCCTTCATTAAGTCGATGCCGAGATAAGTTGGAGCTGAAGATGATAACTCGTGAGATACTTTTAGATCGCGAACGAAAATTTTAGGTCGGCAGATAAAATAAGTCGGCATCTATAGGTCGTGTCCGACCTAAGGACTTTGTTTTTTTTTGTTGATTCTTTTGTGTGTTGAGTTGTAACTACTATAAATAATGGGTGAATTGTAACTTTTAGTGGTTGTTGATTTTTGAATAAAATTCTCTTTTGTTAGCTTTGTGCTTTCAATCTCAATTGGTAGTCGAGTGTATCTCCTATCTCCACTTACGTCATTCGAGTGCGCTCGAATCATCGTTTGCTGAAGCCGATTCACGGAATCTTGTGCGCAAGATCAACGTCGAAGAATCGTAGATCTCTTTTCCGGTATCTTCGGATCAACGAGTCAGAGATAGCTTGAGTTCGGTATCTTCGGATCAACGAGTTCGGGCATTTCAGTATCCATCAATCCACAGATTGCTATTTACGTTGATTGAAGATCGTTTTGAATTATCCGCTGCGTCATATGGTGCCAACGATAAGTTGAAATGGACGTCAACTGATAACAGCATTTGTCAATCCTTTTACCATTTTTCCGTATACATGCTAACTAGTTAACTGTTGTACATAATTATTAAGGAACACACATAATTAAGTGATATCTACTACTTTTGTTTAGTATCAAACCCAGAAGGGCAGTCGTAAGTCAAATCATATAAAATTTACAAAATTAATAACTAGCACCGCAAAAGATAAAAGAAAGAAAACCTTCCCTTTATGGAATAGTCAATGGAAGCTTTATATTTGTTTATGGTCGTCACACCATTGAATTGATAATTATTCTAATATTCTAACACAAGTGTCAAAAACGTACAGAGTTTTTGGAATGAACTACTAACTAGCTGTAGCTTTTTCAATATAATCTCCCAACTTTATAATAGTAATAATCATTCGATTTATAGGTCTTAAATATCTTCTTCTAATTTCTTACCCTGATTGCCAAGCTTCACTGGCACTTCTTAAGGCATCTCCATTAAAATAGTTTAGCAGCATATAAAGTATAATTGGCTAACCTTGGAATAATCATTAGGCTAACAGGTGTGTGTGTGTGTATAGTTGTCTTGATGATCTCATTACATTGAAACTCTTTAGTACCAATCATTCATGAAATCCTAAATCACATTATAGGAAGTAAATAGAAAGTTATGGAACCATATCCAAGATCATTTGTTCCAAAAACGTTGAAGTGGTTGAGTTGGTCTTCAAAATTTACAAAAACCCATGACTGAAAATAATCTTCATAGAAAATGATGTCAAGATAAGTTTTGTCTTGTGTAATTTGGGAATTACAGTATCTTTCAGTAAGTAATGATACTTATTTTATGGCTTAACAAATAAGAAAATCATTCTTGTTTTCGATAGTGGTTTTATGATAATTATATCGTTAAGTTCCATTTTACGATTCGGTTACCTAGTAAGCCCATTCTATATGTGTATTGCGACTCATTTTTCTTGAACCATGGAACACATATGTTAGCATATAAATATTTTATACTATGACCGCTTGAAATTTGCTTCTCACTATACATGGTACACCAAAAACAATATGCTTTATAATCAATCTAGTCTTTCTTACCTATATTATGACAAAACCCATCAACATTAGTAAAAATAAATTCAATCATGGATGCGTATAATGGATATTATATTTACTGTGATCAATAAATGTCGTGCTTTAATTTAGTGGGAGCTTTAGTGGGATAAAGCTCCACACACAAATCAAAACTGAGTCCATGCTAGACCTATTTTTCCTTTATATTATGTGATAAAGAACAGAATAGCGAAAATGTTCGTAACTAAAATATAAAGCAATGTCACACAATAGTTCAAAACACAAACTCTTGATGAAAAAAGAAAATTATACCGATTTGACCAATATGCTGATGAAAGACCACAAACTATAGTCCTTCTGTAATTGGTCCCAATACCATGGACTTTGTCCCACTTTGAATATCATTCAATTTAGCAATCTTTACTTTACAACTAGGAATTTAATATAAATTGCCTAGTTAAGATCATTTTTTATTGGAAACAAATCTTCCATATGCTTTGAAAATATAAGGGTAGTCATATTTCATTTCTCCTAATGCTATGAAGTCAACTGACAAAAAAATTGGAATTACTAACTATATTTGGATGCCTTATGAGAAACTATGAGCAAAGTTTCTATAGTGCAACCAAGGTTCGACATTTCGACCGGCACGCCGGAATTCCAGAGGTTCCGTCCCGGTTCCGGCGTGGACCGAAACGGATAATGCAGCACAAGGATGGTTCGGAAGCTTGGTCCAACATCCACTATTGAGTTGTTTCTTTGGCTTTTGATTAATGGCTGAAAGGACTTTGCGCTACCGTAATGGTTGTATCTGCTATTAATAAGTTCCAGTTGTAGCTTAAGTCTAAATGAAGCTGTATGTACAAATGATTACTGTTCTCAAGTAGTCAGTATATATTCCACAGTTCCTATGCATGGGGATTGACGTCATTTAGTTATAGAGGTCTTATAGCTTTGTCATTAGAAGAGAGTGTTTGTATTAGATTGCTAACATGGCCCTGTTGGGGTTCTATGATTTGAAAATGTATCGTCATCTGGCTACTTGTAAAATGAGGCAACTTGATGACATATCGTTTTTAGATTTTAGTGCCTTAACCTTTGTCCTTTATATTACTTTTAGGGTATCCGAGTCATTGATCTATCTTTAGCCTATCTTAGCCTTTGATTAAATTATACATAGAGGCACTCTCAATCATAAGTAGAGACAACATCGGTCTTGTATGTTGAATAAGGCTTATTACAGAGATAGGTTTTCTAACAAATCTTCTACCGAATAAAGATGGTCAAATCCAAGATATTTATCTCTTTATTCTTTCTGGGCGAGATCCAGTAGGCCTTTGATTTCGTGTATCACCGTCTTAAGCCATTTCTTTAACCATAGACACTTGTGGGGTCTCGGAATATGATCCAGAGTTAATATATAACTTTTGCATTCTATTGAAAGCATAGTACTTGTATATGTTTTCTTTCAGTGTGGAGTTAGATTAATGGCATGTACTTTCACTTGAGCCCATATTATGTACGCTTTTGAAGTTTCCTGATTTGAATCATAGTACCATGTATTAAGACGAGTGATACCTACCCTTCTTATTTTTCATCCTGTGAGTACCCCGTGCTTCGCACACGGGTATTGTTATAATCCGTGAATTATAATCTCAATAGCAGAAACGCTAAGGTAGTACGGAACATTGATCACACTACAAGACACACAGTGTATTTCAACGGAGCCTTCCAACGGCCTCCAACGTCATTGATCAACGTCTTCCAACGTCCAGTGTTTTCTTATATATTTTAGTAGGTAAAAACTGTAGCACGTTGGTAAACGTTGGCGTTGGTAGACGTTGGCGGCCGTTGAATGACGTTGGAAATCCGCGAGCAAAACAGAAGCCCAGCTTCTTCTTCCCCATTCGACTGAAACAATCCCCCCATTCCCAAATCTCCTCCGACTCCAAGCCTCCCTCTCATCCTCTTTAACTCCCTAATCTCTCAAGAAAAGGTATAAACCCTAATCCCTATATTTAATTAAATTTGTTAAATTAGTGTATTAAATGTTTGTATTTTCTTATTGTATGTATAATCTAGTTTATTGAGGCATGATTTATGTTATTAACTTATGTATTGCAAGATTATATATATTTAAGTTTATATTAACAATAGAATAATGTGCATACAATTAGTTTTAGGTTTGTTTGGAAACATTAGTTGTTAGTGAGCATACAATTAGTTTATGTATTTTAGAAAATTTCAAAAACGATATTTTATATTCATGAAACCCTTAGAGAATCTTTCGGCCCCGTCTGATAAGTATTGTATATGATCGTTATGTGGATATTCATTTTTTAACAGAACGGACATCTATATTCATCGTATACAATATTTGTTGGATTTGTCTCTGTATTGGACAAGTTACGAACATAATAACATAATTAAATCTCGTAAAACATTTCATTTTAAATGGTTCATAGAATTTCGACAACGCTTCCTTTATGTTCCCTGTGTACACGCAAATGTAAACTGTTCAGGGAACTAAAGCGAAGTGCTGCCGAAATTTATTTGAATCGTTTAAATTGAAATGATTTACGCGATTTAATTACGTTATTATATTTGTAATGGGAGGTAGGATGATCCATCGACAAAGTGTCAATTGATCTATTAATATAAAATTCACCAATAATATTGTTTTAATAAAATGTCAAATTTTTAAATTTATATCGTACTTTTTAATTATATACGTAGGTAAATGGACAATTATTTTACTGATCGAAGCTGGATGTATAAAAAAAGAAGGGTCGAAAATGGAGGCTCAATAAGTGAACAGTTTAATAACGGTGTTCGCGTATTTATTGATTTCGCTTTAAGTAATAATAGAAACGACGAAGAAATCCGTTGTCCATGTACTAAATGCAAAATGTTAAAACATTTTGTACCAGAAATGGTTAGAGTTCATTTACGTCAATACGGTTTCGTGCCGAACTATTTGGTTTGGGATCGTCATGGAAAACCGTTAGCATCTAATCATGTACAAGCTGAGGAGGTAGTGTGTACTGAAATTGATACGACGAATCTCGTAGAACATATGGTTGAAGATGCTGCACGGTCAATGTTTCTTGTTCCCAAATTAATTGATGATGATGGTAATGCTGAAGAAGAACCAAATATTGGAACAAAAACATATGATTTATTAGATGCCGCAAAGAAACCCCTTTGGGAAGGCTGCACAAGCGGAACCCAATTATCAGTAACTGTTGAATACATTGCGATGAAATCTAAATACAACTTCACAGAAGCTGGATTTACAGCTGTTGTACAAGCTGCGAAACGGCATATGCCTCCCAATAATTTAATGTGCGAAAATCATTATGAAGTAAAAAAAATGATGTCAGCTTTTGGTTTATCGTATCATAAAATAGATACATGTCTAAATGGTTGCATGCTGTTTTGGAAAGAAGATATCAACCTTAAAAATTGTAAAATATGTAATCAAGAAAGGTACAAATCAAGAAAGAAAAAAGGAAATGAAGTTCCGTATAAACGTATGCATTATTTACCAATTACTCCTAGACTTCAAAGGTTATATGCATCTTCTGTAACCGCGCAACATATGAGATGGCATAGTGTTAGAACACGGGAAGAAGATACGTTAACACACCCAGCTGATGGGGAAGCATGGAAGCATTTTGACCACAAATATCCTGATTTTGCATCCGAGAGTCGTAATGTTCGACTTGGTTTATGTACGGATGGATTTTCACCATTTTCTCAGTTTGGTTCTAAATATTCGTCATGGCCTATAATTGTCACACCTTATAATTTACCTCCATGGATGTGTATGAAAACTCCATATATGTTTCTCACGGTTGTCGTCCCTGGTTCTAATGATCCGACACAAGGAATCGATGTTTATTTACAACCTTTGATTGAAGAATTAAAAACACTGTGGTACGAAGGAGTAGAAACATACGATATTTCCAAAAAAAAAACTTTCGCATGTATGCTTCTTTGATGTGGACAATCAGCGATTTTCCTGCTTATGCAATGCTTCAAGTTGGAGTACGGCTGGTCGTCTAGCTTGTCCGTACTGCATGAAAGATACACGAGCATTTTCTTTACCTCATGGAAAGAAAATCTCATGGTTTGACTGTCATCGATGTTTAATTCATATTAATCATCCTTTTAGAAGAGATAAGAAAAACTTTACAGCTAATAGACATGAAACTTTGAGACCACCTACGGTTTGGTCAAGCGAAGATATTTATGAACTTGTAAAGGATTATCCAAAGATACATGAAACCGGAGAACAAATTGAAAGGTAAATCATCGATTCATAACTGGTGCAAACAAAGCATATTTTGGGAGTTGCCTTATTGAAAAAATCTCCTGATTCGTCATAATACTGACGTGATGGATAATGAGAAAAATGTGTTTGATAATGTTTTTAATACAATTTTGAATGTCATGGGGAAGACGAAAGATGATTTGAAACATGTATTATATAGGTATGTCGTCACGTAGACGTACCGGTGGACATTCTGGGTCTCCCTCTTCCTCACAGAGAGGGCATGCTCGTCCGGACGGTGGTGATGGCGGTGGTCCATCATAGGAGTTACGGCGTCCTGTGGTGTGGCTAAAGCCAAAAGCAGATCAAAGGTAAGTATTAAATTTCAAAATTAAATTTCATTTTCGTACAATCTACTCTGAAAATATATAGTAGTCATGAAATATTAAATGTTTTTTCTCTGTTTAAACACAGTGGTTTCTCTTTGGAGCTGACTCAAATAGTTCTATCTATATCTCGACGGGCGTACATGGGTCGTATGACCGAATGTTGGCCTAAGTGGACATTGATTCCAGATAATGTTAAAGAGACTATTTGGCAGGATTTTTTGGTATGTCACTTTATAGATTAGAAACATGTTATATCAATTCATGTTTACATTATTTACAAAAGTTGTATAACTCTTATTTTGTCAAACGTGCAGGCGGAAGTGGACCTTCAGGACGCTGATATTTCAGTCGTATATCGCCACTGGTGCAGCAAAGTCGCAAAGAACTACCGAGAAACAGTAAATAGCTTAAAAACAGCGGTAAATAAGCCTCAGTGGATGAGCGCAGCTGTGTGGGATGATTTTGTGAAATGGTGGGGAAACGAGGAGTTTCGGGTAAATTTATCACATGTTTAATTTAAATTCTTCTACGCAAATACTAACTAGAAATGTTAAACGATTTTTGTTTTTAAATTAAATTTACAGAGGCAGTCGGAGAGAAACTCAGCCAATAGGAGCAAGAACCCTGTCACACATCGTGGTGGTTCCAAGTCATTTCCGCATCACCGAGAGGACTTGGTATATTTATTAATTACGATAATAATTTAAAGATTTTAAGTTCTAAGTTGTAGATAATGTAACAATATATATATAATATATATGTATATGGACATATTTCAGGAGAGACAGCATGGTGGTGCTTCTGTGAGTTACTGAGATGTTTTCACGCATACTCATGCGTTGAGCCAGGTCGACGAAGCAGGCACCGTTTCATAATCCTGGGATCACGATGCCAAGGCGCAGTCCGCATATGTAAGTAACATAATGACTTAACACTTATATAAGTTAATTAAAATAATGTTATCTAAATTCAACTTATTTTGCATAACAGCAAAAGTTTCAGCAAGCACGAACTTCTATTCTCGAGGGCTCTGGGCGCGGCGAGTTGACCGCCGATGAGGAGGACGCTATTTTTGAGTCTGTTATGGATCCAACGGCACATGGCAAACGCTATGGTTTTGGGAATCAATCGGTACTAACTTTAACTTAAATTTTAAAATAATTATTCTGAACCAACTGTTGCACATTGTGATGGATTATAGTAAACACGAATTACAATTATTAAACACTGATAATTTAAATTTTATTTACAGGTTAAGACGGCTCAGATTGAGTATCAGAGGGCTCAAGATAAGGAGGAGATTGCATAGCTCAGAGCCTAGGTCGCCGCGCTCGAGGAACGCAATATCCGCACCAAAACCAAGACGGAGGAGCTGAATAGGCATCTTACGGAGTTTATGGAGCAATACGGCCGGTTTTCGTCTTCTGGTGGTTCTGGAGGAGAGGGATTTCAGGTATGATTTGATTTTTTTTGCTATGGACATGTATATTTGGAGAGTGTGAGGATTTGATACATTCTGATGTTTTGGAAGTTGGTTTGGATGTGATTTTTGAGACGTTGACGTAGTAGTTTGGATATTGTTGGATTGGACGTTTTGTTGGATGTTGATGTTTGATGGTTTATGTTGTTTATATTGATTTGTATTGTGTATATTGATTAGTATATATGCTTATTACTTGGATTTACTATTATGATTGATTATATGTGAGATATGTTGTTGTATATGTGCTCGAAATTGAGCTTTTATGAGATATACGATGTTGGAGGTGGCTGGAAGCATGCATTGTTGGTTCTGTAAAAAAAACACCCAGATTTCCAACGTCTTCCAACGTCCACCAACGGTTTACTGGCACATTTATTCCAACGTCTTACAACGTCCTCCATCGGATCTTCCAACGTCTTCCAACGTCTATTTGGTCAACATCTTCTTCCACGTGGACAACCTGAATGTTGGAAGACGTTGGTATATGGGCGTTGGGTCCGTTGGTAGACGTTGGACGCCGTTGAAATGTATATCAACGGCGTTTCCAATGTCCATCAACGGCTTTCCAACGCCCGCCAACGTCTGGCCGCCGTTGGAATGCACTGTGTTTCTTGTAGTGTCATGTTATTCATATACATGTTAATGGACAGTGGAAATCAAATTCAAATATCAGCATAGATATGACGTGAAATTACAATGGTAATGTAAGGAACAATGATAGTCATAAATAGTAGTTTAAGGCTGGAGCTGATATTTATAAAAAAAGCACATATATACTGCATACGAAAGCAAACGAATTCAATGTCATACATCCTGACGTATGGAAAAAAAAGGTGCAAAATGAGGTACCGGGAAAAAAAGAGTCGATGGCTACATTGAACGGAACAGTAGTAGGTATAGACAGAAAAATGTGAATGCACCACAAATATGAAACCATGAAATGGTACAAATTAATTTTTTTGCTTTTTCTCTCGAATCTTGATTCCAGTAGATGCTGCAGTCAGCTGATCTGTATTAACATCCTGCAGATAAGGAAAAAAACAGTGTTTAAGTTTGGGAGTACAAAACACGTTGAGGTGGTAGAAGGTGACGATATGAAGTGAATGTACATTGTCACAGTATTGGTTTGAAAGTTGAAACAGTTCCAAACGGGAGTATCCATACATAAAGCAGCCCAGTAGTGTTTGATATGGACAAATAGGTGTAATTTCCACTAATGTAAGAATATAACATTAGATTATTTTAATTACAGTCACCATTAACACAAATATATTCATAATACTAAGGATAATGTTCGTTCACAGTGATCTTACAACAGGAATATCATCTTTAAGGTCATCGATGCCTATAGAGTTTCGATGCCTATAGAGTTTAGATAACATCACACCCAGGATATTGTTGTATTCAACAGGCAAAACATATGCGACCATGTTCACTACGTTCTTCACCTGAATCATAATCATTATATCCACTTTCAGATACTTTCTTTGGATAGTTGGCAGTCTAAATGTGACGCCCCACCTCTATGCTCATAATAACAAAGAGTATTAAAAGAAATACTGTCTATTATTACGAAGAATAAGGCTGGATAGGAGCGACCATCCGTAGTTGGCCTTACACTAATATTGGTTATCTCGATAGGAGTGGTATATACTTTTTATTTTTCATCTATTATTTATTTACTCCCATCGACACACCCAATTATCAGTATAAAACAAACTACGATAGTTCATAGTAGTTTAGGACATTAGATATAACAATAACACAGATAATATAAATGCGGAACACAGATTAACAAAAATCTCATATATATATATATATATAACCAATGTCAGTTACAATATAGTTGACACGATACATATGATACAACTACAACCGTCGACTCTAGAAGTTATATATACAAGTACATTATCAACTAATATACATGAATACATATCGTTCTATACAATGACACGACTACTACAAAAGGACTATGACAACTTCAGAAGATGTGAAAAGTCTTCAAATCCCGAACAGCAACTCAAAGAAAGAAATCTACAACCTGAAATAACTCGGGTCTGACCCGAGTATTACATTCAAAAGAAAATAATACACGGGTCAGTCTAATTTAAACTCAGTTATTAGTGCACAGAAGCAATAATAATCAGATATCAATTAGGCGACAGTCACAGAATCTCGTATATCCGACTCCTCGATAAAAGAATTGGATAACGGCAGATATAACACTATACAGTGTTAAACAACAATTCAGCAATCCAAATCGAAATACAACTCCAAAACATTGAAATTAACCAACGAACAATTCACAAATCGAAACATCAATTTAAAACTGTCAAATCTGATAGGGCTGCAGTACACGCACGCGTGTACTGCCTCGCCACTATCGCGAGAGATACACAAAAGCTCAGTGAAAGTCACAAATGATCACCAAAAACCCCGAAATTGGGTTCAACTCAAGTGAATTTGAAAACAGATCCAAATGCATTAATACAATGCAAAACAACAAGGACCAAAGCTGCATGTAAGACGAAATTGCAGTCACAAATGATTACAAGGGCAATCTGCAACAAGACTGCAGTCACCACCAGATCACTAAGGTGAAACTGCACAAAAGGAAGCAAGAAACACCGCACAATAAAACTGCAATTGAACGACGATTAACTAGGAAACTAAATAGTCAAACAACGACAACTCAAGTGTCGAACTCAACTGGTTAGCACAAGTAAATGTCTGCACACTACACTACACGAAGTGTATATACAGAGTCAAGACCACACAAAAATCAAGTGCAGTCCTAAAAAGCAGCCCAAAACCAAGTGATACTAAATGCAACAAAATCTCAAGCATCGCCAGCAAAAGGATACAGCTACATGAACATCGCATTATGAAGGCGAGGGCACCAAAATGTGGCACCACAACACAATCAATAAAAGATACCAAGAAATGGTAACACACAAATTCACAATTCAACATGATGGCAGCCGAAACATCAAGACAGAATGCAATAAAGAATTGCGCAAGTGAAAAGGGAATAAGCCCAGACTCAAGTAGAACCAACAAATCCAACAGCAACATGATCAAGTTCATCAATACAGATCAGAGTTCAAGTGACAATTGCACAAAAATGAACGCAAGTCACAGGTGATACCAGAATGAACCAGTGATACTGTGACACACAAATTCATCTAATCAACGTGAATGCAAGACCAAACTCAAATGTGCAGGTACATGAAGATGCAGTGAAGTCAAAGCAAGCATATGAAATGTAGATGCATGAATAATGAAGACTGCATATACATCAAGGTGAATAAATGGTCAAGGTAGACAGCCATGTTCAACAGAGATGTACAACTTATGAATGAACCAGTATCAAAGTGAACATATGCAACAATGACCAAATGAACATATTCAAGTGAAACAGTGGAAACATGATGATCAAAAGGGAGCAGTACAATAGTCATGTACAGGTCAGGGGTGAACCCCATAGCACTATGATCAAGTACAACTCGAGCCAGTCCAGCTACCATGTGAAAGCAAGTAGTCAAAGTAATAACAATGCAGACAAGTACTAAATCCACTGAAAATGGATGATCTAGCCTGGCAACATGGAGTCGACCAAGGCAGTAAAGCTTCATCGAAGCCACAGACAACTACGTTATCAAACTCGAAGTCAGTGATAGGAAAATCAAGTAAAATCTGGCAATATCAAAACAAGTAGAAACCGTGAATAAACAAATCAGTGCCAAGGTCAAAGATTTTCACTGGCCACGAATACAAATAGAACTTCACGGAATAACCAAACCGAGTCGCAAGTTAATAACTAGGAAAAATCACAAGTTCGAAACCAATGCCGTGTTTTATCAAATCGAACAAGTCAAAAATCGAACAAATTCAATCTGGAGCTAAACCACTATCACAGTCGGGTAAACCAAGCAGTTCAAGTCGAAGCCAGAAAAATCATCGATCATCGAAAACAAAATCAAACTGAAAATGAATTAGATGTGAGATATTACTCACTTTTTTTTCGATGCAAAACTGAAGGAGCCGAGCACGAGATCGTCGTTCGACCGAGCCGTTGAAGTCGGCGCCTTCGAATTGAACGAGCCCTACCTCCTGAAGACGCACGAACACGAAGACGAGCAGCCATTAATTTGTGAAGCCCTAATTCTTTTGGAGGCGAACGAAAACAAAGAAGGTGCTGCCATTTATTTTCTCTCGTTCGGTTGTCTAGGGTTTTTGAAAATGAACAAAATTGAAAACGAGGCCGCCCCTTGATTTTGGAATGTTGTAGGGTTAAACGAAAAAGAATGAAAAGGGGTCGGGTAGTTTTCTTGATAGCTACTACTGTATAAAGCGACCAAATGAAGATATGGGCCAACTAAATTGTTAAGCCCACTCAACCATTTTACAGATTTAAACAGAATCCCCATTTGATTTAAAAATTCCTATAGCAACCCGTTATCACAGACGATTTAATACAAGGAATTTCGATCGGACTAAAAACCTCCAACAGTAATCTGTAATAGTTTGATCGTCACTTTGACGATGATAAAAATTTACAAACTCCCGGGTTGTTACAGACTCCCCTCCTTAAAGAAATTGCGTCCACGCAATCATAGGGAATAAATGGATAAAAAGTAACAACCAAAAGAGCATGGCAATGTCGAAGGTATAAGCAAAGCAAGTGTCAGCGGGGAAGTATTAGATAAGAAATCAAAAGGTTCGACTGCTTCAAATCAAAATAATCAACATCGTGGGAATCAGGGATCAAAATCAGACGACTAACAAAAGCAAGAACAATCGAGTTCCAGCAACTAAAAGAGAAGAAAAAAAAAGAGCAGAAATCCCATACAGAGCACGAATTGAATGTGAGTAAATCAAATTACTCACCTGAATCGCCAAAGAAAAAGACGATGCTCAAATTTCAAAAATCGCAAATATTCAGTCATCAAAAACAATAATTGAATTTTCAAATCGCAAATATTTACATATCTCAAACGATAATCAGAAAACAAATCAAATATCTGATTATCTCAAACGATAGTCAGAAAACAAATCAAATATCTGATTATCTCAAACGATAATTAAATTTCAAATTCAACAAATTTCAAATTCAACAAATTATTCGATTATCAAAAGCGATAATCAAATTTAAATCAACAAATATTTGATTATCTCACGCGATAATCAAATTCAAATCAACCAATATTTAATTATCTCAAGCGATAATTAAATCTAAAATCAACAAATATTTAATTATCTCAAGCGATAATTAAATCTCAATCGACAAATACTTAATTATCTCAAGCGATAATTAAATCTCAAATCACAAATATTTAATTATCTAAAGTGAAAATTAAATCTCAAATCAACAATTATTTAATTATCTCAGGCGATAATTAAATCTAAAATCAACAAATATTTAATTAGCTAAAGCGATAATTAAATCTCAAATCAACAATTATTTAATTATCTCAGGCGATAATTAAATCCCAAATCAACAATTATTTAATTATCTCAGGCGATAATTAAATCTCAAATCAACAATTATTTAATTATCTCAGGCGATAATTAAATCTCAAATCAACAAATATTTAATTATCTAAAGCGATAATTAAATTCGAAATCAGCAAATATTTAATTATCTAAAGCGATAATTGAATTCCAAATCAGCAAATATTTAATTATCTAAAGCGATAATTAAAAGCAACAAATATCTGATTATCAAAACGATAATCAGAACTCATATCAACAAATATCTAATTATCACAAGCGATAATTAGAAACAACAAATATCTGATTATCAAAAACGATAATCAGAACTCATATCAACAAATATTTAATTATCACAAGCGATAATTAGAAACAACAAATATCTGATTATCAAAAACGATAATCAGAACTCATATCAACAAATATCTAATTATCACAAGCGATAATTAGAAACAACAAATATCTGATTATCAAAAACGATAATCAGAACTCATATCAACAAATATCTAATTATCACAAGCGATAATTAGAAACAACAAATATCTGATTATCAAAAACGATAATCAGAACTCATATCAACAAATATCTAATTATCACAAGCGATAATTAGAAACAACAAATATCTGATTATCAAAAACGATAATCAGAACTCATATCAACAAATATCTAATTATCACAAGCGATAATTAGAAACAACAAATATCTGATTATCAAAAACGATAATCAGAACTCATATCAACAAATATCTAATTATCACAAGCGATAATTAGAAACAACAAATATCTGATTATCAAAAACGATAATCAGAACTCATATCAACAAATATCTAATTATCACAAGCGATAATTAGAAACAACAAATATCTGATTATCAAAAACGATAATCAGAACTCATATCAACAAATATCCAATTACCTGCAGATAATTGGAAGCAACAAATATCTAGAAATCAATTAAGAAGACTAGAAAATCAACATAAAAGCTTGGATCGATCCCATCAGATGGCGAGTTTTTAATTCGCCGCACGTGCATCTCAGAGTGGCCGAAGCCTACCAAGTACTCAACATAATTTTGGCGCCCATCAGATTGACCCGAAGGTCCGCAGAGTGACCGAAGGTCCAGTACTTGTATTTGACCCGAAGGTCCGCAGAGTGGCCCGAAAGCCCAACAAATGACCCGAAGGTCTGCAGAGTGGCTCGAAAGCCCAACAAATGACCCGAAGGTCCGCAGAGTGGCTCGAAAGCACACAAAATCATCAAATATTTCAATTAACGAGTCCGGAATTAACCGAAATAGCAAACGCACATGTCCCATACCACGTGTTTTACTAAATCGTTTGATTCTCTTCATCGTTTCCTTGAAAGTGCAAAATTGTGTATTTTGTAAAAATACATTTCACATTCTCAAACGGACAAGTCCGGAATTAAGCGAATCAGTAAAAGAAAGGGGTCATAGTCCTCGATTTTGCTGAAACGTTTAAATCGCTTCCTCATTCTTTTAAAATCGCAAACTGTAAATTTTTTGAAAACAATTTTATTTATTTTGTAAAAATAACAATTCGCATTCTCAACTGAACAAGTCCGGAGTTAAGCGAAACAGTAAAAGAAAGGGGTCATAATCCTCAATTTTTCTGAATCATTTAAGTCGCTTTCTCATTCTTTTGAAAACGCAAACTGCTAAAATTTTATAAAACAATTTTCAATTTAAAACAATTGTAACGATCCGGATTTTTCACGTTCGAAAATCGACATCCATACTTTACATCGTACTCGAATGCCGTAGATTCGACCGTTCAAATCCGAGTCGCCGGAGCTTATAACAACATTAAGTAAACAACACAGCGGAAAAGAAAAAGAATATAGATATACAACATCTGATACAATATCCAGATACAATGATGATACAATGAATATCTATATACATCAGAGATATGATACAAGAAATAGCAGCGGAAAGAAAATAGATAACACCAGCAGCGGATAGAATGTCTCCAATAGAATGCTCCAAGATAAGCAACGTAAATCCATGAACTCCAAGAACTGAACTAGCCCCAGATAATCCACTAAACCTGAATATCTGAAAAACCCAACTCTAGACTGCCCGTGTGGAAATTTTGGGCACCCAGAGTTTAGGAAGGGACAATAAACTCCGGATCAGTCATGGGACTGGTGTGAGCAACAAAAACAGTTTATCTTTAAACAAACACAAAAGGCTTTTAAACATTGAAATCCGCAATGTTTTTGGAAAATGAAACTACCATAAGGCCTCCCACCACACACACAATGCAATCGCAGAATTGGAGGAGATTTCTCCTTATGATAGTCAAACATGCTTACTACGCAAAATCAAAACTCTTTTGATATTATTACTAGTGCATAGTGTAGAAAAACATTTCGAAAATATAATATTAATCTTAGCCAGCATACAACATTTCATCGTATGCCTACTATAGCTACTACGTTCAATAGCAGGTTACCACCACATTCCATAGCAGGTAATACAACTAAAACCGTACAGGATTCGTATTGTTTCTTTGGATTTCCAACAAATGATCAGGCTAAGGAACTTCCTTACCGAAATAGAAACGCCTCTGGAAAGACGCCCCGGATCCTAACCGGATCTCTGCAAACAAAAGGCCGACGCTACCTCACGCTGTACAGCTGTAACTAGGTAACTAACACACTGACGCTACCTCACGCTGTACAGCTGTAACTAGGTAACTAACACACTGACGCTACCTCACGCTGTACAGCTGTAACTAGGTAACTAACACACGAGTCATGTCATCCCCCGGTCGTTACCGACCTTTATCCGAGCGCTCGATAACCAACATCACACATAATAAATAAAGTGTATCCACATGAGTAAGTATCTGGGCTCCATACCATGATACCACCCTTTATCCAGAAGGAAATGACATACCCTAGGGGCGCTACCCCTACAAACCTTTGTCGCAACATTCCTGTTTCGACCATTACCGGGTTGTGAGGCTCGACGAAGTCTCGTCCACAAAGCCACGCTTTTTCACAAAGCCACGCTTCGATCAACAAATGATCAGCAGCACTTCGTATGCCACATTACCAAATTGGGAATGTATCACTAGTAACCATCAACTACATAACCTCTGAGCTCGTACGTCTCAGAGAAGGGTGTTAAGCTAAGAGAATAAATTCTCCGCCACCAACAGAAATGTATTTGATAGAAACCAGCTTTACATCTCAAAGTGTAACGTCAGACACACATCCATACAAGTCTGTTCCGGGTTCGAACAGAACCGAAGGCACTTCCGAAGAAGCCCTTGCAAATCCGGGTATTCACAATCTCGATCGGACTTCCCATCACTTAGGGAATCTCTATACCGGAGCCATGATGTAGAGAAAATCGATAGGTCATCATATCGCTCTCGCAAATACCCGGTCTTCACCACCGGTCTTCAAATGCTATCCATATCGTCGTATCACTATTCGGAATGGGTTCTATGACACAAAGGTCCTCTCCCGGCTAAACCGAATAACGAGCGCAATTAAAAATCATATGGATACTGGGGTCTCAGTTAAATCACAGCTTAAAGCTTAAAACTTTTCATTCGAATGGTAAAACAAATTACCATTTCCAATCTTTTAAACAAAAAGATTTATTTCAAAAACCTTCAATGGTTTAAACAATTTCCACACTTTTAATCTTTTAAACAAAAAGATTTAATTCACAAAGTTCACCCCGTTCACAAAGATCCATTTATGGATTTCAAAACAATTTCCATTTCAATTGAATTAACTCGTTAAATCTTTAAGTCAAGATTTAACTTATAGCTTTCAAAACTCGTTTCCAAAGATTCATTCATAGCCTTTCAAAACAATTCTATTTCAAGTTAGATTAACTCGTCCGGTCTTTGAATCAAAGACTCATTTCATAGTTTTCAAAACATTTCAATTCTATTTCAAACTTGAAACCGTTCAACACAATTTGGAAATCCATTACTTTTGTGAAAGCTTTTACTATTTGAAAACGAATAGTTTTCGTTTCGGAAAAATCCAGTTATATTTACACGAGTTAAAACCCTTGAATTAAATTCAAATTCCCAAATCAATACTTTTAAATGGTTTAACCCATATATAACTTGTACAGCTTCTTTAATCCCTAGTTTCAAATCATAGAATTCAATTTCAACTTGAATTCAAATTTAAATCAAATTATTTAAATTTTCAAAACTCGATTAAGTTATTCGAAATAACTTTTATCTTTGAAATTCCATTTCAAAAGCTTTTCACTTTAAACCCAAATTTCCAATTTCAAAATCAATTGAAATTAAAATTTCAATTTCAAAACATTGAATTTACATCATCTGTGACTTAACCGATTTCCACGTGAAATCCATATTTGTATGTGTAAAGGTGTAGTCCAAGGGTTTTACACAATAGTGCAACATCAATCATCACAGATATATCGATAAGCGGTAAAATCGATAACGCTTATCTTCATTCACAGATTCATAGATAAAATAAATTTATCAGTCACAAAGATTCACTATTACAATTCGATGTGGGTTTCGGATAACCAACTGGAATCCGACTCCCTGTCGCATCGAAATTCAAATGTCGTTTTACGGGTCAAGGGTTTTCATATTCACATAGTAATATATCACAGAAACAGAAATCACAGATATATATATCACAGATAAATAAATTACAGATCACAACATAAATCAGGATGTATCACAAAACATCATATATCAAGGATATCAAACAAATCAATCATCCAATGGAATCCAAACATTCATAAGTAAGATCAATTTAACCAGCTGATAAATTTTTAAACCAGATTTATTACTTATGAATAAATTTCTAATCCTGGTTAATTAATTATTAATTGCAAACCATTTCTATTAATTAACCTTAATTAATAAATCAATCCACCTTAAATCATTAAATAATTAACCTTTAATTAATCAAAATATTCAAAATTAATTACAATAAGTGATAAATCCTTAGTTACTTTCGTTAAGTAATCATCCTTTAATGAATCTCATTAATCAATCATTAATCACCTTTTAACAAATAAACCGGCTTAAACTTTGAAGTAGTTCGACAATTTTAAATTTAAAACTTAGATTTAAACTTATTTCAAATTTCTATTTTACCATTTTGAACTTTCAGTTTAAATTCAAAACTCAATATACCTTTACACTTAAAAGTCGTTGAAACCAAATTTAACTTAATAAACTTGATTAATTTTTTTTCTTTTTTTTTTACTTAAAAACTGTTTTGCGCAAAATGCTCAAACCCGGGCCAATCCCCTAGTTACCACGAGTCAAACTTCGGTCCTCCAACACTTCCAACTACTTCGAGTAAAATCCCAGTTTCCACGTGTGCGAACTCGAGACTCTTCTCCTCCTCACATACGTTCTTCTTCCCTTCGTTCCCAACGATTTAAAATAATCATCAGATACGAGAGGTGCACCGTGCACCCTGCACACTGGCTTAGACGCCGTTGATCATCGCCCAGTCCTCCGGCACGACGACGAGCGCGCCCCAGTTCATCTCGAACACCCAGCAACCTCAAAAACATCGAGAAACAAAATCGAGCTAACCCACTTTCTTTATGGAACCAACATAGTTGAAGAAATCCTCCTCGCCTCGACGTTTATGATCGCCAGAAACCACGCCACTTCTCTCAAAGACACGGCACACGTCATCGTTGCGATTCCTCATCGACCGATCGCCAATTTATCAACATCAATGGCAAAATTATTTCTCAAACTTCATCGACCGACTGAGCCCTTTAAACCCTAAATTGCCTCCCTGCCATCGCCACCGCGAATAATAAAATCACCTCGCATTTTTGCCGAGTCCACCCATCTTCCACCTACCTTCAGCGAAGTTCCCATCCACCTCGACGCTACCGTTCGCCAGGAATTGAACGAAACCCAAAATCCGATCATCTTATCATATCTTGTAATTTACGTAGTTAAAAATCATGATATTAATCTCAAAAATCATAGTTTTCCAATTTGAAATCGATAATATAAACAAACCATGAAATTTTAATACCTGATTTTTCTGATTTAAAACACTCATCACTGTGATTTCAAATTCTCAGAATATTTATTCAACAATTATACTTGCGATTATTTTTAAAACTGGTATTACGACATTACAATCACTTTTCATTTTGAAATCAAAGCCTAATATTGATTGGTTTGGGTGATATGAATTTTTCTTTTGAATTTGTTGGGTCTGTAAAACCAACAGAAGTCTGTGTGCATATATATACAGATAGGCACATCTACATTCTCATACATATATACATGCAGATATTCACACAACATTTTTCAAGTCATCATCATCATCACAGGCATGCAAAATCAAGCAAATCAGGTTTTAAAAATAAGGTTTGCTCACCATTGAAAAGGAAGAACAGAGGAAGAACAGAACTTTGTTGTTTAAATCTGAGATTTGGGTTGATCTTGAGTTTCCAAATTTTAAACTGAAGCTTTGCATTGCTAATTGATCTCGAGTTGATGAAAATATAGTGATGTTTATATTTTTCTTTCTTTCTTCCTGACTTTACTTTATTTCCTTGCTTTTGAACGAACTGGAATGAGATACATTGATGTATAAAGGAAGTTTAAAGAAACTTTGTTTGTACCAGTAGTTCACATACAAGTACAGGGATTCTATGGTTGGTCAGAGATCTTTTTTCTTTCTTCAACTATGCAAAGTATAATTCGGCTGATATGATTCTTTTCCTTGCTTTACTTTTTTTTTTATCTGGCCAGGCAATATTTGTGGAGGCTGATATGATTTTCGTAGTGTACTAGTGCTTCATGCATTAAATGCTTGTCTCCTATGTATACAAGCTCATCTTACAATTCAAATTTCGTATGTACTTACCAATCTTACATATGCTTATTTTTGTTTGACTTAGATGCTTAGCATACTTATCCTATTTCTATTCGTATATATTGATATGATTTCCCTGCCAACAAATCTTACAGCTACATATATACAAAGCTTGGCACATTTTCTCTTATTTTTATAAACTATTTTATTTGCCTTTGCACTATATAGATATGAAGTTGTTTTAGCCTTTTGTTTATATTGATAGGTACTCATTTCACTTTGTTTAAATTTTACTTGCCTGCATACTCATTTATTTGCTTGTACTTCTTTTATTTGCTTGTATATGGTTTTGTTTCTTCATTTCATTTTTCAAGTGTATACATAGATTTGTTTACTTTGTTTTATTCTTATTTCTTTTGTTTGTTTTTTAGTTGTTAATTTTATCACTTTTATATCGTATATATATATATATATATTCACACATATACAAATTTTCAAATCCATACGACTTTATATATTTTCTATTTGAATCGGGGAAACTCGCATCACTTAAATCGATTTATTTCACAAATTTTATTCAAAAATTCTTTAAATTATCAATTTAAATTTATATGAAATTCGGGGTCGTTACAGATTTCCCCCCTTAAAAGAATTTCGTCCTCGAAATTACCAAGGAGACAAAAAGATAGATGGAGAATGTTTCATCAAATCAAACTGAACATCTATTCTGCATTTGGCTTACCAAATCAGAATATCGATAACAGATACAAGAACGAATCTGTTTTAACACTTCAGAAGATACTCGGGTTATCTAGATCTACGAAATATACAGTGGCATCGGTTAGTTCAAAAGGATAACTAACCATTCGTAGAACATATCGGGACCCAAAGAATAGATAGATATATGAATACAATTTCAAAAAATTTCAGTTTAGAACTAAAGTATACCTATCAACCATAGCAATCAAAGCAATCAATTCATCCAAACAAACAGTTTTGGTCAATTCGGAGTTTACGTCCCATATTAATATATATCGAATCTTCTTTCTGGATCTACCAGAAACCATCGAAGAATTGAGAAGAGATGACGAACAAAATAGATTGATAGAGAAAAGATTGTTTCCGCTATTGTTACAGGGTACTGATCATTTATAGTCGGATTCCCCTGTCCCCTATCTCATCCTCTTCTTACACTCATACTTACTATCAGTGGATAGCAAGAGAATTTACTGAGGCTTTCGAACGGATATCTGAGGAATACTCATTCTAGGGTATACTTCACCCTATCTCTAATGAGCTACTTAATGTGTTATACTCCTGAGCTAAAGTTCAACCTTAGCTCTGATACCAAATGTAACGATCCGGATTTTTCACGTTCGAAAATCGACATCCATACTTTACATCGTACTCGAATGCCGTAGATTCAACCGTTCAAATCCGAGTCGCCGGAGCTTATAACAACATTAAGTAAACAACACAGCGGAAAAGAAAAAGAATATAGATATACAACATCTGATACAATATCCAGATACAATGATGATACAATGAATATCTATATACATCAGAGATATGATACAAGAAATAGCAGCGGAAAGAAAATAGATAACACCAGCAGCGGATAGAATGTCTCCAATAGAATGCTCCAAGATAAGCAACGTAAATCCATGAACTCCAAGAACTGAACTAGCCCCAGATAATCCACTAAACCTGAATATCTGAAAAACCCAACTCTAGACTGCCCGTGTGGAAAATTGTGGGCACCCAGAGTTTAGGAAGGGAACAATAAACTCCGGATCAGTCATGGGACTGGTGTGAGCAACAAAAACAGTTTATCTTTAAACAAACACAAAAGGCTTTTAAACATTGAAATCCACAATGTTTTTGGAAAATGAAACTACCATAAGGCCTCCCACCACACACACAATGCAATCGCAGAATTGGAGGAGATTTCTCCTTATGATAGTCAAACATGCTTACTACGCAAAATCAAAACTCTTTTGATATTATTACTAGTGCATAGTGTAGAAAAACATTTCGAAAATATAATATTAATCTTAGCCAGCATACAACATTTCATCGTATGCCTACTATAGCTACTACGTTCAATAGCAGGTTACCACCACATTCCATAGCAGGTAATACAACTAAAACCGTACAGGATTCGTATTGTTTCTTTGGATTTCCAACAAATGATCAGGCTAAGGAACTTCCTTACCGAAATAGAAACGCCTCTGGAAAGACGCCCCGGATCCTAACCGGATCTCTGCAAACAAAAGGCCGACGCTACCTCACGCTGTACAGCTGTAACTAGGTAACTAACACACTGACGCTACCTCACGCTGTACAGCTGTAACTAGGTAACTAACACACGAGTCATGTCATCCCCCGGTCGTTACCGACCTTTATCCGAGCGCTCGATAACCAACATCACACATAATAAATAAAGTGTATCCACATGAGTAAGTATCTGGGCTCCATACCATGATACCACCCTTTATCCAGAAGGAAATGACATACCCTAGGGGCGCTACCCCTACAAACCTTTGTCGCAACATTCCTGTTTCGACCATTACTGGGTTGTGAGGCTCGACGAAGTCTCGTCCACAAAGCCACGCTTTTTCACAAAGCCACGCTTCGATCAACAAATGATCAGCAGCACTTCGTATGCCACATTACCAAATTGGGAATGTATCACTGGTAACCATCAACTACATAACCTCTGAGCTCGTACGTCTCAGAGAAGGGTGTTAAGCTAAGAGAATAAATTCTCCGCCACCAACAGAAATGTATTTGATAGAAACCAGCTTTACATCTCAAAGTGTAACGTCAGACACACATCCATACAAGTCTGTTCCGGGTTCGAACAGAACCGAAGGCACTTCCGAAGAAGCCCTTGCAAATCCGGGTATTCACAATCTCGATCGGACTTCCCATCACTTAGGGAATCTCTATACCGGAGCCATGATGTAGAGAAAATCGATAGGTCATCATATCGCTCTCGCAAATACCCGGTCTTCACCACCGGTCTTCAAATGCTATCCATATCGTCGTATCACTATTCGGAATGGGTTCTATGACACAAAGGTCCTCTCCCGGCTAAACCGAATAACGAGCGCAATTAAAAATCATATGGATACTGGGGTCTCAGTTAAATCACAGCTTAAAGCTTAAAACTTTTCATTCGAATGGTAAAACAAATTACCATTTCCAATCTTTTAAACAAAAAGATTTATTTCAAAAACCTTCAATGGTTTAAACAATTTCCACACTTTTAATCTTTTAAACAAAAAGATTTAATTCACAAAGTTCACCCCGTTCACAAAGATCCATTTATGGATTTCAAAACAATTTCCATTTCAATTGAATTAACTCGTTAAATCTTTAAGTCAAGATTTAACTTATAGCTTTCAAAACTCGTTTCCAAAGATTCATTCATAGCCTTTCAAAACAATTCTATTTCAAGTTAGATTAACTCGTCCGGTCTTTGAATCAAAGACTCATTTCATAGTTTTCAAAACATTTCAATTCTATTTCAAACTTGAAACCGTTCAACACAATTTGGAAATCCATTACTTTTGTGAAAGCTTTTACTATTTGAAAACGAATAGTTTTCGTTTCGGAAAAATCCAGTTATATTTACACGAGTTAAAACCCTTGAATTAAATTCAAATTCCCAAATCAATACTTTTAAATGGTTTAACCCATATATAACTTGTACAGCTTCTTTAATCCCTAGTTTCAAATCATAGAATTCAATTTCAACTTGAATTCAAATTTAAATCAAATTATTTAAATTTTCAAAACTCGATTAAGTTATTCGAAATAACTTTTATCTTTGAAATTCCATTTCAAAAGCTTTTCACTTTAAACCCAAATTTCCAATTTCAAAATCAATTGAAATTAAAATTTCAATTTCAAAACATTGAATTTTCATCATCTGTGACTTAACCGATTTCCACGTGAAATCCATATTTGTGTGTGTAAAGGTGTAGTCCAAGGGTTTTACACAATAGTGCAACATCAATCATCACAGATATATCGATAAGCGGTAAAATCGATAACGCTTATCTTCATTCACAGATTCATAGATAAAATAAATTTATCAGTCACAAAGATTCACTATTACAATTCGATGTGGGTTTCGGATAACCAACTGGAATCCGACTCCCTGTCGCATCGAAATTCAAATGTCGTTTTACGGGTCAAGGGTTTTCATATTCACATAGTAATATATCACAGAAACAGAAATCACAGATATATATATCACAGATAAATAAATTACAGATCACAACATAAATCAGGATGTATCACAAAACATCATATATCAAGGATATCAAACAAATCAATCATCCAATGGAATCCAAACATTCATAAGTAAGATCAATTTAACCAGCTGATAAATTTTTAAACCAGATTTATTACTTATGAATAAATTTCTAATCCTGGTTAATTAATTATTAATTGCAAACCATTTCTATTAATTAACCTTAATTAATAAATCAATCCACCTTAAATCATTAAATAATTAACCTTTAATTAATCAAAATATTCAAAATTAATTACAATAAGTGATAAATCCTTAGTTACTTTCGTTAAGTAATCATCCTTTAATGAATCTCATTAATCAATCATTAATCACCTTTTAACAAATAAACCGGCTTAAACTTTGAAGTAGTTCGACAATTTTAAATTTAAAACTTAGATTTAAACTTATTTCAAATTTCTATTTTACCATTTTGAACTTTCAGTTTAAATTCAAAACTCAATATACCTTTACACTTAAAAGTCGTTGAAACCAAATTTAACTTAATAAACTTGATTAATTTTTTTTTTCTTTTTTTTTTTTACTTAAAAACTGTTTTGCGCAAAATGCTCAAACCCGGGCCAATCCCCTAGTTACCCCGAGTCAAACTTCGGTCCTCCCACACTTCCAACTACTTCGAGTAAAATCCCAGTTTCCATGTGTGCGAACTCGAGACTCTTCTCCTCCTCACATACGTTCTTCTTCCCTTCGTTCCCAACGATTTAAAATAATCATCAGATACGAGAGGTGCACCGTGCACCCTGCACACTGGCTTAGACGCCGTTGATCATCGCCCAGTCCTCCGGCACGACGACGAGCGCGCCCCAGTTCATCTCGAACACCCAGCAACCTCAAAAACATCGAGAAACAAAATCGAGCTAACCCACTTTCTTTATGGAACCAACATAGTTGAAGAAATCCTCCTCGCCTCGACGTTTATGATCGCCAGAAACCACGCCACTTCTCTCAAAGACACGGCACACGTCATCGTTGCGATTCCTCATCGACCGATCGCTAATTTATCAACATCAATGGCAAAATTATTTCTCAAACTTCATCGACCGACTGAGCCCTTTAAACCCTAAATTGCCTCCCTGCCATCGCCACCGCGAATAATAAAATCACCTCGCATTTTTGCCGAGTCCACCCATCTTCCACCTACCTTCAGCGAAGTTCCCATCCACCTCGACGCTACCGTTCGCCAGGAATTGAACGAAACCCAAAATCCGATCATCTTATCATATCTTGTAATTTACGTAGTTAAAAATCATGATATTAATCTCAAAAATCATAGTTTTCCAATTTGAAATCGATAATATAAACAAACCATGAAATTTTAATACCTGATTTTTCTGATTTAAAACACTCATCACTGTGATTTCAAATTCTCAGAATATTTATTCAACAATTATACTTGCGATTATTTTTAAAACTGGTATTACGACATTACAATCACTTTTCATTTTGAAATCAAAGCCTAATATTGATTGGTTTGGGTGATATGAATTTTTCTTTTGAATTTGTTGGGTCTGTAAAACCAACAGAAGTCTGTGTGCATATATATACAGATAGGCACATCTACATTCTCATACATATATACATGCAGATATTCACACAACATTTTTCAAGTCATCATCATCATCACAGGCATGCAAAATCAAGAAAATCAGGTTTCAAAAATAAGGTTTGCTCACCATTGAAAAGGAAGAACAGAGGAAGAATAGAACTTTGTTGTTTAAATATGAGATTTGGGTTGATCTTGAGTTTCCAAATTTTAAACTGAAGCTTTGCATTGCTAATTGATCTCGAGTTGATGAAAATATAGTGATGTTTATATTTTTCTTTCTTTCTTCCTGACTTTACTTTATTTCCTTGCTTTTGAACGAACTGGAATGAGATACATTGATGTATAAAGGAAGTTTAAAGAAACTTTGTTTGTACCAGTAGTTCACATACAAGTACAGGGATTCTATGGTTGGTCAGAGATCTTTTTTCTTTCTTCAACTATGCAAAGTATAATTCGGCTGATATGATTCTTTTCCTTGCTTTACTTTTTTTTTATCTGGCCAGGCAATATTTGTGGAGGCTGATATGATTTTCGTAGTGTACTAGTGCTTCATGCATTAAATGCTTGTCTCCTATGTATACAAGCTCATCTTACAATTCAAATTTCGTATGTACTTACCAATCTTACATATGCTTATTTTTGTTTGACTTAGATGCTTAGCATACTTATCCTATTTCTATTCGTATATATTGATATGATTTCCCTACCAACAAATCTTACAGCTACATATATACAAAGCTTGGCACATTTTCTCTTATTTTTATAAACTATTTTATTTGCCTTTGCACTATATAGATATGAAGTTGTTTTAGCCTTTTGTTTATATTGATATGTACTCATTTCACTTTGTTTAAATTTTACTTGCCTGCATACTCATTTATTTGCTTGTACTTCTTTTATTTGCTTGTATATGGTTTTGTTTCTTCATTTCATTTTTCAAGTGTATACATAGATTTGTTTACTTTGTTTTATTCTTATTTCTTTTGTTTGTTTTTTAGTTGTTAATTTTATCACTTTTATATCGTATATATATATATTCACACATATACAAAATTTCAAATCCATACGACTTTATATATTTTCTATTTGAATCGGGGAAACTCGCATCACTTAAATCGATTTATTTCACAAATTTTATTCAAAAATTCTTTAAATTATCAATTTAAATTTATATGAAATTCGGGGTCGTTACAACAATTTTCTAACCACCTGATTAAAACAGCAAATCAGTAACAATTTCGATAAGGAAATTGTACTTCTCAAAATACCGTAAAAACGGTCACAAATCAGTATTGCGGAATAACCGCTTGAAAACCCACTTTTAAAATTTGGCGGTTACTGAAGCCAAAGCGACAGTAGTTTTAAAACGTCAAAATCACATCAAAACAATCTACATCAAAATGTAATATCAGTGAATTTTCATTCATCAGAAATGCCATAAAACACCGTGCTTCAAAATATAGCATTGGTGTAAAATTCCGTTGTAAAAATAACGGCAACAAAATACGTTTCATAACCCACTACAAGAAAAATGGTTTTTTGCAGCTCCATGTAACAGCCTTTGATTCAAAAAGCTGTAATTGTTCAAATTTAGTTTCATTTATAATTAAATATAAAAAAGAAAACGCTGCCTAATCACATTTCTTTTGGCGGGGAGATTGAGTGTTTTCGCGGCCACGTTTTTATTCTTTTCCCTTCCCACCAAATAACCCTTCATCTCAAATTGACAAATCAATCGCTTCGCAAATCCATCGCTCGAGTCGTTACATCGCTCTGCAAATCCCGCAAATCTCAAATCCATCGCTCCATCGCTCTGCAAGTACGTCGCTCGAGTCGTTGGCGCCGTCCCCTTTCATCATCATTCACGTCTTCAGTTCATCGCTCGAGTCGTTGGCGTCGATAAGGTAATTCACTTAATTCGAATACTCAACTTTGGTCCTCGTATTAACGTGGATATGGATGTACGCTTCAAATGAATTGAAATAAATGCGATGTACGCTTCAAATGAATTGTTGATGTAGTGATTTTTTTGTTAATGGAGTTTGGTTTTTTGATTACTGGACTGCCTTCGTAAAGGGTAGGACTAGGTGTTTGGCGATGAGTAGTTGATCAGAAGCTGGTTGATGTGATGGTTAGTGTGCTGGAACTATGGTCTTGGTGAAGTATGTGCATTTGGCTAGATGCACTCACACATCTGTTCACACCTTAATCTGACATTGTTGTTTATTTATCCATTTTTAACTCAAATTATATGTATGCATTCACTATCCCTGTCAAATCTAAAACCATGTATATGTTTCATTCGAATTTTGAAATTGTCATGTAATTAAGTTTTCAAAAGAATGCAATTCTGTGTATGAGTGGATTTCCATATGTATCAATTGAACATATGCAGTTCTTAAACACGTAAAAGTTTCAACTTTCTAAATTTGGGATATGAAGTCTATTTGGCATTAAATCAACATATCATTTGACCTTGGTTATATATTGATTTTAGATGTATATACATGGTTTTGAGACACAGTTTCACATATAATTTTGTAAGTATTCTTACTTCAAACTTTGAATATAAATAATCTGTGTGGCTTTAAAGTTAACAAACTTTGGAAGATATAATAAGATTTATGAATACAAGTATTTCAGTTTATATATATTTGCAAAGTATGTTTTACATATATGCATTTCATATACTTCCAGGTTTCATTTTAGATATACATGTGTGCTGAGCATAAGCAGTGAGTTCTGAAAATTGAGGACAAGATTTTAGATACACGTACCATTTTAAAGATTATCCATTTCTAAGCATACACAAATCCTCAAACATACATTATATCTTTAACGTCTATATCAATTGTTTTCAGGTGTATATTTAATTTCATTTATGGATACCAGTATTTGAATATATCCTGTTCTTTTATATGTTTAAGGTTTTCCAATGAATGCTGTATCACACATAAATTTTGAGTATGTACCAATTTTAAATGAATAGAAGAGAGGTTGGATAAGAAGGGAATAATGACGAAATACTCCACAACAAATAAAGAATTTAGGAAAACAATATAAGTTGCCTTCTAAATTACAAAAGAAATTTTCGGACGATAATAATTTTGGAAAAAAAATTCAAGCAAGCACTATGAATAATATGAAAAGATTGTCTATTTCAGATAAAGCAAAATTACTGTTAATAATATGTCATGTTTCTCTTGAATTTCATTTTGAAGAACCTGTGGTTGTTTTTAGGTTTAAAATTATCTCATGCACTCCCCTTCTTACATAAACTGCCTGTATAGTCCAGAGCAAAAGAAATTTCTCTTGAATTCTATTTTTGTTATTCCATAAAAATTGGTATGCAATACTACTACTTTATGTAACTGGAAACAAACTTATTTTGTTGTGAAATAGGTCACAGTGTTCATCTGCGAGGCCTAAATTGCATTCACAAAATACAGAGCCAAACAAAAGTGCCTATATCCCATATTAAGTTTATAAATTTAGTTATAAATATAGTATTAACAAATTAACAAATAAATAAAAGGTTTATCCTCATTTGGGCTCCCTCATTCAATATAATTAAATGCTTATATATCTGTCCATTTTACTGCCACCCGTATTGAATCAATGGAACTGGTTTTTATTTCTTTTCTCATTAAACTATTTCTTGAACAGCGATATACACCTCGGTAAGATTATATATGCAGGCTTGGTGCATACCCTTTTTTATTATATATGTGTATGTGTCATTCTCCTGTTAGGTCTTCGATATGGTTGTGGCAACAACCATGTGTTGATATCAACAAATCAATTCCATTAATGCAGAGTACCAGTAATTAAAAGTTCAAATGATAAGAATTTCTGAAAGTTGGTTTCCATCTAATTAAAGCGATTGATGGCTCATAGTGTATGCCCATAACCTACTTATTATGTAGAATATTAAAATTTGTGTAACAAATGACAATAATTAGATAGGCTCATATGTTAGTAACAATTTACCATTTACCATTTATTTATTTTTCACTATGCTTGCTAGTAAATTAACCTTTTCATTCGGCAGATAAGTCTGCTATATAAAAGGCAAAGGAAAAAAACTTTTAAAATGCGTTTGGCACCACCATCTACTTGTATAATTTTGTTTTCAAAGACCAGTCTCTTTTCTTTTCTTATAAATGATTGTATTATTTTGTTGGTGGGTTTGATGTGGCTGTAAAAGTTGATGATTTGATTCTATTGTTCTATGTATATTTAGTGGGTAATGACTATGAGAATCATAAATTAGTCGAGTGATTATATAGGTCAAACTCATTATTGAATCCACCAGGCAAAATTGTTTGTAAATATTCTCACAAGATTCCCAACAAATTGACACTTGCAATCTGAATGAAATATTCTCACAAGATTTCCAACAATTAACACTTACAATCTAAATGATTATGAGTGATTGATGCTGAACTAGTATTCACGTAAAGTATCATATTGGATTATGTTTTGTTATTTGGAGCATTGAGTTATTGTCTACCTTTTTAGTTTCTTTTTCGAGACTCTTTTCATAGGTGCATGCTTCAGAAATAGTTTGGTGCTAATGTATTAATGTTGTATATGATTTTGACATTGTTGTATAAGTGGATAAAATTGTTGTTAATGGCGCAAGCCAAGTATCAGGAGAGGGGTAATGCATAGACATTACTCCGGTGCTACAAAATGACGTCGTTGTAATGGCAAATTTTTTGAAAACAGTTTGGTGCTAATGTTGTATATGGTTCTGATATTGCTGTATAAGCGGATAAAATTGTTGTTAATAGCGCAAGCTAAGTATCAGGAGAGGGGTAATGCATTCTTGTTAAAAAATGGGTTACACGACTCTTTCGTTTTCATTCTTGTTGTTTTAATTTTTTTTGCATGAAACAAGGCTTTGAACTTGACTTATTGATTTGTTGTTTGACATTCTTTGTCTTCCTTGTTGTTTTTCATTTTGTTTGCATTCAATTACGATTATGTTATTTTGCTTGCATTCAATAACTGATTATTACTTTAAATTTTAGAAATTTACTTCCTCACATATTGGTTGATGATGGATAAAAATTGGGTACATCTGCACAGGTAACTATATTATACTAAATATATTTTGAGAGTCAAATCATATATTTTAACGTCAAAATTAATAGTTATTTCATTTTATTAATAGAACTAGTACTGAGTATGAGTAAGGAGCTTGGAAGTTTGTGCAGGCTGCATTGAGAATTTCAAGAAATCCAGAAAAGATTTTATGTCCTTGCTTAGATTGTCGAAATCTTAGTCATAAGTATGGGAAGATTGTTGTTGAGCATTTGATTATAAGAGGAATGGATCCGCTATACAAGGATGGTAGGTGGTACAATCATGGCGAACAAATAACTATAAGCAAAGATAACGAGTCTAATGACACTTATGATTTACTCAAAGCCATTCATTATGAAGATGAAGATTTCATCAATCATACATATTCCGACGATGATAAAGATGAAGATAGCGCACAGAAACGAGAGGAGGATTTATTAAAAAACTTGGAGGATGCCGAAACCCCGTTGTATCCTGGTTGTACCGATCAAACAAAATTATCTTCCATAATTGCCTTATATAATCTAAAATGTGAGACTGGGTTATCCGATAATGGATTCGATAAACTTCTAAATGTGCAACAACTATTGTTGCCAAAGGATAACGTACTTCCTAGGAATATTTACGAGGTGAAAAAATTTCTCAAAGTATTCGATATGGGTTTTGAGAAAATTCATGCTTGTCAGAATGATTGTTGTCTCTTTAGAAGAGAGTACAAAGATTTGGATAGTTGTCCAAAATGTGGGTTTTCGAGATGGAAGAGGAACGAACGTACAAATGAAATTATGCATGGTATTCCGGTTAAAGTTTTGAGGTATTTTCCAATCATTCCAAGATTCAGAAGAATGTTTAGATCTCAAAAAATAGCAGAAGATGTAAGATGGCATTTTAACAATAAAAGTAATGATGGAAAAATGCGTCATCCTGTTGATTCTATAACATGGAATGTGGTAGATGAGAAATGGGAATCGTTTGCAGCAGATCCACGCAACCTAAGGCTTGGCCTTGGTACTGATGGTTTTAATCCATTTTTGACATTGAGTTCCAAATATAGTTGTTGGCCCGTGATGCTAGTGACATACAATCTCTCGCCACTGTTATGCATGAAAAAAGAAAATATCATGTTAACATTGTTGATTCCTGGTCCAAAGCAACCAGGAAATGATATAGATATATATTTGGCACCATTGGTAGAAGATCTGCAACACTTATGGATTAATGGAGTTCAAACTTATGATGCATTTAGTAGATCGCTTTTTACTATGAGAGAAATTTTACTATGGACGATTAATGACTTTCCTGCATATGGTAATCTAGCTGGATGTTGTGTGAAAGGTAAAAAAGGTTGTCCATTATGCGGTGTCAACACTCATCATCGATGGTTGAAGTATAGTCGGAAAAATGTCTACATGGGTCATAGGAGATTCTTACCACCATCGGATTCGTTGAGAAAACAAAAATCCTGGTTTGATAACACTATAGAAAATGGTCGTAGACCTAGAATTTTAACCGGAAGAAACATCTCTATCATTTTGAAAAACTTTCCAAATAATTTTGGAAAAAAAATAAAAAATGGAGATAATAACAGCAAGAAAGAGAAGGGTAAAAAGAAGCCAACTAAGAAGCAGTATAGTAAGAAAAGAAAAAATTCTACTTTCAAACAAGATGATGATCCTGCAAAAATAGAGCTATCAAGATGGAAAAAACGATCAATATTCTTTGATTTACCATATTGGGAGGTTATTGCTATTATTTTTTAATGAATGAATTATATATATATATATATATATATCAATGAAGTATAACAATATTATTTTTGTAGGAACTTCCCTTGCGTTATAATTTAGACGTAATGCATGTAGAAAAAAATGTTGGTGAAAGCATAATAGCGACGATGTTGCATGATAGCAAATCAAAAGACGGAATTAATTCTAGAAAAGATTTGGAAGATTGGAGAATCAGGCATGGCCTTTTTGCACAAGCTCGTGGGAAAAAAACATATCTTCCACCAGCTCCGTATACATTGTCCAATTTGGAGAAAAAAACATTTTGCCAAAGGTTATATGATTTCAAGGGACCTGATGGCTATTGCTCAAATTTTAGAAGTTCTGTGTCATTGGAGGATTGTAAAATTATCGGCATGAAGTCACATGACTACCATGTTCTAATGCAACAGTTATTACCAGTTGCAACAAGAGGATTGTTGCCGAAAAAGCCAAGGAGGACAATAATTCGTTTATGTTCGTTTTTCAATAAATTATGCCAGCGTGTTCTTGATAAAGAAAAATTGCAACAACTTGATGATGAAATTATTATAATTTTGTGTGAAATTGAACGATATTTTCCACCTTCTTTCTTTGATATAATGATACACTTGACCGTTCATCTTGAAAGGGAAGCCCGATTGTGTGGACCGGTTCATTTCCGTTGGATGTACCCTTTTGAACGATATATGAAGACACTTAAACATTATGTAAGAAATCATGCACGTCCCGAGGGTTGTATTGCAGAATCCTATCTTGCAGAAGAGTGCATGAGATTTTTTAGTGAATTTTTCAAGAAATCAATACAAATAGAGGAGAAGGAAGTCCGAAATGAAGATTATGAAGATGATTCCATACTCGAAGGACGACCAATTTCAGCTTGTAAAACAATTACATTGTCCGCCAATGAGAAACAGATTGCACATTTGGCTGTGTTAATGAATATGACTGTAGTGGAACCATTTCTAGAGTACGTAACTTTTACAATTTGTTATTACCGTTTCATACAATTTGTACCAGCAAATACAACTTGGTAATTTTTTTTTGTGCTACAATAGTTTGCATTTGGAGGAGTTACAACACTCAAACAAGGGCATGGAAAAAAATGCAACTTTACTTTGGAAAACCCATACAGATAACTTTGCCGATTGGATTAAAAAGAAGGTGAGTGAAATTTTGAAATATTATCTCATTAACTTTAGATTTATTATTATTGAGATCCATTTTAAAAAGCTATTTTTTTATAGATACCTATTGATTCAAAGGACCATGACAAGATGTTAAAATGGATTGCATATGGTCCGAGGAGTAGTGGATTATCCTGTAGTGGATATATCATTAATGGACAACGTTTTCACACAAAAGACATTGAGAGAGAAACTCAAAATAGTGGGGTCACTTACGATGCGACTACTATGTGTAGAGCAAGTGCAAAAGATACTTCTCAAGTAGTTGATGTCGTTACTTATTATGGGATATTGACTGATATAATTTTGTTAGATTATCATCATTTTTATGTTCCTGTCTGTAATACCCCAAGATTTTGAGGAAAATTCTTTTAATAAATGATTAAAATTCTGGGGGAAAATCAGAATTATTATATAGGTGGGATTTTCAGTGGTGCAAGGTTGTGTGCATGTGTGCACGTGCACACTAGTTATGGCACTAAGAGAAAATCCAGAATTCCTGAATAATAAAACAAGGAAGGAAAACATTTAGATAAAATGTTTTAAATAAAGAAAATATAGACCTAGACATGGGTATTAAAAATTCCTGAGGATGTGTGTATATAAATATATCTATATATATATGCCTATGTATGACTTGTCTGAAAATTGAGGCAGAAGAGAACATTGACTTATAATGAATAAGTGAAATTTTTATTTGAATAATAGGTGTAGAAATGCACATAAGTATGCACATGTTTTCTGCAAATAAAAGGTTAAAAGTTAAATTAACACCCATAGTTGTATAAATGTATATTTATATCCAGATGTTATTTGAGCAGAAAATAAATAAAGGAAGCACTAAAACAGTAAGAACCAAAGTGCAAGAAAGAAAATGTACATAGGCAGAAAATAGAAAGTCACACCATTATCATGTTTGAAGTAAATATAATAAAAATACTTAAAGTTATCACTTTCTGAAAAGAAAGGAAAATAGGCACAATTTAGTCTTGTTTTAAAATATTGGCCGGGATATTAAGGGATTAGGAAGGAGGGAATATGCAATGCCAAATGCATGATTCTGATCTGGGCTAAAATAGGGATTTTGCATCACTCAAAACCTTAGACAGAACCCTTATTTATACCAAGAGCCCAATCAGAAAACTGCTCTCTCACTAATTAATTAACCTAAGGAAGAAGAGGAAGATAAGGCTAAAGATTTGAAGGGTTTTCTGGTTTAAGTTTGTGTAAGCACTTAGGTGAGTATCCTCACTCATATACATGGCATTAAGACCTGGGATTAGGCAGCCAAGCTTTTATATGTTATATTTTGCATGTTTTGATTTACAAACTATGTTGGCTGCTGATGGTTTCATGAATGTTTGATGAGATATGATCTGCTATGCTGGATGTATAACTTTGTTGTTCTATTTTCATCTCTGTATATTATACCAAAACCTTAAGGAACATATATCAAAGTATTTGTAACTAGTTTGAATAATGGATTAAGACAAAGAATGAAAAGATAAAGAAAACTATGAGCTGCATATACATTGGTATGGTGCTGAGGCTTGAAATAATTGGTTAAGGGTGCAATGGAGTTTTTCTCTATAAGTGCTGAGCCCTAAACTAAACAGAAACTTACAAGCCTAAAAACTATGTTTAAACAAGATTGAAAATCTGGCTAAATATAGTTGCTTGAAAAATCAAAATAAACTCAATAGAGCCATGTATTTATTCTCAGTTGCAAACATTCTGGTATATGCTTGAATAGGGTGTTTCTATGATAAATAATGTGAGATGGAATGACTGGGGTGTTATATCTCTAGAAAGTAACCTTTAACTTGCTTGCAATATCATGGCTGCAAGGTAACTAGTATGTTTCATGAGTACAGGTGGTATGTACACCTAGCTATCATTGATAGAATGAACATAAATACACTTAGTGATATAACTAAGGATTTTGTGCCAAGAAGGCTGCTGGAATGCTTGTCCTATTTGAAGTAGACAAGTTGGCACATGGCTTGTTTAAGTCCTGAGATCTTTGTTCCATAATGTTAATTAGTTCATGGCAATGTGTCCCTTTGATTCCTTATAGCAGATGAGGCCAGGAATTTATAAGAAAAAGAAAAGGCAACCTAGTAGTTCCAGATAAAAGTTGTTTTGTTGCATATGTTTGCTCTTATGTATTGTACATGATAATACCTGTCAAGTATGCAAAGTATATCTATGCTGTATCCTTAGCTTAATATCATGGATATGTTAGAAATGCTCACACCAGATCATAGATCTGACCCTTATTGCTCATGGCACATGGGGGTGTCTCATTTATAATGAGGCAGCCACTAATGCTTTTGCAGGTTATGATGGAGCTAAGTAAGCAAGATTAAAAAGATATGGAATAGAGGATGCTAAGATAATTGGAAATAAAAGCTAAAATGTGTTAATTCATGCACGTATTCCCTGATTAATATGGCTATCTAAATGTATTAAGTAGGAAGAACTTGTAAGAGACATGTGCTATGTTGTTTCTGGTTATTTCTGATTTGGTATGTACTAAGGATATTGATGTTGAACTGATTTGAAAACCTATTTGCTAAAGTTGTTTTGATTTAGAGGTAAAACCTGGATTTTATAAGCATAATCATTTTAAGATGATTTCAGTAATCCTGAGTTCTTTCAAAAAGAATATAGATATACAGAAAATAATATTGGGAAAACCAGAAAAGAATTAAACTGCTATATCTTCAATTTATGATATTGACATAAGTCCAGATGCAAGAAAAAGTGTTTATACTTTAAAGATGTATTTTTAAAAGAGAAGTATGATTAGGAAGAATGATATATATCTGATCACAAAATGTCTGATTCATACAAATATATATACATGCTTTTGGAAAGAAAAGGTAACAATGTTTTGTGTATAATCTGGGTTGTAATAATGCAAGCAAAAGAATGGCCAGAGTAACCACAGGGTTAGGCCATAGGTCAGGCCAAATGTTTCACTTCAGATCAATGAAGCAAGGGAACATTTGAGCTCAGTTTCCTGGAAAATGAACAAAGACCCTGACATGTACATGTATATCTGTGTACATGTAGATATTGGGCAAAAATATAGATGTAAATTCTTAAAACAGTTGAAAGAATGGATTTCAAAAATAGTTATGCAAGAAGAATTGTTTTGTATGATAGGTTATAGGCAAAAATTAAATATATATGTACAATTATAGGTAGGTGTCAGATTTCAGCCATACAGGAGAAAATAAAAAAGAAAAACCAAAAATTGTGTTTGAACCGACCAGCATGGTACTCGAACTCGTGACCTTGAATGTATAAGTTAGGCGCGTTTCCATTACGCCTAGATGTTGCTTGCGTTCACTTAGGATCCGCTTTCTTTTAACCTGAGTTTGATAATATTCAGACTTTAAGATAATCATCCATATTATAAGCTTGCTTTCCACTGATCATTGCTTGGTTATTTCTTAATTATAATAACAGTCTAAGGTACATATTTCCAGGGGACACTATAGTCAAAAATCTGGATACAATAAGTTTTAATTTAAAAAGGGAATTTATCACATTTTTGCAAATTTAAAAAGGATTTCTACTTATTATCATGCTCTGATTCAAGTAGAATATAACATAGATATCTTCATATATGTATGTTAAAAATGATTTAGAATTAAAACAATATTTCTATATTGTGAAAGATCCTGGATATATTTTTGTTTATTAGAGAGAGAAATGACCCTGGGAAATATATTTGTAATAGATGATATATCTATATATCATCTCTATTGCAAAAAAAAAATCACCAATAAAATTAGTGTGTAAATAGGAGGGTCATTTCACTGTCTTTAAATGTCATTGGGCAAACATAGGAAACGGTGTTAAGGTAGAAGATGGATTCACCCTTGTTAACTTACATCAAAACCAAGCCTCATTTTCAAAAGATCCATATATTCTTGCATCTCAAGCGAAACAAATTTTTTATTCAAGAGAAGACGATTCTTCTAATTGGTATGTTGTGATGAAGGCGCCATCAAGAGGTTTTCATGAGATAGATATAGACGAACCATTTGAGGAAGTTAGCTTTGCTATGGAGAATTACGAAGATATTGACATGGATGTTGATGATTTTATTGAGGATATTAGTTATGTTAGGGAAGATTGTGAAGGCATATTTGAGTAGTTTAATTATTTTGCTATCTAGTTTTAATTCTATTAGACTTTACTCTCTATCTTCTTTGGTTAAGTAATATGTTTGTATGTAATGACTTGTTTTTCATATCTAGTTTTTGGAAATTAACCATGTTGATATAGGTCTTTAATTATTTCCTATTCCATATTTTGGTATCCTAAATATTGTTTTCATTCTACAAAACTAAACTGTTGAGACATGTGCATATCCACTTTTGTATTTGAAATTTTGATTGAAACTCTGAAGGGTGGTCCTATAATTGATACAGATATTTTCATTTAAGTTGAGTTTTTATTCTAATTTATCTTAAAGAAATATTGTACAGAAATTTAGGTTGTCATTGTGGCCTACAGATGCCAACATCCAACCATGGACGGGATATATGCTATAGTAGCTTTCAACGTCTTGATGGTGAAAGCCCTCTACCTAAGAGCAACCATGGGTGCCAATTGGCATCCTTAAGATGTCAACGTCAGCAACTTCAAAAATGGATAAGGAATGACCTAGTTTCAACACATTCCTTTTTATTTCACCAATTTACACTAATAAGATAAATCTGACTGTTTCCATATTGTAAATCTTCCTTTGCCAAATTTGATCTTCCTTCCATTGTAATTTTCCTTTAGTGCTTGTTAATATTTTACATTTCATTTGTATTACTTTTGACTGTTATAATTCTCTATTAATGCTCGTTAAATTTTACAATATTTTTTTTCATTGCTGTTTTCTTCCTTCACTTGATAAATTTTCAAATTCAATTCTAAAAGATATATGATGATGTAGATCCAATATTTAACCTTGGATCGACTTAGATTTAGGTTTTGAAATGCATAATTTTACCTAATCTATCTATCTATATACAATGAAAATGACTTCATTTGAAGCTTTTGAAATCATAAAATTACCCATGTTAAATGAGTGTTGTAAACTAGAGTTCTAGAGGTCTTGGATTCAAATCTTAGAGACACCGAAATTAAATTTTATGTTGCTACCAATTTCATCAATATTTTTTCGATCAACAAGGGATAATAACATGTTATGTTTAAACTAGTAAAATATTTACAAACAAAATCAGTATCGTTGAATGATTGTGGTACTTGTTTGTTGTTGCTTTGACTTAACAAAGGCTTGGAATCGTACTGCATTTGGTTGCGCTCTGATTGATCAGTTGGGTCTAAAATTCCGTACACATAAAAACCACGAATCAATCAAAAAATATGTGCAACTTATGTTGTTTGATCCATACACACCCAAATGTAAATGTACTGCATTTTCACCGGTTGCAACTTTTTATGGATTATAGTGATAATCTGAGTATAAGCAGTAACCAATTTTTTTTTATAATGAAGATATTACAATGAAAAAACATATTAATTTTTAACATATAACGATCAGTTTTTTTAGGAGAACATGTTTTAGTGCAATCAATCTTAAATGTTATTGTGCAAATCGTGTAAGGTTAATCCTATAATTTCGCAGTGTTAGCTTAATACCCTAACACTGACCACTTAACACGGTGCTTATTTTAGCATTAAGTAATAAATATTTATTTCTGTTACATAGAATTTGAGCACGTGTGCCTACTGCCTAGTAGCTTGAATTATGTATGTTCATATTATTATACAGAGAAGAGAAGGCACACTCGCTCAATCCAAAGTTATAACCAATACCGATTTGTCAAGTGTAGGTATAAACTATAAACTATTGTTTCACCATCATCCACCAAATATTATCAGACTGACCACTGTGGGTCTGCTGCAGTACCTGCTTTTTTAAGAGGGAGATGCTTTATTTTTGCTTCATATCTATACAGGAAATGAAGAGGATTACTCGAAAACAGAAAAAAGCAAAAGAGGCTGAAATTGCACTCAAGGAGTCTAATGAACAGAATAAGCATGTTGAAGACAACAACGTTCAAAATGAAGACAACAACGTTCAAACTGAAGATAATCGACATTTAGTTGAAGGCAATAATCAAAATAAAGACAATCTTTGTGCACTTGAAGACAATACAATGCAAAATGAACACAATGTGGAAGACATGATGGAAACCGATAGACCTATTCAAGGTGTGAGCGAAAATTTAGTTCGGAAAAGAATTGCTAGAGGTCCTACTAAAATGAAGAGACTTCCTTCAAATTTCGCAAATCGGGTTGAAGTTGAATTTAATGAGAGTGGCATTCCAATAGGAGAAGGGTCAATCCACTTATCTTCTTATCTAGGGCCACTCGTACGAGAGCATGTTCCAGTCACGCTTGCTGATTGGAGACATCTTGGTGATGATTTGAAAACTGTTTTATGGGATTGCATTCAGGTATATTTATTTATAGTGATAGTGTCTTTACATCATTCCATCTCAGTTCACATGTACATGAGGAAATAAAAGTGAGAAATTAGTTACAAACCGTTGTCTTCAACATTTAATTGTACTATCCTTTCTATTTCTGTGTAAAAGGGGGAGCGCTTGCGTTTGATGTTGAAAGTTGTACTGCAGAAAAGTAGACCCCTAATCTATTTTTGTGTAAGCTCAGACCCAGTACATAAATTATTCACAGAGGCAATAATGGTGAACGTTCCGTCACTGTCTTTTACCTTTTTAAAGAACAGTTTTGAGCTTTGATTTCGTCTAGTCATTTGAAGTGGTAAAGGGACAAGTAAAGCCCTCAACACTGTCGTACAATCATAAAAGTACAAAATGGCTGCATGTACCTCTTTTCCCTTCTGTTAAGTTATGCATGCAATCCCAGTGTTCTTGATAGATTTGTGCATTCAAAATATTTTTGAATTTACACAAAGTCTCCTTCAAAAAGAGTTTTTATGCAAATTGCATTTCAACTTTTATAAGCCATACAAACTTCATTTCAGTTCATTTTGTTCTCTTCAAGAAAGAAAGTATTATCACACTAATGTCGTTTGGTGCATGCAAAAAAGAAAAGAAAAAAAAAGATTGCACATATAGGATACTAACTTTTGGGTCTTTGCCTTTTGGTTCTTCTGAACTGATATTAATTGCCAAGTATTTGATAAACAAAAGACAAAAAGGTGCTTGTTATTGGTATAAGCCATAGTTTTCAGTATTGAATTTGATTTCTCATTAAATTATGTATTTATATGTGTTCATAGAAGCTATCATTTTCAGGGGCTAACTTCATTAACTTTATGACATGTATCTCACTGCTTAAAAAAGTTTCATAGATGCCAAAAGTTGATAGACAAAGGTGCATAGATATTAAATAATAGACAAAGGTGTATAGATATTAAAAAATAGACAAAGATATCGATTTCTAAGTATTGTACCAGTAGTAACATAGTCGATAAAACACTTGATGGTCAGTATGTTTCAGTTATATGGAGGGGGCCAATTAAATCATATTATCACCATCACAATTACGAAATTTTCAACTCCAGAACTCCTATAGCAGTCCAAGTTATCACAGAGAGGATGTTGATATAGAAGCCACAAATTTTTTGACAGCTAAATGAGTAGTTAAGACTTGCATAGTCCAAATTGATCCTAAACTACTTCCTCAAATGGATCTGTTAATGTAACAGTCCCAGAAATCTACTCAGATTTCATAAGTAGGTAGGAAGTTCAAATACAAATAAATTTGAATTTGAGATAGCATTCTAAAAATAAGTGTAACTGGATTTCTCTATGCACAAAATCGATAAAATACAACAAAAATAAACGAATGAGAAGGATTAAATTTTATGTCTGTCTTTATATAAGAAAAGGCATTGCTATATACATAAATTTTTACTTAATAACACTCATGCTTACTGTTATCATTCATTTTTGGTCATCAATGGTTTATTTTTCCTCTTTATTACATGTTCAATAAAAAGTATGTGGTGAAAATAAATAAACTGAGCAAAGTTATACAGTTTCAGCTCTGCACACAGTTTCAGCTCTGCACACAGTTTCATCAATCCGCTATGTCTTCTCGTTTAATATTTGATTTATTTACGAATGTGCTAATTTCGCTTCAACCAATTAATGGATACAGACTAGATTTAAGGTGGATGAGGAATGGCAAAAGGTCTCTATATTTCAGCAAATGGGTTGTATTTTTAGGTGTTCAAAATGTAGATTAGTTAATCAATTAGTAAAAGCAAAGTCAAAGGAGAAAAGACTTCAACTGAAACCAGATAATATTGGAAGTATGACGGAGTGGAATGATTTTATCAGCTTGAAAACTAGTTCAAAATTTAAGGTAAATTACATCTAATTGGTCATTCTTTCAGTGAATGAGATAACTTTTTGATGTATTCTTATTTTTTTTAATTCAGATAAAAAGTGACATATACAAGGCTTTCAGACGCAAGCAAGTGCCACACACATGTAGCCGTAAAGGAATGGCTCGATTAGCTGCGGATATGGTGAGAATTGTCCTTTCTATAGTTAGAATTAAATTCAATTTTTGTCACGCCATCTATTTCTTTAGTTATGACAATTGTTTTATTCAATTTTTGTAAATGTAGAAAAAAGAGAGTTCCAATCCCTCTTCCATTTCTAGAACTCATGTTTGGATTAGATCTCACACTCGAAAAAATGGCGAACCAGTGAGTTTGGCCGTTCAAGATAAAATAGTATGTGCTTTTGTTTCAATTTGATTATTATCAAATCACTTTAGAGTGTAATAATTATGGAAATTATAATAAATGTTAACATTTGCAGGAGCAAATTAAAAAAATTGAAACGCTTTCACAATCCAGCTCAAATACTAATGTGAGAGAAGATGCTCTTTCAGTAGTGCTGGGACAGGATAGACCCGGACGATTAAGAGGAATGGGAAGAAGCATGACCTACACCAAGTTTATTGTGGCACAAGCTAGTAAAAAACAAGAAACTCAACTTCAAAATAGAGTAAGCGATTTGGAGAAGACGGTGCTAATGCTACAAAATAAGGTAGATTTTATGCACTGATCAGCGCATACCCAGTTTGCACTTATCAATTTAAAACTAGGTTCACACTAAATTAGTGCAAAAAAATAGAATTGGTCAATGCAAATTAGATTTCCAATTTTAGTACTTTCAGCGATATTTCAATAACATAAGGGTGACAATTGGATTTCTGAACGATGACTATATCCATGTTTTTGTCGAGTATACCCATATTATTATTAAGTTTTTTCATTTATACCCTTGCTTGGTAAAAATTGATTCACCATTGTAAGTAACTTGCATTTTCCATGACCATTTGCTTCTTTTTCAGTTGTTGCTACATTTTTCTTATTTCTCATCCGCATTGTATTTTTGCATCCAACTTGTTTGAATTTTATTTTGAAATGGCTTGTTTAAGAAAAAGCGTATATATAAAAGATTTTTGAGCTATTAATGTATTTTAACTTGCACTGTTTAACAACTCAAAGTCTTAATATTCCATCCAACTGAAGGAAGTAAATGCAGGTTAAACAACGTTTATTTTGTATTAAGCTAGTTTGTGAATGAATTTTTCACTGTCCCGAAGTTTGAGTTAAAGACCGATAATAAATTTAAATGCCTGGAAGTTGTTGAAGAAGAAGATCTTGAATCTGGATTGGAACATTCTGAAGTTATTATTGGAAAACAGTACATCATCTTTTCTAGAAGTGTTACAGTTAAAATAGTTGAGATTTTGGAGAATGATTTAAGCATGAATTTGGATTGTGGTTTGGTGTCGATTGCTGTTGATATGCACACTGATATCAGTGTACATGGTGAACTACATATTTAGGAAGTCACCCATATTGGTGATGTTTTAACTATGAGTGATGATAGAAATGACAATAGTAATTTTTGTTCTGAAAATGGTGTTGAGTTTGATATTTTATCTATTGTGAAGAAAGACAGTTTGGAAGAGGAAGTTGGTATAATCAAGGAGAAGGTTGTTTATCCTATTATAGATAAGTTTACATGTCAAAATTCAATTGAAGGGGAGGATATTCCTGTTGTTACAGATTCTGTTATAAGGAAAGTTTGCGTAAATAATATTTTGATATCGAGTGGTTTAATGGAAAAGTATAATTGTGTAGCTTTAGGGGAAGCAGATTTTAATAATGAAAATGCTTTGAGTCATTTAGCAGAAATTGTTTGCAATACTCCGGGTAGTTCTTCAGTTGGGTTAGTGGAAGTTGCCTCTGGTCTGACAAACTGCAGTTAGATGCATTTATTTAGTTTGCATTTATATCTATGAGATATAAATTTAGTTCAATTTTTCAATTTGTCTGTTGTTTATTAAAATGTGAACAAATTGTGAACTGTGAGTTATAAATTTAATTCAGTTTAAATATAATTGCATTTTATTTCATATTTAATTGCATTTGAACTATGGGTTATAAATATATGACACACAAACAAAACAAAAAAACACAACACAGACACACACACAACACAGACACACACAACACAACATAGACACAAACACACACAACCGCACTGCTGCGACACATTCTGCTACCCATACATGCATAGAATGAAAGCAATTCTGTAAGTTATTTACTAATTTTTTTGACAGTATATTTTTGTTTTGATTCAGCTAATGCAGCAATCAAGAAAGGACGAGCAACCAAGAAGGGTCGAAGATGAGAATGCGTCTCAAGCGGTAAAGTTATTTATATTATTTGTGTGACATCATTTGAATTTGAGTTTGAATTTTTAGTTAAGTATTTAGCGTGATTGTTTTTGATTAATTTTAGAACAAGTATGACAACACAAATGCCCACTGTGATTTATTGGATTGGACTGGGGTTGATGAAATAGTTGCTAAAGGAAGAGTTCTTTCAACTGATCCGAAAGAGCTTGTATATAACATCCCTCTTGGACCGAAGGCCATGAAAATTTTGATAGTTATTCCAAAGAAATTAGATGCTTTCTTATGGAGGTCTACACCTAAGATGCTCTCACATATTGGAGAAGCTAAGAATGAGATAGTAGCATGGCCATCTGATAGAGTTGTTTTGCACATGATGAGTCACTTTGAAAAGGATGACATTATGGTAAACTTAATTTTTTTTATTTATTCGGTACCTTTATGAATTGAATACAAAATTTATACTTTATTTTGTTTTCATATGTTCTAATTTGTTTTTATAGAGTAATGGTGGCAGTACAAATATCAAATGCAAGCTATATGATTGGACCAGAAACAAAGAACTAGTTGCTGAAGGAAGGTTTTACTCTAGTGATCCAAATCAGCTTGTGAATAATATTCCTTTGGGACCATCCGCCGTGCTTGTTTCGATCGATGAGGCCAAAAAACCAGATGCATTCTTGTGGAGACCTCCAGCTGGTATGACATATGTTGGAGAAGCTATTGACATCAAAATAGCTTGACCAGAAACAAATGTAGTTGTTGAGAATGTTAATGCTACAACGTCTGCTCATACGGCTAATGTTGTATTATCTTCAACGGTAATGTGTATACTTTACATATTGATTTATCAAAACATATGCAATGACAAGCTTTTATTTTTAGGATCACTTTTATTTTCAAAACTTATTTAAACGGTTTCATTTGTTGCATGACAGAGCGCAAACTCCAAGACAGATATGAAATGCAAGCTGATCAGCGTTCAAGGAGCCAAAGAAGTAATTGCTGAAGGGCGTGTGGCTTCAACCGACCCTAAAGCATTGGTCCATTTTGTTCCACTAGGGGAAAACGCAGTCAAAGTTTGGGTTGATGTTATAAAAGTTCCAAATGCGCCTTTGTGGAGACCTACTTCTTATTTTGAGTTTATTGAAGATGCACTTGGTTCGACGATAGCTTGGCCATCCACGAATATTATAACCTAATCAACTTCAAGTAAGTATGAATTATCTTTTTTTTCTTGCGATATAATTTATTATGCTTAGCACTGTGTAGTTGTGGATCGATGAAATTGTTTATAAGTGGTGAGAATTGTGTGGAATGGTTGAAGACTATGATGTGGGGTTGCACTGTGATGTTTGCAACTAGTAGTGCAAGTGAGATTGATGTCAGATAGAGGGATGTTGTAGGCAAGTGGAGTTGGCTTGGCGAAGGCTGATGGTGAATGGAAGTTTTGTTTGAATGGTGATGGTGATGTAATGCAGCATAGTGGAGTGGTGGGTGTTTGAGGCACTGTTGCGATGTACAGGGTGGATCAGTTTGATAGAAAGGTGAATGTTGTGGAGAAGGCAATGTAGTGATGGATGCGGTGAGATGATGTTTCAGGCAGCAGCAGCAGACTTTAATGATGTGGTGGGATTGATAGTCAAGGGTAGTTTGGATGTGCACTATTGCAGTGCAAGTTGTAATGTTGATTAACAGTGGTGAATTGGAAGTTTTGGTTAGTTGAATGAAGGAGGTTGATGAACTGTCAGGGATATTGGAATGGGAAGTATGTCGTGTCGGGTTGTGCACAGTGCAGAAGCAGGTGGTGTGGTTGAGATGTAGGGGGGTAATGTTGTAGTAGTGGAGAAGTGGAGTTAGATTGAGGAAGCAAGTGTGGTCAGTAGATGTCGTTGTGGTGAAGTGGTGAAAATATGAGGTGAGCTTGTGAAGTGGTGAGGGATAGGAGATGTAAGTGGATGGTCGGTGAAAGAGTTTGCAAGGCAGTTTGAAAGTAGCTGGTGGGTTGAACGTGAAGAACAATGGGAAGTTGCAGGAGTGAAGTATGTGGATGTTTTAACAGAGGGGAGTTGATGGATGAAATGTGTTTTTGTGGAGTGTGCAGTGGGAAGTATAGCACTGTGTTATGAACAGTGATTGTTTGATGCAGTAGTATGGTTGTGGTGGAACTTGGTTTGATAGTGAGATATTGGCAACACTGTGTAATAGTAAACGTCTCTATTTATAAAGATGTTATATCGCTCGCATTTTACACTTACAGGGTATGGAAGTAATTCTCTTCCAGCTTGTAAGTGAGTTTTTACCCATGATCGATGAGGTAAAAATAAATAAATAAAACGAACGTCTCATTTACTATGATTCATTTCTTTTACCAAGGTATTGAGGCAGTCTTTCTTTAATAAGTAGATGTGGATGTAAGATCTACTTATCATTTGATTTAACAGCCATCGCAGCTTCTCAGTTTTGTAGAATTATTATTAATATTTGCATTTTCCTTTTGTAATGTCCAGCTTTGGCCAGTTGTAGCTGAAATTGTTCACGATGTCGTTAAAGGCTACCCTCGACTGAAACTGACTTATGGGAGGAAGGTATAGTCTAAACTGACAATTCTTTTTCACGAATACTTTATGCATAAACAGATGCTCTTCTGCTGTTCCTAGTGTTGTATGTGAATAACTTCAAATTTACGTGTATGGAGTACTTTTGCACATCTTAGGGATTTTTGTAGTTTTCTTGATTTCCTTGCATAGGAAATTGAACATCTATGTCTGAAGTAGACTGCTACTCATTTTCCACCATTACTTTGCTGGTTATGGTATCATTTGCAGTTGAAGGATCTTCAAGATTCCATTGCTTAAGCATCATTCTTCGAAACCCATTTTCTTATCATTGTACATTGACCTTTAGTATATCCAAAGCAGATGCAATTTCAACATTTAGGCAGAAGCCACTCATATTAAATATTTTGTTTCAAAGTTTCTTCATTATAAAGTGATACATTGACTTCGTTAGGAAAGTATGAGTCTGCAGCCATCTTTATTAGAACTTGAGCATAATTCAATCTCATTTTCGTTGCAATGGCTGCACTCAGTTTAATAGATTTTTCCTAATACACTGGCTATGGCAACTAAATACCAACCGTAACAATTGTCAATCTCGTTGGTCGAATTTATAACATTTTACCTTGTAGTTTGAACTATTTACCAACCGTAACAGTATTCTGTTAAATTACCTTTGGTGGTAACCACCAACCGTTTGTTTTTTCTTGCAAGAATTACCTATTAACATGTTTTTTCTTTACATCTTCGCAGTTTCAAAGTGAGCATGCTTATGTAATTTGACTGACTTAGCTAGTGGAGGTTGAATTGTTGAAGAGGATTAGCTTGGACTCTCACAACTCATATTTTGCTTAATTTAATATGCTATTTATGTAAAACAATGTTACTATCATATTTGCTTACAACATTATGTATGAAATATACGATTATCGTTTATTTTGAGTATGGAGTTAGTGCAACTTTATTATGTTTAATATAACATGCGAAGATTATATTTATTTATTGTGTTTTTAATTAACTGATATTATCAGATATAAAATTTTATATCTGGTGGGATGATTGTAAATATAAAATTTGGTGCATGGTATTTTTCATATTTAACAGCGTTTTAAAAACGCTGTAAAAAAGGACAAACGCTGTGGATGTCAGGCAAAGGGAAAACGCTGTGAAACAATTACCCATATGCAGCGTTTGCTTTATGGTGCTAAATGCTCATTTACAAGCTTTTCAAAACGCTGTAAAAAAGTATTGCAGCGTTTTTAAAATGTTGTCGAAAGGAAGAAGAAACAATGGGCAAGGACATATTACAGCCATCATTAAAACGCTGTAATAAGAAAACGCTGTAATATGTTGCTAATTTTGCAGCGTTTTTAAAATGTTGTCGAAAGGAAGAAGAAACAATAGGCAAGGACATATTACAGCCATCATTAAAACGCTGTAATAAGAAAACGCTGTAATATGTTGCTAATTTTGCAGCGTTTTAGAAACGCTGTGAGATGTCTTGACTCTATTACAGCTTGTCGTTAGAGAGCGTTCTTCATAACGCTGCGAAAGGATTTTACAGCGTTTTTAAAACGCTGCGAAAGACCATTTTTCTTGTAGTCAATTGAACGACGATTAACTAGGAAACTAAATAGTCAAACAACGACAACTCAAGTGTCGAACTCAACTGGTTAGCACAAGTAAATGTCTGCACACTACACTACACGAAGTGTATATACAGAGTCAAGACCACACAAAAATCAAGTGCAGTCCTAAAAAGCAGCCCAAAACCAAGTGATACTAAATGCAACAAAATCTCAAGCATCGCCAGCAAAAGGATACAGCTACATGAACATCGCATTATGAAGGCGAGGGCACCAAAATATGGCACCACAACACAATCAATAAAAGATACCAAGAAATGGTAACACACAAATTCACAATTCAACATGATGGCAGCCGAAACATCAAGACAGAATGCAATAAAGAATTGCGCAAGTGAAAAGGGAATAAGTCCAGACTCAAGTAGAACCAACAAATCCAACAGCAACATGATCAAGTTCATCAATACAGATCAGAGTTCAAGTGACAATTGCACAAAAATGAACGCAAGTCACAGGTGATACCAGAATGAACCAGTGATACTGTGACACACAAATTCATCTAATCAACGTGAATGCAAGACCAAACTCAAATGTGCAGGTACATGAAGATGCAGTGAAGTCAAAGCAAGCATATGAAATGTAGATGCATGAATAATGAAGACTGCATATACATCAAGGTGAATAAATGGTCAAGGTAGACAGCCATGTTCAACAGAGATGTACAACTTATGAATGAACCAGTATCAAAGTGAACATATGCAACAATGACCAAATGAACATATTCAAGTGAAACAGTGGAAACATGATGATCAAAAGGGAGCAGTACAATAGTCATGTACAGGTCAGGGGTGAACCCCATAGCACTATGATCAAGTACAACTCGAGCCAGTCCAGCTACCATGTGAAAGCAAGTAGTCAAAGTAATAACAATGCAGACAAGTACTAAATCCACTGAAAATGGATGATCTAGCCTGGCAACATGGAGTCGACCAAGGCAGTAAAGCTTCATCGAAGCCACAGACAACTACGTTATCAAACTCGAAGTCAGTGATAGGAAAATCAAGTAAAATCTGGCAATATCAAAACAAGTAGAAACCGTGAATAAACAAATCAGTGCCAAGGTCAAAGATTTTCACTGGCCACGAATACAAATAGAACTTCACGGAATAACCAAACCGAGTTGCAAGTTAATAACTAGGAAAAATCACAAGTTCGAAACCAATGCCGTGTTTTATCAAATCGAACAAGTCAAAAATCGAACAAATTCAATCTGGAGCTAAACCACTATCACAGTCGGGTAAACCAAGCAGTTCAAGTCGAAGCTAGAAAAATCATCGATCATCGAAAACAAAATCAAACTGAAAATGAATTAGATGTGAGATATTACTCACTTTTTTTTCGATGCAAAACTGAAGGAGCCGAGCACGAGATCGTCGTTCGACCGAGCCGTTGAAGTCGGCGCCTTCGAATTGAACGAGCCCTACCTCCTGAAGACGCACGAACACGAAGACGAGCAGCCATTAATTTGTGAAGCCCTAATTCTTTTGGAGGCGAACGAAAACGAAGAAGGTGCTGCCATTTATTTTCTCTCGTTCGGTTGTCTAGGGTTTTTGAAAATGAACAAAATTGAAAACGAGGCCGCCCCTTGATTTTGGAATGTTGTAGGGTTAAACGAAAAAGAATGAAAAGGGGTCGGGTAGTTTTCTTGATAGCTACTACTGTATAAAGCGACCAAATGAAGATATGGGCCAACTAAATTGTTAAGCCCACTCAACCATTTTACAGATTTAAACAGAATCCCCATTTGATTTAAAAATTCCTATAGCAACCCGTTATCACAGATGATTTAATACAAGGAATTTCGATCGGACTAAAAACCTCCAACAGTAATTTGCACTACGCCATAAATGGCCTACTGCAACACAAAAAAAATGTTGGCTGAGGCCCGAAAAATGTTGCCATAGGTCTATGGCAACACTTTTAGGGTGATGCAATTTTTGCCGTTGCCTTAGACCTCAAAGGCAACATTTTGACTATCTAAGGCAACATAAGTAATATTGTTGCAATAGAACCCTATTTGGGTCTATGGCAACACCCATAGGTATCTGTAGCAACATTCCAAAATGTTGCTATAGATATGAACTTTTTGAATTTGTGGGGCCCACAATATAGAGCATATTTGATTTTTTAATAAAAATAAATATTTATTTAATAAAATGCTATTGCACAGAATTTGATATTTAAACAGTAATTTATTTAAATAAATATTTTATTTCAACATTTGAAATAGTACAAATTCCTGACTCCACTATTTTACAATTCAATGATATATAACACTGATATTCACATATACAGATATTCCTCACTACATCACTCAGTTCACTCATTACATATGCAGTTTCAATTTATACAAACACCGACACTGACAAATATATGCCGAGCCGAAGGCGAGCCGAGTGCCGAGCCGAAGGCGAGCCGAGTGCCGAGCAGAAGGCGAGCCGAGAAGCGGGTCCGGGCGCAGCGCCGACGGGGGTCCGGGGCACCGCAGTCCCGGCGGGGATCGACCTGTCTTCAAGCTCATGCACATTTGATTTGACTCTGTCTTCAAGCTTATATCCAACTGTCCAGTCTTTAATACCTGTCACATATAATTCAAAAGCAGTAATCTGGAAAATAATATTTAACTCGAACAGAAAATGAAAATATTTTTGTTATATTATTTGCCTCAGGTATTTGGGTTGTTTCTTTTCATAAGTGCATAAGCCAAACATGAATGCAACACATGGATACAAGGCAGTATGGAAGCAAGCAAGCAACAGTTCAAGCAAAAATGCACAAAGGAGAAGCCAAGTGCACAAAGTAGTACTCAACACAGCAAGCAACATAACATGACCAAGAAATGCATGTACATGGATGAACATACATGCATCATAAGGCTTGGTACAAGAAACTACTCAAGTGCAACTACTCAAGTGCAAGTTCATACTCAAGTGCAGCCAGATATGTAGACAAGCCAAAAAAACGGACACGGCACAAGGTCAAACCCGAGTCATCGACTGGATTCAACTCAGGGCCAAGCAACCAACAAAACAAACAAGAACCAGGTTCAGCAAAATATAGACAAGCCAGTGCAAGAAACACAGCAGTACACATAGGCAGCCCATCAAGCAAAAACAGTGAATGCATCAGGCATGTACAAGAGAAACCTACGCAGTAACATGATATACAGAGGACTTGGAGCATCAGTTCATGTTAAAGAACAAGGTTAGCATGGTACCAGTTCAGTCCAGACCAAGCAAAACCAACAAAGCTCAACACACATATGTTTGTATTCATCATTGCAATCCAACATACCAAATTTCTCAAAGTCCAACAGAAAGATTAAACACGAGATTATAGGAAATAAAGCCTATAAATAAATCCCAATTCATCATCGGCAAAAGCGTGCGAGTGTAACCAAAATCAAGAATATTCAAGTAAACCAGAAGGCAGAAAACATACCAAATAATATCACATCGCACCCGACGACGAAGTCAAAGCAATTCGAGCAATCAATCAAGGAGAACGAAGGAGCAAGCTACCAGGAACGTTTCTCACACTAGATTCGATCAATCAGAGCATCAAAGCAATTAGAATCGCGTGCCCTAGTTTTCACCGAAACCAATTCGACTACCCCCTGCCACTCTGACATCAGGCCCCAACCATGAAATTGCGACCAAATCAGCAACTCCTTGAACCATCGCAATCCCACAGCCTTACCTCGAATCACCAGAATCGCCAAAAACCTGAACAAAATCGCAAATCCGGAAGTAGTGAGGAAAACTGACGCGAGGCGAAAGAAAATAACGGAAATTGATATGGCCGACAAGGGATAAAATCAAAGCCAGTTATTCTCCAGATCGAAGAAACAAGGAGGAGCGGCGTCATTTTTTTTAAAGTCGGAGGAATAAAAATTAGGGATTGGAAAATTGGGGGTGAGAAACGAAAAAGGAAGAGTGAAAAGTAAAGCGGGAAATGGAAATTGGTAAGGTGTGGATCGATGGTGTGAATCGACGGTTGAGATTTTGTTTTAAATGGTGGTGTGGATCGCTGAGGTGTAATTTTTTTTTTAATTTTTTAATCTGAAAACATCTATGGCAACACTATATAAAAATGTTGCATCGTGTTACACTTGTTTAGCTAGAGCAACACATTTCTATGGCTAAGGTAACACCAAAAATACAACGTTGCAGTAGGACCAAAATTCTATAGCTATCGCAACATTTTAGCTGGCAACACCTTGCAAAAATGTTGCAGAAGGTCATTTATGGCGTAGTGTTGCAATAGTTTGATCGTCACTTTGACGATGATAAAAATTTACAAACTCCCGGGTTGTTACAGACTCCCCACCTTAAAGAAATTGCGTCCACGCAATCATAGGGAATAAATGGATAAAAGGTAACAACCAAAAGAGCATGGCAATGTCGAAGGTATAAGCAAAGCAAGTGTCAGCGGGGAAGTATTAGATAAGAAATCAAAAGGTTCGACTGCTTCAAATCAAAATAATCAACATCGTGGGAATCAGGGATCAAAATCAGACGACTAACAAAAGCAAGAACAATCGAGTTCCAGCAACTAAAAGAGAAGAAAAAAAAAAGAGCAGAAATCCCATACAGAGCACGAATTGAATGTGAGTAAATCAAATTACTCACCTGAATCGCCAGAGAAAAAGACGAGGCTCAAATTTCAAAAATCGCAAATATTCAGTCATCAAAAACGATAATTGAATTTTCAAATCGCAAATATTTACTTATCTCAAACGATAATCAGAAAACAAATCAAATATCTGATTATCTCAAATGATAGTCAGAAAACAAATCAAATATCTGATTATCTCAAACGATAATCAAATTTCAAATTCAACAAATTTCAAATTCAACAAATTATTCGATTATCAAAAGCGATAATCAAATTTAAATCAACAAATATTTGATTATCTCACGCGATAATCAAATTCAAATCAACCAATATTTAATTATCTCAAGCGATAATTAAATCTAAAATCAACAAATATTTAATTATCTCAAGCGATAATTAAATCTCAATCGACAAATACTTAATTATCTCAAGCGATAATTAAATCTCAAATCACAAATATTTAATTATCTAAAGTGATAATTAAATCTCAAATCAACAATTATTTAATTATCTCAGGCGATAATTAAATCTAAAATCAACAAATATTTAATTATCTAAAGCGATAATTAAATCTCAAATCAACAATTATTTAATTATCTCAGGCGATAATTAAATCCCAAATCAAAAATTATTTAATTATCTCAGGCGATAATTAAATCTCAAATCAACAATTATTTAGTTATCTCAGGCGATAATTAAAAATCAAATCAACAAATATTTAATTATCTAAAGCGATAATTAAATTCGAAATCAGCAAATATTTAATTATCTAAAGCGATAATTGAATTCCAAATCAGCAAATATTTAATTATCTAAAGCGATAATTAAAAGCAACAAATATCCGATTATCAAAACAATAATCAGAACTCATATCAACAAATATCTAATTATCACAAGCGATAATTAGAAACAACAAATATCTAATTATCAAAAACGATAATCAGAACTCATATCAACAAATATCTAATTATCACAAGCGATAATTAGAAACAACAAATATCTGATTATCAAAAACGATAATCAGAACTCATATCAACAAATATCTAATTATCACAAGCGATAATTAGAAACAACAAATATCTGATTATCAAAAACGATAATCAGAACTCATATCAACAAATATCTAATTATCACAAGCGATAATTAGAAACAACAAATATCTGATTATCAAAAACGATAATCAGAACTCATATCAACAAATATCTAATTATCACAAGCGATAATTAGAAACAACAAATATCTGATTATCAAAAACGATAATCAGAACTCATATCAACAAATATCTAATTATCACAAGCGATAATTAGAAACAACAAATATCTGATTATCAAAAACGATAATCAGAACTCATATCAACAAATATCTAATTATCACAAGCGATAATTAGAAACAACAAATATCTTATTATCAAAAACGATAATCAGAACTCATATCAACAAATATCCAATTACCTGCAGATAATTGGAAGCAACAAATATCTAGAAATCAATTAAGAAGACTAGAAAATCAACATAAAAGCTTGGATCGATCCCATCAGATGGCGAGTTTTTAATTTGCCGCACGTGCATCTCAGAGTGGCCGAAGCCTACCAAGTACTCAACATAATTTTGGCGCCCATCAGATTGACCCGAAGGTCCGCAGAGTGACCCGAAGGTCCAGTACTGGTATTTGACCCGAAGGTCCGCAGAGTGGCCCGAAAGCCCAACAAATGACCCGAAGGTCTGCAGAGTGGCTCGAAAGCCCAACAAATGACCCGAAGGTCCGCAGAGTGGCTCGAAAGCACAGAAAATCATCAAATATTTCAATTAACAAGTCCGGAATTAACCGAAATAGCAAACGCACATGTCCCATACCACGTGTTTTACTAAATCGTTTGATTCTCTTCATCGTTTCCTTGAAAGTGCAAAATTGTGTATTTTGTAAAAATACATTTCACATTCTCAAACGGACAAGTCCGGAATTAAGCGAATCAGTAAAAGAAAGGGGTCATAGTCCTCGATTTTGCTGAAACGTTTAAATCGCTTCCTCATTCTTTTGAAATCGCAAACTGTAAAATTTTTGAAAACAATTTTATTTATTTTGTAAAAATAACAATTCGCATTCTCAACTGAACAAGTCCGGAGTTAAGCGAAACAGTAAAAGAAAGGGGTCATAATCCTCGATTTTTCTGAATCGTTTAAGTCGCTTTCTCATTCTTTTGAAAACGCAAACTGCTAAAATTTTATAAAACAATTTTCAATTTAAAACAATTTTCTAACCACGTGATTAAAACAGCAAATCAGTAACAATTTCGATAAGGAAATTGTACTTCTCAAAATACCGTAAAAACGGTCACAAATCAGTATTGCGGAATAACCGCTTGAAAACCCACTTTTAAAATTTGGCGGTTACTGAAGCCAAAGCGACAGTAGTTTTAAAACGTCAAAATCACATCAAAACAATCTACATCAAAATGTAATATCAGTGAATTTTCATTCATCAGAAATGCCACAAAACACCGTGCTTCAAAATATAGCATTGGTGTAAAATTCCGTTGTAAAAATAACGGCAACAAAATACGTTTCATAACCAAGCATCGGTTCAACGTAAAATAAATGCAATAACGTGCAATTTAAATTTTTGCACGTACTACAAAATGAACAAAGAATCATTCAAATGTATCTTCAATGAAGATAATTTAAAACAGCAAAAATCTAATCAATAGATGATTAGTACAAAAGAAAGCCAGCGGAAATTTCAACAAAAATCACATATCTGCAATTTCTTCGAATCCTCAATTCGGATTCGAAGTTATCAAAGAAATAAAATAATTACAGCTATGTAAACAACAAATGAAATTCATATCAATTTCGTATTTTGATTTTTAAATCAAAAAGATTATCAGTTGTACTCAGCGAAGACATTTTCACTGTTTCCGCTGCGCACTCTGATAAACAGAACACAAATCAATCAAATCATCAGAACACAATTTCACTATTATTTTTAAATAAAGTTATTTAAAAATTTCATCCAAATTTCAAAACTTTAGTTTTGACTCCAGCACAAATAAAACATCGACCAATAGTTGTAACATATGTTCCTTCCGAGTTAAGTTTTATATTATGTCCATAAACCCCAAGCTCTGATACCAACTGTGACGCCCCACCTCTATGCTCATAATAACAAAGAGTATTAAAAGAAATACTGTCTATTATTACGAAGAATAAGGCTGGATAGGAGCGACCATCCGTAGTTGGCCTTACACTAATATTGGTTATCTCGATAGGAGTGGTATATACTTTTTATTTTTCATCTATTATTTATTTACTCCCATCGACACACCCAATTATCAGTATAAAACAAACTACGATAGTTCATAGTAGTTTAGGACATTAGATATAACAATAACACAGATAATATAAATGCGGAACACAGATTAACAAAAATCTCATATATATATAACCGATGTCAGTTACAATATAGTTGACACGATACATATGATACAACTACAACTGTCGACTCTAGAAGTTATATATACAAGTACATTATCAACTAATATACATGAATACATATCGTTCTATACAATGACACGACTACTACAAAAGGACTATGACAACTTCAGAAGATGTGAAAAGTCTTCAAATCCCAAACAGCAACTCAAAGAAAGAAATCTACAACCTGAAATAACTCGGGTCTGACCCGAGTATTACATTCAAAAGAAAATAATACACGGGTCAGTCTAATTCAAACTCAGTTATTAGTGCACAGAAGCAATAATAATCAGATATCAATTAGGCGACAGTCACAGAATCTCGTATATCCGACTCCTCGATAAAAGAATCGGATAACGGCAGATATAACACTATACAGTGTTAAACAACAATTCAGCAATCCAAATCGGAATACAACTCCAAAACATTGAAATTAACCAACGAACAATTCACAAATCGAAACATCAATTTAAAACTGTCAAATCTGATAGGGCTGCAGTACACGCACGCGTGTACTGCCTCGCCACTATCGCGAGAGATACACAAAAGCTCAGTGAAAGTCACAAATGATCACCAGGTCAAACCCCGAAATTGGGTTCAACTCAAGTGAATTTGAAAACAGATCCAAATGCATTAATACAATGCAAAACAACAAGGACCAAAGCTGCATGTAAGACGAAATTGCAGTCACAAATGATTACAAGGGCAATCTGCAACATGACTGCAGTCACCACCAGATCACTAAGGTGAAACTGCACAAAAGGAAGCAAGAAACACCGCACAATAAAACTGCAATTGAACGACGATTAACTAGGAAACTAAATAGTCAAACAACGACAACTCAAGTGTCGAACTCAACTGGTTAGCACAAGTAAATGTCTGCACACTACACTACACGAAGTGTATATACAGAGTCAAGACCACACAAAAATCAAGTGCAGTCCTAAAAAGCAGCCCAAAACCAAGTGATACTAAATGCAACAAAATCTCAAGCATCGCCAGCAAAAGGATACAGCTACATGAACATCGCATTATGAAGGTGAGGGCACCAAAATGTGGCACCACAACACAATCAATAAAAGATACCAAGAAATGGTAACACACAAATTCACAATTCAACATGATGGCAGCCGAAACATCAAGACAGAATGCAATAAAGAATTGCGCAAGTGAAAAGGGAATAAGCCCAGACTCAAGTAGAACCAACAAATCCAACAGCAACATGATCAAGTTCATCAATACAGATCAGAGTTCAAGTGACAATTGCACAAAAATGAACGCAAGTCACAGGTGATACCAGAATGAACCAGTGATACTGTGACACACAAATTCATCTAATCAACGTGAATGCAAGACCAAACTCAAATGTGCAGGTACATGAAGATGCAGTGAAGTCAAAGCAAGCATATGAAATGTAGATGCATGAATAATGAAGACTGCATATACATCAAGGTGAATAAATGGTCAAGGTAGACAGCCATGTTCAACAGAGATGTACAACTTATGAATGAACCAGTATCAAAGTGAACATATGCAACAATGACCAAATGAACATATTCAAGTGAAACAGTGGAAACATGATGATCAAAAGGGAGCAGTACAATAGTCATGTACAGGTCAGGGGTGAACCCCATAGCACTATGATCAAGTACAACTCGAGCCAGTCCAGCTACCATGTGAAAGCAAGTAGTCAAAGTAATAACAATGCAGACAAGTACTAAATCCACTAAAAATGGATGATCTAGCCTGGCAACATGGAGTCGACCAAGGCAGTAAAGCTTCATCGAAGCCACAGACAACTACGTTATCAAACTCGAAGTCAGTGATAGGAAAATCAAGTAAAATCTGGCAATATCAAAACAAGTAGAAACCGTGAATAAACAAATCAGTGCCAAGGTCAAAGATTTTCACTGGCCACGAATACAAATAGAACTTCACGGAATAACCAAACCGAGTCGCAAGTTAATAACTAGGAAAAATCACAAGTTCGAAACCAATGCCGTGTTTTATCAAATCGAACAAGTCAAAAATCGAACAAATTCAATCTGGAGCTAAACCACTATCACAGTCGGGTAAACCAAGCAGTTCAAGTCGAAGCCAGAAAAATCATCGATCATCGAAAACAAAATCAAACTGAAAATGAATTAGATGTGAGATATTACTCACTTTTTTTTCGATGCAAAACTGAAGGAGCCGAGCACGAGATCGTCGTTCGACCGAGCCGTTGAAGTCGGCGCCTTCGAATTGAACGAGCCCTACCTCCTGAAGACGCACGAACACGAAGACGAGCAGCCATTAATTTGTGAAGCCCTAATTCTTTTGGAGGCGAACGAAAACGAAGAAGGTGCTGCCATTTATTTTCTCTAGTTCGGTTGTCTAGGGTTTTTGAAAATGAACAAAATTGAAAACGAGGCCGCCCCTTGATTTTGGAATGTTGTAGGGTTAAACGAAAAAGAATGAAAAGGGGTCGGGTAGTTTTCTTGATAGCTACTACTGTATAAAGCGACCAAATGAAGATATGGGCCAACTAAATTGTTAAGCCCACTCAACCATTTTACAGATTTAAACAGAATCCCCATTTGATTTAAAAATTCCTATAGCAACCCGTTATCACAGACGATTTAATACAAGGAATTTCGATCGGACTAAAAACCTCCAACAGTAATTTGCAATAGTTTGATCGTCACTTTGACGATGATAAAAATTTACAAACTCCCGGGTTGTTACACTAAAGTTGGTTCTGCATTTGTTGTCATTGCTTTTTGCCTTTCCTAGAAGATAATTTGAAATTATGATTTAGGAATGCCACCTCTATGATATTCCGGATGTAGTAGAATCATTGAAATATAAAAGAGAATTGATGTGTGGTTACAAAGTAAGGGATGGAAAATTTATCTTGCAATACAACAATGCAGTACTCATAATTGTGTACCATATACGGTACGATGATGTTATAAACTATTATTGTTTTTACAACCATTATATAAAAGTAAATGGTATATGCTGAAGTCTCTGTGTTGCGCACTTCAGTAAATTATAAATAGTAATATTGTAAATAGGATAGTTAAATTACCGTTATGCATAAACAAAAGCCCACAGTCTAACATCCATCTTGAAACCTGCATATAAAATATGTAAGAAGAAAAAACAGCTTGGTTAGAAAAGACGATAGTTAAAATTTCTGTATATGTACAGTTAAATACAGTAATAATCCATGCATTCCGGTAACAAATAGATAGAAAAAATAATGTACAAATAGCTTACTGTTAAGATTATTCAACCCTTTTGTGAAGCTGTTGGGACATACACCCTCTTTAATCATTTGCCTATTAACATTTAAAAATCGAATATAATTTTACATCATGTCGCATGGAATTTTTAACAACAGTAGAAAAAAAAATTGTTTCATCACTCATATGCATGTACGACCTTGAATAACAATTATACATGCATACGAGTGATGGAACAATTTTTTTTGTAGGTACAAATCTTCACTTTCGATACAGTAATACATACCATAATGATCTGGCACCTGTGCAGTTAAAGCGCTAAGTGGATTCAATGCGGTAGAGATGCAAAAAGTCATAGCGGAGATGTAGCGAAGATATAGCGGGATATATCGGATTACTCTAAAATAGCATATAAATCCCATACTTGTTGTTTTTACAAATATATAGATAGTAATTATGTGAAAAATTAACATTCAATTGAATTATAATTAATACAAAAATAATTTTAAATAAAAATATGTGCAAATGTATTGTAAATGAACGTAAAACTGTTATATAACTTAATTTAATTTAGTAGAATATTAGAGTATTATCATTTCTAACATATATCAAAAATTCAATGAAATTAATTAATTTCATAATTTTTATAGCGTATAAATATCATTTTTCAATCCAATTTTTTATAGAAGATATGGCGGAAATAGCGAAAATAACGGGATATAGCGGAAATAGCGGGGATCAAAACGGAAAGGCTATATGTTGGAGATATATGGAAAAATCGTAGCGGTAGGAATCCGCTATAAGATATATCAGAATTATAGCGGGGCATTAACTGCACAGTCTGGCACATGTATTTAACTCGACTATTTGCTCATGTACGTACGGTAAAATCTCATATAAACCAAAGAGATAAAAAAAAATTGTCTGTACTGATAACCAAACTAAATTTTATACGTACAAACTCCTTGGTTTATATGAGATTTTACCGTATGTACATGAGCAAATAGTCGGGTTAAAAACATGTGCCAGAGCATTATGATATGTATTACTGTATCGAAGGTGAAGATTTGTACCTACAAAAAACATCTATACACTTCACCTACTTTTGACGATGAATTACAAATAGAAGTTAAACATTTTTTTGTACCATAACTCACATAAAGGATTTGTTTTTGTGATAAAAAGGGAAAAAGTCAAAAAAAATTATATTAGGTAAAAAAATAAGTGATCATCGTAGATTAACCTAAGCGAGAAGAGCTATTTTTTGGAAAAAATCATGGAAGGAAAAAAATACCACATAAGACCTAGTACAACGATATACCCCTAATCAACAGTGTTGTTTAGTTTAGAAAATAAATTTCAGGAATAATGTTTTAAATACAGTTATTGCATATAGATGGGTATAGTTGGAAGCTTGGAATAATGGGCAAACAAAAAAACATTACGAAACAGAGGTGTTAATGACGAAAGATAGGACATTGGCCATACTTATATACCCAAAACAGGTAGTAGAAGGAAAAGATCAGAGAGTTCAGAATAAAACTTAAAATATCTGGTTTGTGTTTGAAAAAAAAATATTTGGTGCGGACTTAATCAACTGTCAACAACACATAAATAAAAAGTTAAATTTTCTTATAATGACAATTTAAAATACAATTTAACTAATTACTGTTTAACATAATTACTTAAAGGGTTCCTAAGTCTAGTAAAAGACCCAGGTCTGAGCCCTGTCTTGCACACATTTCTCGCAAAAAACAGTACCGTTAGGGTTATAGATGTCATAAGTTAAAGCGGATAGACACAACTTAACCCCCCTTGAAGTTGGCTGGTATCCCGTCCCTGCCGGAGGTCCTCTGTATTAGGGAGCTTCGGAAAAAAAAAGACTTAAACATACATTTCTAAAATAACATAGCAAATTTGTCAAACAGCTACTTCAATTTTGAGACAACCTGACTAAACTGCTTTTTTAGGTAAATGCTTTTGGACCTTCCTGAAATAATGAACCATATTGCAACTACGTTAAAATTCATCTCACCACTTAAACACCAAATGATGATGTCAAAAATTTAGTGGTTTTAGAAGTATTTGGGTATAAAAAATTCATAATTCGCACACGTGAAGCTGTTGGTGTCATGGTTGAATTCCAGTAGGTGAGAGTGATATAAGTGCACGATGAAACGAAGCTAGCCTTAAGAATATAAATTTAGAATAACAAAACCTAAGAAAATATAGATATTATAATTGATGCACAGGTCAATGCCTATGCAAGGAATTCACCCACAAAGTTGGTAGCATCATTAACTAGTTGAATGAAGAAAGTCTCATATATATACATAAATATAAACTTGCTTATATATGTAAATTTACACACATCGACAAACACACACATATGTATGTACGTAAACAGAAATAAATTGATATAAAACACATGAAAATAAAGCTACTTGCAGACCAAATACAGTTCATCATGAGAATCTTATGCTCAACAGCGAACATAAATAGTACGTCTGTGAAGATTACACTTATCTACAAATGGTAAAGTTGGAGTACAAATTTGAAATCAATTTGTAACTATGCATGTACATTTGTGTGTGGGGGAGGGGGGGGGGTGGGAGAGAGAGAGAGAGTAACTACTAAAACAACTGCTGATAAATTTCAATGGTACATGAATAAAAATATGCACTAATATCATTGATGGAGCATGAGTGCAGGTGGAATGAAATAAGTAGGGCTATCAATGGATACCCGAAAAATCCAAAATCCGTCCGCATCCGCATCTGAAAAGTGGATAAATATCTGATATCCGGAAAATGGACGTGGATGCGGATACGAAGACATCCGCATCCGAAAATTATCCGTCCGGTTTTTGTCAAGATTATAGTTCAAATTATGTGTATTTTAGTGCAATGAAAGATATTTGTTTATTATTTTATTATGTTAGTAGTTTATATTATATACACTTAATGCTTTTTAAATGCTCGAAACTATTTATTATCATCATATTTGTTAATTTTTAACACTTTTATAATCAATGGGATTGAAAATTATTTAGGTTAAACTAAAATTTTCTTTTTATAATTCTTGATTTATCGGTCGTTAGCAGATAGATTATTACCCGATATCCGTCCGTATCCGTGGATGTGGATATCCGATATCCGAAAATGATTTCGGATGTGGGTGTGGATATGGCACTATCCGCACCCGAGAGCATTCGTTGAAAGGCCTAGAAATAAGTAAACCGTCGATCCATTCTATTGTTTAGTTAACTATTTCCAAGTTTTCCAATTGTTTTTCTTTCTAAATCATAATGGATATGATACCTTACTACTGAATTATATAGAGAATAGATATTTTAACAATACACATTACAGTATACAGAACAAAAAAATACATCAACTTCATTAAAGAAAGTAAAGACCAGAACTCCAAAATACCATGAACATGTTCTACTTAGAATCGGTACTTATATGGGTTCTTAACATCAAATTCAAATGTTGTCTAACAGACTGATGCAAATAATCTTTATTGAGATTCAGACCATAACAATAAGAACTTGAACATAAAACATAGAATATAAAGAAAAAATTCTTCTAATTTTGTTTTTTCTGGTATTTACCTTGATATGACTGTTGAATAGCAGCATAATATAAAGTTAAGTACGTAAATATTATTTACCACATATGGCTTAAGCATAATTCACTGATTTGCATCCAAGTTGTATACACATCAATTGGTGATTACATTCGGCTGAAGGTTAGATATATAAAATATTCTGCAATATAGTTGGCTTAAGCATAATTCAATACCATCGCCCAACACTTTTGTTTTCATTTTTGTTAACTTATATTCAACTCAAATTGCTGCTGCACTTTTATGGTGAGTACTCTTTGTTCGTTTTTAATTATCTTTCAATTATCTTCCTGTCTGGATATTGTTTTTTGCTGCTTATTTACTATGCTAACAATATACACAAAACAAACATGTTACGTTCTTTCATTAGTGGAACTATTTGTAGAGCATGTAATATTGATACTATTTGTAATATTGATATACACAGAACGAACAAACCAACTTTAAGTATTACTTTTGCCTATTAATCATAAGCCCACGGTCCAACTTTAAGTAAACAATTGATATACACAGAACAAACATGTAATATTGATACTATTTGTAGAGCAGCCCAATAGTGTTCAGTCATCAGTTTTTGATATCATAGAACGAAAAGCAATTAAAATTTTCTTAGAAAAATAATAATGGTAAAAGAAAAATTTATGGAAACCACTGGTCATAAGGCATCAATCAGGTACTTACATGTCCAATATTGATATAAATTATGTATGTCATTCAAGTATGGTAGTTGTTATAACTGTGTATGGAAAATCCATGTAAATGTTAGGATTCCACAGTTCACAATTGCACTATTATGTTCAAAATAACTTTTATGTCTGCTGTAATTCGACAGGACTGGTTCAATTCTATGCAAGCTTTACATCTTTTGATCGTCAGTTTGGAAAAATTTGTTTACAGAGACAGCACTGTAAAAGTTTATACAATTTGAAAATTAGAAATCATATGTTCTGGGTCGACTGGTTGGATATCTGAAAAGTCATCGTAAATGAAAAATAGAGTCAGACAAATCCAACAAATATGATACGGATAGATAAAATCATTGGAATGAGTGTTTGAGAAATCAAAGTTTGTTAAGGAACGTTTACACGCTAAACACAGACATATCGTTGAATTTGTAAGAAAAGCATAATGGACGGTAAAGCATGGTTATTTGTGCTTCACTTAACCTGAAAAGAGGATTGACTACTTTCAAGCTGAAGCGCAGAAATGCATTTGATTCAGAAAGTCAAAAAGCGAGAGGGGAACGGAAAAATGTTACCAATCCAGCAAGCTGTAATAAATCGAGCGAAAATAGAGCGAAGAAGATTGACTGTAGTTTCAATTCTTAAAGCAGCGTGCTTTGAATTCAACCGTGCACCAAGTGGTATAGCTTCTGTTTACACATCACAAACGTCAGTTCCCTGCACAGGTAAACACCGGGTTTTAGAAAAAAGAGGAAACCGGTGCAATCAGAGTGTAATGTAATTCATGTTGAAAATTGTTGTTGAAATAGGGGTGAAGCGTTCGTAGATAATCTTGTGAAAAAAATGAACTGTATCGAAAATCTTTCAAAAATATATGAGGCAGCAATAATGCGAACCAAGCATGTAATGTAAATGAGGGGTTGCCGATAATAGAAGGGGTAAAATTGAAACATCATTTGTTTATGCCAAAAAATCGAAACAATCAGAATGTTGCAGTGTTAGTGAACGGTAATTATTGCACAGTTGTAGGAGCTTGCAACTACCTTCAATTATGTTTTTCAAATTTCAAACACCGTTAAAAACTGGTTTGGGCCTATTAACTAATATAAGTCAGTTATACGCAAAACCACAAAAGGGAGGAGAAGGTAAACAAATATGGTAGTCTTCAACTGTAATGGCAGAAGAAAAATATAATATGAACTAACGTAAATAAGTGGGAAATAAAATTAAGGCAAGCAATATGTGAAATGCAAATAGTAAAAGCGGGTTTACATCGAAAACCAAATTAGTAAATGAAAACAGTACAGTCGGATGTGTAGATTGATACTCGTGCGCACGGGTAATTGGGAGAAATGTAATGTGTTTGTTTGGTACGTGTGGTGTGGTGTTTAATAGGGCATGGTAGATTGCATAATAATGTAAGATGTTGAAAATATAATCGTGCAAAACTTATTCCAAGGATTGATGGGTGCACGTAATTACAACAGGTACCAACAGTATTACTGGTTAATGTGATACCAATAGCTATATCTAATGCTTAGCCTGGTACAACATACATATCAATCTATGTGGATAGTTTGAGTAGTAGGTACAAAACTAACCAGTAGATACTGAATTGAAATGAAAAAAAATTCATATTTCAAAATGATTTCCAGTACACAAAGCGGTATGTACAGAAATTTAAATTAACACATACTGAATGATATCATGCTAGCTGTAATGAGCTGTAGAAACATATAGATAACTTTTAGAAACATATATCTATAAGACATATGGATATCAAACAGCATGAACACAAGTACGGGAAAAAAAATCTGTTGTTAATGCAGCGGAATAGAAATTTCAGTTTTCATCACAACCTATCCTTGACCACTATAAAATCTTTAACTTCGTCATGCAGGTTAACAAATTGTTGAACCCCTACTACAAAAGACATGTTGTCAATTTTTTATCGGGACCAGATAATTAATTATTCATAGACATATCCGGTAACACATATAAGATTAGTAAAGAATGTTGGATGATAAAAGTAGTCAAGCTTAGCAATATGTAATGGATCAATTAAACTTAGTAGGAAAATAGAGGATCCCATCCTAAGTATTGCCGTAATAATAGTACAATGAGGATTATATTTATATTTCACTTAATATATCATATTAATACAGCATGGTAGCTTAACATTAATTTACCAGAAACTTATATGATTTGAGTGTATATGGTACGAAAAATTGCTCAACCTACAAACTTGGACTCACCCACTGCATAAATGTATTAAAACATGGTGATAAAAGAAGGAGCTCGCCTGTTTACTCTGTTGGAACAAATATGAGCAGAGATGGAGGGATATCAGCAGGGTAGAAAAATGGGGTCCGAAAAAAAATGGAGAAATAAGTGTACCGCCGTTTTTGTTGAGCACTGATTCAGTATTGCATCAGTAGACCGCGGTATCAGAACCTATGCAAAGAAAGATTTATTAACTATTACAAAAACCTGAAAGCTAAGAAACACGAATAACGAATTTAGCAACATATTATCAACAAACGTACAAATTACAGTTTAAATTCGTATTAGGTCGAATGAAGATTGTAAATAGGCATAGTTAGAAAGTAAGATGGTTTTAAATATAGCATAGATAATTATTCCTTACCGAATCATCAATAAATGGGAAAAAAATCAAGTCCAAAAATGTCAATGTTGCAATGTTATTTGGTGGAAGACGACAGCGGAGATAGCAAATCAGTCGGACCAGAGGAAAATAAAACTTCGAATACAGTGAGGAAGGAAGCAGTTACCTGTACAACCGACAGAGCGGTAAGGAGGAGGATGGGAGAAGAGCAGGCCGTAGTTGTTTAGGCACTCGGGAGGAAGATTGCGATAACGACAATTGTAGTTTCGAAAAGCCAGTTCGTTACGGCTGACGTTGAGCGGGAAAGGAGTCGGACGGTGTTGAGTATTTTGCGTACATGGCTGACATGGAGGTAGGGGAAGAGGCGATGATTCGGAAGAGGAGGCGGCGAGGAGGAAGAATTCGGCAGTACCGGTTAGGGAGGAAAGAGGGAAATGAAGTGGAAAGAGAAGGGAGTTGGCATAACCACGTGGTGTAGCAGTTAGAGATGAGGTAGGGCAGAAAAATAAAAGCAGAAATGGATAACTAAGTGCCAGTAGGGGAAAAAACACGGAAGCGAACAATGAAGTGGTATTTTGAAATGAGAGAAGCGGAGGAGTCCGCGTCAGTTTGAGGAAGTTCCTGCTTTAATATAAAGTAATAAATTTGGACCTGTTCTTTAAGCTATAGTATTATGCCGTTCAATTAGTCATTTAGGCTTGGTATCTAGCCTTCGGTGCCTTAGCTGTTTATAAATGGAATCAACCCCTCGGACCTTCTCTATGCTTGGCGTAAGTATTAGCCTTCGAACTAATACCCTAAAGGGAGGTATCCATGGTCATATACAATGTATGCATTGAAAATAATAGCCTTTGGAAGGTCAAGTACATGGTAAGGATTCTAAACTTCGGTCATAGGGTGTACATTCTCAGCATTTGTGCGCAAAGAATGCCTATGGTTCCTCAGTTCGGATCATAGCTTATGTAGCCAATAGTAGAATTGTTTTGAAAGTGAATGATTGGTGCACATAATTAAAGCTTTAAAAAATTTGAGAAAGTAGGATAAAAATAATTTTATGATGATGATAGGTTGTAAATGTTTATTCATTCTATTTAAAACAAATGCGATATTTTAGTAAAGGATTATGTGTGCGAAGAAGTTATTTTCTCTTTAGTTTTGCTCTAAAAGCTTGCATAAATTAAGAGGTTAAAAATTTCAAAAGTAGATTTAAGTTAATTCTGTGTAGTTATGAATAGTCCTTGCAAGAGATAAGAAGTATGAATTTTGGCAAAGAGACAAAAATATGTTTTAAAATAAAAATAAGTATGATTTAGTAATTTTGAAATAAAGTTTTGAAGTACATGCATATTTATTTATTTACTTAATCACGTATATGAATTGCGGTAAAACCCATTTAAAGTTTTATGAGCAGAACTTTTTACTATAAAATATGATTTCAACGATTCTGGATTTCTGGAAAGAGGATGTTTAATAATGAACAACATTAATACTATCAATTTTCTCTAATTTTGTATTTTTGGGGAAACATGGTTGAAGTGTGTTAAATTTTGGGACAGATTTCAGATTTGGTTAGTTTTCATGTGTTGTTTTATTCCACCCTTAAGTTTTAATCTATTAATCGGATTTTTATGATTCTTAATCCATTTTAAATAAAATTTAGTATAAAAAACTTTCTTTCACAACACATTTTTAGTTTGTATCAATCTCTGGTTTGAGAATTTAGTTTATTGAATAGTACTACTATCTATTTTTGAGTTTTAGAAGTTTCTGTAGTTTAAACAAGTGAGTTGGCATAGAAGCTAATTGTAATTTTTAAATTTTGGGTAATGTCATGGGAAATATTTTCATGTGTTTCATTTCAAATTCCAGAGCATATGGTTTTTGTGAGCCGTTATGTAATGAAGAAGGCATGACTTTACTTTTTAGGCTCATACGTCTTACATAACATTACATTATGTTTGCTATATTTACGTAAAAGGGTATGTTATTAATTATTATACTTTTAGTGTTTTCACTTGTATAATATATGCCCACAGGGAAGTTTTAATCGTATATTTACGTTTCAATCATGTTTTGATCAATGTCAGTCACTTATGATCGACGCATATGTTAATTTGCATGATTTTTTAGTCACAAGGTTCCCTGTACATAGTAGGCTCTATCGAACTTTTTTCCAATATTTATATATTTAGAATTTTTATATATTATTTGCTATGAGTGAAATATTTTAAATAAAATTAGTTTGAGGTGTTACATTACACTATACGATATTTTGAATGTGTACTATACATGATAACATGTAATTTGGTGTTGGATATTGTTGGTGACATAGACGTTTATGCTTGTGTATATTTAAGCATGCATGGCTGCTTGGCGATTGATGTGTCATTTGTGCATGTATCCATATGCTTCGTGAATGTGCATCGGTGCGAGTATATTGACGCTAACATGTGCATTTGCGCATATTTTGGTTAGTTAGATGTAGTCATTATGGGTGTCCATTAGTATTAATTGTGATGACGCAATTTTTATTTGGTGAAGCCTAAAACAATCTGACTCGGAGTTGCCATATGATTTGGAACATAACAAAACTTTATAAAGATACTGAGACTATTTTGATGAAATAAAAAGGTTAAATAGGCTTATATAAAGAAAATAAAACATAAATACGCTTATAAAAGGGTAAACAAATAAAGTGGTGTTTTTTAAGTAGGCAATTATTATAATTATTTTCTTGAAAGTTAACTATGCTCAAAAAGTTGTGTCACATACTACTTACCACTAGGAAATAATACTTTATAGAGGGAAAGATGCCAAAGGACACAAAAAGGATGATCATAATTGTACTTAAAACACATGAAATAGATCTCAGTCCTAAAGAGGAGCTCCTATTGCTTGTTTGGAATTCCTTTAATTGAAGGAACAACTTATAGTATTTGTTCTCTCAAAGTGGTCCTTAATCGACAATCAAATCATTTCATTGAGCCTTTTTCATGTTAGATGTAATATAATATTTCTAGCTTCAAAGAGGAAGAAGTAATGTGGCGGAGTAGACAAGAAGCAGCAGACAAAGACGGAGGAGAGAGATAAAGCATGGAGGCTTATAGCTTAGGCTATAGGCATCCAATCGGCTGGTGGCAGCCACTAGCTGATTGGTAATTATACAATCGATTGAGAATCGACAACTTTTAAGGTTGAAAGCATCTTTATTTCCACAATCAACTAGGAATACCTTCTAGTCGGTTAGCACCAATCGATTGAAGGAATTTCCAATCGACTGGAATGGGATTTTCTAATTGAGGATTTTCTAGTGGATTTGATGCTCGAATTTCAAAAGGTATTTTCATCATTTTGCTACTGTGTTGACTTTCCATTATAGATTTCTGCAAAGATTTAGTCTAATAACAAGGAGAATAACATAGCTATATAAATAGATCTAAGGTTAATTGTTGTAAGTACTTATTCCGATATAAAAACAAAAGGGGAGTTGTCTTTCTTCTTTTAGGTTTAGCATCCAAATCGAAGTCAATATTATAACTCTTTTCTCTTATGAAAATAATAAAGATCACATCTCCCCCAAATGGACGTACACTTTCTCACGATAGTGGAACCATTATAAATATTGTGTGTGATTTTTTCTTCTCTTCTCTGCATCTATGATCTATGTTTGCTGTTTTGGAATATTAATCTTTTGTCTGTTCTACCTCACCATCGACACATTCCTATTTTTATTTCCACTACATTAGGGTTGTTTGGATTATTGGAATTTTCCCCGATAGTCTAGTATCAGAGCTATTAGGTTAGTTGATAAAAGGTGTTAAGCGGTATGGCAAGAGATGGAGGTACCCCATGTAATAACCCGAAAATTTGGTATATATATAACCAAATATTAATAAGACAATAACATGGTGATGATTTAGTTTAATCAGTTAACAAAAACTAAAAACAAAGAGGGGTAAATTTGTTCTTTTTCTTACTTTGGAATTTAACGATGAAACAGCCGCCAATACGAGTGTCTCATTTTTTGGATTTATGAAGCATTTTGGTTTGTCTAATTTGGAGTCTTTATGGAGAAGTTATGGTTAAAACTATGTCGAGCTAGTCGGGCACCAAACTTAAAATTAAAATTTAAACGCTATCCCTTTTTCTATTTAATCAAAAATCACGTACTTCATCTAATAGTTTTTCAAAAACTGAGGCATCTTCTTCTTCCTCTTTTCCACTTTACAAACAAAAATCAAAATATCGTATCTTTCTCAGTTCTTAATAAAATCGTGTGAAATCAATGGCATTCGAAGATAGCAAGGGAGACGAGCATCTATACAAATATCGAAATGAAATTACAAAGCAAAGAGGCACAGCAGGTCGGATAGTGGAGATTTGGGTAGTGGAAAGAAATTTCTGAGAATGATTCATAGTTTCCTCTTTATATAATACAAATTTGATCCTATAAATTGAAATATAGGAAATATTATTGCATATAAATATTTATAACCAATTAAATTTGGATTGAACAGGGGTTATAGAGGGAATATGAATTAAACAGTAAGTAGAACTTAGGTTTTTTACGTAACTTGTAATTAAATGGATATACCACTCCAATTCATGAATTAAATTGAAAAAATGGACCTAGAAAAGTTGGGTTAGGTTCTAGATACATTTTTAGGCGATTAGAGGTGGAATAGAGGCGATTGGAGGTGAATGACATGATGAAACGACATATTCCTTGGTCAGGAATTCCTTAATTTCCTCGTACATCGACCTGCTAGTCATGCCAATCGACCCGCAGGTAGCCTATTTTGAGCTCAGGTCAAACCTGGACTCGTATGGGCCTATATATAATAATAGTTATCGATTCAAGCCCGGTTTCTCATGTTTTATGAAGGCATTTGGAGGCTATTAATGAGGCAAGTGATGACGTTATAAATTCGAGTAAATATTTATGATGTTTGGTCCTTGTTTATCATGTATGTTTATATGTTAGTGATATGTAAACTTGATACAATGGTGCCATGAATGTGAATGTGCATATGACATAAGTAGGCAACCACTGATATGAATACGGACATGTGACAAAGTTGGTGGTCTAGGTATTGCATTGCTCCCCAGTAGTCTTCGGCAGACTAGTATGGAGGATGTATGTTAAGCAACCCTATAGAGCAAAAGTCTAGTCCAGGGCATGAGTTCACTTTGCATGTGAGGACAACGGGTGACCATGTAGGGCATGAGGCTAGTCCAGTGAAGTGAGTCATATATGTGATTTACGTGATGGTGAACAACAGGAAAACCTATAGCATACAAGGTGAGTCTAGCGAAGTGAATCCACACAAATATTTTGGTACAACTAGATGTATATTATGACTAGCTATGATGTAACCAGAATGGAATGTGGTGGCCGAGTATTAAACTCATGTCATGCTATTGTATTATTTTGTTATGGCTTACTCACTAGACATAAGTCTGACCTTCTCCTATTATTCCCTTATATTTATATCTAAGTTGATGAGTTTGGAGATGAGATGGTATCAAAGACAAGGATTCATTTATACATATTGTATATGATGTAAATAAGAGTTATGACCGAGATTTGACTATGTTTATTGTTTGGGTTAGACTAGTATTATACAGACATATATATTTGATAGCTGGACATGTTATGGTGATATGATAAAATTATGATTGTTGTTGTATATATTTTGTATCCTTTCGTCGTGAGACTCTGAAAGTTAGTAGTTGGTAGGGTATTGAACCCAAGGTCAAAATGGCGAGTTGTTGCACCCGAGTTGTAGCAAGACCCCATGTTAGAGGATCTTATGTTGCATCGGGATCTCAGTTAGAAATAGAGAAGTGGAATGAGGATGATGACTTCGAGAAGTTTCAATGAAAGATTGAGGTTATTCTAAGGTGGAATATGGTTCTTCAAGTAATGTTTAACATTAAGAATTTGCACAGAGAAGGAGGAGATGGAAGAATAAGATTTTACTGCTCTATTGTTGGCCATGGGAGAGATTGTTATCTTGGAGATTAGCAGTGAAACCTCTACTAGAGATATTTAGACCAAGTCGGAGAATCTATATTTGAAGAAATCACCCACTAACCATTTGAGTTTGCTGAAGACATTTTTCACCGTAAAGATTAGAGGGGTACTCTAGTGAAGGCGCATCTTAGTTTCTTAGTTGATCTTCCGATGAAGATGAAGAGTATGGATTTTAATGTAGATGAGTGCAGAAGGAAATGGTTCTTTCGTATTCCCTTCCAAAGCATTACATAGGTTACAATAACACTCTGATATATGGAAGAGACACTTTGACGATAGAAAGATGTGAAGTCGGGTCTTCTGCTCAAAGACTTAAGGGATCAGATGGAGGAGATGAGTTAAGGTAGAACAAGGAGTAGTAATTAGGAAGTAATGCAACTAAAAGTAGATGGTATTGGAAAAGGTTTGAAGGGTTTTTCAAACATAATAACGAATGTGATTCTTAAATAGTCCATATATGTACTAAAAGTAGTTAAAGAATATACTTAGGAATCTTGAACATACCAACTTAAATGGAATTATAATTTTTTGGATTATCATATTTATAGAATAATGTAGTATTTATTGTATCAACCTTATGGTGGTGATGTGAATATAAGATCAAACGTTACATGGAGACTAGAGAGATTTTGGTGATTTATGAGTCAGGCCGAGTATTTGTAACCAATAGAGAGGGAACAATGCATTAAAGTACTGGTGTAACATTCCCTTTATACTAGATACCAAAAATCTTTAATTAATTGAGCAAAATATAAATGCAAAAATACATGCATCACAAATAAATTTCATCATGAGTAATTTAAATTATGATTTATCTTGGTTATAAATATAAAATTAAAGATAACTTTTGAAAGTGGTTAAAAAACTAAAATATTAATTATGTTGGGTCTCTACATTTTCTAACATATTGTTATTTCTTTGTGCCTTGATTTGGGATAAAAGGTTGAGGCATATAGCATACCATGATTGGTTAATTTTTTTTTGGTTTTCATTCCTTTCGGTGTAACCACTCGATCGTAGTCTTTTGTATCAAACAAAGGAAGTGGTGGTGGTGTAAGTAATATAATGAATTCTATACTTTAGTACTATTTTATTATTGGAACTGCTCTTTATTGCATATCATATTTATGTTCTAAGCCTATAATTGTAATAACTAGTAGAAAATAATGTATTCTTACCAAAAAAGTATGTCACTAACATTTTCAGGTTCTTTTGATAAAAACTTTATTAAAGAAAACTAATACAATTATAGCCTTAAAGACCGTAAAATAAACAAGGTACATTCTCATTCATGGAGATTGTAATGAAATATCTCATGATTAATAAAATCATTTTCCACAAAATGAACACCAATAATTCATAAAAAGCAATTTCAAATCCTACCTCGTTGATTTCTGCCGTATGAAATCTCGTACTTCATAGTGGACTGCAGACGTACGATGCTTCAATTAAATTAGGGATCCTGGGAATACAAATTTTTTATTTCACCGTGATTTTCCCAACAATGCTACTCAAACAATCAAACACTTTGTGATAGATAATACCATATACACATGGGTCACTCATTAGTTTGCAAATAGTAAGAGAGAAAGCATTTGCATTTTATAACCGAGTGCCTCGCACGTAGGCTCTACTTCATCTCTAAGAAATTTTTTTTATTCATTTGCCATTTAATGACCAATACATGACATCAACACTACAACAAAACAGCCATTTTACAACGGGCAATGTCCGTTGTAATATGGATTTTGCAACGGGCATGCACCCGTTGTATTGGGCCTCGTTGTAATAGGTCGACCATATTTTACAACGGGCAATGCCCGTTGTAATATGGATTTCGCAACGGGCAATGCCTGTTGTAATACATGATATTGCAACGGTTTCTGACCGTTGCAAAATAAATGCAAATTTTAAAAAAAATTACACAACAAAGCAATAGCTAACAAACTGCATGAAAAACTCTAGTAAAACTAGCATTTGTACAAGATAAAATAAAAAGAAACTAACAGCAACAGATGGTACATACACAGCGTCAGTCGGAATAATCGTTGCCTATTTTAGTCCAAACAGGCCCACAAAGATTCACATCACATAGAAATTGCCGAGTCTGAGACGTTTCACTGTTTTCCATCACGGCATGGACTGACCTTGTTGTCGACAAAGGCTACCGATCTTGTTTCGGAGTTGGATGTCGCTTGTTGCTTTCACCTCATCTGCATTGTCTTCTGGATCTAGAGTTTGTGCATTTTGGAGTTAAACATCGACTGCTGAGTTGTCGACGGGATTTAGATGAACGAGATCTGACGATGGTGTTGTTTTGATTTCGATCTAACCTGAGTTTCGGCTACTGCTATAGCACTAAATGAAGCAGTGTTTATCGAAGATGCTCATGCCTATATGGACTACATTGACAAATACTGCTCCCACTTGGATCAGATGATACTTTACAGTTCTGGGTGATGCTGTTAGGATGTTCAAATCTACTGTGTTTGCAAGTTGGTTTTTGCATACAGGGTTATCGGCAAGTCTGCAAATATGCAAATGTAACATTGAAATTTGGTTAAACTTAAAAGAAAAAAATAGAAAATGGAAAAACCATTGCACTTACATGAGAGTCTCATTATATGCGGATGTTAACGTAAATGAAGCGATTGAATTGTTTTGGAAATTGACCACCTGTAGCTGTGAGCTGAAGCTATCCCCCAGAGTGAAAGTGCCATTGAATAAATTATTATTCAGGGTTCTGTAAATCATATTGTTGCAATGAATAATCATAATTTTCAGCATGAGTTCATGATTTGTGATCATTTACAACTTACACTTGCTGTAGTCCTGGGAGGCTGAACATATTTTCAGGGATACTGCCATAAAGTCCTCCAGATTCCACAATGTTAGATACAGTATTAATTTAGATGGGTGGTAGATACAAATTTCTAAAAAAAATGATGTAGCTTACAGAACAGCTAATGAATCTATTGCGGTGAACCAAGATGGAGCCTCTGAAGCTTCGAATGTGTTATTGCTCAAATCTCTGAAGAAAATATTTGGTATTTGATATATTTCTTGAAGTTTACATTATATGATATATGTTCTGTCAGTAAGCGGATAAATCTTACACATAACTGAGGTTGTTCATTCCTGTTAGGTCAAGCACTGGTCCAGAAAGTTTGTTGTTTGCCAAGTTCCTGAAAGAAAAGTATACTCATAGATAGCGCATATTTACTATTTATTCATTGATATAAACCATGAAGCAGTTATTGCATAATAGATGCTTACAGTTCGTTTACATTCGTAAGATTGTTAATGCTGAAAGGAATTAAACTGGTGAAAGAATTTTTATCGAGTCGCCTGTTACCAGAGCAAATAAATTAGCGCAAGTTGGTATGAAAAGAACAAGAGAAACAGAAGCAGTATGCCCTTATGAAAATTACTTACAGAACCTCAAGACTTTTGACCAACCCCACTGATGTTGGAATCTCTCCGACGAAATTATTTGCATCAAATAATCTAGAAAAACTGCATGAAAAACTCTAGTAAAACTAGCATTTGTACAAGATAAAATAAAAAGAAACTAACAGCAACAGATGGTACATACACAGTGTCAGTCGGAATAATCGTTGCCTATTTTAGTCCAAACAGGCCCACAAAGATTCACATCGCATAGAAATTGCCGAGTCTGAGACGTTTCACTGTTTGCCGCCGTGGCATGGACTGACCTTGCTGTCGACAAAGGCTACCGATCTTGTTTCGGATAAACACTGCTTATCAAAATTATAAACATGATACTATGTTGGTTCGAAACTTACTTGTATGCAACCAGTAATATGTGAAACCATACATTTTATAAAATTTGCACACTTTTAAAATCTTATATGCTCAAAAATTGTAATTCATGATTTCAAGATGAAATTAAATAATTTATGAAATCGAATTTCTTTGGAAACTTCTCACTTCCGAAATCCCTTTTCTTCGAAATCAATGAGTTCAAAATACCTTTTCAGGGAATGAGCTGTAGGTTTTCATGATGCCATACTTTTGAAATCGGCTTCGTATATCATTTTCAAAGTACAAAGTGGGAAATACATTTTATAATCAATTTTCGAAGCTTGCTGGCCTTCGAAATTGAATCACTAAATTTAATTTGAAGTCCCATACCTGGAGTTCTCTATTTTTGGAACATAAGCGATGTCTTTATAACATGATGATGGCTCCTGGCCTGAGCCACCACCAATGAGTGACACCGGAGAGTTGTCTTCATCGTCATTATTGAATTCCTTTGTGAATCATTAATCATTTGGCACTGAACCACTTCGAAGACAACTTCAAGCATCATCTCGACAATAATTACTGGACGACTTTGGAGATCACTGACCACTTTGCAAATTGCTGAGCCACCTCGAAGATCACTGACCACTTCGCGAATTACGGAGTGACCTCGTCAATCACAAACCATTTCGAAGATATTTACTGAACAACTTTGATGATAGGCACTTCATGAATTCAATGCACCACTTCACCGCTGAACTACTTTGAAGACAACTTCGAAATTTACTTCAACGATAATTACTGAACCTAAATGTCAATCAAATCTCGACAATGAACTTGAATGTCGAATAGATCCTTTAGATCTATAAACTCGAGGTTGCAATTCCTTATCAACTTGGATCCATTGATCCTGAAGTTCTTATGAATTTGGGAATGGATTTAATATTCGATATTGAATGGGTCTTGATTTAATTGTGAATAACATAATGAGGGCGAAAGAGCAAAAAAGAAAAGGTAAAGGAGATGGCCAACGTGAATCACGTGATGAACTCTGCTTGAGATGGATACTACTGTCGGAAAAACAAGGAAGATGGAAGGAGATGAACGAAGGTCATCTCAAGCAAGATGAAGCAGTAACAAGTTCTAGAGAAGGGACACATGTTGATTTAGGATTCTAAATTTAGGGATTTGCGATGGATGAAGGTGGAGAAGCAAGTCGCGATGAAGGCGAATGAGCGATTTGGTATTAGGGATCAATTTGGGATTTAGAGTTCTAAGGAAAATCAAAGGCGGCGAACGAAAATTAGAGCGGGCTTTAAAATTATGGCGCGCAATGTTTTATTGTTTGTAAAATGTAGGGTGGTCCCGATGGTTAACATAGGTTGTATAAAGTAGAAAGGACGATTCATATTTATCAAATTAATGTTTAGAAATTAATAATTAATTTGAGATATTAATTTGTAATTTAATTTGAAATGTTTGAATTTTTTATTATAAATTACTACTTATTATATATTCTAGTATTTTAAATAACTAATAATTAATATTGATTATGTATAACAATTAGTAATTACTGATTATTTAATAATAATCATTAATTATTATAAGTTATAAATGATTAATATAATATTATTAATGATTAATTATTAAATATTAATATATAATATAATATTATTAATGGTTAGTAATTAGTAATTAACAATATAATATTATAATTAGTAATTAGTAACATATGATTAATATAATATTATTAATGAATAATTATTAAATATTAATAAATAATAAATATTAATTTTAAGAAAGCACTGTAATTATTAATTATTTGTTGTCAAAAATTGGCAACAAACATTTATTACAACGGACATTTTATGACCGTTGTAAAATTGACACATATTACAACGGGCATTTTTAGCCCTTGTAAAATTGACACCTATTACAACGGGTATTTTTAGCCCGTTGTAAAATTGGCACGTCATACAACGGGTATTTTGTGATCGTTGTAAAATTGGTATCTATTACAATAGGCATTTTATGAACGTTGTAAAATTGACATTTATTACAACGGGCATGAAAGGACCGTTGTAATAGCATTATATTACAACGGGCAGTCATTGCCCATTATAAAAAAGGCGTTGTATAGAACATCTATTAAAACGGGCCTGAATGGACCGTTGTAATAGCCTACTATTACAACGGACAGCCAATGCCCGTTGTAAAAAGGGCGTTGTAATAGAGTATTTTTGTTGTAGTGCAATCAAATTAAGTAATTCATTTAATTCTATAATTTGACTATATGGATGGATGTTAAAAAAACTAGTGCCATATGAAATGATGATTGCAATTTCTCTTATAAAGAACCAATGATATGTCGGCCATTTTACTTGGCATGTGTCAATAAATTCAAAAATGTACAACATGAATACCTCTACTCTAAGTAGCTATCTAAATAGGCATTCAAACATACGCAAGCCATATCATCGGTCTATTTTAGTTTATACCACTATAAATAGGTGAAGATCTCTACATGGAAGAGGGATGGATTGACATTGTATTGTGGATTATGAAACATTTCTATTTACCTAACTTGAGTTCCACAAAAACTTTTCAATGGAATCTCATTGATTCCTATTTATTAATATAGTATAAATGAGTTATAAAAAGAAAGCACTGTATCAATGAATGTATGAGCTTTACTCTGACCCACATAAAAAAATAATTGATTGTTGTTTTCCATTCTTGCATCTTTATTTTCCTTCATCTTTACCTAGTAAAACTTGGTATCTCATATGGAGATTGAGTGTACAAGTAAACTTTGAATACTCTTCGAATTATGCGAAGTTCACTAAAGATATATTCCTCTTCATATTTTACCGGTATATATATAGTTTCTTATATCTAGTTTGATTAATATTTCCATTTAAGTTACTGTTTCCAATAACTTACATTTTTGAGGATTAGAAACAAAAATTATTATACTAAAGTCGTAATACTTTGAGGATAATCATATTGCTAATAAAAAACTAGGTTAGAAACTATGACAAACCCCATATACATAAAAGGTTTACACACTTGGAAACATTTCATCTTTATAAAGGAACGTGAAAAGAAATTATAACCTAGCTTAAATATGTACGTTCAGTATTGAAGAACTTGATAATTTACTTACGTTAATTCATAAGCATTAGCATAAACCTCATTTAAACGAATTCCGCATTTTTGTTTGAACATTTGGGTTATATGTATAATTTGTTCAAAGTTGGAACAAAAACAAAATAATTAAATAGACATAGTCATCTTAGCCTATCATAAAAATAACAGTACTTTGTATCATTAGAATCATATATTCATATCTTCCCTAAATCACAAAATTATAGTCCTGTCAAATAGATTTTCTGTTGGGTCCCCTTTTCTAGAGTTAGAAACTCTTTGGAGACAATTATGAATGGATCCTTAATGATACAATATGTAAAGAATATTGCTTTCAATGATCTAATCAGCGAAAAAATATAAAACTGCAGAATGCATACCAAAGTCCATCGATAATGGTCACGTCAATGCAATTGGTTTTTCCTTTAAAGTTAACGCCAACTCTAGATGTGAAAATAATATATGCAAAAGATGTGTAGATGTATAGAGCATAATATGGCTTGCGTAATCTAAGTCCACACCCCTGTATTTATAAGATGTGTAGATAATTCTAATTTAGCCCTTTAGTAGATTTGATTGTTAATTTATTTTTATTATTTTTAATTTTTTTGAAAACCCAGAAGAATCCGGCGGGCCGGTAAACTCCTGAGGAGGGTACAGTAAAGCCGTCCGCTGATCCAAGCCCCCATACCCCGGGTAAATTTAATATATGATAGGGAAGCGCATGATAGAAATCGAACTTGGGTCTTTTTACCAGAACTCAAGCCTCCTTTCCACTGTGACGCACCCGCGGACTTGATTGTTAATTTAGTGTTTACACATTAGTACCATATTAATTATACCTTTATTCCACAGGAATTTATTTCATAACATGAGTGACTTAATTATGAATATTAGGGGTGGGCGCGGCCGGTTAACCGTTCAAATCGGTTAATTTTTGCGGTTAACCTAAACTATTAAGCGGTTCGGTTAACCAATATGCGGTTAATCACGGTCAGATGTATCGACCGAACCGCAACTTTTAAACCGCGGTTAACCATTCAAATAAAACGGTTAACCGATTGTTATTCACGGTTAAACGGTTAATCGGTTAACCGGTCAAGTTACAGCGGTTAACCGACCAAGTTATAACCATAGCACTGAAATTAAAAGCATGCATTGAATAGAAAATGACAAATGTAACCATAGAAATACAACCACAATAGACATAACAACACAGAACTACCACATTACAAAGTACAAACAAATGTAACCATAGAAATACAACCACAAGTCGTTAACCAGTAAGGCAGCAAGCCAGCAACCACAACAGACTCACAGACAGCAGTCACAGCATTACAAAGCTACAAGCATTCGTATTTCATAGTTTATACATGCCTACATGCCACATTACAAAGTACAAACAATCAAATATTAGAACTACATGTCTATTGTCTACACCAATTTCATAAACAATCAAACATTACAAGTACAACTGCAGTCTACACTCTACAGCAGCCATCAACTCAACTGATTCAACCCCTGTCTGCCACGAGCTAACAACCAGCGGTCTCCATTCTCCAAGTCTCTCTGCCCAAAGGTAAACAAATGGGAGTTAGCTGTATTGAATAATTGAAGGGAGTTATTCAATTATCGGACTATTATTGGGTCCTTGACTGTATTAGACATCCTAAAAGTTATTGGCTGTATTCAATTATCGGACTTTTAAACCTAAAAGACTGTATTAGACTGTATTAAACCTGAAATAGGCTGTATTAGACTGTATTAGGTTGTATTCAAAGGTATTAGACTGTATTAGGCTGTATTCAAAGGTAAACAAAGGTAATGACATTTCTAATATTATACAATCAACTATCAAGTCATAATTACAGCTGTAAGTGAATATACAAATTGTCAAACCTGTAACCAAAGTATGTAATGACAATTTATTGAACTACATAGTAAACCTGTTTGTCATCTGTTAACTTGTAACCGAAGTGGGTTGTCATACATATTAACATGATTCAAACCTCGGACATATTTAGACTTGTAGTATAAAAATCCACTACAACAAATTAAGTTGAGTCAAATTTGTATTACACATATTAAACAAATAAAATATCACAAGAAGTTTTCATGTATATGTAAACATCGGATAAGATAAAATGATTCAACTTTATGAAATTGATTTATACTTCAAATTTCATTACATGTTACTGTGATATTTTTTCAGCAAATTATGTGATGCAAATAGAGATTTAAATTTGTAGCTTTTATTGTGCATTATTTATGAATAATCATATGATTTGTATGCGTGCACTTAGTTTAATTTTTCAATGTTTTCAGAAAGTTTTCATGCATCAAATAAGGTTTTCTTTTTTCAATATTTGTAGAACTCAAGTTATAAATAACTTGCATGTTACGATAGCTAGATGTAAATTTAATTTGTTCAGATTTATATCAATCAATGGAATAACCAGTAACCACAACATCCATGGACTGGGTTATGATTTATTTCTTTCGATAAAAATCTACGATTGCAATTGCCCTACGTCTAACACCCATAGCTATAAAGATTTCTCAACTATACCCATAGCTATAAAGATTTCTCAACTATTTGTACATCTGATTGATCCTGACATATAGTATTGGTAAACAAATAATGTTTTGATACTGTATTTTTGACATTATCAAACGTTGGTTAGAATGCCGCATTATACACATATTATGGTGAATAATATAATTTAAAGTTTTATACTTTTTTCACGTATGGTTAAGGTAGACATCTTATTTGGTTCATCAATGGAATGATAATAAAACTTAGATGCCAAACAAAACAAGGACATAACTTGCAAGCAGTCATAGCATTCAAGTCATATGATGTGAAATTTGATTCATCGTATAAAATCGTAAAATGATACTGAGATTTGTAATTGCATCTGATTAACATGAATAATTACTCAATCCCACATGGAAGCAATTATTTCATGTATATTTATTGGAATAAGTTTGCATAAAATAAACATTAAAGTAGAAGAGTTTGATGCTCACAAGAAAAGATATTTTGATACATTAGTCTTATTATATAAGATTAGGGTATTCATTGTGCTATAGATCTCTCCGCTATATCGAAAATAAGCTTGACTAATCATTTACAAAAATTGAATAGCTTTTTAAAAATTAAAAAATAACAACAACAAAAACGGTCCAGATCCTATTTTAATTCGATTTTCTTTCTCAACCTCAAGTCAGTATTCATTTATTCTCATCAGTAAACCTGTAACCGAAGATATTCAGTTACGATGTTTAAATTTTAAAATAATTAACCATTACACAGTGATCTAAAATGTATAACATACATTCAATTTTGATTTACATTTTGAACTATATTACATATGATTTGAATGCAGATTTAAGGATCAACAAAGTCTGAATGCACAATGTGGTTGAATGCATGTTGTTGAATGCACAATGTTTGAATGCATGTATTTTGATCAATGTTGTCTGACCGCAATCAGTGTATTTTGAATGCACAACGTTTCCATGTATTTTGTCAGAAGTAACAGAAGTTACAGAACTATATGAATAGAATGCACAATATCAGACTAAGCTGCAACTACTTTATGAATTGCTACATATGAACTATATGAATTGAAAACAGCGATGGAAGATACTAACCATGGTGAAAATAGCGATGATGGAGACGGACTATCCATGTTGAAAATTGAAGATAATGGCAATTCACATTGATGTCCATGTACAAATTCTACATGGAAAATAAATTAGTTAGAGTATTATATGTAAAATCAAACAAATGCCGAGCTAGATTATTTTATGAATGCTAATATCACCTGCAAATGCATCATCATAATAGTAAACATCATTGACTGGAACCTCAATCCGGTGATCTACAAAAATTGGTTTGGACCTTAACCAATTTTGAGTACAAACCAATGCCTCAACCATTCGTGGACTCAAAGTGCTACGAAAAGGGTCTATAACCCTTCCTCCGGTGCTAAAAGCAGATTCGGAAGCAACCGTGGATACGGGAATAGCAAGGAGATCTCGAGCAACTAGAGATAAAACATGATATTTGGAACTATTTACCTTCCACCATAGTAAAACATCAAAACAATTTGGTGCATCCTCAATCGGTGCATTTAAATACTTTTCTAGTTCATTACCTTCAATATCTCGTTGTCGAATTTGTCTTAAAAAAGTATTCCTTTTTCTAGAAAGAACATCACCAGCATTCATAATATTTTCACTATCAGTGGAATTTCTAGATGGTGCTTCATCACATGTTTGTGTTCCAAATGTAGTATCGCTCACGTAGAAGTCAAATAACCTAATCAAAATATCTTTCACACTTTTTAATATATCATCTGCAACTACTTTATCATACATGTCTTCAACACATAGCTTCAAAAATTGAAATTTATACCTTGGATCAAGCACACACGTAACAAGTAAAATCTTGTTCATGTTCCGTACGCTTCCCCAATATTTGTCAAACTTAGCTTTCATATTAAATCCCATTCTTCCAACATAAGGATTCGTTTCCACAATCAATGCTCGTAATTCTTCTTGAATTCCACTTAGCTCGGCAAAACAATCATTTGAGGTAATAGATAAAGTTTTGCTAAATTTTAAAGTAATATCATAAAAATTCTTTAAGATTTTAACAAATAATTCGGCATTTTTCCAATCTATAGTTCCCGGAGGACGAACTTCTTCATCAAAGTAAGCGACAAAAATACCATCATTTTCTTTCATATCATCAAAAACCCTTTTGTATTTCAAAGCTGCTTCCAACATCAAATACGTTGAATTCCACCTAGTGGGTACATCTAAAACAAGCATAGATTTATTCTCAATTCCCAAAGTTGAACATATCTCTCTAAATTTAGAAAATCGTGGTGGAGACGATCTCACAAATCTAACTGCAGTACGAATTCCGCCTATACTATTACTAATTTCTTTTAGCCCTTCGTGAACAATTAAATTGATTATATGGGCACAACAACGTATATGAATGAATTCACCATTCAAAATACAACCACCATTATAATCTTTTAATTTGTTTTTCACATAATTGATTGCCACTTCATTTGCACTAGCATTATCAACCGTGATCGACACTATTCTTTTGAGTTCCCATTTTTTGATACATTGGACAATAAGTTTTCCAATATTTTCTCCTTTGTGACTAGTAATCACACAAAAATTTATAATCCTTTTATGTAAATTCCAATTTCCATCAATAAAGTGTGCGGTTAAAACCATATAATTCACATTTTGAATAGAAGTCCATGTATCGGTAGTTAGACAAACACCATGCAAAGATTCGGAGAACAATTTTTTAAGAGAATCCATTGAGTCCCAATATAATTGAAGCACATCCCTACAAATTGTTCTACGTGAAGGAACTTCAAAACTAGGACACAATTGCCGACAAAATTCAAGAAAACCTTCACCCTCCACAAAACTAAAAGGGAGTTCATCAATAATTATCATTCGAGCTAATGATTTTCTACATTCCTCTTTGTTAAATGACCACGTGGTGAGAGTGCAACTATCTTCACTATCGCTATTTTTTCCAAAAGATAAAGTTTTTTGTCTCTTATCACTATCACGTGGAATTGACCTACATGATTTTGCTACATGATAATTCAAATGTGAAGTGCCATTATATCTAGAATCGCATGTAAATTGTTGACCACAGTAATTGCAAGCACATTTGTTAACTTTGGGATTAACATCTTTAGTAAAATGTTTCCATACCAGAGAAGGCTTTCTAGAAGAAGGCTTGCGATTCGGGTGTGTAGGTGGTTTTCCAACATTGATGTTTTCGTCCTCGGTTTCCTCATCGTCCGCTTCTTCCACGTACTCATCATCATCCATTGTTTCTCTAGAAGATCCACCTATTTCCACCTGTTTTACAAAACCAAATTGGTAACTATAAAGATAAACCATCCTACTTCATATTAAATACTAAATAGCAAAACATAACCTAAGCAAACAAAATAAATATAACTCACAACTGCCATCACAAAATATAGCACAACACAACAACACGGCCCAAAATCACTTAAACAAGGACATAGTAGTGTATGGTAGTAGGTTGGGTTGATGAGGAGGGTGGGTGATGACAGTGGCACAGTAGGAAGTGTTTGAAGTATGTAAGTGTTTGAAGTATGGATGGGGTTTGAACTGGCTGTGCACTGGTGAAGTAGAGGTGAGTATTGCTGAAGTTTGAAGTGTTTGGTCAGTAATTGCAAGGTTGCATGGTAATGTAGTTGAAATGATGTGGATGATGTAGCAACTGTTTTGGCCAGAGGCACAGTTATGTGATGGAGCAGTTTCTCTGGTGATGAATGGAATGTATTGTAGGCAGTATATGAATGTGCACAATGTATCGGTGAGATGATATGAATATAACAATGAGATAACAGTATGAGAAGTTTGTATGTGGCCGGGTTGGTCGTATATATTAACAATGGGTATGTGGGTATGTTATCAGAAGTGTTGGATGGACAGAGGTAAGCGATCAAGTAGAAAGTGGTTTCAAATGACTACTATTTCAGGCTAAAGAAGATAACAGTTATGAGATAACAGTATCAGAAGTGTTGGATGGACAGATGACTACTATTTGTAAATTGTAATTACACAAAAAATCAAATAACCAGCATCAGGCTAAAGAAGATGAAATCATATATTACATCAAAAAATCAAATCAATATACTAAATTTCAGGTTGCACAGAAATCTAATACAATTACAGTCTAATACAGTCTTTTAGGTTAATAAAATTCAATATATTAAACCTGAAAATCAAATCAATATATACAGTCTTTTCAGGTTGCATAATTCAATATATAATAGTCTAATGGGAAGTTCGGAAGTTCCTAGTCTAATATAATTCAATATATTAAACCTGAAAATCAAATCAAATCAATGCATGAATAGAAATCGGGCTAAAGAAGATGAAATCATATATACTAAATTAATTAATCATGTATACTGATACAGAAAAATCAGAAAAATCATTTGTAAAAAATAAATCAAACTCACGTTTTTCCTTTTCCTTTTAGCATTCATCATTGCTCAAATCGACGATCTGGATCGATTGCAAAGACTGAAGAGCAAGGCGGCGGAGGATCGATTCGATTATGACAAAGGCGGCGGAGGATCGATTTGATTATGGCGGAGGATCGATTCGATTATGAAAGATTCAGTGATTATGATAGAAAAGTAGTAGACAACTATTTTATTTTTGGGAACAATTTCGATTTCTCTAAACTAAAGTACGAACTACGAAGATAGTGAATATCTCGGCTGTCGGCTGAAGTGTTGATTAGGGTTCCCCTAAAAATTTTGGGCCGGGTTGCGAATCGAATAATTGTTTTGGGTTTTAACGGTAATTTAAAAATTGGTTTCGGTTAACGGTTAACCGAAGTATAACCGTGGTTAACCGTTAACCGAACCAATTTTGAACGGTTAACGTCGGTCGGTTAACCTAATGTTCGGTTAGCCAATATTTTCGGTTAAAGCGGTTCGATTAAGGTCGGTTCGGTCGGTTAAGTCGGTTCGGTCGGTTAAATGCCCACCCCTAATGAATATACAAAATAACATAACATATTAATTTTAGTCCAATGACCCAAAAGCTTTATCTGTTTAATAGCTCGTGTTTTAACTTTTTTTAACAAGGTATTATTTATAATGTTTTTTTCACTGATTACATGCATTCAGGTTTTTGTTTCACTTTTTTGCTCCACATCATTAAAAAAGTGTGTGGGTATGTATGTATGTGTGTGGGCGCATGATTACCAATTCTTTCACATTTTTTTACACCTGATCTAATAACTAAAACACTTAACTTTCATTAATTCAAGGCACTTGTTATATTTTTGTCTGAATCAAAGCATTGTATTTGCATTAATTCAAGCCTTTTGTTACATTTTTGTCCGAATTAAGGCACTGTACTTGCCTATTGTATTTTTGTCTGAAATAAAGTACTGCACTAGCATTAACTCAAGGCAGTTGTTATATTTTTGTGTGAATTAAAGTACTTTACTTGCATTAATCCAAGGTAGCTGTTATATGTTTCTCATTAACTAGTTAAGTGATTCCCTCAATTAGTATCTGAAATGCTTACGTTATTACCCTTAAATTCTTTTAGTTGTCCATCCAACTTCAATTTTGTTTCCTCATTCATATCCTGTAACGATTCAGAATTTTTGGTTGTTTGAAATCGAAATGTTTAGTTAATTTTAAATGTTTAAATAGTAAATTTATAGATTAAATAATTTTAATTTCAAATATAACGATTTATCGAGTAATTAAATTGTGGAATTTAATAATTGAAATTTGGGTAAATAACTGAATCTTGAGTTTTAAGCTAGATAAAAAAAATTTCAAAGCTTATTTAATTTCTATTTACAAGAATGAAGGTAAAAAAAATTTAAATTTGAATTTAAAAATGATTTACTCGATTTTAAAAATAAATTGTTTAAATTAACATATAAAAATAGTCTTCCGGGGCACAATCTCGGATTTCGATGAAACCAGTTCCATTGGATCCGTAATAGCATATTATTATCGGATTTCAAATTTCAAAGCGTTTGGAGTTATCGTTTGGTCGTACGGGATAAAAACGCGTTGAATTTATATCGAAAATTCAATATAACAATTGGGTCCAAAAAACTATCTTCTCCATACGATCGAATTGGGACTCGAAGCTTGTTCCATTGCGTTTGAAATAGGAGTATAACATTATGAGTGCCTAGCTGCATCCCTCGATAGGAGTTCAAAATAAATATCTAGACATTTGAATTTAAAATAATAATTATATATGTATCACATCAGCCCATTTTTTTTTACTGTACCAGCCCACTCTATCTTGTGCAAGCCACCCTACAGCCACCATCTACATTTATTTTCTCTTATTTAAACCACTGCACGACAAAAAAGTGAAAAAAAATCGAAAACTTCAAAAATCAATCTCTCAAAATCTACTCTAAAAAATATAAAACCGCTTTCTAAATTCTTGTTTACGCGTGGGCTTCGACCTGAGATATCTGCTGATGGGTGCGAAGTTGTCTGGCATTCAACCGTGTGGAGTATAGAAAGCTAGGGATTGAGATCTATGGAGTAATAGTCTTCGATTCGAGGAGCAGAGATTGGAAATGAGTTAGTCATCGAAAATCGCATCTAGGCGCAAAATCTTGTGAAGGCCGATCGCCTGTGAAGGATCACGACACGTTGTACGGCAGGGGTATTTCGAGCAGGTCGTGATTTTCTCCAGGAGGCGGGAGGTGATGGCGAGGGTACGAGCATGACGAGCTCGAGGTGAGGAGATCAGTGGCGAAGTCGGTTCGAAGGATCATCGAGTAAATCATGGTGTCACTGACACGGCCGTGCACGCGTATATGTTCAGGGAGGAGCAGATTTGAGAAATTGGGGAAGAAGCAGTTAGTGGGCCGGGTATGTGCATGGATGGGCTAGGTTGTGTGAGTAATGGAAATTTAATTTAATTCAAGTGATATTAATTGTTTAATTTAAAATTCCAATTCTTATAAAATTCATAACTCGTTCGTTTTAGATCCAAATCTAACACAGTTAGTCGCATCGGGTTCGTATTAACGAGATCTTTGCTATGGAATCAAATTCGTTGAATTTAGAGCTTGCAGAATTTTCAGTTAAATTAGAACGAGTTCGAATTCAATCGGATCCAGAACGCGGAAGCAACAGCAGAAAATATAAGGTGAGTGTTTTTAATGCTCACGACGTACTATAATATTTTTATGTTCGTTAAAATTGAATAGTGAAGTTATCTAATTTTATTGACTATTATTTGAAAGTGAAATTGACATATGAATTGACTATAGGTATTAAAATTGACAGTTAAATTTGAAATTGGAATTTAATTGTCAGTAAAATACCCGACATTAATAACTATGAAATTGTTGTGAATTATTTTGGCTGTTTGGATGATTGATTGTGATGAATGCCAATTGGTTGATATTTGGATGATTGTATGTTTATTTATTCTATATATCTTGTTATGACACTGTAAATTATTTACAGTATATAAAACTGTAAAATTGAATTATTTCGAATAAATTAAGAAATAGGTTGAAATGATATATATCTATGACATTTATTTTGAATTGAAATGATATATATATATATCCATCCCTGGAATTAAATTGAAATAACTGATTCACTTGGTCATAGGATAGAAAATTATATACGAACACCGGATTGGTTAAATTAAATGATTTAAAAAAATTTGATTTGAAATTATTTAAATGATTTGATTTAAAGGAGTAAAAAAATCGAATTTATGGAGATCGAATTATTTTCGAACTTGAGTTCGAAATGTTATAATTTTAATTTGGTAATCGAAATTGTTTAAATAATCGGAGTTGAGATTTTGAAGTTATAACTGAAATATGATTTGAATTTCGAAAATTGATTTGTATTAAAAGGATTTGAAATTTCATTCGAACTTTGGATTATTGCTAATTAAAGGCAATTTAATTGGATATATAGATTTGGACTCAAGAATGGAATTTGTTTTATGTTTTGAATCTTAATTCGAAGATTGAAGTTTAATTTGAATTCGGTGATTTTAATCGATATTTTAAAAATCAAACTCAAATTTATATAAATCGAAATGGTTTAAAATTGAGAATTGAATTGAAATTAATTCAAATTGGAATTGAATTGAATTAATTGGAATTGAGATCGAAATTGAATTAATTTGGAATCGAAATCGAAATCGATTTGAATATCAACTGGAATCGAAGTTAATTCGAATTGAAATCGGAATTGAATCGATTAAATCGAAATGGAAATTGAATTGAATTGGAAGATTTGGAAATCGAATCAGTTTGACTTTAAAACTATTTTCAATAAAATTATTTTAATATAAACTGTTTAAAATCATCTTCTTAAATATACAAATTATTTTCCTATATAAACCATTTTAATACTCAAACTATTTTCTATTAAACTATTTTAACCATTTAACTATTTTAAACTATTTAAACTATTTTCAAAAAAATTCAAACTGGTCAAAGAAGGAATTGTTATATTTAATTCATGGATTTAAATATGAATTGGATTAAAATGAAGTTAAAACCCAAATTGAAATTCGAAACAATTTTGGAATCGAAATCGAGATATTAAGATGAACATGATTTTGAATTAAAATGGTATATTTTGAGTAAATATGATGATTTCGAAATGAATTTGATTTTGAAGCAAATATGATACTTTGATATCAAGTACGAATCGATTTTGAAATGTAAAAGTACCAACCGGTGTGTAAAATGACGTTTGGTTGTTAAAGAGACCGGGGCCTCTTATTGGCATACTCTCTGTCAATATTGGAACCATTTTAACAACTTTGTACGTGGAGGAGACTCTAGAACAAAGTGTTTGGATTTGGCGTCCTTTGCTGGATTTGAAGAAAGAGAACGGTGATGGATTAGCCTGGCACTTGTGCCAAATTGAAATGACTTAAACAGGAGCCATACCGGCCAAGCTACCCCGAGTGGACACACTTATTCGTATTACCATCATTTACATTGTGATTGATTGGTGCACACTCTCAGATTATGGGAGTATTGGACGCAGTGGGCGATCATGCTATGATGCGTTACCATCAGCCGAGAAGGGTAAAATGGTAGTATCCTACCTTGGGCATTGCCTCACGTGCCTTGTCATACTTTTATCCCTATATGAGACCCTACGATTTTATTTTAGTGTTGTCGTATCACGGTGCATCCCTATCCACCGACGGTTTACTGGTGTTTTATATGCAAACTGTACGACAATGCTTAATAATGCGTTAAGGGGGATCAATGTAAAGCCTTAACGCTATTTTGATATTTATTTTACTGATAGACATTAGATATATAGCGTTTTCTACTACATATAAATATTTTGACGGATCCTTAGGAGATGGTCAATCCCATAACATCTCTTGAGTTATTGCACGCACGTTATACACTGGATAGGAGATGTGAAAATCCGTAAACATCTCTGACGCCATGATACTCATGTTATGTGCGATATCGATTTGAATCACATAAGAATATTTTAGTCCTGACTCGAGTGTTTTGTTTTTCATTACGCTCGGGTCAGCCTTGAATTTTTCAGCACATTAAAGATTATTTTGGAGGACGAAGACGAAGATTTGGTATATTACTACAATTATTATTCCTGCATCATGTTGTCTGCTGCATTACTTTATTTATCTCTGATGTATATATATATATATAACTCTGATAAATGTTATATAAATTATAATCAAATACATAATATAAACAACATCATGAACTGTTTATTTGATAATTATATTTAGTCGTTCCGCTATGAGATTCTATGTTTGTTATCTTCTTCTTTTCTTATTTTCCTAATTAAACCCATTGATTATCTATGTTTGTAACGACCCGCTATTTTGGACCATTCGCATCCGCACATGTCGGACTTGAATGATTCAAAATATCGAATTGTTAATTCAAATTGACAAAACTCAGCATATACAGTAAATAAATAATCACAGATCACAGACACAGAGTAATAAATGCAGCGGAAACAAAAGATAGTAGTTCATGAAGCTACTATATACATATCAGAGTTAAATAAGGTACAACAGATGTCTCGAATACAATAGTCAAATACAAGAATCAGAATACAATCACTGGAATCAATTGGATATTTGAAAGCTGGATAGATAGTTGGATCTCCAAGCGAAGCTCCAACTCCAAAGGCGAGTCTCGAATACTGGTACACTCAGTCTAACCCGAGCGTACAACAAAACACAAAACACTCGAGTCAGGATTAACATTCTTATATCAATAAATCCAACTCAAGTGAAATAGCAACTGAAATACAAGTAACTCAAAGGATGTTTGGAATAACCATCCTTTAAGGATCCGTTAAACTATCTACTATGTAGTAGTGTACGATAAGTAGATAATGCCTATCAGTAATATAAAGTATCAAAATAGTGTTAAGGCGTTACCATTATCCCCCTTAACACATTTTATATAAGCGTTATAGTCTATACAGCACTGTAAACTCCACGGTAAACTAGTGGGATATCAGGGAGTACTCCATAGGTATAACACAAAACAAATCGTAGTGGTCACGTATATAGGGATACAAGTATGACAAGGCACGTGAGGCAATACCCAAGGTAGTGAAACTACCGTTTGCCTGATCCGGACTGGTGAAAACGCATCGCCGCAGCGATCGCAACACCGCGAAACAACACTCCCAAATCAAGGGTGCACCAATCGATAACAAGTAATGAGTAGTTTTCGAAGAAGTGTGTTCGCTCGAGGTAGCTGACCCCATTTGGCCCGGCACGGCTCCTGTTTTAGTCATTTCCAATTTGACACAAGTGTCAAGGCTATCCATTATCGTTTTCTTTCTTCAGTCATCAACGTACATCATTCCAACCACTTCATTCTGAATCACACTCCGCGTATAGTTATTAAAGTGGTTTCGGTTTAGATAGTGAGTATGTCCCTAACCGATTCCGGTCTCTTTAATAACTTTCGTGATTATTACACCGATTGGTCGTTTATTTATTTCAAAACCAAATCAATTTCAATTTCAATTAGAATTTTTAAATCAACATTTCATTTGTCTTTCTACATCAATTTCCATAATTTACGTTTCAAAATTACCAAATTCCCATTTCAAACTCTTATAATTCAAATTAAATATTTGATTTAAGACAATTCAAGTATTCATTTAAATTCGTATATAAGTTTCATTCCGAAATCATTTAAAATGATTAAATCTTCATTCAATCAATTTAAGTTCATTTATCGATTTCATTCAATATTCGTTAAGTAAATTTATCCTTCAAAACAATTTCTATTTAACTTCCAATTTATTAAATCAATTATTTAAGTTCAACTCCATTATATCAAAACTTACAAATTGCATTAAATTAAATTCATCAAATCAAATTCTTTACATTTCAAGTCTTACATTTATTTCAATAAAACACATTTTATTTCTTGTTAGAGAAATTCAATTTCACTTATTTATTTACTTAGTTACAATTTCAAAACTCAATTAATAAAGAAACTTAATTTCACTTATTAAAAAGTTCAATTTCAATTATCAAAGAATTCAATTTTATTTAATTGTTAAATAATTCAATCTCATTAAATTATTAAATAATTTCAAAACTTAATTATTAACTAATTTCAAAACTTAATTATTAATAATTCCAAATTTAATTATTAAATAATTAATTTTAAAACAACGTTCTTTCATCATCTATTATGTTAATATTTTGATTCGGATTATTAAATATTAACATTTTCCTTTCATAAAAATTCAAATTCTAACTTCATTTCAAAACCTTATTTTTTATCCAAATAAAATCTTTATTTTATTTTTAAATCCAATTATTGACCAATCGGGTTTTATTTAATTCTCTATTCTAAGTCAAAGTTAAATTTGGGTATTTATCATTTCAACCCGATTCCATTTCAATTCAAAAATCAAAGCATGGCAAAGGGAACTTGCAGTGTGATAACTGGGATGGTGTCAAAGTAAATAAACAAGCAATAACAACAATCAATAACAACAATCCAATAATTAATTCAAATAATCCTGAAATAATCGTATTAATTCACATTGTTATTTGTGTAAATTAATATAATTATTTCTAGAATCCACACTATCATTTCATGTAGATTAAAGATTATTACATTAATGTTTATACGGTTCTTCACTTGATATTCATTATTAAATTTCATAATACATCAATCTATACAACATACATTTAAATGGTTCAAGGTGTGATTAACCATATTTCTACGTGTCAATTTATTTAAACATTTAAAGAGGTCATATTATGCAAATGTCATCAAATCAAATTTATCACTTATATCACATCTAACTATCCTACATCAATTTCAAATTATTTATCACTTGCAACATTTACAATTTAACGTCCAATGTCAACATCAACAATCAATCATTTATCAAGCAAACTGGATTATCATCGTATAAATAATAGATAATGGTGTCAGATGTCACAAGTGAACTGATACAGGTAATAGCATATATAACAGTGTAATTAACTAACAACAGCATATTCAATTGTCTTTTCAATTGAAATCAAATTTAATGAATAAAAGAACATTAATCGTGAGTGATTGCTCACCTTTCGAGGTTAGAGATATTCGATGAATGAAACGAATTACGATCCAAGCACGAATTACGAAGCAAAGCTAGGTGGACACGGCTCGACGAACAAAGCTGATAGATAAGGAGTCAATGAAACAATTAGACTCAATTTGATAGAGTAGAAATAATATATTATTATTATTATTATTATTATTATTTCCATGGAATCAATATTTAATTTCAAACAAATATATAAAAATAATATAAAATTTCGAAATCATTATTCAATAAATCACACATAATATATATATATGTGTGTGTGTACTGGCAAGCAATACTTAAAATTTCATATGATCTAACATACACATTAACATAGAAATACTACTTTAAAATATCTATATGCTGTACAAACTAATCAATAACTCACATATGTACTAATCTAGTTACTTTTATATATATGCAGGTCATATCAACACTTGTACAAGCTGAAATTCATACTCTACAGACATAAACTGATATATATGAAACTTATATTTTATACATTTATCAATATTTATCAAAAACAGTATAAACTTACTCATTATTTATATTTACACTTTACTAAATCATACAAAACTTGAAATATCTTGTACACGGTAATATTTATATATAAACAGATTGCATATTATCATCATCCAACTGTTCCAAACATACAACTAGATACAGCTTGCATAATATATTTTTAAAATAAATGTTAGGATAAATAAGTCTAAACTTATATAACGGATTAGCTATATGTATTTATATATAATACTCATATAAAACTATGACCGGATAAGATATATAACTGCTAATATAAGCTTGACTCATATAAAACAAACAGAGAAACCCAAACATAGATTTTATAACATCTAATAACTTTGTATATTTAACAGCATCCTCTAGCCTAACTCATATATATCTATATAATTAATTTATATAAACTAATTATAATTTCAAATACATCTACAATATACATATAATACTATATGTGCACTATCTGAAATATAACCACTATCTTATGCAACAGTTAATAAACTACAAGACAAAGAAATGTAAACTATATATATAAGTAACTCATACTGTAAACATAACTAGATAAGAATATATATATACTAATATATATAACAAACCGAAAATAGAACAAAAGAACCAAATAGCCTTGCATATGACAAATTCAGAAACACACATATGTGTATATATATACGAACCAACATATAAGTATATAAATAATATATAAACTTAAACAAATAACAGCCTATATACCTACTATATATTATATGCAAAGTGCAAACAATAACCCATTATTATAACAAAGCTGGCATGTATATTTCAAAAAAAATAAAATACGTATGAATATATATCTACAAATACAAATACCTTAACAAGAAGAGGATAAGGGAAATTGATGTGGGGTGACTTGCTCAAGCAGAGCTCGACAAATGGACCTGCTGCTATACAGGCATGGACGAGGTACAGGGTGGCGGAAAGATGGTGAGGCCATGACTTCGGCCACGCCGGGCTGGGGAGAGAACGGAGAGAGAAGAGGAGATGGGTGGCTGAGCTTGAACGGTTGGAGGAGGGACGCGGGTTGACTGGGTGGTTGCCGAGGTGGAGTACGAGGCAGTGGGAAGAGGAAGCTGGGTTTGGCGTTTGGATCGAGTGGATGAGGGGTGTGTGGATGACAAGGCGGAGGCTGGTGGTGATGGGTTCACAGTTGAGCGGAGCTTGCGGGCCGACGTTGGAGGAGGCGAGGTGTGTGGTTGGGAGAACGGAAGGGAAGGCTGGAGGAAAAATGATAATCTGGTTTTAGGTGTAAAGGAAGAAAAGAAAATATGGAGGAGGAAAGAAAGTGACAGTGAAGTTTGAAATAAAAAAAAGAAGTGAAAAAAAGAAACTTAAAAAGGCAGAAGTGAAAACAAAGTGAGCCGTGTAAACTTAATATTTGCAAACGTATAAAAAAAATATTTCAAAACTGATGGAAATAAAGGCAGTCATTAATGCATTGAAAAGATGGAAAAGTAACAGCTGATAATAAATGCCTCCAACCGTTTGAAATTTGAAAGGATATCAAAAATGGTACCAATACGACGTACGTTATCATCATTTCCGTCGCATACCGGATCTCAAAACACAGAAATGTATATACCATGGTGATCAGCACAACGAGGCGATCAAAACGATATGCAGATATCAGTGGTACGATCGAATTATAAAAATTCGAATTTTCTACTAGCGGAAAATTCAGCAAATCCGCAAAAAAATAAGATCGACGGAGCTAAAGATGTTTGAATTTGGAAAAACAAAAAATGATGCCTCGCTCAGAAGATGATTTAGAATTTTTCTATGTAAAAATATTCAGGTTTGGAAAACATTTTATTATCACCAATTTTAACTGATATAAATTGGAATAAAATTACACTAGAAAATAAACTTCCAAATTATCTGATGAAAATTTACCGGTTGCTATGATTAATTAGACGCATTCCAAATATCAAATTTTTATTTCAAAATTTTAACGTTTAAAATTTCACAAAATTTCAACTAATTACGTTATTAAAACGGTTAAAATTTACAGGTCGTTACAATGTTTCAGATTGTTTAAGTTGGACATGTGTGGATTATTTTCAATTTAAACCTTCCAAAATGTGGGTCATCATAGTTGGTATCAGAGAAGGTTAAGAGAGAACCTTGGCTTTGATGGGGTAACTCATTAGAGATAGGGTCGGTAGTACCCTAGAATGAGTTTGAGTGTATATATATGAGCACGTATTTGTTAGTGAATATAAAAATTGTTTTATATTGTGTTGGTTGATTTGTTGAGTGGCTTATGGATTCTGGTCAATACGAGTAATTAACATTATTGATAGGTATCTCTAAATGCATGAATAGAACAATTCGACATAGCATTGTTTTGAAATTGGGTAAATGAAATAATTTTACCCTGATTATATTTTATACATAAAGGAATAATTTTCAGAAATTATTATTGTATATGTAGTGTATTTAGTTATTAGGAATGATAATATTGATTATTATCATTAATTGGTTGTTGTGCCTTAATAGAAGGTATTTATTATAAAATAAACAATGCTAAAACATTTGTGAAATGTTTTAATAAAGTGAAATTTTGTAGTATAATTTATAAATTAAAATGGATTTAAATTGAGAAGTTTTGAATCTAAGACCCGGATATTTTGAAAATGGTTTTCAAAGTTTTGAAAAAATATAGTGATATTAGTTGAAAAATATTTATGGAAAATATTTTAAAAAGGTTTTTTAAAAGGAATGAATTCGGTACTCCCCTCTTCTATCGTTAGAAAATAATTTCGGTAAAGACCGCGCAGCATCATCGACGTTCATTTTCGAGTCTCAAAGTGGGGGAGACTTCTGAGAAGCTTTGCTACGAAATTGTTTTGATAAATGGATTTTTGTTTAAACTCCAAAAGTATGATTTTATATATATAAGATATAAGGATATATACATATTTCAAATGATTTGAAATGAACCCGGTATTTAAAATTTTTAAGTTTTGTTAATTAATAATCTTTAAATTATTTGAATGAAATGAAATATTTGAATAACCGGAATTTATAAAATAAGAGAATTAAGAAACTAAGCTAAATGTTTTGAGAAACTTTAGAGTTAAAGTTTGCAACTATTAAATTAAAGTAAAGAAAATTTAAACAAGTTAAAATAACGAACATTCTAATTAAATAAAATGAATCAGATTAATTTGTATAATACCAAATTGCATTCTAATAACATATAAGAAGACTTACCAAAGGTTAAAAGCAAAAATGATGGTTTGGATATGTGACGCCCCACCTCAATACCCACGCTAGCCAAGGACACTACGATGTAGTGCTGTCAACTAGCGCGGAGAATAAGGCTGTTGAGGAGCGACCATCCATGTAATTGATTATCACATGGTGGCTATAAAATAATCTTCGGAAACAAAAATAGAAATAAACATAACACATAGCAGTCACAGACATCCATATCACAAAGGCGGAAGAAGATATGAATATATAACTAACACATGAAAGTGTACATCAGAGTAGTGGTCAAAAAGTTCCACAATAATACAAAAGAATAGCAACACGTGCTATACCAAAAGAATACAACTATGAGTCCATATCTCAAGTGTATACAATAAAAAAAAACTGCTAAACTAAATAGTCAACCAAAAGTCAGAGTAGCAAATCCCGGAAGGAAGTCAAGCAGAAGCACCTGTAACATCTCGGTCTGACCCGAGTATTATTTAAGAAAATAATAAACGGATCAGTCTAACTATAAATATCAGATGACATGATATATAATAAAAGACATGGCATAAACATAGAATATCCATACTGACATACTACTATAAGTATGAAAATGATGATCAACAGGAGATCAACCGATGAGAAATGATCAATATCACGAGAATCTTCTCAAAGATCCAAAGAGGGCATCATACCCTAAACTTGTACTCATAACAAGTCAATGACATAAAAATCCAGAAATCAAAAAAAGAGAAAGAGGCCTATCACATGATGGTCCGAAGACCATGGGGAGCTACCCCATATGTGTGAGTCGGAATCACACTGATTGAGGCCTAGGCTAACCAAAAAGCAAAAAGGTATGTGTGAATGGAATCACACAAGTGGTGTCTAGCCTAACCTCGCAAACAAAAAGATATGTGTGAGTCGGAATCACACTACTGCGGCCTAGACTAACCTTGCGGACAAAGAGATGTGTGTGAGTCGGAATCACACTACTGCGGTCTAGTCTTACCTTGCAAACAAAGAGACATCGCACAATTGCTAGTCTAAATCATAAAATGATCATCATGATCAGCGAGAAGTGTCAATCACACCAAGCTAGTAAATATATGAGTTTAGCTTCATGTCCCATAACCACTTGCTTAACTTAAATATTTACGAACAAGCTGTAAATCTTCACTAGGAAATTGTCACGAAAAGGGTTCAATCGAACAAGTCCAAGAGCTAACCGACGAAGTGAACGCAAGCGTTTCATACCACCTGTTTTACTAAGTCGTTTAAGTCGATTTCTCGTTCGAGTGAAGTAAAGGCTTGTATATACTAGTAGATTGAAAATCGGTTTGAGAAAACGAACTTTTGATATTTAAAATAGTGTTGAAATCGCTTTGATGAAAGAGTTTTGATATTTACTATTAGTATTGAAACCTTCATATATCTTTAAAGTGACAAGTCATAAAACGATTGTAGAACAAATCAATTCACGTTCGAAGACGTGAGTAAAGTCCAAAGAAGTCAATCCCAAAACCATCAAAGTAGAAATTCTGATAAATGTTTTTCAGAAGAGATTGCCTACGCAGAGTAATACGGGGTTCGACCTAGTGAAGGCAAGCGGTCCAGCGACCTAAGGAAAAATAGGTCATACGACCTAAGGAAATCGCGAACTAAAAAGACCAAGTGTAAGGTCGGCGACGACCTACGACTTATAGAGTCCTGCGACCTAAGTGGGATGCGACTTAGTGGGGCATAGGTCGGAGACGACCTACGACTTAAGGTCAAGCGACCTAAGGTAAATGGTCCAACGACCTAACTCGAACGACCTAGAGGGTCAAACGACTTAACTGGAGGATAAGTCGGAGACGACCTACGAGATATACTGACCGACCTAACTCGAGCGACTTAAAGACTTAGCAGGGTCGAGCGACTTACGAGCTACGACCTAAGGTGACGAAGGCGTTAGGTCGGAGACGACCTAACATTTGACTCGCGAACGACTTATGGAAAAGAAGCTTAGGTCGGAGACGACCTACGAGATAAGCCAGTGCGAGCGACCTAAAGTTTGCCTGGGGGATTATAGGTCGGCAACGACCTAACGTTTTGCTTGGAGATTATAGGTCGGCAACGACCTAACGTTTTGCCTGGGGATTTTAGGTCGGCAACGACCTAAGACTTAACAAAATTCGAGCGACTTAGTGGTTTGCCTTGGAATTTTAGGTCGGCAACGACCTAAGACTTAAAGCTGTTTCGACCTACGACTTAAGGACGAATACGACCTACGACTTAAGGACGCGCGACCTAACTCCGAACGAGCTAAAAATGGCCAGAACGACCTAGTAGCAGTTTTTCACCAAAATCACTAAATTTTGGAGTTTTTCGCCAATCCAATCCAAACCAAATGCAAATGTTGATGCTAGAGTGATAGGGAATCATTCCCAACAGTCCAAGATAGATATAGGCAAGATGTGAGATCAAAAATCTCACCTTTTCATGGAATTTGATGAAGATGGAGATTTGAGAGCAAAGCAAGAACACCAACAAGCTTGAATCAATGGTCTTCACGTGAATTTGATGTTGAATCTCGGATTTGCAATAGAATTTGTGTTTGGAGTTTTAATTTCCACTTCCCACCACCATTTTTGACAAAGCTTGAAGTGTTTTGATAGAGTGAGGAAGATGGTTGGGCTGAACTAAAGGGGTGCAGTCCAAACCAAAGTCAAAGGCGGGAAAAAGTGTTGAAAATTTCACTATCTCCAAACATATCGAAGTTTACACTCAAAAAGATCGCAAACGTCATTTTGAACTCAATGGGGGTGGTCTCGAGTCCTAATTTGACCGTATGCAAAAAGTAGCTTTTCGGACTAACATCCGACTAACGATAAAATATTTAAATAAATATTTTAAATATAGAATCGATAGATATGCGGGTTGTTACAGGATATGTAATAGGATATTATACAAGTAAACAAAACTTAAAAGCAATTAAAACGTATATAAATGGAAATTTAGTTGTAATAATAAATGCTATATACTTAATTAGTATATTATGAAATGATTAATGACTAAATGGAATAAGTAAGTGGAACTTAAGAAAGTAGACAAATGAATCAAATAATATCGTTGTAAATTGGTTATAGAATTAAATATAAATTTGCAAAGTAATTTTGTTAAATTTGTAACCTTTGAGATAACTATAAACTTAGAAAAAGTCATATATAAGAAGTTGGGCTTTTATATAATGATTATAAACTAAAGTTATGATTAATACAATGTTTCACAAATAAATTTGTTATTAAATGAAATTATGAAAATGAATGTGAATAAATGAATTTATATGAGATGTTGCTAAACGTAAAATGAAACAATTGAAAGTTAACAATTAAATTGAATAAGTCGAAGGTAAATTAAATAGATATGAATAAATATGAAACAAATCGATTAAATGTTAATAAAAATTGAATGTAAATGAAGAATAAAGTGTATAAATTAAATATTGACATTGGAAATGTAAATGGTGATGGTTTAAGAATTAATTGGATAACTATTAAGTGTTGAATAGTTTCTTTCATTATAAACCATCGTTATAACTGTTTGATTGCATATGATTGTAGTATGTTGCATATTTGTGACTGTGTTATGATTTGGATTCAGAATGCATATTTTATAGTTTATTAAACTCATATATGCTTTCTATATCTTCTATATGCAACTAATATTCTAAATTGAGTTGAGATAGGTACGTACGAAGACCGTTTGGACGTATACGTGGATTTTATATGCTTTTGCTTGCTTAATACATGCAGACTCGCTCGTATTAATAATAATAAGGTACACATCTCGGATTACATACCGTTCTTTTATATTTTTCCCTATGGGATGCTTAATCATTGAGATGGGATGTATATTTGGTATATTTGGGGTTATATATTGAATTGTAAAAAATTTCCGATCGAGCCGTGCAAAGGAGACTGCCGAAATTTTCCGTAAATCCGGGTGTTAGAAAATTTTTGAGGTTTTAAATTTTACAACTTATTTTACATAAGTTGTAATTTCCATAGAACCGATATCAGAGTGATGTAGCGGAAGCGTAGTAAAAGTTTCTAATAAGATTTTATTGTTTTATAAGTTGATTATTTTGAATAAAATATATCAAACGTTAAATTCTTTACTTAACGTCTTTTCGAGGACGAAAAGTTTTAAGTGGGGGAGGATGTAACGATCCAGAATTTTGGGTTATTTGAAATCGAAACTTTTAGTTAAGTTTAAATGTTTAAAAAGTAAATTTATAGATTAAATAACTTGAATTTCAAATATAACAATTATTCGAGTAATTAAATTATGGAATTTAATAATTGAAATTTGGGTAAATAACTGAATCTTGAGTTCTAAGTTAGATAAAAATAATTTCAAAGATTATTTAATTTCTATTTACAAGAATGAAGGTAGATAAAATTTTAAATTTGAATTTAAAAGTGATTTATTCGATTTTAAAAATAACTTGTTTAAATTAACATATAAAATTAGCCTTCCGGGGCACAGTCTCGGATTTCGACGAAACTAGTTCCATTGGATCTGTAATAGCATATTATTATCGGATTTCAAATTTCGTAGCGTTTGGAGTTATCTTTTGATCGTACGGGATAAAAACGCGTTGAATTTATATCGAAATTTGGCAAGTGAACAGTCGCATTTTTAATTTCTTTATATTCCAAACTTTAAAATGTGATAACTTTTTCTACATTGATTGGATTTAAGAATCGTTTTCACTATTAAATCTCAAATTTAATTTTGCTTTCCAATGATATCCATTGTTGATAGCTAAAAATAATTTTTTTTAAATCATAATTTTATATAGCAGCTTTAATTGCACAATTATTTTGTGTCACCGCTGTGTACCGCGTTTCTGTAACAGCATTATTATGATGATCATAAACATTACATAGTAGTTTTACCTAGATTATTATAATGTATTTATTAACTTTTAACATATTTGAAAGGAATATTTTTTTTGAATTATACAATTATGGTTGCCTTTGAATATTGTAACTACATTATGTAATAAAGTAATAATCTTGATTGTGTTTGATAGTATTCAAACTTAGTGCAGTTATAATTTAACCCCATCAAAAAATGGTGTAATAATTTATAGGCATTTTTTGAATTAATTTAACTACGTTAGCATTTTTTTTATTGCATTTACTATTGATGATTTTGACTATATTTGATAATTTTATTCAATTTTAAAACAATTATAAATTAATGAAATTAAAAAAATGCAATTATAATTTACCAGCAAGTTTTGGGTAAATTTAACTATATTTGAAGATTTTTAACCACACTTATGTGATGAAGTAATAAATTTGGCTACATTTAAGGAATTTATTCAATCTTAATACAATTAAAATTTAACTACATTAATAAAATGCAGTTATAATTTAATGACAATTTTGAATTATGCATGGTAGAAATTGAATATTTCAGCTATATTTATGTGATGCAGTAATAATTTTGGTTGTACACGATGATTTATTCGAGCTTACTGTAGTTAAAATTTAAATGCATTAAGCAAAAGTGGTTATTATTTTGCAGTATTTTTGGAATTAAGCAATTATTGTTTTTGAATATTTTAACTGCATTTGTGTGATGCAATACTAATTTAGCTGTAGTAATAATTTTGTTTGACATTAACGATAGTTATTTAACCGCATTATGAAAATATAATTGAAAAATGAATTTTGATTTTTGATAGCCTGAGATGATTAAATAATGACTTCACATAATTAATGCTTGATTCAACCATGCAGCTCAGCGTTTAATACATTGCTTCCAGGTTTGATGACATAATTTGGCTAAGTTTACTCAATTTCGTTTACAATTACGATGATCAATAATACAATAGCATATAAGTTGTTGTATTCGGGCTTAAGGTAGATGCACGGTTTAAGTGCTGGGTCAAAACATGTGTTGTAGTGAGAATAATGTTGATAACCACCTAAAAGAGTTTTTTTTTTTTTTTTTGCAGTAAATTCTAAAATCACTTGCACCACCACCGTCGGAAAACTTCTAGAAAACAATTGATGAATGTATCTTTGTATAGATGATTATGTAGTCATAGTTTGATTATTAGATATAGTTAATAGGTCAAACGAGCAGTGAGAGAATTTAGTAATAATACTGCATCAATGACGCTTTTGCCTTTTTTGGCTGCAGGTACAAATACCTTCAATGGTTAAAATAATTAACTGATGTAATGCATCTATTAAGGCCAAGAAAACATCACCTATTTGCGCTCAAGCCAATATCATACACGCGTTGCTAACAGTTATTTCTGAGGCTAAAAAATGAATGGATTTCTCACAATTGTTCTCTTCTGTATGTTTTGGATATTTTCAAATATTGGTTACTGCGACCAGCTATATGCCGTGTTTTGTACCCTGCATCGACATAGATCAGATTCGGTGAACAATAGTAATTTATATTGGAACCCATGTTATTTTCTTATTGCATCATCATTTCTATTTCAATTGAATCTTCTGTTTTGCTACTTTTTCCCTGTACTACATCTGTTGCTTTTTTCTTTTGCTCCCTTTTTTCAGCTGTTGACAAATACTTTTCCTAACAGTTTACAAATTTCATCCTATTACTATATTTCTCCCCATTGCAAAAAACTTTTGTTACTCTTATTTAATTGAATCGAACTGCACTGTGTCTTTGTGTCTGCAGTTCACAGTGAATACTTCAACTATATCTATGCACATTGAAGCAGCTGTGTAATTGCAAAAGCAACAACATTGGCGTTATATGCCACCGTGAATATATCTATGCATTAGCGGATAAATTTTTAACACATTATCCTCTAAATAGTCTGTGAACTTTAACATATTCACTGTAATTGTTTTGTTCGATTTTAATTGTGATTATCATAACCAAATATATCTATGTATTCTTTATCATACCAAATTGTTATTCATGATGTAACACTATCGTTCAACAATGTTTTTTCATTACCACCGTATTAAATTTCTTATACATTTGGATATGACCTATGCAACAACAATATTTTTTCAACGTCCGTGTGCGAAGCACGGGTTCGCACTAGTTCAATATAATAATTGGGTCCAAAAAGCTATCTTCTCCATACGATCGAATTGGGACTCGAATCTAGTTCTACTACGTTCGAAATAGGGGTATAACATTGTGAATGCCTAGCGGCATGCCTCGATAGGAGTTCAAAATAAATATCTAGATATTTGAATTTAAAATAATAATAATATATGTATTGATTTGACCATACCTTCACATCAGCCCATTTTGTTTACTGTACCAGCCCACCCTATTCCTGTGCATGCCACCCTACAGCCACAATCTACAGCCACAATCTACATTTCTTTTCTCTTATTTAAACCACTGCACGGCAAAACAGTGAAAAAAAATTGAGAACTTCAAAAATCATTCTCTCAAAATCTACTCGTCTAAAAAATATAAAACCGCTTTCCAAATTCTTGTTTACGCATGGGCTTCGACCTGAGATATCTTGTGATGGGTGCGAAGTTGTTTGGCATTCAACCATGTGGAGTATAGAAAGCTAGGGATTGAGATCTATGGAGTAATAGTCTTCGATTCGAGGAGCAGAGATTGGAAATGAGTTAGTCATCGAAAATCGTATCTAGGCGCAAAATCTTATGAAGGCCGATCGCCTGTGAAGGATCGTGACACATTGTACGGTAGGGGTATTTCGAGCAGGTCGCAATTTGCTCCAGTAGGCGGGAGGTGATGGTGAGGGTACGAGCGCGACGAGCTCGAGGTGAGGAGATCAGTGGCGAAGTCGTTTCGAAGGATCATCGAGTAAATCATGGTGTCACTGACACGGCCGTGCACATGTATATGTTTAGGGAGGAGCAGATTTGAGAAATTGGGGAAGAAGCAGTTAGTGGGCCGGGTATGTGCGTGGATGGGCTAGGTTGTGTGAGTAACGGAAATTTAATTTTATTCAAGTAATATTAATTGTTTAATTTAAAATTCCAATTCTTATAAAATTCATAACTCGTTCATTTTAGGTCCAAATCCAACGCGGTCAATCACGTTGGGTTCGTATTAACGAGATCTTTGCTATGGAATCAAATTAGTTAAATTTAGAGCTTGCAGAATTTTCAGTTAATTTCGAATGCGTTCGAATTCAATCGGAACCAGAACGCGGAAGCGACAATAGAAAATAAAAGGTGAGCGTTTTTAACGCTCATGACGTACTATAATATTTTTAAGTTCGTTAAAATTGAATTGTGAAATTATCTAATTTTATTGACTATTATTTGAAAGTGAAATTGACATATGAATTGATTGTATGTATTAAAATTGATAGTTAAATTTTAAATTGGAATTTAATTGCTAGTAAAATAGCCGACATTAATAACTATGAAATTTTTGTGAATTATTTTGACTGTTTGGGTGATTGATTGTGATGAATGCCATTTGGTTGATATTTGGATGATTGTATGTTTATTTATTTTATATATCTTGTTATCACCCTGTAAATTATTTACAGTATATAAAACTATAAAATTGAATTATTTCAAATAAATTAAGAAATAGGTTGAAATGATATATACCTATGACATTTATTTTGGATTGAAATGATATATATCCATTCTTGGAATTAAATTGAAATAACCGATTCACTTGGCTATAGGATAGAAAATTATATACAGACACTGGATTGGTTAAATTAAATGATTCTAAAATTTTTGATTTGAAATTATTTAAATGATTTGATTTAAAGGAGTAAATAAATCGAATTTATGGAAATCGAATTATTTTCGAACTTGAGCTCGAAATGTTATAATTTTAATTTGGTAATCGAAATTGTTTAAATAATCGAAGTTGAGATTTTGAAGTTATAACCGAAATATGATTTGAATGTCGAAAATTGATTTGTATTAAAAGGATTTGAAATTTCATTCGAACTTTGGATTATTGCTAAGTTAAGGTAATTTAATTGGATATATAGTTTGGACTCAAGAATGGAATTTGTTTAATGTTTTGAACCTTAATTCGAGGATTGAAGTTTAATTTGAATTCAGTGATTTTAATCGATATTTTTGAAAATCGAACTCGAATATAAATCGAAATGGTTTAAAATTGAGAATTGAATTGAAATTAATTCAAATTGGAATTGAATTAAATTAATTGGAATTGAGATCGAATTGAATTTATTTCGAATTGTAATTGAAATTGATTTGAATATCAACTGGAATCAAAGTTAATTTGAATTGAAATCGGAATTGAATCAATTCAAACCGAAATGGAAATTGAATTGAATTGGAAGATTTGGAAATTGAATTAGTTTCACTGTGAAACTATTTTTAATAAAATTATTCTAATATAAACTATTTAAAAGCTATCTTCTTAAATATACAAATTATTTTGATTTTCCAAATTATTTTACTATATAAACCATTTTAATACTCAAACTATTTTCTATTAAACTATTTTAACTATTTAACTATTTTAAAACTATTTAAACTATTTTCAAAAAAATTCAAAATTAAAATGAAGTTAAAACCCAAATTGAAATTCGAAACAATTTTGGAATCGAAATCGAGATATTAAGACGAAAATGATTTTGAATTGAAAGGGTATATTTTGAGTAAATATGATGATTTCGAAATGAATTTGATTTTGAAGCGAATATGATATTTTGATATCAAGTACGAATCGATTTTGGAATGTAAAAGTACCAACCGATGTGTAAAACGATGTTTGGTTGTTAAAGAGACCGGGGCCTCTTATTGGCATACCCTCCGTCAATATTGGAACCACTTTAACGACTGTGTACGTGGAGGAGACTCCAAAATGAAGTGGTTGGATTTGGCGTCATTTGCTGGATTTGAAGAAAGAGAATGATGATGGATTAGCCTGGCACTTGTGCCAAATTGAAATGACTAAAACAGAAGCCGTATCGGCCAAATGGGCTAGCTACCCCGAGCGGACACACTTCTTCGTATTACCATCATTTACATTATGATTGATTGGTGCGCACCCTTGGATTATGGGAGTGTTGGACGCGGTGGGCGATCATGGCTATTATGTGTTACCACCAGCCGGGAAGGGTAAACTGGTATTATCCTTCCTTGGGGATTGCCTCACGTGCCTTGTCATACTTTTATCCCTATACGAGACCCTATGATTTTGTTTTAGTGTTGTCGTATCATGGCGCATCCCTATCCACCGATGGTTTACTGGTGTTTTATATGCAAACTGTACGACAATGCTTAAAAACGCGTTAAGAGGGATCAATGTAAAGTCTTAATGCTATTTTGATAATTATTTTACTGATAGACATTACACATATAGTATATTCTACTACATATAAATATTTTGACGGATCCTTAGGAGATGGTAACTGTGACGACCCGCCCTTTCGACCCTCGAAAATCAACATAAATACGCTCATTGTATAACATGTCGAACGATCGAGTGCCGGAAAGACAGATTGTTGAGGGGAAAGAAAGTCTGTAGGAGAAAATAGAAACTAAACAAACAGAATCTCACAGCGGACTGAATAACATATAGTATAAATAGTTCCTTACACCAATCAAAACTGTAATATACATATCTCACATCAGAGTACAAAAATCAATAATTACCAGCATGAACAGTTGTAATAACCTGTCCACACAATTTGCTGGTAATTTCAACAAAAACTACAGCGGAATAAAACAAGTACGAGAATACGTCTCGGTCTCCAACTCGTCTCCTGAGCTCCATATCATCCTAACCTGAACCTGTAATACTCGGTTTGAACTGAGCGTTATAATAAAATAACACCCGAGTCAGTCTGGAAAACCAGCGTGAGAAAACACACTCAATTTGAATTATTAAAGTTTTCAAAATCCTTTGAAAATCAAAGGTATCTCGTAAGACCACGCCACACATAAAGACGAAGAGTTTTTACTTTACGATAACCAAAACATTTCATATCAAATCCTCTGATATTATAATAGTGTCTAAGTACAAATACTTATTCAAATAGCTGAAATTGTTACATTAATTAAATTCCAGTATACTAGGCTCTACAACCAAAATCGTAAAGGGTACGTATTGGAGAATGGATTCCATACGAATGACTAGGTACTGGGGTATCACCTGTCACAGTACATGTCTAGAAACAATGTACCGAGGACCAAGCCGGGATCCCCTGCAACACAAGACCGGACTATCCCTAACCTGGATAGACCGAATATGATACCACCCCGGGTGTTCCCACCCTTTCCCGAGCTCCTTCCTTGTATCGTAGAAATAAAGTAATATCCGAGGGTATCTAGAAAGGTGATAAACATACCCTAATTGGGTGTGACCCACTTAGTCTTCCTGCATCTCCCCTGCTTTTCAGTCATTCCCGGTTGATGAGGCTAGAGGCTACGATTACCTTTTTAGGGAATTTTTACTTAGAATGCTCATTGTCATCCAATGACAATGTACTGATAGCATTCATCCATACAAGTCCGTTTTGGGTCCGAACGGAACCGAAGGCACTACTCCTACTACATCCATTTGGAAAAATCCTCAGGATTAGTAGCGATTAGCCCTTGCACTTCACTGCTCCATCTTCGACTCCATGCTCTTGTTTTCATTTAGAAAACGTACTCGTTGGATCGAAGTGGTTTTCGGATAACTTATCCGATCCCGGTCTCTTCGAAACAACGTTCGATATTTCCAGTAAACTCAACCCCGGTTCTTTAGGAAATAAACAGACGAAAATAAGATCGGAGATCACCTCCTAACCATTAGTGGATGGATTTCCTTATCAACGTCCTAGAAGAACGAGACGAGTTTATACGTACAGTATAGCACCTTGAACGGTAACTGTACCATATAATCCCCGTGTTTCTCCCTATATTCCCAAAGTTATATTTTAGGTCCAGATTTGGTAGTCGGTTATTTAACTATCAAATAACAATCATACAGTCACAGATTCCATTTTCCACTGAAAAACACTAAGTCTTATTCAATTTAAATTTCAATCACTTAAATCTCTTTATCCAAAATATATATTTTCTTACCGATTTTAGTATATTCAGAAACTATTCTTTTCAAAATATTGAAACCCTTTAAAATAATAAGGAAAGTACCACTGCGGTATCAAACCATGGATTCACAGCTCAGTGGTTACGTCTCTTTCCTAGAGAAATCCAAAACTTAACTACAGGCCCCGATTTCGCCATGCGAGTATACCATTACTTCCCGAAACTTTATTTAAAAATCTTCAAAATAATACTCATGAAATTTTTATAATAATTTTCCAAGTTAAAACTTTAGGCAAATACTCTTTAATAAAAGTTATTATATAATATCAATATTGAATAATTTACCCTTTTAAAATAATAATACTAATAAATTCTGAAATAACAATTAATTTCATATCAACTCATTATAACAAACTTAATTAATACTTAAATAGACTCTAAACAATTTAAACAACTAAATAATTAATTTCCTAAAATATTCTTAACCCTTTAAATTACCTAGTTAATAATCTAAAATCCTTCTTTTTAAAACTAACTTAACTTTTCGGAAAAATATCTTTTTTTCAATTCCAATATAGCCAGTCTAATATTTATAAATCCCTCTCGATTTATCACGAATTGATTTACGTCCCAATTTCGTAAATCCCCTTTTTATTCTCTAATCTATTTAGAATCTCAAATTTTAAAAACCCTTTCTATTTAAACAAATATCACTTAAGAATTTTTATTTAGAATCCTTTATATGCATTATTCCAAAATCCCTATTTACAACATCCGATAATAGTTAAGTACAATTTCAAAACCATTTATTTTATCCAATTAATTAATCCAATATATAGATATTTTACTTCAAAAATCATTTCTTTTTTTAAAAAAATTCTTTTCAAATTCAGACCATATATTATTGGTATTTAAAAATACCTAAGTCTAGGCCAAAAACTGCCATAGCATTCAATCAATCAAATCACACAATAATCTATCACAGATTTATTCAAATAAAACATATATCACTATATATGAAATTAAATTCAACATTTTTGAGGAATCTAGTTGGATCCCTCCAACCTGTTTCCCTGCATCCATAAATGTTAATACAACATAAAAATACCAATTCCACTTCGAGGCGGAATATCGTGGTATATAGGATCATCCGCTATTATGCTGGGCGCATAGGGTCTCATCCGCTATAATGTGCGGGAATATCACTCCACTTACTAATATGTACTACCATATATATATTATGACATCCAACTGATAATAAAAATTATCAAATCATCCAATCAACCAACAATTAATTTTAACTATTTAAAATTAATGTCAATCATCCAAATGAGTGAGATTTACTCACCTTGAGTTTTAAATTTTGCCAAACGTTCCAATTTTAAATTAAATTGAACACGTTCGATTTAACCTAAAATTTTAACTAGCTCCAATTAACTCCAAATCTATTTTAGCACGTAGTGCTCGTCGCTACGATTTCGTTGCCGCTTGTTTCGTCTGATTCTGACAATGTATTAAATAGTTATGCTATTTTAAAGATTTTATAATTTATAATACAAATAATTTTTTTAACCTAAAAACAAATCTGGCCGTTCATCCTGGTCTGCAGATCTTGGCCGCATGCTCATCTTCTTCCCAGTTGTATACACGAAAACGCATGAACCCATAGCCGCCATCTTCCATCACTTGTTGCGCCACCATCGTCGATCGAGACGACGATCAGGCTTCACCACGTGGAAGCTCGTCGCGAGCTCCACCGTCGGCCAGAGGCACGGCAAGCTCGGTCGTCTCCTGCTCTTGGAAAACATGGACGAACCTTGCACCTTCAAATGAGAATTGCCGATGATCTACTCGACTAATTTCGATCATACCCGTTGACCTTATAGATCTCAATGCTCTCCACAATTCTCTAGTTGAAAGATTTTGTTATTAGTTTACGGATTTGAAGAAAATCTAGGAGAATGATGGTGTAGTTTCGGCCATTGAATGAAATGGAGGCGGTTGCGTTCGTTATGGCTAGGGTTTTACTGTTACTGTGTATATATACACGTACAAATAATAAAATATTATTATTTTTACCGTTTCACGCACTTTTTCGGACAAACTCCAAACGGAGCATGCCTCATGGCATTTATAATGTTTTAACCCTATTCCGAACACAATGGAACATGTTACAAGGCCTAATTCGATCGTATGTGGAAGATAGTTTTTTGAATCGAATTAAAATATTAAAATTTCAATATTAATTTCAACGCGTTTTTATCCCGTACGACCAAACGGTAACTCCAAACACTACGAAATTTGAAATTCAATAATAATACACTATTACGGATCCAATGGAACTAGTTTCGTCAAATTCCAAGATTATGCCCCGGAAGGCTATTTTAACGCGTCGATTAAATCGAGCGATTTTCAAAATCGACGGAATTGTTTGAATTTCAATTTTAAAAACTTACCAACTCAATTATAATTCAACTAGAGTTTATATCCATATTAGAAATCATTTCGATTAATATTAAATCAAAATTCCATTATTTACACTATTACCATATATTAAATTTCACTATTAAATTAATATATAAATTTTGACTTTTAACTTATCGATTTTTAATTCCATCCAAAAGTCCAATATCATCACTCTAATCCAAATAGAGTGTAAATCAACTTTATAAATCATTTCCATTCACATTTAACTCCAGATTCTCATATTTACCAATTTCAAATATTAAATTACTATTCACCAAATCCATTTAATCGCTATATTTGAAACTTTAAACCATTTCACTAATTCAACCAAAATTTCCATATTCAAAATCAAATAATATTTCAAATTCAACATTTAAAAATAAATTAAACGTTCAAAATCAAACAATCAAAATTCCGGGTCGTTACATTCCTCCCCCTTTATAAGAATTTCATCCCTGAAATTGCTAAGGTAGGAAAAATGTTCCCAAGCCCATTAACTTTTCTAATACCCACTTACTTAAAATCCTACATTCACTTCCCTAAACCTTTTAGTTTCCACCAAAACAATTAGCTTTCATTTCTAATTCAAAAACCTTTATTTCTAATACAGTTCAAAAATCACCTTTTCTAGTTAACAAAAATTTTTCAAAATTGTTCTAACACCCTAAATTTCCGAAATTTTTTGACAGAGCCTCCTTTGTACGGAGAGCCTTTTGCAATATGACAAGAGAGATAAAAATATATACATCGACCCACATGGTCGGAAAAACAATATATATATATATCAATATATTATCATTTCTTAATTTTATTGCGTATGCGTACCTCATATTAGCGTTATTAAGCGAGCGACTTATTTTATATGCATTTACGCAACCCAAAATCTATCCAACAGCTCCCTGTACCTGTACTTACTCAAAATAAGCACATAAGTTTCATAACCATGAAATTTTATAACATTCCATTCCTTTAACTAGCTAAAAATATAAACTTCATAACTCGAACATGCCAATCGTATATTACAAGCAATTATAAGGTTCCAACACTAATTTAATTTTCTTCCATGGGTCCATATATTATTTCATTCAATTCAAAATGATTTACAAACAAATTTATTACATTCAATTTATATTTACAGCAACAAACTCATATCCATCCCAAATTAATTTCAAAATCAATTTATTCACTTTCTATTATATGCAAATCCTTTTTATTAAGCTTTCATTTATTCTTTTAAATTGACTCTAAATCAATTTTTCTATTTTCCATTTGATTCCTATTCAATTTATCTACCAAACTTTGTTCGCTTCATGTTGTTTTAAACAACATTCTGATCCATGTTAATTTATTCATAAATCGTCACTTAAGTTAAGTTTCCATGGCGATCAAATTCCATTTCTCCTTTAAATTGATTTTCATTCAATTTATTCGCTTCCATTTACTTAGTATATCCAATTTATACTATCACTTTGGAATCATCCCATATAGATCGATTCTCGAACAATTTATTATATCATAACATGGTTCATGCACTTGCATTTCTATTAACTGTACTTCCAACTTATATATCTTCTCCATTCACTTTCATTTAACTCACATAGTGTTATCCACTTCAGTTTATAATGAACGACATTTCATTCCATGTAAATCCGACAATAAACCATTTTATAAAATTATTTCTAAGGTTTATTATAACATTCCATACCGTTACTTGAGTTCATACTCAGCTTTAAAACTTAAGTTCACACTCAAATTTATTCAATCCATACTCCAAAATCATATTCAATTCATTTACTCTTAAATTGAATTCATTTCTTGTTATCAATTACTTAACCATTTTAATTTGGTCATACTTTTCCACTTTTCCCGTTTAATGAGTTATACAAACTTATTTATTCATAATTCCCTGAATTTCCACTTAAGTTTACTCACATTCATTATTAATAACATATAGTTATACAACCACTTCACAATTCATGTTTATATTTAATTTACTCAATTTCAATTCACCCTTCATTTAAAATTAATTTTGTATTTCCATCCTTTTACCATAATATCGAACCATTTTCATTTAGGTTTTACCATTTCATTTCTCAATTCATTAGTTCAAAAACTTATTTACTTAAAATCTCACATTGCTTACTTGAGTCCATTTACATTTTATAATCATAACTCTGGATTATACACATCACTTAATAGCTTAAGTTTAACCAACCCATTTAATAATTATAACTTATAATTACATAATCATTCAACATTTCAAAATTGATATTCAATTCAAATCAATCGCATATAATTTTATTTAACTTATCTTAAGTTAATTTTCAATTCATAATATTCATTTTAACGTACTCAGATCAAATTATAATTCCAGGATTAAAATTCACACTTTCCTTTCTTATCTATATCAACTCCAAATTATAAGTTCAATTAACCGATTTTTCTTAACCTTACGAATCATTTAATGGAAATCCCAGAATCCAATCACCTGGTTTTTATTTCAAATCAAATCATAATATACATATATCCACTTTTGTATATCAAATCATACTTTTGGAATTTTAAAACAACTTGGTTTTGCCCAAAACAATTTCCTTTTGGAATTTCTAAACAAAACTTGTTTATCAAACAAGTCCAAAGCAAATATTCATAGCCAATCACTATGGTAGCAATCCATCACTTAGAAACTCGAAAATGAATACTGATGATGCGGCCGTCATTACCAGGATTATTTTCCAGTGACCAAAGTGAGTTCGGTGCTTCCTTACTTCCAAAATTCATGTTAAAAAAAATTTCTATTCCCAAAAATATCTCCAAAGTAATATCACCATCCTTTCTTTCAACCACTTTGGAAAACATTTCCAAAATTTCCAAGATTTAAATATTCCAAATGCTTAGTTTAAATCCCATTTTAAAACATTTTCCAAAATTTCCGGGGTTTAAATTCTGGTTTGAATCCAATTTTAGTTATACTCCTTTGTATAAATCATTCTTATACAATTTCTATTTGGTTATATATATAACCATTTCAAATTTTATAATCTATTCTGATTATAATATTAACAACCAAACATTCCAAACATATACACTATAATATTTTCAGAAAATTATTTTCTTTTATAACAAAATATAGTTTGGGTAAAATCGTTCCATTCACCCACTTCAAAACAATACTGTGTCGGTTTATCTTGTTTAAGAGTTTAGAAACCCCTATCGATATGGTTGTACTTCCCGTACTGACCAAAATTCATATACACTCAACCGATAAGACAACACAATATAAAAACATTTTATATTCACTAACAAATACGCGCTCATATCTATTAATACACTCAAATCATTCTACAGTACTTCTGACTCTATCTATAATGAATAATCCCCACCAAAGCCTAGGTATATCGCCAACCTAAGCTCTGATACCAACTGTGATGACCCGCCCTTTCGACCCTTGAAAATCGACATAAATACGGTCATTGTATAACATGCCGAACGATCGAGTGCCAGAAAGACAGATTGTTGAGAGGAAAGAAAGTAGGTATGAGAAAGAAGAAACTAAACAAACAGAATCTCACAGCGGACTGAATAACATATAGTATAAATAGTTCTTTACACCAATCAAAACTGTAATATACATATCTCACATCAGAGTACAAAAATCAATAATTACCGGCCTGGACAGTTATAACAACCTGTCCTCACAATTTGCTGGTAATTTCAACAAACACTGCAGCAGAATAAAACAAGTACGAGAATACGTCTCGGTCTCCAGCTCGTCTCCGGAGCTCCATAGCATCCCAACCTGAGCCTGTAATACTCGGTCTGACCTGAGCATTGTAATAAAATAACACCCGAGTCAGTCTGGAAAACCAGCGTGAGAAAACACACTCAATTTGAATTATTAAAGTTTTCAAAATCCTTTGAAAATCAAAGGTATCTCGTAAGACTACGCCACACATAAACACGACGGGTTTTTACCTTACGATAACCAAAACATTTCATATCAAATCCTCTGATATTATAATAGTGTCCAAGTACAAATACTTATTCAAATAGCTGAAATTGTTACATTAATTAAATTCCAGCATACTAGACTCTACAACCAAAACCATAAAGGGTACGTATTAGAGAATGGATTCCATATGAATGACTAGGTACTGGGGAATCACCTGTCACAGTACATGTCTAGAAACAATGTACCGAGGACCATGCCGGGATCCCTTGCAACACAAGACCGGACTATCCCTAATCTGGATAGACCGAATATGCTATCACCCCGGGTGTTTCCACCCTTTCCCGAGCTCCTTCCAGGTATCGTAGAAATAAAGTAATATCCGAGGGTATCTAGAAAGGTGATAAACACACCCTAATTGGGTGGGACCCATTAGTCTTGTTGCATCTCCCCTACTGTTCAGTCATTCCCGATTGATGAGGCTAGATGCTACGATTACCTTTTTAAGGAATTTTTACTTAGAATGCTCATTGTCCTCCAATGACAATGTACTGATAGCATTCATTCATACAAGTTCATTCTGGGTCCGAACGGAACCGAAGGCACTACTCCTACTACATCCATTTGGAAAAATCCTCAGGATTAGTAGCGATTAGTCCTTGCACTCTGTGCAGTTAAAGCGCTCGGCAGACTCAATGCGGCGGAGGTGCAAAAAGTCATAGCGAGGATACAACGAGGATATAGCGGGATATAGCGGATGACTCTAAAATAGCATATAAAACTCATATTTAATGTTTTTACAAATATATAAATGGTAATTAAGTGAAAAATTAACAGTCAATTGAATTATAATTAGTACATAAATAATTTTAAATAAAAATATGTGTGAATATACTGTAAATAAACGTAAAACTATTATATAACATAATTGAATTTAGTAGAATATTAGAGTATTTTCATTTCCAAAAATATATTAAAAAATCAATTAAATAAATTAATTTCATAATTTTTATAATGTATAAATATCATTTTTCAATTCATTTCTTTTAAAGAAGATATAGCGGAAACATCGGAAATAAAGGGATATAGCAGAAATAGCGGGGCTTAAAGCGGAAAGGCTATATTTGGGGCTATATGGAAATATCGTAGTGGCAGAAATCCGCTATGAGATATAGCAGGGTTATAGCGGGGTAATAGCGGGGCATTAACTGCACAGCTTGCACTTCACTGCTCCATCTTCGACTCCATGCTCTTGTTTTCCTTTCGAAAACGTACTCATTGGATCGAAGTGGTTTTCGGATAACTTATCCGATCCCGGTCTCTTCGAAACAACGTTCGATATTTCCGGTAAACTCAACCCCGGTTCTTTAGGAAATAAACAGACGAAAATAAGATCGGAGATAACCTCCTAACCGTTAGTGGACGGATTTCCTTATCAACGTCCTAGAAGAACGAGACGAGTTTATAAGTACAGTATAACACCTCGAACGGTAACTGTATCATATAATCCCCATGTTTCTCCCAGATATTCCTAAAGTTATATTTTGGGTCCAGATTTGATAGTAGGTTATTTAACTATCAAATAACAATCATATAATCACATATTCCATTTTCCATTGAAAAACACTAAGTCTTATTCAATTTAAATTTCAATCACTTAAATCTCTTTATCCAAAATATATACTTTCTTACCGATTTTAGTATATTCACAAACTATTCTTTTTAGAATATTGAAACCCTTTAAAATAATAAGGAAAGTACCACTGCGGTACCAAACCATGGATTCACAGCTCAATGGTTACGTCTCTATCCCAGAGAAGCCCAAAACTTAACTACAGGCACTCACTGCCTCCGATTTCGCCATGCGAGTATACCATTACTTCCCGAAACTTTATTTAAAATCTTCAAAATAATACTCGTGAAATTTCTATAATAATTTTCCAAGTTAAAACTTTAGGCACATACTCTTTAATAAAATTTATTATATAATATCAATATTGAATAATTTACCCTTTTAAAATAATAATACTAATAAATTCTGAAATAACAATTAACTTCATATCAACTTATTATAACTAACTTAATTTATAATTAAATAGACTCTAAACAATTTTAACAACTAAATAATAAATTTCCTAAAATATTCTTAACCCTTTAAATTACTTAGTTAATAATTTAAAATCCTTTTTTTTTAAAACAAACTTAACTTTTCAGAAAAATATCTTTTTTTCAATTCCAATATAGCCAATCTAACTTTTATATATCCCTCTCGATTTATCACCAATTGATTTACGTCCCAATTTCGTAAATCCCCTTTTTATTCTCCAATCTATTTAGAATCTCGAATTTTAAAAACCCTTTCTATTTAAACAAATATCACTTAAGAATTTTTATTTAGAATCCTTTATATACATTATTCCAAAATCCCTATTTACAACATCCGGAAATAGTTAAGTACAATTTCAAAACCATTTATTTTATCCAATTAATTAATCCAAAACTCTATATAGACATTTTACTTCAAAAATCTTTTCTTTTTTTTAAAAAAATCTTTTCAAATTCAGACCATATATTATTGGTATTAAAAATACCAAAATCTAGGCCAAAAACTGCCATAGCATCCAATCAATTCAAATCACACAATAATCTATCATAGATTTATTCAAACAAAACATGTATCACTATATATGAAACTAAATTCAACATCCAAAAGTCCAATATCATCACTCTAATCCAAATAGAGTGTAAATCAACTTTAGAAATCATTTCCATTCGCATTAAACTCTAGTTTCCCATATTTACCCAATTTCAAATATTAAATTACTATTCACCAAATCCATTTAATTGCTATATTTGAAACTTTAAACCATTTCACTAATTCAACCAAAATTTCCATATTCAAAATCAAATAATATTTCAAATTCAACATTTAAAAATAAATTAAACGTTCAAAATCAAACGACCAATATTCTGGGTCGTTATAGTAAATCCCATAACATCTCTTGAGTTATTGCACGCACGTTATACACTAGATAGGAGATGTGAAAACCCATAAACATCTCTGACGCCATGAAACTCATGTTATGTGCGATATCGATTTGACTCACATAAGAATATTTTAGTCCCGACTCGAGTGTTGTCTTTTATTACGCTCGGGTCAGTCCTGAGTTTTTCAGCGCATTGAAGATTATTCTGGAGGACGAAGACGAAGATTTGGTATATTACTACAATTATTATTCCTGCATCGTGTTATCTGCTGCATTACTTTATTTATCTCTGATGTATATATATAACTCTGATAAATGTTGTATAAACTATAATCAAATGTATAATATAAACAGCTTCATGAACTATTTATTTGATTATTATATTTTATCGTTCCACTGCGAGATTCTGTGTTTGTTTTCTTCTTCTTTTCTTATTTTTCTTAATTAAACTCATTATTTATCTATGTTCCGGATTGTTTAAGTTGGACATGTGTGGATTATTGTTAATTTAAACCTTCCGAAATGTGAGTCGTCACATATTCTTTTTTCCTTTCCAAAAGCTTTTTACATTTTTGGCAAACTGACAAATTTTAACATTCAAATCTTCTCATATTTTTCATTTCACAAAATAAGAGAGAGTTGTGAAAAAAAAAGTTTTTATAATTTTACTTTGTATACAAACACTTTTTGGGTTTAACACACCGTCTAATAAGTTAGTCGTTTAAGCATTAGTCACCATATTTTTCCATTAATAACGAATCATAATAATAGTGAAATTCATGGTATATTAAGATGGTCGTGTCATAAACTAATCATGGTTGGAAGTCTATAACCTGCTTGTAGATTATATGTATACAATAAATTATTCTAATTTAATACATGATCTAATATGTTACAACCCAATTCTTAAGAATTTAGAAACTATAAATATTTATATATGATATATTGTGAATTTTGTACTAGATGTCACCAAAAAAACTAGAATTGTACATGTAATATGCATAGAGGTAAAATAAGGATTGAAGAGAAATAAAGAACAAAATGAGAGGAAATTAAAGGGAAAGAATAAAAATTAGGAAGTGGCTTAGTGTGATTTATTAACTCAAATAACCACACCTCAAACTTCACAATGTAGCAAAGTTTCCTTTATCCTTTAATATGTATTTACTATTAATGACTTCTTCATCCTTTCACATTCGAAGTTAATTTTTACAAATTAATCTAGACCCATAAACTAAATTATCCTCCCAGTATCCATTCAACAAATAGGAGACACGGTGATATCCGATTTAGTGCAAATATCGGAAATTAGAGATTCGTTTTTTAAAACTTAATAATTAATATGTTGGGATGTATTAATCAACATTATTGATTATAGATTGGATAAATATTGCATCAAAAGTCGAATTTCATCAATCCCCAAATGTTTGGTTTATTTGAAACCTGCATAAAAATTGGTTAACTTGAATCTCAAGGTACAAGGCTAGGGTTTAGGTTCCCAAAAGCAGAAGATTGTCGACAAAATAATAGAGTAAGTTATTGTACACAAGTTATTTATTAAAGGGTCTTTGTCCCTCTTTTTAACTAAAATGAATAAAACCCTGTAAATTAGGTCTTTGCGCATGCATTTCTTTCACATGTGTTTGTTGTTCCTACACTCTTATTTAAAATCCACATCCTATTAATTACCAATCTTTAAAAAGCAATAACATTTTCTAAAACATCGGATTAACAAACTATTTCCGACGTTAAATCACAAATTTTATTATCTGTCTAATGATAGGTATTATAGAACATGTAAAAGTAAAAATTTTAAAGCTCATCTTTTAGATTCGAATTTTTGAAAATTTTCAAACACAACCATACTTTTTAGTTATATCACTTGAAAAAATTATAACAATTGATGCAGTTAAAGTTGCATCTTACTGATACAACTATAGTTGCATTCAAGACATATAGTTTTTAATTTTATTTTAGTGGTGTAGTTATAACTGCATTACCAGTACTTTAATGGTGCAGTTTTTAACTGCATTTTAGAAATGCGGTTAAAAACTACGACATAGTGTTACACTTTTCAACTGCATTAGTATAATGCAGTTTTTAACTCCATTAGGTGCAGTTTTTTAACTGCACTACTAAAATGCAGTTAGAAAATGCATTTTAGTGCTGTAATTTACATTTTAGTAATGCAGTTTTAACTGTATTTTAGTAATGTAGTAAAAACTGCACCAATTAAATGTAGTTTTTAACAGCATTATAAAAATGTAGTTAAAAACTATACTTTAATGCACTATTAAAATGCAGTTTTTAACCACACTAGGATAATGTAGTTTTTAACTACATTAGCGTAACGTAGTTTTTAATTGCCTCACTAAAATGCAATTAAATACTACTATGTAAAATTATATTTTTCAAAATTTTATTTTTAGATATGAATATCACTACACAGTTTATTAAATTTTGATTTAATGGTGAAAACGATTCTTGAATCTAATTAATCAACAAAAAGTTATCACATTTTAAAGATAAAAAATAAATGAGTTGGAAAATGTTAATAATTATCAAGTGTAATGTTAGAGAAGCAATGACCTAATTTGTATAATTAATGACTAAGTGACCCGCTTTACAATCAATTATGAAATAAGGACATGAGATTAATTTTGGTTTACAATTATTACTGTAATTTGTACATATAATTTATTCATTTTATATGAAGCAAATATTGTAAAATCACATCGATAATTCTTCAAACCCAAACCATAACATAAAGCTCAATAAAATTGAGAGAAAGCATTCTCCTCTCCTATAGCCTATTGTACCTTCATTTCTATAATATAAAAAGGAAGACAAAACTCCATCTTACTCTTCATTTTAGTTGGGGATAGAGAATTCACTCCAAATCAACCTCTTAAAAGTCCTAAAAAGGTTCCAAATTGAAGGTGAGGCATCTCAACACAACTCTTCGCCCTTAACATCCATAATTATAGTGATTTACTAAATTTTTGATAGTCAATTTCAAAGCAGCAAAGAAGTTAAAGTGCAATCACAAATATGCAAAACTTTGGAAAAATTAGGCAATCAATAGACAAAAATCAATGTGTTTTAGCCTTCCTAATTGACAACTATGTTGGGTAATTTTGCATTTTGATGTTAGGTTGTTTTAATAGTATAATCAAGCAAATTTCTTCTTGTTGTTGTTAATTGTGACATATGGTTATTTTATATTGTTTAAAGCTCTATTTACAGGCCCAGCTCTAGGGCAAGGTGAGCAAGATAGCCACCTAGAGCAACCATTCCAACAGGGGCAACAATTGGTGGTGGTAGCGATGGTGGTTATGGTTTAGCATTTGATTAAAATAAAAATATTTTGTATAATACCATTCTCAATTAAGTGTGTGGTGTGGTTGTATTGTATTGTTGGTTCATGGGGCAACTCACATTCAAATCCTAGCAAGGTGCAATTTTTTTGTTTAGTTACTTAAAATCTGGGCTTAGGCAACCAAATTGCTTGGGTTGGCCCTGTCCATTTTTCAAATGATGCCGCGATGAAATATTGATTGAATATTATGTAGGTTTAATATAGTGTGTGCACGTTATGGTGATGAAAGAAAATGGCCAGAAGTAGTGAGGTAATTTATCATCGAGGGAAAACCAATCGACGGTTTGAATCTTAAAGCAAAATAAATGTAAATTCGACGATCAATGGATCAGGTTGATAGCCACTAGTCGATTGGTGATGACGCTTTTAGCCTATTTTTTCCGGGACGTGAGCATTTTTGTTGTCTAAAAAAATATTTTGTTTCAAAATATTTATCTTATGAATGTATGTGCGTGTATAAACACACAAATAGACATATGCTTGCACGTGCACATTTTATAAATAATGGAAAATATTTTATTTTTATAGAATTTTTAAATTTATTTCAATAAGGAATAAAAATAATTTTTTATAAAAAATCATTTATAGAATACACACACACATTATATCAAATAAAGAATTTTGCAAAAGTTGTTTTGTTTAGTAATATTTAGAAATATCTAAAGGAAAATATGAAAAGATTATTTATTTAATTTTATATTATTGTAATTTGAAAATTATTCTTTGGATAAATGTAATACTTTAAGTATGGAATTTTTTAGAAATTTCCATTTACCGGTTTCCTATATCTTTGTTTATTACCTATTGAGGAAATTTAAATTTGCAATAAAATTCTTTTACATGCTTTATAGGTATAAAAGGTTAAATAATAATTTTTAAAATAGTCACTTTGAATGATTTTTTTTGAGATCATGGAGAACCTTAAGATCATGGTATTCATTGATACTCACTTTGAATGATTTGAAATAGAGATTTTTGAAAATATTTCTTTCCAGAATATTGTTTGTTGAGTTGTAAAATATTATGTGCCTATGTTATAATGTGAATTCTCAATAAAGGGGATGATAACATAAAGGCATGGAACGTTTTGTAGCACTTCTCTGCTTATTATTTAAATTCGTTGTATTGAATATTTTTTGTTAGCAAGTAGAAGTTGCAAAAATTGAGTAAACAAAGAAACAACACAGGTTGATATGAGAAATTAAAGTTGATATTACATTGGTTGCTTTCTATAAGTAAAATATCACTGGTTTGAGGATGATGGAGAAAAGGGTTAGTAAAATGATTGAAGTGCCTAGAAGTAAGGCTTGCTGAAGCTCGTTGGTTGAGAGCCATTTTGTGAATGTGTGTCTATTAGCTTACAAATATTTCTGTTATGTGTTATTTGACCGGTTAGACTAGTATCTACCATAGTTATCGGATTTGGAGGTTGCACCATAAAACCCTGTAACATCAATTTTATGTATTATTTCTTGATTTGTGTTCATGTAATTGAGAGGTAATCACTTAGATGTCATGATAAGCCCATTTTTTTTACCATTTGAAAAGTTTGGTTCATGACTAAGCATTGTATATGCTTGCAAACATTCGTAGACATGCTAAGTCGATAAGAGATTTACGGCGACGAAACATTAACTTAGACATTATAAGAGTATGGTTGTATGCTTTGGGTGTTAGTCTCTTGGAGCTTACTTGAGGTTTGTATGTCTCCTATCTGGTTAGTTTGGATGATTTATAGACATACGATATTTTTTTACAACCTCGATTTGAAACAATTATTTATGAGGTCAGTAATCATTATCATTTAGAGAGTTTATGCATACTCGACTAACCCTAGAGACTTTTTTTTCTGCTTGTCTATATTATATTATTTTGTGGGATATAATCTTAGTATAGCTTTTCTATGCACTAGGCTTGATTGTGCTTGGTTGTATGTTTAGTAGTGAATACCTATATATTCACCTTATCCGGTTATCATTCATGATTTGATAATGCCCGATTATTTATGTGTTGCAGTTAGGTAATATTTAGATGTATGGTATACTAAGATATTGGATATATGACTTCATATAGTTGTGCTCTTTAATATTTCATATACTGGATACCAAACTAGTTGTTGATACTCTGATATATCTGTTGGATAACTAAAGTAGAACTTTAGTCCCACATCATTGAATATTTTTCATTCTCTTCTTCAAATATTCTTATTTCTAGTGCTCATTAATTAGGTATATGTACTATGAATTACCGAGAAAGCTCACATGCGCACGCTCGTGGGGTGAATTGGCGCATGTGGTGCTTTGATGACACACCTTGACACTTAGCACTCTACACTGCAATGCAATGAAATGAGCTTGGTTCTCATTACTCATCTTTCTCTATTTTCCTCTATTTTATTTTAGCTCTCAAAACTGAAAAGACAAATCTTGTTATCTCCTTATCAATTACGATTGTGATTAATATAATTTGTGGATATATTAAAATAATTGTCTCTTCATTGCCCCGACTATTCAAATTTCTTACTGTTTGAGTTCCAAGTTGCTATTTCTACACTTACTCTTATTTATTTCTATTTCATTAATGAAGAGATCACACTGAAAAAAACCCAATTCATCTTCTTAAAAGTTCTTCAAAACTCCTGAGCAATTATTTTCCATATTTCTCGAAATACTTCAACCTTTAGTGCATAAGTCTGAAGTCTGCCGTTTGAACATTAGGAAGTAAACGACAATCAACTATTGCACCTTAATCATGCTACAATTCACTGTCGAGACAGTGGCATGTCTACTGCACACCCTCTCTTTCCTACGCTTTACCGGCTATATTTTCTTACGATTTGAAAGCGAATGTTTATAGTAAAGAGTAATGGTCCTTCCAGTCAACCGCATTCTTCCTGATCCCTTTATATTTGAAGCATTGGATGGAACCAAATACAACTTGGTCCCAAAAACTACTCATCCTATTAGGGAAATTGAAAGTTGATTATGTCATGTATATTGAAACAACAATCGAGGTTTTGGAAGCAACCGCTCTAGCCATAACCTAAACTACACAACAAAGCATTGTACCAAAGGAAATGATGATAAAGGCAAAGAGAAATTTGAAAAGAACAATGAGTTAGTTAGAGGACACATGTTGACATACATGTTAAAAAAACCGTTTGATTTGTTTCTTAATTAGAAATAAGCAAAGCATTTGAAAAATGCTGGAAAATAAGTATGGTGCCGATGATGCCAAAACAAAAAAAGTACGTATAAGGTAATGGTTTCAATTTCATATAGTTGACAATAAGTCAATTATGAAGCAGATTCATGAATATGATAACTTAGTATCTGACATATTCACCAAAGGAATGAAGATGCCTGAGAACATACACACCAATGTATTGCTGGAAAAATTCCCAACATCTTAGAGCAATTGAAGAAATTATCTCAAGCATAAAGGGAAGGATCTTTCTCTTCAAGAACTGATCAATCACATGCACATTGAGGAAACAAATCATTTGAAGGATAAATTCAATGCTATGACCATTGACTTTGATAATTACTAATCTTATGGAAACTGAAAATCAATCTACTACGGATAGATTCAAAAAGAAAGGGAAAAGGACCTAGAATTTTTCTAATCATAAAATTCAGAGTGGTGTAAATAAAAATAAAAAAAATAAAAAAAAGACCGTTTATTATGTTTGTGGCAAATCAGGTCATAAGGCACTTCATGCTTCCAACGGAAAGGATAATGCAATCAGAAGCAAGTTGCCAATTTCAAAGCTCAAGCTAATCTTGTTGAGGATGAAGATACCATAGCTGCAATCATTGTCGAGGCTTACTTAGTGGAAAAAAACCGATTGGGTGCTGGAAATAGGAGCTTCTAGGCATCTATTTGTAAATCGAGAGCTTTTCCATCAATTTCAGGACGTAGAAGATGGTGAATGTGTCTTCATGAGTAAATCTTCTATTGCTAAAGTACTTGGCAAAGGAAAGGTTCTTTTTAAACTTACTTTTCAAAAACTTTGGCTTTGAATGATATATTGTATGTCCCCTCCCTTTGTAGGAATTTAGTATCTGGTGGTTACTGAACAAAGCCGAGATGATGCTTATTTTTCAATCTGATAAAGTTGTAATTACTAGGAATGGGGTATTTGTGGGAAAGGAATATTTAGCTGATTGTCTATTTATATTAAACCATGTTATTTCTAGTAATGAAAGTGCTTTTGCTTTTGCTTATGTGACCAAATCCTTTGACTTATGGCATAATAGATTGGGATATGTTAATGTAGGCTCAATTAATAGGTTAAGAAAACCAACACTACAAGAAAACCTCATATTATATTGACTTTGCTATTTAAATGAATATATTTCGATAATTTATATAATCTATTTAAATTCCATAATTGTTTATCTCCATTGGTTTTATTAATATCAAACAAAATCTCTTTTCGTCTATTTAAACTATTTAAAAATCAATTAGATAATAAAAATATTTTATTTTCATTTAAATATTTTATTCAAATTCAGTAAAACTTATAAGGGAATTAATTTCAATTTATTAAATTAAAAATCTATTTATTGTTAAACCTCAATAAATTATATTTTAAAATTAAAATTATCCACATATCGAATTCAAACATTTTAATTAAAATTATCTATCACACCAGTTTGGGAAGTAGGATTGTTACAATCATTTAACAGTATCTTTATTAAATCATCGTAATGATTTTCCCCTCAAAAGGACCAAATCATCTAATAAGTACATATGACACTATAATAGATAATATCTGGAGTGCAGATTATAAATCAGATAATAGCTGTTTTTCATATACAACACAACAATATTACCTATATAGTTAAAATCGTTAAGGTTCATTCACACAAATCGGTACAGGACTTAGCTTTGATGCATCTGCTTAGATATCAGCTTAGCACTTTTGTGTAGTTTATATCTCCTTCCGCTTGAATCTGATATGTATTTGATTAGATGTATATAGTATGGTCTCTGTACCACTTTTGTGTATCAGTCTGTATCATACTGGGATGTATCAGTGTATATGTATTTATATATATATATATGATGATGACTGTTCTGTGATGTGATATGCATTCTGTTATTGTATTTCGTTCTGATAGATCCATTAGCCGCCTATAGTTTTGTATTAAGCATTTATTGGATATGTCGATCCATGAGAGATAGAAAAAAAACATAGAGCATTTATCGACGTATTCAGTAGATGTTTAAGACAAGATTATAGATGGTCGCTCCTAACCAGCCATATTCTCTGCATTAGCATACAAAATTACCCAATAATTCTCTTTGTTAATGTGGGTCTCAAGGTAGGGCGTCACAACTTGGTATCAGAGGACTTCCACCAGAGGTACCCTCGGTACATTGAGGCGGGCCTCCTGACAAGGGTTAAAATTACCATCCGAGCAACGTATATCTTTAGATAAAATATACCATAAGGTAAAAATAGCGGATTCATGCTTGTAACACGTGATACCGAATATTATCAACTCCTGCTAGCAATCTATAAGCATCTCTAGATATAGAGTTGATTTACCCTTGGGTTAGCTAAACCAACTGGCTATGCATTCTACTTTGGTTTCTTGCATTTACGATGGTAAAACCACGTTCAGCATCTCATCACATGAGTCTTTATCACTTGAAAAGATCCTAAATTTCTTCGTGGATTCCAACATCTTGAACAGATCTTGAATCCCTATATGGATTCCAACATCTTGAATAGTTCACAAATATCTTCATGGATTCTAGTATAGCTCGTCCAACGAATGCTAAATCTGCCCACACTATTGGGATCATATCCTCAAGATAGACAGTCCCCTCACTAGCATTATTTGAAATGTTAACGATGATCGCTTTCTTAAACTTAACCTTAGGATATATAGTTCAAATCTATAACATTTCATTCTATAACCGCTTCCATAACATAGAACACGTATATCGGTTCACTACTAGAACTAAAGTATATTCCGACAACCATTACCGACGGCAGAATACCGATGGCCTCCAATGTCATATATTTTGTGACGCCCTACCTCTATACTCACACTAGCCAAGGACACTACGAGGTGATGCTATCGACTAGTACGAAGAATAGGGTTGTTGAGGAGCGACCATCTGTGTAATTGGTTTGAGCGAGAACCGATACGTTAGATAGTATATCATGCATTTCATTTCAAGAGGAAATCTGATGTATCCAATCCAAACTCAAATCTACTACACAGTGGCTAAGTGGCCTTCAGAATCAATATAAAATAAACATAACATAAAATCAGTCATAGATATTCATATCGCTAAGGCGGAAATAGATATGAATACAACACATAGAAGTGAACATCATAGTAGTGGTCATAAAAGATCCACTACATCACAAAAGAATAGGCACAAGTGCTTCTCAAAAGAATATGTATACATCAAGGAGTCTTTATCTCGAATGTATGAAAAACAAAAACTACTATGCTAAAGTAGTTAGCCAAAAGTAAGAAGCTAGTCCCTACTAAGCAGTCAAGTGGAAGCACCTGAAACACCTCGGTCTGACCCGAGTATTATTTAAAAAAAATAATAATAAATGGATCAGTCTAGCTATAATTATCATGTAAGATGAGATAGGATAAGAGATATGTTTAAAGCATATGATAACAATAATGTCATGCGGTAACAAGTATATATAGTTGATAACAATGAAAATCATATAATATCTCAAACTTTCTCAAATACCCAAAAGAATATCATATTCTTTAGCTTGTTCACCAAACCTCAAATATTGACGAAACATATCAATGCAAATTGAAAAAAATTGGTGAAACATAAATTCTAGAAATCAATAATTAGAAATCCAGAAAATACAAAGGGGGAGGCCTATCACAAACGAGAGCATGAAAACTCACCAACACATGTATCACAAACAGGACGCTATCCCATGGGTCGCTAACCATAAAGCCGGTGCAACGATGTAGTACAAAGGTACGCCCGAGGAACCTGAAACTCAAATAAGCCGGAACAACGACGTAGTACAAAGGTACGCCCGATGAACCGAACTCCATAAAATGGTTAAAAGACCATGGGTCGCTAGCCATAAAAATGAGACGAAGCTCTACAGAACGGGGTATAGTCCCCCACGCGGACAAAGAGACATCACATATCGCTAGTCTAAACCACAAAATGATCATCATTGATCAATAAGTGTAAATTACACTAAGCTAGTAAATAAATGAGTTTAGCTTCATGTCCAATAACCACTAGCTTAACTTAAATATTTATGAACAAATTGTAGATTTCCACTCAATATTGTCACGAGATTTCAATCGAACAAGTCCAAGAATTAATCGACGAAGTAAACGCAAGCATTTCATACCACTTGTTTTGCTAAGTCGTTTAATTAGATTTCTCATACGAATGAGGTAAAGGTTTGTATATACTATTAGATTGGAAAACGGTTTTAAAAACGAGCTTTGTATTAAAAGTAATGTTGAAATCATTTTTGTGAAAGAGTTTGAGTATTTATTACTAGTATAAAAACCTTTGTATTTTAAAGCGACAAATCACAGAAATGATTGTAAAAATAATCTATCACCAAAAATCCACATTCGACGACGTGAATTAAAACCATGAAAATCAATATCAAATCCATCAAATGGATATTCCCAAAAATCCAGAAAAGAAGTCATCAAAGTTGATAATAAATGACAATAACTAACCGGATCAACAAAAATCGATAAGAAATGGAAATTCGCATAAAAATAGGCAAATTGGCAAAAATTCAACAGGACCAGACTTCTGGTTGGTTTGACCAGACGTCTAACCCTAGGCTCTGCCATTTTTTTCCTATGTCCGTTAATATTTTTTTTCCAGAACCCCCACCAGACGTCTGGAAATTTCGACCAGACGTCTGGTTGCCCAGGCCTGGGCAGAATTTGCCAAGGCCAATGATGGCCTAATCAATTCGGAAGCGATCAAACGAGCGATGAAGGTAAGGATTTATGCCAAGTGACAACGCAGCCCTATAGGCTCTTCGAATCACCCCAAATAACATGTCCAAACATCCAAGATAGGATCTTTAAAGATTTTTGACTTCAAAACCAAAACTGGAAAATTCACCAAACCAATTCAAATCAAAAGCAATTGAATATGAAATAGATGTTAGGAATTCATACCTAACAACAATGAAAGCTATAGACATAGATGTAAGTTCAAGAACTCACCTTTAAACTCAAAAAAAAACAATTGAGAAGCTCTAAAACAAGGAAAGATTAACTCCACTTCAATCACAACTCTAGAAGCTCCAACCTATGATCATATGCAAATATTTCCTAAGTTAGGTTATAAAAAATTATGAAAATTGGAGAGGGATTGAGATGGAGAAGATGAAGATGATGCTTACCTAAGCTTCTCTTTAATTTTAGAAATAGAACTTGAATTCCTAAGAGAATTAGGGCTTAGGAATTTTAGTTTCCTCTTCCCACCATTTTTCTTAGGGCTTGAGTGTTAGGAATTTAAAAAATGGAATGAATGAATGAAGAGGAGTGGAGTGGGAGTTATTAGGTAGAAGTGTTTGGGTCTCTTATTGGGTCAATGGGCTAGAACCCAATCCAAAGCCCAATCGAAAATACCAAAATCCTAACCAACTCTAAACATATCGATGTTTATACTTAAACAAGTTGTAAATGTCGTTTTAAACTCAATGGAAGCGGTCTCGATTTCGGATTCAACTGTTTACAAAAAGTCACATTTCAGAATTTAATCCAACTAACGATGTTATATTTAAATAAAACATTTAAATATATAATCATAAAATTGCGGGTTGTTGCAGACTCCCCTCCTTAAAGAAATTGCGTGCTCGCAATATTTAAGAAGAAAATAAAGAGTAACAACCACTCTATGGTATAATAACACAAAAGAAGAAAAAAAATTGAAATGAGAAGTTCACATTAAGGAGCACGAGAGAGTAAATCTAGATGTGTTCGCTCGATGAATTCTCTGGATTCCCAAGAGCAATCCTTAGGATTTGAGGACCATTGAACTTTCACAAGAGGAACATCTTTATTTCGAAGGCATTTAACCTCCATAGCAATGATATGAATAGGATGTTGCTCATAGGTCAAATTAAATGAAACCTCAATTGCTTCAATAGCACTTGGCTCAAGAATAGAGTCGGAATCTCTAAGGCATTTTTGTAGTTGAGAGACGTGAAATACGTCATGAATAGCGGAAAATTGAGTCGGTAATAAAAGGCGATAAGCCACAGAACCAATGTGTTCAGTGATGGGAAATGGGCCAATATATCGAGGTGCTAATTTTCCCGATCGACTGAAACGCACAACACCCTTCATAGGTGAAACACGAATGAACACCAAATCTCCCACAGAAAATTCTAAATTTCTCCTTCGGTTATCAGCATAGGATTTTTGTCTACTTTGAGCTTCTTTCATCCTATGACGAATAAGGTCAATCTTTTCTGTGGAATCAAGAATAAAATCTGGACCTAAAACCAGCCTCTCACCGGCTTCAAGCCAACACGAAGGAGATCGACATGGCTTTCCGTAGAGTGCCTCGAAAGGTGCCATACCAATACTAGATTGGAAGCTATTATTATAAGAAAATTAAACAAGAGAAATATGATCTTCCCAACTTCCACCAAAATCAAGAACACATGCACGAAGGAGATCTTCAAGAGTTTGATTCACACGCTCCGTTTGTCCATCGGACCGAGGATGATAAGCGGTGCTAAAATTAAGCTTCGTTCCCAAATCTTTTTGAAGACCCTTCCAAAATCCACTAGTAAATAATGGATCACGATCGCTAATAATAGAAGTAGGAACTCCATGCAATTTAAAATTTTCTTTAACATAGAGTTTAGCCAAAAGAGTTACGGTCTGATTGGACCGAACAGGAATAAAATGGGCGGATTTTGTAAGTCTATCTACAATCACCCATAAACTGCCACTACCCGAACGAGAACGGGGAAGACCGTAAATAAAGTCCATGAAGACTTGATCCCACTTACAAACTGGAATGTCCAAAGGTTGCAATAACCCACCGGGCCTTTGATGCTCGACCTTAACGAGCTGGCAAGTCATGCAACGCTTAATGAAGTTAGCAATATCAGATTTCATTCCATCCCAATAATAAAGTCGCTTCATGTCCGTGTACATTTTACTACTACCAGGATGAATGGTAAATTTAGAACGATGAGAATCTTCTAAAATGTCCTTACGGAGATCATCAATATTAGGCACAATAAGTCTACCGAATTTTCGAATGCCTCCGCGAGCATCGATTTCAAAGTCTTTCAAACCATCAACATCAATTTTATCCCTACAACTTTGGCTAAGAAGAGTCAATTCGAGATCTTGCTTTTGAGCTTCAAGGATGCGGTCTAAAAGAGAAGGATGAGCCTCAAGGCTACATAAAACAAGAGATGAACATGAATTGGATTCACGATCTCGAATCTCACAAGTGGACAAAGTCTCGAGATCATTCCATTCGGATATCATCATGGAAACAACCGCCCGTTGCTTACGACTAAGGGCATCGGCAACACAATTTCCATTTCCGGGAGTATAGAGAATATCAAGATCATAAGATGCAAGGAATTCGAGCCGATGTTGTTGACGCAAATTAAGTTCCTTTTGAGAAAATAAATACTTCAAAGATTTATGATCGGTGTAGAGATCAAATTACTCTCCCAAAAGTTAATGACTCCAAATTCTAAAGGCGAAAACAATGGCCGCGAGCTCTAAGTCATGAGTGGCATATCTAGTCTCGGTAGGCTTTAATTGCTTAGAAGCATAAGCGATAAACACGTTCCCTTTGCATGAGAACGGCTCCCAAACAACCACGACTAGCATCGGTATAAACAATCAAGTCTTGGTTCCCTTTGGGAATCACAAGGATAGGAGCATCGGAAAGGAGTTCTTTTAATTTCTGAAAAAGCAGCTTCACATTTGTCTGACCAAATGTACTTAACTCCCTTCGTTGTCAAGCTAGTAAGAGGTACGGAAATTTTAGAAAAAGCTTTTATGAACCGACGGTAATAGCCCGCCAATCCAAGAAAGCTACGAATTTCCATCACACTCTCCGGTCTCTTCCAATTTTGAATCGCCTCAATCTAAAGGATCCACGAAAATTTCGGATTCAGAAATAATATGTCCTAAATATTTCACATGGGATTGCCAAAAGTGGCACTTGGAAAATTTTGCTTTCAATTGATTGCTCCTAAGGGTTTCCAACACAATTCAAAGATGTTTTTCATGCTCTTCCTTGGTTTTAGAATAAATAAGAATATCATCGATAAAGATGAGAACAAATCGATCGAGGAAGTCTTTGAAAACTTGATTCATAAGGTCAACGAAATAAGCTGGAGCATTCGTTAAACCAAATGGCATAACAAGCCATTCATAAGATCCATAACGAGTACAGAACGATGTCAAAGGAATGCTATCCTCTGCAATACGAAGCTGATGAAAACCGATTGCTAAGTCTAACTGTGAAATGACTCTAGCACCGCTATGTTGATCGAATAGGTAGTCAATCCGAGGCAAGGGATATTTATTCTTAATGGTAAGATCATTAAGCTTTCGGTAGTCAACGCAAAGCCTAAGTGTACCAACAGATTTCTTTACAAAGATAGTTGAAGCTCCCTAAGGAGAGGAACTAGATCGAATAAACTATTTCGCTTCCAATTCGGATATTTGTTTACGCATCTCCTCATTTTCCTTATTGAACATACGATAAGGAGGACGAGTGATAGGTAGAGCTCCAGGGATTAGATTAATTCTAAACTCAATTGCTCGCTTAGGTGGTAATCCTAAAACGGGCTCAAAGATGTTAGGAAATTCACAAAAAAACGTGAATGAGGGAAATGATATCTTCCTCATCATCATTATCGTCATCATGCGGGTTTAGAGAATATAAGGATGCCATCGAATTGGAATCTGAATCTTTAAGAACAATAGAAATCTACTTAACAGATTGAGGATGTCAAAGATGGATAGTCCTCTCGGGACATAGGATGTGGGCTTCATAACGGTTAAGCCAATCCATTCCCAAAATCATTCCGAAACCTAGGTAAAGCATAACATGCAAATCGGCACGAAAAGCATAATCACATAGAAAAATTTCAACATCCTTACAAAATAAACTGAGTGTTGCGGATCCACCAATCGGATTCGCGATTCTTAATGAAGTCATCAAGCCCATAACATTTAAAGAAAAAGTATCAACAAGTTCTTTTGATATAAAAGAGTGAGATGCACCTGTATCAAAAAGAACTCGAATAGGATGATCACGAAACATAATAATGCCATCAAGGACAGAATGAGAAATACCTTGACCAAGAGAAGTGTTACTAGGGCTTGCACAACATTCAGCTTTCCTTCTTTCTTGCTTTGAAGTTTGGGACATGAGATATAAGATGACCCGAACTTTTGCAATAGCGACAATAAAGGGGTTTCGGACACCTATTTGCATAATGGTCCTTAGAACCACAATTGTAGCATTCTCCACGACTAGAGGTAGGAGTCTTCGCTATCGAAGTTGCTTGCTTCCCTTTCTTGTTGGGATTAAGGCCTTTGAACTTACTGTCGAGATGCCTCTTCTTGTTGTTATTGAAGTTCTTCTTGGCACCCACAACTTCAACATCACTTTCTTTATCGGCCTCTTCAAGTCGAAGAGCAATATTTACAAGCTGATCGAAAGGAACTTCTAGTTTCATAAGTAAAGCCTTTTTTAGATTCTTATTCAACCCATAGTTAAACCTCTGATTTTTCTTCAATGGGGTATTAATATATTCCACCCCATATTTAGAGAGGGATTCAAATGATGCGACATAATCTGTCATAGAAGATTCACCTTGAACAAGGTCAATAAAGCGTCGGGCTAAAGATACCTTTTCAGCTTCCGGCACAAACTTTAACTCGAACCTTTCCCGGAATTGCTCCCAAGTAAGAACCGCTTCAACAATTTCCGAAATTAAAAGCTCATACCAATCTAATGCTCTCTCATGGAGCATGCTAGAAGCCACTTGGACTCGGTGTAGATCCACAAGATTCATGCGAGAAAATATGCGGTCACATGTTCTAAGCCAAGCCTGGACTTCTATAATGCTTTCTAACCCTTTGAATGGCTTTCCACCTAAATTGGTGTAATCACTGCACAAGCGTGCAAACCCGGATTTAGGATGAGTAGGCTCAGAAATGGGTCCGGTAGCTTGGACATTCTTTACAAGATCGAAAAGCTGTAGGGCGGACATAAATACGCCATCCTGAGGAGTAGCACTGGATTGACCGACGCTAGGACAACCAAGTCTAACCATTTCTCTTCTTTAAGAAAGAAAGAAAGAAGAGGAAAAAGGTTATTCTCAGAATGAATTCAAATAAACTAGATTGATAAACAAGGCATCATAAAAGGAAATATGATAGAATGGGTCCTAAGACTCGAATTAAATTCTAAGGCATGATTCCTAAGAGAGACTTAGGATAATGATCCTTGTCATAATATCCTATATTGTTCCGAAGTTTGGCTCTGATACCAAGCTGTGACGCCACACCTCTATACTCACACTAGCCAAGGACACTATGGGGTAATGCTATCGACTAGTACGAAGAATAAGGCTGTTGAGGAGCGACCATCTGTGTAATTGGTTTGAGCGAGAACCGATATATCAGATAGTATATCATGCATTTCATTTCAAGAGGAAATCTGACGTATCCAATCCAAACTCAAATCTACTACATAGTGGCTAAATGGCCTTCAGAATCAATATAAAATAAACATAACATAAAATCAGTCATAGATATTCATATCACTAAGGCGGAAACAGATATGAATACAACACATAGAAGTGAACATCATAGTAGTAGTCATACAAGATCCACTACATCACAAAAGAATAGGTACGATTGCTTCTCAAAAGAATATGTATACATCAAGGAGTCTCTATCTCGAATGTATGAAAAACAAAAACTACTATGCTAAATTAATTAGCCAAAAGTAAGAAGCTAGTCCCTGCTAAGCAGTCAAGTGGAAGCACCTGAAACACCTCGGTCTGACCCGAGTATTATTTAAGAAGAAAAATAATAAACGGATCAATCTAGCTATAATTATCATGTAAGATGAGATATGATAAGAGATATGTCTAAATCATATGATAACAATAATGTCATGCGGTGACAAGTATATATATTTGATAATAATGAAAATCATATAATATCTCAAACTTTCTCAAATACCCAAAAAGAATATCATATTCTTTAGCTTGTTCACCAAACCTCAAATATTGACGAAACATATCAATGCAAATCGCAAAAAATTGCTGAAACATAAATTCTAGAAATCAATAATTAGAAATCCAGAAAACACAAAGGGGGAGGCCTATCACAAACGGGAGCATGAAAACTCAACACGTGTATCACAAATGGGACGCTATCCCATGGGTCGCTAACCCATAGAGCCGGTGCAACGACGTAGTACAAAGGTACGCCCGAGGAACCTGAAACTCAAATAAGCCAGAACAACGACGTAGTACAAAGATACGCCCGATAAACCGAACTCCATAAATGGTTAAAAGACCATGGGTCGCTAGCCCATAAAAATGAGACGAAGCTCTACAAAACGGGCACGCGGACAAAGAGACACCGCATATCGCTAGTCTAAACGATAAAATGATCATCATTGATCAATAAGTGTAAACTACACTAAGCTAGTAAATAATTGAGTTTAGCTTCATGTCCCATAACCACTAGCTTAACTTAAATATTTACAAACAAATTGTAGATTTCCACTCGAAAATTGTCACGAGATCTCAATTGAACAAGTCCAAGAATTAACCGACGAAGTAAACGCAAGCGTTTCATACCACTTATTTTGCTAAGTCGTTTAATTGGATTTCTCATACGAATGAGTTAAAGGTTTGTATATACTAATAGATTGGAAAACGGTTTTAAAAACGAGCTTTGTATTAAAAGTAATGTTGAAATCATTTTTGTGAAAGAGTTGAGTATTTACTAATAGTATAAAAACCTTTATATTTTAAAGTGACAAATCACAGAAATGATTGTAAAAACAATCCATCACCAAAAATCCACATTCGACGACGTGAATTAAAACCATGAAAACCAATATCAAATCCATCAAATGGATATTCCTAAAAATCCAGAAAAGAAGTCATCAAAGTCGATAATAAATGACAACAACTAACCGGATCAACAAAAATCGATAAGAAATGGAAATTCGCATAAAAACAGGCAAATTGGCAAAAATTCAACAGGACTAGACGTCTGGTTGGTTTGACCAGACATCAGACCCTAGGCTCTGCCATATTTTTCCTGTGTCCGGTAAAAATTTTTTCTAGAACCCTACCAGACATCTGGAAATTTTAACCAGATGTCTGGTTGCCTGGGCCTAGACAAAATTTGCCTAGGCCAATGATGGCCAAATCAATTTGGAAGCGATCGAACGAGCGATGGAGGCTAAGGATTTATGCTAAGCGACAACCTAGACTTATAGGCTCTTCGATACACCCCAAATAACATGTCCAAACATCCAAGGTAGGATCTTTAAAGATTTTTGACTTCAAAACCAAAATTGGAAAATTCACCAAACCAATTCAAACCAAAAGCAATTGAATATGAAATAGATGTTAGGAATTCATACCTAACAACAATGAAAGCTATAGACATAGATGTGAATTCAAGAACTCACCTTTAAACTCAAAAACAACAATTGAGAAGCTCTAAAACAAGGAAAGATCAAATCCACTTCAATCACACCTCTAGAAGCTCCAATCTATGATCATATGCTAATATTTCCTAGTTAGGTTATAGGAAATTATGAAAATTGGAGAGGGATTGAGATGGAGAAGATGAAGATGATGCTTACCTAAACTTATCTTTGAATTTAGAACTAGAACTTGAATTACTAAGAGAACTAGGGCTTAGGAATTTTAGTTTCCTCTTTCCACCATTTTTCCTAGGGCTTGAGTGTTAGGAATTCAGAAAATGGAATGAATGAATGAAGAGAAGTGGAGTGGGAGTTATTAGGTAGAAGAGTTTGGGTCTCTTATTGGGTCAATGGGCTAGAACCCAACCCAAAGCCCAATTGAAAATACCAAAATCCTAATCAACTCCAAACATATCGATGATTATACTTAAACAAGTTGTAAACGTTGTTTTAAACTCAATGGAAGTGGTCTCAAGTCCGGATTCGACTATTTACAAAAAGTCACATTTCGGAATTTAATCCAACTAACGATGTTATATTTAAATAAAACATTTAAATATATAATCGTAAAATTGCGGGTTATTACATATTCTGGACTTTGTTTTGATTAAAATAATTAGCCATCGTTAGCCGTTGGAAATATGCCTTTTGCGGCCGTTGATAGCCATCGGAAAGTCGCATGTATCTTCTTCTTCAGGCCGAAGCCTGAACCATTTCTTTTCTCCCCAAATAAAAAACCCTCCTCCACCATTTCCCCCTCCAACTCCAAGCGACAAATTTCTACCGAAATCAACTCCAACTTCATCAAATCAGAATCTCATCTCCTCTAAACCCCTAATCTCCTCTATTTTAGGTATTATCCCTAAACCCTAATTTAATGAATTTGTTAATTTAGGGTTAATTTGTTAGTTTAATTGTTTATATTGTCTCACTGATTGTGTAGTATAGTTTATTGATTGTTAGTTTGTTAGTTTGATTTGTTAGTTAGTATAGTTTCATTTGTTAGTTTGTGCAATAAGAAATTAGTGTGTATTAGTTGAATAATTTAGTGCTTTTACGCGTTACTTGGGTTATTTAGTATGGATGAACATAATTTAGTTTATGTGTTTTCTAAAACGTCGAAAACGATAATTAATTTTATATACGTACGGTTAGTTAATTAAAGTTTTAAACTGTGCGTTTGTGATAAACCATCGTATACGGTAGTTTAACTTAAGTTAAATGTTAATCAATTTAATGTAAACGACGAAAGCCAATTTTTTTTTTGAAATATAAAATATGTAATATATTTTATTCATAAAACCCTTAGAGTGTTTTTTGGCCCTATCTGATAAGTATTGTATATGATCGTTATGTGGTTATTCATTTTTTGACAGAACAGACATCTATATTCATCATATACAATATTTGTTGGATTTGTCCCTGTATTGGACAAGTTACAAACATAGTAACGTAATTACATCTCGTAAGTCGTTTCATTTTAAACGGTTCATAAAATTTCGACAGCGCTTCCTTTATGTTCCCTGTGTACACGCAATCATGTACGACTCAGGGAATAAAAGGGAAGTGCTGCCGAAATTTTGTTGAATCGTTTAAAATGAAATGATTTACGAGATGTAATTACATTACTGTGTTTGTAATGGAAAGTAGGATGACCCAGCAACAAAGTGTCAATGATCAATTAATATAAAACATTAAAATGTAAAATTGTATTGAAAAATAAATTGTGAATGTGGTTTTCATTTATATCGTATTTTTTAATTACAGTAGGAGAGATGATGAATTATTTTACTAATCGAAGTTGGATGTATCAACAACGAAGGAAAATTGGAGGCTCAATAAGTGAACATTTTAATAATGGTGTACACGTATTTATTGATTTCGCTTTAAGTAATAATGGAAACGATGAAGAAATCCGTTGTCCATGTAGTACGTGTAAATTGTAGAAGCATTTGAAACCAGAAATGGTTAGAGTTCATTTGCGTCAGTACAGTTTCATGCCGAACTATTTGGTATGGGATCGGCACGGAGAACTTGTAGCACCTAATCCTCTACAGTCAGAGGAGGTAGTGAGTAATGAAATTGTTACGACGAATTCGTAGAACATATGGTTGAAGATGCAACACGTTCAATGTTCCCTACTGTACAATTTGTTGATGGCGATGTTAATGTTGAAGAAGAACCAAATACTGGAGAATTTTTTTTTATAATTTATTAGATTCCGCGAAGAAACCCCTTTGGGAAGGTTGTACAAGCGGCACCCAATTATCAGTAACTGCAGAATACATTGCGATGAAATCTAAATACAACATCACAGAAGCTGGATTTATAGCCGTTGTACAAGCTGCGAAGTGGCATATGCCTCCCGACAACATAATGTGCAAAAATCATTATGAAGTGAAAAAACATATGTCGGCTTTTGGTTTACCGTATCAAAAAATAGATACATGTTTAAACGGTTGCATGTTGTTTTGGGAAGAAGATATCAATCTTAGAAATTGTAAAATATGTAATCAGGAAAGGTATAAACCAAGAAAGAAGAAGGGAAAGGAAGTCTCGTATAAACGTATGCATTATTTACCTATTACTCCTAGGCTTTAAAGGTTATATGCATCTTCTGTAACCGTGCATCATATGAGATGGCACAATGTTAGAACGCAGGAAGAAGGTATGTTAACACACCCAGCTGATGGGGAAGCATGAAAGCATTTTGATCAAAAATATCCTGATTTTGCAACGGAGAGCCGTAATGTTAGACTTGGTTTATGTACGGATGGATTTTCACCATTTTCTCAATTTGGTTCTAAATATTCATCTTGGCCTATAATCGTTACACCTTATAACTTACCTCCATGGATGTGTATGAAAACTCCATATATGTTTCTCACAATTGTCGTCCCCGACCCTGATGATCCGACATAAGGAATCAATGTTTATTTACAGCCGTTGATTGAAGAGTTGAAAACATTGTGGTATGAAGGAGTTGAAACATACGACATCTCAAAAAAAAAAGAATTTTCGTATGTTTGCTTCTTTGTTGTGGACTATTAGCGATTTTCCTGCGTATGCAATGCTTTCAGGTTGGAGTATGGTCGGTCGCCTAGCTTGTCCTTATTGCATGGAGGAAACATGAGCATTTTCTTTACCGCATGGAAGGAAAATTTTGTGGTTTGATTGTCATCGGTGTTTTCTCCATATTAATCATCCTTTTAGAAGAGACAAAAAAACTTTACAGCTAATAGACACGATCCTTTGCAACCACCAACGGTTTGGTCAAGCGAAGATATATATGAAATTGTAAAGGATTTTCCAAAGATACATGAGACTGGAGACCAAATTGAAATTCAAGGTAAATCAACCATTCATAATTGGTTCAAACAAAGTATATTATGGGAGTTGCCGTATTGGAAAAATCTACTACATTGTCACAATATTAACGTGATGCACAACGAGAAAAGCATGTTTGACAACGTTTTTAATACAATTTTGAATGTTAAGGGGAAGACGAAGGATGATTTGAAATCAAGACGCGATATCGAAGCAATATGTAATCGCCCTGAGCTTCATATCAAGCCAAATGACACAAAAAACCAAAAGTATGCTATGAGCTAGACAATAACCAAGTTAAAATACTTTTAAAATGGGTGGAAGGATTAAGATTTCCTGACGGTATTTCTTCCAAATTTCGTAGATGTGTCGACTATAAGAACAACACACTTAGTGGGATGAAAAGCCATGATTGTCATATTCTGATGGAAAATTTATACCTGTGGCTTTTAAAGAACCGTTGCCCGTATAAGTTTAGACGGTTGTAACAGAACTTAGTTTGTTTTATAGGGAGCTTTGTTCTACTACATTAAAAGTTGATCGTCTACGTAAACTTGAGGAAGAAATCCCTATACTGCTCTGCAAACTAGAGAAAATATTTCCTTCAGTTTATTTAATATAATAGAGCATTTACATGTTCATCTTCCATCTGAAGCATGTCTTCGAGGGCCTGTGATGTAACCAGTCGAAAGGTATTAATGTTTAGTACGTTAAATATTAGTTTACTTCATGTATAAATAAATTTTAATTTGGAATAATTTTTAATAGGTACCTAAATCATCCAAAGAAAAAAGTAAGACGGAAAGCACGAGTTGAAGGTTCGATTTGCAAATCATATATCAAAGAAGAAGTTTCATATTTTCTCTCTCATTATTTTATTGATCATGTGAACATATCGTTTGAAAGTGCTACGCGTAATGATGAAGGCATTGATCAAGATGATTGTCAAGTGAGTTTATCTATTTTTTAAAAACAAGGCCGACCTGCTTGTAAATGTGTGGAATTATGGTTGGACGATAGAGAATAACATGTAGCACACACATATATTCTTCTCAATTGTGCTGAAGTTGCACCATTTGTTAGGTAATGCACATATATTCTTCTTAATGCATTATATCATCTACATATGCATATATATACATATGCACACGTGTGTGTTAATTATAATGCAATATTTCGTCTATAATTGCAGTGTTTACGAATCACCACATCCAAATGGCGATATCAATAAAGGTTTCGCTACTTGGTTTTCAAATTATGTTAATGACTCAACAAACCATGTGGTCGACGAAAGATTGAAACATTTAGCTATGGGACCAAAAAGGAAAGTCAAGACCTATCCAATATTCTTCGTTAATGGATATAAATTTAACACCAAAGAATACGGTGCTGAAAAATTAACTAACAATACCGATGTATTTGTTAAAGATAGTGATGATCCAAATGATCATGTAAAAGATTTTTATGGCGTGTTAACTCAGGTTTTGCAAACGTATTTCACAAGACCTATAGAAGAAGTTGTTTTATTTAAATGCAACTGGTTCAGCAACGTTCCAGGTTCTGGAATCAACATGCACCCAAAGTATAATCTTATAGAAATAAAGCATACCTCGCGTTATTATAAGTACGATCCTTTTATACTTTCCAAATAAGCTCTTCAAGTTTATTACGTTCCGTACTCATCTCTACGAAGAGATAAAGCAGATTGGTCGGCTATTTTTAAAACAAAGGCAAGATTTACATTTGATGGACAGAATATTCCAGATGAACAAGCCTACCAAACAGATATCGAGGAAAATACTGGAATAATAACAACCGACGATCAAACCGATTTTGGACCTCTAAACGACGAATCAAATGCATTAATAGAAGCATTTGAGACTACATAGGAACAAAACATAGAGTACGAAATGGAGTCTGAATCAGAAAACGACGAGGACTGATTAATAATCTACATATCGGGAGAAGGTAATTTCTGTGTTTATTTATGTTACATTATCTCATTGAATATGATGTGTTCTGCTAATGATATGTTTAGTCGTAATCTGTTTCACATAATAGTTTTATGTTTCTGCCATAATGTATGTTTCATTTAATTAAATGATATATTTCTCAGATATGATATGTATGTAACAGGTACTATATATACATGTCACTTTTCCGTAGATGCAGCTCGTCCCATACAGGATCTCCCTCTTCTTCTTAGAGAGGGACGGGTGCGCCTCCACCTGATGATGTTCCCCGCTCATCACAGGAGTCAGCTCTTCCTGTGTTCTGGTTGCAGGCCAAAGCCGATGGATCGTAAGTATTAAAAATTTTCAGTATTAACATATTTTTCTACACGATCTATTATTATATATTAGTCTTGTTTTATTAAATGCTTGTTTCTTTTTGACACAGTGGCTTCGAGCTCGAGCTTTCAGCTACAGTTCTCTCCATATCTAGACAGGCATATAAATGCAGGATGACTGGCTGTTGGCCTAAATGGAGCAAGATACCGGATAATGTCCGGGAGAGCATTTGGCAGGATTTTTTGGTAAGTGTAAATTTATATTTCACACTTTCTCTTTGATCATAGATCACTTTATATGTTGTAGACTATTTATAAAAATGTATAACTTTCATTTCCTAAATGTGCAAGGTTCGGTTAACCTAGAAAAGACCGATGTATCCTGGTGCAGCGGCATTGGAATAGCAAAATCGCTAAAAATTATAGGGATACAGTGTCCGCAATGAGAAGAGCGGGGAAAAAACCCAACTGGATGAGTGCTAGTGTTTGGAAGGCATGGGTCGCATGGTGGGGCAATGAGAAGTTCCAGGTAAGTTTATCACATATTAATTACTTTAAATTGTTGCGTGTATTTAATACATAATTTAGAGCTATAATGTTATTTCCAATTGAAATTTGTAGAGGGAGTCGGATAGGAACTCCGCAAATAGAAATAAGAATCCCGTCACACATCGTGGTGGTTCCAAGTCGTTCCAGCACCATCGCGAGGATTTGGTAAATTTTTATATTCACGTTTTTATATTTTAAGTTATAAGTTGTTAATAGATAGTTAAAAAAATAATAATATATTTTTATATTAAGGAAAAGAGCACGAGGAGGTGCTGTTTCGTATTAGGATATTTTTGCTCATACTCATGCCCTGAAATAGACCGACGATTCGGGCTCAGTCGTATACTCATGGGAGCATGATGATAAAGCGACCGTTGCCTATGTAAGTATAGTATAATTAAGTTAAAAGTCATCAGTTAATTAATTAAGTACACATTTATAGATATATTAATTAGTGTTATTTATACCTGTGACCATTTCAACCTTTTCTCAATTAGTATAGCGATTAGTCTACTAAATTGTATTCTGTATTTTGCATTACAACAAAAGTTTCAGGAAGCACGGGCACAGCTGCTGGTTGAGACAGAACGGGATGAGTTGATAGCTAATGAGGAGGACGCTATTTTTGAGTCTGTCATGGATCCACCATCCCGCAGCAGACACTATGGATTTGGGAACCAAGCGGTAATTTTCAAAAAATAAACAAAATTCAAATATTGCATATTTTTCAATTAAAGTTATGTAAATTACGTTTATGATGTTGGAGGCAGTATAACAATTTAATTATATTCGCAGGCTAGGACATCGCAGAAGGCGTATAAGATGGCTCAAGACAAAGAAGAAATTGCAGCGCTACGAGTCGAGATCGGCGAGCTACGGGAGCATGATCGCCGTCGTGCTGCGCAGATGGAGCAGCTGAACCAGTGCTTGGCAGAGTATATGGGAGCAACATGAGAGGTTTCCTTCACCGGGTGGTTCTGTAGGGGATGATGATCGGTGATGCTAGGTATATTCTATTATGTTTTTTGTCTATATATACATGCTTCGAGTGGGTGAGGATGTGTTTGATACATTTTGATGGATTATATATTATTTTATGTGGATTTGGATGCTGAGTTTGTGGATTTGGATGTTGATTTTGTGGATTATGTTGGGTTTGGATTTTATGGATGAAATATTATGTATGCTAATCTATATGATTATTGGTTTATATATGTTCGAAAAGGAGCTGTTATTAGTATTGATGGATGTGGGGTGGCTGGAAGGCAGCAGGTTCAAATTCATAAAAATAATTGAAAGTAGGATGACCCAACAACAATGTGTCAATGATCAATTAATATAAAACATTAAAATGTAAAATTGTATTGAAAAATAAATTGTGAATGTGGTTTTCATTTATATCGTATTTTTTAATTACAGTAGGAGAGATGATGAAATATTTTACTGATCGAAGTTGGATGTATCAACAACGAAGGAAAATTGGAGGCTTAATAAGTGAACATTTTAATAATGGTGTACACGTATTTATTGATTTCGCTTTAAGTAATAGTGGAAACGATGAAGAAATCCGTTGTCCATGTAGTAGGTGTAAATTGTTGAAGCATTTGATATCAGAAATGGTTAGAGTTCATTTGCGTCAGTACAGTTTCGTGCCGAACTATTTGGTATGGGATCGGCATGGAGAACTTGTAGCACCTAATCCTGTACAGTCAGAGGAGGTAGTGAGTAATGAAATTGTTACGACGAATCTCATAGAACATATGGTTGAAGATGCAGCACGTTCAATGTTCCCTACTGTACAATTTGTTGATGGCGATGTTAATGTTGAAGAAGAACCAAATACTGGAGAATTTTTTTTATGATTTATTGGATTCCGCGAAGAAACCCCTTTGGGAAGGTTGTATAAGCGGCACCCAATTATCAGTAACTGCAGAATACATTGCGATGAAATCTAAATATAACATCACAGAAGCTGGATTTATAGCCGTTATACAAGCTGCGAAGCGGCATATACCTCCCGACAACTTAATGTGCGAAAATCATTATGAAGTGAAAAAACATATTTCGGCTTTAGGTTTACCGTATCAAAAAATAAATACATGTTTAAACGGTTGCATGTTGTTTTGGAAAGAAGATATCAATCTTAGAAATTGTAAAATATGTAATCAGGAAAGGTATAAACCAAGAAAGAAGAAGGGAAAGGAAGTCCCATATAAACGTATGCATTATTTACCTATTACTCCTAGGCTTCAAAGGTTATATGTATCTTCTGTAACCGCGCATCATATGATATGGCACAATGTTAAAACGCAGGAAGAAGGTACGTTAACACACCCAGCTGATGGGGAAGCATGAAAGCATTTTGATCAAAAATATCCCGATTTTGCAGCGGAGAGCTGTAATGTTAGACTTGGTTTATGTACGGATGGATTTTCACCATTTTCTCAATTTGGTTCTAAATATTCATCTTGGCCTATAATCGTTACACCTTATAACTTACCTCCATGGATGTGTATGAAAACTCCATATATGTTTCTCACAATTGTCGTCCCCGACCCTGATGATCCGACATAAGGAATCAATGTTTATTTACAGCCGTTGATTGAAGAGTTGAAAACATTGTGGTATGAAGGAGTTGAAACATACGACATCTCAAAAAAAAAGAATTTTCGTATGTTTGCTTCTTTGTTGTGGACTATTAGCGATTTTCCTGCGTATGCAATGCTTTCAGGTTGGAGTACGATCGGTCGCCTAGCTTGTCCTTATTGCATGGAGGAAACACGAGCATTTTCTGTACCGCATGGAAGGAAAATTTCGTGGTTTGATTGTCATCGGTGTTTTCTCCATATTAATCATCCTTTTAGAAGAGACAAAAAAAACTTTACAGCTAATAGACACGATCCCTTGCAACCACCAATGGTTTGGTCAAGCGAAGATATATATGAAATTGTAAAGGATTTTCCAAAGATACACGAGACTGGAGACCAAATTGAAATTCAAGGTAAATCAACCATTCATAATTGGTGCAAACAAAATATATTATGGGAGTTGCCGTATTGGAAAAATCTACTACATCGTCACAATATTAACGTGATGCACAACGAGAAAAGCATGTTTGACAACGTTTTTAATACAATTTTGAATGTTAAGGGGAAGACGAAGGATGATTTGAAATCAAGACGCGATATCGAAGCAATATGTAATCGCCATGAGCTTCATATCAAGACAAATGACACAAAAAACCAAAAGTATGCTATGAGCTAGACAATAACCAAGTTAAAATACTTTTAAAATGGGTGGAAGGATTAAGATTTCCTGACGGTATTTCTTCCAAAATTCGTAGATGTGTCGACTATAAGAACAACACACTTAGTGGGATGAAAAGCCATGATTGTCATATTCTGATGGAAAATTTGTTACTTGTTGCTTTTAAAGAATTGTTGCTCGTAAAAGTTTAGACGGCTGTAATAGAACTTAGTTTGTTTTATAAGGAGCTTTTTTCTACTACATTAAAAGTTGATCGTCTACGTAAACTTGAGGAAGAAATCCCCATACTGCTATGCAAACTAGGGAAAATATTTCCTCCAGTTTATTTAATGTAATAGAGCATTTACATGTTCATCTTCCATCTGAAGCATGTCTTCGAGGGCCTGTGCAACATGGATGGATGTAACCATTCGAAAGGTATTAATGTTTAGTACGTTAAATATTAGTTAACTTCATGTATAAATAAATTTTAATTTGGAATAATTTTTAATAGGTACCTAAATCATCCAAAGAAAAAAGTAAGACTGAAAGCACGAGTTGAAGGTTCGATTTGCAAATCATATATCAAAGTAGAAGTTTCATATTTTCTCTCTCATTATTTTAGTGATCATGTGAACATATCGTTTGAAAGTGCTACGCGTAATGATGAAGGCATTGATCAAGATGATTGTCAAGTGAGTTTATCTATTTTTTAAAAACAAGGCCGGCCTGTTGGTAAATGTGTGGAATTATGGTTGGACGATAGAGAATAACATGTAGCACGCACATATATTCTTCTCAATTGTGCTGAAGTTGCACCATTTGTTAGGTAATGCACATATATTCTTCTTAATGCATTATATCATCTACATATGCATATATATACATATGCACACGTGTGTGTTAATTATAATGCAATATTTCGTCTATACTTGCAGTGTTACGAATCACCACATCCAAATGGCGATATCAGTAAAGGTTTCGCTACTTGGTTTTCAAATTATGTTAATGACTCGACAAACCATGTGGTCGACGAAAGATTGAAACATTTAGCTATGGGACCAAAAAGGAAAGTCAAGACCTATCCAATATTCTTCGTTAATGGATATAAATTTAACACCAAAGAATACGGTGCTGAAAAATTAACTAACAATACCGGTGTATTTGTTAAAGATAGTGATGATCCAAATAATCATGTAAAAGATTTTTATGGCGTGTTAATTCAGTTTTTGCAAACGTATTTCACAAGACCTGTAGTAGAAGTTTTTTTATTTAAATGCAACTGGTTCAGCAACGTTCCAGGTTCTGGAATCAACGTGCACCCAAAGTATAATCTTATAGAAATAAAGCATACCTCGCGTTATTATAAGTACGATCCTTTTATACTTTCCAAATAAGCTCTTCAAGTTTATTACGTTCCATACTCATCTCTACGAAGAGATAAAGCAGATTGGTTGGCTGTTTTTAAAACAAAGGCAAGATTTACATTTGATGGACAAAATATTCCAGATGAACAAGCCTACCAAACAGATATCGAGGAAAATACTGGAATAATAACAACCGACGATCAAACCAATTTTGGACCTCTAAACGATGAATCAAATGCATTAATAGAAGCATTTGAGACTACATAGGAACAAAACATAGAGTACGAAACGGAGTCTGAATCAGAAAACGACGAGGACTGATTAATAATCTACATATCGGGAGAAGGTAATTTCTATGTTTATTTATGTTACATTATCTCATTGAAAATGATGTGTTCTGCTAATGATATGTTTAGTCGTAATCTGTTTCACATAATAGTTTTATGTTTCTGCCATAATGTATGTTTCATTTAATTAAATGATATATTTCTCAGATATGATATGTATGTAACAGGTACTGTATATACATGTCATTTTTCCGTAGACGCAGCTTGTCCCATACAGGATCTCCCTCTTCTTCTTAGAGAGGGACGGGTGCGCCTCCACCTGATGATGTTCCCCGCCCATCACAGGAGTCAGCTCTTCCTGTGTTCTTGTTGCAGGCCAAAGCCGATGGATCGTAAGTATTAAAATTTTTCAGTATTAACATATTTTTCTACACGATCTATTATTATATATTAGTCTTGTTTTATTAAATGCTTGTTTCTTTTTGACACAGTGGCTTCGAGCTCGAGCCTTCATCTACAGTTCTCTCCATATCTAGACAGGCATATAAATGCAGGATGACTGGCTGTTGGCCTAAATGGAGCAAGATACCGGATAACGTCCGGGAGAGCATTTGGCAGGATTTTTTGGTAAGTGTAAATTTATATTTCACACTTTCTCTTTGATCATAGATCACTTTATATGTTGTAGACTATTTATAAAAATGTATAACTTTCATTTCCTAAATGTGCAAGGTTCGGTTAACCTACAAAAGACCGATGTATCCTGGTGCAGCGGCATTGGAATAGCAAAATCGCTAAAAATTATAGGGATACACTGTCCGCAATGAGAAGAGCGGGGAAAAAACCCAATTGGATGCGTGCTAGTGTTTGGGAGGCCTGGGTCGCATGGTGGGGCAATGAGGAGTTCCAGGTAAGTTTATCACATATTAATTACTTTAAATTGTTGCGTGTATTTAATACATAATTTAGAGCTATAATGTTATTTCTAATTGAAATTTGTAGAGGGAGTCGGATAGGAACTCCACAAATAGAAATAAGACTCCCGTCACACATCGTGGTGGTTCCAAGTCGTTCCAGCACCATCGCGAGGATTTGGTAAATTTTTATATTCACGTTTTTATATTTTAAGTTATAAGTTGTTAATAGATAGTTAAAAAAATAATAATATATTTTTATATTCAGGAAAAGAGCACGAGGAGGTGCTGTTTCGTATTGGGATGTTTTTGCTCATACTCATGCCCTGAAATAGACCGACGATTCGGGCTCAGTCGTATACTCATGGGAGCATGATGATAAAGCGACCGTTGCCTATGTAAGTATAGTATAATTAAGTTAAAAGTCATCAGTTAATTAATTAAGTACACATTTATAGATATATTAATTAGTGTTATTTATACCAGTGACCATTTCAACCTTTTCTCAATTAGTATAGCGATTAGTCTACTAAATTGTGTTCTGTATTTTGCATTACAACAAAAGTTTCAGGAAGCACGGGCACAGCTGCTGGTTGAGACAGAACGGGATGAGTTGACAACTAATGAGGATGACGCTATTTTTGAGTCTGTCATGGATCCATCATCCCGCAGCAGGCACTATGGATTTGGGAACCAAGCGGTAATTTTCAAAAAATAAACTAAATTCAAATATTGCATATTTTTTAATTAAAGTTATGTAAATTACGTTTATGATGTTGGAGGCAGTATAATAATTTAATTATATTCGCATGCTAGGACATCGCAGAAGGCGTATAAGATGGCTCAAGACAAAGAAGAAATTACAGCGCTACGAGCCGAGATCGGCGAGCTACGGGAGCATGATCGCCGTCGTGCTGCACAGATGGAGCAGCTGAACCAGCGCTTGGCGGAGTACATGGGAGCAACATGAGAGGTTTCCTTCACCGGGTGGTTCTGTAGGGGATGATGATCGGTGATGCTAGGTATATTCTATTATGTTTTTTTGTCTATATATACATGCTTCGAGTGGGTGAGGATGTGTTTGATACATTTTGATGGATTATATATTATTTTATGTGGATTTGGATGCTGAGTTTGTGGATTTGGATGTTGATTTTGTGGATTATGTTGGGTTTGGATATGGATTTTATGGATGAAATATTATGTATGCTAATCTATATGATTATTCGTTTATATATGCTCGAAAAGGAGCTGTTATTAGTATTGATGGATGTGGGGTGGCTGGAAGGCAGCAGGTTCAAATTCATAAAAATAATTATCCAGATTACCGACGGCTTGTAACGGTTTCCGACGGCTTATAGGTCATAATTTTCCGACGGCTTTCAACGACAATTTCCGACGGCGTGGGACAGCTATTTGGTTTTCCAGGATTTCCACGTGGATATTTTTGCCATTGGAAGCGGTCGGAGATTACCGTTGGAAGCCGTTGATGCCGTTGGGAATCGTTACTAAACAAGATTCGTATTCCAACGGTTATTCCTACGGTTTCCGACGGCCTTCCAACGGCCGCCGAGGCTTTGAGCCATCGGAAACCAGCGTTGTTCTTGTAGTGGCTGAAGTAGTTGCGATTTTGTGTCATCTCATATAGTACACTCTCCCACTTAGCGAACTCTTCAAAAACCAAATCGTTGAATATTCAGTTCACTTAACTCTAGTTCTTTAGAAATAATCAGACAATGCATGAGAGTATAGATCATCTCTTGCTCGGACAGATTTCCTTCTTGTCCTAGAAGAGAAAGATGAGTTTATACGTAAGACGTAACATCATTATGAGGATAAGCGTACCATATAATCCTTGTACTTCTTCTAGATATTTGCTAAGTCAATTTTGATCAAATTCAAATAGCTGTGAAAATGATCATGTATATAAATCAAGTCTCTTATACTTATCATGTTTTTGACCTTTTCAATTTACGCTGTCCCTCGGTCAAGAATGAAGCTTGGAAGGTTGGATTATTGTTTGCTTCCAGACCCTACTCGAACATCATTCTTAACTCTCATAGGTAGAGCAATTCTAATTTGTCAACTTTTAGTGCTAAGTATAGGAGTAAATACTTTCTAGAAAAAGGTAAACACACAAATCGTGATTAAGTCACATAAATGAATTTTAATCCCCTTTTTATTAAATTAGTTCTGTATTAAAACTTCTTTTATTTAATAAAAATTCTTTTATTAAAATAAAATTTCTTTTAGAAGTAAGCGAACTATATGTAGGAGTCCACCCCGAGGATACATATGTTCTTAAAACTAAGATGGATGAAAGATACACTTCATGCCAATTCATTTGCTCTTTTGTGCTAACCATGATTGTTAAAGTGTCCGAATTCTAACATTTTATATACATTCTACATCAATGTTTGGGAAAAACACATAATTTATGTACCACTGGCATGCTTTTTTAATAGCTCTAAGTACACAAGTAAAAGCGTGCCAACGACAATTCTAAACCAACCGACAATGAAGCAAAAAAAAGTAGTGACTATGCTCATATATACATGTTATTAAGCTCATGAAATGATAAAGTTCTAAGCCTTGATGAGATTTTCTTGGTACAGTAGGAAGCACTTTAGATAATTTAAAAAGAAAAGAAGTTGTTTCAAATGTTATTAAATCAATTAACCTCAGTGATTAAATATTGCATACAAAGGTGGAAAAGAAAGATTAGTGAAAAGATATATGGATAAAGAAGCATTAATATGCACATATTGTGTTTATTTAATTTTGTTTAAATTCAACAAATCATGGTTTTTGACATTCATGCTTCACATCGAAGTTTTGACATCTGCACTACAAATATAAAGCTAACAGAGACTCCTTTATTTAGTATCTAATCAAAAAAATTTGTCTCTACTTTGTAGTTGAGACCCGCTTGAAACAAATATTGTTGTCTTTAAATTCAGGTCTCAAAATAATTAATAAAGACCACAAGTATAGGTCTCAAAGATATTAATGACCTAAATAATGGTTTCAAATAAGTTTCTAAGTTGGAAATTCATTAGAGACAATTTTGAGTCCCTACACTAATAACAAGAACAACGTTTGGGGTCTCAAGTCAGTTTGTAGAATAGCAGTTAATATAAAAGTTACAATATCAATTCATTGTTAAAAATATTTGGAATGCAAATCATTCATCATACAGTCCATACTATCGATTCACTATACAATTCATATTTGATTTGAACTGCAACACACAGTGCATATTATTATTTTTCCATGTAAAACATTGAAAAGACAAACTGCATACAAAATGAAATTGACCTTTTCAATACACGAAACAAATATAACATACTATCATTTGCTGAAAAAAATGAGGGCTTCCAATACACAACAAAAACAAACATACTATCATTTGCAGAAAAGAAATAAGACAAATAGAACTTAAAGCTATTATCTAAAGAGTACAAATATGTCAAATCATTATACAAATGCAAATCAAACAAAATATGAACTTAAAGCTATGAATACAAATGCAACTAAAACAGAATCTAGACTAAAAGTTTGAATGGGAAAGTCATGCTACAAGTATTTTCTAGGATAATATACTTGAGATACTTGAAATTTGAGAAGCTAGCATAGATGAAACTCACATGCAGTTCATGTGCTGTCTTCATTTTTGAGATAAATGGTTTCCACGATGTGTAGATGCTTGATACTTTTAAAGTTGTTTTAGATAAACTCGATCTTAAGTTATAAGTGGGTAGTTGCATAGATGAAACTCACACATTTCCATTTTCTTGTAGTTCAGCCTTTTTTCCATGTATGTTTCCTGGAGAAAAATGTGAATATTATAACATACATACAATAGAGTAATGTTATATTGGTTATTAGTTTCATGTACAACATCATAATAAGAAAAATCTTCATTGTAAATGGAATTCACTATGGAATCAAGATGAAGCCATGACTTTAACTGAAACCAGGGCGATTTTGATGGATTAACTAAATTAATTCTTAAAAATTCATTTTTAAACATGAGTGCTTTCTTTATGACTTAGCTTGAAAAATTATGAAAATAACTTTGGAAGCTACAATATTGTTTATATGCAAAAATAATTTGATAAAGTATACAAAATTATTCATACTACATTTCAAACAATACTATTGTCCAATGTAGCATTGTAATTATGTAATATAACAAATATTTTCAACCTCCAACTCCTCTTTTGTCAAAAGAAAGCAAGTAAAGAGTCCCACATCATTATTTTTATGCAGATATAGCAAAAATGATTTTAGTTCAAAAAAGAGATTTTTCAAAAGGAGTCTTAAATTATAACCCTTCAAGGGTAAAAACTAATCAAAATAACAAAAACAACAATGATAACCTAATATTTCAACTCAGGAAGAAACTAACAAAGTTTAGCTAGCATGAAATCGACGGAGTAAAACCATAGTACTTTACTGAATTTTTTTAATAAAATCATCAAAATTTAAACTTAAAGCTCATTAGCTTTTTTCGAAAACTCAATAAAGAAAGCTAACTTTTTTTATTCTATGAGGTAAAGAGACAATTCATTGACATCAAACCAACAACAAATAATATTATAACACGACAAATGCACTTGTGTGGTACGCTCTTCTAGGGAATCTAAATATGGAACTGTCGCTAGCATTGGACCTATAGTGCATTAAATATGTTCTTAACTCACTGAGTTAAACAAGTTAGTCTACCTACCATGTGGTTCTCTAGTATGACTATTGATGCACAAATATATCCTCAAATTCGAAGTTCCCTTCCCGTATAAAACATGTTGCACTTAATTATCACTTCATTAAAAACAAGTTCAAATGGTTATCTCAAAGTCGCTTAGGTCTTATATACTAATCAGCTATTAGATGCACTCGTCAATATCTTCCATCACTCTCGTTTCCAACAATTGACAAATAAGGCTAAAATAACTTCAAGGTTCTTCATCATAAGGAATTATGACAAAATGAATTGATCGTTATTGATTACAACTAATTTGAATTCAAACTAGTTAGAGAACTAAAAAGGTGGAACCAGTACATGAGGCTCCCGCATGATAGCGGACTCTGTGGAGGTTGATAATGCATGCAGCATTTCCCTCGCATTACGAAAAGGCCATTTCCGGACTCGAACCTGGACGTCCAAATCACCATACGAGTGACCTAACCGTTATGCAAACTAATTAGGGAACTAAATACAATTAATTCTCTTTAACTGAAATTCAATTTGATAAGGAAATCAATTACACAACAATTATCTTAGATGTAAGTATATTTTAATTCTCTTCGATACTAATCAATTAGAGAATTAATTGAAAATTGATTACATATTAATTCTCATTAATGTTGATTAATTTAAAGATTAATTGTAATTTGAATTTCAAATCATTGCCAAAATTGTGTATAAATAACAATGATAACTCAATGACATAAAATATGTCATTCTTCAATATGACACTTCGATCTTATTTTCTATATTTCTTTCTTCATAATCTTGATGATCTCTTAACTCCTAAATTATGTGTCATTGTGTCCCATGTTATGATTTTAAGTCATAGATAACTTGTGCTAGCATGCAGTAATGGCAACCGATTGATTTCCTTAACAAAATTTGAACATCTTTATGAAAAATAAAAGTGTTCGAAATTACTTATATTTTTAAGAGTTATTTATACCTTTCTTAAGTGACTTTTTTGGAAGAGAATCTTTTATTGAAAAAATGTTTATATTTTTATATATTTGAATTTCCTAAAAATATTTTTTTTCAAAATTTACTAAATCGTAAATATTTGATTTTAAACTTATTTATTTTTCAACATAACATAGAAAAAATGGTTTGAGTATTCGAAAAGAGAATTAAGGAGATATTTAATGAACACATTTAACAAACAAACATTTTTTTTAATTTTACAAGAATAAGACACACCATGGGGTTTGGTTTGATTAAATATGATAATCGTCGTAAATACAATGGAATTAAACAGTAAAGACACATGTTATTGGAGTAAAACTAAGGTATTTGTCTACTCTGAAAACTATAGATCTAGTGGTACATGTGGATGTTATTATTTTTGTCATGCTATATATTTGAAAGTCTAGGAAGATGTTGCATGTGTTTTAAAACTCTGTGCTATTTAGCCATAAGCGCATAACCTCCATATTTCTTATGGCTAATAATTTTTAATGATAATATCTAAAAATGCATACTACTTTGTGTGTGCGAGAATGGAAATCTTCAAGACTAAGAATTATGAAAAATAACTTCAAGAAAAGCCTATCCGTATGTAAAATGGGTAATAAGCTTATATAAAGCTTCTTTCCACTCTTTTAAAGGAGAAATTATAGAAGATACAGCTAAATCATTTGTAGCTAAGCATTTAAAAGGTTTAGAAAATCACTGAAGTAATTACATAAATGGTGGATATTTCCTTACAGACTTTAGATATATTAATATCATATTTAGGAGGAAGCACATGTGGCAGCTACTTCGCTTCAGTTTACTAAGATTGATTTCAATACGATACAAAATATACACAAAAAAAAAGAATTCGCTAAGGTCACAATCTATTTGAACATCGATACTATAAGTTAAGAAAAGTTATTGACTCATCATGAACCTATTTTGTTATATTTAGCCTAGTCAAATGCATAAGGACAATAACATTTCAGAAAACCATGATTTGCTTAATCATTTCGTACATTTTAGTGGTGAGAAACATAAATATGGTCCCAATGCTTTTATATAAAGAGAAAATAAAAATAGTAATATGAAATATTTTAGTGACAAAAAAATGCAGTGAAATATGATATTTTAATCTACAAAAAAATGTAATACACGCATAGGCTGAAGTACACTATAATTTTTTAAATCGGTAATGAAAAGGGGAAGATGATATAACTAATCTAAATAACGCACAGGTATAGAATCACATATTAAGACATGCAATACTAAATTCAAACCAAGAAGATAAATTACCTAAGTTCAGTAGAGCTAACATTGCACCTGCAACTGTTTTAGAACTTTTCATTTAACGTGTCTTTATTTTAGAGCCTGCAATCATATACAACATAAGTTTAGCTTAACTGCATATAGATATAGATTTTACACCAATCAAAATTGGTTTTATGTTTAAAAAACCATCACACGCCTAAATAATTAGTCTTCGTTGAGTAATATGATTTATTGCACTTTGTATTTAATCCATTCATCAGAAGATGCATTAGATAACTCATCCATTTAATGCTTGTCATAATTATAAATTTATTTTTGAACATATTGTACAAATATTTTCTATCAATACGTATACTAATATATCGCATGAATGTTGATGTCTATGCATATGCTAACATAGTTTTTCCATGTTCACGAACATAAGTTCATGCATATAGTTGGTTTGATTCATGTGTGAAGTTTACCACTAGGTATAAAGCTATAGAATATTATCTTATGTATCTAACTCAAATCTAATTGACTAAATCCTGCCACTATGCCTAAAGCTTTTATTTTTCCAACTAAAATATGCAGTTTATCACTAGGTAGAATTTGCACCTTTAGCTAATTTTACTAGTAATTTGTGAAGTCGATGAATACAATCCCCTAATCCATAACACTAACACGCACGCGCGCGCATAGCTATGAACTAGAACAAGTGATTCATGAAAGTAGTTAGGTGAAGAAGTTGGTAGTGGTAAGTGTTTATTCCTAGCATTGTTGGCTATATATGCAATTGCTTAGTCCAGAAACATTGTAAATCATTTAACGATTTTTTTTACAAATTCACAACTTATTTAGTTCTTTGAGTAAAAAAAAATCAAGTTGAATTTTGTCATATATCTGCTAAACCCACCCTTTGAGAAAAAGTTAGGAAGAACAATGAAAACTGATCCCACCATGCATGGTCATCATCCATTTCTGTACCTCATAATTATTGTCAAATTCGTGAATCACATGCCAAATAAGATATTATACAAAAATATTCAATTGATATTGTTTTGGTTAATTAACATCACAATGCAAATTTTATAAAATCAAAATAAACTAATTGATAAAATCAAAAATCAAATCACTATCAACATAACAAATGCAAAATTTATAAAATTACCACCAACTGGTAATCAATATTTGCAGCCAAATCAACTTAATCAGTGCAAAACTACTAGAAGAACTAGCTGTACATCAAAATTAAAGCTTTATAAGTAGATTGGGGAGAACTTACCATTAATTTCTTCAAATAAATTTTCCTTGGTATAAAGCATCGCATATTTTTTTTTTCGTTCTGCTTTTGTTTGGGGAAGATAAGATAATTTAGGTTTTAACTTATGGGGAGAAGCTCGTTGTGGCTGGGGTGATGTGGAGACTTATGTGAGAAATATCTAATGAAGCGGTTAGTAATTGAATATAGACCTTCTAAATATTAATTAAGACCCGCTAGAGACATTCATTTGGTCTTTTAAAAAATTATTAGAGACACAATTATTTTATCCCTAATTAGATCTTAATTAAAGACAAATCTTCTTTGGATCTCTAAAAATTGTCTTAAATTGTCCTTTTTGTTGTAGTGCTGAGAGTGTGAGAGTATAAACCTAACATGGCAACATAATATTTATCTAAATTTTCGTATATGAAATAATATAATGGCGTCAAATTTAAAATTGTGAAAAGATAACAAGAATTTAATATATTAAATTTAAGAAAATGGCCAACCACCATTTTACATTGATTTCTTAATCCAAAATGGTATCTTTAGTTTTAAATTTCTAAGAGAATTTGTAAAAATAATTTCATTTCAAAGATTGAAGTTGAAGGAACGTACGGTTCCATTTAAAAATATGTAGGGATCAAAATCGAACAGTAAACATGATAGCATATCATATTGGTAATGAGTATAGCTAATCACTATACGCCAAAGGGGTTTTCTAATAAAAATCAGAAGACCAAAAGAAATCACGATTGAACAAACTTTAAAATGTATATTGACCCTCATACGTATTTATCCTTTAGCTAAAAGCAAGGAAGAAAACTCAACATTCTTTTAATTTGCTTTCTTTCATACACAAACCTTGATACCACTAAAAACATATGTACATCAAAATTTTCTTCTTATAGGTAATCATGAAAGTTATGCTAAAAATGCTTAGTAATTAAGCTTAAACTAATGATGGATTCAATTATAACATTAAAACTTAAACAATAGAGTTTGAAAATAGTGCAGATCATTCATAAGAACACAAACAAGTAAAAAAAAAACCTAGAAAGAAAAAGTGAAATAAAAAATAAACCATAGTCCTTTCATGATAATATATTCATCGTCCCTTTTTTTCCTTTCCCCTCGCTACTAATGTATACCAGAAGCTTTGAGCTGACCAAGCATTTTAGGTAGATGAGCCCTAAAAAAACCATGAAGCAAATATAGGTTGAAAAGGAGATAATCGGAAGGACATTCTACTATAGTATTATGACATATTTAGTCATAGGACGACATGTATTCTCATCCCGATGCTTAACCTAAGCAACGTTCCCATTACTCCCATAGTCCCATGTTTATGTTTGAGTCGTGGGACTACTTTTTCACGGTCCTTAAACAAAGAACTCCTAGTAGAAGCTTCGGGCTCACCATATAGTTTAGGTAGATGAGCCCTAAAAAAACCACAAAGCAAATGTAAATTGAAGAAACAGATGAAAGAATGTTCTGTTATACTATTACGAAAAGTGTTGAGTTACCTAATCATAGGGCGACCAGTGCTCTGATTCCAAGGCTCAAGCTCTGCAACATTGTCATCACTCGTGCATTTAAGTTTGAGTAGCGGGTCAGCTTTGCTTTCACCGTCCTTAGACGAAGGACTCCCAGCAGAAGCTTTAGGCCGACCAATTTTAGCTAGACGAGCCCTGAAAAACCACAAAAAATGTATGTTGAAAAAAGAGATGAAAGGACATTCTACTATAATATTATGAAAAGTGTTGGCTTACTTGGTCATAGAGAGGCCACTATTCCGATTCCGAGGCTCAAGCACTGCAACATTGCCATCACTCCTACGTTTAAGTTTGAGTAGCTGGCTGGCTTTGCTTCAGGCTATTAGTTTAGCTATATGGGCCCTAAAAAACCAAAAGGAAAATGTAATTTAAAAAAAGAGGGAGAAATGAAATAACTTTTACTACAGTATCATGAAAAGTATTGACTTACCAAGTCATAGTACGGCTAGTATTCTGACTCCGAGGCTCAACCTCAGCGATGTTGGCATTTCCCTTCATTGGAGAATCCATTTGCACTGAAGCTTAGGCTAATTTTAACTTTTAAATAAATTCGCATAGCTTGTATAATCTCAAGAAGACGAAAATATAGAAACAGAAAGGAACATTCATTCCTCGGTTCTAATACTAAGCGATCGCTAGGAAAGACTCGATCAAAAGAAAGCGTAGTAATTTTTGACCAAAAAAACAAAACAAACAAATAAACAGGGAAAAGAATAAGAATAAAAAGAAAAAGTCACAAAATTAGAGCTATGTCTAGTCTTAATATTCATCTCTATACACGATAATTTCTGGTTGCCCCCAATCATCTATACTATTATATTATTAGTGGGTTATATTTGAAGAGCGCAGAAGCCTCAGGAAAATTTGGCAAATGAACAGTCGGTTTTAATTTTCTTATCTTCCTACTCTTATTTTTTGCTCTCTGCATCTCCTTTCTTTTCTCTGTCTCCGCCCTAAACCTAACCCTAATCCAACATTTTTTTCTCAAATCTCAAGCGCATCGTTGATCATGGTATCTCAACAGGGGAGAAAGATGGAGGACGTTCTCTCCAGCCCTAATCTCCTCCCCCCACCCAAAATCGATCGATTCCCTTTCCGCTTATCTCCTCTTCCCCCTTTTCCTCCATTTCGTTGGGAATCGATAAATTCTATTTTTGTCGTCCTCCCGCTGTCCAATTGTCTTCCTTCTCTTCGATCGCGTCTCTCCCATTCTGCCTTTCCTTAGATCTAAATGATAACGTCCCCTCGAATTGATGCTTAACCACTCTGCCCACCTTTTTTTACACTTCCTGTCGATGTCCCCCGCCAGCTTACGAGTGGTTAGGATCGGTTCATCGGAGGATTTAATGCATAGTTGCTAGCTCTTCTCCCGACGTAAGCGCTGTTATTACTTCTTTTGGCGATAGATTTAGATTAGTTAGGTTCCTCTTCTTCTCGGTTTTCTTCGATTAAGGTTATCGATTTCTTATATCAGAAACTACTTCATCGATTGAGGTTGAAATCAAATTTTATTTTTGATTTTTTTCTACTTCATGTTTGTTTGCTGTGTTGGCATTCAGTCTTTTAGGGAAAAAAAATTTGGATGTTTGTTTTTTTGCTGTAGAAATTCAAGTTTTTACATTATTGGATTTCTGAAAAAACATTTCTTTCTAAAATCCTCAAACTTGAATTTCTAAAACATTACAATTTTTCAGAAATTCAAGTTTGAAGAATACTAGAAAGAACAATATACAATTTGTGATATTTTTCATACTGTTTTATGGATTAGTTATTGCATGTTATGATCTCTGAAAGGTGGATTTTAATTGATTTATAGGCTTGCTATCAAGTATCGAATCTAGGAGCACATTTTGTTTTCCAAATCTTAGTTATACAATATCCAATGGTTGACTCATTTTTTTATAGTGTGTAGATATGGTTGCGTTTTCTATTTCCTGTAATCTTATATCCAAATTCGGATGCTGCTACTTTCTTGGATTATTTTAAAACATGTACTGTTATGCTTGGAATTCATAATGGTTTCATTCTCCTTGAATAGGTTTAAGGTTTTCTTCCAAAGGTATTAATACGTAATTCTTTTTTGGATGTGCAGATATTGTTGTCGGATGAGTTCTACTTCCACACAAAGTAAGTTTATACACATAACTGATCTTGAATGGAATACCGAAGAGTATGATCACTGAAGCTGCAAGGTATGCATTTTTATTTTTTACTGTATAGTTGGCATTTTTATTTCCCAATTACGGGAAATATCTAGAATATCACCAGATAAGCTACGTTATATAAATGCATTCGCCTTAAGGTCAATTTCGTTAAAATTATGACTATGTAATATAAATGCACTTAAAAATCAATTCATTAAACTACATCGTATAACTGTGGTTTAATAATTCAAATGCAACCATGTCTACATCGGTAGAATAATTGAAATCCAATCAATTATAATTATTGAGTAGGGTAGTGGTTTTACAATTCAATTATAAAGCGAGTATCCTGACTAATATTATACTGATTAGTGAAAAAGTAGTGCTATTACACAAAAGAAAACATTAGTAAATTGTAAACATAAGGTAAATTGCTAAGTCTTTTCATTTTTGCCTTTGTGCAAATAATTGAGCGTAATTGTTATGGCTAGCTTTTCCCATACATTACAAACTTATTATTATTATATACATAATAAACTTTTGGTTCAACTTATTTTTAATGGCAATCTAAAAACTCTTTTCTACCTTAAATCGCTATATATTTTTCATACTAAGTCTGTTTTGGTTTGCATTCTATTGATTTTTTATTGGGCATGTTTTCCTTCATATCCTTTTCCTTTCTCTGTTGAGCTTTCTACAAATTCATTTCTGCTTATTTTGGCTGCTCACTGTCCAGGTTGCGCTAAAAAAACCATGTCTCTGTACTCCATGTTTCAGGCCTTTAACTTACTTTGGTGTTTCATTACCCATTGTTGCCTACTAGCCTGTTTCCCTGCTCTAAATTTATATATTGCTTGCTTCTTTTGATTACATGCATAATGCATTAAAAACTTATGTGTAGCCCAATCGAAGAAAAAGTTTAGCAATGTAACTATGCTTAAAGTGCATATGCTTAATGGTTTTGACATAGTGCTGACCATTCAAACGATCCTACATTCACTACCGATGGCAACGGTTGGAGCTATCATTGATTTTATAACCAATCGATACTAGGTATATGCTATTAAGTTTTTCAGTTAGATGATTGTATGTATGTATGTGTGTGTGTGTAGTAGTACGATGTTGGAGGCATCCTTTAACTGGCTGAGTATATACTGTTATGAATGGCTTGGAAAGAAGATTTTTTTAGTTTATTATTGTTTTGCTCCAAATTTCTCTGCGTTGTTTTCTATAGAAAAGTTAGTCAACCCATATATGTCTGCGTTTTTTTTATAACGCTGGATATTTTTTCACCAAAGGTGCATGTTGGAATTGAATTTTTAGATTGTGACTCAGTTAATGTCCTCTAATTTTCTGCTTATTATTTGCTATATTAGTTTTGGAGATGTTAATTGAATCGATTTAACTATATCAACTTGAGTTCTAATGGAGATTACCTGATCATGTTGTCGGTAAAGAATAAGTAAAGAGCTCAAACCATAATTGCTGATAATTGTTTTTTGAAACTTGAATTTCAGTTCTTATTTAATGTTATTTTGATCTTTTTAGTGTCTTAAAAAAGTAAAGAAATTTCAAGTGCGTGTAATAGTGAAAATTGAACAGCGGAATCAGAAGATATAGGGTTGATGTGTTTTGCTACTTTGTTTTTTATTGTTTTCATTTCATTTGACTTTTTGCAACTTATCACTGCATGAATGCATTATTACTATTTGTTTTTTTTTCCATATTTATACGTTGTTTTTCATTATCTAGGTTAGATAGAAGAGTAATTATTTGCTTTCTTTATTGTTTCATATAAGTTTTTGTTAATTTGTTCATACGAGCCAATAAATTTTCTACTTATGTAATGATTATTTGTTCAATACAAATTGATAAGAATTATTAACATGTGTATATAACTGTATGCTATCATCTGTATGTTATTTGTTAGAAATTATACATTATTTTCTATTTCAACTAATTGTATGTTAAACGCTTTAAACATGCAACAATTAACTTACTTAAAATCGTCATTTTTCTTAAAAATTATAATTTATTGAAAGGATAACTCATGCCATGCACCGGTTATCCTTACATGAAATAGCACGTAACAAACTATGACGGGTTGTTGATTTTAGTTTATCCCAAACTCTTCCAAATTATCATTAAAGTGCTCTAATAGGGAATAAAAAATTTCAAAGGTAATTTAACAGCAAGGATTTTCAATATAGGCTTACCATAGTCCTGATAATGTTATTTTATGTCTTCACACAACAACAATAAAAAATTTGTGATATTTTATGATTGTGAAAATGTGCAACAAGTCAAAATCAAAGAGAGGCTTGCATACTTAGTTCCTGCGAGGTATTATTTACTATTACCCATTTTCCATGCTTAATCATTTGTGAGTTCTTAACATATTTATAGGTGTCTAATGTATGGCTCTATAGCCTATCAACAAATATATTCAGATGCAGATAATTTCATATCTGCATCCAAAAGCATTTTCGGATATCCTTATCTGCAGATACGAGATACGGATGAATATCAGATGATTATCATATTCGCTAACAATCGATGAATTAAGAAAAATAAATAGATTTTTTGAAATAACCTTTTTCAATCTAATTATAAAAGTAAGAAAAATAAATGGATATGCACTAATAAATAGTTTTGAGTAGCTATTATGCATTACATAAATACAACATAACGTTGTACCTTAATAAAATAATAAATACATATCTTTTATAGTACTAAAATACACATAATATAAACTATAATCTTGACAGAAATCAAAAGAATAATTTTTGGAAGCGGATACTTTTGTATCTGCTTCTCCATTCTTTTTTAGGATATCAAATATTTATTCACTTTTCAGGTATGAATGCAGACGAATTTAGATTTTTGTGTATACATTGATAGTGATAGAGTTATGATTAACTCAAACATAAAAAAATTTGATAAATTATACGCACGTGTGCATTAGGGTGGGGGAGGGGGTGTGTATGGAACCTCTACGTGGATGCAAGTTGGTGACACGGGGGATACATGAGATCTTAACTATTGGATCTCCCCTGCTTTCCACCTCTCATGTAAAAAAATAATAATCAATTGCTAATACTTATTGTGTAAAATTTTGCATGTTATTTTTTGTTCCAATAGCCATTCCATACACACACTTCACGGCATGATGTGCCATGCGTGGTTTACACTAAAAATTGTCTGCTCTTTGAAAGTGAATACGGTTATACCATCTAAGATCAATTATTGGTATTTTAACATTCCGTTGATGTGGCCTGTAACCACTCTTTCCCTCATTCTTTGAACTATAAACTTTACAAATACATGAATACATATAATGAAAAAATAATCAACTATGTTTGAACTGCACTTAACCTATACAACCCAACCACAAGGGAACCATAGGATATTGCATAGGAAAAATTACATGTGCATCCTTTTAGGATCAAACCCATGAAGTGATATTTCCAGTTTGCAATAATTTTATTTCCTTAATGTATCGTATATCATTTTGAAAATTATATTATGCTTACATAGTCGAAAAATGCAGGCATTATTTATTGTTTGGTAAACATTATGTTATAATTTGAAATGACTATTAGTGAAGTGCTTGAGATTCTTTTTGCTACAACCAGCATTATCATCAAAACGCTTATATTTATTTGTATAATTATAAAATACATACATTTAGTTACCGAAAAAGCAACGTTCTTAAGGCTGGAAAACATCACAATGTGATATACCTTAATATCCTATAATAGTTGACTTCACTCCTGTAACAGACCCCCAAAATGTGTTATGCAAATGAGAAATAAATATATTTGCTAGGTGAATTAACATGTGCTCTAAACATCGAATGCAACATGTATAGTATAAAAGGGATACTCTTAGTTGTTATGTAAAGCACTATTAATATAAGAAGAAATATTATGACATAATAATGATTTGGCACTTCGATTGATTTACTTACTTATTTATGCATGACTTAGGTTATTTAAAATTCAAAGATAAAGTTTTTTTACAATCGCGATAGATGACAATAAAATCTATATTTCAAGTTTACATGAAGTCAAATTTGTTTTAATCGCTATGCATTCTACAAGAGAAAATTAAAATGTCCTTTATTCTAAAATTAAGATGTTGTATGCACACACGATAAGTAGATTTCTTCTTCACCCTGATTATTTTTAGCGTGAAGTTAATTGACATGAAAATGTATTTCAATGTCCATCTAATATTTGTGCACTTAATTTGAAGTGCTAGCTAAGACGTTTTTTTACTGACAACTATTTAATATAGTTAAAACATTGAAACCACAAGTGTGATGATTTGATTTTCCCTTTAAAAAAAATGAAAATAAATCATGTTGTCAGTAATAATATGGCTTCAATGAAGACAAAATATGCTACCTTCTTTAAAGCAGGTGTAAAAGCTGTATAAATTAGACTTAGTTTATAAATCAGACTTTATTTTATTTAAATCAAACAAGTCCATACTCCAGATCTGTCTTATATTAACTACAAAAGATGTATTACTTACATTTTTATGTGCTTGATTCTAATACTCTACTACAATAATAGTATTACGTATTTCATTTATCGACTATATTTTGTGTTTGGCTAAATTGCACCCTCAATTTATTCTTACTAGCCTACATTGTCTGGTTGCAACCAAAAAATAGAAATACCACACACTGTCTGGTTGGAATATCAGAAATTCAAATAGGCTATTTTAATTAAACTATATAAGCATGACATTAAAATTATTCATGATCAGTTTTGTTATGTTTTCAGGTTGTTGTTGCTATTTTGGGAAAACATCACTAAATGAATGGAATAAAGCTTATGACTAGGCTTCATTGCTTTTTATGCAACTGCATCAAGAATGACTTATATCATCATTAAATTGCTTTTGGTATTTCATTGCTCAAAAAACCTACATAACAATAATTTGTGTGAATATTGTGCTTGATATTTTTTTCAATCACTGCTATTTTGTCACATGTCCAAGTTTCTGATATTCAGATTTTACTGTACATTAAGTTATGACAAGCTGCCAAATATTATTTCTTCTAGCTGGTTCCTATCATGGTGTCTTTTTGCAGTTGCATAAGCATTTTTATTAGTTCAAAAATAGTTAATATTTCTTAGTTTAAGCAGTAATGATATTGTGTGAAAATGCATTTTTTCCTTGGATACAATAAAGTTTTAAAGAAAACGTCAATCAAATTCAAGGTAGTAACTGAGGCTATTATCGGTTTTGGGTTCTATGATAGTTTTCAATACTTCCAAAATAAGAAAGAAAAGAAGTTACTCAATTGCAATAAAATGTTGCTAAAGCCATGCACTAATGTTACTGGCCAATTTGAAGCTCTTAAATACACTCCAATGCTCACTGATATGAGGATAGGTATTTCCCAGTTTACAAATAGTTTTTCATGGATTAGAACTTTCATTTGCACAACATTTTTGCACACCTCCTTTTAGATTCAGTTGGAGATAGATTATATTTCACAGGAACTGACTAGATTTCCTTTTCATTTCATTTTAGAGTTGCATATAAATTTTTGGATTTATTATGTTGCCTCAATAATGTATAAATATATATGATTTATTAGACATATATTGTATATTTTATATCCTTCAATGTGATAAAATTGTTGGTTATTAATTTGTCTGTATTGATAGACAAACGAAACTATTGTGATTTTTTTAAATGTCAATTGTTTTTCCTACCTTGAACACAATGAATTATTATGCAATATTAGTAATAATAGGTAGGAAGATTTGAAGACTAAACAACGGAATGTTGAATGCTTCAGGAATTTGTACCGAAAGAATGAAAGTTACACCTATATTTACAATGATAATGGCCTATAATTTCATTGATTTAAATATGTACATTTCCTTTCGGCCAAACCGTATGCGAAGCACGGGTCGGCCAAACCGTATGCGAAGCACGGGTTCACACTAGTTTTCGAATAATTAGTAGGGCTAGAAAAAAAATCAGGGGTAATCACTTTATCTTCCAGAACTATATAAAGTGTTATCGAAATCTATTTCTACGAGAGAAGAGAGTCGCATGGCTGAAGACATGAAAGAGAATAATCTATTACAGGGTTTTCTCTAAATCTATTTTGAAGAGTCACATGATTGAAAACCATCAAAGAGTGTAAACTAATCCATTTTACTTGTGTTATATCGATAGTGAGACATCTGATTCTTATTTAGCTATATATTCAATCTCGTGACGGCTTCGGAAATGCATCTTCCTAAGGAATGATCTAATAATGATGGTAGAATGAACCTTCTACTAAATTGCCTCTCTACGAAGGTTCATCCGTTGTTTCACCTATAATGGTCACAAACACCTAAGAATAGTTTTTGTAGAGAAATAAATGGAAAAAACAAAATTAAACTGAGTATATGAATTAGTAAGCAATAAAGAATAAGCAATAATCAGAGACACGGGAATTTACAGTGGATCGCATTGTATGCCTACATCCACTTTGAAATTTATTCTTTATTAATCGCTTTTAAATCTGATTACAGCAATAGAAAATATCAAGTACTTGATTACAATGGAGCTTAGAGTAATAAACAACGTAATGATCCTCAGAATGACCCATCATATAAGTATTTATAGACGAAGACAACCAAATATCTCTCTGAAATCTCGGCCGAAGGACCTTCTAAACCATGAGTACCACTGGTGCAGTTTTCCTTTATGAGAGGCTAATCATTCTTGTTGCAAATCAAAAATGAGCTGGCTTGTAAGCAATGCTGTGAGGAATGTCATCTTAGGATTCGAGGTGGAAGGAACGTGCTTGGGGGATGCTAGCCCTGACTTACAGGCGATGTTCAATGCCATGATGATGAACATGGTAGAGAATACCCAAGCGGCTACTCCAAATGTTGCTATTGGAAGTGGTGCTCAAGTGCATGTACCAAGGGCTGGTTTTGCAAAGCTGAATAAGGAGTTTCTAGCCTTGATGGAAGACCGTTCCAATGAACGGAATCGGCTATGGAAGTGCATGATTGGTTGGATACATACAAAAGAATTTTTTATGACTTGGAATTGGACGATGCCATGAGAAGGAAGTTAGCTTCTCGATAGCTCCAAAAATGAGCTATGAATTGGTGGAATGTTATAAAGGTTGCAACTTTCGAGGACCAATTCATTTAGGCTTGGTTTAAGACAAGATTCAAGAAGTTCATATCGGCAACCCAGAAGTCGGTGTTGTTTAGGAAGTTTCCAAAGCTGAAGCAGGAAGATATATCGGCCTCTGATTAAGTGGTTAAGTTTGATACCTTGTCTAAGTATGAGATATTTTTCATTGACACTCCATTGAAGAACGATGATAAGTTTATTGTGGGTTTGAATGATTATATGGGAGACAAGTTAGCAGATTGTAACACCCCATAAGTTTTAAATAAGAAAATTTAATCAGATTAAATTGGAAAATTTAAATAAAGTAAAATAAGAGCTTAACCCAAATTTTTTACAGATGACTAAATTCGACTATGAAACTTGCACCATCTGTCCGTAGCGATTTCCCAATCAAATTTCATATACAACTTGCCATAATCCAAGTTAGTATAAGAGAGTTACAAGGGACAGAACGGAAGATGGAAATTAAAAATAGAAAACAAAATAAGCATTAAAAATAAAAAAGGGCCAGGTCAACCCTTACCTGGGCAAGGTCGATTGGTGACGGTCGATCCAACCCTAGGGGCAGTTGTTATCCCACCTTTTTGTCAAGGCCGGGATATCAACAAATCGGCTAGAAAGGATGGATATCAAGATTGGAGACCGATTGGAAACAATGTTGTGATCGATATCATCAAAATTTAACCGAGCTCCAATCAAGATAGGATCGATTGGGAATGATGAACAAGGCTAAGAAAGACCACGTTTCAAATTTCAAGTCAATCGGAGTTCATATGCTCAAGATACGATCGATGCGATCCAAGGAAATCAACTCACATGCATCCGTCTGTTCGTATCCATCATTTCATATCCATCTGTTTGTATCCATCACGTTATCTGTTGTTCGTATCCATCACGTTATCTGTTGTTCGTATCCATCACGTACACTCAACTTCGTGTCCACTCGGCCTGGTTCTACTTCGTATCGATCAAATTGGTTCAACTTCGTATCGATCAATTGGAGTTCACACAGCTCGCATCGATCGATCAACGATCGATACAAATAAAACATCAAACGAATGATACAAAAATAACCACCAGCTATCGATACGAACAGAACAACTTCGATCGATACGAACAAGACTCAACTGGATCGATACGAATAAAGTACACCCCTTTGGAAGACTCGATCACTCGACATGAAAAGTGGATCGATCCGAGGAGTTAGCGCCACATCAACTTGCAGGCACGTGCCCAAAAAGCGATACGAACAGATCGAGACGAAGGGGATAGATGCGAATTCGACATCCTAAAGAAAACTCAAGTTTGCATCGATCGTAACTCGCAACCTACAAGTCCAAATGCTACCAAATTTTCACAGAAGCTTGCGTACATCCTCAGCAACATTCACAATCGATCCCGACCCAATTGGATGAAGTTTCGATCGATACGAATCTCATTTGTATCGATCCTAGATCGCGTGCAAATCACATAGGATCGATCGCGTGGGCCCACTCACATGCAAGAAGAGGTCTCCTGAGATCTGAGCGAGAAATTTGCAGCCTACGCTTATAAATAGCATCCCAGGACCTACAGAAAGAGGACTTTTGACTCTTCTATGTCCAGGCTTTGTCGAAATCATCATTGTACTCGAATTCTTCTGTTGTAACCTGTTGTAACCAGCGAGCAAAAATCAATAAAGTCGAATTCTTCAAAGTGGACGTAGGCTAGAACGCTGAACCACTATAAATCCGTGTGTTTTCATCACTTTTCTTTGAATTTTCTGAGTGTTCATCATATTTTATTCTCTATAAACTTGCTATCAGTGATTTGTGATTTTGAACGGGTGCTTTCATCAACAATCGGGTGTTTGTGACCAAATTTGGTGCAAACAGCAGTCGACCTGACCAATGTAATATCAGGTAATTATCGTATGTTGTTAATTGAACGAATAACCAAGATGAATTGCCCGCACGTGAAGGCTGTGATGAGTGGTTTCGATCTGGACTGGAGTTGATCCAAGGGTCCTGTTTTTGACCAAACACTATAAATAAATCTCAAACCTAAACCTAAAATTTTTGTACTATCGATCAGTAACAAAACTCTGCCCAAATTTCTATTGAAACCCTAATTTCTCAAACCCTTAAAATCAAATCAATCCAAATCAAAACCCCAAGAAAATCTAAAGTAAAATTTAGAATAGAAGCAAGCAAGCAATCAAAGAGGGGAGCTATCGATTGGAGGCCAGTATTCTAAGAACTAGAACTTAGGACAGAGGTGAGTGGGCACAAATTTAGCAATTTGACTAATAATTAACTTTAATCTATTTAGGTTGATTAGATTTGTAAACACCCTAATTAATTTGTACACCTATAATTTGAATTGGCTAAATCATAAACCCTTTTATTTAATTTGGAATTTGATGATGTAACCTGTTAAATTGGATATATCAAATTTTGAACCCCTAATTGAACTCTCAATTCAATTTGGAATTCAAAGTCTAAAAAGGTATATTAGGCCAATTAAATAATTGAGGCTAACTGTGCTGTTAATTGTTGAACTAACGACTTAAAATTAACGACGCTGACTAATATATTAAATGACATCAAAAATCAAACAAATAGAATAAAAGACCGTGAACGGTCGACCCTGATTGCCCACGGCCGACCAACGGAGGTCGACCTGGCATAGTCTCGTGTTGAATGTCAAGGTTGTAAATTGCCAAATTGAACCTCGATCTAAGGCCCAAACTTGATGGATACAAAATTATATAATTAAGTTGAGAATTATGCAATTAGTGAACTTATTTGTGAAGGAAATTGGGCTAACTTGCATGCGTTAAAAAATAAAGAATTTGGTTCTCTATTAAGAAGGCAAAGCGATGTATTTTGCATTTTTTATTGGATTTAGGCGATGTATTTCACATTACTGGGATTGGATTAGGGTGATGTATTGCGCAATAGTCTTAGCTGTGTTACATATGGGTGGATGCAATACTGGTAGGAATAATAGCTGAGAGAGCTTGGAACTAACAAGAGATCCAGGTACTGCACAGTCCATCACATGGATTTTTGGTATGTGATACTGGTGGATGCTAATGCAGTACAATAAGTGGCTATAGATATCGAGAATATTTGTTGAGTATCAATATAGTATGTAGGAAGTTAGGCTTGGTACTAACCAAAGTTCACATATGGTGGACATCGGCATTGTACAATAAGAGGCGATTTTCTACTACGATAAGAGAGGTGAACAAAGGGTGCATGCGAAGAGTCACTATGCGATTTTGCAGTAAGAGGTTCTTCCCCTCCGAGTGTAGTGTGATGGTAGTTGTGAAGGGAGAGTAGTTCCTAACTTGGCCCATTATTGGTATAGGATCTGTCTTGTAGTTTTGACCTATTGTGCTAGACAATAATCCTTAAGTTTTGGACCCTAGGAATTCATAGACACCGTTTACACTCCACATCATTTAGAGTAGATTATAGTCGGTTGCACTTAATCATTTTGCTAGTCCTTTCCCATTCACCAGACATATGTTTGACACATTCCTATTCCCATCTTTTCCCACCACAAGTGGGCAGGGCAGTAAGGTGATTGGTCTATTTAAATACTTGGAGAGTCGTGCCTCTTCGAGTCAACTTTTCTATATTTTTCCTCTTCATATATCATCTTACCTTATCAGTACATTTATCTCCATGTATCGTTTTTAGGGATATTTCTACTTTATTGTACTCTGATTTTGGTTTTGTACTTATATGTTTTTTTGAGACTACGTTATGATAGACTATTATTTTCTGATATTTCATACATGTTTTATACTTCCTTTAACATCTGTCATTTTAAGGTCCGAAAATAATCGATACTGAAGATGCAATCATTAATAGTATTATGCTCCAGTGATAAAATGAGATTAGTTAGTAGTATCAATGACATCAGAAGCATAGGAATATGCAAGTTTTTCAAAACTCATTTCATTAATAAATTTTCTTAATCATTACATAATCCCATTTGTTGCCCAGGTTCATAAAAAATACAATTATTACAAGATACTCGATGAACGACATATGAAGATGCCTACTTGGTTCATCAAAATTTACTACATGACAGTTATACAATCTGCCATTACATTCATTCATGAGCAACAACATAGCGGATAATAAAGCTCCTAATTTAGCTAATTTGCCTTATGCACATCTGTAGAAGCTTATTCGTCAACTGAAAGACCTAAAAACCCTAATCCTGACCTACTCAATTGAGTACCCGAGAGTTTAAAGAGAAATTAAAAACTTCGGGTCAAACAAAAAATCTAGTGTGCATAATAATATAACATCTCGAGTCAAAATAAATATCTAGCGAGACCACGCCACTGAGCGGAATGGATTTTACCCTCACTAGTATCCTATCAAAATATTCCAAGTATAAACCACGCACCTGCAACCACAATGGTTTGGATAAAACATTTAATGATTATATGCATGCATGCTACATGGGTAAGTCTGTCTAGTTGTAGGGTTATGCACATTTAAGGTTTACCCTTTTCCAAAATAGACTATTTGCTTCAAATCATAGTTTTCATAGGGTCACTATGAACCTAATGGTTTTGCATGCAAACTAATAACATATCTCCAATTACAACTGGGAAGTCTCCAAACACAGTTAAGAGGTAATATGACTATCTTTCCTTAATTTAGCTTAACCAGATATACCAAAATCTCTAGATACGATTAGGAGAAACAATCAATACTCCAAATACGGTTATGAGTTATCCAACAATTTTGAGAGCATATAGAGTATGAGTTCCTTTCTGTGCGTAAATATCCTTTCTCTCACTATTGACAAGCCCTATGCACTAGAATCGTAGACCTTTACCAACCGAGGGCTAATGGCTGAAGCATAGGGCTCAACGCTACACCAGTCCCACATATACACTTATTATCTAGTTTTAAATCCCTGAAACATTTCTTTTTTATCGCTAAAGGGCATCCTATGCAATGGATCTATCTGATATCCTGTATGTTATTCTACTCACTTAGGAGTTTAGTCTGATCATACTCAATATTGGAACAACCTAACTGGTAACTCTGTTCTCAAATCTCAAGATGCAATTATGGGTTATGAAAATGTGAGTATGATAATGATAAACATGCGAATTTAACTAATCAAACAATAGCAAGAACATATAACATTACTTCTCAAAATATGTTCAATCACAATCATTGGCATCACAACATTACTTAATTTAAGTAATAATTTCTTTTGGTTAAATCCATATAAAATTTAGACTAGAACATTATTTTATTTCCTTCAAAATATTTGCCTTTATTAACGTTTAGTCACTTAAAACTATTCTTTAAAACAAGGAAAACTTAGCCTGCTACTTAGCCAAAACTAATAATAAAATATTTATCTTCTTTAATCAATTTCCTTTACTCAATCTATATAATATTGAGGTTGTCAATCCTCTAAAACATATGGCTTATCGAGCCTTTAAATAAAGCTATTTGATTTATAAACAGGCGGCGTCACTACCGCTTACATATATAGGATGTCGAACCTTTAGGCGTCGAATCTCTAAAATAAGTATTCTTCTATATAAACATAAGGTTATAGGCCGAAATCAATGGTTGTCGAATTTCTAATATATATATCTCTGTGTGTGTGTATGTATATGTATATATATGTGTGTACACACACACACATATATATGTATATAGGTTGTCGCACTATAAAACTTGGTTTTTGGTTTGCATAGTAGAAGGCATTCGCGCCTATAAAATAAAGATTTCGAACTTGTAAACTTTTGGCATCACTGCCACAAAACAATAGTTATCGAAAATATAGACTTGCGGCATCATTGGAAATGGTAATCTAAAAAAATAGACTTGCGGCATCATTGGAACAAAGCAGAGATGTCGAATTATAAGGGATAAGGGATGTCAAGTTTAAAATAATAGAGGGTATCGATCCTCTAAATAATAAGGGGTATCGCATTTTAAAAGAGATTTGTGGAGTTGCGAAACATAAGGTTGTTGAATACCGACAACTAGAGTTATTGAAATCCTACATAACCTGGTGTCGAACTTTTACATAAACAGATACATTACATACCAACGAAGTAGATATCATATAGATGACAAATTTGTAGTTGCAATAACTCATATTGTCCAGATATCAACTATTAACAAGGATTTTGACCCCTTGGTTGACGCTATGGAAGTTTTGTAAATAATCATAAAATTGATTTATTTCTATATAAAGGCATTTCTTTTTACCAACTCTTGTCCTTTGTCAATTTTCGCCTTTAGCTTGTAGTTTGACTGTTGTAAAATGTAAATGAGAATGTGAAAGAGAGGGAAAGAAGGAACTATTCCGGTTATGCCCTTCTGATTAATTCTTTTCTTTTCTAAGTTTAAACAATCTTATTAATTGATTAATTAACACTATAACAAAATATCTTCTTTACAACGAACTATACCCATTGTAATAGGGGTTTCGCAATGAACCCGTGGCCATCGTTTATGCGATGTTGTAATAGACCCAAAATATTTTACAACGTTTTAAAACCGTTATAGTAAATATTTTTTATAACGATTCATAGTCGTTGCAAGGATCTTTTACTGTTCACCATATCTTGAATCTGCATTCTCAACCCTCCAACAAATCTAGCTGTCAACTGTTCCTCCGTCTCCATGATGTCGTTCCTCACAATCAATTGATAAAATTCATCCGCGTAATCATTCACTGATTGTGTTCCCTGCCTCAAGTTCTGCAAACGTTGATACATAAGAGATTGATAATTGTAAGGTAAGAAAGTAGCTTTCATCAATTTCTTCATCTTCTCTCATGATTCAATCTTTGACTTTCCCATTCTATCCCGTGTTAGTTTAGTTTGCTGCCACCATGCCATAGCTCTCCCTTTCAAATGTGTAGCAACTAACTTTACTCTACGATGCTCAGGAACTTCTTTGAAGTCAAAAATTTCTTCCACATTAGACAACCAATCCAAAAATTCCTCCGTTACCATTCCACCCTTGAATTCTGGAATTTCAGTTTTCATCCCCGACTCCCATCGTCGATCATCTTCAACATCCCGATATGCATTCCTTACTTGATCTCGATCTCGAGAATGAACACTACATCTACCACCATCTTCATCAAAAACAGATGTACTTCGATAACGATCTCAACCACCCACATCTCTATGATCCCGCATATCCCTTCTACTTTGTCTTTCATCATCACGGTATGGTTCATGTTCAAACTCACGTGGAGTTCTTCTCTCTTCATCTCTATACTCATGATGTTCTCTTCTCAATGAAACTGAAGATTCTCTTCTTTCTCGATAAGATTGCAGCGACACCCTCCTCGCTTCCGTAACCGATGGCGAAACTCTGTTTCCTCCATGGTTCGAGACTGGCGACCTTCTCCTTTGGCTTTGATTCATATCATTCATCAGTTTCTCTACCTTCCCAATGCCTTCATCAAACTTTTCATTGATGCGTTGTTCCATTTGCTCGGCTTCTTCTCTTCTATACAACGCTTCAACATTCTGATGGTGATTAGCTCTTCTCGGAGGCATGATTACTCTTCAACAAAAGCTAACTCTCGGCTTAAACTTCAAATTGAACTTTCGCCTTGAATTACAAAATGATGCACGGCTCAAACACTTCACGCCCTTCAACTAGCTCGGCCTAAACTCAATTGGCTCTGTTTGAACTATTCAATAAGAATTGGCTCCAAGACTCGGCTTAGCTATGATTGGCTAAGTCTAGCTCTGATACCAAATGACGCAGCAACGGATAACAGAAATGATGAAACGGTGAAAGTAGCAATCGGTGGATTGAAAAAATACCAAAGGCCCAAATCCGTTGATCCAAAGATGCCGGATTCTAGCTATCTCTAACACGTTGATCGCGCACGATACCGTGTTAAAAGATCTACGATTCTTCGAACGTTGATCTAGCGCACTAGATTCCGTGAATCGGCTTCAGCGATCGTTGATTCGAGCGCACTCGAATACCGAAGGTGGAGATAGGAGATCACACTCAACTACCAATTTGAGAAGAGGCACAAAGCACTCAAACAAAAGTTTATTCAAAATCAACTAACTATTACAAATGACACCACCCGCCTATTTATAGGCTTACAACTCAACACTACTCAACCTGACAACACATAGGTCGTGAACGACCTAACACCCTGCGACCTAAACAACAGCGACTTAAAGGTACGCCACCTAACAGGTAAGCGACCTAAAAACAAACAAAGACAATACAACACATTACATCACAACACATCACAAGGACATCTCGTCCTAACTTATTTACAACACACACTAGGTCGCACACGACCTAACACAAACGACCTAAGATTACAACACAGCAACACAAGTGTCTTCACGCAACTTAGGCTTGAGCGATCTAACTCTAGTAGGCTTCAGCGACATACTTCCTGGAGCGACTTAACAACTGAGCGACCTAAGAATAGCGGCAAAATCAATCCAGCTTCAGGACTCTTCACGCGACCTAATTCTACTCGGCAACGACCTATCTTCATAGCAACATAAGATCGAGCGACCTATCTTCCCGCGACCAAACTTAGGTCGTAACTCGAAATAGTCCACATTCGAAAGGTCGGAGCGACCTAAAGGAATGAGTAACTCGTTAGGTCGTTTGAGCGCCTTATCCTTTGACTCGTTAGCTCGTTCCAGCGACTTATCCCACTGATTAAGCTTGTTATCTTCCTCGTTAGGTCGCACGCGACTTAACAGCACGTTAGGTCGCTCGCGACCTAAGACTTCATCAGTCTGGGCTGCATCATCCTCCCCTGGTTGGGAAAAATTCATCCTCGAATTTGCGCCCTCCTCTTCCACAACAAGCTCATCCCCATGATACAGAATCAAGTATTTGACGTTAAAAACGTCTGTAGTGTGAATATCATCCGGCATTTTCAACTGATACGCATTATCATTGATCTTCTTCAAAATTTCCACTGGGCCAATTTTTCGAGCTTTCAACTTGTTGTAAGTTCCAACAGGAAAACGATCTTTTGTCAACACAGCATAAACCAAGTCACCTTCTCTGAAATTCACACTCCTTCGCTTTTTATCTGCCAGTTGTTTATATTTCTAATTTGATGTAAGCAATCGTTCATAAACAGTTCTGTGGCATTCCTGCAACTCAGTTACAAAATCACAAGCACGCTTAACAACTCCCTTCTGATATGGCACTGTCGTCAGATCCAATGGACCCTTCGGACTTGCTGAGTATACAACTTGAAACGGACTGAAACCCGTACTACGGTTAACGGCATGATTATGTGCAAACTTTGCCTGACATAATTTCATATCCCAGCTCTTCAAATTATCCTGAACAAGACATCGCAACAAATTCCCCAATGATCTATTTACCACTTCTGTTTGCCCATCTGTTTGCGGATGATAGGCGCTACTAATATTCAACTTCGTTCCAACCATCTTCCACAAACTCAACCAAAAATGGCTTAGAAATCTAGTATCCCGATCAGAAACAATAGATTCAGGTAGCCCATGTAATCGATACACCTCTTTAAAGAACAATTGAGCAACACAGACGGCATCAGCTATCTTCTTACAAGCTATGAAATGTGCCATCTTGGAAAATCTATCCACCACCACATATATGGAATCATTCCCATGCTGAGTTCTTGGTAACCCCAAAACAAAATCCATGCTGATATCAACCCATGGTCTAGTAGGCTCGGGTAATGGCATATACAATCCCGTATTCGTCGCTGTCCCTTTGGAAACCTTACATATATGACATCTTTCCACGAATCTTTCAACTTCTTTCTTCATTGAAGGCCAAAAATATGATTGTGAAATCAATTGCAATGTACGGTCTCTTCCCACATGTCCTTCTTCATGCAACTCCTTCACAATCTTCATTCGTAAGCTGCACTCTTGTATACATAATCGATTCCCTTTAAAAAGAAAACCATCCACCAATACAAACTCATCCGTCTTTCCCTCCTTGACTTCATCTACAAACTTCGCAAAATAAGGATCATCAACAAATAATTCTGGCAATACATCAAACCCTGTCACCTCAACTTTCATTGTAGTCAACAAATGATTCCTTCGACTCAATGTATCTGCTACACGGTTCGTAATTCCCGACTTATGCTTCACCAAAAATGTAAATTGTTGTAGGTATGCGATCCACGAAGCATGCATGGCTGCAATTTTGTCCTGCCCCTGCAAATTTTTTAGTGCTTCATGATCAGTATATGGAACAAATTCTTTATGGAACAAATAGTGTCTCTAATGTTTTATAGCTTGAACAATAGCATAGAATTCCACATCATAAGTATTATATCTCATTTTGGCTCCCGATAGCTTCTCACTGAAATATGCAATAGGACGTCCTTTCTGACTTAACACCCCTCCAATCCCAACTTTAGATGCATCAGTATGTAACTCAAACAACAACTGAAAATCCGGTAATACTAGAATTGGTGTTGTCGTCAAAAGTTCCTTCATTCGCTCAAAAGCAAATTCTGCTTCCTCTGACCATGAAAATTGTTTCCCCTTCATACAATCAGTAACTGGTGCCATCACGCTACTGAAGTGTGAAATAAATCTTCGGTAGAATGATGCTAAACCATGAAAACTTCTAACTTCTGTTATCGTCCTGGGTTGTGGCCAATTTCTGATTGCTTCAACTTTATTCTGATCCACCTGTATACCTCCTTCTGAAATAATATATCCCAAAAATAAAACACTATGCGTCATGAACACGCATTTCTTCGTTGCAGCATAAAATTGTTCTTGTCGCAGTATCATCAACACTTCTCTCATATGTTGCAAGTGTTCTTCTGTGCTTCTACTATATATCAGTATATCATCAAAATACACCACCACGAATTTCCCAATAAATGGTCTAAAGATCTGATTCATCACCCGCATAAATGTACTTGGTGCATTCGAAAGACCAAATGGCATAACCAGCCATTCATATAATCCTTCTCTTGTCTTGAATGCTATCTTCCATTCGTCCCCTGGTCTAATTCGAATTTGATGATAACCACTCTTCAAATCGATATTCAAAAAAATAGTAGCCCCGCTCAACTGATCTAACAAATCATCAAGCCTCGGCATCGGAAATCTGTATCTGACAGTTATTTTGTTGAGCGCCCGGCTATCCGTACACATCCTCCACGAACCATCCTTCTTCGGCACTAACAAAGCTGGCACCGCACAAGGACTTAAACTTTCCTGTACACGCCCCTGTTCAAGCAACTCTTCCACTTGCCTTCTCAACTCCTCATGTTCCTTTGGACTCATTCTGTAATGTGGTCTATGTGGTAACACAGCTCCTGGAACAAGATCTATTTGGTGTTGTATGTCCCTCAATGGCGGTAACTCCGTTGGCAGCTCTTCAGGAAATACATCGTCAAATTCTCCCAGCACTGGCTTTACTTCTTCAGGAATTTCAACCACCTCATTACTCTCACGTCCAATCAACAAAAATACTTCAGGTTCATCTTCGACTTCTTTAACAAACTCCTTCAATGATAGCAAAGTTTTAAGTTCTTCAATCTCCTCTAACTTGCTTTCTTCTTGTTGTCGCTTCTTAGGAATTAAAGTGATTTTAGTACCTTCAAACATGAAACTATAACTGTTAGTACGACCATCATGTTGCACCGCTCTATCATACTGCCATGGTCTCCCCAACAACAGATGGCATACATCCATATCCACAACATCACACCAAATTTCATCTTTGTATTTCTTCCCAATCGAAAAATTAACACAAGCTCTTCGTCCAACCTTCACCTCCCCACCTTTCCTCAACCAAGCTAACTTGTAAGGTTTCGGATGCTTCTCAGTCTTCAATGCTAACTTCTTCACAGCTTCTGTAGAAATGATATTATCACAGCTTCCCGCATCGATGACAAACTTGCAAACCCTTCCCAAGATAGTGCACGTTGACTGGGAAATGTTGCTCCTCAACCAACTAGAATCATCCTCTTGCTTTGGTGTTAAACAAGATCTCTTCATCATTAATGAATACCCTTCATCTCCCGACACATTTTCTTCCTCCTCATCATGTAGTGAATTAGAACATTCAGTTTCTGCATCCTCATCCTCTGCCTCAGCAACCATCACTCGCTTCTTTGGCTTTGGACATTCATTGCTTTTGTGACCAATCTCCTGACAATTGAAGCATTTGATACCACTATTGACCTTGGTCTTAGCAACTTCACTTACAACCGGTTTTGCAACAGCTTTCGAAACATTCGCATTGCTACTAGCCCCTTTCATTGGATTGTTGGAATTTGTAAACACACCACCACCTCTCCTACCTTTCTTCTCCCAAGCTAGAGCTTTTTGATGTGCTTCAGCAACAGATCTCGGATCAAACATATTCACCATATCTTGAATCTGCATTCTCAACCCTCCAACAAATCTAGCTGTCAACTGTTCCTCCGTCTCCATGATGTCGTTCCTCACAATCAATTGATAAAATTCATCCGCATAATCATTCACTAATTTTGTTCCCTGCCTCAAGTTCTGTAAACGTTGATACATAAGAGATTGATAATTGTAAGGTAAGAAAGTAGCTTTCATCAATTTCTTCATCTTCTCTCATGATTCAATCTTTGACTTTCCCATTCTATCCCGTGTTAGTTTAGTTTGCTGCCACCATGCCATAGCTCTCCCTTTCAAATATGTAGCAACTAACTTTACTCTACGATGCTCAGGAACTTCTTTGAAGTCAAAAATTTCTTCCACATTAGACAACCAATCCAAAAATTCCTCCGTTACCATTCCACCCTTGAATTCTGGAATTTCAGTTTTCATCCCCGACTCCCATCGTCGATCATCTTCAACATCCCGATATGCATTCCTTACTTGGTCTCGATCTCGAGAATGAACACTACATCTACCACCATCTTCATCAAAAACAGATGTACTTCGATAACGATCTCGACCACCCACATCTCTATGATCCCGCATATCCCTTCTACTTTGTCTTTCATCATCACGGTATGGTTCATGTTCAAACTCACGTGGAGTTCTTCTCTCTTCATCTCTATACTCATGATGTTCTCTTCTCAATGAAACTGAAGATTCTCTTCTTTCTCGATAAGATTGTAGCGACACCCTCCTCGCTTCCGTAACCGATGGCGAAACTCTGTTTCCTCCATGGTTCGAGACTGGCGACCTTCTCCTTTGGCTTTGATTCATATCATTCATCAGTTTCTCTACCTTCCCAATGCCTTCATCAAACTTTTCATTGATGCGTTGTTCCATTTGCTCGGCTTCTTCTCTTCTATACAACGCTTCAACATTCTGATGGTGATTAGCTCTTCTCGGAGGCATGATTACTCTTCAACAAAAGCTAACTCTCGGCTTAAACTTCAAATTGAACTTTCGCCTTGAATTACAAAATGATGCACGACTCAAACACTTCACGCCCTTCAACTAGCTCGGCCTAAACTCAATTGGCTCTGTTTGAACTATTCAATAAGAATTGGCTCCAAGACTCGGCTTAGCTATGATTGGCTAAGTCTAGCTCTGATACCAAATGACGCAGCAGCGGATAACAGAAATGATGAAACGGTGAAAGTAGCAATCGGTGGATTGAAAAAATACCAAAGGCCCAAATCCGTTGATCCAAAGATGCCGGATTCTAGCTATCTCTAACACGTTGATCGTGCACGATACCGTGTTAAAAGATCTACGATTCTTCGAACGTTGATCTAGCGCACTAGATTCCGTGAATCGGCTTCAGCGATCGTTGATTCGAGCGCACTCGAATACCGAAGGTGGAGATAGGAGATCACACTCAACTACCAATTTGAGAAGAGGCACAAAGCACTCAAATAAAAGTTTATTCAAAATCAACTAACTATTACAAATGACACCACCCGCCTATTTATAGGCTTACAACTCAACACTACCCAACCCGACAACACATAGGTCGTGAACGACCTAACACCCTGCGACCTAAACAACAGCGACTTAAAGGTACGCGACCTAACAGGTAAGCGACCTAAAAACAAACAAAGACAATACAACACATTACATCACAACACATCACAAGGACATCTCGTCCTAACTTATTTACAACACACACTAGGTCGCACACGACCTAACACAAACGACCTAAGATTACAACACAGCAACACAAGTGTCTTCACGCGACTTAGGCTTGAGCGATCTAACTCTAGTAGGCTTCAGCGACATACTTCCTGGAGCGACTTAACAACTGAGCGACCTAAGAATAGCGGCAAAATCAATCCAGCTTCAGGACTCTTCACGCGACCTAATTATACTCGGCAACGACCTATCTTCATAGCGACATAAGATCGAGCGACCTATCTTCCCGTGACCTAACTTAGGTCGTAACTCGAAACAGTCCACATTCGAAAGGTCGGAGCGACCAAAAGGAATGAGTAACTCGTTAGGTCGTTTGAGCGCCTTATCCTTTGACTCGTTAGCTCGTTCCAGCGACTTATCCCACTGATTAAGCTTGTTATCTTCCTCGTTAGGTCGCACGCGACTTAACAGCACGTTAGGGCGCTCGCGACCTAAGACTTCATCAGTCTGGGCTGCATCAATACAGATCGTAGAATTATACATTTACATCATTTATAAAGTCTTAATATGATTACAAACCATTGTCACCAAAACAATACTTCACCAAATTTTCATTTATATTCAACAATTATACAAATCTGAACAATTTTTATACTACTAAGTTTACATCAACTCTATAAATATTGAATACATCTCCGTAGACACCCACCAATATCATCATAGTTCATTCATCGTCTTGATTCAAGCTTCAAGTTATAGCATCACCATACAGTCGGAAGCGGCAAGAAATTGCCTTTCGATCTCAAACTACACAGCAATTTTCACATTCAACATACTTCTTGTAACAGCTCCAGTCATAGACTCATCAAGGGCAGAGACACTTCAACATCCTTTTACATTAAGCTCCAACTAAAACAATTAACCAGTGAGGCAATGGAATGTCAGCAAGATCCTCTCTATAAGGCACCACCTCTGTTGAGGAACGACCCGACATTGTACCTTTCTCAATCCCTAGGGTTTTAGTGAAGCTTGTTCCGCTATCTTTTCTGAAAGTTCAGTACAGAACATGCATTATGTACACGCCCATAAGAGGAAATACTATACTGCCTGGCGACCTTAGGTAGATTATTATGTAGAATCCATCCAACGAAGGCTTTTTATTAGGTAGTAAATGTTGATGCCCATTATGAGTGTTCCAAGGATCCAAGAAATCGCAATTATCTGCATTAAAGAAGGTTAAAATTTTACAGTGTGGAAAATGGTTATTATTTGAGCAATGAATTTAATTAAGTGGCTTACATAGATAGAGTTTTTGTGAGGCCTTATCTTTGTTGTGCTGCTGCTGGATTTGAGCAGTGGGATAAGCGCAAACAGAAGCTCAAATGATAGCATCATCTGCATAAGACAAATACAATATTTATGTATTTAATACTGAAAATATTTTTATTTTCTCAGCCTATAAAAAAATTTGTCCTTATATATAAGGCTATGTTCTTTGCAATTTTTTTTACTGATGTAGTGACGATTAGTTGTCCAACACCAGAAGATCCACCGATGATAGAAATACTAGACTTGGTGCAATAGCAATGAATCCACTCATGAGGTTTCTTATCCACCGTTTCATTTTGATTTCCAAAAAGCCCTGAATAAGTTACCAAACTTGCTTAATAAAAGATAAAATGAGAACAGTTTGAAAACTTTAGTTGCTACATATAAGATTGAAACAGTACCTGCATGATAAATTGGCCTGCATATGTACCGGTTATAGTGAAGCTTTGGTCAGATGCTAGTAAAGAAATTGCATACACCATTGAACTTAAGTTAATCCAAAGTCAAAATTTCTGGCCATACAACTTTATTTACTATTATATTTTTTAAGAAGGAAAGGATGGTGTTGAAGGCATGCTTCCGAAAGGATTGCCACTTTGAACCCCTTTGATACCTTAGCTGCCTCATTAAAACCTTTCGCCTTTGTAAGTGGCCGTTTTTTAACTCTTTAAATCAATGAGTTCGGAGAGTAGGGTTTCAAATCAATACCCTCTTATAATCATTGAAGCTGCTTTTCTTTCAACTTATACTTGCGAAAGGGTAGGTGCCACTCCCATACCTTTCGACATGATTGAGGTCATTTAAACACTTTTTACTTGAACCCAATGCTTTAGAAATGTATGTTTTTGAGTGTTTCGAAAGGCATGCTTTTGAGTGTTTGAAAAGCATGTTTTTAAGTGTTCCAAAAGGAATGTTTCCAAGTGTTCAAAAAATATACTTCATGGTTTCGAAAGAGGATGCCTAAAATTTAAGCAATGAATTCGAAAGGACCTACCGCCTGAGTAGAGTGGTGAAAGGGGCATAGCTACTTGCTTCTAACCTATTACATGGAAGGGAATGAAGGGCTTGGTTGCTCTATGAAGTCGAAAGGAGGAGTGATGGAAGGTAACTCATGATGTCACAATGATCCAAAGGATATAGTTGAAAGTCTTAGTTTTCAAATTTAAGAACTCAATCTCATTTTTAAAGAAAACCTATGGCAATGTAAAAGAGTTTTGAAATGGCATTTAACTTTGAAATTTTAAAGAAAGCTTTCCTTGCTAAAGATAGTGTGTTAAGGGTATTAACCATATTTCATTAGAAAAATGATTATAAGGAATTTAACCATGGATGTTTATTGTTGTGTAATTTGATCAATTATCATGAATGCTTGTGTAACCATATTCAATTCATTTATAACCCATAACTGCATCTTGGAGTGTTAAGGGCGGAATAACAGGCTAGGTTGACCCAGTAGTCAATATATATTGAATTTAACTCCCGTGTGAGTAGAATTGCATCTAGGAGGTCAGGCAGACCAGAATATAAGATGCCCAAGACTGATCAAAGGATTATATGTTTAGACAGATTCTTAAAAATCCCATAAAAACTATGTTATGGAAATTGTTATTGGTAGTGGCCAATAGGTTCTTAGTGATCCCATGAAAACTATGTCCAGAATAAATTATTGAAAGAGATTAATAGGTTCATAGACAGCCCATGAAAACTATGACATGAGAGATGTTATTAGTACAAACCAATAGGTTCATAGTGATCCCATGAAAACTATGATTAGATAATAGTATTGGTAGAAACCAATAGGTTCATAATGATTCCATGAAAACTATGAAAGTGGATATGAAATCCATAAAGAATTGAACAGGTTATTAGTCGGTCCATGAAAACAAATAGGTTAACAGTGACCCTAGAAACTATAACTTGAGACGGATAGTCAGGTGAATGGGGATGGGAAGTCCAAAGCATGTTGCGTGTTTGCATATCATCATGATACATTCTATTATGTTATGTCTTAACCATTGTAGATATAGGTGCACAATATATGGTTATTATAAATTGGGTTTAGATACTAATGAGGGGAAACCCGTTTCGCTAAGCGGCATGGTCACACTAGATATCTATATGGTACGGGATGGTAGGTTATTATTCAGATTAGACTTTTTGTCTGACTCGAAGCTTATGTTTTCCCCTCAAACTCTCGGGTGCTCAATTGATTTTGAGTAGTTTGAGAGTTAAGGTTTTTAGGTTCTCCTTTAGATGAATAAGCTTCCGGAGACATGCAGGAGGCAAGCTAGCTATTATGAGTTCTTTCTATTTGATTTCATTGTGTTATTGGATGTAATGGAAAAGTTGTTTAGTGCCTATATTTAGACTTTGTTTAACCAAGGAGGCATCTTCATATTTCGCTCTTGGCATATTTTGTAATAAATTGTAATTTCGATGAACGTGGCTTACGTATGGGGTTATGTAATGAATCTGAAATACTATTTGTAATTAATTTTTTTTAAATTGAGTTCTATTTTTTTTTTTCATATTTATGTGTTTTTGGTATATTAATGTATCTAACATTACCGCGTTTGGTCACCGAGAATTATAACTATGGATGACTGCAGCATCCATAGCGGTTAGTTTTGGGCCTCCAAATGGGAGATGTTACAAGTTGGTATTAGAGCATTGGTTTATGTAAATTTAAGAGAAATTTGAACCTAAAAGATTTTCAAAACATAACCCAATGAATCAGAGAATGAGACCAGGGTTTGGGTCAATGCCATAGTAACGTACTTGCATTTGTTATATACACACACACACACACACACATCTATAAGTACGTATTTCCCTTTTCTCTTAGACCGTTCTTTTGTATCTTACTAAGGCTCGCATGTAGATATACGAGAAAGGAAGATATGGAAGCAGGAAACGGAAGAGGAAATCTAGGTGGAGGAAGCACCACAACTAATGGAAATGCTCAACCCAATACTAGGAGGAATTCGGGTCGACGGGCAAATGCTAATCCAAACGCAAATGCTAATGTAGGTGCCGGAACCCTGCCAGTAGATATGGGGATGATGTATCAGTTCCATGTCAATCTAATGCAAGGTGGAGCAGCTGTAGGTATAGCTGAGGGAAATACTGTGAATGCTGGGGGAGCAAATCCTAGGGCCCCAGTTGGCAATACCTATGCCTAGTTGAGCAGGGATCACACCAGTCTTGGTGGAAATCCATTTTTGAAACCAAAGGATGCCTTTGAAGTAGAAAACTGGCTATTGTGCTGTGAAAGGATTTTTGCGGATTTGGGATTAGATGATGAGCGGAAGAGGAGACTTGCTTCTAGACAGTTGCAGGGAGGAGCACTTTATTGGTGGAATGGTATTACTATGGGTGTTCCTGAGGAAGAGTTGACTTGGGCAGAGTTTCGAAGGAGATTCGAAGAGAGGTTCTTGTCTGAAGTTGCCAAGTCATATCTACTAAGAAAGTTCATGGACTTGGTGCAAGCTGAGATATCGGTGATTGAGCATGCAACGAAGTTTAATGAGTTGTCTAGATACAGATATGCTACCATTAACACCGTCATCAAAAGAAATGAGAAGTTTATTAGAGGGTTGAAGCTTGAGATCGCTAGGGCGACTATGCCACATCTCCGTGATCCAAGTAGAGTTGTAGTGGAGATGGCAATTAGGAATGAAGAGATGCTCTCTACTTTTGGGAAAGAGAAGTAGGGTTAAACCTAGGATTCTTAGGGCAAGGAGAGAAAATTCTTTAAGAAGAAAGGAGCTCAGAAAAAAGGAGCCGCTAGGAAATGGAAGGCCGATGTATTTTGCTACAAGTGCGACAAGAAAGGACATTTTGCTCATGAATATCAATTGGAAAAGGGAAGAAGGTTGCTAGTAAGAAAGTAGTGAAGTGCTTCAACTGCAACCAAAGTGGGCATTACAAGAATCAGTGTCTAGAACCGGTTAGAGTAGACAAAGGAATTTTTTTTGACTTGGAACCATCATCTTCTAGACCAACTGCTATTGAGAAGGGAAAGATTGTGATAGAAGGTACACTTTTAATTCATAGTATACCAGTTAGGGTAATATTTGATACCAGTGCATCGTGTTCATTTATATCTCAGTGTTTGTAGATAAGTTATGTTTAGAACCTTCATACCTTGTTACTTCCTTAAGGGTTGCGAATCAGATAGGAGGGTATGCAACTCTGGGATGAGACGTGACCAGTTAGAACTTGGTTTGTTAGGTCATAAGTTTACATGCAGTCTGTATGTTTTTGATTTTTGGGGTTTCGAGATCATATTGGGTATGGATTGGTTAGATAGACATGATGATAGGATATTTTGCTAAGATAGGGATACTCGGTGGAGAATTCAGATCTGAGTGCTTGTGCGTTGTTGGGGGCTATGGAACTAGAAGAAGAGTTGAATCGGGTGTTAGTAGCAAAAGAGTTTGCAGATGTTTTTGAGCCAGTCACAGGACTACCACCGAAGCGAGTCATTGGGTTTCAGATATATCTTGTGTCAGGAGCAGAACCAGTAAGTAGACCACCTAACAAGATGACACATACCGAGATGAAAGAATTAAAGATGCAAGTAGTGGATTTAGAAGGAAAGAATTTCATTAGGCCAAGTAGTTCGCCTTAGGGAGCGACCGCGATTTTCGTGAAGAAACCGGATGGGTCATTAAGGATGTGCATCGACTATCGTAAGTTGAATGAGAAGACGACCAAGAAAGGTATTCTTTGCCTAGTATCGATGATTTATTTGATTAGTTGAGCAGATCCAGAGTATTTTTCCAATTGGATTTGGCGACAGGTTTCCATCAGCTAAGAGTGGCAGAGGACAGTATTCCGTTAACATCGTTTCGAACTAGGTATGGTTTGTACGAGTTGTTAGTGATGCCATTCGGGTTAACAAATGTGCTAACTTTCTTTGTGGATTTGATGAACCGAGTTTTCCGAGAGCACTTGGATAAGTTCGTATTGGTATTCATAGATGACATCTTAATATGCTCTAAGGATGAAAGAGATCATGAAGTCCATCTTAGAGTGGTGCTTGAGACGTTGAGGCAGCATCAATTGAAAGCGAAGTTTTCAAAGTGTCATTTCTTAAAGAGAGAAGTTAAGTTTCTTGGTCACGTGGTTTTAGAGAAGTGTTTATCAGTTGATTCGGATAAGATCGAAGCTGTTAACAACTGGAAGAGACCAGAGATGGTGACTGAGATCAGATGTTTTCTTGGGCTTGCTATTACTACCGAAGATTTATTAAGGATTTCTTGTGGATAGCAGTGCCTTTAACTAAGCTAACCAGGAAGGACGTGAAGTTTATTTTGGTCTGACAAATGTGAGGAAGCATTCCTTAAGTTAAAGCATTTGTTGACCAATGCACCCGTGTTAGTACTTTCAAACGGGAATCAAGGATTAGTAGTGTATACCGATGCATGTGGAACCAGATTAACGGCTGTATTGATGCACAAAGGTAAAGTTATTGCCTATGCTTCACGACAACTTAGACCGCATGAAGTGAGATATCCTAGTATTGATCTAGAGTTGGCTGCGGTGATTTTCGCATTGAAAATATGGAGACATTATCTCTTATGGGAGAGATTTGAGTTATACACAGATCATAAGTCCTTAAGGTACTTATTCTCTCAGAAGGAGTTGAATATGAGACAACGGAGATAGCTGAAGTTTTTAGCAGCTTATGACTTTGGTATAGAGTGTACACCTGGAAAAGGAAATAAAGTAGTGGATTCTCTTAGCAGAAAACATTAGAATGTGGTGTTAGCTATGTTAGAAGAGTGGAAGGACCTAGAGGCTTTGACTACTTGTAATATGCAGTTAAGATCGACTGCTAGTTCTAGTCAGAGCGCTGCCTTGTTATCCTGCTTGGAAGTCCGACCAGTTCTGATTGAAAGGATTGCTTCTAAGCAGAAAGAGGATCCATTGTTGACCGAGAAGATTAGAAGGATTGACGTTTGATCAAAGATTGATGATCTAAAACATTTTAGTCTTGACTAGAGGGGATGGTTGAGAAAGAAGGGATGTATGTATGTACCGAATGTTGGGGGCCTAAGGAGGGAAGTCCTTAGGGAATGTCATCGATCAAAGTTTATGATTCATCCTGGGGAACCAAGATGTATCCAGATATGAAGAGGAGTTTCTGAGAAAGTATGAAGATGGATGCTGGCTTGTGGGTAAAATAGTGTGTGTACTGGCAATAGGTAAAGGTCGAACAACATAGCCAGGTGGGTTACTTCAACCTTTGGAGATACCAGGTTGGAAATGGGATTCGATATCCATGGATTTTATAGACGGGTTCCCAAGGTCAAATCAAGGAAATGAAAGTATATGGTCATAGTGGATCGGTTGACCAGGAGTGCCCATTTCATTACAGTTAAGTCGACCAAGAAAGCGCCAGATTTAGCTAAGTTTTTCTTGAGGAATATAGTTAGAATGCATGGAATTCCTAGTAGTATTGTAAGTGGTAGAGATTCCTTATTCATTAGCGAGTTTTGGAAGAGTCTATGGGATACTTTAGGTACCAAGCTCGGTATAAGTACCGCTTACCATCCGTAGACAGATGGGCAAACAAAGAGAGTTAACAAAGTCTTAGAGGATTTGTTAAGAGCTTGTGTGCTAGATTTTGGTGGATCATGGGAAGATCACCTACACTTAGTTGAGTTTTTCTATAATAACAGTTATCAGACTAGTATATATGGTATGAAATGGTAGGTTATTATTCACACCAGACTTTTTTATGGCTCGAAGTTTATGTTTTCCCCTTAAACTCTTAGGTGCTCAATTGATTTTGAGTAGTTTGAGAGTTAATTTGTTCATATTCTCCTTCAGACGAATAAGCTTCCGGAGATACGCAGGAGGCAAGCTAGCTATTAGGAGTTCTTTCTGTTTGATTCCTCCGTGTTATTGGATGCAATGGAAAAGTTGTTTAGCGCCTATATTTAGACTCCGATCAACCAAGAGGCATTTTCATATGTCTCTCTTGGCATATTCTGTAATAAATCGTAATTTCTCTGAACGTGGCTTATGTATGGGGTTATGTAATGAACCTAAAATGCTATTTGTAATGAAATGAGAAATTTGTTTTAAATTGATTTTTAAATTTTTTTCATATTCATGGGTTTCTAGTATATCAATGTATCTAGCATTGCTACATTTGGTCATCAAGAATTAATAACTATGGATGACTACAACATCCGTAGCGGTTAGTTTTGGGCCTCTAAATGGGGGATGTTACAAATTGGTTTTGAGAAAACCGATTGGAGAAGTTGGAATAAGTTTCCATAATTAAGTGCAAGTGGGAGATTGATAGAGTTAGGGATATGCCCACGGGGCAATTATGTAATTTATTACAAATATTTAACTCATTGGCCAATCTTGTTTGAAATAAAGTTGCATTTTTTCTATTATATATTCGATATAATATAGTTATATTAATTCGTTAATTTAATTAAAAGTATATTTAATATAAAACCATAAATGGTATATTTAGTGATAGTAGTTACAAAGTTTTATAACTGTGAGTAATTTATCACAATAAAATTAAATATACCATTTTAAATGTTCCTAGTTAAGATACATCAAGACTGGATATCGATGTATCCGTTGAGACTAGAGTACGTAATGCTCTCCAAGTGTTTGACAATGTATTACTCATGACTGCTGGGGGTACCTAAGGGTCCTATGCTAATAATTATTGGATAACTATGGAATGACTCATTCGATGGTTTTCTATTGGTTAATATAACTAAGGTTAAACAGAAAATTTCGATGTGAATAATTTACACAGTTCTTTCGACTTGAGAGTACTATGAGGTTAGTATCACGGTCAACTTAAGTTAATCCAAAGTCAAAATCTCTGGCCATAGTAATTTGGTTAATAATAATTGTTATTATTGAACCAAGGACTTTGTTTTTGGACTATAGAGTTGAATGTGGACGGTGTTGGAATTTTGACCATTACCAAATTCAATAAGTCCAAAGTGATATAGTTCTGACGAAGAGAATTGGTGTAAATAATTGTTACAACTGGGCAACGCTTATTAAATTAAAATGAGATTTTTTCGAAAATGAGTAAGTGATAAATTTGGCCATATTACCACACCACCTGCTAAGTGAAGTGTGAACGTTAACGTTCGAATAGTTCGACGATAATCGTTGATCGAATTTACACTCAAGAGTCGCACAATTGAAATGATGAATTCTCTTTGGACCAAGCGATTTAATTAGTTTATATTTGTTATAAATTGATTAAATAAATTAATATTTATGAAATTTGAGAAATAAAATCGTTGCATATATTTATAAAAGTTATGAATATATTGATCGATATGAGATATCGATAACAAAATATGTTAAATATGATTGTAAATATATCATTTGGGTTAAATGGGCTCACAACCCATGAGATTTGGAGAGGATGGGCATATGTTTGAGAGGGGTTGGAGGCGGCTACAACATAGGATTAGGGTTTGGAGATGTGTGGCTTAGATCTAGTGAGAAACTTGCATAGTTTGCTTTCTTATTCTATGCATATAAATACTAATCTCAAAACCCTAATCTAAAAGGCTAATTAATTTTTTTTAGCCGCCACTTTCTTCTTCTTCTTCCTTATTTTATTGGCAGCTACAATCCTCCAAAAAGAATCCCAAAAATTATCAAATCCAATTCAAATTATAACTACTAATTTGTCGTAGAAGGTCTCCACTCCCGGATTAGCGACCTAACGGATTTGGAATTGCTCTAAGAAGAGAAATGATTATTCAATGTGGACTCAAAGGCTTCATTAAGAGGTGAAATTTCATTTATTATTGTTGTTTTGGTATCAAGTTTGTTATATAAAAGCTGATTTACATCCAAATCATCTATTTGTATGCAGATCTGTTTATTGTTTAGGTTGGGTGAGATTTTTGTGGGTACATGTGTTTGTTACAATTGGATTGGTTATGTGCTTGTTGTAATATTTCGTTTATTGATTTATTGTTGAACTAACATTCTAAAAAAAGAAATTTTTAATTTTAATTTATATATATAGAGACTAAATGTACAGAGATCTACAAATTGTCAATATGCATAATTGTATATATGATTATATATCGTATATATTTGATCTTAAAATTTTCTTATGATTATTTATGCTTGTTATAATTCATAAAATATAAAAATATTTTATTAAATATGTATATACATATTTTAATATAATTTAATTATTTTGTGAGTGTTTTATTATGTATAAAATAATTAATGATTCAAAATTTCAATTATATATTTTTTAGATTTGCTGCACCATATAAGAAGCTTACTATAAAAATTTTAGATTATTAAAACTTAATTTAATAATTTTTAAATTAATTTAATTTTTTTCTACAATCAATTATTTAATTAAAAATATAATTTCAATTGAGAAAATTATAGAAATTATTTTAAGCCTAAAATTTGTCTCGAGTACCTTTAGAAATGTTTTCTGATTTTTATAACTTAATTTAATAGTTTTTGTAATTTATTTTTTACGGCCTGCAATCAATTATTTAATTAAAATATAATTTCAATTGATAAAATTCCAGAATTTTTTCTATGCCTAAAATGTGTCTCAATTACTTTCATAAAATGTTTTAGAAATTTTCAACTTGATTTCATCTTTTTAAGAATTAATTTGATTTCAGGCCGTTGTCAATTATTTAATGATAAATATTATTTTAATCGAGAAAATTCCATAAATTATTTTTAAGCCCAAAATGTGTTTCCAGATTTTCTAAAATTATAAATTTTTTAATTTTTCCATATAATTATTTTACATTAATTTATTCTGGCAGAAACTGTTTTATTCAATAAAATATTGTATGTATGTGTGTATATATATATTATGTATATGTATATGTATATGTGTATATTCATTTACATATATTAATACCTTGTTTTACCATGTTGTACAAGCACATATGTGGATAAATTACAGTACACACAAAATGAGCTAATGTGTCCGTTACGATGTAAATCATAGCATCTATATACAAGCACATTATACCCTTCATGGGTTATCATGTTACACATGCACACACATAGAGGCACGCGCACACAGGCGTGCACACCCGTACACACACACACAGATATATATATATATATATATATAATTTATGTATGTATTTGATACATATATGTGTATATTAAATCTTATCAATCAATTCAAATTAAAGAGAGAAATGAAAGGTTCATCTCTCTATTTATTGTAATTAATGCTCTTAATTAATTTCTTGTTTTATGAAAAGAAATGGAAGGTTTCTTTCCCTATATACATTAAATCTTATTAATACTCTCAATTAATTACTTGATTTAGGAAAAGAAATAGAAGGTTTCATTCCCTATATATATATGTATATATATTAACTCTTATTAATGAATGTTAAGCGTGTTTGATACATTATACATTTAAAATTAAATTCATATAAACTTCCCTTTATCCAGTTTAAATAAAATAAATGATTTTATTTAAAATAAATTTAGAAATGTTCCAATTAAATTAGGCATCTTAGGGTAAAAAAAAATTGAAATTCACCCATTTCTTCCACTACGGGTTGCTCTAGTTACTACATATCCTACCGGCCAAACGTCTATATAAAAAATTATTGATCTTACCATCAAAACAGCTCAGGATAAGTATTTCTAATCCTTTCCTCTTTCTCCCATGTATAGTCTTTCTCGTTGTCGCTCCATTGGATTTTCACTAACTTGACTGTCTTCTTTCTTAACATCTTTTCATCTCTTGCTACAACATGAACTGGTTGTCTAAAAAAGTCATATCTGATTATACTACTAAAATTTCAAATGCAATAGGCGATAGTAGTCTCTGGATCATGAATGTGCCTTTTAAGATGAGAACATGAAAAACATTATGGACTCCTACCAAACTATTCGATAGCTCTACCTAATAGGTGAGTTTTTTTAATCCTTTCAATAATATGAAATGGGCCAACATATCTCAGTGTCAATTTCCCTGACTTTCCAAATAGTACCACACCCTTCATCAGTGATACTTTTCAAAAGCATAGTCTCCAACTGAGAACTCTAAGTATTGACGCCTCTTATATGCATAGCTTTTCTGCCTATACTGAGTTTCCTTCATCCTTGCTCGGATCAACTCAATCTTCTCTGTGGCTTCTCTCACCATATCTAGACCAAGAACCAATATGTCTCCGGTCTCCAACCAACATGATGGTGATTTGCACTACCTTTCATACCAAGCTTCGAAAGACGCCATTCCTATACTAGTCTAATAATTATTATTATAGGAAAATTCAACTAAGTGCAAGTGGTCTTCCCACGACCCTCCAAAATCTAGTACACAACCCCTTAACAAATCTTCAAATACATTATTGACTCTTTCTGTTTGCCCATCCATCTATGGGCAATATGAGTACTCATCTTAAGCTTGAGATCTAACACTTCCTGCAAACTCTTCTAGAATTCACTAGTGAACAGTGTATCTCTATCACAGACTATACTACTATGAATCTCATATAGTCCAACAATATTCTTCATAAACAACTTAGCCAAAGTGGCATCATCCTTATTGATTTAACAAGAATAAAGTGTGCACTCTTGGTCAGTCTATCCACCACAATCCAAATACTTTTATTTCCCCTATTCGACCTTAGCAACCCATCAATAAAATTCATGGATATAGAATCCCATTTCCAAACTGGTATATCTAAAGGTTAAATTAATCCACTCGGCTTTCGATGCTCGACTTTCACTTGTTGGCAATTCAAACATTGCTTAACCCATAGGCATGCATCCCTTTTCATCCCTTCCTCGAAGAGACTTCTCTTTATATCCTGATGCATCTTAGTCCCTCCAGGATGAATAGTAAACTTTGATCGATGACACTCCCTAATAACTTCCTTCCTTAGGTTACAAACATCTGGAACGCATAATCATCCCTTCTTCTTCTACCATCCTTTCTAGTAAAAAATAAAACCTTTTAATCATCAATCTAAGTTCCCTCTTTAGATCTTCTAATCCATTCAGCTAGTAATAGATCGTCTTTCTACTTATAAGCAATTCTTTCGATCATTACCGACCAAACTTCCAAATATGACAACAATGCGGTATTCTGAATAGATGTAGTCGTTGACCTTAACCGCACACCAAATGTAACAACCCACCCCGAAACGGGCCTAAATTTCGATCCAAAAAAGACCCATCGAAACTTAGATTCATTCTAGGGTAAGTTGTTGGTAGTAAAAAGAATAACATTATAGAGCCATAGCTAAACTTTTAGAACTCATAGCAGATGTAATAAAATATAATAGTAAGATGTACCCATTTATTTCAAATTTATAACAATGTCAAAATACAAAATACCATCAAACCGTAACATAATCTGTTACAACAATAGTCTGATAACATGGGTATCTATGAAAGCAAATAAAAATGGATAACACTGCCACAAGTCCACCACCTCCATCTCCAAGTGTCACCTTTTCCATCAACATCTTCAACCTACCTTTAAAGGTTTGTCCACAAAACAGGGGAATAGCTTCAACAAGGTAGGCATGTCCGCTTGATCCTTCTTTAGCCATCTTGGGACAATGATTCTTATGTTACCCTTCCTCGTGGCAGTTAAAGCACCTACCTTTAAAGGCTTCCTTCATCAGACTCACCCTACAAGCTTTAGCTTCATGATCCTTCTTTTGGCATTTCTTACACACCTTCCCATATTTCTTAAACTTCCCCTTCGACTTCTTATTGGCCCAAAAGCTCCCTTTCTTGGACACTCTTAAAGTGACATGAATGAGAAATGAAAGGGTGGTAACGAAATATATAAGGGTAAGGGTCATTGGGTGGAAAATTCCTATTATACCCTTATGTAATTTAATTAACCCAAAGACCATTCTTAAGCCCATTAATTAGTTTATTAGGCACGACCTTGTTTAATTAATTCAAGTCTCAATCCCCTTATCACTTACATTTACATTATTCTATTTAATTTATCTAATTAAATCTCCTGAATAATGTTATCAAAAATTAGGGGTGTTATAGTATGGACTTCAAGTATGAATGAAAGAAGTTGATGATTGTAATAAGATAGGACATCTACAGAAGAATTTCCCTGAACCAGTAAAGTAGAGCCAAATGGTGAAGGCATACATTTTAGATGTTGTTACAACTTCCTCGAGTGCTCCCTCGGTGAAAAAGAAGGGGAAGGACATCACCATCCAAGGTATGCTTTCTATTTATGGTGCTTCCTCGACGAAAGAGAAGGGCTTTGCGTTCCTTTACATCTACCGACCTGGTAGATAGATTGGTAGTGGGAGCTAAAATCATTGAATGACCTTTAGTGGTGACAAAACTATTAGAGGCCTCACCAGTTTTTGTATGGTATATCATGATTTGGTATTATCAAGTCATAAATGTTCTTTTGTTTGTGATTTATTTGTTTTGAGTTTTATCAGGTTTGATATTATCTTGGGGATGGACTGGTTGAAGAAATATGCGGTAGTGGTGGATTGCGAGAAGATGTTGGTGACAATTGGGGCTGAGGATGGGTAGAAGGCAGAGATTGGCTTCTTACCATAGGATGGGGTTATGGTTAGCTTTCTATATTTTCTAGAGGTCCTACATGATAAGTTGTCATATTTTTATGTTGTTTGAGAGTATCTAGATGTATGCAAGGAGGTGACCTTATTACCACCACATCGATAGATTAAGTTCCGCATAGATTTAGTGAAGAATACCAAACAAATAGTTATGCCTTTGATGCGTATGCCACCAAAAGAGAAGAAGGAGTTGCAAGTGAAATTAAATGACATATTGAGACGAGGTTCATTTGTAGGGGTATATTTGGGTGGGGTGCACCCATAGTGTTCGCCACTAAGACGGATGGCTCTCTGAGGTTGTGTGTTGATCGGTGAGTTAAGGTAACAAGGAAGAATAAGTATCTACTCCTGCGTATTAATGACTTGCTCAACCAACTTCATGGTGCAAAGGACTTCTCTCAGTTGGATCTTGCAATAAAGTTTCATCGACTGAGAGTAATGAAGGAGAGTGTGTCAATCATAGTATTTCGTACATCATTTTGATTCTATGAGCGATTGGTTATGTCATTTGGGCTGACCAACAGACGACATACTTTATTGATCTTATGAACTGTGTTTTCAAGGGTCAAATAAATAAGTTTGTGCTTATATTTATGGATGATATTCTAGTCTATTTTAGGATGGAAGAGGAATACAAGACACCTTTAAGGATTGTTCTCGAAGTGTTGAGGAAGCATAGATTGAAGTGAAGTTTTCAAAGTGGCACTTCTAGAGGATAGAAGTGATCTTCTTGGTTCATATTGTTCTAGAACAAGATATTGCTATAAACTCTGCTAAGGTGGCAACGATTCAAAATTGAAACCGTCCTAAGAGTTCTATGGATGTGAGAAGCATCCTTGGATTGGCGACATATTATAGACGTTTTATCAAAGACTTCTCGAAGGTAACATCACTATTGGATAATCTGATGAAGAAGAATATGAATTTTTTTAGGGCGTGAGGTGCGAGTATGTGTTCATAAGTCTAAAGGAGAGGCTAACTAGTGCACCGATGTTGGCCATTCCAAGTGAAAATGAGGAAATGATGGTATACACAGATGCTTGTAGTACTGGATTGGGTGTGGTACTAATGCAAGGAGGTATGGTTATTGCATATGTTAATCGATAGCTGAAGCTGCATGAGAGGAACTACTCGACCCACGATTTGGAGTTACTAGTGATAATGTTTGGTTCAAAGATTTGGAAGCATTACCTGCTTGAAGAAAAGTTTAAGTTATTCACAGACTACAAATCGTTGAAATATCTGTTTCCCCAAAAAGACCTCAGCCCTCATTAACAATGATGGTTGGAATTTTTAGCCTTCTACGACATCAGCATTTCTTGTATGCCTAGAAAGGGAAATATAATCGCCGATGCTTTGAGTAGAAGACATGCTAGTTTGGGGGTGATGTTCCTAGAGTGGCCACAGCGTGAGTTTATTGTTGGCCATAATGTCAGGCCTCATTATAAGCTGGAGCCATAGATGGTGAGTTTGACTATCAGACTTACCTTGATCTAGAGAACTGATACTAGTTGAAAGCTAGATGCTAGACTAACAGAGATCATAGTAGAGATATAAGAAGGGTGGAATTTAATGAGATAAGGCAATATGTACTCCACCGAGACGTTTCACTCCATAAGGATGGGAGATTGTTTATTTCCGATGTCAATGGATTATGGATATGAGAGTGTCATCAATCAAGGCTGACTATATATCTTGATAGTAATAAGATATTCCATGATATGAAGCAGACCTATTATTAGGAAAGGGATGAAGATGTCGAGGCATTCATCTCAAAGTTTAGTAACTTCCAGTTGGTAAAGGCAAAGCAGAAGGCGATAAGTTGGTAGATGTACCACTTAAAGTTCTCGATTGGAAGTGTAAGAAGTATCGATATATTTCATCGATGGATTGCCAAGAACCAAAGGAGGGTACGATAGCATATGGGTCATTGTCGATAGGTTGATGAAGAATGATTCATCCCCATTAAGTCTTATAGAATGACATCTAGTTGGCCGAGTTGTATGTTAAATAGGTTGTATGATTCCATGGTGTGCCGATGAGCGTTATAAGTGACTAAAACCCTTTGTTCACTAGCATGGTTTGGAAGAGCTTACAAGAGGCATTAAGGACAGAGATGCATCTTAGTACAGCTTATTGCCTACAAAAATTAGGTAGACCATGAGGGTGAAACATATATTGGAGGATCTTTTATGAGCTAGCATACTCGATTTCGAAGACTCATAGGATGATCACTTGAATGTGGTAGAGTTTTCATACAATAAAGTTATCATTCTGGCATTGGTATGGTACCATTTAAGATGTTGTATGGCTTACCATGTAATTCTCCTTTGTGTTGGTGGAAAGTGGGCGAAAAACTGATACTTGGGCCAGGTATGATCAGAGAAACTTTAAAGAAGATCGAAATCATTAAGCAATGTATGAAGGCTTCTCAGGATAGATGGAAGAGCTATGTTGATAAGAGACTAGAAATTTGGAGTTCTCTGTCGACGATATGGTATTTGTGAAAATCTATCTGCTGAAGAATGTTGTTAAATTTGGTAATAAGGGGATGTTGGCACCGACATTTGTAGGTCCTTTTCCGATACTAAAGAGGATTAAGAACCTGGCAAACTTACCTCAACAAATGGTTGGCATGCACAATGTATTCCACATCTCTCATTTATTGAAGTTTGTGCACAACTCAGGCATAGAAATTGTACTAGATCAACTTGATGATATCGAAATTGAACCAAAAACTTTGAGACCTGGTAGATCCGTTCGTATTATCGAACGTGATATAAAGTAGCTTAGGAGGAAAACAATGGAGTTGGTGAAGGTTCAATAGAGTGAAAGTGAAGGTGGTTTCATGTGGGAAACTAAAAAGACCATGAGGACTGCATACCTTGAGCTCTTTACATGTTAAGGTCATCTTTTTATTGCATTTAATCTTACTTCTAATATCATATAGGATAGTTTAGTCTCTCACATGCTAGGGTAGGCATATCTATATTATTATTTGCATGGTCGCATGTTTGATGCCTATGATGATTTCTTATGATTTTTAGGCATGTGGGGTAATTATGGTTGAACTTTCCTTAACTTATTTAGAGATTTCATGGGTGAAATTCCTAAGAGGAGGAGAGTGTAACGACTTATATTTTACATATCAAAGAATCATTAAATATTAATTTCATATTCATTTAAGGTAGTACGATTCTATAACTTTGGAAAACGTATACTAAGGATATTTTCTATCTTTAGAATTTTTATCGGATGATTTTGACTCGAAAATATTGTAAGGTCTATAACTTTTGATAGAAGCCAAATTAGGGACTGAAACAACTTTCATTAGATCGGGATAAAGGCTTTCATTTCCATAGCGCGATCAAAATAGAAATTTGGACTTACCGTTCAGAAGATATGGTCATTGAGTTTAGACAGTTGTTGGCTAGATTAGTGGATAATTATTAAGCTCAAAATTAAGCACATTAACCCATTTAGGGAATTGTGCTTAATTGGGGATGAGAGGATAGTTTCTAGTCACTTTCCCACTTTCCAAAACTGATCTAAACCTCTATTAATTCATTTTCAACCAAAAATCTCCTCTTTTTCATACTTTAATTAGCTAAATGCATCTAAGGAGTGATTAGTAAAGGGAATCCTAGGATTACTATTTGGACCACTTTAGAATACATGCTATCACTATTCATCTTGGATTTGTGTTAATAATTAGGTAAATTTGGTGCTAGATGAGTGATATTGCTTCTGTTATTATGTTATTTATGTAGATATAGTCAAATTATGGTTTTAAAGTGATTTTCAAAGTTAAATTTTTTTAAAACTTAAATGATGTTAATCAAACCCTTGAACCATATTAAAATGATAGATTTAGATTTTGACACATTTTACACCATTTACCAACCATAATTGTCAATTTTTAGAAAATTAAATCTAGGATGATATATGCTTATAAATTGTGTTTGGATCATTTATATGTGTTGATTGGATGTTGTATGATGATGTTTGATTTGTTGCACGAATTATTCCAATGTGTTTGCTAGTTGTTTTAAGTAGCTAGTATTATGGTACGTCATTTGGTGGAAATGACATCAAAGTGTTTGAAACATCGTATGACTAATATCTGATGTAATTTGAAGGCCCAAGCAAACCTAAAACAAGCAGCAAGCAATTTGGAGTTTATTTGGCGGCTCAAAATACGGTCATCGAAATAATGTCGGCGGTGATCAAAATCAAATCGTGGTCGACATGCTTCGTGTCATGGAGGGGTTGCTTCGAGTTTTAAGGCAAAGGCTTTGGGTAAGACCTGGAAAAATCATGTTGGGGTTAAGTTTGACTTGGGCAATTTTTGTTTGGTGGAAAAAAGACTCAATGGTGGCAAGCTTCGGGTCGCAAAGGCAAGTACTTTGGGTTTCTAGGTGTAGTGCTTTAGGATAGGCACAAAATGGCATAAGAGGAGTATAATTTGGATTTAGCCAAATTTTGATATGAAGCACATGGTTGGTACCGAATTTTTTTCTTCGTTTTTTGCTTGGCATGGCTTCTAAGTTTACGTAGGGGAGGCTTCGAGTCAGTACAAGGAAAAGTAGAGTGATGGGGGAAATTCAACACTTGGCCATTCTACAAGTGGTCGGTCACACATGGTAGGTGCCAACCATGTGTTCGAGAAATTGAGTTGAGGCTACAAAGGCATGCACGTGAGGCTTTGGTGGTCATGTACATGTTTTCTTCTGATCGTTCGACGTTCGTTTTTGAAGAATTATAATGCGATGAAGAATGTTGATAAATGACGAGGCGAAGGTATAACACTTCGATGTAATGGCTTTAGGACTTTAGTGTGTTGATTTCATGACCGATATGGTTGTCTAAAAGGGTTCGGACGATGGCAACTTGATCGATGAGTCGTGATGATATTCACTGGGACGGGTTCGAAGATGGGAACTCATGAATAGAACATTAAAGGGTTCTGTTGTGCAAAGTGGAATGTGAAGGCATCTTCTATGATGAATAGGAAGGGCTTGGATACACGTGCGAAGGGATCGTTAACACTTGGATTGTGTATCTAGTGTACTCATGAGTAGGAGCATTGTGAAGACGTTCATTGTTTACTTAGTCGGGTACCCTAGATCGTTGAAGGGATCCCTATATCTTTGATCAAGGAAGGAATCTAGTGTCAGCTTCGGATTGTTGTTCGGGTATATAGAAAACCACGATTTTTCTTTTAATCCCTATCAAATGAATGGTCATACAAGTTACCATATATCTGAAGCACATCGAGTGATAGTGAGGATTGTTCGATGGATGCTATGTTTGTCGTTGCTCTAGAGGTATCACAGAACGTAGGTATCCCAGAAACCTAGACACCTAATGTGTACTAAGATGTTTATACACTTTATGATGTTTGTAGATCAACATATTAAAATTATGTGCCAACTCTTTGGATGCAAGGACCGTCAAGTATGACTCTTTATACTATTGTTCCTTACTATATCAATTTCATAGTATTTTGAGATTTGCCTATCGCTCATACCAGATTGTTGTCTGTATCGAGGCTTTTTACTTTCCTTCTTATTATCTCAGGTATTCTTAAATGAGTAGACTATATAATGGATTTGGATGATAGTGGTGCTGTACAGATGGTCAAGACGAAGGCGATGCTTTCTCATACTTATATTTGGACTCATTGTTGCTTATTCCATTGTGTGACACTATGGAGCTTAGACAGTGTTCGTTTATTTTATTTAGGGACAGTTTATCTTTTGAGTTTACTATCAACTGTATAAACTCTACTATTGCTTATTGATCTTGTGTACTTTTATCATATGGTTCGTTTAGTTATTACTGTCCCACGGTCTTATATCTATGGTGAATATTGCATTTTATTCGATGCGGTGTGATATATACGATAGAATATATGATTATTTTACTCACTTTAAAACCCTTGACAACTACATGCATCAGTTGGGCACCATAGCAGTTCACTATACAGGTATATTAAGTGTCGGGGCTGTAGGGCAATCGTCACAAGTGCATATATAAAAGTTACGTATGTGTGTATAGATATATAATATCGATAAAAATTTAAACTGAATTCAAATTAAATTATTTAATAATAGGTTTAATGGTATTTGATCCATTATGGACCCTATATATGGGCGACTGAGTTTGAAGGGAAGAGATTCCATGTTTTGACTTGGTAATGGAGATATTTATGCTACATCTTTTGGCCAGTTCTCCTTATAAAAAGGAATCAAAGACACTTTACTTTGTTTATACTTTTTACTTCCTCCCTTCACCATTTTCTAATTTCTCTCTCCCTCCTTCCTCCATTTAAAACATCATTCACCACTAACCAATTAAAATAGGTTGGGTCCGGTGTTGGAACATTATTTTCTTGCAGCAGCGGGTGCATATCTAAGAGATCTAAGGAGCTTAACTTATTAACATGTGTATCTATGACATCATTTCATAAGGTAAAATTCATTCAATATCAATGATCGTGTTAATTATATCACATTTCATATATGTTAATGCTCATCACTTTTATATTTATTTCATATTTGATATTCAACCAATGTATATTATCTTAGTACTATAATATGCAATTGATACAAAATTTATAATATATGTGTTTTTAAGCTTTGGCCAGAAAAAGAATGCGTTTTAAATTAATTTAAATGTGTGTGTGTGTGTGTATGATATTGTTTATTTAGTTTTTAACATTGTTTAGTAATTAAATGGTTTGTTTGAAAACTAGAATTAAGTTAAAATACTATGTAAATGTTTTATTCATTAAAAACTACTTTCAAAAATAAAATAAACTATTCGATCGAATTAATTTTTAATATACATAATCATATATATATCGTATATAAATGAATACATTTGTATAGTTAAGCATTTTAGAATAACAAAATTTTACTTTTGGTTCTTTTATAAAAAAATATTTGGCCAAAACATATATATTTAATATACATACATACATATATATACACACACAAACTATATATATGCACATATATTACTGAGATTTTTGTCTCACAATACCTGAAATGAAAGCGATGTAACTTTATTGTTGATTACTTCGGTGATTTAGAATTAATAAATTTAAGTGGTATTAAATTTGCCTTTATGAAGTAATTATGCTACTGTATGCTTACACAATTATGAAGTTGTGATTTAACTGTTTGTTAAAATGTCAAATCTAATTATTATTTAATTCGAATGCAAATGGAATAAAATCTAGCGCTGAAAAATAGGAAGGTAAATAGTAAATGCGGAAAAAGTAAAGTACATAAAGAATTTAAGTGGTTCGGATGTCAAGGAATCCCACGTCCATAGGGAAATTTCACTTTCTTCTTTATATTCCTTGGCACAAATTTCAATGACAAAGAGAGTAAAATGTTTTGCTTTTCAAACCTAAAAAATATCAAATTGTTAAAATATCTCTTTCCTGCTATAGTGCTTTTTCTATATATAGTATAGAGATGCACGTGGATCGCCATAATCCTTCCTCCATCATTATGTTTCCGCCTTTGGATCATGCCATGAGTCATCCATCTGCATTGTCTATTTGATGCATGTGAATTGCTGACATATCTTTGGTAGGAAAATCTGATGTGAGTGGTTGAATTTTAGGTTTTGGAGGAAAGCTTGGAATTGAGGCAGGAACATTTAAAACTATAGTGGGAGATTTCAAATTTTAATGGGTTTCGCATCTGAGTCCCTATAGGGGAGCGACCTGCAATGCCCCTTTTACTCTAGGGTAAGCTATTTTACCTTTATCAATTTTGTTTTGACGATGTAGTAAACCATGCCATTGTTCTGTCATGAGCGTTGTTGGAATTTATGAGGCTGATCCATGCTATTTAGAGTGCTCTGTTTGTATGATATTGCATTAAGCTGATTGTCGCTAAACTGCTTTGCCCCAACTTGCTGTGTTGATTTTAGCATTGTACTGGTGATGAGTTGGGTTGAGTTACCTGGTTTAAACTTCTATGCTAGCTTAATTTTGGCCTACGCCTGCTATGGACCGCCCTTAGTGTGAGAATGAACAAGCTGCTGGGATTGGATACTTTCTCCTTTACTTTTCTCCAACTAACATGGATCTGCGGTGGAGTGACATTTGGGTAACCTTGTGTACAGCCCTTAGAATGGGCAACCCTTTGAATGCTTTTGGTTCCTCATGTTACTGCTTATGGAGTCCTCCATGACCGTAAGGCAGATTTTTACTTGAAAGAGTTGGGTATGCATAAGCTCTTAAGAATAACAATTGGATTTATTAGGTCTTTAGGACGCTGAGCAGTTTTCCTCTACTACCATTCTCTTTTTGCTACTGCGTTTGTTAAGTTCTGACGGCGACATTTTTATTTATTAACTTATTCTGATGGCAGTGCATTCTACACCACTCCATTTTGATGGCGGCGCATCCTTTACAAGTTTGTTCTGACGGCGGCGCATTATATTGATACGGATTTGACATATTTGTGGCCTGGTTTATGGATACGGTACTTTATCCCATTGTAACTTCATGCTCTTTGGCTATAGCTCTTTTTGTTAGATCAAGCATCGTGACTGCACGCTGTTGGTTCTCATATTTTGTGATCATTTTTGACAGTAGTACTAAGGCTTTCATTAAATAACCGAGCATAGTTTCTTGTGGCTCGTTGCAATTTATGGCCTCTTCTTATGCCGTATCAACCAAATCGTTTCAACTTTCTTCTCTCTTTATGTTAACTTTAATTGTGAGGGTAGTTCTTCCAGTTTTGCACCTTATTCTTTCTAGCTTTATTCTTTGCTTTTCCTCTTTGTCATCCAACTTTTATTATGAGGGCGTCCTATTCTAATCTGGTACCTACGTCGTTCTTGCCTTCAATAGGGTTTGGGAAATATAGGTGTAACACTTGCTCCCCTTGTCTATAGCGATCATGGGTTGATGTAGACTTGTCTTTACGCGTACTTGGTCTTCGCATCCCATCACTTATGCCTACTCCTTCCTTTCTTTTCACCAGATAAAGAAATTCTTAATAGATTTTTTGCATTTAATGCTCTTGCTCGTGTGTCACTCCCTCATTAGGCCATTCATCAAATCATTGTCAAATCACCCTTTTTATTTTTCAAGGGAAATCTATCTCGATCTTGGTATTCATTATTTGGGCTGTTAATTGATTAACATTTCGCAAATTCCATCATCCTTCTGATTGTGTAGCTAGCATTCAAATTAAAGTATGTACATATTTCTTTCTTTCTCTTCTTGTTCTTTTTATGCTTTTATTTAAGGGAAAAGAGAGAAAGAAGCAAAAAAATCATTATTTGTTAGATCAATAATGTCCTTGAGTTTGAATTTTCTTTTAAATTGAAGTAAGAATCTTGTTTTTCTTTTTGTTAAAACCTTTGATTTAGCCTTTTTTAAATTAATCTTGGGATTTCGAAATGGCCTCTTCTTCGTTTTTCATTTTGTTTTTGTCCTCTAAGATTACTTGTGTGATAGATGTCAAGGGTATCATAAATCATTTTGGGTTTATGGATTATGAGGTTAGGGTTCCTGAACCTCACGAGCGTATTAATTCTCCCCCAAATGGGTTTACTCCCATTACACCCGAACATATACGGTACGGGCTCTATTTTCCCCATACCTAATTCTTGGTTGATGGCCGACCACCATTGACCTTGTGCCTATCCAACTTGCCCCTCTTTCTTATTCTCTTGTGATGGCCACCTTTATCCTTTATGTTGAGAATGGTTATAGCCTCACTTGTGAGGAGCTTTAATTCTTATTCGACATTAATAATAGTCCTTCAAGAGGTAATGCTGGCTTTTTCTATGCGCAAGCCAAAACATCAATCCTTATGGCAGTTCCTCGAAAGACACAAAGATGGATCGATTTGTATTTCTTATTTTGAACTTTGATAATTTTCCTTCTTCTTTTCGCCAATATCCTACTCGCTTCATTTTTTCGAAGGATGACATCGAATCATATAAGTTGTGTAGGAACCATATTCTAGAATTAAATGAAAAGGAGAGGAAAATGAAAAAGTTCTTTAATAATGATATGTTGAAGAAAAGTGATTTTCTACGCTTAAATCCCAAATTTTATAGTACCATTTTAAGCCTTCCTCCACTTCATCAAAGCCTAGGGGTATAGTTCGTTTATAATAGATTTTAGATTTATTATGTTTATGGTTATGACCTTCTTGGGGAGCTTCTTCTGACCTTGAGATCCCTTATCTATATAGGTACAATGGAAGATGTTGGCTTTGCTGCACTCCTTAAGCCTAGCAAACCATCAAAGAAGGATATACAGAAAAGAAAAATGATACTAATAAGGATTCTGACCGAGGCCCTATGAAATTGGCTACTTCTTCCTCCTTTCCTCCTCCAACAGCTCCTTCCATTTCTACCTCAGTGGCTCTCTCTATTCTTCCTCTTTAGAGCATTCTTGGCCCCTGAACTCGATAGTTGACTCTGCCCGAGGGGGTCATATCAGAACTTGATAAGATGGTAAGGAGGATTGCGCTGGATAATTTAGCGGCATTGCTTCGTCTCCTCCTTCCCTTCTTCCTCTTCCTCTTCATGATATCTCTTCTCCTGATCTCATTTCTGAGATGGAAAAGTCTTGATCTTACAAATTTTTTTTTCTCATTTAACTATTACTTACTTATTATTATTTATCTCTCTCTCTTTTTAGCTTGAAGCCTTGACGGTCGAGGCTTGAAAGAAGTTGGAAGGGGAGTAGGTTGTTACTTATGGTCGTATCACTGCTTTGGAAGTGGATCTGACTTCTATTGCCTTTGAAAAGGCCGATACTGCTTCCAAGAAGGCCAAGATTGAGGAAGATTTGAAGGTGCATGGAGAGAGAATTGAGAGGGAGGCCAAATCTACAGTGGATACCTTGGCCATGAAAGATTATGAGCTAAAGTAGAAGAATAGCAGCCTAAAGAAGAAGGTTAAGGAGCTGACCAAGTCACAAGAAGATCTCAAGTGGAACACCTCTACCGTGGTTTGTAATCTGTATGCCTTGGCTAAGCGAAAATTTAAGGGAGAGATCAATCTTGACTTTTTTGGGATGAGAAAGTTGATACATAGAATACCTCCTTCCACTTCTTTATAAGTAAATAAGGAGGAGGAGGAAGAGACCTGAGAAGATGAGGCATCTAAGGACGTCGAAGGGTCTGAGAAAACCGAGGTTATTTAAAATCTTCATGTAAATATTTCATTTTTATATGTGAATTCCAAAATATTTTAGCATGCAATGAAAACTATTTACCATTTTTGATATATCGGTTTTTTCTACAGCTATTTTATTTAATTGTTGTCCTATGAATGATTACGTCATCATTATTTGTTTGTTCGTTTTAGTTTTCTGAAGAAGTTATGTTTACTAAACTTTTGAAGGAAAGCAAGGTCGGGCTCAAAGCTCAAAGCTCAAACCTTGGATCTTCTCGGTCTTAGCGCTGCGGCTACCAGTGGACATAAAAAAGAATTAGATGAGTCTTTTACAAAACCTAAGGATGATTCTTCGAAAAAAACTTAAGGATGAGATTCAAAGATTACATTCCAGGATTGATCAAGTAATCAAAGAGAAGGAAGCCCTCGGCGACTTTGTACCGCGCTGATGGCGATATACCTGGAAAGTAGCTCTTTCCCACTTGATAGTCCTCACTATAATGGTTTTGGCATAGGCTTAGGAGTATACCTAAGGATTGAATTCTCCCTTTCTTTATCCTTACTCTTTTGTACATATATTGATGTAGTTAATAATAGAAGTTTCCATTTGATTTTTATTTGGCACATTCCAATTTTTTTCATTGAGTTGAATTTTACTCATTAACAATTAGGTTGGTCTCCATGAGCCTTCATCTAACTTTAATGAAGCCTCTGAACCCCACATTCCTTCTGATCCCATATTCATGGTTCGAATGACACCGTTGTGTCTGAGTTTGAGGTTGTGACAATAGCTCCTATTATGTCCCTAGAAGATGAGAACATCCGCTTAACAATTGTTAATGAAGGGCTTGAGAAGGAGTTGATAGGTGCTCTTTAGGAACATAGAGAAGCTAAAGCTGTGCTGAAATGTCAACATGTGCATAACACTAAGTTACAACTGTCTTTAAAAGATGGTGAGAAACTCTATGGCATTGTTCATGAGACTGAAATAGCACAACCAACTAAAGGATATGTCAGCGCCGATCGCTCGCTAAATTGGATAGAAAGAATGTGTTGGAAGTGGAAAGGAGGTTGCAATTCCTCACTTGGATGTGGTGCCTATCCATCCGCTGGAGGAGGGGTGGAGGACCGATGTTCTTAGTAATTTGGCGGTTTTCTCCAAAAGCACCATGAAAACTAAGGCCCAACTAATTGATACTTTAGAAAGTATGAGGGAGAAAGCTGTATTGAAGATTCATGAACTCGAAGTTTCTTTGTGTGAAGCCCGGCTAAGATCGCCTCCATCTCAGAAAAACTTAGGCGAGATACAATTAATAACAAACCGGGGCAGGTCTTCTTGTAGTGTGCTAGAGATATCTTAGCACATTTCTATCCTATACTTGACCAAAATTTATTATGCAATATTATAGGTTTCGAGATAACTACATAAGGGCCAATGGATCATTGAGCAAGAGCTTGCTATGACCCCCGAAGGACTTCTCCTATTAGTTTAGCCCCACCTTTGGCCACTATACCTTAGGTGTCTTAGTGTAGTATTATTGGAATTTGCATTAGGAAATGATTTTGTAAATTTACATTGTTGGGTACTATCTTTAAATTGTACATATTTGTGTGAACTAAAGTTTCTTTGTGAAGTTTGTCAGTTTCTTGCACTTAATTTACTTAGTTGCACCTCTCTTTTAATTGTGCTTTGTATGGGCTCGTTTGACTTTCAGCCTGCTTCTTTTAATCAAGAGTCGAAGGTGGTCGTTCTTGAAGAGAAGCTTAATTCTGCCTTAGTAAGAGTCGCATAATTGGAAAGTTTATTGAAAGATGACGAAAGAGTATATGAGGTGTATAAATGGATGAGACTAAGGCTTTGAAACGTAAAATTGAAGAATTAGACATGCATCGCAAAATGGATTAACGTCGAAGATACACCCTCTATAGGCTTGACCTTAGGTGCCATTTCTAGACCGAGCATCGCCCCCGCACCTCCACTCGGGGATGATCGAGATGATGATTTGAAATGGAAAAATGATTTGAAAAACTATTATAAGACCATGTTTAATGAGTTAGAGAATCATTATAAGAAGAAGTTGAGAACTTTCGAAATTCTCACCTTATCTTTCTACTACGCAAGAGCTCTTTGGTCCTTTTTCTAGAATTACTAAGAAAACGAGGGATCAAATTTTGGGTGAAACTGAATGAAATAGAAGAGTGGCTATGGGGTGTGTGAATGCTTTTAAGAATGATATATTCAATCTAAAGTGTGAAGCTTACTTGGAGTCCATTGTCGTATCCTGAGTGGGATGGATAGGACTTCCTTGTTGGAGAAACTTCATGATATGAAGGTAGGAAATGTTAAGGCAGAGATTGGTGTGAAGCGTGCAATTGACTTTTTCACTCGTTTCTGGTCAGGGCTTGATGCGGGCTGTGAATTTAATTTGCAAGACAATGGTAACCATTGGGTTTCCGCTAACTATGACCCTTGTATCGCCTATGGACATACTCCTACTGATTGCTCATCCATTGTTATTACTAAACGACATGACCCGCCTCCTACTCTCCAACCAACAAATTGTTATTCTCCATATCTTGGTTCGAGTATCTACGAATCACATTGCTAGGGTAGATCATAATAGACTCTTCGAGTCATATTTATGATTTTTTTTCTTGTTCTAGTGTAGCTTATCACATCTCTTTTGTATTTTTAAATTGTTTGTACAAGTATGGGTTGTGTAAGTATAACCATAGTATTTATTGAACATTAACTAGGACTTGATGTTTACCTGGCGCGCTTTAAGTAGTTTTTGGGATTGCATCTATTCTGGTAGTTGTTGTGCATCCCATGAGTTTCTTTTTTTCCATTGTTGGATTTTGTTGTCTGAGTAGTTCATGCTTTCGGAATGTTGACTTTTATGCTTTAGCTTTGTCATGCATTTGGCATAGTCTGCCCTGCTATTTGGAGGCAGACTATTGTTTTTGGTTTGTACTTTGATCTATTCTTTTTTTCTCATTTTTGATTTTCTTAGAGTAGTGAATATTCTTTAATTCTTGTTTAGCTAGATTCGCTTAATCATCAGTTTTGTATCTATCCATCTTTAGTTTAGTATGACCGTGCTCATTTTTGAGATTTCTGTTGTCATTCATATGTTGCATTTTCAGTGCGATCTTCGAACGAAGGCAGTGAGTTATGAAAAACTGGTTGTTTGCGATTGGCACGGTTTGCCCATTATTTGAGGGCTAACTATTTTTGACTATGAAGTTGGGTCATGTGTTTATAACCTTATTAATTCATGCGCACGAGTTTTTATACTGGTTCAGGCAGTATAGTTTCCTTACGTCTAGCATGGTTATGCTAACAGAATTAACATAAAGGGGTTTTTATATTGGTTCAGACCATTCAATATCCCTACGACCAGTTTATTTATTTGGCTAAAAAAGTCGGGCTGTGTTTAAAGCAGTAATATTTTTATAACTAGTTCAGGCCATCTAATATCCCAACATTTAGTGTGATTATTTAGCTATGTCAAATAATATTAACATAGAGAGATTTTTATACTGGTTCGGACCATCTAATATCCCTAGTTCAATTCATTGTATTATTGTTTCTTTATTATAATATTTACAATGTCCATTATATAAGCAATGTAGATCATAAAAAGTAAGGTCCGAGGTGCTCTAACTTCTAAGTCCTTAGAACTAAGTTGTCATCAGAACTGACAGTTGATATGCCCAATTATCCAAAACTTCTGTTATGATTAATAGACCTTTCCAATTTGGACCCAACGCTTCATATGATGGGCCTTTTATGTTGCCTATTACCTTTCGTAGTACTAGATCATGCTTGTAGAAGTTTCCTTCCATGAGCCTGGCATTGTACCTTCTTGCCATCCTCTATCGATATGCGGTAGATACTACTGCTGCCTCATCGCTTCTTTCCTGAATGAGATCTAGGACAACTTCCTTCAATTTCCTATTCTATTCTACCATGTATGATATTATTCTATGTGATGGGACCTCTACTTTGTCAGTAAGCATGGCCTCATATCCATAGGTTAGCAAAAAAGGAGAATGGTATGTTGGAGATCTAGTTGTGGTTTAAGCCCATAGTACTAAAGATAGCTCTTCCTCCCACTACCCGTAGCTTTCTGCAGTCTTTTATTAAGTGGTTTCTTAATGATTTTGTTTGCAACTTCGACCCACCCATTTGCTTATGGGTGAGCGAGTTAAGAGAAACTCAATTACGTCGTTCTCCTTACAAAGCTCTGTAAACTCTTCACTTTTAAATTGGGTGCCATTGTCAGAAATGATCTTGTAGGGGATTCTAAATCTAGTGATTACGTTTCTTACCACAAAAGTGACTATCTTCCTAGTGGTGATTGTGGCTAGAGGCTCTGTCTCTACCCATTTGATGAAGTGGTCTATTGCCATTATGTCATACTTCGCTCCTTCCTTTGACATAGAAAGTGGATAGATCAAAATGGACTAATAAGTGAGATTAGCTCGTGGCATAGTTGTTTGGGTATGCTTGCTAATCGTGGACATCTATCACATTTCCTTACAAATTCTATTGCATCCTGAAGTGTCGTAGGCCAGTAGTAGCCGCGCCTCAATACTTTCTTTTCCAACATGGTCCCCACAGAGTGATCCCCGCATTGGCCCTCATGTACTTCCCTCATGACCTATACCCCTTCTTCTTTGGAAACGCACCTAAGATAAAGGGCTGAGTACTCTCTCTTGTATAATGTGCCATCAAAAAAGGAGTAGTATAGAGCCTAATATCTTATTATTCGGACTTCATTCCTACTCCGAGGTAGGGTTCCGTTTAGTAGGAATTGCTTGATGGGAGTCATCCAGTTATTCTCCTCGGTTTATTGATGCTTGGGTTCAATTGAGGACTATTCTTGATTTTTCGTTGTTTCCTGATCTTGAGCCCCTTGAATGGTTGCCTGTTGGGCTCGAATCAGGACCAATATTTGATTTGATTCTATTATACTTGGTTCTGCTTGATGCTCCATTGGTACCGCCTTCATTGCATTTTCCACTTTGATGCTTGCAAGTTTAGCTAATGAGTCGAAAAATGAGTTATTTTCACATGGAATTTGTTCTATACCAAACTATTCGAACTGCTCTAATAACTTCTTAGACAATTCCACATATTTGACTAAAGTTAGTTCCTTAATTTGTAATTTCCCTACACTTGGTTCACAACTAAATAGGAATAACTGTGACTTTTAATGTGGGTTACCTTCTGTTTGCACCAAAACTGGTCACAAACACCCAATTGCAGATAAAAGCACCAAATACAGTCACAAATCATAGATAGATTGTATGTAGTAGAATTAAATATGAAGAACAATCGAAAAATTAAAAGGAAAGCGGTAGAAAGACAAGATTTATAGCGGTTCGGCGTTGTAGCCTACATCCACTTTGAAGGATTTGTTGTTTATTGATGATTCTCAACTGATTTACAAGAGTACAATCGATAGTATCCAAGTTACAACGGAGTTCCAGCAGAGTAACAGCATAGAAGAACGAAAAGTCCCCTTTTCTGGAGGCATATGGCTGCTATTTATAGGCGTAGGCTGAAAATATCTGGCTCAGATCTCGGAAGGCCTCTTCTCTTACGTGGGTGGGCCCACCAGATCAATCCTTGGACATTTGGGATCGATCCATGATCGATACGTTTACAATTTTTATTGATAAAAAATGACTCTATTTGAGCTGAGATTGATCAGAGACCAAGTAGAGGTGGTATGCAAGCTCCTGTGAAAATTTGGTAGCATTTGGACTTGTAGATTTTGAGCTATGATCGGTTCAAGTTTGGAGTTGCAGCAGGCTGGTGTCATCGTATCGACTCGTGAATAGATTGATCGATTCGTATCGATCAAATGGCGGTGTCGGAGAGCGATAAGCTAGGGTAGATCCCCTTTTAATTCCGCGTGACTGCTTCCTCCTCTTTTCCATACTTTGTTTGTATCGTCCTCGAATGCTTCATTTTGTATCGATGATTTAGAGGCTGCTTCGTATCAGCATATGGCTATCCTCTTCGTATCGATCCGTGGCCATTGTTTCGTATCGATCATTTGACTTATCGATATGAAATACACAGAGCCGGAATCGATACGAAGCAAGCAATTTATGGAGCTACGGTGTACTTCGTATCAATGCCTTAGGAGCTATTTCGTATTGATACAATTCAACCTCTCTCGTATTGATTGTTGACGTTGATTTCGTATCGATGTAATTTGTCTTATTTCGTATCAATCATTTAGTGGCCGCTTTGTATCGATCGAAAGGGATGACATTCGTATTGATTCAATATATGTTCTTCGTATCGATCAATGGCCGATCATTACGAAATATGTGAATGGTTGGATCGATACGAAGCGTGTAAACATGAGATCGATACAAAGTGACAATTTTCCATGGATACGAATTAGCCTGACTTTGATGGATACGAAGGAGGTTGAATCATGATGGATATGAATTAGCCTGACTTTGATGGATATGAAGGAGGTTGAATCATGATGGATACGAAATGAGGCTTCCTTCGTGCATCTTGATCGATCAATATCTTGAGCATACAAACTCCGATTGACTTGAAATTTGGAACGTTGGTTCTCATAGCTTTGCTTGTCGTGTCATGTCAATTGTAGCTTGATCCGAACTTGGACCAAATTTACTAGTATCCATAGTAGACCAGTGTATAACCGATCTTTGGGGCGGATTGTCTTTGGTTTCCGGTTAAATCCTTGGTGTCACGGCCTTGCCAAAGGCGGGATAACACCTTCATTACCTGGGCTATTCAATCAAGTCCATACAGCTTCTTTCCATCTGGAGTGACAGTACATACCCAATTCCTTCCCCTTGTTCGTTTGATGCTCCATCTACAAACAGTCGCCAGAACTATAGGGTATTTGCTTCTTCTTATGGTTGAGGTAAGCTGGTAAGGTGCATTCTAAATGAAGTATGTCAGTGCCTGACCTTTGATTTCTTTTCTGGGATAATAGATGATGTCATATTGGCTAAGCTCCATTGCCTATTTTAATAAGCGACCTGAAGACTCTAGCTTTTATAGTATTTGTTTAAGTTGTTTGTCTACGAGGACTCTGATGGGATGTGTTTGGAAGTAGGGCCGTAGATCTCTTGCTATGAGGAGAAGGTTGTGAGCTAGCTTTTTGACGACTGAGTAGTTCAACTCTACTCCTAACAACCACTTATATGTGAAGTAGATAGGTCTTTGGCTCCCTTCGTCTTCTCATAACCTTGTGGCATTAATAGCTTTATCGGTTACATCTAAATATATTCACAAGTCCTCACATGTTACTGATTTTGATAATACAGGAGTATTGACCAGATGATCCTTTAGGTTTTGGAATGCAACTTTGCATTCCTCAGGCCATTCAAAGTTTCACCCTGTTACTACCAAAAATCACTTCAACCTTGTCGAAGCCCAAAATGTTATGAAGAAGAGCTTCATGAAGAACAATAGTGATAGCAAGGCCATTCGAAAGAGTCAAATTTATGCTTCTGCAAATATTAAATGAATTATGGGCTTTCGAAAGGGTCGAAAGAGGTCAAGACTACCCTTCCACTTTATTTGATACCTTCTACAAGAGATAAAAGAGAAGATTCTACCAAAACTTCCCTTTCGAAAATGTGGTTTTTCAAAGACCAGCCTTTCGAATCGGTTGAACCCTACGACAAGTATTATGGAGATTTCATATACATCAATATTGCTTTCGCAAGTGTCAAAAGATGGACTTCCACATTAATCAAGGGGATTTCCTTCGAAAACTACCTTTTGCAACCAACCAAGTAGAAGCTTTCGAAGCAGTTGACCCTTCTGTGGAAGTCACTTCATCATTTACAATTCAATCCTCAATGAATGCTTCCGCAACTATTAGAATGAATGCATTTGAAATCATCATCACCTTTTGCAAGTATTGGATATGTATCTTCTGCATACGTTGGAACATCCTTTCATGTTTATCCAACACATCTAAAATAACATAAGAGTCACTTCTATACCTTCCGATGGAGTCAAAGGCATCTAAGTTTCATTCGAAAGCAATATTGGAGAGGCACTCTAAATTCACCTGAGGTGGAAGGTCCTGAAGGCATCCTTTCGATTAAGTTGAAGGGACTGATGCAAAAGGGAGTCCAACCTGCATCCATAAATAAGATCCTAGGGGTGCCATTTTGGGGGATTCAAACTAATGCTTCCATGCTTGTACTTTTCTTGAGCTTGTAAATCCTAATTTCAAGATCAAATTGGAGATTTCACTTCATTGTAATATCTAAGCCCTTTATTCATAAAAATGATCAATAAAGTAAATACATGGCACTTTTGAGTGCATGGAGTCTGATTCACTGCTTATATATGGTTTCATCTATGGAACACGCTCATATATACCTTTCAAAGGGGTTCCTTTGGAAGGAATAAAAACCCTTTAGACTTAGTTAATACCTTTTGTTCCCATTACGATATGGCCTTAGATCACTCCAACCAATTTGAAAGGGGTTTCGAAGAGGTCAATCACTCTTCTAACCTTGCTTTGGGGTGTTGACAAGATTTCTTGTTAACATTTTTGGTGCTAGATGGAGGGGTCAAACTTACGACTTTGTTGAATTCCCAACATTACTTAATTTCCCTTATCGCTATTCCATTACAAGCTAACCTTAGTCCCAATGCCACAATGCTTGACAAAATCAAGAAGTCCGAGCAAGGATCCTTAAAACCACACTTGGTTGGATTCTCTCATGAAATTGCTAAAGATTCGAAGCTATATGAAGAACAAATGTTAAGATTGGAAGCTTTACGGATCATGGAAAAGAAGATAGCCAAATCTTATGATCGAGACAACTGGAGCTTACAACCATTTCCTATTGGTCCTACACCCATCTTTTCTTTAGGAGAAACAACAAGTAGGGGTGATAATTTGTTTGTTAAAATGAAGAAGATTATTCAATTCTACAGTAAAGGAACTACCTTTGAAGAAGGAATGGTGGCCGATTACTATACATTTGCTCAGAAATGGAATCGAGTAACATATGGACCATTACCTCCAATGAGCTTTGAAAGATTCTAAAAAGGAAATTGTCATTGAGGGTGAAGCTCCTAAATCAAGCAACAAAAAATCTAGAAATCAACCTCAAAAGACAAGATTCAAATAAAGACTCCCTAAAGAATGCAACTTGGCTACATCAATCGAGGACATCTACTTACTAACAAAAGAGGAACCCAACTACTAGCCATCTAAAAGGAAAAGGCTCAAATACGAGAGAAATCTGGGAGGACCTCACTACCATTATCATATAATGAACCGACACGAAACCAATCAATGCAGAGCTGTTAAAGGAATGATCATCAACTTTTTCAGACAAGGAAAGGTTGATAGATTTGTAAAGCAATCATAGATGAATTCAATAAAGACTCATTCGAATAAAAAAATCTACATGGTTGGGAGTAAGATTCTCCTTAAAATTGGAAATTACCTTAAATAATTATAAGCCTTTGTCCATGCCACGATGGCCAAGTCAAAGCGCCTCCTGGAGGGAGGTCAGAGTAAGCCTTTAGCTGCATCAGAAATGGCTAAGCTAAAGCATTTGCAAGCCCTTGATTGGCCTATGTGGCCAGGCCAAGTCACTTTCTAGAGGGAAGATGGAGTAAGTCCTTGAACGCGCCATGTTGTAGCCACTTCAAGGCACCGACCCGCCTTCAGTCCAGCCTATAAATCCTGGATGGAGCGCCTCCTGGAGGGAGGACAGAGTAAGTCCTTGATCCCATCATGCCATGGCCTAGTCAAGGCGTCGGACAAGCCTTCAGTCATGCCTATAAGGCCTGGCTGGAACACCTCCTGGAGGGAGGTCGGGTAAGTCCTTGGGTTCTGCTTGTAGTTAAGCTAACCAAGCGCACCGAACAACAACGGACTAAGACGTCCAAGACCAAGGAATGATACACAAAGCATTAATAATATACGAAATCTAAAGGATAGCGCATATCGAATGAATCAAGTACTTGGAACAGGAGAGGTGACACAAAGTAAAAGATTCAAACAATCAAAGCCCAAAGAATGATGTAGAAGAAATGCTCAGATAAGAATTCCTGAACTTCTATTATTCGAATAATGGTTTCTAAACTTTCCTTCTTATTGCCATGAATTGATTTCTAATCATATTTTCGGATGATAATTCCCGGATTACATTCATTATTAGATATGAATTTATGGCCTTTGGCTAATTTCCAGAAGATGATTTCTGGATTTCACTTATCAATACCCGAATCTGGTTTCAGGTTTTCTATTATTTCCAAATAAGGGTTTTCGAACGTCTATTATTTGTCCATAAATGAGGATTCATGGTCTTATATTGCTTATTGCCAATTAATGATCTCTAGACTTTTATTATTAAACGATTGTTCTTGGTCTTCTATCAGCTTTCAAGAAGAGGATTTCTAAACTTTTATAATTAGTGCTAGATTTGGGTTTCTGGCCCCCTATTATTAGTTCCATAATTAGATTTCTAGTCTTCTATTAATATAACCAGAGTCGAAGTTCTAGTCTTTCCTCATCATTACCAAAGTTGGATCTTAGGACTTCTATTATGGTCAGACAAGAATTACCAGTCTTTAATAGTTTCCAACTATGGATATCTCATCACTTATTATCTTCAGATGAAGATCAATTAATTTCTATTATTCCCAAATTTAAACTTCTAGTATTCTATTACTAGGAATTCTAATACTATCTCCAACAATATGGACAAACTACTGAACATATTCTTACATAAATATCAAATTAATGATAAGGAATGTTGTCTACTTTGTAGGAAAATAAGATTGATGAGGATGCCCAAATGATTCAAGAAATACAAAAACCGTAGCTAAAGTTATCAAGAAGCAGATTTAGAAACGACGGTACAAGTACATATAAGGGCTACAAGCCATGTGATATTTACATAATCTGCAAAATTATTTACAAAATATATTTTATAATACATTAAGATATTCGTACCAAAAGATCAAAAACAAGTGTGTTTCTCAAAGGTCTTGTGCGATCTTATCTAGATTCTTAGAAGTCAAGGTATCAACAATGTGGCAAATTGCCACACAAAGAGTTTCTTTAAGTTTCTTTTCTTTCTTCTTAATCTCATCAGCATCATCGATAGACTCGATACAAGTCTTCAGGGCACGATTGAAAGCGTTATTTGCACCTCTAAGAGTATTGTTCTGTCTTTCCAATTCAATAATATGTTTTAGAAGAAGATATCTTTCATGTTCCAGTTTTTGAGTTTTGGCAACGTACTCATTGATGCGTTGTGAGTATCTTTCTTTTTGCTGATTGTCGAAATATTTCATCATTTCAAATTTGACTTTTTGGCACCCTTCGCCCACCACTTTTTCATCCAAACTCGGAGGAGGGTTTTTTGTAGGGATGAATTTTTGAATGGCTAAGGAACAAGACCTTGTTGATTTCCCAATAGTTAGGGTGATTGGAGAAATTGGTAAATTAATATTCAGAATATCACCTCCCATGATAAATTCCAAAGATTTACACTGTGCTTGACTGTCTTTTAGTTTTATTTCCAAATCACTTACCTGTTAGTAGAGCTTGGACATCTCATGATCAAAGTCGGTCGAAGTATTCGATTTAACTTGACATTTCAATTGAGAAATCATCTCATCTTTCTTCTTAATGTCTGCTTCTAGACTAGTAATTTGATCGTTAAGGCCTTCGATAACTGCCTTCTGAAGCAAAAATTTCCTACGCCATTCCAACGCTTGAGTATTGCTTTGGAGTTTGGTAGACAAAGGATCTTTAGATAAGCTCCTCTTTTCAAGATCCACAATCTATCTATCTCTAAGATTAGTGAAGCGAGATGAAGGATTTGGCAGAAGTGACGTAGTCGCTAACTATGTTTCTTATTCAAACAAACGAAAAAAGAAAATCAATACCAATGAACAAAACTTCTTTTATTACAATAGTAGGGGTTACAACTCAAGAAGAAATAAGGCAGAGGGTACAACATCATTGTTATAATCTGGTTTTATCTTTGTCTTATCACACTTGAAGTCTAGAAATAGTAATTTTAACTTTGTCTAAAGAGTTAGCCGAGAGAGATTTTGTTGATTCAAAAGCGGCATTAAATCCTTCTGGGGTAACAATTGGAGGGAATTTGCTGTAATCCCATTCTCCAGCTGAGGAAATATCATGACCACAAATTAATTTCATATAATATGTCTGAATTTCCTTAAAAAGCTTTTCCATTTTCTCATATAGAAGAATCAAAGTGAAGTCGAGGATGTTTCATGTAAAGTTTCTGTAGATCTCTAAGAAAGCAATATCTTACCAATCTTGAGGATTTCAAGAGCGAGGACTTTTCTAAGTAATCTCTTCTTAACTTGACAAATTTTCCTAATTAATCCCTAGTAACAGGGCTGCTTGAGAGATGTTCACTCTGTAATAACGTAATAAAATAAAACTAAGAATAAAAAGACTAACACAGTAAGGTCCATAGATCAATATAATTACATGATTACAAATTTTCTTTCGGTTCATACAAGATTGATCGCTTAAATATCTCAGAAATAAACTTATCCTTATAATATTTGATTTTTTCAGGAGGTAAAGCGCGAGGAATTGAGTAAACCCGAGGTAAGTTCCAACAAGCCCCAGGGTGGGGATCATACCCGTGTTCGTCCAAGTATATATTATGTAGGTATCTAAGCAAGCCCCCACTGAAATCACCCAAGTATGAGTAATCCACAGTTGGATGTCTGAATAAGCTTTATACAAAAATTCTACCAAGATATCTCTGTCTTCTATTAACATCCAAAAGTGTTCATCAATATTTTGTTCTCCTCCAAAAGCTTGTCATAACGAAGACGCGCCCTTTTGAATCGAGGGGTTGCTTCTTGATATTTGAAAGATGTTAACACCGCAACACTTTTATTAAGCTTATAGTACTTATCTGATAGTGTGTTGTGTTCTTTCAAATGTTTACTGAACTCCCAATATAGGCCATTTATATCTGCCTATTTCTTTTCAAGCTTTACCTTATAAAGGTGTGTGTTTTTCTTCCTTATCTAAAATGGTAAGATATTAGCTAAGGTTATCTTGAAAATGAGACCCATATTGATAAAGAATCGCATACCTGGGAAATCAGAATCGTGGTTTGTAAATTTTGCTTTTTCTCTTTTTCTCCGATGCTAAAGTCAATATCTTTCCTTTGGGGATCAGAGGAGTCAAGGAATTCAGTCTGATCTGTTTCGTGGATAGTAGGATCAAGGTTAACTTTTCTTGATCCATCTTCATTATTTGGAGCCCTAGAAGTGTCACCGCCATCCCTTCCAGGACTATCATCACGATCACCCTCATTGTCGCTGGTACCTTGACCGTTTCCATCATCATTATGGTTATCATCATCATTGTCGTCTTCATCAACGACGGCTTCATCGCCCTCTTTGTCTTCCTCCTCATAGAGGGAACCTCTGTAACATCTCCCATTTAGAGGAACAAAACTAACTACTATGAATCCTGCAATCATCTATAGTTATTAATTCTCGGTGACTAAATGCGGCAATGTTAGATACATTGATATACCGAAAACACATAAATATGAAAATTTTTAAACTCAATTTAAAAAAATTTCTCATTTCATTACAAATAGCATTTCAGACTCATTACATAATCCTAATTTCGTAAACCACATTCAGAGAAATATAGTTATTACAAATTACGCCAAGAGCAATATATGAAAATGCCCCCTTGGTTGATCAAATTCTAAATATAAGAAATTAAACAACTTTTCCATTTCATCCAATTACACAGCGGAATCAAACAGAAAAACTCCTAATAACTAGCTTCCCTTCCATGTCTCCAGAAGATTATTTTTCTAAAGGAGAACTTGAAAACCTTAACTCTCAAACTACCCAAAATCAATTGAGCACCTGAGAATTTAAGAGGAAAAAATAAACTTTGGGTCAGACAAAATGTCTGGTGTAAATAATAACCTACCATCTCAAACCATATAGATATCTATTGAGACCACGCCGCTTAGCGAAATGGGTTTTCCCCTCACTAGTATCCTAACCCTATTTATAATAACCATATACTGTGCACCTGCATCCACAATGGTTAAGACATAACATAATGAAATGTATCATGATGATATGAAAACATGCAATATGCTCTAGACTTTCCATCCCTATTCACCTGAATATCCATCTAAAGTTATAGTTTCTAATGTCACTGTTAACCTATTAGTTTTCATAGGCTGACTAATAATCTGTTCTAAGCTTACGAACTATATGTTTGGTTTCATAGTATTTATGGGATCATTAATAACCTATTGAAGTCTACAAATAACATCATCCAATCATAGTTTTCATGGGATCACTATGAACCTATTGGATTCTCTAATAACATCTCTCATGTCATAGTTTTCATGACTGACTATGAACCTATTGATCTCTATCAACAACCTGTTCCAGACATAGTTTTCATGGGATCACTAGGAACCTATTGGCTCCTGCCAATAATAATTTCCATAACATAGTTTTTATGGGCTTACTAAGAACCTGTCTAAACCAATAATCTTTTGATCTGTCTTGGGCATCCTATATTCTGGTGTATCTAACCTCCTGAATGCACTTTTACTCACACAAGAGTTAATTCAATGTATATTCATTACTGGGTCAACCTAGCCTGTTACTCTGTCCTTAATATCCCAAAATGCAGTTATGGGTTAATAATGAAGTGAATATGATCAAACAAGCACACATGATAACTGATCAAATAACACTACAACATAAACGTCCATGGTTTAATTCCTTGTAATAATTTTCAAATGAAATACGGTTAATACCCTTAATCCATTATTTTTAGCAAGGAAAGCTTCCTCTAGAATTTCAAGGTTTAATGCTATTTCAAAACCCTTTTATATTGCTATGTGTTTATTTTAAAAATGAGTTAGGGTTCTTTAATTCTAAAACTAAGGCTTTCGACTATATTCTTTGTATTATTACTTAAAACCTTAGACATTCTCTTTTTAAACCATCCATCATACCTTTCGAACACTTGGAAGCATTCCTTTCAAAACACTCAAAAACATACCTTTCAAAAGCATTAGAGTTCAAGTAAAAATTTATGGAAGCATAGCTTTGAAACTAATTAAAAGTGTTTCTTTCGAAACCATAGTTTGAAAACAAAACAAACTACAAAGTAAAAAAAAGGGACACATTCAAAAGCTATCCCTTCGAAAGACCTATGGTGATGGCAACATGCTTCCGCATGTGTACTTGGGTTTAAAGAAGCGGCTTCAACCATGTCAAAGGTATGGGAGCGGCACCCACCCTTTCGCATGTGTAAGTTAAAAGTAAAGCAACTTCAATGGTTGTTGAAGGGTATCGATTCGAAACCCTACCCTCCGAACTCATTGATTCAAAGAATTATAAAAGCGGCCTCTTACTCAGGCCAAAGGTTTTAATGCGGTAGTTAGGGTATCAAAGGGGTTCAAAGGCAGCAACCCTTTCAAAGGTATTAAATCAAAGGTAGGTTTATAGATTCGAAACCTAGAAATACAACTTCATTCCTTATGCATGCATACTTTCGACACCTTTGTTACCTTTCGCAGCCCAATACACTTCGTACTACTAGCTTGATACCATGTATATTAGCACCAAATAGATGTGGAAGGGTTCGAGGCGGGTGTGTATGAAGTCGAAAGCCAACAGGGTTAAGTGTCGAAGATGTAATTTGAATAAAAACTGCATTTTGCTTATTAAAGAAAATACTTTTCACCTACCATCAGTTTTTGTCTCTATTTTATTGGTTTAGAAAACTTTATCAATTTCCTTTTTCAGAATTTACTGCCGGAATCAAATTTGAATTTGAAGTAACTTAACAGTTAAGCCCTTCTCCTTAATAAAGCATTCAAGTCCTCTAACTTAAATAATTTTTCATCCATAGTAATACAATTAGAAAAAATCCTCAAAAATCACAATAATTCTCGTTAAATATGTTTTCTAACATACATAAATTTCAAGCCCTAAAACATTATTTAGTTGCCTTAAATAATTTAAACCCAAAATTCACTGTTTTCTCTCATAGAAAATTCATAATAAAGTACCCACAGCTTAAAATATTAAAAAATTTAAAATCATTTCCAAAATAATGTTTTACATATCATATTCAAAAATCATGGCATTTGGAAATCATTTTGCATGATTTTAGCTTTAAGGTACCGAACTAGGTTATTACACAAAATCCCTGTTTAAAATTATAACATGGAATTTAAATCAAAACATATCATCATTCATCTAATCATACGGTTTAAACCTCAAATCCAAAATTTAAAACATTCAAGATGATTTATATGAGATGGTTTAGATCATTATTCGCCTTGTTTGGATAAAGAACTTGAGATTTGTGCTTCACTTTAATCTTCCTAGCTTGTATCTTAGCCTCTAATTGATGTTTGAGCTCCTCTTCACCTAGGGTTATCGCCGGCCTTGTTTTTCCTTTTGTCTATGTTTTTGGTTTATGAAAATGTGAATGAGAATGACGTATGGGGTTTAGAGGTTACGGTCTACGGCTATTCCCATTTTGCCCTTGCCTTATTCTCTAAAATTTCTAATTTATAAATCACACTTATAATTTCATTAGTTAAGGCACGACCCTAATTAGTTTCCAATTCTCAATTCCCTTATCACTCTAACCTCTACATTATTTTATTTTATTTATCTAATTAAATCTCCTAAGTAATGTTATTTACAATTATGGGTGTTACAACCTCAAAAGATAGGAGCTGTGCGACATTAATTTCTTCTTCGTCGGGAACCTCAATGCCCTGCTCTATTTTCTTAACCTTAGCCATGAATCTTTCGATTAGCACAGGGTCAAGAGAAGGAAAACTCAAATCTAGACACTTTTATATGTTATCAGAATAGGCTGTCATGAGCGCATCCTCATAAGAATTTACAATAATATCATTCAAAGAAGTGCTTAGAAACTAAGACACTTTTTGCTTAGCCTCAAAGATAGTGTTGATAGCTTTGGATAAACAATTCTTCTTCTTCTTTAACCTCATTTTAAGAGAAGTACACTTCTTCTTAGGAGAAACATGCCTAGCATTAACTCTAGCGTTTTCTTCCTTGGACTCTTTTAACGTCGTTTTCAGGGCCAAAACTTCATCAGCTAAAATCTGTTTAGGCTTCCTCTCATCAGAAATTATAGACTCTGCTTGAGCAAGAGAAGCACTCACATTTCTTATTCTCTCACTACATTATCTTTGGAAGTAGTCAGGGTAGTAATCTGATTGTTTAAAGTCGAGACTTCTTCCCAAAGCTTTGATGTTTCAGTAGAGGACTTAGAAACATCTTCCTAAAGAGATTACTAGCTTTTGGTGATCTAAGAGGAAAAGTAAGACATGAATAAGGATTCAGTACAAAAAAAATAACAAAAAAAATCAGGCAGTATAAAATATACCAAAAGTTGTTGTTCGATAAGAGATCGACAATGACTTGGTAAATCCAGTACAGAGGTTGGTGGCTGAAAAACAGAAAACGATAAAGAGTGCATAATCAACTCCATAATATTCTCAAATTCAGTAGGAGGCACTGGTGACGAAGGTCTTGAGGGATTCAATTCCTGGGAAGGAGTTGAAGTGCCTAGATCTTTTTGCATTTGATCAATAATGTTAGAAGAATCAGATACAACAATTTGAGATATAAAGTCATCCTTCAAAGAAACTGTTTTAGTTTGATCAACAGTTGCAGAAGGTAAGTCATCCATAGAATAAGTGGGATCAGGGTTAGGACCCTCTAAAGCCTTGTCAGCACCAATAAATTCACCCTTTTTCGGGGTAAGAGAAGATTGGATATCAGTAGTCTAGGCTTTCTTAGGAATACAGCCCGCGACAGTTGCTTTGCTTAATTTCCTTTTTGTGATCATTCGAGACCTAGAAATGGCTTGTGTCAGAGCCAGAGCTTCAGACTCCGAAGATTGAGGGAGTGGATTATTTGTAATTAATTCAGATGAAAGAGCGGCCGTTGAAATCAAAAGGCCTAGATTTGCAAAACAATTTAAGGAACGACATGACAGTAAATTACAAACGATACATTTAAGTTTACTAGGTAGATCTGGACAAATTGGGGACAAGGGTGAAAATTTTTTGGGGTCACCTAAAGCTAAGAAGCGTTTGCTTTTCAAAGTTTGTTGGACAAGAAGAGGTTTTCCAAGAATCTTCCGGTCTTCTGGTATGAGGGAATGTTTCTAGAGGATGCTAGGATTCAACAACGTAAGTCTATTCCCGATATAGTTTGAAGTAGCAGCCATCAACTTTACGAATCTCTTGCCTTCATTGTTAAGGTTCTTAGGGGCAAGGCCAAATAAGAATACATTATTCAGCCAAAGTAAATAAGTTAATAGAAATAAGGGTAATGGTCTGCTTACGGGGAGAAGAAAAAGTTGTAGAAGAACTGTGTTTCCCAATCCTTAAATTTGTTTATTCCCTCCGAAACCAACTTTTTGAGAGGATTAATCCAAAAAATCCGGCTGTTCAAATTACTGAGTTTGATAAGGCGTGCTAAATAGTTAATAAATTCAGCACTCAGAGAAGGAATACCCGACTCTAAGGCCACGAGCTCCAAAGAGACAAGGTATGTGTATACATTGGGTGGTAGCTGGATAGGAGCAATGCCAAGATGACTTAAGAATCTCGACAAGAACTCTGGAAATGGGATGACACCTCCATGCTAGATATGAATGGAAGTATAAGGAAAGTATTCCTCGGGAATATTTTGAATTGTGTCATTATCCCCATGAGGGATAGCTTCAACTCCTGTGATCCCAAAATCGTTGAGGATCATATCTACTTCATCTTGATAAGTTATGAGAGAGTGCCTTGAAACTGCATCAACCTTCTTTAGAGAAGATTCTAATTGTAGAACAATACCCTAGTCAGATTTCTCAGAATTTCTTTTGATACCCATGATCCTACCAGGTGATATAATTTCATTAAAGTTATGATTTATTCAACTACTAATATCTTTCGAAGGTGTCGGAAGCCTATTACAATGGCTCAAGTACCCATCGTAGCACTTCGTTCCATGCCTTCGAAATGGTTAAAGCTAATTAGAACTGTGCGAATCATAGAGCTTTTGATAGTGTCGAAACCATTATCAACATCCCTCATTTTATGGCATACATTCACCTGGACTTACCCTTCGACAATGTTGAATCCCACAAATTTTACTCTATTTTATAACAAGCGTAGCTATCCACGTAATATTTATTTAAAAATATACATTGTCAAAACGCCATGCTCCAATTAAGTCGAAAGACTTGAAACAAAGTGAGGTTGACACCAACAAAAGGACATTGAAACGTTTCGACAATGTTTGTGTTGGAAAAGTGATAATGGCTACATTCCTATAAACTATTGTGGTTTTCGAATAAGTCATAAGGGCATAATAGTGTTTTGAAAGTGTCAACACTAAATTGAGATAATGCAAACAGATGTGCTTATCTCAGCTTTGGGGTATCGATTAAGTCGAAAGGCTATTTAAAGTTATCGACGATGATAGAAAGTATATTTTTCTTAACTCAATTTACAGTAAAGGTAGTTGATTTTAACTCTCGGTATCCTTTAAGATAAATTAAAATTATGCATAATGGATTTCGAGTTTGAATTCGTATTCGACAGCGGCAAATAACCCCAAATTGGGCAAATTCACGTTCGAACCCGAATTAATGCCATGGATTAATCAAAATCAGAATGAAATTCGAGTCTTGGATCATCTTACATGATTGATTAACTCAAATTTTCAAAATTCAAAACAGTAACACGGGCTTAAACCTTAGAAATCTAAAATAAAAATTAGTTTCTAATTTGAAATCATAAATACTCACCTCAAATATGAGAATTTCGCCTTTTAAAATTTTAGATTGATGGAAATTTGAAGAATATAATTCCTGCTTTAGAAATTTTCAATTGTAGGTGATGAAAGAGGAAAAGGAGGAGCGTAATTTATAAGCTGAATGGATGGGAAGACGACCATCTGGGGATTTGAGTAAACGGTCGAGATCAACTTAGGAATACCAATAGGCTGGAATGTTTTGTGCCGAAGCAATGGAAGGTGCCGTATCAAAACAAATGACTTGAAAAGTTAGGAGCATCCCTTCACCGGGAGGGGGGGTAAATGTTACTACCAAAAATCACTTCAACCTTGTCAAAGACCAAAAGGTTATGGAGAATAGCTTCATGAAGAACAATAGTGATAGCAAGGCCTTTCGAAAGAGTCAAAGGGATGCTTCTGCAAGTATAAATGAATTATGGTCTTTCGAAGGGGTCGAAAGGGGTCAAGACCATCCTTTCGCTTCAGCTGATACCTTCTACAGGAGATGAAAGAGAAGATTCAAAACTTTCCTTTCGAAAACAAGGGTTTGCAAAGACTAGCCTTGCGAATCGGTTGAACCCTTCCATGAGTATTATGGAGATTTCATATATGCCAATATTGCTTCTGAAAGTGTCAAAAGATGGACTTCCGCATTAATCAAGGGGATTGCCTTCGAAAGCTACCTTCCACAACTAACCAAGTAGAAGCTTTCGAAGCAGTTGACCCTTGTGTAGGGGTCACTTCATCATTTACCATTCCATCCTCAATGGATACTTCCCCAACTATTAGAATGAAAGCATTTGAAAGCATCATCACCATTTGAAAGCATCATCACCTTTCGCAAGTATTGGATATGTACCTTCCGCACACGTAGGTCCATCCTTTCATGTTTATCCAGCACATCTACAATAGCATAAGAGTCACTCCTATACCTTCCAATGGAGTCGAAGGCATCCAAGTCTCATTTGAAAGCAATATAGAGAGGCACTTTGGAATCAACAGAGGTGGAAGGTCCTGAAGGCATCCTTTCGATTAATTCGAAAGGACCGATGTGAAAGGGAGTCCAACTACATCTATAAATAAGACCCTAGGGGTGTCGTTTTGGATGATCCGAGCTAATTACTTCCATGATTGTACTTTTCTTAAGCTTGTAAACCCTAGTTTCTAAATTAAATTGGGGATTTCATATCATTGTAATATCTAAGCCCTTGTATTCATAAAAATTATCAATAAAGTAAAACAATACACTTTTGAATGCATGGAGTCTGATTCACTGCTTATATATGGTTTTATCTATGGAACACGCTCATATATACCTTTCGAAGAAGTTCCTTTTGAAGGAATAAAACCCTATGGACTCAATTAATACCTTTTGTTCCTACTAGGAACGACCTTAGATCGCTCCAACCAATTCGAAAGGGGTTTCGAAGGATTCAATCGCCGTTCTAACCTTGATTTAGGTGTGTTGACAAGATTTCTTGTTAACACGCCTCTTCTTCACTTGGTCGAAGAATGGGATGTACATGTTTGTTGCTTTGGATATGAATCTTCTCGGTGTTGCTACCTTGCCATTTGGACTCATCAGATCCTTTGGCTTCTCTGGGATTCCAGTTCCACTTATGGCCTCAACCTTTTCAAGATTTTCTTCGATGTCACGTGCACTCACTATATATCCTAGAAACTTTCCTGATTGGATGTTGAAGGTACATTTCAAAGGGTTTATCTTCATATTGTATTGCCTTAGGATGTCAAATTCTTATTCTAGGTTTAAAAATGGCTTGATGCTACCTTGGACTTGACCAACATGTCATCCACATACACATCAATATTCTTTCCAATCTGATCCGAGAACGACATGTTAACTAGCCTTTGATAGGTTGCCCCAACATTTTTGAGTCCAAACCACATGACTTTGTAGCAGTAAACCCTTTATCTATTATAAAAATATAGTATGCTCTTGATCTAGCTATCTGATTTTATCCTAAATGCATGTCCATAAACGAGAGCAGTTCATGTCCACTTACTGTGTCCACTTACTGATCAATTCTTGGCAAGGGAAAACTATCCTTCAGGCAAGCTTTGTTGAGGTTGGTGTAATCTATGCACGTTTTCCATTTCTCATTAGGCTTCCTTGGTATTGGTTGGCAATCCACTTCGGGTAGTATACTTCCCTAGTGAATCCATCCTCCTTCAATTCCTAATGCAAAGCGTTGTACCTTTCCTGGTCTAGAGTTATGTGTTTTTTCTTGATCGGATACGCACCAGGATCAATGTTGAGTGCGTAACAGATAATTGCTGGATCTATCTCTACCATGTTTGAGTGTGCCCAGACGAATACATCTGCTGATTTCTTTAAGAAAGTTTATCAGCCTAGTATGAGCTTCTACGCTGAGATTCTTTCCAATTTTGAGAACCTTCGTTGGATTTTTCGAATCTACTTATACACCTTTGAGGTCTTCAATCGGCTTTAGTTCACTTTTTGTTTCCCCTAGTCTTGGATCTATTTCATCCTCTTCCTCTTCTAGTTTTGAGATGAGTGAGAGTGCCTATTTTAAGCTTTCTCAAAGAAGTACTATGCATAGACTGAGTTTTATTCATCAGTGCCTATCATATACATATATGTTCTTTTCTCTTTCTTTGTAGATTTCCGTGGGTAGAATCACTTTCTTCGGCACCGGTCTAATTATTTAGTACTGGCGTAGTCCTTTGAAATAGTTTGGCTCCTTTTTTGTTATTATTATTACAAACATTAGAAAAAATACCAAATTAATTTCAAATAATTTTATTTCCAAACGTAAGGTTTACATTGTATGTTCTCTAACTAAAAATTGTTCGCCTCTTATCTACCCTACCCCCTAGGAGTGTTAAACTTTATAAGCAGGTCTTTTTAAGAAATGAGTGCTCCTAGATTTATCAAAGCGGGACAATTCCAGCTGTAACAAGTAAACGTTACAATCCTATTGGGACAGTAGCAATGTTATTGAAGTCAAAGATTAGTTCAGGATCAAATTTTAGGATTTTTGGTGGAAGCCTCATCTGATCATATGCAGACTTGAAGTTAACGTTGCTCGAGCTTCTAGAATCAACGAAGACTTTCTTTATAGCGTAGTTTGATATCTGCATTGTGATAATAAGTGGGTTTTGATGAGGGAAAACAACTCTTGCCGCATCAGTTGATGTGAATTTAATCTCTAAAGCAAACTTTTGTTTGACAAGGAAAACTAATTTCTACGGGACTCTGGCCTGTTGCACGTACCTCTCTTGTGCCTTTTTACTCGCACCAGTGAGGTTTGGTCCTCCATGGACCGATGCTATATGGTTAGAGGGGTTTGTAGCTTGGTTTTCATTTGTGTTAGGAGTCAGATGTCATGTTCCGCCTTTACCATTGTTTTTCTATAAGTTGCCTAGGCATCCCTTTTGGATCGGCCTTTCTGTCTAATTTTTTAGATGTCAGCCGTTGTCGGTATGATGACCATTGGTTTGGTGGAAGCGGTAGAATGCCCCATCGGTTATGTTTTGGTTTCTTCCCTTTGTTGGCACGTTGTAAGCAAGTTATGTCCTAGTTATCTTGTATATCTAACCAGGAGTGTGAGTGAGGGCGGTTTCTACTGTGAAGCTGATTTCCTTTTGTCTCTTTACTGGTAAGTGATATCCTTCTGCCTCCCTTTCCTTATCATAGCTAGGGGAAGAAGATCTCCGAGTCTGTGTAATGGAGCCTGCTTCTTCCATCCTAATATAGCCACTGGCTATTTCATTGAAAATCTACATGATATGAAATGGCGTTTTGCTGTTCTTTTCCTACATAGTCATTCACCTTCTGATCCAGGCATGGGCCGTAATCAATAATGCTCCTTCATCACTTACTCCAATCCTATGAGCCTCTGATGTGCACGTAAATGTGCATATTTTTACCACCATATTTAATCTATTTAAATTAAATAAATAATCTTATCGGGTATTTTAACTTGTTTAAACCAAAATTCAAATTATTTTCAAATTGTCACATAGTCATCTTCATATAGAGGTAAAATTGTCATTTTTATGCATTTATTAAATTGTGAAAATTTACTTGGAATTTTCTATGTTGTTTTGTAGGAAATTTGGTGAATTTTACAAGTGGCTTCATGATAATATATGCATGCACAAGAGTGAAGAGAAAAAATGAAGATGGAAATAATTCGAAGTGATGATCATGGAGGACCCCACCCACTTACCTTGATTTTCAATTAGGAACTAAGCACATGATAAAAGGACATTAAAGCTTCATGTACATTTAAGTGGGGGATTAGTGGATGTTAATGATTACTTGGCCACCACACTACCTCAAGGGCAATTTGGGCATTCCCCAAAAATATGAATTAGGGTTTAACACATGTATAAATACCCCTTATGTTTCATGTAACCTCTTCTCCCTTAGTCTCTCTTAGTTTTAGTTTAGGCTCACAAATAAACAAGCTCTTCTCTTTCTCTTTTCATGGCTACTTAGCCATTTTTATTTGCCTCGGACTTGAAACACTTAATAAAGTTACATAGGTTCTCATTCTCGCCCTTCTTAACACAAAACATCGTGTTTACGTCAGGGGAGGCTTCTCTCCTTGAATTGAACTACCTCGAAAAATCGGTAGATGGCTGTTGCCAAGATCGGACTTCCCCTAGTCTGAATCTCCTAAACCACTTGGTTGCATCACCTACTAAGTAAACCGAGAAAAGTTTACATCTAGCCATCCTTCCAACTTTTAGAATGCCCATGTGAAACTCAAATTTACAATGGTGATCATCTAGATTTATAGTCTCATTGAATTATCAATCGATGAGGCTTTAAAGTTATCAAGCAAGTCTGCTTCAATGATAGTCTTGCTAGATATGGAAGACCCTTCTTCCCTAACTTTCTCCCTAGTTCCTTACTAGAAAAGTTTAGCCAATTGCTCCATATAAGCTTTTACCTAGCAAATTTCATCTTCCCTAGGGTCTAACTAAGATGAGTCATCCTCGAATAGCGAGGTGGCATCATCCTCTTCTAGTGTAGATTGAGTTTGTTTCCTCAACAGAAGAGGGTTAATATTGGCTAGTTTAGACTTGATTTATGGATTAGCCTAGATCTTGCCTTTCAGCTTGGTATCGGTTTTTAGGCCAGCGCCACCATTCCATTCTTTGGGAATGCCATTATCTTTCCCCTGCCGAGTAGTTGGCGCAGTTGGTGAATAAGGCAGTGAGCTATAGATCGAGATAGAGAGGTTTGTCTTAGGATGGCATGTAAGGCCATGGTTTTCTCTGGCCCTTCCATACGTTGGTTAATATGGTTTGTGAAGGTTCAGGGTGCAGGAAGGATCAATCTGGGAGAACTTTAGTTGAAGTTGTGTCTCAATTGGGAGTTTTGACACAATAGGTGGTCTCTTTTTAGATGTTTTATATGATGGTTCTTGAGCTGGGGGAGTGGAGGAATTGGTGGGATTCATGGTTTTAAGGTAAAGGTAGTTAAGTTTGCCGAAAATTGGAAAGGGAAACAAAGGCAAAAGCCCTCCTTCTAGCGTCAAAATGTTAGTGAGATTTTTCCTCCCACAACACCGAAAATGAAAGAAAAGTAATTTTAGTGTTGATTACTTCGATGATTTAGAATTAACAAATTTAAATGGTATTTAATTTGTCTTTATGATGTAATTATCTTACTGTTTGCTTACACAATTATGATGTTGCACTTTAACTATTTGTTAAAATGTCAAATCTAACTAGTATTTAATTTAGATGCAAATGGAATAAAATTTAGCACTAAAAACCAGGTAGATAAATAGTAAATGGAGAAAAGCAAAGTACACAAAAAATTTATGTGGTTCGAATGTTAAGGAATCCTACATACACGGGGAAAATTTCACTTTGTTCTTTATATTCCTTAGTACAGATTTCAATGGAAGAGAGAGTACAATGATTTTGCTTTTTAAACCTTAAAAATCTCAAAATGGAAAAAGATCCATTTCCTGCTACAGTGCTTTTTCTATTTATAGTATTGAGAAGCACGTGGATCGCCACATTCCTTCTTCCGCCATTGTGTTTCTGCCTTTGGGTCATGCCATGTGTCATCAATCTGTATTGTCTATTTGATGCATGTGGATTGCTGATGTGCCTTTAGTGGAAAACTCTAGTATAAACGGTTGAATTCTGGGTTTTGGAGGGATGCTTGAAATTTAGGCGGGAAAATTTAAAATTGGGTGGGAGACTACAAATTTGAATAGGTTTCACATCTGTTACCACCAATTCTCACTTCAACCTTGTCGAAACCAAGATGAACAGAAGAGAAGGATGTACAAGAAATAATAGCAGCAACAAAGCCTTTCGAAGGAGTCGAAGGGATGCTACAGCCAAAAGTCAGATGTGTTACAAGCTTTTGAAGAGGTCAAAGGGGGCAAAAGCACCCTTTCGCTTCAATTACTTTCTTTTGAAACAGATGCTTCAGCCTATATGAGGACGTTTTGATTAAGTTGGGAAATACCTTTCCAAGGCAACAAATTGCAGCCACTCACACGCACGCCAAACCTTTCAAAGCTAAAGGTTCTGCCATCATTCGTATTCTACAGAAGGATATTTTGTCGAAACAACCTCTTTAAAAGCATAAATAAGCCTTTCGAACTGGTCAAAACCAATCACAATTAAGAAAGAGACCTTCCGCCTAAAAACCTTCAGCGACTCAACTCCTTCGAAGCTCCAAAGATCAACCTATCGACAGAGTCCTGCAATAACACGGTTGCACAAAGTGGAGAGGCACACCTACCCCTTTTAATGAAGTTGAAAGCACTCAAATCCAATCAAATGCGATGCAGAAGGATGCGCAAGTGTTAACGAGGACGAAAGGTCTCCAAGACCACCTTTAGACAAGACAAAAGCACTGATTCAAAAGCTGCCAACCCGCACCTATAAATAAGACCCTAGGGAATAGGGGATATGAATTCACTCACTCCATTCTTGTAATTTCATAAAATTGTAAACCCTAATTTTGAAATCAAGTTGGGGACTTAATCAATTTGTTCAACATTAGCTTAATGAAAGCAAGATTACACTATAAGAAATTTTGTTATCTATTGCATGAAAAATCATTATAAGATAGCGTTTTGATGCTGGTTGCTATTGGTACTATTATCAAATTGAAAATAAAGTAAGAATAGTGTGATTTTGTGCCGTAAATAACTACGTATGCAATTTTACAAGCAGGAATGCAAAATATTTTATCGGCCGCTTCTTTTACAATTAAAACTAATGCTCACGTTTTCATCCCCATTTTTCTTATCAAATCAAACGAAACCCTAAAATCATTCATCTCTACACCAATCGTCTAACTTTCTCCATTGCCATTTTTCTCCTTTGATTGCCTCAAGGCCCTGAGTCATGTGTAAACTAACATGGTTGCATGACCTCACTTGTTTTATTTCCCTTTTTAAATTTGATTTAAATAACCGAAAAACCCTATCTCGTTCTTCAATTTAATACTTCAGTTCTCATCGCTTGTTGGGAAACCCTAGCTTCCACCATAGTTGCAGTCTCCATTAAGGTAAGACTTTCTTTTCTACCCATATTTGTAAAATTCAAATCGATTTTAAGTCAGAGAAGCAATTGTCTATTTGATTCTTCACTAGATTATTCCCCACTAAAAGTAATGAATTTGTAAAAGCTAAGTCTCTGATTTACCATTGTGGAGACCCATTTTATGATAGTTTGAAAACTACATGTATTCCACCTGCATATGTGTTGTATCCATTATATCTACAACTACTGATGTGAATTAATTGTTTTACTATAAGGCATTGATTCACAACTAGGGTGAATTTTTTTTAGCTCAATTGTGGTTTCCGTGGAAACTTTCTACCTATAGTAAACTTCATAAACTTACAAGGGTGAATCTAGATTCCAATTTACTAAAGGTACAATCTATAATTTTAGCCCAACTCTAATTATAATCAAGGGGTGTATAATACATGTTTCTCTTTATATCATGTTATTAATTTTAGAGTATAGGTCCATAGTATTGAAACATTGTTATTTTCTTGATAGGTAATTTGTTGTTTATCTTCTTTTGTTGTAACCACATCGAATTATGTTCCTTTGTTATGGCTTTTGACTATTATTCATCTATCAAACTATATCTATCAAAACGTATCTGATTGCTTTGTACATGAGATGTATTTGATATAAAAGTGTAGAATATCATGGGCAGCGCAATTTGAAAGCAAATATAACGACATTCAATCCCTATTTAGGAACTGCAATATTTCCATTACCACATGTACATAAGTTCATGGTCGTTGCTATAAGAAAGAGGTCTAGATGCATGGGTATCATGAGCCATACTTGCCATGGTTTTAATTATGTGTTCAAGTAAAATATCAAACTTAAATTAGATATTATTAGCCCAAAGAAAAAAGTGAAAAAGACAGCTGTAAAATGATCCTATTTTGTTTTTCTTTCAAATTAGGTACGTTTTTAATGACTGGAACTAGGTGTTTAAATAGCTAAAGTACAAATAAATGTTGGTTATCCAATTATGGCTTAAATTTATAAAACTCCTCTGTACCTTCATTTAAAAAATTAGACTAGAAATATTGCTTTGATTTGGATTTCCAAAAGGATTTTTTTCGTTTTAGCCCGATTATTAAATTAATTACGCAACTAACCTTGTTTAAAACTAATATCAAGCATAGCCCTATTTTGGCCAGGTGAGCGTTGAGCTGGACAGAATAAACTGGCGCCATTTCAAATAGCGTCAATGTATTTTTATTATATGTTGGTAACGTAGTTGGCGACTTTTCAGAAGTCGCCTATTACGGTTGTAGCAAATTATATACGAACGACTTTTGAAAAGTCTTCCAGTGGGCTATATTGGATGAAAGAAATATATTTATTTGTATTTTATGAGCATAGATAGTGATAATTGTTTTCTCGTGTCTTGTTTATCAGCATTATGTTTCTTATCAAATGCATGAAATCTACCACCTATTTGTTGACCCAAGTTTAAATTTGGACGATAAGAAATGGTAAGCATGATTTATGTTTAATCTATTAATAATAATATTAGGGAAACTATTAAATATTCCATGGGATAAGTATATGAAAACGATCTCAATTATGAATAACATGAAAATTTGAATGTGGAAATTCTTAAGACACATATTATATTGGTATCAACATCCCTACAAATCATTTAACAAAATAGGTTGCTGACTTCCTAATACATCATTTTTTTGTGCATATTGAAATTCTTCCTTTCAGCTTTTGGTTTCCAAAAATAAATATTTTTATCTACACCTTTTATTAGATATATATAACTTTATTTTGCATACATTTCCAAAAATTCATGTATTGAATATCCGTAACTTGTTTTAAATTTAACAGAAGCAAGGTCACATATATGGGAGGGAGCTAATGCCATGGCCAGATTTCCATGGTTTACGATAATTTTCTATTATGTCAAACTATATCAAATTATGTTATTTCCGTATTTAAAATTATATCCTTCCTTATGCTGCATAATATCTTATTTGTATTTACATGACATACCAAAATTAAGGTGCAAATTGATGCTCTATCTAAACTTGAAAGCTAGCTCCACTACTGATTTAACTAAAAATAAAAATCCAATTAGATGAGTTACAGTTTGATAGTGAGAAGTGAAATTTTTTTTTCATATTTTATGAAGTCATTTTGTAGTATAAATTAGCATATATTTACTATTAATTTTGCATTTGAATATTTTACTTGGAAACTGAAATATCAAACCTACCCAACATGTAATTGATGACTAAATTTTAATATAGAAAATAAAAGTTAGCGATTGATTTATTGACCATTATCGTTGACTATTATCATTGCCAAGAAATATCATACCATTACTATTTTTTATAGAAATTTAACTAAATTAACCGAGTTTATAAAATATAGAGCTTCTATCAGGCAGCAATATCCAGCCATAATTATATGTCTTAAATTTCTCCAAACAGAGGTGGAATTTGCAAAAAAAACATCCTCTTATAGATTATTGTTTGTTGGAAATTTGAATCTATCATTCGTGCACTACAACTTTTACATGTAGTATAATTTTTGAGTTCTCTGTTGTTTAAGATTGAAATGGGATCGCCCATGCTAATTACATAAATGAATAAGCCCCTATATCATCATCTTTCTATCTATGATATATTAACGAATTTAACAAGGCAACTAATTTGTTCATTTTTTGCCATATCATTGTAGCTTCAAAATTGTAATATATGCACATGAGCATGTTTCTAATGTTTCTTCTTCTTTTTGGCATTTTTTCCTAATATAAAGAGAGCACATTCATTGAATTGACTGAAGACCATGGGGAGAGGAAAGATAGAAATCAAGAAAATTGAAAACAAAATAAATAGACAAGTGACGTTTTCAAAAAGAAGGACCGAGCTTATGAAGAAAGCAAACGAGTGTTCAGTTCTATGTGATGCAGAATTTTCTTTTATCATATTCACTTTAATTAGCAAGATGTACGAGTATTGCAGCCATGGCAATAGGTATGTCATGCTTTTAATTTTGTCCAATTTTTTTAGTGTGATTTTTCTTAAAATTTAGTTTCTTTGGTTGGTCAAAAGATACATAGAAATTATGTTATTTTGTATTATAATAATTAGAAAGTTGTTTAACATGCTCATATAGATCTTCTTATAGTATTCAACCGCTTAGGCATGCAGAAAGTAATTTAAGGAAAATCATGGGATCTTTAGTAATCTCCAATTTTCAAAAGGAAGTGCATATACAGAGATTTGAAACTATAATTTGGTAGAGCTTTGAATGCTTTACCAACATGATAATGTTGTTCTAGTTAATTTGTGTTTATTATCACTTTATTTGAATCAACAAGTGGATGCTATAAAATAGAAGAACTTGTTCTAAAACTAATATAAGAAGTAATTGTTGATAGTCACATCAGATTCTTAACTAAAAAGAAATGGGACTTTCCTAATCATAAATGTTTAGCTGCTTTTGCTGGATTTTTTTTACATACAATGTATTTCTATTTTTATATTATATTTTTATGCACAAAATGTAAAAAACCTCAAGCGTATAAGGAGTGATGAAAAAATATTGTTCTTATTTTACACATTTTATGAGTTCTACATGCATACAGCATATTTCCATCGTCAACTACTTGTTCAGGTTAAAACGATTGCCTTTTAGTGTCTTTTCAATGGAATTTACCTATTATTTCCAATTTTAGGGCAACGTTTGGCATTGGCAAAAATTTAAATTATGCCTCAACCATATACACTTAAAATTTGAATGATATTACATTTTAAAACCATGCTCGCTAAAAGGACCCAAAAAACTGTTGTATTGTGGTAGAGTCTGAGAATAAAGAAGCGGGACTAGACTTGAAAATTACAATCGTTGTAATAAACTGATATGCATATTGAGTAATGTAGCAGTATAGTGGTAGCAAAATGATGGTTAGCATCACAGTGTAAACGATAGCCACTATGGAAATATCTTAAGTGAACTGTGAAGAAACACTACTATGAGACGATTAGCATCACAGTGTAAACAATAACATCACAGTGTAAGTACATAGGATATTATTAATTTCAGAAACTAAAACATGACTCTTTTTTTTAGATTTGCATCTTAATTATTCTCTTTACTTTATTATATAGGTACACAAAACATTCATTTACTATATGGAAGATCGTTAGCAAACATTGCTAATAAAATGTACGTTTTTATGCATTTAAATGTGTGTTATCATGAAGTATATTTTGCTAAATATGATATGGATCTGATGTTGTATTGATCGTGGATATATATATATATATATATATATATATTTAATTGGGGTGTGTGGGAAAGCACTAACCGCGCAAAGGAGTGTTGTCGAAATTTTATGAAATCCGATAAGCCTATAAAAATTAATAAATTTTTATAGAAATTTAACTAAGTTGATTTTTTATAAAAATTAACAAAGTTTACAAAAAATAACTATTTTTTTTACGAAAAATAACTATGTTAAACAAGTTTTATAAAAATTAACTAAGTTTTACAAATTTTTAACTAAGTTAACAATGTAAATCAATTTATGGTTGTTATTGTATGTTTTGGCTAGAAGAGTGGACATTTTCTATCAAACTAGAAGTTTGCATGAAATAACAAGTCTATTTGAAATAGCTGGTCTTGTCCGAGTTGCTTGTCTACTTTGAGTTAGCCTTTGTGGATGTTTCTTAGTTATTTTGGGTGATTAATTCATAAAGTTTCTGTTTGAAACCATGATGTTTAGTGCTTGTGCATTTATGAATTTATGACTAACATATGCACGTATGTGCTTCTTTTTGACAAGTGTTGTATGATGCTTTTAAGGTCGCTACATGATGTCGTACTCTTTCTCCTTCAAATCGGTCATACTTGCATTAATGTATTATCTATCGACGTTCATACGTCTTTGTTTTTAGTATGTATCGTTTTGGTTAGCTACAGTTGTATGTATTGTTACTTTTGGTTACAAATATTTATATGCTTAATACTCTATGTATGAAATATTATGGATATATATTTTGTGGTTTGGTTTATGACTCCATTTGATTACGTACATTACAATGTGATAAGTGTGGTTTACTGAATTGTTATAATATATTAGTTGAAATAAGTTTAGTAGAACTGAAAATTGTAAGCTTGAATGTATATGGCAATTAAAAATGCAATGGAAATTTTTTTATAGTGTTTTAACTATGCTATGAAAAGAAAATTTGTTACAGATCTCATATACTATACCATTATGCTAGTGCTATACAAAATATTCTATAAGGATTAAACAGTTTTCATGGCAAAAAACAATGCTACAATAAATGGTAATGAATTTTTTATAACGTTTCAACGCGTAATAAAAGATTGACGTAATATTTCCACAGCGTTTTTAGACGCTAATAATATGGCATGTCAACATATTATAGAAATTAAGTGATGTCATAATTGTTAGTGTCGTAAAACACAACTCTGTGTAAAAGTTTTATAGCAAGCTTCAAAACGCTATAGAAAAGTTGTTGTACCGATACGTCTAGTCTAAGATGGCAACAAAAACGTTGTTAAAAGTCCGTTTTCCGGTGCAATTTTGAAACGTATTGGATCTATCAAACTTATTACAACCTTTTGATTTATGGTGTTTATAGAAACGCTATAGAAGGCTTTAATAGAGATTTTTAAATGTTGTAAAAAGGTCTGTTTGTTATAGTGTTATGATACTTTTGAATACGCGTCTGTTTTGAATCTCTAATTAGGTTCAGTTATGATTTGCTTGTGTCGACTTGGTCGAAGGATCATTAAAAAAAATGAAAGCCTAAGCTATTCTTTTGAGCATGATTCGTTATGAAGCAGCAAACCTTTTATACAAGGAAAAAAATTTCCGAATTTTAAATCGATTTGACCCTCTATTGTTATTGGTTATTACGCACTGGAGTTGGAAATGAACCATTGTCGTGCTCTACTTAAGTGAAGCGACGGTATAGGCTTGTGGTTGATAATTCGAGGCCTAACCCTACTATAAAATAATAGTATGCTAGGAAAGCATTAAGGGTTCGTGTCTAGCCACTTAAGTTAGGGTCCAAACTAATCTAATAACTATAGTTTTGTGAATCATGATTTATTATTCGAATAAAATATTTTATCTTATTACAAAGGCTTTGTAAAATTCATAATTGAATTATGTTCAAAAGACCCTCTTTTATGGAAGATAATAAACTTGTTATTCTCGACACACATAAGTGTCAATTTAATCTAAATACAGAACAATATGAGCATGTTGTTCATATCCCAACATAAGAAAACCCAAAAAATGGATTCATAATTTTATGATTGATCTACTTCAAGAAATTAAATTAGAAGTAAAAGACATAAGTAATAAACTACAAAAACAAACTACAACCATGCGATTTGGTCAAAATACACCAACAATTCATTTGCTAAACAGCATTAGAATGGTCAAATTTACTTTTGAAGAAAATAATAAAATAAATGTTGAGGATATTGATCCTACTTACTATCAAACTTATCTTATACTTCAAGAAAAAGAACTTATAAGAGAAATAGACAGTACGGAACTTTATTCTTTTTATGAAGAACATTCGACAGCGATAAACTATTTTAAATATAAAACAAATGAAGAACTATCTTCACTTGAAAATTCTGAACAAGAATCCGAGAATTCAATGGAATCAGGTTATATTTTTGACACATCGGATAAACTTATTTTCAATATAAACACCAATGAAGCCGAATCTAGTCGAGGAGCAATGATATTACCACCACCAGATGGTGCTTCCATAATGAACGATCTTAACTCTGATATAGTTATGGAAGATCAAGAATAGGATGAAAATACATATAATAGTCCACATAATGATCCTTACCCTGAAATGCTTAGACATGGTACTAGGTCAGATTGGATCAGATTTCACTCTTCTCAAAAGCAATTAAAAGATTTCTATAATAAACAACCCTCTTCAGCATATACTCTAACTTTCAATATAGATAGACTTCCTCATAGAAAAATAAAAAAAAATTATAACATGGCTTTAGCATATTGGCAGAACAATCTATTTATTACCTTCGAATATGAGTGTCATGGAATATATACACATTACGCTACCAGTTACTGGACTGGAGATGCTTTAGCGTGGTTAATGAATCTTGAAAGAATAAATCCAAATCAATTACAAAGAAATAGGAATATTCAATCTAAACAAGAGGCTCTTGGTGAATTATTAAAGTTATTGTTAGCAAACTTCACAGGTGAAACATTCCTAGAAGATACTGATTATGAAAAGCAGTTATTAAAAATACAATCATGTGATATATGTATGCTAGAAGAATTTGCTGCCAAATACATAGGTCTACTTTTTATTTAAAGAATAATGATCAAAAAGTATTTTGGGTAAAAGGCTTTTTTACAAAAATACCTTACTCATAGAATAACATTATACAAGAAAGATATGACATTTTAGGACAAAGCACTTCCAATGAAAATCATAACACGGGCCTCTTAGAAAAGGCATGCATGGATACTATGGAAAGAGTTTGTGAGCAAGCGAGTGCACACAAACAAATGAAAAATAAAATTAAAAGCTCAAAACTTGGATTTTCTTGTTGTACAAAGTATATTGAAGATATTAATACACGGTTTGGATGTTCACTTGAATTCGAAAGAAAAAGGACAAAAAAATTCAAAAGAAGAATAAAACCAAAATATCGTATCACTAGGAAAAAATGGAAACCAGAATATAAGAAAAAATTTAGAAAAGAAAAAAAATTTCTAAGCAAAAATTTATTAAAAAGAAAATTTTCCGTAAAGGATGCGAATGTTTTAAATGTAATAAGGAAGGGCATTATGCTAATGAATGTCCTACAAATATACATAACACTGTAATATCAAATATCGAAGAATACGGTATTCATTTTGGCACCATTGAAGATATATCTAGTGATGCTAATTCCTCGGTATATGAAATTGAATCAGTCTATTCTGACACTACTGATGAAGTAGATGAAATTAATGATTATTTTGATAATTTTAAAATTAACATGATTACAATCAATCAAACACATAATCAACCAAAAATTATTCCATTAACTATTTATGTTATACTCCCCAAAAAGGAAAAAATAAATTCTTCGGGTTATACATTATATGCGGCAAAATGCTCTAGATTAAGAAGGTACTTCACAACCGAAGTATTTTTAGATCTACTAATAAAAATCCCACTAGGGTATTACGGGCAAACTTATAATATACCTAAACGTACAAAAGAAAATATCTTCATAACCCATGGATTAATTGAACCCCTTTCTAAAAATAATGCTTCTATACTATTTAAAAGTACTAGTATGGAGGATAAAGATTACATTATAGAGCAAGGAGACCCAATAGGATTACTTGTTTTACATAAATATGAAGATCTTCCAATCATAAAAGAAGAAATATATGATCATGATACATTTACCACATTAAGTGGTTCCATGTTCCGATCATCAAGAAATAAAGAGTCAGAATCATATCATGAATATAGAATATATATGAACACTTTTACATCTGAAGAAACATCAAACCCACAAATACAAGATAGCACAGGAGAACAATTTGTGGTCACTGGTGAAGATTTAGAAAAATTAAAAGAGGCAATTCTTCACTCAAACAGAACAGATATTTATAAACCTTTGACTTTTAAATCTAGATTTCTAAATCAACATACATATGTATTTAAGTGAATGCAAGGAAATGTAGAATTAAAAGGAGAAGAAGATTTTACTTCTATAAGTCTTTTAAATAATAATAAAATAGAAAAACTAAAAGCAAGTGTTTCCTGGAGATTTGACCAGGCAACTAGTGCTCGGCATCAGGTGACACTCAACATCTCAGAGTGGTCGGCATCCAGGAGTGTTCGGCGAAGCACTTGGCATCCAGGGGTGTTCGGCGAAGCACTTGGCATCCAGGAGTGCTCGGCGGAGCGCACGACATCCAGTGGGACTCAACATCTCAGAGTGGCCGGCATCCAGGAGTGTTCGGCGAAGCACACGGCATCCATAGCATTCGGCATCCGTAATGCTCGGCGACCAGGAGACTCGGCGTCAACTGGCACTCAGCGACAACCAATGCTCAGCATCCCTAGCGTTCGGCATCATTAGTACTCGATGATAGGAGAACTCGGCAACAAGAGCGCTCGGCATCCCTTGGTACTCGGCGTAGTACTCGGCAACGAGAGTACTCGGCACTCCCTTGGTACTCGGCGTAGTACTCGGCAACGAGAGTACTCGGCACTCCCTTGGTACTCGGCGTAGTACTCGGCAACGAGAGTACTCGGCACTCCAAGGTACTCGGCGTAGTACTCGGCAACGAGTGTACTCGGCATCCAGAAGACATTCAGTATGCACAACTACTCAAGGTGACAATGTCGTTCGGCCAGCGTGCACTTTTCGTTCAAGAGCTTCAGATAGAGACACGTTCGGCCTCAACTGACAATCATCCTGCACTTCCCACACATCCAGCGTACCGTTCGTCATAGAAGGGCTGTTCGGCATTAGAGCATTCGGCATACCAGGTTCGGCATGCAGCGACCACTGTACTGGGGCTAGAGTGTTCGGCCATCCAGCCCATTTGGGAAGTCCAGCCCATATTTGCCTATAAATAGAGGGGCAGGGTCACAGCGAAAGGGATCCTTTTTTGGGAGAAGACACTGGGGAGACTCTGCCAATTTCGAGACTCATCTTCTCTACTTAAACAACTTCATGCAAGCATTTGATTCACGAATTGTATTTGTAATCAACTATAAAGAAGATCAATAAAGTTTAACCTCAAAGTGGACGTAGGCAATTACGCTGAACCACTATAAATTTGGTGTTCTTACTTTCTACAGTTAGATTAGCATTGTCTTCTTTGTTTAATTTACTTTCATCACTTACATCTCTACACAATCTTTCTCTACGAGGTTAGTGACCAATTTTGGTGCTAACACTTTGGTGCTTTCACAGAGAATTGAATTCTCAGACCTCAAGGATCTGCTTTGAAGCTACTGGATTGAACAAATCCCCCAAAGAAGATCCGACTCACTGATAGGACATCCGTTGATTCTACTCAGAGTTCATACCGATAACTCTACAATGGAAAGACCACGTACCAGGTCAGCTTCTCATAATGCGGATGCCCACGAAACTGCTAGTGTGCAACAAGCAGGACCTAGCAATCAACCAACGATTCCAAGTGCAGGAATTGCCGCTCAAGAACAGACTCCAGTTGTCACCAGAATAGAGTTCAATGACTTGATGAGAGAACTCAGGTAAAGCAGGAGACAACTAGGAGAGCAGATGCAAGCTAACGCCAACCTGATGGCACAACTCACTCAACAGCAGCAACAGAATGCTGGGGGCAATCCCGCTCCTTACTCTTCATCTGACAGCTCAACGTCCTCTGATGAACCTCCCAGGCGCAGACGCCGCAAGACTGACGCTGCACGAGCAGAAGCTGCTGCTCAAACAACTAGAGACCGTGACCAAGCAAGAGCTGGAAACTTCAGGACCGGAGTGCAGATGGAGGATAGAGGCCCGGATCATCAAAATGCTAACGATGTCGAACCTCAAGACGCACGATTGGCAGACCGCCAGGAGAGGAGGCATCAGCATGGTCAGGCGCGTAGAACAGACACTAACCTTCCGCCTTCCATACAGACACCAGATCTGACAGCCATGATCAGGCAGTTGATGAAGGAAAATCAGGGGTTATCGAATGATGATTGGGGAGTGTCAAGAAGTCATACTCCGTTCATGGATGTTGTGTTGCAAGCGGCGTACCCCAGGAAGTTTAGTATGCCTACTATCCCTACGTATGAAGGGCGGACTGACCCCAGACAGCATGTCATGAGGTACGAATGGATGATGGATTCAGCTAGAGCGAATGATGCCACCAAGTGTAGGTGCTTTCCGATTACTCTATCTGGGATCGCTACTATGTGGTTCACCCGACTTCCTCCGCGATCCGTATCAAATTTCGAGGAATTGGCAAAGAAGTTTGTTGAGCAATTCAGGATACACACTACGCGCCCAAAGGACGTGATGTCTCTGTCAAGTGTAATCCAAAATCCCGGGGAGTCGTTGAAGGAATATTTACAAAGATTCCACGTAGCAGCAACTGAAGTCAGTAATCCCAATGACCATGCAATTCTGATGGCTGTAATGAGAGGTGTGGATCCAGACTCCGAGTTTGGAGACTGGCTGGCAGGAAAACCTCCGGCTACGCTAGAGCGTTTCTACTCTAAGGCACACCAGTTCATAAGAAGAGAGGAAGCTAGGTGGGTACGACGAGATAAGGCGCCAGGACCTGTCCAAGAGTCAATAAAGAGCAACATTGCTGTGAAGCAGTCTGGAGACAGCTCAGGAAAGGTCCAACTCAATGTCCAGAATAAGCCTGGGCAGTCTAAGGAGTCCGGAGGAAGGAATCAAGGGAAGAAGAGAGAAGCGGGGAAGTGGAAGTCGAGAATTCCAAGCTACAGCGAGTATACTCCGCTGAACGCGCCACTTGAGAACATCTACCTATCCACCTGCAATACTTTTCAATACAGAAAGCCACGTCCGAAAGAATCGACCAAGGAACAAAAACGGACCGGGAAATATTGTCGCTTCCATGAGACTTATGGGCACAATACGGAGGAGTGTAGACACCTACACGACGCTATTGAGAAGTTGATCAGGCAGAAGAAATTGCAAGAATTTGTGAAGGATCCTCAGGAAGGAGGACAGGGAACGTCCAACCCAGGTCGTGCACCAGCTCCGCGTCATCCCGAGGAGCCTGCCCGAACCGTAGGTAGACTAGTCATAAATACAATTATCGGCGGACCTCACCCCGCAGATAAGAATTGGCAAGAGATGGAGCGATATGCAAGTTCCCTGAAGCATGCAGATTTTGAGTACTGTTCGAACACGGAGGACGGGGCCCCTGCTAAGCAGCAGCGCGTAATGACAGACGATATTGTGTTCAGAAGTAAAGACGCTGATCAGATAGAGGCTCCGACCATCGACCCGATGGTCATATCTGCAACGATCGGACCAGCTTATGTAAAGAGAATTCTGATTGATTGCGGAAGTTCAGTCAACATCATCTTCAAGAAGGCTTACGACCAAATGAAACTGGAAACAAAGGACCTGAAACCGTTAAAGGCTCGTATACACGGCTTTAACGGCGCAGCGACCGATGCCGTGGGGTATGTTGAGTTACTAGTTGAACTGGGACAGGGCGAGCGTCGGAGGTTGCGAATTCTACCCTTCGTAGTTCTGGATGTGGATTCTCCATATAACGTTTTCTTGGGCCGGCCGGCCCTGGCTGAGTTTAGGGCAGCGGTAGCCCCGTGGTGTTTAACTTTGAAGTTCCCGACTGACAAAGGAGTAGGTATTAATCATGGCGATCAAGCAGCTGGTCGTTCCTGTTATGTGGCTGAGCTCCGAGAAGCCCATCGGAGGGAGAAGGGAAAGGTTGCAGACAATCCTGTCCGCATCCTTAATGCGGATAATTGACAAGTAGTGCTCGAGCCCTGGCTCGGGCATAGTTCTCGGATCTTCGGAGATATAGATCCGAGAGACGACGATGAGAAACCCAGGGAAGAGAAGGGGGCACCGGCTGAATTAACAATTGACATTTCAGTTAGCCATGACGACCCTTCGCCAATACTGAAGATCGGATCACAACTTGGCCCCACGATGATCGAAGACCTTAGCGACTTCCTCCGAGCGAATCTTGATGTTTTCGCCTGGACGCATTCTGATATGTGTGGGATTTCTCCCGCCATTACGAGTCATATGTTGAACATAGACACCGAGTTAAGCGTTACTACGACGGTAGAGTCCGTCCAAGGACCTTTGATGAGGGTGATCTCATTCTGAAACGAGTTTTCCTGGTACCATCACGTATGAATCCCAGCTGGGAAAGTCCATACGCCATTGAACGGAAGCTTGGAGAGGGAACATTCAAGCTAGCGACCGTTGATGGCACGACACTCCCCCGAGCATGGAACAGTGAACATCTGCGGCACTATTACATTTAGCATGTTTCCTTTCTTATTTTAGGCACTGTTATTTCCTGCATGTTTCCGTTCAGTCATAACATAGTTTCTTTTTAAAGTTGTAATCAAGCAGTCTAGTTGATTTTCATTAATAAAGGCTTGAAGCCGTATTTTCCATGAATCACTAACGTTTCTATATCTCATAATTGGGTGACAAATTACATTATCCTGTACGACGCACAGACTCGTGCAAATGACTTCAAATCTCCGAATCCCCAGAGTGCGGAGCGGAGTACTCTAAGTCCTCAGCGCGCGGACTAGAGTATAAACGATTCCGAATCTTCGAATCCCCAGAGCGCGGAGCGGAGTACTCTAAGTCCCCGGAGCGCGGACTAGAGTATAAACGACTTCAAATCTCCGAATCCCCAGAGTGCGAAGCGGAGTACTCTAAGTCCCCAGAGCACGGACTAGAGTATAAATGATTTCAAATCTCCGAATCCCCGGAGCGCGGAGCGGAGTACTCTAAGTCCCCAGAGCGCGGACTAGAGTATAAACGACTTCAAATCTCCGAATCCCCAGAGTGCGGAGCGGAGTACTCTAAGTCCCCAGAGCGCGGACTAGAGTATAAACGATTCCAAATCTCCGAATCCCCAGAGCGCGGAGCGGAGTACTCTAAGTCCCCGGAGCGCGGACTAGAGTATAAACGACTTCAAATCTCCGAATCCCCAGAGTGCGGAGCGGAGTACTCTAAGTCCCCAGCGCGCGGACTAGAGTATAAACGATTCCGAATCTCCGAATCCCCAGAGCGCGGAGCAGAGTACTCTAAGTCCCCGGAGCGCGGACTAGAGTATAAACGACTTCAAATCTCCGAATCCCCAAAGTGCGGAGCGGAGTACTCTAAGTCCCCAGAGCGCGGACTAGAGTATAAACGATTTCAAATCTCCGAATCCCCAGAGCGCGGAGCGGAATACTCTAAGTCCCCAGAGCGCGGACTAGAGTATAAACGATTTCAAATCTCCGAATCCCCAGAGCGCGGAGCGGAGTACTCTAAGTCCCCAGAGCGCGGACTAGAGTATAAACGATTTCAAATCTCCAAATCCCCAGAGCGCGGAGTGGAGTACTCTAAGTCCCCAGAGCGCGGACTAGAGTATAAACGATTCCGAATCTCCGAACCCCCAGAGTGCGGAGCGGAGTACTCCAAGTCCCCGGAGGGCGGACTAGAGTATAAACGATTTCAAATCTCCGAGTTCCCGGAGCACAGAGTCAGCGAAAAGTCCAAGTACTCGAGAGATGTGGTACGAGAAGCACGCCATGTCTAAAAATGTCTGAACGACACGAGAATGGACCGGGAAATAGTGCAACTCATAAGAACTTGAGATATGGCTATAATTAGTCAGCAAACCGAAGAAAGACAAGAGAATCATCCAAACGAAAAAGAAAAATAAAAACTTTATTCGATAAGTCCAAAATGGGGATACATGATCACTCTTACAAAATTCAGACCTCTCTATACAAACTACAAGTTGTGGAAGGTAAAAGCAATTACAAGACTTAAGCAAGAAACTCGTTGAACGAGTGTATCGATTATTTCTTCGACTTCTTCTTCTTGCCTTCCTTCGTTGTTTCCGACGACTCCTCTCCCTCACGCTTTTTCTTGGACTTTGTGCTTGCTAAAGAAATGGAGTCAGGAGTAGGAGACGGAACATCCAGCGGTTTGAACTTGCTTGGGAGAATGATTTTCAAAGGTCGGTTCCGTGGGTCGGTTAGTTCCAGGATTCCAGGTTCAACTTTGACCTCGGCCTTTTTCTTCTCCTCTTCGGCAAGGCGGTCCTTCATGCTCATAAGCGAGGTATGCTCAGTGGCGCCGGTGATTTCAATTTCATCATCCCCTTCGGCAGGAGATGAAGCGTCGAGCTTATCATCATCTAGCGCCCCGATCACCTGAGCATCGGGACCAAGGAGTACTCCCGCGTGGACAGCATCGCTTGTTTTCCCTGCCTACTCCTTGACGTCATCGCTTCTCGAAGTTGGCTTGGCGTCAGAACAACCTGCATGGGGACATAAAGAATGAGCGTTAGATCGATCAGCCACTGCTGAAAAAAGACGGGATCTTTCAACTTCTAGAGAAAGAAGAATTTACTACCAAGTTCCGGTTGGCTATCGGTGGCGCGTGGGGTTTCACCCTCCAGGATAGGGGATAGCACATGAGCACCGAGCCCGGGGTCTTCGGGGTCATAACCAACATGCTGCTCGAATGGATCAAGTGTCGGCCGACCGACCGATTGGGCAGCGGATTGAGCAGCAGTATGAGGAGCAGTAATATTGGCCCCAGACGGGCCAGCTTCATCATCTTTCTCTTTTGGAAGGGGAGAGCCTTTGCTGTAAAGTGCCAATGCTGCAGATAAATCCGATGGCTCATTCCCCCTAAGGAACTCCTTCACCAAGGTCTCCTCATCGACCTCTTCGGAGCCTGACTCGATCTTCCTAATCCTTATCAAAGTTTCCCAGGCCTCAGCTAGGGACTCAAGGTAGCCGTCGCCCAAGAATGTTAAGTCGCGATGCATAAGGACGCGGGCTCCATATTCAGCAATCAACGGGTCAAACATGTTTTTGACCTCTTCCCTGCCGGCTTCCGCGGCCGCCTCGAGGCGAGAATCAATCTCCTCTGCAGCCTCTCTTTTGCCCTCCTTACGGGCCTCATCCTTCATTTTCTCAACCCCAGCGAGTTCATCATCGAGCTTTGTTTTCAGGAGTCGGGTAGCAACGATCTCATCACAGTATCGTTGTGATTCTTCTTGAGCAGCTACCTTATCCTCCTTCTCCTTGGAGAGTAATTCTTTCAGCTCTTTGACTTAGGTGGCGAGCGCGTCCCTTTCCTTTTGGACAGAGTCTTTTTCTAGGGCGAGGGCACCGCTGCGCTGGACTGCTTCGTCAAGCTCTTTTTTGTGAGCCGCCTCTAAACGAGTAACTGCCTCAGCAGTATCTTTTGCGCTTTGTTCAGCGGCTTCCAACTTCGACTTATACGAAGCAAGCTCTTCGTCTTGGAGTTTGATGATTTTCTTATCGCTGCCAGCCTCTAGATTCAGACGATCAATCTCGTGTTGACGCTCAACGGATGCTTCCGAGATCTTCTCCACCAAGTGCACAAACGCGTCATGTTGAACATAAACGTCGTTATTGCAGGCAATGGCACTCTGCTTCACATGCCCGGGAATATGATGAATGGCTGCGAGGAACTTCAGACCATCAAAGCAAATTTTTGGAAACTTGGCCTTAAGATCGACCATCTTTTCCGCAACAGTTGGGTCCACCGCAGGAGTGGGAGGAGGAGGCTTTGAGAATTCCGCTCTTTTCCGTTGCTCTCGAACTTGCCTTGTACTCGATGAACTGGAGTGTTGTTCTCGAGGAGCATCAGATTGATAACCCTTTTGTAAAGACTTCTCTCTATCCAGCTCAGTTGGAGGAGGAAGATCGCGGGGCTGGGAAGATTGAGAGTGTGCCTTCTTGCGGTGAGACGACTCGCGAGGACGATTGTCCCTATCTTCATAATCGCCTCTGTCCCTGCGTGTAATGCCCCAGAAATTCATGGAATCTTATTTTAGTTGAATTTTGAAAATATCTGAATTTATTTGTATAAGAATATATGGAATTAATTGTGTGCAAGTATGTGTGCATGTGTGCACGTGCACACTGATATGGCACAAGGAAGAACTCCAGATTTCTTGAATTTAAAACAAGGATTAAAAAGCATTACAAACATGATTTTGTGATATGGATATTTGATTTCTGGAATTATATGGATCATCTCAGAAAATAAGAAAAGTAAGTTTTATTTTAAATCAGTAAACAGATTTTATTTAAAACCCAGAAAAAAAAATTATACATATATATGTTATAAGGATTTGAAAACCTGTATACATATAGGTGCATATGTTTCTGAAATTAAAGAGGAATTAAATAAGCCTAGATAAGATATGTATACAAATATTCATTTTTAAGTACTGAAAAGTATATATATAAGCAAGTGAAACTATAACATTAAAATGACATGAAATGTAATACAAGTCAATATGCTTGTGTAGGCAAAAATAGCAAAGGGGATTCTCAGGAATAATTAAAATATAAAATAGGGTAGTCACACTATTAACATGACTAGGTGAGTGGCCATTTTCTGAAAAAGTAAAGAAAAGAAAATGCAGCCTTTAATTGGTAATATGACCGGGGGTAATTAGGGATAAAAATGAGAAAATGCAAACACACAATGCATGATGCTAGCCAGGACAGAAATGGAATTTTGTCTTGAGAAAAACCCTAGTAAAAATATGTTTATAAATAAGTGGTTATGGCCAGAGAAATTGTTTTACCCGAGCAAATTATAATAGGAAAAGAAGAAAACATTTTAAAGGAAGAGAAAATACACTCAGGGATTTTCTGGATTTATAAGAAGAAATATTCAAGTGAGTAATCTCACTAAACCCATGGCATTAAGTCCTGTTATGAGGCAACCAGACTTATGTTATTTTTCTATATGTTTTTGATTCCATTACTATGGTTTTAATGGATGCTTCAATGGATGTTTTAATGGGTGTTTCTGGATGTTTTGATTGCTTTGATGTCTGAGTGTTTTGCTCTGTTTGGTTACACCCAGAAAGGTAAAAGTATGAAATCATGAAAGTAAATAGAGGATACTTGTAACTGGTTTAGATATGGCATGGAAAACATAGAAACCAAAATGTATATGAGTTGCATTACACTTGTGTAAGTGCCGAGGCTCAAATGAAAGATTCAAGGTTGCAATGGAAATATCCAAAAGTGCTGAACCCTTGACCAAATAGAAAATCCATGAGCCAGAAATCTTGTTTAAGCTAGATCTTGAATTTAGTTCAAACATGGTTGCTTATGAAACAATAATAACCCACATGCCTAGTCTTTATTCCCAGTTGTAAATATTCTTGTATTTTCTTTAAGCCAAAATACTTAAAAGTATGATTTTCCCTGGACATGAATGTTAGATTGTTCTTGAGTTATGCTTGTAAACTCTATGTAATGTTTCATGTATACTGGGATTTAGTCACCTAGCTATCTCACGATAGGATTAAACATGAACACTTAGTAAATAAACTAAGAATTGTGAGCCAAGAAGACTGCTGGAATGCTTGTCATATTTGAAGTATGCAAGTTGGCACATGGTTTGTTTAAGCCCTGAGATCTTTGTGCAATATTGTGAATTATTTTATTGCAATGTGTCCCTGTGATTCCTTTATGGCAGATGAGGCTAGGAATTAATTTGGTAAATGCAACCTTAAATTGATGAAGTAGGAACTTGAGTTATTCCTAAGATGGTTGGACTGGAGCTATGATAGTTCCTGAGTATTTCTATTTGAAATATATGTTTGCATGGTTGAATGTGTGTACATGATTAGTCTTAAATACTGATCATATATGCACAAGTATATCATAAACAAGTCAGGCAAATTGTTCAAAGAAGGTATGCCCACTTGTATAAAATATTTGTGTCTCACTCATTTACTTAATATCATGGAATTTTTGATTTTACTCATACCAGATCTTGTATCTGACCCTTGTTTGCTTATGGCATCTGGGGTGTCTCATCTAAAATGGGGCAGCCTCTAATGTTCTTTCAGGGAATGCTGGATCTAAATAGGAAGCTGCTGTGGCTAATGAGAGTGATTATATAAGCATGCTAAATTAGAATTGAATAAGAACTTAGAATGAAATATTTGCATGTAATCTGGGGAGTTTTTATAGTTCTGTTTTGGTTGTTATGTAATGGTCTTAAAGTTTGGATTTATTGGTTGTTCTAAATGAATCTAGTGATGTACTAAGTTTGGGATTAATCTAAAGACATGGTTGAATTTTTGCAAGAAAATATATGCTTGAGTATTGTGGTGAAAATCTGTAAATGATATATGCCTGTATTTGAGAAATGGATATGTATAAGTACATATATTGTATTAGTTAATTTCAAGTTACTTAATACCTTAAGTTTGAAGGTTAAAAATCTGAGTTTAGCTATAAAAACCTGGAATTATTCTTGTGGATATTTTTAAGTTCATATAAATTAGATATGCATAGGATTTACTGACTTGTTACAAATATTCAAAAGTATATAGTAATTAACTTTAGTCAGAACTGCTAGAATCCAAATCAAGCAGGATACTCTTGTTTAACATATATATATATATATATATATACACTCTGAATTTAAACAAGAGAAACACGTACATCCTCATATGTATGTGTATATTACTAGGGATGCACTGATATATTTATATTGGTAATAAGTTTTGGATCCTGGTTGAATTGTTTGAAAGAAAAAAAAATGACTCTGATAGTTCAAAGGAAGTTAAAATCAAACTTAAAAGTGCAAATGAATGTAGGTGGACATCCAGACACACATAAATTGAATGTGCATATGCATGTACCTAGAGATCAAATTTAGACATCAGTCATAATAATTTAGACGTCTGAGATTAAACTTAGACGTCAGTCATAATAATTTAGACGTCTGAGGTTAAATGTAGACGTCTGTCACAAAAATTTAGATGTCTGAATTTAGTTCAAAATGTATTTTTCTCTCTGTTTCAATTTTAGATCTCTGAGCCGTCTGTCATAATTAGTTAGATGTCTGGGATTAAGTTTAGACGCCTGTCATAAGAATTTAGACGTCTGAACTGCTGATTTTGTCTAATTTGCCTACTTAGAAAAGAAATAAGTGGCTATGTCAATAGCTTGTATGGCATTTTGATTTCTATTTGATTTAAATTCCCTTTGATGAAAAAAAAATCCTTATGAAATTAAGGTAGAAAAGAGGAGGGTCATTTCAGTTGGTATCAGAGCACTTGGTTGCATTGATTGCTAAGTATTATAGAAATGTATTTTGTCTGTTTGTTTTGGATGAAATAATTTAGATAAGAAAATAGTAATTATAGAAGTACTCATAATATACTAATACCATTTGCCCAGAACTTAGTTAGCAGACCATGGTAGGAAGAGGATCTCATCACCATGCAGGATCAAGTGCACCACAAATGCTTGATATGCAAGACTTTATGAGGGCTTTCAGGGATGGAATTGGGCATAGGCCTGAGAACCCACATGAAGAACTTTCAAAACTACTGAAGTCTTATTCCAATTTGGGAGGCAGGAGTTTTGAAGGAACTAAGAATGTGATGGAAATTCAAGCATGGTTGAGAACACTGGACAAAGTTTTCAATGACATGCAATTGGATGATCAAAGGAAGAGGCAAGTAGCTTCAAGACAACTGAAAGGGGTAGCTTTGAGCTGGTGGGAGGTGATCATAGCTGGAAGAAATGAAAATGAGATCACTTGGAATCAATTCAAGGAGATGTTGGAAGCTAGATTTGTTCCAGCATCAGCCAAAACTCTATTGCTTGAAGAATTCATCAGACTTAGGCAGGGAACTTTTAATGCGACTGAATATACTCATAGGTTTGAGGAATTGTCTAAGTATGGAGCTATGCTTGTGGCTGATGAGGCATCAAAGAATGATAGGTATATTAAGGGTTTAAACCCTGGGCTTAGTAGGGCTATGTTGCCATATGCAGATAAAACTTTTGATCAAATCATTGATCTGGCCTTAAAATTTGAACAACATGACAAGGAAAGGGAGAAGTATAAGAATTTTAAGAATAATAACAATAAGAAAAATAGGGGAAGGTATCATCCCTATGACAAAAAGAAGGAGGAGACAGAAGGCAAGAAAATCAATGATACTAAGACCACTGATACAAAGAGAAAAATAACACGTCATCATTGTGGAAAAGAGGGACATATCAAACCAAGGTGCCCAGAATTGAAGGGAGGAGCTTTCAAATGCTACCTATGTGGTAAGGAGGGACATATCAAGAGAAACTGCCCTGAGTATAAACAGCAAGGGAAGCTAGCAAGTTTGGAAAGCAGAAGCAAATCCACAGTAGAGGCTAATGCAGAAAACCATGGTCAAGTGGAAGGTACTTTATTTATTTGTACCCTACCCATATCAGTAGTGTATGATACAGGGGCAACACATTCTCTGATTTCCCATGAGTTAGTTGCATTGCTTAAATTAAATTGCATACTGGTTGAAACCCCTTTGTTAGTGCAAAGCCCATTGGGAAGTTCTAGTGTTTTAAACATGATGTGTGTGGATGTGGAATTAAACATAGGAAGAAATGTTTTTATTTCCAATTTATATGTTTTAAATTACCCAAATATAGGTGTTATATTGGGTGTAGACTGGTTAAGACAATATAAAGCAATAATTAATTTAGACTCATCCACCATATCATTACAAAATTCTAGAGGTCAAAGAATCACAATTTTGTGTGAAATAGCCAAGGAAAGAAAATTATATCACTTGATTGACTTAAGTAAGGATTCCAGTGAGCCTTCCATTGAAGAAATCCCCATAATTAACAAATACTTAGATGTGTTTGGAGAAGTTAAGGGTGTTCCACACCACAAACCAGTGGAATTTCAGATTAATCTGATACCAGGAGCAAGTCCAATTATTAAGAAACCCACTAGGATGGGGCCAAGTGAGTTGAAGGAATTGAAGAAATGGTTAGAAGAGTTGGAAAGCAAAGGATTTATAAGACCAAGTAATTCATGCTGGGGTGCTCCAGTAGTGTTTGTAAGGAAACATGATGGTACTTTAAGAATGTGCATAGATTACAGGGAGCTAAACAAAGTCACTATCAAAAACAAGTACCCCTTACCTAGAACTGATGATCTTTTTGATCAACTTAGTGGAGCAAAAATATTTTCTAGGTTAGACTTGGCATCTGGATTCCATCAGATGAAGGTTGAGGACTCAAGTGTTAAGTACACAGCCTTTAACACTAGGTATGGTTTATATGAGTTTCTTGTCATGCCATTTGGGTTGACAAATGCTCCATCATACTTTGTAGACTTGATGAATAGGATATTCAGGGATTATTTAGACAAGTTTGTTTTGATTTTTATTGATGATATTTTGATCTATTCTAAAACAGTAGAGGAACATGAAATTCACTTACACCTTGTTTTGTCTAGATTAAGAGAAAAAGATTTAAAAGCAAAATTTTCCAAGTGTGCATTTTGGAAGAAGAAGTGCATTTCCTTGGGCATGTTATATCTGCCAAAGGCATTTCTGTAAACCCCAATAAAATTGTGGCAATCCAAGCATGGAAAAGGCCAAGCACAGTGGGAGAAGTTAGGTCATTTATGGGAATGGCAGGGTATTATAGGAGGTTTATAAAAGATTTTTCTAAGATGTCATCACCTCTTACCAACCTAACTAGAAAGAACCAACCCTTTATATGGACTGAGAAATGTGAACAAGCCTTTAGTAGAATCAAGGAGGCCTTAGTCAATGCACCAGTGTTGAAAGTACCAGAAGGAAATGAGGATTTGATTGTGTATACTGATGCAAGTGGTTTTGGGCTAGGAGCTGTATTGATGCAGCAAGATTAAGTTATAGCCTATGCATCAAGACAATTGAAGCCACATGAATCAAGGTATGCAACCCATGATCTTGAGTTGGCAGTAGTGGTGTATGCATTAAAGCTCTGGAGACATTATCTTCTAGGTGCTAAGTTTATTTTGTACACAGACCATAAGGCATTGAAATATCTCTTTTCACAAAAAGATTTGAATATGAGGCAACATAGATGGGTTGAGTTTCTAGCAGCATATGATTTAGACATACTTTATACTCCGGGAAAAGCTAATAAGGTTGCAGATGCTTTGAGCAGGCAGCATGCAAAAGTAGCCATGCTAATGATAGTAGAGTTTAGAAATTTATCTCTACTTACTGATTTGGAAATTGAGGAAAACAGTGAGGTAAACATGGAGATGATTGAAGAAGGGAGTAAAGGAAAATTAAGTTTGATAACTTTGCAATCAGATTTAATTTTGAAAATGGGAAAAATGCAAAGGGGAGATCCAGATTTATTAGAAAAGAAGACTTTAATAGAAAAAGGAGAAGAAGTAGCAAACTACCACATTGATAAGAATGGTTACTTAAGGAATAAAGGTAGAATATGTGTTCCAAAGGATATAGAATTGAAGGAAGAGATACTTAATGAATATCATAGGAGCAAATATTCTATACACCCAGGCAGCACCAAGATGTACCAAAATTTGAAGAGGGATTATTGGTGGAGAGGGATGAAAACTGATGTGGCCAAACATGTTGCAAAGTGTATGACTTGCCAACAAGTCAAAGCAGAAACCCAAAGACCCTCAGACCTATTACAACCTCTAAGTATACCACAGTGGAAGTGGGAAGATATATCTATGGATTTCATAGATGGTCTGCCTAGGTCAAAAAGAGGAAACACAAGCATTTGGGTAGTAGTTGATAGATTGACTAAAGTGGCACACTTTATACCAGTGAAGGCAGAAAGAAATGCACCTAAACTAGCTCAAATATTCATGAGAGAAATAGTAAGATTGCATGGAATCCCTAAGACTATAGTGAGTGATAGGGACACAATCTTTACATCCAGATTTTGGAAGAGCTTTCAAGAAGCCATGGGAAGTGAGTTATGCTTGAGTACTACATACCACCCCCAATCAGATGGTCAAACTGAAGTGATAAATAAAGTTTTGGAGGATTTGTTGAGGGCATGTGCATTGGACTTTGGAGGTAATTGGGAAGATCACCTCCATTTGGCTGAATTTACATATAACAATAGTTATCAAAGCACCATAGGTATGGCACCATTTGAAGCCTTGTATGGCAAACCATGTTTGTCACCAATATGTTGGGTTGAAGCAGGAGAAAAGGCTGTCTTAGGGCCTGAGTATGTTAAAGAGACTACAGAGAAAATTGAATTGGTGAGGAGAAGAATGGCAGCAGCTCAGGATAGGCAAAAGAAGTTTGCAGATATGAGGAGGAAGCAAGTAGAATATGAAGTTGGTGATTATGTTTTCATCAAAGTTTCACCTATGAAGAAGGTGTTGAGGTTTGGCAAGCAGGGAAAACTTACCCCAAGATATATTGGACCTTACAAGATTTTGGAAAAAATAGGTTCATTAGCATATAAGTTGGAGCTACCTGAAGAGATGAGTGCAATGCACAATGTATTTCATGTATCACAACTTAGGAGATGGGTGCATGATAAAGAGGAAATTCTAGAGAAACCAACTCAAGTTCAAATAAATCCTGACTTGGTCTATGAGAAAGAACCAGTGGGGATTTTAGCTAAAGAGGAAAAGAAGTTGAGGAGCAAAACTTTGAAATTGGTAAAGGTTCAATGGAGCCTAGACCCTAATGATTGTACATGGGAGTTAGAGGATAAGATAAAGATGGATTACCCTAAGCTTTTTGCAATGGAAGGTAAAAATCTAAATCCCTAAAAAGTTTAATATGTATGGTTGTTATTGGCTGAATTGTTTGCTTATGCTATGTTTGATAGATTTTATAAAATCTAGAAATGTTTAAAGTCAAAATGAGAAAATTGTGAGGACACAATTCCTAAAAAGGTGGGGTGATTGTAATGCCCCAGAAATTCATGGAATCTTATTTTAGTTGAATTTTGAAAATATCTGAATTTATTTGTATAAGAATATATGGAATTAATTGTGTGCAAGTATGTGTGCATGTGTGCACGTGCACACTGATATGGCACAAGGAAGAACTCCAGATTTCTTGAATTTAAAACAAGGATTAAAAAGCATTACAAACATGATTTTGTGATATGGATATTTGATTTCTGGAATTATATGGATCATCTCAGAAAATAAGAAAAGTAAGTTTTATTTTAAATCAGTAAACAGATTTTATTTAAACCCCAGAAAAAAAAATTATACATATATATGTTATAAGGATTTGAAAACCTGTATACATATAGGTGCATATGTTTCTGAAATTAAAGAGGAATTAAATAAGCCTAGATAAGATATGTATACAAATATACATTTTTAAGTACTGAAAAGTATATATATAAGCAAGTGAAACTATAACATTAAAATGACATGAAATGTAATACAAGTCAATATGCTTGTGTAGGCAAAAATAGCAAAGGGGATTCTCAGGAATAATTAAATATAAAATAGGGTAGTCACACTTTTAACATGACTAGGTGAGTGGCCATTTTCTAAAAAAGTAAAGAAAAGAAAATGCAGCCTTTAATTGGTAATATGACCGGGGGTAATTAGGGATAAAAATGAGAAAATGCAAACACACAATGCATGATGCTAGCCAGGACAGAAATGGAATTTTGTCTTGAGAAAAACCCTAGTAAAAATATGTTTATAAATAAGTGGTTATGGCCAGAGAAATTGTTTTACCCGAGCTACTTATAATAGGAAAAGAAGAAAACATTTTAAAGGAAGAGAAAATACACTCAGGGATTTTCTGGATTTATAAGAAGAAATATTCAAGTGAGTAATCTCACTAAACCCATGGCATTAAGTCCTGTTATGAGGCAGCCAGACTTATGTTATTTTTCTACATGTTTTTGATTCCATTACTATGGTTTTAATGGATTCTTCAATGGATGTTTTAATGGGTGTTTCTGGATGTTTTGATTGCTTTGATGTTTGAGTGTTTTGCTCTGTTTGGTTACACCCAGAAAGGTAAAAGTATGAAATCATGAAAGTAAATAGAGGATACTTGTAACTGGTTTAGATATGGCATGGAAAACATAGAAACCAAAATGTATATGAGTTGCATTACACTTGTGTAAGTGCTGAGGCTCAAATGAAAGATTCAAGGTTGCAATGGAGATATCCAAAAGTGCTGAACCCTTGACCAAATAGAAAATCCATGAGCCAGAAATCTTGTTTAAGCTAGATCTTGAATTTAGTTCAAACATGGTTGCTTATGAAACAATAATAACCCACATGCCTAGTCTTTATTCCCAGTTGTAAATATTCTTGTATTTTCTTTAAGCCAAAATACTTAAAAGTATGATTTTCCCTGGACATGAATGTTAGATTGTTCTTGAGTTATGCTTGTAAACTCTATGTAATGTTTCATGTATACTGGGATTTAGTCACCTAGCTATCTCACGATAGGATTAAACATGAACACTTAGTAAATAAACTAAGAATTGTGAGCCAAGAAGACTGCTGGAATGCTTGTCATATTTGAAGTATGCAAGTTGGCACATGGTTTGTTTAAGCCCTGAGATCTTTGTGCAATATTGTGAATTATTTTATTGCAATGTGTCCCTGTGATTCCTTTATGGCAGATGAGGCTAGGAATTAATTTGGTAAATGCAACCTTAAATTGATGAAGTAGGAACTTGAGTTATTCCTAAGATGGTTGGACTGGAGCTATGATAGTTCCTGAGTATTTCTATTTGAAATATATGTTTGCATGGTTGAATGTGTGTACATGATTAGTCTTAAATACTGATCATATATGCACAAGTATATCATAAACAAGTCAGGCAAATTGTTCAAAGAAGGTATGCCCACTTGTATAAAATATTTGTGTCTCACTCATTTACTTAATATCATGGAATTTTTGATTTTACTCATACCAGATCTTGTATCTGACCCTTGTTTGCTTATGGCATCTGGGGTGTCTCATCTAAAATGGGGCAGCCTCTAATGTTCTTTCAGGGAATGCTGGATCTAAATAGGAAGCTGTTGTGGCTAATGAGAGTGATTATATAAGCATGCTAAATTAGAATTGAATAAGAACTTAGAATGAAATATTTGCATGTAATCTGGGGAGTTTTTATAGTTCTGTTTTGGTTGTTATGTAATGGTCTTAAAGTTTGGATTTATTGGTTGTTCTAAATGAATCTAGTGATGTACTAAGTTTGGGATTAATCTAAAGACATGGTTGAATTTTTGCAAGAAAATATATGCTTGAGTATTGTGGTGAAAATCTGTAAATGATATATGCCTGTATTTGAGAAATGGATATGTATAAGTACATATATTGTATTAGTTAATTTCAAGTTACTTAATACCTTAAGTTTGAAGGTTAAAAATCTGAGTTTAGCTATAAAAACATGGAATTATTCTTGTGGATATTTTTAAGTTCATATAAATTAGATATGCATAGGATTTACTGACTTGTTACAAATATTCAAAAGTATATAGTAATTAACTTTAGTCAGAACTGCTAGAATCCAAATCAAGCAGGATACTCTTGTTTAACAAATATATATATACTCTGAATTTAAACAAGAGAAACACGTACATCCTCATATGTATGTGTATATTACTAGGGATGCACTGATATATTTATATTGGTAATAAGTTTTGGATCCTGGTTGAATTGTTTGAAAGAAAAAAAAAATGACTCTGATAGTTCAAAGGAAGTTAAAATCAAACTTAAAAGTGCAAATGAATGTAGGTGGACATCCAGACACACATAAATTGAATGTGCATATGCATGTACCTAGAGATCAAATTTAGACGTCAGTCATAATAATTTAGACGTCTGAGATTAAACTTAGACGTCAGTCATAATAATTTAGACGTCTGAGGTTAAATGTAGACGTCTGTCACAAAAATTTAGATGTCTGAATTTAGTTCAAAATGTCTTTTTCTCTCTGTTTCAATTTTAGATCTCTGAGCCATCTGTCATAATTAGTTAGACGTCTGGGATTAAGTTTAGACGCCTGTCATAAGAATTTAGACGTCTGAACTGCTGATTTTGTCTAATTTGCCTACTTAGAAAAGAAATAAGTGGCTATGTCAATAGCTTGTATGGCATTTTGATTTCTATTTGATTTAAATTCCCTTTGATGAAAAAAAAATCCTTATGAAATTAAGGTAGAAAAGAGGAGGGTCATTTCACTGCGTCTACCTGAACCAGAATCCCATCCAGAGTGATGAAATACAGAAGAGCCCTGAAGGCGATCGAGACCGTGAGAACGCCCCATATCACCTGCAAAGAATGGAGATAACAACGAGTTAATGAAAATTCACGAGATAAGAAAAAAGACTTGAAGTATATTATGGAATGCGCATGTGCGTGTGTGTCCTAGTGTTCCCCCCGACGGACCCGTTCGTTTATCTTTGCTAATCGGAGTGGTGTCTCCTTGGGCCGGGAGTTGAACTCCTGCATTGCCTCTCGCGGGCGAAGAAAATTTGAGAGATTCAGGATCATCGAACCCGTAATTAAGTAAATCATCGGGAATGGACAGGTTGGACAGACCCCTCAGAGAACTTTCCAGATGCTGTGAGGAAGCCTCTTTCTTAGGCGGGATAGGCGTAACTTTTGAAGTGCCACCAACTTTCTCTTTTTGAACTGTATATTTTAACTTCCTCTTCCCCTTCGAAGGGGAGGATGACGTCTCAATATCCTGAACTTCGATTGACGGATTCCAAGTGGGACCCACGTTATCGCCTTGAGTCTCAGGAACATCATCTTCTCTGCGCTCACCTTCTCCGTGCGTATCGGGAGTGCGGCGCGACGACGATCCGGCCTGTTTTTTCCCTTTACCGGACGGAGGTTTGGGAATGGTGACACCTTCTGGAAGGCTGATCCGACGACCAGGGGCTAGCAAGCCAAACCCCGATAGTGATTCATTTGAAATGATAGTCCGGATGTCTCGATCCTCCGCAGGAAGAGCTCTAATGGCTTCAACAGCCTCAGAATATCCTCGGCCTTCCGGACGCGGGTTGATACCTGAAAAGATGAAATGAAGAGTTAGGAAAAGCATGACTCCGATTAAATACGAATAGTGACTCAGCAGAGAGACTTACTGCCTTCAACCCATCTCCTAGCGAAACCAGAAGGGTAGCGCACATAGAACCATTCCTATTTGTATAGGGCGAATTTACTACATGCCCCTGTCAAGATCTGGCATTTGTGGTATGGCTCGAGGAACATAAAGGAAGGACTGTCTTTCCGTCTCTTGAACATATAAATGTATCTGATATCACCGACGGTTGCAGGTCTGGAGAAGACGGCCATGAAAAGTAAGTAAGTCCCATATAGAAATGCATGGCCGTTCGGGTGCAGCTGCGACGGAGCTATGTCAATATACTGCAGTACATCCCGGAGAAATAAATTGAATGGAGGCACGCTGCCCATCCAACACATGAACTTGTTGCAGGTAGTGTACCCGACTGGGGGCAGATGAGGACGATCGTGTATCGAAGGAACTAACACGTCGGCAAAAGGAATCCCATGAATGGAGCATATCCGTCGCAGAGCAGCTTCGTTGATCTTTGAGGCTTGTGAATCGATCGGATTGTCTAGTAGGATGGTTGCCTCCAGAGCATCAGGCGCCAAGTTATGAGCAGGAGAAGTCGACGGGTTAGAAGTATCAGCGGCTCCTTGCCTTGATGACGGCCCAGGCCTATCGGATATGGTGGCAGAGCTAGATTTTCTCGACATCCCCAATAAATAATGAACCTGGCTAAGTGCTTGAGAAAACTATACTTAAAAAACGTTGAACACTAGAATTAGCAACACGAGTTTTCCCCCCACGTGGTGTGTGAGCTAGTGCAAGCAATTGTGTACAAGCAATAAGATTTCAAAGATATAAAAATGAGCTTCGAATCGTTGCCTTCGAAGACCGTCATCGCTGACCGTCTCAAAGAGCCCGCCTGGTGGTGGTTACAGTTCCAGATCTAGAAAACATGTAATTTATGAAGTATCCGGCTTAAGTCTAATTTGACATTTATAACCGTTCGGCATTTAAATGTTGTTCGGCAATTGCATTGTTCGTCCTAAGAATAGATCAGCATGTATGTTTGTTCGGTTAAGTCATTGTCAAGTGTTCGGCTAAAGGCCTTGTTCGGCATTCAAAATGTTCGGCCTAAGTACAATGTTCGGTTTTGTTTTGCTCGGTCTAAGTTCTGTTCGGCAATTGTATTGTTCGGCCTAAACATGGTTCGGCATGTTAGTTGCTCAATATTTATGATGCTCGGCATTGATACAGTTCGGCGTCTAAGTGTGTTCGGCAACCAGAGTTCGTTCGGCTAAGTTGTTGTTCGGCGTTCTAGCGAGTGTTCGCCTTAGTTTATTCAGATGAAATACTATTCGGCAGCCTCTATCATTCGGCGCATGATAACATACGCCGAACCATAGCTATGCCATCCAATACCCTTACCACCTCCAACGTTTTCCTTCTCCTTCTTTTTTGACTTTGGTTCGGCGCGATGGAGCTAAATACGATAGCCGCATATGCAAACACCTCAAATCCTTCCTCCTCGCCTCGCATTATCGTTCGACAATGAGGGCAACCTACTCGAAAGCTTTCTACATGACAAACTTGACCATCTCATTTGAAACCTATTCGAGTTATACGAGGAGCAGTACCTAGATTGCAGTTAGGAGCTTAGGAAGGAATGTTCAAGTTGTAAATCTGTTCGGCTAGAGAAAATTGCAAATCTTGGAAGAGTGACAGAAATGAAAAGGTAAAGGAGGAGGAACGGGAAGGACCTGGTTATATAGAGGGAGGTAGAAGTTGAAAAGGCTATACCCGGTAGAACCGGTCAATACCAGAGTGTTAGGCATCAAAACGAAGTGCCATTCGGCACATGAGGGCTGTCCGGCTTCGAACGTATCGTTCGGCGTCCAAACCACGTTCGTCACGCACCTCCGTCACAGGCATGCTCGAGAAAGCATCATCAAGGAAAATTGAACCAGATTCAAAGCGCATCACGTTCGACCACGCGATACACTTTGGGGGGCAAGTGTTTCCTGGAGATTTGACCAGGCAACTAGTGCTCGGCATCAGGTGACACTGAACATCTCAGAGTGGCCAGCATCCAGGAGTGTTCGGCGAAGCACTTGGCATCCAGGGGTGTTCGGCGAAGCACTTGGCATCCAGGAGTGTTCGGCGGAGCGCACGGCATCCAGTGGGACTCAACATCTCAGAGTGGCCGGCATCCAGGAGTGTTCGGCGAAGCACACGGCATCCATAGCGTTGGCATCCGTAATGCTCGGCGACCAGGAGACTCGGCGTCAAGTAGTGTTCGGCGTCAACTGGCACTCGGCGACAACCAATGCTCAGCATCCCTAGCGTTCGGCATCATTAGTACTCGGTGATAGGAGAACTCGGCAACAAGAGCGCTCGGCATCCCTTGGTACTCGGCGTAGTACTCGGCAACGAGAGTACTCGGCACTCCCTTGGTACTCGGCGTAGTACTCGGCAACGAGAGTACTCGGCACTCCCTTGGTACTCGGCGTAGTACTCGGCAACAAGAGTACTCGGCACTCCAAGGTACTCGGCGTAGTACTCGGCAACGAGAGTACTCGGCATCCAGAAGACATTCAGTATGCACAACTACTCAAGGTGACAATGTCGTTCGGCCAGCGTGCACTTTTCGTTCAAGAGCTTCGGATAGAGACACGTTCGGCCTCAACTGACAATCATCCTGCACTTCCCACACATCCAGCGTACCGTTCGGCATAGAAGGACTGTTCGGCATTAGAGCGTTCGGCATACCAGGTTCGGCATGCAGCGACCACTGTACTGGGGCTAGAGTGTTCGGCCATCCAGCCCATTTGGGAAGTCCAGCCCATATTTGCCTATAAGTAGAGGGGCAGGGTCACAGCGAAAGGGATCCTTTTTTGGGAGAAGACATTGGGGAGACTCTGCCAATTTCGAGACTCATCTTCTCTACTTAAACAACTTCATGCAAGCATTTGATTCACGAATTGTATTTGTAATCAACTATAAAGAGGATCAATAAAGTTTAACCTCAAAGTGGACGTAGGCAATTACGCTGAACCACTATAAATTTGGTGCTTACTTTCTGCAGTTAGATTAGCATTGTCTTCTCTGTTTAATTTACTTTCATCACTTACATCTCTACAAAATCTTTCTCTACGAGGTTAGTGACCAATTTTGGTGCTAACAGCAAGATATCCAAAAATGAAATACCTTCATATAGGTCTAATACAACTAAAAATAATAGGATTATTTAGGTCTGGAATTGAAATTCCAATAATGATAGTCTGTATGGACGAAAAAATTATCAACAATCCTTTAAATAGTATTAATTGGGGAGCTAAGTCAAATTTAGCAAATAGATTATTTGGAGTAAATATACATCCCGATTTTTGAATAAGTCTTGATGATAAAAATATAGAAAAAGCATGTACATTATCATGAAATTTACAAAATATTGAACTTCTATCAGGGTATAAAGTTCTTGGCATACAATGGGAACATTGTATGGCTTTAAATGATATTGCTACATTTACACCCAAACAATTCGTAAAACTATTTGAAGTAGGATTGGTAAAAACAATCCAACCTAGATTAATCAACATAAGACATTTAAAATTTGATAACGAAATTCAAGTTTTTGTAAAATCGCTTAAAAGATACAATTACCTACGGAATATTTTATAGCATCAGGGAATACCATTTCCACCATAACAAAAAATAATGAAGAAAATGAAAATTCATCCAACACATTAAAAAGATCTCGATCATACAATAAAATGTCTGAAGTTGAGCTGACTCCTGATATATTAAAAGGTATTAGTCATCGTATGAGCTTTAGACAAGAAAATCCAATAGAAGGAAGAATAATGAGAATACTTGAAAAGCAAAAAAGAACAGGAATCAAACTGAATGGTTATAAAGGTTCCTATAGAAAATATAAAACATCATGATTAGATCCATAGATCTGAAAAGAAAAGCACAATTACATATATATCTTCCAATAACGATATGTATCCCTAAATATCAAGAATTTACGGTGCATGCGTTGCTGGATTCTGGTGCAGAAGCCAATTTACTACAAGAAATATTTATACCCCAGCAATTCTGGGTGCCCTTAGACAAAAAAGGAATGCTAAATGACTTTATGGGAAGACAAGTCCCTGTAACTCATAAAGCAAAAGGACTACAGGTACAAATAACTGATATACATGGAAATAATAAAACATACAACTTAGATTTTGCGCTAGTTCCAAAAGAATTTGACAGTGATTGTATCCTTGGAATGGACAATCTAAGACATCTTCCTCCGTTCAAAAAATATTATTTTTAACTAGATGGCATTCTCTTGCCTCGAGTAACGCTGCCTACTACAATTGCACCACATTATACTCCAGCAGCATAGCATGGTGAAAAACCTGTTACATTAATTGAAAATGTGAGAACACCAAAAATAATACAACCAAAAATCTATACTTACAATATACCAACTGCAAATGAGTTTGAAATATTAATACATAATATATTAGAACCTCTCTATTCGGAAAATCCATTAAAATGGTTTGATAAAGCACCAAGGTATTGTAAAATCGAGCTAATGGAACAGTACAAAGATGCCAAAGTTTGACTTAACAGTATCATAGTGTCGCCAAATGACAAAGAATAATTTGCAAAACAAATAAATGACCTATTGATTTAAAATTAATATAAAAAAGTTTTAGTACTCATTCTTCTTCGGCCTTCTTAGTAAGAAACCATGCTGAAATTAAAAGAGGAAAGGCAAGATTGGTAATAAACTACATAAAGCTTAATAGTTATACCAAATTTGATGGATGTTTTTATTCACTCTGTTGAGAATCTAACTAAGCAGATTCAAGGAGCAAAATATTATAGATAAATTTTACGCTAAATCAGGTTTTTAGCAATTAAAACTTGCTGATAAACAGTCCATAGAATTAACTGCCTTTAGTTGCCCACAAGGACATTTTGAATGGTTAGTTATGCCTTTTGGATTAAAAAACGCACCATAGGTATTTCAAAAATGGATGAATTATATGTTCAAACATTTACCTTTTGCAACTGTTTATATAGACGACATCCTTGTTTTCTCTAATACTGCCGAAGAACATAAACAACATCTTCTAGCAGTAGTACAAATATTACTTCAAAATGGTGTTATTCTAAGCCCTAAGAAAATTGAGTTGTTTAAAAAAGAAATAGTTTTTCTTGGAAAAAAAATTAATAATGGATAAATAGAATTACAACAGCACATTCACACTAAAATCAGAGATTTCCCTAATACATTTAAAACATTAAAAGAACTCCAAAGCTTCTTAGGATTATTAAACTATGGTAGAAAATTTATTCCTAATTTATCAGTTAAGACCCAAAATTTACAAAAAAAGCTTACAGATGAAGAAGCAAAATACAAACAACATAATGGGGAACAACCAAGAAAATGAAATACGGTCAAAATTCCTATTACATTAAAAAAATAAGAGGAAGAAGAAATAAAGAAAATTAAAGATCTAGTAAAAGATCAAAAGATACTCTATTTTCCTTCAGATGAAGAATTACTTACACTACAAACAGATGCTTCTGACAATTTTTGGGCAGGGGTATTAATTGCTAAACAAAAGGAAGTTGTAGCATATTCCTTTGGAAAATTTAGCAAACCCCAGGTTAAATATGCTACCTATGATAAAGAATTACTAGCTATTAAATTAGCAATCAAAAGTATACGAATTTATCTTTTGCACAGACAATTTGTAATTGAAACAGATAACAAATCTGTTGTTCAATTTTTAAAGAAAAAAAGGTAAACAATGCAGAAGAAAGTCTTTGGAGAATCAAATTAGCCATGTATTTAGAAGTCTATAACTATGATGTCAAATATATTCCAGGCTACACTAATTTTGCTGCTGATCTTCTTACCAGGTTATGAAAAATGGATGAAGACGATATAAAAACAATCAAAGAATTATTAGAAACAATGAAAAGACAACAGGATTTTCAACAGGTGAAATCATCCAAAAAAGCTAAACAAACCTCCAAAGAGGCTTCATCCTCACAAGGATCTGAAGAAACCGATACTCCCACAGGAGTACATGAAGAAAAGGTACAACGGACCAAAACTATTCCAACAAACAAAGGCAAGGCAACAACTTCCAATACAACTCAAAAATTTGTTCCAATGAACAAAGGAAAAGCGATTGCTCCCACAGGAGTGCAAAGACCATACATCTCAACTGTGGTCAAAGATTGGTACAACTTAGAAATGAAAGCATCAAATCCTAGCTTATATGACAATTTCAACAAATGCTTTAAAGCCATCCAATCTGCAGACCATAGAGCTGCAAATTTCTGGTTAACTCAACTAGAAAAAACTTATTTGGGATTAAAGCATAAAATATCCCAGAAAGAGAAAAATTATAAGACACAAAATATAGTGTCTAAATTATCAAATCATTCTTTTACATATAGGTCTGAAGCTCTAGATTTAAAGGAAGCATAATTGTTCACTGACAACTTAGCGGAACATAGCCATTTGAAAACAATATTTTCTCAAACGCAAACATCTGATCTCGTAAATATAAGAATTCAAGATTTTCTAGAATTACTTAGACTTTATGAGATAAATAACACAAAAACTAAGGAGATGGAAGCTGAAATGACAGTACAAGATATAATCTCTTTATACCAGCAACATCTCATCGATGAGAGTAATCTTCTTCTGCTCTTCAATAAATTAGAAGACACGAAATTAATTAAACTCTTGGAAAATGAATAATTAATCCTTAATAATAACAAAAGACCGCGCCTAATAGCCTGTTTTTTTGAAATACAAAAATACAAAAACATATCGAAAGGGCTTGGTGCACGAAATTTATGTCAACACAAGCTATCTTGAAGAATATTTAGACTGTATTCCTGACATATGTAAAGCAAAGCTTGCTGAGCATTCAAGCAAGTTTTTTACTATGTTTATGTTCAAAATATGGAGTGTTTGGGAAGAAAGACAGTGCATACGTCTTTATCCCTTCATTCAACTATGGGAATTACACAAAGTAACAGAAAATCCCTAACATGAGTTTATGAAATTCAATTGAAAAGAATTTAATGAAGAAAATGAAAGGCTTCTAGCAGCGCAAGAATTTTTCACTGAAGCCATCAGCAAAGGTGAAGTTGGATCTCACTCCGCCACTGAAGGAAAAACCATATTACTGGTAGACTACCTATCCGCTTTCGAACCGTCAATAGACAGAATAATGAAGGTTCGACGATTTTTAAACAATCTCAAAATTGGCCATGTTGGCACATTGACACAAGAAGAATACTTTGAAGAGCAAGTGGAAAAAGAAAGGCTAAGATAGGACTCCATAATGAGAGACACTATGAGGACCGACCCTTTCGATGACGAATCTCTAGCCAATCTAGAAATTCAAAATTAAATCAGAACCATGGTGTACCACTATTCAGAATAAAAACATAAACCATCTAGCCTCTACACTAGGGTGACAAATCACAGCCCTAGCCTTAACAACTTTCTTTCTGCAGAATTAAAAAATGGACACATCCTCATCCTACATATAAATTAGAGGACACATATTACACCTAAAGGGCTCGAGTGGACAGATATCACGCCTATTAAATAATAAATAAAGGATGGAAGAGATTATAAAAGGAGAGACTCCTCTCATAAGAAGGATCATTAGAAAAAAATCTTCTTCATATATTTTCCTCTTTTTCATATTGTATCTGAAAACTTTGTAATATTATCTGCTGTAGTAGTAAAATTTCTAGTTCTGCAAGTAGATTTTGTTGCTGTAGATTTCCGTTTTTTTCCACATTCATCTTAAGCTTCAAAAAATTGGTATCAGAGCTTGGCTAAGCTAGGTAGGTTCTTGTTTTATGTTTTCTGATTTCCTTTTGAGTGAGTCCAAACCTTTGACTAAACCTATTTCTTTAGATTTATAGGACAAAACCCAAGCCATGAAAGAGACCATCTTTTGACGAAGACGGAACCTATCCATTTAAACCATATCCTTGTATTATTAGAGCCAAACTTTAGAACATCACAACTATTTTGAAAGGGGGTTTCGGATAATTAAACCAACTAAGCAAGTTTGAAAGACTTAAGAAGAAGGGATATAGAAGTTTCGACTGAGTCAAAAGGTTGAATATAGAGAAGTTTTTACTATGAAGTCCTATTCAAAAAGTACATTAAAGGGACTGATAAGATTCTAACGGCCTTCACCTAATCAAAAAGGGGTTTCGAAGGAGAATCCTACAATTTAAACTCTACTTTGGGGTGTTGACAAGTTTTCTTGTTAACATTTTTGGCACTAGAAGGAGGGGTCGAACCTCCGCTCTTGTTGAACTTCCAACTCCACTTTCCTCTAACCCAATTATATTCCAAGCTTACCTACTTTAGACTTTACTTCATCATGATTAGCGAAGTCAAAATATTCGAGCAAGGATCCTCAGAGCCACATCCAATTGGATTCTCCCATGGAACAGTTAATGATTCAAATCTACGTGAAGAACAACTGTTAAGAATGAAGGCCTTAAGGATCATAAGGAAAAAGAAAGTTGAATCCTATGATTCAGATAAATGGTGTATAAACCCTTTTTCATATTGGCCCCACCCCTATCTTTACCTTAGGAGGAATAAAGAATGAAAGTAACAGATTGTTTGACCAACTGAGGAGAACAATTCAACTCTACACCAAAGGCACGATCTTTGAAGAGGGAATGATGGTTGATAAGTGGCATCAAGCAACAAGTGGGACATTTCCTATATGTGAACTTCAAAGGGTTTTAAAAAGAAAGCCGGTCGTTGGGGGTGAAGCTCCAGAACCAAGTAATAAAAAATTCAGAAACCATCCTCAAAAGACAAGCTTCAAGTCTAGACTCCCTAAGGAATGCAATTTAACAACATCAATGGAGAATGTTTACCTGCTAACCAAGAAAGAGCTCAACTATTGGCCATCACAAAAGAAAAAACCTATGTATAAGGAAAGGAGGATCCTATTGTCACTACCAAATGATGAATGGATATAAGACTAATCAATGTAGAGCATTGGAAGGAATGATGATCAGTTTCTTCAGACAAGGCAAAATCAATAAATTTGTAAAGAAATCCTAGTTGGATTCAATAAAGAACTACTTTACTAAGAAAAATCTACATGGTCAGAAGTAGAATTCTCCTTGCACTTGGACATTACCTTAAACGATCTAAGCCTTTGTCCGCACCGAGTTGGCCAGGTCAAAGCGCCTCCTGGAGGGAGGTTAGAGTAAGCATTTATCCGCGCCACGCTATGGCCAGGTTTAAGCATCAACAGGCCATTGACCGTGCCATGCTATGGCCAGGTCAAGGTGCCTCATGGAGGGAAGATGGAGTAAGCCCTTGGTCCCACCACGCTATGGCCTAGCCAAGGCATCGAATAAGCCCTTGAATGTGCCATGCTATGGCCAGGTCAAGGCACCTCTTGGAGGGAGGACGGAGTAAGCCCTTAGTCCTACCATGCTATGGCCTAGCCGAGGCACCGAACAAGCCCTTAATCGCGCCACGCTATGGCCAGGTCAAGGCGCCTCATGGAGGGAGGTTGGGTAAGTCCTTGGGTCCTAATTGTGGATAAACTAACCAAGCGCACCGGGCAACAATGGACTAAGACGTCCGAACTCGAGAAGTGGTATATCAAACAACAGACTAAGATGTCCGAGCCCAAAAAGTGGCAAAGCACTACACCACAAATAGGATTTTGGCGCAACCGTAGGCGGGGCATTTGATACGGCTATAAGCCGTATCAAATATAGATACGGCTTATAGCCGTATCTATATTATTTAATACGGCTATAAGCTGTATTAAAATTTGATACGGCTTATAGCCGTATCAAAATCTGTGCCTCTTTTCGTGGGAAAATTTTCCCCAAAACGCACACCTTCTCCCTCCTTTTTTTTTATTTCCAGATTTTCTTTTTTCCCCGTACGCTTACTTAGGAGTTAAATCGCCAAAGCTTCCACCTCGATCGCCAGAGCTTCCACCTCGATCGCCAGAGATTTGACGTCGTCCATCAAAGCCTTCCACGTCTTCCACCCCTTCCACCTGCAGGTAAGGAGCCGTCTCTAAATTCCGTTGTTTTATGTTATGAAATTGCATGGTTAATTTTGTCAAGGAGTCATTTCTCATGTGCTTCAATTATGAATTCATGTCTGTACTCAATCGATAAAGAATAATAAATGGGAAGAACAAACGTAGTTTACACTTTGGAATCAAGCGGCTGCCTCATATTACATCAACTTGCTTCTTAATAAGTCTACTAGCTTATGGGCTAAATGGAACTTGCATTTTAGTATGAAAAATAAGAATTTTGGATAATGGATATACCTCAGGATGCTAGCTGTTTTTGGCATAATATCCTTAAGCCTAGGAGCAAGATTCTTTCCATGATCAGAAGTAACAACATGGGATCCTTTTGGCACTCTGAGTGGTAATGGTGTAATTCTATCTAGTATAACTGAATATGGCTTGCGGTCGAATTTTGGTATTCCTGATGCTGTTATTGCTAATGACTATATACACTTTATCATTGTTGTTTTGCCTCATGTTAGTTCTGCCAGTGTTAGAGCATTGTAGAATTCAAAATATTTCCCCCCTTCTGTTAATATGAACATTCAATGGAATAATAAGAGCAAACATCTATTTCTTTGTACTCAATCCTTTCTTTGTGTAGAATGTTATTTTGGTTAGAGAATTGCCAGGCTGTACTCTTGCTTCAGATTAATGATCCATACACCAATGACCAAGCTATAATTATTTGACTTATACACATATATGTCGTTTGCATTTATAATACAAGTTTTAATGTTAGAAAATTAATATAATATCAGTTTACTTTAAGTACTTAGAGAAAGCAAGAAGTATACTAGAAATGTCCACTTAAAAAAAAGTTTCGCTCAGGCACCTATTTTACTTATTCTAGTTCAGTATCTTTACATGATATTACATTCATTTTTGTTGAACATTTAGCGTTAGCTTATTTTGCAACACTCTTTTACTTTGATAGCGCATAGTTTTGTCTAGAACATATATTAAAATCTTAAAAATATACCCAAATTATGTTAACTGAAGCATACAACTTTATGAACCTCAATATGACAATGTGGTAGTTTGCATAGTGTATTGTTGTTTATATGTTAGTAAATATGTTGTTCTGACATTGTATATGGATTTGACATTGTTGTATAAGTGGATAAAATTATTGTTAATGGCGCAAGCCAAGTATCAGGAGAGGGGTAATGCATAGACATTACTCCGGTGCTACAAAATAGCGTCGTTATAATAACAAATTTTTTTTGAAACAGTTTGGTGCTAATGTTGTATATTGTTCTGAGATTGTTGTATAAGTGGATAAAATTGTTGTTAATGGCGCAAGCCAAGTATCAGGAGAGGGGTAATGCATAGACATTACTCCGGTGCTACAAAATGGCGTCGTTGTAATGGCAAATTTTTTGGAAAAAGTTTGGTGCTAATGTTTAAAATAAACCCTATATTTTGAGTTACATTTATTGAAATTTAAATAGTCCATATTTTTATTGAAATTTATTGAAATTCCAATCAAAACAGCTTAAAAATATCATATTTTTAAATGGATATCTTAGAATTACGAAGTTTGCTAATCATAGAGATTAAAGAAGAAAAACAACCCGTTCGTATACTGTTGCATACACCACTTTTTTATTGTTGTTTTGTGTGAGTGTAGCTAAGTTTTGTGTAAGTGGGATATATGCATGAATTAAATGAACCTGCAGGGTGCCTAACTATGACCTATTTAACATCTTTCTAATGCAGTTTCATGAACTTTGCATTCATTCCATCTGGTCCCGGGATTTTGTCATCATGAACCAAGAGAACAACCTTTTTAATTTCTTCCATAGTGATTTCTGAATTTAATTTTTTTGTCCTGCTTCATTAATAACTAAAATGCTTTGAAATTCTAGAAAAGTTCACTGTATTATGTAATTGCTGCTTGGTCCAACTCCTTAGCCTTGCATATTAAATTTCTATTAGCATTAGTGAGAACTTGTATGTTGTTACTCTATCTTTTAAAAGACATTTTGGAGAAATTTTTTATAGAGTTTGTATCACTTTGCTACAACCAGTAGACCTTTGATTTTCCCTGAAACTCCAAAATTCTATTTGTTGTTGAACATGTAGTCTATGTCTATCTTGTAACATTTCTTTATATATTTGCAAGTCTGTTGGGTTAGTGTCAACCTCAAGGGTTAGAGCTTCATAAGTTTTTTCTGCCTCTTCAAGATTAGTGTTATCTTTTGTTCTAGTCTTATTCCATGCTTTAAGTTGTTGTTTGCATGCTTGTAGTTTTTGCTGAAATTTGTAACAAGGAAATCCCCATGTATTGCTACTGAGTCCCCTTACAATACAGTCTGCATACCCCTCTTTTAAGAGCCATTCATTGTCATACCTGAGAGGATATCCCTTATCTCTATATATATCGATACCAAATGCAAAATTAAAGGATTATGGTCACTTGATAGTAGTGATAGTATAAGTGCTTCCATGTAAGAAAATTTCTATAGGCAAATAGTATTGACTAGTATCTTATCAATATTCTTCGCCACTCCCTTTCGTGTCAAGTGAAATTATATTCCATTGTTAATTTTGGTTAAACCCGATTGCATTAAGCAATTTTGAAAGCTCTTAACTGTTGGAATTGTATAGGAAGTCCTCCATGTTTGATATTCACGAGATATTTTTATTATGGTGTTTGTTTACTACTTTTTTAAAGCTAAAAAAAGAGTATTAAATGTTAACTTACCAACATAAAGCCTTTGGCTGAATTCCATAAAGTGGGTAGAGGCCTTCCATTTACCAGTTCACATTCTGCTTCAACGCTCAAATTTTTGTACCGCACTTCTATTGTGGGTTGTTTCACATTCACCCTACAAATTACCCACTTAATCACATTTATATGCATCTAATCGGTTACCAGTTTGCTTTTGATGCCCTTAACAAAATCTTGGTTGTGTATTCGAACAATATAGAAAACTTGGGAGCAAAACTTTGATACAAGAGGGATGAAATAAAGTTTTGATATAGCCCTTAACCAAATTAGTATATTTAGTTATTTACCAAAAAAAAAAGTAAATGTACTAATTTTTTTGCATGTAGTACACACGTCAAAATTTGAGGCCTTTTGTACCAAAACTTTGATATGGAAAGATGTATCAAAGTATTTTGAAAGTATTTTGAAAATCAGGTTTTACCTGTCAATTCTCTCTCTTTGTTTTTGCAATAGACGAAGATTATCGTTCTCAATGTTCTTAATGAGCTTCTCAATGAACAAACGTCTCTCCAAAGCTCCTAATTTGGTCACATCAACTACCTTGTTTCCATTTTTTTCTTCATCGATTTCTTGATCTAGAACAGATGTCCTTATTCGTCTAAGTGTTGACAGTCTCTCAATTTGAGCCCACTTAAGCTCGTATTCATCGTTTCCTTCTCTCTCCGAGTGAAAACTTGGTGCTCTTTGTGAATATGAACCGATGCTTAGCGACTCGATTTGGTTGTCTATTGATTGATCCATCTTATGTGTGTATCTAAAGATGTTGTTTCTGTAGAAGGTATTTATATAATAAAGCTAGGATCATTGTATATGAAGTGCTGCATCACTACATGCGAGACATTTTAGCTCACATATGCACTTGCTATACATTTTTTTCCTTTAGAAGACAAAAGGTTATGGTGTTGACTTAAAATTTGAATATAACTTCTTACTCAATAAGAATAGTCATACAGTTAGATGAACCATATCTTGTCATGACTTTTTTTTGCACTATTTGAAAGTAAATCTTTCCCTTCTCTTAGATGCTTCAAAGAAGATGCATTTGAAAGACTCTGTTTCTATATCTGTTAGGTGTTTTTGTTTTTCAGAACATATTTGATGTCATTTAGTGATCTAACTGTCATTTAGACTCTGTTTTCAAAACAGGCTGCAGTCTCTATCAAACCACTGCAATGTTCGACGATGCTACATTTGACGCTAATAACCCATTATCGCTCATTCACCAACATTGCTGCATTTTTGCCTGAAAGCTTTTCTGTTATTTAACCTACCAGTTTTTGACCAAATCGCTACAGATGCTCCAGAATGATCCTGTTGTGTTTTTATCAAGAGAAACTTTTTCAATTTCACCCAATTTGCCCAACTTTTTAAAACTTATCGCACTTTTAGACCATTATAGAAAATAATTACAAATGTCGCTTTTGGTTAGTAGCGTCACGTTGGCTAAAGTGACTTTCGAAATGTTGCTTGTATTTAAAAAACAAAAAACAAAGAGATGCTATTTCTAATGCACCGACACTACATAGAGACACAACTATATAGGGACATTTTAAAAAGTCACCACTAATGTTTATATTTCATACAATCACAGAGCTGACGCTTTTTTAAAATGCATTAATATTAAAATTCTTTGTATACAAACATTGTATACAGACATATTTTGAAATAGCGTCGATGTAAATTATTTAAAAATATAATGATTAAGACGACACGTCTGTACATTTCCCATAGCGCTCTCTAGTTTCTTTGGATGTCTTTTAAACAAAGTGCTAATGAGTTCATCCATTAATAAAAATGGCTAGCGTGTGTAAAAGAAAGTTGAAATATTGTATTGTATTCACATTTTTATCATTGTACAGACTTGTGATGTATTTATACAAACAAGTCTCATGTTCTGTTAAATATGATATAGGAGGGCAGTATGTCTTTAAGCATAGACAAACAATGGATAAATGAATCAGATCTAAGATCTACATACTATATAGACGGGGTGCAGAAGTTCATTAGTTTTGTTGAAGAAAACGGTGGTAAGAAAGGATTGTATTTATGCCCTTGCACCCGGTGCAAAAATATGAAGACGATCAAATTAGATGACATTCATTTTCATTTGCTTAGATGGGGTATTATCCAATCGTATACAGCGTGTATTTTCATGGGGAAAAAGGGCGGAGATGGAAAAACAACAACCAGTTAGTCATGGCAGAACTACTGCTGAGTCTGAACATATTAGGATGGAAGATCTGGTCAATGATGTAGATAGATTTCATCATTTTCAACCTACAAATTCGTTGCCTGATCATGCTAATGTTGGAGAGCAGTCTACTGATTATCCAGATTGGCAGGCCAATGAAAGTAAGAAGTATAAATCGCTTTTTGGTAGCGTAAAAGAGCCACTGTATCCTTCATGTTCAAAAGGGATTACGAAGCTGTATGCCATTGTGAAACTGAATAGCTTGAAGACCCAATACAGCTTTTCAGATAATGGTATGACTGCACTTCTCAAACTAATAAAGGAGTTACTCCCCGAAGGTAACACGCTGCCGATAAAGTACTCCGACGTGAAGAAGATCATTAATCAAGTTGGGATGAATTACAAAACTTATGATGCATGCATCAATGATTGCATATTGTACTGGAAGATGATGCGAACAAAGTTTCTTGTACAAATTGCAATGAACCAAGGTATATGACATCATTAAACGAAGAGAGAAAATGCACCAAAGTACCTCGAAAGACATTAAGACATTTTCCTTTAATTTCTAGATTGAAGAGACTATATACTATACCATGGATGGCAGATGCGATGACCTGGCATGGTCGTGCCAAGTCTGATCCAACCGTAATGCGTCATCCATGTGACACTTCTCAATGGAAAGTCGCAGATTCATTTGATCAAACTTTTGCTGCCGAGCCACGAAATGTCACACTTGGAATAGCAACAGATGGTTTCTATCCACATGCTTCTCTCTCTAACCCTTACAGTTGTTGGCCAGTAATTGTAGTACCATATAATCTTCCTCCGTCTATGTGCATGAAAAAGGAGTTCTCAATGTTAACATTGTTGATTTCTGGGCCAAAACAACCAGGAAAGGATATTGATGTTTATTTACAGCCGTTGATAGACGAGCTAAAGCAGTTATGGGAAGGAGTAGTTACATTTGACTCGTTAAATAAATCTAAGTTCACAATGAGAGCTAGGGTGCTGTGGGCAATCCATGATCACCCTGCTTTTGGGACTTTATCGGGATGTACAACTCACGGTTATTTTGCATGTCCTGTTTGTGGGGAAAACACTTGTTCTTATTATCTTCCTGAAAGTAAGAAGATGTGTTACATGGGACATCGAATGTTTCTTCCTAACGAACACAAGTTTCGATACGATAAGACAAATTTCAACAACGAACAAGAACTTCGTCGCCCTAAATGGCCATTGACTGGTTTTCAAGTTGAAAAGAAAGTAGCGAATATCAAAATGAAAGTTGGTAAACAAAAAGAAGAAATTGGTCGAAAATGGAAAAAGTCAACCAATGAAGATGTTGACAATATTTCTGGATGGTATAGGAGGTCTATCTTTTTTGATTTACCATATTGGAAAGCAAATTTGGTCCGACATAATATTGATGTTATGCATACGGAGAAGAATGTCATGGAGCATCTCATCAGCACAATTATGGACCATAAAGATAAGTCAAAAGATGGCATCAATGCACGCAAGGATTTGAAAATCATGGGTATAAAACAAAAGTTGTAGGTGATGGAAGATCCTGAAACAAATAAAACAATCATACCAAAGACAACTTTCGCTTTGAGCAAAGAAGAAAAGATACGGTTTTGCACCGTTTTGAAAAATCTGAAAGTGCCTAACAAATTTTCTTCTAACTTTCACAACAATGTGAGCATCAATCCTCCTGAACTAAGAAATATGAAGTCACATGATTACCATGTCATAATGCAGCATTAGCTTCCGGTATTGCTTCAACATTCTTATCCACAACATAAGGATCTACGAAATGTTGTTCATCGTATTAGTTTATTCTTTAACATTTTGTGTTCAAAGGTGATCAATAGGGAACATCTTTTAAAAGCAAAGGCTAGCTTAGTAGAAGCAATGTGTGTATTCGAAAAACATTTTCCACCTGCATTTTTTGATATCAGTGTCCACCTTATGGTTCATTTAGCCGATGAAGCGTTGATTTGTGGCCCTGTCAGATATAGATGGATGTATCCATTTGAACGGTAAATTTCTAATTTCAGTTATGCACATCATTATTTCATATAAATAGCTACCGTCTACAGTATATAATTGATCACATTTATAGGTTGATGAAAATATATAAAGGATATGTGCGCAACAAAAGATACATTGAAGGGTGTATTGCAGAAGGATATATCGTACAAGAAGCTAGTCTTTACTGCATGGAATATATGCCAAACGGAGGTGATGGCAATCATAAACATACCCACGAAGCGTTTTTAGACGAGGACGATGAGTTTGCTGGTGAGATACCTCTGGATAATGGTAAAGACATAACGTTAACCCAAGTGCAGTTTGAACAGGTGCGTAGATGGGTCCTTAATAAGTACGATGGATTGGATGAATGGAAGAAGTAAGTTCACGAACTTGTTTGGAATTTTAATTTTTTTAATTCAATTTATATATACATTTTGATATGTGTTTTTCATAGGAGGTATAACTCCTATGTGAAAAGTACTAGATTTCAACCTAGAGGCAGGGCTACCACCGTGGAAGTAGTTCAAAGTTTTAATCTATGGTTACGTAATGAGCTGTTAAAGACCATCGATGTTGATCCAACTCTGTGGCGGTTAGTGCACGGGCCGAAGTTCATAACGCGTAGTTATATGAAGTACCAAGTGAATGGATTTTCATTTTCCACGAAAAAGTACGAAGGCCGTATGGTAACACAAAATAGCGGTGTATGTATGAGAGCAATTACAAAATTTAGAGCGAGTGGCAAGGATAAAAATTATAAGGAAGCAGAAACAACGTATTACGGAGTCATTCAACAGATACTTGAGTTGGATTACACTGACTTCAAACAAACAGTTTTTTATTGTGATTGGGTAAAAGTCGAGGATAAGGTCAATGGTTGCAAAATAGATCCTATTTCAAACCTCATCATGGTAAATTTAGAGAAATTAAAGAACAAAAATAACGTGAATGACGAGCCATTTATTCTTGCATCAGAAGCGAGTCAAGTTTTCTACTCCAAAGATTTAAAAAATAACGGATGGTCTGTGGTCTTGCATACACCAAAACGGTTGACTACAAATGTGGATGACATTGAGTTCCCTACCGTCTATCAATCAGCTTTTGAAGACAATGAAAAATTAGAAGACCTTACCAAATCCATATGTTAACTTATTAGTATTCGTACATCACATGATTGTGTGTCTGTATATTTTTAATTGCACGATTGTCTGTATGTATGTTTTGAATATTTTATACATTCCAATGCAATTTCAGGTGTTGTCACTTAATAATTTTGTATGTGCAAGTGTGTTATGTTATGGAGTGTTGACATTGATACATTGATACATCTATAATTATTATCGTGACTTATTAAAATAATTAGTAATATTATATTTTGCAGAAAACTATGTCAGAAAATCCACCATCTTCACATTCGTCATGTTCAGAGGCGAAGAAAGTTGATCAAAACTTACTTGGTATTCCGGTCTCAGATAACGCTGGAAAAATCGCTACTATGCTCGGTAAACTAGTAAGAGCTCATGTGCCGATATCATATATAAGTTGGAATAAAGTACCTGCAATATACAAGGACAACGTTTGGAACGAATTGGTGGTAAGTATCCTTATCTGTTTGACAACAACTATTTCATTCAATAGCCTTATGGTTTCAACTCTTTGCACAACATTTAATTTAATATATTTTTTGCAGAAAATATATGAGCTCGATCCGCTTTAGAAGGAAATGTTTTTAAAGAGAATGGCCGAGGCTTTTAGGAGATACAAGAAAAACTTGAGAGTAGTTTATTATGACACTTTCAACAATGACGAAGAACGGTTGAAAAATTGCCCACCTACAGTTGCTCAAGAAGATTGGACAGAGTTCGTAAAAAATGAAGCAACGCTTGAAGCGAGCGGAAGAAGGGAGGTAGGCAAAAAGAACAGAGCATTGCTCAGTTATGCTCATCATGCAGGACGTAAAAGTCACGCTAAAATAGAACAAGAAATGGTAAATTATATTCATTTTCATTCAAATGATTTACACATTGTGATTGGATATTCATGTCGTTGCATCAACTTGTATTGCAGATCGTTGCTAGTCCATCAACAAATATCAGTCGTCGTCAAGTATGGGAGAAGACACACAGGAAAAAAGATGGTAGCATATCAGATGCCACTTCTTCATACTTTGTAAGTTAAACAAATATTAACTTGCATATTCTTTAAAATTCCTTATTCATGAAAGTATTATCATATTACAGGATCAAATTGCGAAAGCGAAGGAAAAGACTGATAGTGATGAAGAAAAATTGACAGTGGATGAAGACATCTTATCACAAGTGCTTGGTAAGGATGCAAGGGGTAGGAGCCGCGGTGTTGGGACCGTTATACCAAAGACTAAAGTTAAGGCTTGTGCCATTGCACAGAAACGACTCCGACATGTTCATGGCGAGCAGGATGAGTTGAAAATGAGGGTGGAAAGTTTGGAGAGTACGGTGGGAAATTTGTCTGGGCAAATGGAGGTTTTGATCAACATGGTGGGAAATATTGAACAGGGAATTCGTGCACCGGTCAATTCTTCTGATGGAGGACGCGCCACACAATTCAATGCTCCTGAATTCATTGCTTCGCAGTTCCAGGATTCGACCAATGTTACGAACAATCAAAAATGTGAAATCCTCAACTCTGATTTAGAATTAATAGGAACAGGTATTTTTAACATTTAAACATTTATGACATAATAAGTAGAAAACTTAAATAATAATAAATATTCCCTTTTATTGCAACAGGTACTATATGTCGAGATTCTACATTGTCCAACATCCATGGGAAATCTGTACCATCCACACACGAAAAAGTGGTATTGGACAGTATACTGCTACCAGATGAGAGAACCAGCAAAATGAATCATCAATTTGCAGAGACCTTTGTTGATGTTGGAGTGGGTGGATATGTGTGCCATCCGAAGTGTCTTATTCGATATCTCTAGATGATGGAGCAGGTATATATGCAATTTCTTTAATTAATTTTAATTAGTTTTCAAACACTAGTTATAAATTAAATAACTATTTAGATTTTAAAGAGTATCTTAAAAAAACAAAATCTCATATTGACTTTTTTAAGAACAAAATATAAATTAAGTTTTAAGTAATTTTATAATTAATTCTTTTTAAATTACATTGGGTAATTATTCTAAATTAATTATATTAATTAATTAATCCTTAATAAATTAATCCTAACCTCTTAATTAAATTAAGATCTCAATTAACTTAAGATAAACCATTTATCTTAATTATTATTTTTATAAAATAAGAAAGTAATTCAGCTCAAGAGTCAATAAACCACATGAGTTACAAATGATACATGGAATGAAAAAATAAACTTAGATGCAGGTCAATAGAATGAAAATAAATAAATTTTGTGCATCTTATTTGTGTTATATGTGTGTTATTTGTCTGACACAAGAAAAGCAAACATATAGTAGTAAAATTCTTAGTAATTAAATAATAAAACATGATTAATTAATCGTATTTCTAGTAACCGCGTCTGCACTCAATACCCCAGGATCCCTGAACTACAAACGTAGCTCATTCCTAGATGAAACTAAAGTTTGAATTTAAAGTGAAATTACAGAACAAAGTTCAATTAAACAAAAATTAAAAACACTCCCTGGCACCACTTCACGTAATGTTTTGATCTGCACTCCACTGCTTTTCAAAGTATTTTCTTTTGATTTCCTAGTCTTCAGCAAAATATAATAAAAACGTCGCCCTTCTGTTCTTCTCAAAAACACTTCGGTCCAAATTACTTCATCCCCAAAAAAAAAATTGAACTGTTTAAAAAATATGACAACCTTCTTCTCCAAAGAAAATAATTTGATGCCACTGCCGATTTTTGTTTGGAGATTTCAACTTCACGTTTTGCAAACTCGCCGTGTTTGAAGAACTCTCATCACTCACAGTTGAAGATGGATCTGGCTATTGACCTGTCGCTGCTTACCTGAATCACTTCGTTGTGTCATTCGAAATATTCGAGTTATTGGGCCACCTGACATTCAATGCTTCGCCTCTACCTGAAAGTCCTCACTGTTGCTGCTTGGAATACTTCACAACATCTTGCTGAATCCCTTGGAGATACTATGCTATTGATTTGGAATTTGTCGGAGAGCTGAACTTTGCCTGTACTATGAGGTGCTGTCGAGATAGAGATCACTTTATCTGCAATTGCTCTGCTATCTGAATTATTTGTTGGAAAATAACAGCTCATGTTACTTTGTATATATCTAGTATACAGTTAGTTATGATTAGATATTAGAAATTGAATAATTTGTACGAGTACTAGCTTGTTCAGTATGGGTCAGGCATCCCACATATGATAAATCGGCTCTAAGCTTGTTAGTCTATAAGTGTGATTGATAAAAGTTTATACCTTTGCTACAAAAACAAGTTAACAATAAGAACTGTAATTGAAATCCTATTATACTCATCCTAGATGATACAGCGAATGAGGTCTATGAGTTCCATGACAACAGCAACGGTTGTTCATAATATAGAGTGATATTTATAAGCTATTAATTCATCTCAATTCAGTACTCACGGACTACAAAATTCATCTAAGAATCGAAAGCCATTTAAAAGCTTTTGATACATGTGTGGTCTTGGTAGCTAAAGCCATTTCACTTACAAGTTTATAGCATTATTGCCTAACTATAGTTTTTACTTTATTAATAAATATTAACATGGATAGAATATCTATGTTTGTGTGGATTTCTTGACTGAACAATTTTCTGGTACTTAACATTTTTTATAAATTTGTATCATGAATTTCAATTTTCTGGTACTTAACAATTTTCCATTATCTTTTATATCCATCAAGTTTCAGCAAATATACTTCTCAAACTGTCATTAGTGTTTATTTTTTTGGTACGACACAAACTTCTCAAACTGTCTTTTGTACTACTATAATTTATACCCATTTTTATGTTTGCAGGTTGAATCAGGAATGATCTTTATGCAATCTTTGGTGCTAGCTAATTTTATTTGGTTTATCAAGAAGTGTAGCAAGAGACTTGGAGTAATTCATTTGCAAAAGGTTTAGCCAGAGACACTGTTATAAATGTTATACTCTGGGTTCTATTGAACATCTTAAGGTTTTGTATTGATATTGTGACTTGTGTAGCTCTTGTTTTGAGCTTAACTTCATATTTGTACTAAATGCTAGTATGTACTATTTTTCGTGTTATGTAATGATATTGATAAGTTATTATGCACTGCAATGCGGATTATTGAATCATTTGAATGTGCACTGCCTATAATATTATTAGTTTTCTAATATCATTTGAGTGCGGAATTTTATATATGTATGTGTAATTGAGTACTTAGATACGGATACTGGCCGTATCTAATGGGACAATTAGATACGGCTTAAGGCCGTATCTAATTGATAAATTAGATACGCTATTAGCCGTATCTAATTGTCCCATTAGATACGGCCAGTAGCCGTATCCAATTGTCCCATTAGATACAGCCAGTAGCCGTATCAAAGTAATAAGCTCGCCATATTTTGATACGGCTAAAAGCCGTATCTAATTCGATTAGATACGGCTTTTAGCCGTATCAAAATAGCGTTTATGGTGTAGTGAAGCAAATGATGGACTAAGACGTCCAAGCTCGAGAAGCGGCAAATCAAATAGCAACTACATACAAAGCCTGAAGGGTAACACATGTCAAAAGAGTCAAAACCAAGCAGCGGTACAGAACAAAAGGCTTCAATAATAATCTACAGCCTTCGACTAATTATCAAAGAAATGTTTTTGAACTTCACTCATTAATACCTGAATCTGGGTTTCGGGCCTTTCATTATTAAGTTCTGGACTTCACTTTTAAATACCCGAATCAGGGTTTTGGGTCTTTACTAATAATTTATGGATTTCATCATACCCGAATCTAGGTTTCAGGAATATCATTATTGATTATTGGACTTCAATCATTAATGCCCGAACCTGGGCTTAAGATTTCTATTATAGACATCTAGTTATCATCCACTAATACCCGAATCTGGGTTTCAGATTTTCCAACTTTTAAATTTCATTTATTAATACCTGAATCTGTGTCATTGGACTTTAACTACAAACTTTCAAATAAGGATTTCTGGACTCCTATTACACGATCATTATCAACTTTCTATTAGCTATCTCCAAATAATGAATTTCTAAACATCCATAATTAAATCCTTAATTGAATTTATGGTTATCTACCATTAGATTTCTGGTATTCCACCAATATAATTGAAGTTGAATTCCTGGTTCTCTCTCATCATTACCAAAGATGGGTTTCAAGAAATTCAACCGTACTCAATTATAGAATTACTTTTCACCTATTATCATATGATTACATAATGAACTGTTAACCTCCGCTAATAATGTAGATAAACTTCTATATATATTTCAAGTTAATGATAAAGAAAATTGTTTACTTCATACTTTTCAAGGAAATAAGATCAGAAAGGAAGACCGAATGGATCAACAAATACACAAACCAAATATCAAGCTATCGGAAAGCAGATTCAAAAACAATATTATAAGAAAGGACTACACACCATGTGATATTTACAAAATTTTCATAGTTTACATGATTTATGAAGTTATTTAGAAGTATATGGTACAAATATATATTTCACAAATCTTGAATAGCCTTATTTAGATTTTCGGCAATTAAAGGATCAACGATGTGAATAATTGCAATACAAAGAACTTTCTTAAGCTTCTTCTCTTTTTTCCTTATCTTATCGGAGCCATTAATAGATTCGATGTGGGTCTTTAAAGCACGATGAAATGCTTTGTTTGCACCTTTGAAACTTTTATTTTCCCTTTCTAAATCAGCAATACGCTTCCGAAGAAGATACTTTTCACGTTCAAGTTTCGGAATCTTAGCCGCATACTCATTTATGCATTGCGAGTACGTCATTTTCTGTTATTCATCAAAATATTTCATCATCTCAAATTTGACTTTCTTGCACCATTCTCCTACTAGCTTCGCGTTTAAGCCAGGAGGAGGATCAGTCATAGTAGGAAACTTTTTGATGCTAAGGAAAGTAGACCTTGTTGATTTTACGACAGATGAAATAGGGGAGAAGCTGGTAAATCGATGTTTGAAATGTTATTCCCCATAATGAATTCTAGCGATTCACACTGATCTTGACTATCTCTTAACTTAATCTCCAAATCGATTATTTGTTGGAGAAGTTCGGACATCTTATGGTCAAAATCAATTAAAGGATTTGATTTAATTTGGCACTTCAATATGGTAATTGTTTCGTTCTTACTCTTAATGTCTGCTTCAAGATTGGCGATCTGATCATTGAGATTTCTAACGATTTTCTTTTGAAGCAAATATCTTCTATGCCGTTCTAGAGCTTCGGCATTGTTTTGAAAGCAAGTAGACAAAGGATTGTTAAGGAGCTTCTTCTTTCCAATATCTGCTAACAACCTATCTCTAATACTGATAAAGCAAGATGTTGAATCTAACGAGAGTGCGTTATAGATAGCTGTAACTACTATTTGAACAAACAAAAAGAAAATAAAGTCAAGACTCGAATAATCAATTCTTTTATTATAACAATAAAAGATTACAACTTAAGTAGAAATGAAACAAAAAAGTACAATTGGACATTTGTTTCACACTTAAAGTTGAGAAGTTGTGTTTCTAACTTTACTCAAGGAATTAGCTAAAAGAATAACCGTTGAATCAAAAGGAGCACTAAATCCTTCCAGGGTAATAACTGGAGGATATTTACTATAGTCCCACTCCCCAGCAGGGGGACTATCATGACCACATATCAATTTGGTATGGTATGTCCGAATTTCCTTAAGAAGCTTTTCTTTTTCTTCACCAAGAAAATCGAAACAAAGACGAGGATGTTCTATGTAAAGGCTTTGCAAATCTCTAAGAAAGCAATATCTGGCTAATTTTGAAGACTTCAAAAGTGAAGCTTTTTCTAGATAATCTCTTCTTAGTTTAACATAATTCCTTAAATAATCTCTAGAGACAAGGCTACTTGGGGAACATTTATTCTGTGATAATATAATAAAATACGGCTAAGTATAAAAGGAAATTAGCAAGTAAGAAATTCACAAACCAATATTATTACATAATTATAAATGTTCATCTGGTTCATACAAATTAACTTTTTTGAATAATTCAGAAACAAATTTGTCCTTATAATATTTAAGTTTTTCAAAAGGCAATTCATGGGGCATCGATTTGACCCGAGGTAAGTTCTTGCAGACTCCTGGATGTGGATCAGATCCAAATTCATCCAAATATATCTTGTGTATACGCCTAAGTAGACCCCCACTAAAATCACCTAAATATGAAAATCTACGGTTGGATGTTTGCAATAGGCTTTGTAAAGGAAGTCTACAAGGATGTTCCTCTCTTCAACCAACATCCAAAAGAGCGTAATTAACTCTAGATTCTCTTTTAAAAGATTATCAAATCGAAGGCGTGCCCTCCTCAGTCGTGGGGCAGCTTCTTGATCTTTGAAAGACACTAATATTGCTGCACTTTTTTAAGCCTATAATACTTGTCAGAGAGGGTATTGTGTTCATTTAACTACTTGTCTAACTCTCTATAAAAGTTATTTATGTCTACTTGTTTTCTTTCAAGCTTGGTCTTATAAAGGTGGATGGATTCTTCCTTGTCTAAATAAAAGATGTAAACTATTATTATCTTGGAAGTGAAAGCCATTTAGACAAGGAATCCCATCCCTGAGAAATGGGAATTGTAGTTTGAGAGGCCTGCTTTTTCTCTCTTTGTTCTTCAATGTTGATGTTCGCAGTCTCTTCTTGAAGGACAGAAGGCTCTGAGGGTTCGGGTTGGCTTGCTTCATGGATAATTGGGTCAGGGTTGACCTTTTCTGAAGCCCTGGTGTTATCATCACCATCTTTTTCATGAACATCGGTGTGACCATCCCCGTCGCCACCTGAACCCTGGCCTCCATCTTTATCGTCGCCGTCGTTGTCATCATTATAATTGTCATCAACATTATTGTCGCCTTCTTCTTCGATGACATCATCTTTATCACCTTTATCCTTTGAATCGAAATCTGCTTCGAGGGAAGGGACTTCGAAGGATAAATTTTTGGAGGTATCAATCTCCTCCCTTTTAGGAACTTCAACCCCCTGCTCCATTTCTTTAACTTTGGCCATAAATCTATTGACAAGAACAGGGTCGAGTGAAGGAAAGCTCAAATCTGGGCATTTTTTGATGTTTTCGACATAAGCAAGCATCAAGGCATCCTCATAAGAGTTAACAGTGATGTCAACGAGGGAAGTATTTAGGAATTGTGACACCCATTGCTTAACATTAGAGATAACATTGACAGCCAACTTTAGAGAATTTTTCATTTTCTCCACCTTTTTCAAGGGAGATGATTGTTAGCCGCTATTTGAGATTTTTCATCTTCAGACTCTTTAAGAGCCATTTTCAAGGCCATATTTTCATCAGCTAGGAGTTGATGTGCTTTTATTTTCTCAGAAATAATAGACTCTTATTGAGCAAGAGAGGCCCTCAATCTCTCCAGTTCCGTCATAACTTCATTTTTACCAACAGACAAGGAAATGACTTGGTTGTTCAAGTTCGAAATTTCCTCTCGAAGCTTGGATGTTTCTGCAAAAGATTTTAATGCATTTTATTACAGAGAGAGCCTGCTTTTGGAAATCTAAAAAGAAAAGTATGATGTAAGTCAACATTCAGAGAGAAACAATGATAAGAAGGATAAATAATGTGAAACATACCAGAAGTTGTTGTTTTAAAAGAGACCGACGGTGACCTACAGGGTCAGGAACAGAAGAAGGTGGGTGAATAGAAGCAAAGGATAAAGAGTTTAAGATATAATAAACTGTCTTTTCAAAATCACTTATAGGCATAGGTGACGTGGGTCCAGAAGGGTTCAACTCCTGGAAGGGAGTTAAAGTTCCCAAGTCTTTTTGCATCTGCTCAATGACGGGAGTAGAGCAGGAAATGATGATGCGAGATAAAGGATCATCCTTTGAGGGAGTCGTCTTGGTTCGATCAATAGAAGCTTAAACAATTGGACTCTCTGAAGTTTTACCCATATCAACAGCCTCACCTTCTTCTAGTGGAAGTGAATTTGGAACTTCAACAATCTTGGCCTTCTTGAGGGATGGTCCTGCCACGGTCACTTTACCCAACTTTCTTTTAGCAGCCATCTTTGACCTAGCAATGGCCTGAGTCAAAGATGCTGCACAGGATGTAGAATTTTGGAGAGCCGGATCACTTGTGATTGGTTCAACCTATGGACCAGTTGCTGAAGATTCAAAAAATCACAAGTCGGTGAAGTAATTTAAGTAGTAACACAACAAAAATCTACAAGTACTATGTTTAAGCCTACCGAAATGATCGGGGAAAATTGGAGACATTAGAAAGAAGTTCTTCGGATCACCCAAAGATAGGAAGCATTTGCTCCAAGAAGTGTGTTGAACTAGGGGAGGTTGACCAAGTACCCTTTGACCTGTAGGTAGGAGGGAATGCTTTTGAAGGTTTGAGGGATTCAACAAAGTAAGCCTCTTTCTAATGCTACTTGAAGCAACAATCAATAGCTTGAAAGTTCTCTTATCCTCTCATTTAGTTCTTTATTGGAAGGACCTGATAAAGAAGCATAGATTAGCAAAAGAAAGTAACTGAATAAAAATAAAGACTGTGATCAACTTACGAGGGGAAGTGAAGACTCCATTGATATTGGGAAAGCATTAACAAAGAAGAATTGCATTTTACAATCTTTATCTTTGTTTGCCTCCTTGGAAATTAGCTTTTTGGGGGATTGGCTCTAAAACTTTGATTGTTCAGGTAGCTGAGTTTAACTAATCGAACTAGATAGTTCAGAACTTCAGCATTTAGTGACGGGATCCCTAACTCCAACACCATAAGTTCCAAGGAGAAGATATGTATTTACATTTGGAGATAGCTGGATGGGAGCAATGCCCAGGTGGGTTAGGAATTTGGTCAAGAAATCCGGGAAAGGCAGGAAGCCACCGTGCCAAATATGGATAGCAGTGTAGGCAAAATATCCTTCAGGAGGATTTTGAATGGTGTCGCTATCGCTCGGGGGAATGGCATCTACCCCAGTGATGCCGAGTTATTTAGAATAGTGTCCACCTCATCTTGGGAGGATATTAAAGAATGTTTGAAAAATGCTTTAATCTTCTTTGGAGAAGATTCCATCATTGGTACTGTATCTTTTTCTGGTTTCTATGAGGTCTTTTTCACGCCCGTGATCCTGCCAGGTGAAATCATTTCAGAAAAAAGTTATAATTTGTTATCTAATCAAAAAATTTCAAGGATATCAAAAACCTATTACAACAATTCAAATATCAACCAAAATATGAAATTTCATATCCTTGAAAGAATGTTAGTCAATTTAGGAAAATAAATTCGTTAAGCTTCTAACAGTGTCGAAAGGAAAAATGGAAGTGGAACTCCAACAAACACCCTTCAACCATGTCGAAAGATCATGTTTTATTATTGAAAGGAGTAGTTAAAGCCTACACAACTATACACTAACAACATTCAATAAACAAGAAAAATAAACCTTTTGACAATGTCGAAACCCATGAACTTTGTTTTACTTAGAGAAGATGAATGTTGTCGAAACCCTATATGCCAATTGAGTCGAAAGATTTGAGTTTGAGTAATATTAATATAAAAGAAAAGGCTTTAGGACATTTCGACAATATTTGTATAAAATGATGATTGAATCCCAATAAGTTACAAAGGATGTTGAGAAAGTCGAAAGTGGTATATGGTTTCCAAAGCATACCAACAACCAAACTTGATTCGGTACAGTAGGTTTCAATCAAGTCGAAAGGTTTGATTTGCTTTTCAACTTAAACAAAATATGCTTTCCTCAATTCAATTTATGAAAAGAAAAATGAATTTCTAACTCCTCACATCTCCTAAAATAAATTAGAATTAGGCAGGTACTAGAGGTTTCGAAACCTATAAAATAAAAATTATGCTTTTGAAAGTATGTACTGTGTAATCATATAGTGAAGCACATCAGGCAACTTCTTCGAAATGTATCAGAATATAGTAAAGCCTACTTATGCTTTCAAAGAAGTCCACCCTATATTAACTACATCAACACTTTCGACGAGATCAGTTAGGAGATAAATGCTGGACTTTCTTTCGACCCCATCGAAAGAGGTTGAAGAAGCAAAACAAAGCTAGCCATCTTCACCCCTTTCGAAGGGGTAGAAATGTAAAATTACAACGTCAAGTCGCGATTCATATGGATTAAACTTCTCTATGGAGTAACTGGAAAACCCTTTCTTCCCAAAATTCGATTTTAACCCAATACTTTAAAAAATTAATAACAAAATTAATTTGAGCGCGGATTTACAATCAATATTCATAAAAATTCCACATCAACAACAACAATTAAACCATTATTCCCAAACAGGTTTGGGTCGGCTAGAGATGGAACCCAAAACTAAATGACAAAGTCAGTTTAAAAGTTATAATAACAATAGTGTAGTAGTACTAATAATAATAATAAACCATGCTAATAATAATAAGAAAGTCAAATAAGTAGACAAATAATGATAATAACAATAATAATAACTAAGTAAAATAAAAAAAGAATAAAAATAAAATAAAAATATACAAAATAAAATAAAAAAATAAAAAACCATGATGATAATAATAATATTATTAATAGAAATAATGGTACTAATAGTAATATTGGCCGAAGACCAAACGCTGCATCTTAGGCTCCTAATCACTAGTCCTATAATCTAAAAGTTATATCACTACCCATAAACTAACCCTAAGCAAAAAACTCCTAGCTTATGGTTCTAGTATGTGGATTGCTAACTTCCACGTGCTCTTGTCCGATGCCAGCTCTTCAGATATATTCCAATCCTTCAAGTCCCTTTTTACTACTTCCTCCCATGTCAACCTTGGTCGATCTCTACCTTTCTTTGAGCATCCGACGCGGTCTATAATTTCAACGCGCACAGGTGCATCGGGAGGCCTCCGTTGATGATGTCCAAACCGTCTTAAGTGGTATTGGACTAGCTTCTCCTAAATTGGTGCTACTCCAAGTTTGTCACATATAACTTCATTTCTAATTCGGTCTCTTCTTGTATGACCGCAGCTCCATCGCATCATACGCATCTCTGCTACACTTATCTTTTGAATGTGTTGGCTTTTAGTAGGCCAACATTCTGCCCCATATAACTTCGTAGGCCTGATTGCCAAACTTTCCTTTAAGCTTATGTGAGACTTTCCTGTCACAGAGAATGCCAGACGCTTGTCGCCATTTCACCCATCCCGCTCGAATTCTTAAACTAACATCTTCATTAATCTTATCATCATACTGCAACATTGATCCTAAATATCGAAAGGATTTCTTCTTGGGCACTACTTATCCGGCCAGAGTGACATCTCCATCCACTAACCTGACACCGCTGAACTCACACTTCATATACTCTATTTTAGTTCTGTTAAGGCTAAAACCCTTTTATTCTAACGTCTGTTTCTACAGCTCCAGTTATCTATCAACCCTAATCCTACTTATTTGACTTTTATGAAAATGTAAATTCAAATTCCCAAAATGTAAATTCAAATCGAAAAAAAGACAAATAAGATGAATATTAAGTATAAATTGACGTGATAAATGGAACAAAATAAGCAATGGAAAGAAACCAAAGGATACTTTTATATGGATGAAAAAAAACTTAAAATATCTTTATGAAATAAGAACAGTAATTCAAATTCAAATCTAACGAATTTTAAAATAAAAATCTGAGCGTGGAAGGTTGGTTCGAAAAGCAAGATAACAAGAACTTACTTTGAATATGAGCTTCTGTTTGCTAAAAATAAGAATTATTTAAGAAATTGAGAATTTTGGTTTTTGCCGGAAGTTTCTTTTAATCGTAGGTAAATGAAAGAGGGAAAGAAAGAAGCGTAATTTATAAGAACAGTCGGCATGAACAGTAGACCATGCGATCAAATTTAAATAAATAACCAGGATTTGTGTAAGAAAATGAAAAGGCGAGAAATCTCAATGCTAAAATAAGGAGGAGTATCGAAGTAGATGATTGAAAAGTCAAAGGCATCCCTTCACAAGGGGGCAAGTGTTACCACCAATTCTCACTTCAACCTTGTCAAAACCAAGATGAATAGAAGAGAATGATGTACAAGAAATAATAGAATCAATAAAGCCTTTTGAAGGAGTCGAAGTGATGCTACAACCAATATTCAGATTTGTTACAAGCCTTCGAAGGGGTCAAAAGGGGCAAAAGCACCCTTTCGCTTCAATTGCTTTCTTTCAAAACAGATGCTTCTGCCTATATGAAGATGTTTCAAATAAGTTGGGGAATACCTTTCGAAGGCAACAAATTGCAGCCACTCACACACGTGCCAAACCTTTCGAAGCTAAAGGTTATGCCATCATTCATATTCTATAGAAGGATATTTTGTCAAAAAAAACTCTTCGAAAGCATAAATAAGCCTTTCGAACTAGTCAAAACAATTCACAATTAAGAAAGAGACCTTTCAACTTAAAACCTAAAGCGACTCAACTCCTTCGAAGCTCCAAAGATAAACCTATCGACAGAGTCGAGAGCTCATACCTTTTCTTACCGGCAACAACACGGCAGCACAAAGTGGAGAGGCGCACATACCCCTTTCGATGAAGTTGAAAGCACTCAAATCCATTCAAATGAGATGCAGAAGGATGCACAAGTGTTAACGGCGATGAAAGGTCTCCAAGGCCACCTTTCGACCAAGATAAAAGTACTGATTCGGAAGGTGCAAACCCACACCTATAAATAAGACCCTAAGAGTCTGGTTTAGGGGATCCAAATTCATTCGCTCCATTCTTATAATTTTTTAAAATTGTAAACCCTAATTTTGAAATCAAATTGGGGACTTAATCAAGTTGTTCAACATTAGCTTAATGAAAGCAAGATTATGATACTTTTAAATATGCATCTGTTTTAAATCTCTAATTGGGTTCAGTTATGATCTGCTGTGTCGACTTGGTCGAAAGTTCATCTTTTAAATGAGTCGAAACCCTTAGCTCAACCGATATTCTAAAAGTCTTAGCTCCTAACCTCAAGATACCAAAAGGTCACCTTTTGAGTGAGCCGAAACCTTTAACTCGGCCAATTTCCTTAGATTTATAGGACAAAACCCAAGCCATCAAAGAGGCCAGCTTTCAACGAAGATGGAACCGATCCATTTAAACCATATCCTTGAATCATTAGAGCCAGCCTTTAGAACATCACAACTATTTCAAAAGGATAATTAACCCAACTAAGCAAGTTTGAAAGGCTTAAGAAGAAGGGATATAGGAGTTCCGACTGAGTCAAAAGGTTGAATACAGAGAAGTGTTTTTACTGCGATAACCTATTCAAAAGGTAGATTAAAGGGACTAATAAGGTTCTAGCTGCCTCCATCTGATCAAAAAGGGGGTTTCGAAGGAGACTCCTACACTTTAAACTCTACTTTGGGGCGTTGACAAGTTTTCTTGTTAATAGCATCTAAGTCCTTGTAAGGGGAGCAATCTGCATTTCCTCCTTTTCTCTAGGGTAAGTTATGTTGCCTTTATCATTTTTGTTTTGATGAAGTAGTAAGTTCTGCCTTGGGCATTGTTGGAATTTATGAGGCTGGTCCATTTTGTCTAGAGTGCTTCGTCTGTAATACAGTGCCGAGCTGGTTGTAGCTAAACTGCCTTGCCCTAATTTACTGTGTTGATTTTAGCATTGTGTTGCTGGTGAGTTGAGTGGAGTTGCCTAGTTTAAACCGCTGTCCTAGATTAATGTTGGCCAACACTTGCTTTGGATTGCTCTTGGCATGAGGATGTGCAAGCTATTGGGATTGAATGCTTACTCCTTTGCTTTTCTCTAACTTTCATAGATCTACGATGGTGTGATACTTGGGTAACCTTGTAGGCAGCCCTTGAAATGCTTTTATTCTGATGGCAGTTCATTTTTCACCACTCCATTTTGATGGTGGTGCATTCTTCACTAATTTATTTTGATGGCGGCGCATTATATTGGCTTGGATTTGAGATATTTATGGCTTGATTTATGAGCACAATGTTTCATCCTGTTGTAACTTCATGCCCATTAGTGATAGCTCTTTTAGTTGGATCAAGCATCATGAATGCAGGCGGACTCCCATAATTTGTCGTCATTCTTGGCAGCAGTACTAAGGCTTTAATTAAATAACCAAGCACAGTTTCGCTGCAATTTCTAACCATTTCTTGTGCAGTATCAACCGGATCGCTTCATCTTTCTTCTCTCTTTATCCCAACTTTAATTGTGAGGGCGGTTCTTCTAGTTCTGCACCTTATTTGGTCTGGCTTTGTTCTTTGCTTTGCCTCTTTGTCATCCAACTTTTACTATGAGGGCATCCCGTTTTGATCATGTATCTGCGTCATTCTTGCTTTTAATAGGGTTCGAGAAATATGGATATTACAATATATATCTATTTATATACATATATATATATATATCATTTAATAAACATAATTATTTATATAAATAATTTTAAATAAATTTATTTTCAGTTTTGTTTTTTGTTCATATGTGTGTGTGTTATTTTAAGATATTACTAAGTAAAACTATGATATTTTGATAATTTAAATTTCAAGTCTAGTTTTGAATTTGAATTTTGTTTACTAAGTCAAATTAGATATTTTAATTTGAAATTTTTATTAAAGACTTAGTCAAGGTTTGTATTATATTTAAAATATTTTTATAAATATTTTTTTAATTAAAATTTTTGAAAATTTATATATACAGATATATTCATATATATATATATTATGAAATATTTTATTTATGCAATCGACATATATGTAAGAGTGAAGTGTGTGTGGGGTGTGTGTGTTTATATATAGTAGATATAAAACCCAATATCTACTATGTATAAAGTTGACCATGTACGCCCTATGCTATATTGCACATCCACTTTAAAGTATATAATGATATACTCATAAAGTATATAAATATTTATTAATTAAACTTGTTAATTGTATAAAATAGAAAAGTCTAACGATTAATTTAGAGGCTAATGGGCTAGCGCCAGAGTTATTTGGGTAGTTGTTGCCGTTATTTTAATACGTGGTGCTATTTGGGCCGGACAATTCACAAGGTCCTAGAACTTGTCGAACCCCGACCACTCTTCCCTTCTTGGTGTCCTGCCAAACAGTGGGAGTGTTGGGATTGGTTGATGCTAAAGTCTCTTGGGCATTGTTTGGTTTCCCATTTTCCAATATGCACCGGTATGGCCATGGTACTTGACTTCCCACTCGTTATTTGGATGTCTTTGTAAGTCTGCTAGTTGTGCCTTTTCCTTTGTTATTTTCTTTATCATTTGAAATTGAAATCCCTAGTCTTTACCTTGGTTTCTGGTTATGAAACTTGGAATGTTTGTATAGCTTGTTTCTATTCTGATGCAACAGTGTTGTTTATTGCTTCAAGCTTTTAACGGAAATTGGCACCATTTGTTTCATACTATATGTGATAGCCTGGTGTTTGAGTCAGTGTTCTCTTGCTTATCCACTTATGTGAATCCTTCATGACCATAATTCTGATAGCTTGTAAAGTTTGATGTCAATGGCTGGAACATTTGAAATTCTGTGAGAATGATGGCATCGTTTGGTATTGTTTTACACTTATTGGAATTTAGTCTTACAAAATATTGTGAGTCGATAATGGTCCTTGGGACTACTTATGAATGCTGATGGAAGTTGGTCTCTTTGGAATCTAATTGACATGCATATAAAAGTTTAACCAGTTTGAAATTAGATGATTATATGTGCATGTATCATGTCATATTTTGTTTCTATACTTATTTCCTTGTGTGTAGCTTGTGTTGTAAAGACGTTAAGTCTATATACCTTAATTTATTTTGTTTTTCAGTAAAGTGGATGAACCACTATAAAAGTCGGTTTGTCTTGACAAAAAAAACCTACTTATCCGACAAATATCTAAAATAGTAGGTTTAGACTTGGAGTTGAATAATCAAGTATTCTCCCCATCCTGGTTATAGGTCCAGTCCAATAAGTGGAGTAAGTCCAAAACGTTAGCCCAAATTGATTTGACCTATGGGCTAACTATTAATATTTAATTTGAAAAATTAAAATATATTTTAAATTTAGAAGCTCGGATTAAAACATAAAATAAATTTTATAAGGTTATAGAATATTTTTCGAAAATCATTTGACAATAAACTAATATTTAATTAATTAGATTAAATAAATAGATAAATAAAAGTTAATATTTAAAATAAATAAATAAATATATATATATATATTATTTACCCACTTTTGGACCAAAGCAGCTTCAACTGGACTTAGAGAATTTAAACGAAACAGGATTGACTTGAAACTTGACATGTGCATTCAAATAGACTAAGGAAATGGCTCGAGAAAAATTGGAGCAAAAATACACTAAGTACATAACTCGATACAAAGTCATGTCTATGACAAGGTGCCGTGTTAAGACGATTCGTCACCATGGTCCTTAAATTGATGTGTGCACTTGGAGAACACTAAGGAAGAATTAAGATTTTCATGTAGATCAGGGTAGCCACCTAGAATTGGCATCGAGTCATCTCATGGTTCGGGGCCGACTCATGGGTGCTTACCCGATGACCTCCTACACTTCTTGCAGGCTCACATAACCCCATTGCTATATGCTCAATGGATGGTGCAAGGATTTGATTATCAACTCTAAGGATTGCCTAAGTATGAAGCTAAGAAGATGGATAATCAAGAGATCATGAGACTTGACTCATAGATGATGGAACGAAGGCCCAAACATCTTGACTAGAAGCAAGGAACTTATCATAAGAAGAATCTCCAACTTTTGGCCTAAGTCCATGACATGGCACCGAGTCATCAAGGTGACTCGTTGGGACCACCACTTCATAGCACACTTCTAGGCTGATGTCCTGACTCTTACACCTATGCTTCTGGCCCAACTCCCTACTAAAAATCATATAAAAAACCAACCTACCTGTACTAGAAAAGGACTTTTGGATCTTCTCTCTGTTGGATTACCGTCAACACTCTAGGACTCAGAGCTGCCATTAAACTTTCTTCACTTCTTTCCTCCACAAACAAACATTCTAAACTAATTTGAAAATCTAGGATCCACCAGACTATGGCCAGATCGGATCCGAATAGTTGTAATCTAAAGAGAGGGCAACTGATAATAAAACCGGTTGAAGTGGACGTAGGCCGAAGTACGCCGAACCACTATAAAAATACTTGTGTAATCTTGCCTCTTTTTTGCTTTTTTCCTTTACTTTTATCTACATTGGTGCTTTCATTTGGAATTTCAAGAGTTAATCCATTTTTTGGATAAACATTTTGGTGCTTTCATCTAGAACAAGCAGATCTTATAACCTAGATCTTGAATTTGAAATCTAAAGAAGATGAAGGAACCTAACACCAGATCTAAAAATGGAACAAGTCAACCAGAAGCTAGAGGAAGCCAGGAGGTCACCTCCAATTTCAATCGATTTGCTTACGTTACTAGAGAAGAAACGGAGAGGATGATAAAGGAGATGCAGTATGGATTACTGGCTATACAATAGGAGCTAGAGAGATTTTTCCAACAGATAGGGGAAGGAATACTTAGGATCGTTGGTGCTCAGAGCCAAGGGCCAAGAGCCATTATAGGAGCATCTGAAACTGGAGCAAAGAAAGTAGGAACGATGCCCCCATAAAATGAATAACTCGGTTCCAACCCAAATCTTTTTAGTACCGAGAGAACTATGCATGAAGGCAATGTTGAGCAGCTGTTGGAGTGCCAAGAATTGATAGTATATAACTAGGAATGTGAATGTGGATTGAACAATCAAAGGCCAGAGGAATATGCGCTAGAGCTTCCCTGAAGGGATAGAGGAAAAAATGGGATCAGAGAAGCAGGTTAGGAAGTTAATGCTCGGATAGAGGAGTACATGCTACAATACATAATAGGAACCCCCTTGGGAACTGAGGGTAGAATGTTGTTAGTGGTGTGAGACTTCCACTAGGAGATAACGCCAGGATGGCTGAGATGATCGGGAATATTGTTAGTAATGATCCCCCTGATCAAAGTTTGGAGAACGTGAGCAAGAATCCGTTCACTACTAATATCTATAATGCAAGAAATTCCCCGATTTCAAGCTTCCAACCTAGAAATGCACAATGGAAAATCAAATCCGATGGTGATTTAATGAGATACATTCGACACATGGAAAGGTTGGGTCCTTCAAAGGAGGTGATGGGACGGTGTTTCCCACTCTACTTGGCGGATTTAGCTGCGATGTGGTTCCGACAACTAGAGAACGGATCCATCGGTACATGGACTGAATTGGTGGACCGGTACAAAAAAATATGGATATTTAATCCATATTCAATCAAGTATAAATATTATACGATGAATAGTAACGATTCGTGTACAAAAAAATTAGCTCATTCAAAATGAGTAAGTAAAATATAATGCGAGATCATGTACTCAAAATGATTATCTTATTGTGCTAAATGTAGCATTAGACCGAGAGCTACAAGATGGACCTAGGATTTCGACCAATGAAATGTCAGTTTGATTAGTTTACATAAAATGCAACTTGTTCGATATCCTTAGTTGTTATGGATAACCGAATACACTTTTTTAAAAAGTACAGTGCAATCATGTGGTAAGGATATCCTTTGGATGGTTCGACCATTTAGAAAGGAATGTGAATGTAAGAGAAAGAATGTAAATTTAGGAACAGTTGGGATGAAGAGAGTGAACGGTCACCTCTGCTTCACAACAAGTATTCAAAATGTATTTTTCTTGTAGTTCTACATGAGTTACTTCTTTGAATTTAAGATATTTTAGCCGAAACTCTTGATTATAAACAAGTTAAAGTGGATGAAATAAAATATGTTAGTAAGTAGTTGAATGGAGCTTCATATTCATATGCTGTTATGGTAATAGCAGCAATAGTGGAAGCACACCATATATCGCTTATTAGTGGATGCATTAAGTTATGAAAAAAATATTTTCATAAATATGCCAGATATTATTTATAAAATAATAACTATGTTAAGTAGTGACTAAAAATAGATAAATTTTTATTTTGTCATGGATATTATGAATATTAATGATGAAATAAATCTATTACAATAAACTTATTTTTTATAACATCAATGATGCATTAGCTATAGAAAATATAAAAGCATCTGAAATTGTTACAATTATTTTCGAATTATGGACTAAACCATATCTTTGAGAAAATTTTCTTTAATCATATGATTATGAATCGTATTGTACTAGTGAATAGTATCTCAAATGACTAAAGGCAAATCACCCATTCAGTGGAAGTGACAAAAGTACTGGTAAACTCTTTGAACTGATAAATATAGATGTATGTAGTTCAAAGTCTAATGAAACCAAAATGAATCCAACAACTTCATTAAATTCAGAGATGAATTATCATAGCTTTGAACATATGGAATTGATATAGAAGTTCATTGAATATAAAACAGAACTGGAAAACATAACATGCAAAGGAAGAAAATAATTCGGTTTGATCAAATAAGTGAGTGTAATGGAAAAAGGTTCCAAAAGTACCTAAAAATAAATAAGATTCAATCTCAAAAATCGCTCCTCCTTATGATAATAATAATGTATCGATAAAGAATAATCGAATTTGTTGGAAAAAGTACAATTGGTGATGAGTGAAGTTATTTAACCTCTTTCTATAAGAACATGTATTTACGAGTAAGTATATAAGATTAAATTTAGTTTCATCCAAAGCAAAGTTTACGAGTTCATACGAGATAAGAGTTGATAAGAAACCCTATATATCCTAGGTCAAGGAGTTGGTAGCTTGCGTTGGTTGAGAGGATATACATAACATTTGCTCATGAGGGATCGTGTGCAGGTCAAGGAGTTGGTAGCTTGCGTTGGTTTCGATTTTCGGTGTAAATATTTTGAAACTGAAATTCTAAATAATAATTTAGAATATACTATTAGCACATAACAACCAAAGTTTCTCAAAGTCAGTGGGAGTGATACTAAATTATGGGTTTCAGATAGAATCCAAGTACTGATAGGAAAGTATCATTCGACAAGCATCGAAAATGAGCAAGAATTTTGAAAGAGAAATCAAAAAGTCTAATTTTCGATCAATATGCAGAGGAAGCGTGTGTCTATAAGAATGAATATTAAAAATCACTTACAAAGTAGCTAATATCAGATAATATCGTCGATATATCTCATATCTCTTCTTAGCCGACAATTTTTCCAAAATATCGTTACCAGTATATTGTGCGATTACTGATATATCACTTCAATATTTAGTATAGAACCCGATATTGTGTAAGAATGTCGATCATTATTGTAAATGTTGGAGAAAATAAAATTACAAATAAATATCTTTACATCCTCAATGTTTGTTTTTAGTATATGTTATCTAGCATTTTGAACATATTTGGAAAAACTGGACGATTCGATCTTGGAGTTATCAAAGCAGGAAGCCAAGAGAGATAGCTCAGGAGTCTAGAAACCCAAAATCAAATAAAGTCGCCGGACCAATGCAAAAACAACTCAAGCCAAGACACTCACAAAATCACCCAAGTGGTGGGTTAGTACCGATCCCTATTTTATTCTCCAATAATGCTCATCTTCTGCATATGCCCTCTACTCGATGCTAGAAACCTATCCCAAGTGTTGTTTTGTTAATCCAATGCAATTCTCTATCTATCTCCTCGAACATTTGAATCAGCAAATTTGTTCTTCCATATACCCATCATTTAGACTCATAAATAAGCTATTATTGATGCAAACAACTATGAAATCACGAAGCTAATCATAAGACGATCTAACATGAAGAGTTGATGGTAGACATTTGGAAATATTATGAGTCGGTACCGACCCCTACCCTTGGACTTGTACCGACCCATACAATCTGATGAGGTGGCAGTTTATTTTTAAGAGGAATTGGTCTAAAGCGTGGAGAACGGCCTGGAGATATTTTGTATGAGATTTTAGGCCATTACCTCTATAAATAAGAAGGTATGGCTCATTTTCAAGATCTTCTTGGCTCTTGTTCTTTTCTATCTTTAATTCTTGTAACCAAGTGTTAGAGTTGTACTGACCCATAAGAACTTCTGCCTCCAAGTCAGAATATAAGCAATAAAATTATAAAGTGAATGCATGCCTTGGTTTGCCGACATTATAAATTGTTTTGTGTTCTTTTTTACTCATTTTTCATTTAATTCTTCACTTTTTATTCTCTACTTTAACTACTTGGTGTTTGTGCCATTTTTGGTTCAAATATTTTGATGCTTTTACTGAGAACTCATATTCTTGGGCTACTTGGATCCATCATCTACTGTTGGATTTCTTAATTCCAAGAGATAGATCTAATTTTCCTACCTTATTTTCTACTATTCAATTTTCAATAATCTAAGAGAAGCTATTTGTAATGGCCCGTCAAGAAGAGAATGTTAAACTAGAAGGCCTAGCATGTAGGTGAAGTTTCTCAACCTACTCAATCGGAGATCCAGAATCCAATCGGAATTGTGACCAAAATGGAGATGGATATGATGATGAAGCAGATGGAAGATAGATTCCAGGCTAGTCAGAATGAAATGAATCAAACAATGCAGCAAAGCTTGAAACTATTGAATGAGCTAACTCAGAACAGCTGTAGGAGGAGTAGAAGAGATTCTAGTTCAGAGTCAGAAAATTCCTAATCGTTCGAGCAGAGACAAAGGGACTGGAAGCAAAAGAGGACTCAGAATTCTTTTGGAACACCTCACTAAGGAATAGGACGAGCTCCAGGATCAAATTTAGGGATCATTACCGACCCACAGGGGTCGATACCGACCCATCCAATGGTGGGCCCAGAGCTCTCCATCTAGAAGGCGACATGGATTTGACTTCTGGATGCACGGTCGATGATCAAAATCAGGAAAATCATGATGGTGCCGAAAATATTATTCACGGGAATCAGACATGGGGGATGTTGGATGAATGGATCTTCTGAAGGTTGTAGAACCTAGGTATCGAGAGCTAAACTGAGTGCATTTTCCAGGCCGAACACTCGGGGTGAAGCCCGATTACAGCCGTTTAGGCGAACTAGTTGACCTAGATTAACTGGAGGATATGGTCAGGAGACTTGTTAGCGAAAGTCGCTACAGAATCAATGATGAGGGGTACCTCTACTAGTCGAAATCCGTTTATAGAGAACATTCTACGTGAGAGATATCCCCAGAGATTTGTAATGCTGACTATGCCATTGTATGGAGGAACGACGGATCCTAGGCAGCACTTGATAAGATATGAGTGGCATATGGATTCAGCTAGAGCTTCCGATGCTGTGAAATGTAGCTAGTTTCCAATTTTCTTATAAGGAGTAGCTAGGATATGCTTCACTTGACTTACATACTTCATGTCCAAACATACTTGTGCTATGATGTGCCAAGGTCCATATCATCTTTCGTTGAATTGTCAAAGAAATTTATAGAATAATTATGTTTACATACTTCACATCTGAAGCATGTAATGTCTTTGTTAAACCTCTTCCAAGCTGATGGAGATGTAGGATCGATTTCACCCTAGAGGGGGGGGGGTGAATAGGGTGATACTATTAATTATAAAATTTATTGCGGAAGTATATAAAATAATTTCAACATAGATCATAGCAGAATAATAGCAGCATAGATAATAGCAGAATAGTAAATGCAGAAAATAGAACACACAGATTTACCCAGCTTCGACAAAACCCTGCCTATGTGCTGCCCCCAAAGTTTCTACTAGAAATTAAGTAGTCAGACGCTTACACACGTAAACTCGTGACACCCGCTATCGACTAACCTAACTCTATGCTCAAAACCCTGCCATAACTCAGCCACTGAGTTGCGAATTCTCAAACTACGCCACGTAGTTTGTCCCCTAGTCACACGACTAGACTTTACAAATGTTTGAAAGAGAAAATGCAGATTTAAAAAACAAGTTAAAAAACAGAAACCCTAATTAACTAAGCCTTGTATAATTAAAAGCAATAAAAACAAGGCCGGCCCAAATAACAAATTAAAAATGAATCCCTTTTTCTTTTCCTTTATTCGGCCGGTTCCTTTTCTCGTATGTGATAATGTCTGCTATTTGAAAATTATTTCAAGTGAAAAATATGCAGATATTTTTTTTTGAAAAACGATGTAGCTACTGAATGTCTCAACATAAATCACGTTCCACCAGTAATTTTCTATCAACTAGATTACCAGTGTAATCTACATCTGAATTTTTCTTTCACTCAAGATTATCATTAGTTGAATGCTATAGACCAGACCGTGATGTTGCAAAAATTTCTTGAAATCATTTTTAACAGCTTTTAAATGAAGTTCTCTTGAATTTGAATTGAAGCCATGTAAATAAACAAATAGTGACTATAGTGTCAGAACAAATATATCCACTTGTATCATGAGTAATCATCAATCAATAAAACACCATCATTAATCCAAGCAAATTTATATGAAATAGTTCAAGGATGATTGTTCAACATTTTGAATAAGTCAGAGTCAAAATCAGCATTTATTTGTTTATCAATAACTGGCTGAATTAAATTATGGTGCAGATTATCACATTTAATAAACCGTTCAAGATAAATATTTTGTTACCTGTTTTACCTTTACTGATAATATTTCATTGTTGCCCATTGTGATTTTGTCACCTTTGTACTAGGCTAAGGAACTTTGATTTGACGCCCGTTGTGTTTCTGGAACAGCCAGAATCCAGAAGACACTGTTGTTGTTCCTTAACCTGCCACCACACCTACACGAGAGAATATTTTTGTGACCTATTTGTTTTTATAGGTCCATGGTTGTTAGTGGCAACAAATTTTGAAAAATAATTTTGTGGAGACCCAAAACTATTTATATATGTCCCTTTCGGCACCCAGATTTGTTTGACTTCGAGGGATTTTATATCTGTGCCTTTTGGAACCCAAATTGGAATGCTTTTCATGTGTTTGGGTCTATACCAACAAATATTTTGATTGTGTCCAATTTTTCTACAAATTGTGCACTCGGATTTGACTTTATTAATTTGGCTTTTAATAGGTTCAGATTGATTATACCCAAGTCCTTGTCTATCTATATTGAATGTTTGTTTTCCTATTATCATATTTAGTGATCTTTCACTTTTGGAAAATTTTCCTAAAGTCGTCGACAGTTGTTGGACTCGTGTTTTGAGTGATTCGTTTTCGTTCAATAATTGAGTGCACCTTTTAATAGAATTTTCTCTTCTAGTGTTTTCACTCTCTTTCAAAATCAGAATTTCATTTTCAAGCGATTTAATTTTAATATCTGATTTTTTAATCTCTTCTTCGAATGCTGGAAACTTATCACACTTAGGACTTTGCTTTGATAGTTTTTAACTAATTGATCAAGCTGTTTATTTAAATCTATCAAAGTATCTCATTGTGATTCAATTTTAGCATATTTCTCCCTAAGTCTTTCGAAACAGCCATTTACTTCATGGAAATATATAAGTAATTCTGAGTGAGTGAGTTTTGATACCTCGCTTGGCTCGTCATCATCGCTATCAGTTATATCACCTCGAAGGCACAGATCTGCTTTTTCACTCTCACTGCTAGTACTTTTATTATCTTTATCACTTGTATTCCACGTGGCTGTAAAACTTCTTCTTTTTGATCTCTTTTCTTGGCCGTGTTGATTTTGAGGACAATTGGGATTGATGTGGCCAGGTTTGTTGCAATTATGGCAGACGATCTCTTGCTCGTCTGAGTTGTCTAGTGCTTTGGCTATTCTGCTTTTCAGTCGTTGATTTAGAGCTGGATTTCCGCATTTGCGGTTCCACTTTTTGAATCTCTTTATAACTAATGCCAGCTCAGCTACTCCATCATCATCGTCATCATCATCACTTTCAGTTGTTCCTTTGAGAGCTATTGATTTCTTTCGAGTATCTCCTCCTTCACGCACTTCCTTGAATTTTATTTCTAGCTCGTAAGTGGTGAGATTTCCGATGAGTTCTTCAACTTTGATTTGTTTCAAATCTTTTGATTCTTGAATGGCAGTGACTTTGGCTTCAAAATTCCGTGGAAGGACTCTGAGGATTTTTCGGACTATTTCCAATTCTGTGTATAATTTTCCAAGAGCTTCTGATTTGTATACGATATTGGAAAGTCGTCCGTACATCTCCTTGACATTTTCTTCCTTGGCCATTGTGAAATTCTCGTATTCGCTACTCAGCATGGCAAGGCGAGATTCTTTGACTTGAGATGGTCCTTCGTGAGTCACTTCGAGTGTGTTCCATATTTCCTGTGCAGTTAGACAATGTGAGACACGATTAAATTCAATTTGATCCAATGAACAAATAATAGAATTCATAGCTTTAGCATTAACAATCTATAGTCTATTTTCTAAATCTGTCCATTGATCTATCGGTTTATCTATTTCCTGATTATCTACAACTATAGTTGGTGCTTTATAACCTGTCTCAACTATATTCCAAGCATTAATGGTTTTCAGAAAAAATTTCATCCTATTTTTCCAGTAAGCATATTCACCATTGAACATTGGTGGTCTAACTATGGACCGACCCTCAGCAAAAGCATTATTAAAAGAATCCATTTAAAAAAAAATTAAAACAAAAATCGATTTTTGAAAAATTAAATTTTTAAAACAAAAATTGACTTCCATTCCTAGCTCTGATACCACTTGTAGGATCGATTTCACCCTAGAGGGGGGGTGAATAGGGTGATACTATTAATTATAAAAATTTATTGTGGAAGTATATAAAATAATTTCAACGCAGATCACAACAGAATAATAGCAGCATAGATAATAGCAGAATAGTAAATGCAGAAAATAGAACACACAGATTTACCCAGCTTCGGCAAAACCTTGCCTACGTGCTGCCCCCAAGGTTTCTACTAGAAATTAAGTAGTCAGACGCTTACACACGTAAACTCGTGACACCCGCTATCGACTAACCTAACTCTTCGCTCAAAACCGTGCCACAACTCAGCCACTGAGTTGCGGATTCTCAAACTACGCCACATAGTTTGTCCCCTAGTCACAAGACTAGGCTTTACAAATGTTTGAAAGAGAAAATGCAAATTTAAAAACAATTTAAAAAACAGAAACCCTAATTAACTAAGCCTTGTATAATTAAAAGCCAAATAAAAACAAGGCCGGCCCAAATAACAAATTAAAAATGAATCCCTTTTTCTTTTCCTTTATTCGGTCGGTTCCTTTTCTTGTATGTGATAATGGCTGCTTCGTTTCTCTGTGAAAAATTAGGGTTTCGGAAATGGTTGAAGTCGCCGCTCTCGGTTGCTTGATCAAAATAGATGTTTTCCAGTTCCTTGCTTTCGTCGATCGTTTGTCTCTTTGAATTGCTTTCGACTACTTTAATTCGATCAAGTTCGAATTAAAATTGGTGTGTTATTTTCTTTGTTTTTCTGTTTTGCTTGCTTGAACTTGATTCGATTCGAGTTGTTGATTATTCTTTGTTGCTTGAACTCGAATGCCAATTTAGGTCGATGATGATTGGGTTATATATGATATCGAATTCTTATATTTTCGTTCGTATAAGTTCATTTGAATTCGTCAATAATTTTTCTTGTCCATTCGATGTTGCTTGAATGCTTGAGATTGATCACTGACTTGTTCCAATTCGTATATTTTGTTTGCGTGGCCACTACTGCTTTGATTTTGACCTGTTCGAACTTGCTTCAACCTAGAACTTCGGAAATTGTTTCCTTGATTACCACGACTTCGATTTTCAGTGGACTTCGTATTCTCTAATTTTCTTGCGGCCTTGACTTTGTTATGCTCTGTATATACTCTCTAATTTATCCTGAAGCTTACATGTGAGCATTTGACTTTGCCTTTGCTTTGAGAATTGACTTCGGCCTGACTTTGTTATAACTGTTAAATGCTTTGGGTTTCACTGAGTTTGCTCTGGTCCTCAAGTATGTGATGCATGTAAACAAGTCTGGTTGCATATATGCCGTTTCGGTCTTATATCACTTCACTGTACACTGTATATTCATTTGAGGCTGTTGTTGACTGGTCTTTGCTTGCATCTATAGTGTTGCAGTGTTGTTTCATTGAGCCTGTACATTCATGTTGTATTTGCATGCTTGAATGTTGTGGTATTGTAATTGATTCCATATGCCTTGTAGAAATGTTGTATTCACTTCACTGCATTATTTGGTTCACCTGTCTTCACTGTGCATTAAACTTGATTTTGTCCAAAACTATTATGTCTTTGAGCTTCTGATATTTGCTTGAGCTCGAATTCATACATGCTGAGGTTCCTGTAAGACTGTAGTTGTCTTTGACTTGTGTTCATTGCGTATCCACACATCTCTGTAGCATATGTTAAAGTCTGTTATGTCATATATGTGTGTGTATTGAGCCATGTGAGCTTGTGTGGTTTGATGCACTTGAATATGCTATGCACTGTGTTTGTACCAAAAATGGGCACAACACTCTTCGGAAGTTTTTGAAGAGATAAAAGTGAAGAAATTAGACTGAAAATGAAGATTATCTAACAAAAACTCCAATAAACAGAAATGTAAATGCGCAGACAAGCAATTTAGAGTGGTTCGGCGTGTTGCCTACGTCCACTATGAAGTTTTAACGATTTTATTGATTCTCTTTCAATGATTACAACCGATTACAGCGTGCAACAACGAATTACAGCTTGGAATTTGAATTCAACAGTAAGATTAAGATGCAAGTCTCGATCCGGCAGGGTCTGGGTGCTTGAGAATCAAAAGATCCCTCTTCTGTAGGCCCTGGGGCTCTATTTATAGGCGTAGGAGGCTAAGATTTCGTTCAATCTTCGGGAGACTTGGTCTGACACGTGAGGGGGCCCACGCGACCGTTTCCATAAAGTTTCGCCTCGATCTGCGATCGATACGAATCCATTTCGTATCGATCAAGATGATGTCCAATCAGGCTGAAATTTGGCAGAGACATTCTTTAGTGTGCATGCAAGCTCCTGTGAAAATTTCATTGAATTTGGATCAGTGGATCATGAGATATAGTCGATACGAAGTGGGATTCCTCGAATGGCTGCTTGGTTCGACTCCATAGCTTCGAATCGATCCCCTTGCATCCATAGTTGCACGCGTTTCTGAGATGATGTGGCACGCGTACTTTGTCTCGATCCGGTCTTCACTCCGTGTTGACCGTATCGACTCCATAAATCTCGCCTTGTTCGCATCGAGGGACGACACGTCACCCAGGTTTGTTGACATGATGGATTCGACTGAGACCTCATTCATCGGTTCGAATAGTAGTCATCGATGGATGCGAACTACTGTTCGTTGATGGTTACGAACAGACCTTCCATTGATGGACACGAACCATGTAGCTTCTCGATGGGTACGAAGTAGATCGACACGAACTGGAGCCTTTTTAATGGATACGAATTAAGGCTTATATGACGAATGCGAAGTAGACTATCTGCCGGTGGATGCGAAGTAAGGTGATGCCAATGGGTTCGAATAAGGAAACGCTGATGGATACGAAGTCGTTGGACCCTTGATCGATATGAAAGTGATTCATTCGAACCAGAGTTCGATGATGGATACGAAAACGGAGCTTCTTCCTTCAAACTTCACTGGCCATAATTTGAGCATACGACCTCGGATCGACTCGAAATTTGGAATGCTGGCCTTCGTGGCTTTGCTTGTCATGTCCTATCAATTGTAGCCTTATCCGGGCTCGGACAAAATTCATCGACGCCACTCGGTCTTTTAAATCAGTCTCTTAGTATCCTGGCCTTACCAAAAGGCGGGATAACATTTGCCCCCCAAAGTACATCTTGTGGAAACATGATGTGCTTTGACAAGCTGCGGTTTTTCTCTGAACAGCTATCATATTTATTGTTGAAAGTTGTGTTCCGTATTGCTGTAATTGACTGTTGTGTGATAATGATTAGCTGGCTCTCGTTAACATTGCATGTTCGCGAGTCGTTGTCAGTTTAGCTTGTTAACGAATTTCGTATTGATTCTCTCCTGAACCGATTTGAAATTCAAGTTGAAACAACGCTTGATGGTTGTTTTTAAGAAGTTCCTTCATATCGATTCTCTCTTGAATCGACATAGAAGGTTGAAAGGCTGACTTCGCATCGATAAATGGAGGATTTGGTATCAGCGAAATACTCGTTCGTATTGATGGTCAGTAACTTCAATAGGCCGTTGTTGTGTCATTCGTATCGATGCTAATGTTTAAGATATGAATGGATACGAAATCGCCGTTCGTATTGATTAGTTTTAATGGATACGAAAACAACGTTCGTATCGATAGACCTGCACTGTTGCGAGTCGATGGTTGAAAGAATAGACACTTCGAATCGATGGAGTTTAATGTCTTTAGTGTAGCCTTCGTAGTGAGCTTTGAATCGATGAAGTCTGATGATAACTTCGCTTCGATGGAGGCAAAGCTCGATGGATGCGAAACGAGCATTCGTATCACTCCGTGGCTTGACTGGTTGCGACCGGTCAAGTTGACTGGGAGACGAATCGACCCAATTTACCCCTAGACTCCATATAAATACCTGGGACTTAGCCCATTCTCACTTTTTACTGTTGCCTTCTACTTTCGCATCGATTCAGGTGTTTGGCAAAAGGAGAACTGCGCTTCGTCTTCGAATCGATCAAATACTATTTTTTAATCCTTTAAATTCCAATTTCAATCTAGGTAATTAACCAATTATGACTAAATTCGAGCGACGAAGTTCAAATCTCAGATCCATCATGTTCTAGTTGATTGTCAATTTTGGCGACGTCAAGGTCAGATCTGGGCCATAGCTTGGTCGAGAATGGCCATGGCGATGCTTGTGTTGATTGGAGAAGAAGGAGTTTGGGATGTGGAGCAATCGATTGATGGTTGCTCGGCCTTTATTTCGCACCGATGAAGAGAAGGAGATGTCTTGGCTTCGTATCGATCATAGGGCGTAGGGTTCGCACTGATGCGGAGTCGAGCGATGAACGATGGAGTTCCTATCGATCCAGGGTGGAGGTAATTCGTATCGATTCTTTTCCATTAACACGAAATACCACCGAAAATAATCGATGCGAAGTGCTGGGTAAGCGACCCATGCGGACTTCATCACCTCCGATCGATACGAAGCATTGTATCCCCTGATCGATACGAAATGTATCGACTCGAATGAGATCGATACGAAAATGAGGCCTCTCTATCTTGATACGAATTTGAACTGTGGTGATCGATTCCAAGTCGAAATTTTATGAATTTAGAGAACTTCTGCATATCTGAACATTTGACTCCGGCGAGCTTCTACCTTGCATAATTAGACTTGACAGTAGAACTGCATATTTGACTGCCCTTCGAAGCTCGTCGATGGAACTATAACTTAATAACATGATAAGAAGTTTTAATTGGCATCGATCGCCAATATCTGGATGGTACGGTGGTGACGGTCAGCGATGACGGTCACTCCAACTGGATTCCGAAGTTTTCGTCGTTCGCACATTTTCTTTAATTCTGCAGAATCCTTTCAAGTAATGCACAGCACTGCACTGCACAACACACACTTCACATGGGAGGAACACATGGGCTTTTTAGAATCTAACGATGATTTCTCGTGAGTTAGCTAGTTATGGAACCGTCGAGTTCGCAGCAGCAAGAAACTCAGAGTACAACTCCTCCCAGACCTGAAATACCGGACAGCGAGGCCGAAGTCGTCGGTCCAGCCCCGGACGAATTGCCTGATGCGTCCTTTATTAATAGCCCACCTGACTCTGTTCCGTCCAATATTTCTAAAGACATGCTAGGGAGAATATGCCTAAGGCATGGTCTGTCGATGGACGACGTATTATTGCTGGGGCCAAACGACAGACCACATAATCCCCCGGAGGGGTATACCGCATTTAATCGCCATGCGTGCGCAGCCGGGACACTTCCTCCGTTCAACGATTATATAAGAGAAGTGTTGGCTTATCTGGGGATCGCCCCATCTCAGTTGCACCCAAATGGATACGCTTCGCTCAATAGCTTGTTCATTGCATTTATGGAGTACCTCTATCGACCTCCTCGCATGACCGATATAAGATATTTGTTCAACTTCAAAAGTCGAACTGACAGTCCATCTTTCACATTCCTGGAGTCTGTGAGAAATTGCCAAGTGGTCACAGGGTCTTGGACTAGATTGAGCTATTTCAAGTCGGAGTGGTTTTACGTCCAATGTCCTCCAGGATTTTCCAGAAGATGGCTATTCAGACGTGAGTACCATCATTTTCCCAAGTTGTTGATAGGGCAATCGTGAATGAAATCGAACTTACATTGCTTTTTCTTTTTCTTTCAGCAATAATCCAGCGACCCGAAGGTGGTTATTATAAAGAGATAGTCCGGGTTCTTCAAGAAATCCCGAGCGAAGAAAGAAACATTGACATGATCTTGACAGACAAACACCTTAGGATCCTTGGACTGATCAAGCAAAGACAGAGTATAAGGCTCGATAGTGTACTAAAGACTATCTCAAAGGAGCGAGTTAGGCGCAAGAACCCGAAAGTTATCATACTTGAGGAGGCTGATTCCGAAAGAACCCATACCGACACTGAAACTTTGGTCGGGCCTGCCGATGTGACCCCGGAATCTGATGAAAAGAGAAAAGGCAAGGCAGTTGCTTTTAAACAACCTAAATCTAGGAAGCGGAAGTCTGTGGTCATAAACCACCCCTTTTCTGGAGTTAGAATTTCGGAGGCCTCCCCTCTGCGAGCGGAAACCTTCTCCGAAGGGCTCTCTGACCTACCAATTCCGGACCCCGCGTCCGCACAACATGATGTCAGATTGGATGAATTGCAACATACTTTTGATGTTAGCGAGTCTCTTTCTACCAGTGTGGTCGACACTTCCGGTTGGTCTGGGGGGTTACACATTCATACACCCTTCACGGCACTACACAATCTTTGACTGCCAACCACATACTATAAATGGTTACTAATCTCTCTATTTCACTTTGCAGGTACGATGTCTGGCCGAGGCTCAGTGCTTGGTAGTTTGCGCAACAAGCGCCGATCTTCATCGCACTACGAACCACGCAGAAGAGAGGGAGACAAAGATTATGATACGGGGTACTCCAGTAAGGAGCGGTCTGATAGAGACAGAGGATATGTACGTCGGTCTCGATCTCGCTCTCCTCCTCCTCCTAGGATTCCTGTACCACCCCCAGCTATAGTTACACGTCCTCCGGAAACTTCACGGCACAAGCCGTCATCTCATGTTCCTAGATCTGACCCTCCACGTGGAACCGAAATAGCCACCTCCTTACCTACTACAACAGTCGTGACTGAACCGACCGGGGAAGGGGCAGCCAAACTTGCACAAATGAGGAAAGAATTCCTCGACATTTGCTTTGACGGTTATGTCTTCCCTCCACACCTAAAGAGAATTCCGCCAACAGTCGAAAATACCATTCACGACTATGTTGTAGACATATTCTTTCAGTATAAAGAGTGGGCGAGGGCCGCTAGGAAAGCATCAAAAGTGGCATTCGACCGGGCCACCACTATTGAAAAGTTGGAAAAAGATTTGGGTCAGAAAGACCGAATTATTCAAGTGGTTAATGTTGAGGCCGAGTCTTCCCGTAAATCTGAAATGGAAGCTCTCAAAAAGGCCGATGATGCAAACTCGGCCATGAATAGAATGAAACAGGAGCACTATACTTCGATGGAAGACATGGGTCATAGGAACACCACAATCACTGCTGAGAGAGATGCCACCCTCAAAGAGCTTAATGAGCTTAAATCTAAACTTTCTGATCTTATGAAGGAGAAGGATGCGGCAAACGTCTCTACGCAAGAGGCCTATGATCAGGCGGTGGTGCTTCAAAGGGAGAGGGATGCGGTCATGGAAAAAGTCCGCGAGATCGAAGCTGGGGTTGATGAGAAAGTCCGACTGGCGGAAGGCAGGATTGAGGCTGAGGTAGAGGAGCTGCTAGTCACTTACAACGCCCAGGTATTAAGGCATAGAGATCTGACTTGGCTCGATGATTACCCGACAAATCTTTATAATGCTTGGAATCTGCTGGTCGAGGAGGAGAAATCAGGGCATCCTGATGAAGCCTTTAATGAATTTGAGCTGGAGAACCGTATACTCAATGATGGTGAAAAGAAGGTTCTTCACGACTCCATGATTTCTCATGAGAAGGAAAGGCTTGGTACTCAGCCCCAGGAAGTTGGAGAAGGCTCTGGTGTTGAGCACCATACTACGAGTTCTGAGATTGTCATGTCATCTCAGTCTAAGCCGACTTCGATGATCGACTCTCAGCCTATACCAGCTTATGATATGGACCAGCCACATCTATCTCCTATTAAGGAGCATCCTTCTGAAGTCGTTCAAACGACCTTGAGCCAAACTGAGGAAGGTACTCTGAACTAATCTCTTGTACATATGGATTGAAGAACTTGTATAGAAATGTATACTAACAAATGCTTCTTTTCTCTGATCAGTGACCGAAGTTGTCTTGACTACGCTTCCTGCAATCCAGGAATCATGCCAAGCGCAGGAAGCGATCATTTCTGAGGCGACCTCTGTTGTGACGGTTGCGCCTGTCGAAGTAACGCAGGGGAGCTCGATCTCTTTTGACAAACAGATGATAAACAAGCTCCTCGGTCGATAGAGTGACCCCTTCGCGGATTTGCCATTCGTCCTGGGTGGATTTTCATCTACTTCTGATACTTCGACACAGACTACCACGGCACACAGTGAAGACCGAGCCCTTCGAGAAGCAAATATGCTGGCTGAAATTGACACTGAGATGGAGGCAGCAGCACATGGTGGCAGCTCAGAGAGCGGAGCAGCGGCGCATGGCCCTACGCCACTTATGATGATATCTCCTAGGGGCACACTTGTCGACACCAGTGCGCCAGTTCCGCTTTCAGCTGTAGATCCCGTTCCTCCGACTCCTCCTGCGAGAAGCATTGCCTTAGACTCCAGTTCGGAGGAGGATGTCGACATCATGCCCCCGTCCAAAGATAGTCTTCCCAAAGAAAAGGGCTCAAAACGAAAGATCACGGGTGGCTCCAGTGGCTCCTCGTCGAAGAAGAAGCCAAGGAGTAAGAAAGAGTAGATAGATTTTTTAGGCACTTGTTTCCTTTTGCAGTTAGGAATTTTGTCATCTTTTTTCTTTCATAGGTCGTGTATGGATGCGGGTTCGGCCCCCGTTAGTAGGCATTTTTTGAAAAGGCTGGTATATGAGCCATTGCTCTTGATTAGTTGAAATAAAGTTCTGTCTTCTTGTTTCAACTTTCATTCCTTTTATGCTTAAATGTTGCAGTGTTTGAACTTCAGTTCTGTGTACTTGCATTATTTTAACTCGCTTCAGCTAGTGATTAACACTTGCATCTGCCCCCAGTTCCGGGGTTGAGTTGTAAAGATCAACTTGTGACCATAATAAGTGAGTATCGAGCAGTCGAGCTACACTTGCTTCTTTATAAATTGTTACATCCGTATTCTGGGGGTTTGCACTTGCATTCTTGCAATCAGTCACAGCTATCGAAAGCTTTCAAGTATTAGTCCACACTCTGGGGACACAAGTCATCTTGCTAGCGGTCGTTCGCACTCTGGGAACTTAGGGTTGATGTTAATACTCCATCCCATATTCCGGGCAATCGGAGTTATCATTCGCATTCCGACTCGCACTCCATGTGTTCGAAAGGCGTATCAGGATCATGGATGGTTAGATCGTATCCATCCTGAGCCAACAAGTGAGATCGTTAGATGGACGGGTCCATCCCTCTCGAGCTTGGTTAAGTTATGGTTGAAGTCGTTAGGTGAACGGATTCACTTTCTTCGACACTGTATTTTAAAGTTTATACTCCACCTCGCACTCTGGGAGCATGGAGTTGGCCGACAAACGGTCAGTCACGTTTGTTTGGGCACTTGGATTACGTTCGCGCTCTGGGAACAGTGGATTAATCAGGATCGAGGATGGTTGATTCGCATCCACCCTGAGTCGACAAGCGAGGTCGTTAGATAGACGGGTCCATCCTCCTCGAGCTTGTTTAAGGTACAGCCGAAGTCGTTAGGTGGATAGGTTCACCCTCTTCGGGACTGCATTTAGTCATAATACGGCCGAGGTTGTTAGGCGGACGGATCTGTCCTCCTCGGGACCGCATTTGTTTGATGTTTATATTCCAGCTCACACTCTGGGAGTTTGGGAATAGTTATAGGACTGTCGTGTATCAATCCTATTTATCATTGGTGTAATGACTTGCCCCCGAGCTCGGGTTTTGCTTAGCAAGTGGCCGGTTGTATCACAGCCACTCTCTATTTGAATAAATCCCATTGCATGATGGAATTTAGCTCTCCGTGCATTGTGATGTCGTACATTGTATTCAATGAATCACAGCTCTGGCTCGAAGAGATGGCATTTTATTGCTGAAGTAAGAAAATGCGGCAAAGTTAGTTGCCTTATTACAGAATTCAAACTTAAAAATGCGGAAACAAACTGTAAATGGAAAGATAGAATGAAACAAATAAAGCCCGTTAGGTGTAATAGCGACGGAGATTCTCGCTATTCCAGGCCCTTGGTAAAGTGAGACCGTCAATGGTCGATAACTTGAATGTGCCATCTCCAAGTCTTTGTGTAATCACGTATGGTCCTTCCCAATTTGGTTTCATGTGTGAAGGGACCGGATAGATTCTCTTGAGGACGAGATCGCCGAGTTCAAAGGTTCGAGGTCGAACTTTGGCATTGTACAATCGGGCGACTCGACTTCAATGTGCGGCTACTTTCAAATCAGCTTCTTCCCGCTTCTCATCCAGTAGATCCAAAGATTCAGCAAGCAATATAGCGTTTGTTTTCGGATCATAGTAAGTCACGCGATGGAAAAAAACTTCCATCTCGACTGGAATAACGGCTTCTGAGCCATAAGATAGGGAAAATGGGGTGTGCCCGGTCGCAGTCTTGTGGGTCGTTCGATAGGCCCATAAAGCCATAGGAAGTTCATCAACCCATTTGCCCCCAGCCTTTTCCAGTCGTTTCTTTAGAATGGATTTTATGACTTTATTGACAGCCTCGACCTGACCGTTTGCCTGAGGATGTGCGACTGCCGAGAATTTCCTATGGATATGAAACCGTTGACAGAAATTCTTGAATTCCGCACTGCTGAATTGGGCTCCGTTATCGGTGATGATGGTATTCGGGAGTCCAAATCGACAGATAATGTTGCGAATTACGAAATTGATTACTTTCTTTGTCGTAATGGTTGCAAGGGGTTCCGCTTCAGCCCACTTGGTGAAGTAATCAACTACAATGATGGCATACCTTGCCCCACCTTTGGCCAGAGGTAATGCATCGATGATATCGATGCCCCACATCGCAAATGGCCAGGGACTGACCATTTGGGTTATCTCGGTAGGTGGGGCTCTTGGAATTCGGGCGTGTTTCTGGCACCTATCGCATTTTCTGCCATAGTTCGCTGCATCTCGGTTCACAGTCGACCAGTAGTATCCGTATCGGAGTATCTTCTTAGCGAGAGCTTGTCCACCGGTGTGATCGCCACATTCTCCTTCGTGTACGTCTTGTAACACTCGTTTGATTTCATCATGCGCGATACATCGGAGGAGAGGAACAGAATACCCCCTTCTATACATGACTCCGTTCTGAATGACGAAACGTGAAGCTTTTCGCAGAATTTGTCTTTTCTCATTTCTATGCTCTGGTAATGCCCCATTCTCGATGTAATTTCGGTATGGAGTCATCCATGATTCTCTACTGGGAGCGGTTTCAAACACAAAATTCGTCTCTATTTGATCAATGCTTGGAGAGGACAAAGTCTCGACAGGGACAAGTCCCATTTGCTGTGCTTCACCTGTACTTGCCAGCTTTGCTAGTGAGTCAGCCTTCTGATTATGCTCTCGGGGTATATGGTAAATAGCATAGTAATCGAATTGACTTAATGCTTCTTGAACTCGGGCTAGCTAGGCAGCCAGTCGTCGATCCTTGGCCTGATACTCGCCCAGAACTTGATATACAACCAACTGGGAATCGCAGTAGATTTCCACAGCAACAATCTTCAGATCGCAAGCAAGTTTTAATCCAGCAAGTAAAGCTTCGTATTCGGCTTCATTGTTGGTTGCGCGAAATTCGAACCTCAGAGCGTAGCATATGGATCGGCCTTCGGGAGTTTCAAGTACTATTCCGGCACCGGAACACTGATCGTTTGATGCACCGTCGGTATGCAAATGCATTTAGGAGGTATAGTGGTTTCAGGCAGATCCTTTGAAATAGTAAATTCAGCTATAAAATCCGCTAGGACTTGTCCTTGAATGGCTCTTCGCGGTGCATAAGAAATATCAAATTGACTCAGTTCAATGTTCCACTTGAGTAGCCTACCAGACGTCTCAGGTCGCGTGAGGACCTGTCGTAACGGCTGATCGGTGTACACAGTAAGGGAATGAGCTTGGAAATAAGGGTGAAGCTTTCTTGAGGCAATGGCCAGGCAATACGCTAGTTTCTCTAGTCTTGGGTAATTTCTTTCAGCTCCTGTTAGCCGTTTACTAACATAGTAGACTGGTTTTTGCGCGCGGTCTTCTTCCCAAACTAAAGCGGCGCTGATTGCATGCTCTGATACTGCCAGATAAAGGTACAATTGCTCGTGTTCAACCGGCTTTGACAAGATCGGTGGTGTGGAAAGATGTCGAACCAACAATCGGAATGCGTCTTCACACTCCATGGTCCATTCAAAGTTTTGCTTTCCTTTCCGGATCAGATCGAAGAAAGGAATGCATTTGTCGGTGGATTTTGAAATGAACCTGCTCAATGCTGCTACTTTCCCATTGAGACTCTGGACTTGTTTTATGGTTCTTGGAGTTTGTAGGTTCCTTATTTCCCAGATCTTTTCGGGATTTGCTTCTATCCCTCGGCGTTAACGATGAACCCGAGGAACTTTCCAGAAGCGACACCAAAGTGACACTTTAATGGATTGAGCTTCATTCCATATTCCCGAAGGATGCAGAACATCGAATCTAAATCTCTGATGTGATCTGTGGAGAATCAAGACTTCACTAGCATGTCATCCACATAAACCTCCATGGTCTTCCCGATCTGGTTGGCGAACATCCGGTTGACCAAGCGTTGGTATGTTGCTCCGACATTTTTTAGGCCAAATGGCACGACTTTGTAGCAGTAGAGTCCCAGATCGGTCACGAAACTGGTATATTCTTGATCAGGCAAATGCATAGGTATTTGATTGTAGCCAGAATAAGCATCCATGAAAGATAATAATTCATGCCCAGCTGTTGAATCTACGAGCTGGTCAATCCGAGGAAGTGGAAAACTATCCTTCGGACAAGCCTTGTTCAAGTCAGAGTAGTCAATGCAAGTTCTCCATTTCCCATTCGGTTTTCGAACCAATACGGGATTTGACACCCATTCTGGGTACAAAGCATCTCGGACGAACCCATTTGATCGTAACTTATCAACCTCCTCTTTAAGGGCGGCAGATCTCTCTGGATCCATACCACGCCTTTTTTGTTTGACCGGGACATATTGCGGATCAATATTCAGGGAGTGACTTGCGATGTCCGGCGAGATCCCGCACATATCAGAGTGTGTCCAGGCGAAAACGTCGAGATTCACCCGGAGAAATTCATCCAATTCCTGTTGTGTCTGCTTGCCCAGTTGAGACCCAACTTTTAGCATCCTTGAATCATCATCCTCACTGATTGGGACGTACACAGTCAGTTCGGCCGGGGAAGCTTGATTTTCTTTAGATTCGTCTTTATCTTCATTATCTCTAGGGTCAAGGTCTTTATGGAATTGGTTGTGGTGCCCGGGCCGGGGCCCAGGCATTAGTTGTCAATTATCAGCAAAACGGATGTAGAGAGATTCCTCTACGCCCTTCCCCTTCTCCTTTCGTTGTACTCCTCGTAGTTCAGCAACATAGCAGGCCCTCCTCGCTGCCTAATCTCCTTGAATGACTCCGACCCCGTGATCGGTGGGGAACTTCAGAGTCAAGCACCATGGGGCAATGGCTGCCCTGAATTCAGCAAGAGCCGGTCGGCCCAAAAATGCATTATAAGGTGAATCAATGTCCAAAACAACAAACTGCAACATCCGGACTCACCGGCGTTCTCCAACCCCCAACTCCACTGGTAGTTCCGTCACTCCAGTAGGTATTGTAGCACTTCCATTGAAGCCATAGACTCGAGATTGGCAAGGTTTTAAGTCCTTCGCTTCCATTTTCATTAAATCATAAGCTCATTTAAGTAAGATGTTTACAGAGCTCCCACTGTCAACCAGGATCCTCTTCATCCAAGCAGGACCTACCTGGGCAGATATGACTAGTGGGTCGATTGTGGGGGCTTCGACCTTATCAGCGTCTCGGCTTTTAAATATGATATCATCAGACATTGTCTTCTGTTGTTTGGCCGGAGCCTCATCTTCACAATTACTGCAACATTCGAAGTCCGCATGCCTAATAGAGCTAGCATACGACTCCATTTCCCTCCAGCTTCGGTCTGCTGGGTGGGGACCACCACTTATTGTATTTATCACTAGCCTTCCGCCCGTACGAGCGGGTTCTTCCTGTCTTTCTTGATTTTGCACATGATTTTGATTCGAAGGGCCCGCACCACCAGACTGCGGCGCCCGCACAAACTGATCTAACTTTCTCTCCCTGATCAACTTCTCAATGAGGTCCTACAAGTGTCGACACTCATTGGTATTGTGGCCGTAACTCTCGTGGAATCTACAAAACTTCCCTGTTTGAACCTGCCTCTCCGACGAGGGTTTCGAAGCAGGCTTCTTATATTGCACAGTGTTGCAATTTTGTAGGTACACGTTTTCCAATGATGTATTCAACGGCGTGTAATTATCAAACATTGGAGCCCTACATCGTGGGCCTCAGTTCTGATATCTTTTCTTATCCTGACCATTGTTGCCTCTCTGTTGGGTCTGTTTGTTCTGTATATTTAACTAAACTTTTCCGGAACTCTCACCGGATTGCTTTACTGCTACGTTACTTTGTATCCCTTCACTTATGGGCCTCGCATCATCCTGCTTCCTAGACTGTTTCGCGTCCTCTTGCCGTACGAATTGAGCAGCTTTGGAGTAGAAACGGTCCAACGATGCGGGTGGTTTCCCAACTAGCCAATTTCCAAACTCAGAATCGGGATCGATCCCTTTGGTCAATGCCATCAAGATCGAGTTATCGTTGGGATTACTAATCTCCACACATGCCGCATGGAACCTCTCTAAATAATGCCTGAGTGTTTCCCTATGAGCTTGGGTGACACTAGACAGGGTGTTAACGTCTTTAGGTCTAGCAACATGCATACGAAACTGTTCTACAAACTTTTTAGCCAGTTGATCGAACGAAGAGATAGATCTAGGTGGCAACCTTGTAAACCACATCGTTGCGATTCCCCTAGAGATATGGGGAAACTTCGGCACTTTACTGCATCATCAGCTCTTGCAGCGCTCATTGACCATTCATATTTCAAAATATGTTGATTGGGGTCACTGCTTCCTTCGTACATTGGGAGAGTTGGCTTTCTGAATCGCCGAGGGGGGTCGGCATATAAAATCTCGTCTGTAAAAGAAGTATGACTACGGGAGATTCCCCAGTCGTCATTGGTAAGCCCTTGACATTCGCGAATCATTTGATGTATCATGGTTGAAATATCGGGCATCGTCGCATTCTGTGCATGCTGAGCTAAGGTGTGGTCGGGTTCCACAGTGCGAGTTTGGACCGGATGCTGTCGACGGCCCGTGTCTTACCTCCTTGGCTCGGCATCTTCCGGGACGTATGGCTCTGGAGTAAGCCCACGTTGCTGATTATTCGGATCTGACAGATTTCGGGTATCAACCCTTTTTTCTACCGCGGCGGTTGTAGTGCGATTGTCCATGGTATACTGTGGAACAGCACCTCCTCGTGATGAGGGCCCGGTTTGGAAGCTGGTTGACGGCCCAACCCTCAATTGTCCTACGGTCAAGGCAGGTTGATATCCGGTAGCTTGTGTGTGACTCACGTCTAATCGGAGACGGGTAGATCTGCCTTGATAGTCAGATGAGGCAGAACTTTCAGTGGACGAGTGGGAAACATCACCCCTCCTGGTCCTCCTGCGCCTTCGGCGGTTTAATTGGTTGCTCAATTCAGCGTTAGCGCGCAACTGTTCAGTCAATTGTTGCTGAATTTGAGTCAGTTCTTGGAGCAACACTTGGAACTCTTGTCTAGTGACTGGTCCTGACGGATCTGAGTGAGCAGTGTTGTCTTGATTGGATGGCGGCTGCTGTGTAGGATTCTGTCTATCCCGACCTTCTTGATCAGCAGCTGTAGAGGCAGTTCTTGTGCTAACCATCTTGAGTAGTGGAGTCCTTTCCTAGACTTTACGCAAATCTGAATAGGATGGAAGGATTCCGGCTTACAGATCTAGATCTTCCTCTTGGATTTATGCAATCCGGCGTCGATGGTAGATCCATGGAGCAGGAGAAAAACTGGTTTTTCTCAGTAAAAGCACCAAAGTGTTTGTACCAAAAATGGGCACAACACTCTTTGGAAGTTTTTGAAGAGATAAAAGTGAAGAAATTAAACTGAAAATGAAGATTATCTAACAAAAACTCCAATAAACAGAAATGTAAATGCACAGACAAGCAATTTAGAGTGGTTCGGCGTGTTACCTACGTCCACTATGAAGTTTTGATGATTTTATTGATTCTCTTTCAATGATTACAACCGATTACAGCGTGTAACAGCGAATTACAGCTTGGAATTTGAATTCAACGGTAAGATTAAGATGCAAGTCTCGATCCGGCAGGGTCTGGGCGCTTGAGAATCAAAAGATCTCACTTCTGTAGGCTCTGGGGCTCTATTTATAGGCGTAGGAGGCTAAGATTTCGTTCAAACTTCGGTAGACTTGGTCTGGCACGTGAGGGGCCCCACGCAATCGTTTCCAGAAAGTTTCGCCTTGATCTGCGATCGATACGAATCCATTTCGTATCGATCAAGATGATGTCCAATCGGGCTGAAATTTGGCAGAGACATTCTTTAGTGTGCATGCAAGCTCCTGTGAAAATTTTATTGAATTTGGATCAGTGGATCATGAGATATAGTCGATACGAAGTGGGATTCCTCGAATGGCTGCTTGGTTCAACTCCATAGCTTTGAATCGATCCCCTCGCATCCATAGTTGCACGCGTTTCTGAGATGATGTGGCGCGCGTACTTCGTCTCGATCCGGTCTTCACTCCGCGTTGACCGTATCGACTCCATAAATCTCGCCTTGTTCGCATCGAGGGACGACACGTCACCCAGGTTTGTTGACATGATGGATTTGACTGAGACCTCATTCATCGGTTCGAACAGTAGTCATCGATGGACGCGAACTACTGTTCGTTGATGGTTACGAACAGACCTTCCATTGATGGACACGAACAACGTAGCTTCTCGATGGGTACGAAGTAGATCGACACGAACTGGAGCCTTTTTAATGGATACGAATTAAGGCTTATATGATGGATGCGAAGTAGACTATCTGCCGATGGATGCGAAGTAAGGTGATGCCAATGGGTTCGAATAAGGAAACTCTGATGGATACAAAGTCGTTGGACCCTTGATTGATACGAAAGTGATCGATTTGAACCAGAGTTCGATGATGGATATGAAAACGGAGCTTCTTCCTTCAAACTGCACTGGCCATAATTTGAGCATACGACCTCGGATCGACTCGAAATTTGGAATACTGGCCTTCATGGCTTTGCTTGTCATGTCCTATCAATTGTAGCCTTTTCCGGGCTCGGACAAAATTCATCGACGCCACTCGGTCTTTTAAATCAGTCTCTTGGTATCCTGGCCTTGCCAAAAGGCGGGATAACACACTGTACTGTCCACTGCCTTGTTTCAATTTGCATATGGTTTTGTACATTATGGTTTGTGATGCGCTTTGGTATATGCAGTCTTTGTTTCTGTTTGGTTGCCAGGTCTAGTTTCTTCAGTTGTTTTGGTCTTGGCTATTCACTTGTTAAGGCTGCTTGTTTCATTGATGCATGTTTTTGCATTCACCACTGTTGCATTGCCTTTGTTTATATTGTGCTTGTATTTGCAGTGCACCACTTCGTATGTGCATGTTGCATATTCACTTATACTTGACAATTTTGTCATGCACCTGCATTGAATCCAACTTATAGCTCGGGTTTGACCTTGTGCTCGTGTCGTTATATTTATTTCACTTGAGTTGAACCCCGCTTTTGATTTGGGTTTGACCTTATTCTCACCTGTTCCTGTAGATTTATCAAGTGTATATCTGTGTGCACGGCCTTGTGGCATGTACAGTGATACACTGTGCATGTCACAAGTTGTTTGTGTATGATGAATTCAAATTTAAATGATGACGAACAACCCAAATAACTGAGGCAAGTAATATTTTCAAAATCACATTTTATTTTACACTGCAAAAATATTTTATTTTCAATTTTACTGCGTCAGTGTATATTTTTGCAGATAGCTCAGATGCTGGATTCAATCTGGAATGAAGTTGAAGATAAAATACGAGTGAATTGTAGTGAGGTGCATTTGTAAATGAAAATTTGTGATGTGATTGAAATTGTAATGTAATTGAAATTTGTATATATATATATGGTGAGAGCTCAAATTTGTACTATTCAAAATTGTAATAAATATTTGTTTGAATAAAATATCTTTTTGAATTTAAATTCTGTGTTATTTATTTTATTCAACAAATATTTATTTAATTATGTGAAAAATAAAATAGTACATTAACAAATACATTTAAATGAATATATATATGTTTATTATCATCAAACAAAAATCATATACTCGCATATTCAACAGGAGATTCGTTGAAGGATTTCTTGAACTGGTTCTACACAACCATGATAGAAGTTACAGATGCTGAGGGTGACATAGTGCTGATGGCATTGATTAAGGGGGTTCATCCCAATATGGAGTTTGTGGAATGTTTGGAAAGGAATCCCCCATTGATAATGTATGCTTTTTATAGAAAAGCTAATGAGTACTTACGCTTGGAGGAAGCGTGCAAGTGTCCACGAAGGACTGGTGCTAGGAATTCAGACGAAGTGATACAAAGCAATGTTGCTGTAATGTAGTTCAGAGGAAGCTCTGGAAACGTATATATGAATGTTGGTAACCAAAGTTATAATTGAAAACTAAATGATGATGGGGCTAAGAAGAAGAAGCCAGATAACATGATTCGTATTAGGACTCCTACGTACGACACCTATACTGAACTGAACAATTCGGTAGAGATTATCTATCTAGCAATTCAAAACACTAACCAGTACAGTAAACCGGCTCCGAGAGAGTCAACTGAGAAGGAAAGGATGTCAGGAAAGTTCCGTAAATTGCATGAAACTCACGGTCACAATACCAATGAGTGCATATACTTGCGAGATATGATTGAGGAGTTGATTCATAAGAAAAATTACAATAATATGTGAAAACCCCGCAGGATAACGGGCAAGGAAACTCTAACGCCCAAGGGGCATCTTCCCATGTGGGGCAAGCTAAGCTTGATGCTGATGCATTCAGGTGGCTAGAAAAATGGTTGGTAATTAATACAATTATCGGTGGGCCACACCCAGCAAAAAAGAGTCTAGCTGAGATGGATAGATATGTTGGTGCAATAAAACATTCGGAGAGTGAAAGTTGCTTCGCTGTCAAAGATGGGACTTTGACAAAACAACGTAGAATGATGACTAGCGATATTTTTTTCGAAATAGAGATGTTGATGGAGTGGAAGCTCCAACGATTGACCCCCTCATTATCACAGCCATAATCGATCATGCTATTGTTCGGAAGGTGTTGGTTGATTGTAAAGGTACAGTCAATATCTTGTTTAAGAAAGCTTATGATCAAATGATGTTGAAGGAGAAGGATTTGAATCCTTGTAAATATCGAATACAATGGCTCAATGAGACAGCTACTTAGATGATCGAATATGTAGAATTACCGGTGGTACTTGGTGAGGGCGACCGCAAGCTAGTGTGAGTCATGTCTTTCACGGTGTTCGATATTTACTCAGCTTACAATGCATTTCTGGGCCAACCGTCCTTGGCTGAATTTTGAGCGACCATAGCACATTGGTACTTGACTATGAAGTTTCCTACAGAGAATGGAGCAGGGATTATCCAAGGAGACCAAGTGACTAGATGCAAATGTTAAATAACCGAGCTAAAGGAGGCAAGGAAAAAGGAGAAAGAAAAAAATGTGGAGGGGACCCTCTGCATAAAGGCTTTGGATGCATAGCAACTATAGTTTGAGCCCCGGCTTGAGTAGCCTAGTCGGTTCCATGAGGACATAAACTGATGTAAAAAGCCAGAAGGTGGAAGAGAAGATCTAGCCGAGTTGACGGTTGCGGTTCTGGTTTTCCAAGATGATCCAAATCGGTTCCTAAAAGTCGGATCATAGCTCGGCACAAGAGTGATGAAAAAGTTGGTTGGCTTTCTCCAGGAAAATCTGGATGTGTTTTCCTGGACACACTCGGACATGTGTGGGATCTTGCCCAAGGTAGCGAGCCATGCATTAAACATAAATCACAAATGCATTCATGTGAAACAAAAACGCTGCATTCTGAGTCCAGAGAGATCCGCTGCACTCAAAGAAGAGGTGGATAAGCTGAAGGATAATGGTTTCATCTTTGATGCCATATACCCGGAGTAGGTATCAAATCCTTCTTGGTGAGGAAAGAAAACAGGAAGTGGTGAAGAATCATCGGTATTAGAAAAGCTAATATAGTGTGTTATTGTCATAGATATATAACTTGTAAATTCTCCTTCAGAATTTTTCAACACAAACATTGCATGACAAAACTTTTCAACTCTTCATATCTCAAACGGGCTAACTATAGGAAATAACATATGTCAAACATCTGACATTATATTAGATGTCCGACTGTAGTCTTTGATTTTAAACAACGAATACATATCAGACATCTGTTAATACATTCAGACATTTGACTATAGCCTCTGTTAAAAAAAATATAAACACAAACGGCAAAAAGTTATGGACAGACTTATGTGCTGGGTAACAGCCAAAAACAATGAATAGTCACCTGCTTCATTCTAACGGTTGCTTCCATAACTCTTCACTGCATCTCTTCCTCCTCAATGATTGTAACCTTTAGACTGAAATAGAAAACACTAACGGATGCTACTTTCCAAGAAAACTTTTAAACATCTATAAATATGCAGAGATTCTAAGAAACAAACCACTTGAATTTTCTGAATCTCATATCTATATTCTTTGCATATTCTGATTTCTAAAAGCAAACAATATATCAGTCTTTATCACTTCCTAAAAGCAAAGCTTCACGTACACATACTACTCAAAGGAGATTATAGGAAGATTTGTACTGTGCAGTCAAAGTCAGTGTTTCCCAGAACACATACTTGTCTTAGAAAGAACTTTTGTATCAAGCCTATTCCTCCGGACAAAGCGAGGGTTGTTCACTAGTTAAAGCCAAAGAGGAGCTTCGGGACTGGACATAGGATGGGAGGTTCAAACTAGTATAAAAACTCTGGTATGATTGTTTCTTTACCTTTATTTATTTTACTCTGTTAGTTATAAGTTAGCTTTTTTATTACATTTGCATATTAGATATAAGTACAAGATCCATACACTCTTTCAGCTTGTTGTCCCGGCCGAGAGTCCATATTAGGAAGAGGAGCGATTTAGGGTCATCCTAAAAATTGAGAGATATAAAGAAATAGATTAGTGACGTTGATCGGTGATACGTCAACCCTCTGAAATACAGGGGAAGTCGGTGAGATTTCTTCTTTTGTTTGAGGTTCTGTGTGAGCTGGAGTGCCACCAAATTTTCCCTCCAGAATGAGAGAAAGAATAGTAGGCTTATGCATCTGGGGATTCTCTAGATCATACCTGGGATTAGAGGATGAATCTAGAGCAGCTTGGGACCCAAGCGTTTGGCTAGCAGTGGCGTCATGTGGCATCGATCTGAGCACTCACTCAAGCTTTTCCCTATAATTGCGGCTTGCTCCGGATGAAGAATAAGCTCACCTTTTGTAACATCCCCAATTTTGAGGCCCGAAACTAAGCGCTACAGATGATGCAGTCATCCATAGTATTACTTTACGGTGACAAAATGAGGTTATGTTAATGGTATCCATAATATCAGAAGCACGAGAATATGAAATAATGTCAAACACAATTTCAGAGGAAAATTTCACATTTATTTCAAATATAATATTCCATATTTGTTACATAATCCCAAACGTTGCCCGGGTTTAGATAAAATATAACTATTACAAAATATCCAGAGAGCGACATATGAAAATTCCCCTTAGTTGATCAGAGTTACTAATAAACAGTTATAGCATCCGTCTTTACATACACTTCAACAAAATAACTTCAACATAGCAGATTAATAATATAGGTCGACTCCTATATAGCTAGTTTTGTCTCCTGCACGTCTTCGAAGCTTTATTCGCCAAAATCTATATAACTTGTAAACTCTTACTTCCAGCCTACTCAAATCAAAATTTGAGCACCCGAGAGTTTAAGGGGAATACATAAATTTCGAGTCAGACAAAAAGTCTATGTGAATAATAAAATGCCACCTCGGTTTTATAGATTTTCAGTGAGACCACGCTGCTGAGCGGATTGGGTTTTCCCTTCACTAATATCCATTTTGAAATATATCTTTTGCAAATCAAATTCCTGCAACCAAACTGGTTAAAATAGATAATATAAATAATAATGTGCATGCATACTACATGGGTAATTATGACTAGCCATCAAACCAGTGGACTATCCGTCCCAATGTTAGTTTTCATAGGGTGACTACCAACCTACATGGCTGATTCGGGCCTACCAGATATATTAAATTTTCTAATTGATTGTTACAAGAAAACTAGACTGCCTGTCCAAATACACTAATCCTAATGTTTACCTGAGTATCTGTCAATCTCATAGTTTTGCTAAGCTTACTAAGAACCTAAAATTTTGCAGGCCATCCAATAACCTTTCGATCTTTATGTATTTCTTTCTGCGCATACACATACTTTTAATCTTACCCTTAACAAAGCCCTACGCATCAGAATTTTGGACTTATATCGACTAGGGGCTAACATTTGAAGTATAGGGCGCTACCCTACACCAGTCTCATTTGGTTTTCTAATCTCTGAGTCAAATTTATCCTATCACAATCTATCCAAAAGTGAGAAGAAAATAATTTATTTAGTAAAAATCATGGACTTGATACCTTTTCTATTTCCTTGAAAATAAAACCTTTGCAATGATTTAACTCTTGAAATCATACTTTCTAAAACAAGGAAATTATAGCCCTTTACTTTATCCTAAAATATTTATGCCATGATATATGCTTCTATAAAATTATGTTGATGGACCTTGAAATCACTTGGAAGTTATCTCACTTTGAAACCATAGGCTATAGAGCCAAAACAATATAAAGTCTTTATATTAACGCGGCAATGACATAGGCGACGGGCGTCTTTGGCCCTCAATAATAGGCCAAAACAATAAAACTTTATATATTGATAAAGCTCGGTGTCATTATCACAATTTGGGGTCATCGCCCTTCTTCAATATAAAATATGATGAAGTCTTTGATTTATCAATAAAAGGGTATATATTCGAAGTTAACCACTTCGTATAACATACTAGAAAACCTTAGAAGAATAATAGGATCGACATAGATAAATCTCGGCATCACTACCTTAAGGAAAATAAGTGGCTTCATTAGAACCAAAGTCAATATGAGAGGCATCATAGCCCTCTTCGAAAACAGGCAACAAGGAATAAAAGCGGTAAGGGATCAAGCCGAAATGATAAAATGCGGCAACATTGCCTAAGTTTAAAAACGCGGCTTCCCTCCCTTTCGGAGTCAGCTCAAAATGGGCGGTGTCGGTATCGCCGCTATAAGTCTCTTCGAGGACAATAGGGTCGGTGACGTTATGCATAGGCGGCGGCTTATATACAATACTTAAGCTATGCGGCAATGCCATCTCCGAAGAGCACAAAGTCGACTATGATGCTTGACTCCACCCTTCGACCCAGACTGATCTATTCCACACATACTACATTTGGTGTCATATGCATTGCACTGGATTGATGACAAAGTTCAAAGAGACAAAGAGATGAAGTACGACATCATGATTATCTGAATGGCACAACCATAATTTATAGGGAAACTGTTTTTATACCATTAAAAGTAATTTCTTTTCACCAACCCATATTGTTTATCAAAATGTTATCAGTTAATAATCACCTTATCAAAATTCTTTTCCAGAAAACTGACATAAGGTAGATTTACCATTCCCAAAACAATTTACAAACCACACCTTTTATATTAATATTTAACTATAATAATTAAGCTTTTCTAGCTCAAATAATTCATACTAAATCTCAAACACTTGCGGAAAATCCTTAAAAATCATAATAAATCCAATTTATTATATCATTTAACATATAAAAATTTCAAGACCAAATTAATTATTTTAAAAAATTAAAACTAGAAATATCTCATTTTCCAACCTTAGAAAATTCACCAAATATTCTTAATAAATCAGAAAATTATGAAATTAAAAACCCACTTCTAGAATAATGTTTCTAACATCATATAAAAATATCAAGTCATTTGCGTATCATATGGTAGGTTTTCTAACCCGAACATATCACTTAATTTCATAAATAAATTCCATAAATCACCAGTAAGCATATAATCATTCAGACTATCATAGTATGGCATAATATGAGAAAAAGAATAAGATTATTCTTAAAACCAAAAATAACAATTAAAACATGAGATGCATAACTATTATTCACATTAAATGGTTAAAGAAGGTTGAGATTTGGATTTAATTTGATTCCCTTAAGCTTTCTACTTGTTTTCCTAACTTTTCTTCTTCTTGAATCCTTTAGCAATGGCCAGCCTAAGCTTTAATTTTGTTTGTATAAGTGTAAAACGAATGAGTTAGAAAGGAGGTGCGGGTTTGTATTAGGAAATGGAACCCTTTTCCTATTTTACCCTTCTCATGAATTCCTCCTTCCTATTAATGTTCTAATTAATTACATTAGTTCATAAATTAGGGGTCGACCCATACTAATTATCAAATCTCAATCTCCTTACCATTTTATAATGTTTTATTTTATTTATCTAGTTAAATATCTTAAATAATTATATTAAATATAGGGCTGTTACAGACTCCCCTCCTTAAGGAATTTCATCCTCGAAATTACGATAAGATACATACATCAAACATTCAAATATAAAGGTAAAACATACCATCAAACAAACCAGGATACGTGTCCCTAATCCTGCTCTCTATTTCTCAAGTACAGTCTCTCTCGTCGTCACTCCATTGGATTTTCACTAATCTGACTGTTTTGTTTATTAATTTCTTCTTATCTCTCGCTATAACTCAGATTGGTTGTCTTACAAAAGTCAGATTTGATTCTACAACTAAATCTTCCAATGCATTCTAAGCAATAATAGCCTCTGGATCATGCACATACCGCCTTAGATGAAAAATATGAAAAACATTGTGGACTTCTACCAAACTGCTTGGTAACTTGATCTTGTAAGCAAGTTTCTCAATTCTTTCTATAATAAGAAATGGTCCAACAAACCTAGGTGCCCATTTCCCTAGTTTCCCAAATCTTATTACAATCTTCACCAGTGACACTTTGACAAAAAATGATCTCAAACTGAGAACTCTAAGCCCTTTTGTCTCTTATTTGCATAACTTTTCTACCTAGACAGAGCTTCTTTCATTCTAGCTCGAATAAACTCAATCTTTTCTGCAGCTTTTTTGACCATATCCAGACCAAGAACTAATCTATCTACGGTCTCTAACCAACATACAAGTGATTTACATTGCCTTCCATATAAAGCTTCAAAAGGCGTCATTCCTATACTAGTCTGATAACTATTATTATAGGAAAACTCGACCAAGTGCAAATGGTCGTCCCACGGCCCAACAAAATCTAGTACACAAGCTCCCAAAAAAATCTTCAAGTATCTTATTGACTCTCTCTATCTACCCATATATCTGTGGATGATAAGCGATACTCATCTTAAGCTTGGCACCTAACACTTTCTATAGACTCTTCCAGAATTCACCAGTGAACAAAGCATCTCTGTCACTGACTATAACTCCATGCAGTCTAACAATATTCTTCATGAATAATTTAACTAAAAATAGGTGTTGTCCTTATCGACTTAATGGGTATAAAGTGTGCACTCTTAGTTAGTCTGTCCATTATAACCCAAATACTTTCATTTTCCTTATTCGACCTTGGCAACCCGTGTATGAAATCCATAGATATGGAATCCCATTTCCATACTGGTATATCCAAAGGCTAAAGCAATCCACTTGGCTTCTGATGCTTGTCTTTTACTTGCTAACAATTCAAACATCGCTTTACCTATAAGCCTACATCCCTTTTCATACCTTCCCAGAAGTAACTTCTCTTCATGTCCATTTTCATACCATTAAAAGTAATTTCTTTTCACTAAACCCTATTGTTTATCAAAATCTTATTGGTTAATAATTACTTTATCAAAATCCTTTTCTAGAAAACTACCATAGTGCAGATTTATCATTCCAAAACCGTTTACAAACCACACCTTTTATATTAATATTTAATTATAATAATTAAGCTTTTCTAGCTCAAATAATTTATACTAAATCTTAAACACTTGGGAAAAATCACCAAAATTCGTAATAAATCCAATTTATTATATCTTTAACATATAAAAATTTGGAGACTAAAAATGTAATTTATCTATTTTAAATAATTAAAGCCTGAAATATCTCATTTTCCAACCTTAGAAAATTCACCAAATATCTCAATAAATTAGAAAATTATGAATTTAAAAAATCACTTCTAAAATAATGTTTCTAACATCATATCAAAATCTCAAGTCATTTGGGTATCATATGATAGGTTTTCTAACTCAAACATATCACTTACTTTCATAAATAAATTCCATAAATTCACCAATAAGGATATAATTATTCAAACTATCATAACATGGCATAATATGAGCAAAAGAATCGAATTTATACTTAAAACCAAAGATAACAATTAAAATATGAGATGCATAACTATTATTCGCTTTGAATGTTTAAAGAAGGTTGAGATTTGGATTTGGTTTGATTCCCCTTAGCTTTCTACTTGTTTTCCTAGCTATTCTTCTTCTTCAATTCTCTAGAAAAAGTAGGTCTAAGCTTTAATTTCGTTTGTATAAGTGTAAAATGAATGAGTTAGAAAGGAGGCGGGGGTTTGTTGAACAGTTATGCATGCATGTCACAAGGCCGAAGGATGTTAATACCTTGTCTAGTGTCAGTCAATCTCCCGGAGAGACACTCAGATGTTATCTGGAGAGGTTTCACGCTGCTTGCGTTGAGATAAGTAATCCTAATGATAACTCAGTTCTGATGGCACTAACTAAGGGGATCGATCCCGATTTTGAATTTGGCAACTGGTTGGCCGAAAAACCTCCTGCGTCATTGGACCGTTTCTATTCCAAGGCAGCCCAGTTCTTGAGAAGGGAGGATGCGAAACAGTCTAGGAAAAAGAATGATGCAGGGCTCAGTGTGGAAGGAATCCAAAGCAATGTCGCTGTTAAACAAACTGAGGAGAGTTTCGAAAAGGGTTAATTGAACATACATAATAAACAGAATCAACAGAAAGGCAATGGAAATCAAAACAGGAAATGGGATCAGAATCGTGGGCCACGACGTAGAGCTCCTATGTTTGACAATTATACTCCTTTGAATACGTCGCTGGAAAATGTGTACTTGCAGACCTGCAATACTATTCAATATAAGAAACCTGCTCCGAAGAAATAATCAGAAAAACAGATTCAAACGGGGAAGTTTTGCAGATTTCACGATAGCTATGGCCATAATACGAACGAGTGCCATCATTTACAGGATATTATTGAGAAGTTGATACGAGAGAGAAAGTTGGAGTAGTTTGCGCGGGCACCGCAGTTAGGAGGTGCGGGCCCATCGAATCAAAATCAAATACCAAATCAGGAAAGACTGGAGGAACCTGCTCGTACCGGCTGGAGGCTAGTGATTAATACTGTTGGTGGTGGTCCTCATCCAGCGGATCGAAGCTGGAAGGAAATAGAGTCGTATGCCAGTTCTATTAGGCATGCGAGCTTCAAATGATGTAGTAATTTGGAAGACGAGGCTTCGGCCAAGCAACAGAAAACGATGGCAGATGACATCGTATTTTGAGACAAGGATGCCGATAGAGTCAAAGCCCCAACCATTGATCCACTTGTCATTTCAGCTTAGATAGGTCCTGCTTGGATGAAGAGGATCTTAATGGACAGTGGAAGTTCATTGAACATATTGTTTAAGTGAGCTTATGATCAGATGAAGATGGAAGCAAAGGATTTGAAGCCTTGTCAATCTCGCATTCATGGCTTCAATGGAAGTGCGACTATACCCACTGGGATGGTAGAGCTACCAGCGGAATTGGGAATTGGACAATGCCGGAGAGTCCGGATATACAGTTTGTTGTGTTGAACATAGACTCGCCGTACAATGCTTTCTTGGGCCGACCGCCCCTAGCTGAGTTTAGTGCTGCCATTGCCCCTTGGTGTCTAACTTTAAAATTCCCTACCGACAACGAAGTTGGAATCGTTCAGGGAGACCAGGTTGCTGACGAGCCTGTTATGTTGCTGAGCTACGGGAGGCACAGCGAAAAGAAAACGGAAAGGGCGTAGAGGAATCTTTCTGCGTCCACTTTGCTGAGAATTGACAATTGGCGCCTGGGCCAAGGCCCGGGCACCCTAACCAATTACCAAGGGATCTTGACCCGAGAGATACCGAAAGTGAAGACGAAAGTAAAGACAGTCAAGCTTCCCCAGTCGAGCCGACGATCGATGTTCCGATCGACGATAATGACGATTCTAAAATGATAAAGATTGGATCTCAGCTAAGCCAACAAATGCAAGAGGAATTGGTTGAATTTCTCCAGGCAAATCTCGACGTGTTTGCCTAGGCACATTCCGACATGTGTGGAATCTCCCCGGAAATTGCGAGCCACACATTGAATATTGACCCATGGCATGTCCCGATCAAGCAAAAAAGGCGTGGTATGGATCCAGAGAGATCTGCCGCCCTTAAGGAAGAGGTAGATAAACTCAAATCGAATGGGTTTATCCGAGATGCACTATATCCAGAATGGGTGTCCAATCCTGTACTTGTTAGAAAGCCTAACGGGAAATGGAGAACATGCGTTGACTACTCAGACTTGAATAAAGCTTGCCCTAAAGACAGTTTTCCATTTCCCTGAATCGATTAGCTCGTAGACTCAATGGCTGGCCACGAACTCTTATCCTTCATGGATGCGTATTCCGACTACAAATAGATACCTATGCACTTGCATGACCAGGAGCATACCAGCTTCGTCATCGATTTGGGACTTTACTGCTACAAAGTCATGTCGTTTGGACTCAAGAACGCCGGGGCAACCTACCAACGGCTAGTTAATCGAATGTTAGCTAGCCAGATCGGAAAAACCATGGAGGTATATGTGGACGACATTATTGTGAAGTCATGATTCTCCAACGATCATATCAAAGACCTGGAATCGATGTTCAACTTCTTCCGAGAATATAGAATGAAACTCAACCCATTGAAGTGTCATTTCGGAGTCGCTTCTGGAAAGTTCCTTGGATTTATCGTCAACGCCCGAGGAATTGAAGCCAATCCCAAGAAGATCTGGGCAATCAGAAATCTTGAAACTCCAAAGACTATAAAGCAGGTTCAGAGCCTCAATGGGAAAGTAGCAGCATTGAGTAGGTTCATTTTAAAATCCACCGACAAATGAATTCCATTCTTCGATTTGATCAGAAAAGGAAAACGGAATTTCGAATGGGCTATAGAATGCGAGGGCGCATTCCGAGCACTGGTTCAACACCTGTCCACACCACCCATTCTGTCAAAGCTATTTGATCATGAGAGATTGTACATCTACTTGGCAGCGTCAAAAATCGCAATCAGTGCTGCCCTAGTTCGGGAGGAAGATTGGATACAACGGCCAGTATATTATATTAGCAAGCAACTAACCGGAGAAGAGAGAAATTACCCAAAGCTGGAAAAGCTAGCTTATTGTCTTTTCATTGCTTCAAGGAAGCTCCGTCCGTATTTCCAGGCTCATCCTATCCCGTTTACACCAACCAGCCATTACAACAGGTCCTTACGCGACCTGAGACGTCTGGTAGGATACTTAAATGGAATATCAAGCTGAGTCAATTTGAAATCGTTTAACACTAAGGTGAGCCATTCAAGGACAAGTCCTAGCAGATTTCATCGTTGAATTCACTATCCCGGAGGACTTGCCCGAAACCAGTGAATCTCCTAAATATGTCTGGAAGCTACATACTGATGGTACATCAAATGACCGCTGCTCAGGCGCCGGAGTTGTACTTGAAACTCTTGAAGGCCGATCTATATGTTATGCCTTAAAGTTCGATTTCCGTGCAACTAACAACGAGGCCGGATATGAAGCCTCGCTCGTTGGATTGAGGCTTACCAGAGATTTAAGAATTATTGCTGTGGAGATCTACTGTGATTTGCAATTACTCATGTGTCAAGTGTGGGGAGAGTACCAGGCCAAAGACCGAAGACTGGCTGCTTATCTTGCCCGGGTCCAAGAAGTATTGGACTAGTTCGATTATTATGCCATCTATTTCATACCCCGAGAATGCAATCAGAAAGCTGATTCCTTAGCAAAGTTAGCCAGTACATGTGAGGCACAGAAAATGGAAATCATTCCCGTAGAGGGTACTATGTTCCTTTACTCCGGTGTGTCTCCCACGATAAAATCAAACGAATATTGCATGATGTACATGAAGGAGAATATGGCAATCACACTGGAGGCAAGCTCTTGCCAAGAAAGTGCTCTGATATGGATACTATTAGCCGACTGTAAATCGCGATGCATCAGATTACGCTAGAAAATGTGACAGATGTCAAAAACATGCTCGGATTCCAAGAGCCCTACCTACCGAAATAACTCAGATGGTCAGTCCATGGCCGTTTGCAGTATGGGGAATTGACATTATTGGTTCTCTACCTCTGGCCAAAGGTGGTGCGAAGTACGTCATCGTTGCAGTTGATTACTGTACCAAATGGGCAGAAGCTGAGCCCCTTGCTACTATCACAACGAAGAAAGTGATCAACTTTGTAGTACGCAAAATTATTTTTCGATTTGGTCTCCCACATACCATCATCACCAACAACGGAGCACAATTCGACAGTGTTGAATTTAAGGATTTCTGTCAACAATTCCACGTTTAGAAAATGTTTTCTGCAGTTGTACACCCTCAAGCGAATGGACAGGTTAAAGCTGTTAATAAAGATATAAAGTCCATTCTGAAGAAACGACTGGAAAAGGCCGGGGGCAAATGGGTCGATGAACTTCCTATGGCTTTATGGGCTTATCGGACAACCCATAAATCCACGAACGGCCATACTCCATTCTCCCTTTCCTACGGATCAGAGGCCGTTATTCCAGTTGAGATGGAAGTACCTTCTCATCGTGTAACATATTATGATCCGAAGATGAATGCTATATTACTTGCCGAATCCCTTGAATTATTAGATGAGAAGCGTGAGGAGGCTGATTTGAGGGAAGCCGCATACCGAAATCGAGTCGCCCGATTATACAATGCCAAGGTCCGACCCGAACCTTCAAGCTCGGCGATCTCATCCTTAAGAGAATTTACTTGGTTCTTTCACATATGAAACCAACGTGGGAAGGGCCGTATGTCATCGAACGAAAGCTCGGAGACGACACATTCAAATTATCGATCGTTGACGGTCTTACTTTGCCGAGAGCCTGGAATAGCGATAGTCTTCGTCGCTACTACACATGACAGGCTTTGTTTATTTATTCAGTTTGCTTCATTTTCAATTTGTTTATGCATTTCAAGATTTGAATTTGTAATAAGGCAACTGACTTTGCCATATTTTCTTATTTCAGCAATAAAATGCAATCTCTTCGAGCCAGAGCAGTGATTTCTAAATGCGTCACACGACCATCATAATGCACGGAGAGCTATGTTCCATCCTACGGTGGGATTTGTTCAAATAGGGAGTGATTGTTATATGACCGGTCACTCGCTAAGTGAAACTCGAGCTCGGGGGCAAGTCATCACACTGAAGCCAAAAAAGGATTGATACACGACAATCCTCTAACTTATTCCAGATTCCCAGAGTGCGAACTGGAGTATAAACTTACAAATACGAGCTTGAAGAGGGTGAATCCATCCACCTAACGACTTTGCCCGTATTTAAACCAAGTTCGAGGAGGATGGACCCGTCCATCTAACGACCTCGCTTGTTAACTCAGGGTGGATGTGATCCGACCATCCACGATCCTGATACATCTATCGTTCCCGGAGTGCGAACGAAATTCTGAAACTCACAACGGATGTGATTGACCGTCTGTTAACTAAATTTGAGTCCCCGGAGCGTGGACTGGAGTATAAACATCAACTAACTCTAAGTCCCCGGAGCGTGAACTGGAGTATAAACCTCGACCAACTCAAAATCTCAAGAGTGTGGATTGGAGTTTAAACACAAACCGGGTGTGAATCGACCATCCGTTGGACAACTTCGAGCCCTCGGAGTCCGGACCGGAGTATAAACGCAAAGTCGGTGTGGCTGACCGCCCACAAATCAATCTAAGTCCCCAGAGTGCGGACGTAGTTCTAAATATCAAACGGGTGTGGCTGACCGCCCGCCAAATAACTTAAGTCCCCGGAGCGCGGACATATCTGAAAACCTTAATCAGACGTGATCGACGGCCGATGTACAAGTGCGACCCCCGGAGTGTGAAGCAGTCATCAACTGATGAGCAAGTGTGATTCGACCACCCGAACTCATCATGTTTCAGACTCGATTAAATAGAGTTGAGCTTGATATATTAAAGGCGAAAAATGATGGCCTACCGATCTTTCTAATTTGTTCCCGAAACTGGGGGTAGAACTTAAGTATCAACCACGTATTGAGACAATGCAATGTTGGAACTTGACTTAACGATTCGATCATGACCCGAAGCCGTAACTTCAGAACTTAACAACTAAACTTAGGTCTAATTCAAAGGCTAAGACTTCACAAGTACATTGAATAGGAGATCGAACACTGAAATACTTAAGCGAAATAAACGCAAAATGTGCCGAAGACAAAATGAAATTTTATTTTAACTATTCTTTGGAAGAGAAGGATAAATACAAAATTATTCCAAAAAATCCTACTAGCAGGGGCCGAACCCGCATCTATACATGGCCTGCAATAAGCAAAAGGAGATTCCTATCTGCCTACCAAAAATGAGGCGAAAAGACATTCCTATTCTTTCACTTTCTTCTTCTTCCCCCTCGGCGTTGACCCGCTGAAGCTACCGCTTGGATGCCTCTTTGAGCCTTTGCCTTTTGGCGGTTGATCTCTAGTCGGGGGCATTATGGTTACCTCCTCCTCCGAACTCACATGGATTGGAATGCTTCCTAAAGGCGGAGTCGGAGGGATAGGATTGATGTTGGAAGGAACAGGAGGCACACTGGTGTCGACAATGGTACCACCGGGAGAAATCATCCGCAAAGGGGCTGGATCAGGGCCTGCCATGCCACCTCCAATACTGCTGGCCCGCGCGGCCGCTTCCATCTCAGCGTTAATCTCAGATATTATTTCTTCTTCATGAAGTGTTTGGGCATCTATGGGGATGCTGGCGGTTGGGCCTGAGGAGCTGGTCACAGGTGTGCCTCTACCCATGACGAATGGCAGATCGGCAAAAGGGTCACTATGATGACCGAGAAGTTCCTCCATCATCTGCTCATCAAAAGTAAGCATGCTCCCTTGTGTTCCGTCGGTTGGTGCAGTAGCCTTTGTAGTGGTCACTTTTGTTATGATGGCCTCCTGCTCGTGATGCGGCTCTTGAGATGCAGGAGGCGCGGCAGATGTAGCTCCTATCACTGAGTAGAGACAAAGAAAAAGAGTTAGCGATTAATTCAATCAACGTTTCCAGCTTCGAATGAACAAAAAAATGTTCAGAGTACCTTCCTCAGATTGGCTCGTAGGTGGCGGAGCAGCGCGAGCTGGAGACAACTGCGGTTGATCGGGGTTATACGCAGGAATAGACTGAGGATCAACCGTAGGAATAGACTCAGGTAGGGTTAGCACAAGAGTTTCAGAACCCTCATCATGGCGCTCTACACCAGAACCCTCTCCAGTCTCCAAGTGCTAGGTACCGAGTTTCTCCTTTTCATATGTAATAGTGATGTCGTGGAGAACTCTTCTCTCCTCTTCACTCAGCACTCGGTTCTCTAGTTCAAATTCATCAACAGATTCGGCTTGATGCTCAGCTTTCTCATCTTCCACCAAGCAGCCCCAAGCATTATACAAGTGCGATGGATAGTTATCAAGCCAGGTTAGGTTTCGATGCTTCAAAACTTTAGCGTTGTATGTGATAAGAAGATCTTCGATGTCAATCTCTAACCTGGCCTCCGCCGCTTTCACTTCATTCTTAACCCTGGCCTCGGTTTCCTAAATTTTAAGCACTGCCGCATCCCTTTCATCCCTAAGCACCACAGCCTGTTCACATGCTTCCTGGGCAGCTTTGTTTGCATCATCTTTTTCTTTGGCAATTTCAGTAAATTTGGCCTTAAGCTCCTCAAGCTCCTTCAATGCAGCGTCCCTTTCGGCCATAACTGTGGTGTTTCGATGGCCCATCTCCTCAACTAAGGCAAAATGCGTTTGTCGCATCCTTTCCATAGACCAATTTTCCTCATCGGCTTTCTTGTTGGCCTCTATTTCCGATTTCATAGAAGATTCAGCCTCATTGTTAAGCACTTGTATTATGCGGTCCTTTTGAGCGAGATCAGCTTCTAATTTTTCAATTGTTTTTGCCCGCTCAAAGGCCACCGCTGATGCTTTGTCCGCGTTCTTCATCCACTCCCGATATTGGCTGTAAACATCATGGATGTAATCGTGCCTACTCTACTTCGTATGCTCAAGTTATGGATGTAATCGTGCCTACTCTACTTCGTATGCTCAAGTTATGGATGTAATCGTGCCTACTCTACTTCGTATGCTCAAGTTATGGATCGATCAAATTCTGTGAGAAGCACGTTCTGTTCGTATCCATCAGTTCGCATCGATCCATTTTGTATCCATCTGTTTCGCATCGATCCCTTTCGTATCCATCATGCCTACTCTACTTTGTATCCACTTTGCCTGGTTCTATTTCATATCCATCACATTTACTTGGATTCATATCGATCGATCAACATCAATTTGTATCGATTCCAATTGTATAGTTCGTATCGATCGATCAACAATCGATATGAATAAGCCATCGAACGATCGATACAAAGTAATATCTTCTATCGATACGAAACAAGTCAAGCACCATCGATACGAAGTATCTACATATGATCAATGAGAAACATCCCCTAAGTCATCGATACGAAGCGACCTCAGACATCGATGTGAAATAGAGATGAAGGCATCGGTACGAAATGAATACACCAGGTCGATGCGAACAAACCATGTAAAAGTGGAAGACTCGGTCACTCAGCATAGAAAGTGGATCGATCCTAAAAGTTAGCACCACGTCACCTAGCAAGCACGTGCTTGGGAGCGATGCGAACAGATCGATGCGAACAGATTAATGCAAACGGAAGTGATGCGAACTTAGCAGCCTTCAACAAAATCAAACTTGCATCGATCATAACTCGAGATCTACAAGTCCAAATGCTACCAAATTTTCAAAGGAGCTTGCGTGCAACCTTAGGAACATTCATGATCGATCTCGACTCAATTGGACTAAATCTTGATCGATACGAATTTCATTCGTATCGATCACGGATCGAGTCCAAACGAGCGGGGATCGATCACGTGGGCCCACCCACGTGAGAGAAGGGGTCTTCCGAGATCTGGGCGAGATATTTGCTGCCTACGCTTATAAATAGCAGCCCAGGACCTACTGAAAAAGGTCTTTTGGATCTTCTACATTCAGACCCTACAAAAATTACTATTGTACTCGAATTGTACTGTTGTAACTCTTAGTAACCAGCAAGCAAATATCAATAAAAGTCAGCCATTTCATAGTGGACGTAGGCCATATGCCGAACCACTCTAAATCTGTGTGTTTTTGTGCATTTCTTTATGTTTATCGATTGGTGTGTTGGTTAGATTTTCCTCATTTTCCATTTACATTCTTAATTTTACCTCTTCAAACACATCCTAAGAGTGTTGTACCCAATTTTGGTACAAACAGTTGTAACCATGAGAAAATTGTCATAATATAGAACAACGCATTACTTTAAATATTACTGGTCAAGATGTTTAGAGAAAGGATATTAACATATGTTAGGACCGAAGTACGTAGCACTCTCCAAAATTCTGGTAGTTTATTACTCATGGTTGCAGAGAGAACCAAAGGGTTACATACTAATAGTTATTGGTTAACTATGGAATGACTCGTCCAAGATTTTCTCGTTGGTTAACAACTACTAAGTCAAATAGAAAAATCTGGAGTAATAATATTACACGGTTCTTTCAACTTGAGAATATCATTAAACTTCAATGTGGGTTTACTTTGATTATAGTTAAATCAGGGCATAGCAACCATCGAGCAATTATAGTTGGGTCTATGTTGAAGCATTGGAAATGAAACACTATCTAATAGAGAATTCGTCTCCTTGGTTATATAAGGTTAGTATTATTACCAATTGTAGTCAAACCAAAGCCAAAATCTTTGGCAAGAAAACAACAATTAATTATAAATGTTAACATTGAACCAAGGACTTTGTTTAGGGCTAATCAAGTTGAATGTGGATGATATTGGAATTTTGAACAAAACCAAATTTTATAAGTCCTAAGCGATATAGTGAAGATGAAGAAAATTGCTATAAATAATTGTTATTAAAAGGTACCGCTTAAATTATAAAATTAGATTTTAGCGATGAGATTTGTAAGGATAAATCAAGTCAAACAGTCACACCACTAGCTAAGATGAAGCGAGAACATTAGTATTTGAATTGTCCGAGTATTAGTCGTTGGTTAAATTCACACATATAAGTCGCATAATCGAATTTATTCAGTCCCTGAAACACAGCTTGATTTAATCGATGTATGATATTTATAAATTAATTAAACTAATTAATAATTATGAAATATTAATTATCATTGTTCTATTATATGGGGTTTGTTTAGTAAAGTGGAAGAGCCCTTGGAATGGGATACTATTAGTAATTTATTGGGTGCATGTATAAAAATTTTGTATATGCGTATTGATATACGATATTGATAATAATTTAAACTGGATTTAAATTAAGTAATTTACCAACAGTTTTGGAAGAGGTTTTGATCCATTATGGACCCAGATATAGTCAGCTAAGTTTTGGTGGGATGGAGTCCATATTTTGACTTTGTAAGGAGATATTTGTGCTAGATCTTTTGGTTTGCTCTCCCTATAAAAAAAAACCTAAGGCATTTTGTTTTGGTTACACTTTTGCTTTCTCCCTTCACCATTTTCTAGCTAAAAAGTCCCTCTCCCCTCCTCCTTCATTTCACACTCCATTAACCTCAAATCGATTAAAATACGTTGGGTACAATGTTGGCATGCTATCTGTTTGCAGTAATAGGTGCAGATCTGAGAGATCAAAGGGGCTTGACTAGATAAACATGCATATCTACGCATGATCATATAAGGTAAAATTCATCTAATATTAGACAATGATCATGATGTATTGTGCTAATTATATCTCCTTTTATATATGTTAATGCTTGTCACATTCATATCTGTTTCATATTTGATATTTTGTTTATGTGTATCATCTTAGTAATATAATATGCAATTGATAAAAATTATATTATATGTGTATATTATTTTTTAACCAAAAATTAAAAAAAATCAATTTAGATCAATTTATATAAGCATTCATATAAGATATGACAAAAATACTAAATTGTAGGCATTGCAACGATTAGGCAATTTTTCTCTAGGTGATTCTAGATCCAATTGGTACTCTCAATTTTGATTAGGACATCACCTATTCAATCACTCTTCGCTATCCCTTAGCATAGCTCAAGCGACATGCGAGCATTGCAATGCCAGACCGTTCGCCGCCACTTTTTGATGAGAATTCATTCCCTCCCCTGCCTCTGATTTCAGGTAATCTTCCTTCCTCTGGGTTGCTCATGAAAGGTCCTTCAGCTAGTGAATGCAATTTTGGGGATTGCCTATCTAATGGAGTTTCTAGAACCGAGTAAGCGTTTGATGCAGCTTCTCCTCTCTTTTTTGGTCCAGTGTATGATGCTGGGCCAGTAGCCAACATTTCTGGTACTTCCACTGCTTCGACTTTGGATTCTAAAGCACCTGTTATAGTGCCTCCCAATGTTGTTTTGTCTAGCCCGGTAGCCCCTTTACCTCCTTCGTTATTAATCAATGTTGGTGATTGCAATAAATTAGCTGCTAATGCGGTATGTACCCAACCTAAGGATAAGGCCCCATCACCCATTAACACGTGGCCATCTTTTTTTAAAAGAAACCGAGTAATGTCAAGCCATATTTGCCTAAGAAATTAGCGATATATTTTAATGATCTTCTTGTTCCCCATTCGATTGGTATTATTGATGCTTGTATTTCCTTATAGAAGGAGCATTTCGTTGGTTTCTTCTTAGTTGAACCTCCTTCTTTCTAATCAGCAAAAGGGCATGCCCTTGGGGCATGAAGGCTTCATGGAATAGTCAATATTAGATGAGACAACTCTATGTACTTCTTTAAATTCTCCTTCTCTCTAAAGGGATCATGAATTTTGGAAGCGTATTCAATAATTGTTGATAGGAAAGTGATTATCATTACACAATGGATCCCCTCTATCGACCTAGCCCGAGAATTTTTTTTGTTAATTCTAGTTTGGGTTTGTCTGTCTAACTTCCATCCATCTTCCAATCTTTAGTGGGTGTAAATAGAATTGCTAACGATATTTTCCATTTATATGCTTTAAAGTCTCTACGGAGAGACATGACCGTCTTGTATTTGCAAAAGCTTTAGTAGAAGTTACTCCCTCAAGGCAGCTACCTACTGTTATACCCATTTTCCTTGGTGAAAACCATACCATCCATGTTAATGTCGCTTACCAGTGGAAACCTTCGACCTACGATAACTGTCGCTCCTTTAGCCGTACTTAATCGGCTTTCCCTCTTTCTATCTCATTGCCTATTAAGTCCCCTAAGAAAATCCCTCTCCCAAGCCCACTTCTCTTAGATGGAAGTGTAAAGCCCCCATGTCCCACCCCCTTTTACTGATTTCTCACCTCCCTCGCTGTCATTCAAGCAACCTCAATTGTAGATTTCCCAACCCCTATTATTCTAGTCTCTCCCAAGACTTCTCCTCCTTGCCCTCTCATGTCCATAGGTCATCTCCCTCTCATACAACATCTTTGGTTCTAGATCCAATTCCCTCGTCTGACACTTTGATAACTTCTCTTAAGAAGTGTTTTATACATGCCCTAATATCCGATCTCCCTAGTGCAGAGCGCATTGCTCAGGAGTTAGTTGATAAACTTTCTTAAAGCATTCCCTTGGTTTAGCGCAAAAAGTATGAACCTGGACTCACCTAGTAGTGGCCTTTGCTACCACTCAGCTTGGAAGGTCTTCTCAATATAAATTTCGAAAGATGAAAAAGATGAGCAGGAACTTTTCTATAAGCCCTTAGACGATGGCGTGGTGCTCTGCAATAATGGAGAGTTTGGTGCTAACAATGAGGAGATTCTTGCTGCCATAGACTAGGATCATAATTTATTTTCTTGCATCGCTCGCCAAGTTTATGTCCCGAACTTATAGGACGATTCCGTAGATGCATTGGAATCTAGTTTGATTTGTTTTCTTCAGGGGTTGTTGTTTGTTCTTGTTTCTAGGGTATTGCATCTTGTTTTTAATATTCTGCATGGCATTTTGGTTGTATGTTTGTTGATATTTTATGTTATTTTGCTAGGCATAACCTGGGGCCCAACTTGATAAGTACATTATCATAAACTTAAAATAAAGAAGAAAATTAAGAAAGAATAAATCGATCAACGTTGGTAGTATATTTGTTGTGTGAACCTGAGGGTCCTTGACTTCTATATCTTTTTAACTATATATAATATTTGGTATGGCTATATGTCTCTCGAACCATGCATCCTTTATGTATATAAAATTAGTTTATATATATAATATAGTATATTAAATTTTAAACATTGTTTCATAATTAAATGATTTGTTTATAATTTAAAATTAAGTTAAAATATTTTGTAAATATGTTATTCATTAAAAATTACTTTTGGAAGTAAGAAAACAACTTTGTCAAATTAATTGTTAATATAGAATAATTGAATATATTATATATAAATAAATATTTTTTCCAGTTATGTATTTTATTAATGATAAAACTTTACTTTTCGGTTTTTTTTGTAAAACATTATTTTGTCAAAAGATATATACATATGTATTTAATATATATACATATATACAAATATATGTATATTAAAATATCTACTAATATATATACACGTCGTTTAATAAATATAAATTTTTATATAATTATTTTAAATTAATTTATTTTTTCTTATGTTTACATGCATGTATATATATGTATATGTATATATATTAAAAAAATATCACTAAGTCAAATTATGATATTTTGATAATTTGAATTTAAATTTCAAATCCAGCTTTTTGAATTTTGTTTACCAAGTCAAATTAAATATTTTAATTTAAAATTTAGAATCAAATACTTAGTTAAACTTCGTTTATATTTAATATTTAATATATATTTTAACAAAATTTAAAATTATATATGTACATATGTATGCAAATATTTATATATATTCTATATTATGAAATATTTTATTCAAGCAATTGGCATATATTTAAAATAAAATGTATATATAGTAGATATAAGTCCCTATATTTACTATGTATAAACTTGATCTTGTACTCTTGATGCTACGTTGCACGTGTACGTTATACACATATGAGTATATAATGATATACTCATAAATTACACAAACATTTATTAATTTCACTAACTAAATAAAGTAGAAAATTAAATAAAATAGGACTTAATTTAAACTAGATTGGATCGAATACAATCAATTGGACTTCATAGACCCAATATGATCCGACATAGAAAAATAATAATTGAAATCTACCTATTCCACCTACTATGGACCGACCCAGTTCCATCATCGTCTACACACAGAGTATGGACTTTGGATGTACCCAATGGGATGAAACCCACAGGCTTAAAATGGATCTTTAAGAAGAAACTAAATGCAGATAGAAAGGTATAGACCTATAAATAAGGCTAGTCACAAAAAGTTTCCATCAAATTCAAAGTGTATACTACGACGAATCATTTTCCTTTATTGCCATGCTTAATTACATTCAGATATACTTGTTTGCATTGCGTTCTATAACTATGAAATATGGCAAATAGACATGAAAACAATGTTTCTAAATGGTGATTTAGAAGAGACAGTTTACATGTCACAACCTGAGGGTTTCGAGATCAGTAGGAGCAAGGGAAAGGCTTCTAACTTGTTAAGATCAATAAATGGTCTTCAACAAGCTTTAAAGAGCTAGAATAAGTGTTTTTTTTAAAGTAATCAAACGGTTTGGTTTTTATCAAATCACAGAAGAATCATGTATACCATAATGAACAAGGAAGTGCTATTGTATTTATTGTCCTTTATGTCGACAATTTTCTCATGAGTGGCAAAGATATTCCATTATTGCAATTAGTGAAAGCTTGGTTATCCAAGAACTTCTCCATGAAAGATTTGGAAGAAGCAACCTGTATACTTTGTATTAGGATATATATATAGATAGCTCTAAGAGGTTGCTTGGATTATTCCAATCCTTATAAATAGACAACATATAGAAAAGGTTTAGCATGAAGAATTCCAATCCCAGAAATGCATTGATGAAATCAGGAACCATCCCTTCTAAGAAGGGCAGAGAAAGATCATATGAAAAGGATACCATATGCATCCATAATCGAAGCCACTATGTATGCCACACACACACACACATACACATACAGGACCGAGTGTGGCTTATGCATTAGGATGCGTAAGCGGATACTAGCTAAACCCCGAGGAAAAACATTGACGGTTGCGAAATGTATTTTTAAGTACTTATGAAATACTAAAGGCTTATTCCTAATCTATAGGAATGAAGACCTACTTATAAAGAGCAATACAAGCTTGAGCTTTTAGAGTGATATCGATGATCGTAAATCTACGTCGAGTGATTCACATTAAATAGTGAAGTGGTTAGTTGGAAAGTTCCAAGCAAGAGATGGTTGTTATTCAACGATGGAGGCTGAATACATCACCCTAAATAAAGCAGTTGAAGAAGCGATTCATATGCACAAATTTATGACTGAGTTATGGGAAATTCCAAACTTTGAGAAAATCGTAACGTAATTATGTAATAAAAAAGTTATGATGCAGATCGCAAAAAAAGAAGAGCTCACAAGAAATAGTTGCACATACCCAGTAGTTCCACCTAATAAGATAGTTTGTCAATGTTGGAGAAGTGACAATTACTAGAGTAAATAGCAAGGACAACATAGTAGACCTATTCATGAAGGGACTAACTTAATTAATTCTTAGTAAGCTAATTGAAGGAATGGGACTAAGGATCCATATTTGTCCCCAAGTGCAAGTGGTAGATTGCGAGAGTTAGGAGTACACTTTAGGGTCAATTATGTAATTTATTGCAAATTATCTAACTTTGCGGTTAATTTTGTACGTAATAAAGGTAATTTTTCCTTTTATATACTCAGTTATATCGTGGTATAATTAATTAAGTAGTTAACTAGAGCATGTTAGTAAGAAAATCCTTAAATAAAATGTTATGTAATTGTAGCTGCAAATAGTTGTAATCATTAGTAACTAATCATAATATTAAATAACATTTTTTTTAAATAATCCTAACAAGTTGTTTTGATAAAGGATACCGATACATCCATTGAAGCCAAAGTACGTAACACACTACAAATGTTAGGCAGAGTATTACTCATGGCCATTGGAATTGGGGTGTGATGACAGCCTTATACCTCCGATACCTAATATAGTATAATGCACCGTGGAGGTACCCGACCAATGCAGGATGGTGGTCAAAGATGTAAAGTAACAAAAATCCAACACAGAACCCGTAGAACATCCCATAGTGCATAGACAAAATATAATATAATAACATAGATGTAAAACAGGCAAGATAGTGATAAAATCAAATGAACCATGAATAAGAACATTAGAGTGCAATATATTCACTGGTTATACAATAAAGTAAAATAATAAAGTTTATACATTGCGAATCTCCAAAATAAACTCCAAACTGTCTCTAAAGTAAACCGGTATAGTTCTACGGTATTGCATAGTAGAATATAAGCCATAGTAAGCTCCAAGTATGGATTTATGAAAGTATAGATTTATGAAAGCAAAGCCTCATGCTCATACTGCGTACAGCTCCATGCGCTATCCAGATCTATTATCCTTAATATACTCATTTAAAAGTGCCCAAAATAATAAGAAGCAAAGCATAAAACCTCGGACCAGACAACACTCTAGTGTGAGCAATACATCATCTCAAAAATATTACAAAAATTATATATAGTAGATATGGGCATAGCGTATGAAAAACCATACCTGACCTGTAGCAAAAAGTTAGCACATAATAGTTAATATATGCTAACCTACAATCATTTCCATACAAATGTATTACAATCGAAGTAAGATGTCTAGTGTCTAGGTTTACAAGTCGAAAATACTTATACCGTATAACATCCTGGAGTGATAAATAACCATGGAAAATATAGCATTCATCAAAAAATCCTCACCGTTACTCGTGTGTGTTGGATATATGATAACTCATATGACACAATCACAGACTAGGGACTCAATCGAAATCCCGACTTCATTGGTGCTCGAATCCATGCTACTCTGAAAGGCTAGGACCCAGGCTCATAGTCGCAAAGCCTAAGGTAATCTACTATTGAAAGGTCCAAACACAACCGCAAATCTGGGTGGGAGCTATCTACATGCCCCCCCAGTTTACGAGCACACTAGAAACCTCTGAGTTATCATGATCCCATTGCACGCGTCTTCATAATGGAACTCAATCGTTATTCCATCCATTCTATCTCCATAGTAGAATAAAATGGAAAATTCTACTTGCAAGCCCTCATCGTTGAAATTGCCCTTGTCGATCACCATCACAACTCCCATCGTTAAGTTGTCGTTTTTAGAATTCCTCTAGACACCTATTGGAAGTCATAGAGCCATCATATCAAAGTTCTAAAGTTGTCGTCATCATTGTCGACGTCATCATGTCAAAAGCACTACGTCAGCGCTTCATTAATCGCCGCGTGAAATCCAAGGTTATCACGAGTTGTCCTGGAGTCATCCATCCTTACTCCAAGCCTACTCCCAAAACCACCAAAGTGACCCCAAGTCTTGCCGCAAAGCTTCTTCTTGACAAGCTCGAAGCCAACACCCAAAAACTTCATCCTTGTTCTATTCGACATTCCTCCTATAGCTGAACCGAAGCCACCGAACAACATCCCATGACCAGCTACTATATAGGATCTCCTATCCGGTCTTCATCATCGAACAGAGCAACTTCCAAACATGCAATTTTTCCACCATCAAACCAAGCAACTACCGGACAGGATTTCCTGTCCGGTACTCCATTGTCGAACATAACAACTACCGGACATGATTTGCTGCCCATCTTCCCATGCCAAACAACTAGTTATCGGATATGATTTCCTATCAAGTCTTCCCTTACCAAACAAAGCCTATCACTGGAACATTCCCCATGCTGGACTAAGTTCCACCGAACCAGAAACATGCGACTCCTTCAGCATATCAACTTCACATTGATCTTATCGCTACAGCCAACACTTTAACCAATGTGCATCGCCTAAGCAATGATATGGCTCTAAACGCTCTAGAGTTGATCAGTTGAAATTCGGTTTCACGCTTCCTACCACTAGTTCGCTCTGATGAGCATTTTCAACCATACAAGCACACAAACAAATACCATACATACACCAAACAACATTCAAACATGCAAATCATACAGCCAATCGTAGCAATCATCATGCAAATGTCTGCAACATAGCCTAACATGTATTAAGGCAATCACACATCAAAATAACATGTCTAAAACATCAAAAATTCATTTATTCACATTTTAAACATAAATAAGGTTTTAGAACAGCACTAAAGCAATTTTGACTACAAAAATGGATCAAAAACATGTTAAAATCTATATATAGCAAGAAGAGATAACGAATCACTCACTAAACCCTTTGAAATCCAAGTTTTTCACTCAATTTGATGCAAATCCAAAAATCAATAGCCAAGATGAGATTTTTATTCCGCTTTTCGAAGATCTCTAATGAATCCCCTTACTAATCTATTCTTAATCTATGATATATCATTCATTTGAGGAGAAAAGAGAAGGATTTGGATGAACAATGGGTCAATGGAAGCTTGGATCTATTTGAGAAGTAGAAATAATTTGGGGATGATGGTTCAACCTATTATAGCCTCTGTTAGCACCAAAATTGGTCACTAACCTCGTTCAGAAAGATTGTGTAGAGATATAAGTGATGAAAGTAAATTAAACAGAGAAGACAATGCTAATTTAAATGCAGAAAGTAAGAACACCAAATTTATAGTGGTTCAGCGTAATTGCCTACGTCCACTTTGTTCAACTTTATTGATTTCCTTTATGGTTGATTACAAATACAATTCGTGAATCAAATGCTTAAGTGAAGTTGTTGAGTAGAGAAAATGAGTCTTGAAAATGGTAGAGTCTCCCCGGTGTTTTCTCTCCAAAAAAGGATCCATTTCACTGTGACCTTGCCCCTCTATTTATAGGCAAATATGGGCTGGACTTCCCAAGTGGGATGGATAGCCGAACGCTCAAGTCCTAGTGCAGTGGTCGCTGTATGCCGAACCAGGTGTGCCGAACACTCTGATGCCGAACGATGTGGTTTGAGGTTTGGGAAGCGCGGGAAGTTTGTCAGTCGAAGCCGAACGCTCTTCTAGATGCCGAGTACTCCTGTTGCCGAGTACTCCAGATGCTGCCGAGTTCTCCTTGATACCGAGCAGTCTTGATGCCGAGCACTCTCGCATGCCGAGCAGTCTTGACGCCAAGCATTGGTTGACGCCGAGTACCATGGGATGCCGAGCGTTCTCGTATGCCGAGCAGTCTTGACGCCGAGCATTGGTTGACGCCGAGTACCATGGGATGCCGAGCGTTCTTGTAGCCGAGTTCTAATGATGCCGAACACTAACTGACGCCGAGTCTCCTGATCGCCGAGCACTACGGATGCCGAACGCTGTGGATGCCGAGTCCCACTGGATGCCGTGCGCTTCGCCGAGTCCTCCTGGATGCCGACCAGTCCTTCATGCCGAGTTCCAGCTGATGCCGAGCACTCCTGTATGCCGAGTACTCCTGGATGCTGACCAGTCCTTCATGCCGAGTAGTGGCCAATGCCGAGCACTCAGTTGCCTGGTCAAATCTCCAGGAAACACTTGCCCCCCAAAGTGTATCGCGTGACCGAACGTGATGCGCTTTGAATCTGGTACAATTTACCTCGGAGGTGCCTTCTCGAGAATGTTAGCGAAGGAGGTGCAAGACGAACAAGGTATGGATGCCGAACAATACGTTCGAAGCCGAATGTACCTCATGTGCCGAACGTCACTCTGCTATGATGCCGAACACTCCGGTATTGACCGGTTCTACCGGGTATAGCCTCTTCAACTTCTACCTCCCTCTATATAACCAGGTCCTTCCCGTCCCTTCTCCTTTACTTTTACGTTTCTATCATTCTTCCAAGATTTCAAACCTTCTCTAGTCGAACAGATTTACAACTTGAACATTCCTTCCTAAGCTCCTAACTGCAATCTAGGTACCGCCCCTTGTATAACTTGAATAAGTTTTAAATGAGTCAAATGTGTCCTGTAGGAAGCTTTCGAGTAGGTTGCCCTCATTGCCGAACGATAATGCGAGGCGAGGAGGAAGGATTTGAGGTGTTTGCACATGTGGCTATTGTATTTAGCTCCATCGCGTCGAACCACAGTCAAAAATGAAGGAAAAGAAAAACCCTGGAGGTGGTAAGGGTTTCGGATGGCATAGTTATGGTTCGGCGTATGTTGTCATGTGCCGAACGATAGAGGCTGCCGAATAGTATTTCGTCTGAATGAGGCCGAACACTCGCTAGAACGCCGAACAAAAAACTTAGCCGAACGAACTAAGGCCGAACACTACCCTTATGCCGAATAGACAAATACGCCGAATAGTATCTAGACCGAACGACATAATTGCCGAACAACTGTCATGCCGAACAGTCACATACCTGCCGAACAGAACTTAGACATGCCGAACGAACACCCACATGCCGAACAGAACTTTTAACTGGACGATGACTTAACCGAACGAGGCCTTTAGCCGAACATAGACTTAGACCGAGCAAAACATAGCCGAACATTACACTTAGGCCGAACAATCTTGAATGCCGAATGGAATGCCTGCTGACCTATACTTAGGACGAACAATACAATTGCCGATCACTACTTAAATGCCGAACAGTATAAATGTCAAACTACACTTAGGCCGGTTACTTTAGAAATCATATGTCTTCTGAATCTGGACCTGTAATCACCTCAAGGCGAGCTTTTCGAGACGGTCAGCGATGACGGTTTTCGAAGGCCACGATTCGAAACTCATTTTTATATCCTTGAAATCTTATTGCTTGTACACAATTGCTTGCACTAGTTCACACACCACGCGGGGGGGGGGGGGGAAATCGTGTTGCTAATTCTAACGTTCAACGTTTTTTAAGTATAACTTTCTCAAGCATTTAGCCAGGTTCATTATTTATTCGGGATGTCGAGAAAATCTAGCTCTGCCACCATATCTGACAGGCCTGGGCCGTCAGCAAGGCAAGGAGCCGCTGATACTTCTAACCCGTCAACTTCTCCCGCTCATAACTTGGCGCCTGATGCTCTGGAGGCAACCATCTTACTAGACAATCCGATCGATTCTCAAGCCTCGAAGATCAACGAAGCTGCTCTGCGACGGATATGCTCTATTCACGGGATTCCTTTTGCCGACGTGTTAGTCCCTTCGAGACACGATCGCCCTCATCTGCCCCCAGTCGGGTACACTACCTACAACAAGTTCATGTGTTGGATGGGCAGCGTGCCTCCATTCAATTTATTTCTCCGGGATGTTCTGCGGTACATAGACGTGGCTCCGTCGCAGCTGCACCCGAACGGCCATGCATTCCTATACGACACTTACTTACTTTTCATGGCCGTCTTCTCCAGACCTCCGACCCCCGGTGATATCAGATACATTTATATGTTCAAGAGACGGAAAGACAGTCCTTCTTTTATGTTCCTCGAGCCATACCACAAATGCCAGATCTTGACAGGGGCCTGTAGCAAATTCGCCCTGTACAAACAGGAATGGTTCTATGTGCGCTGCCCTTCTGGTTTCGCTAGGAGATGGGTTGAAGGCAGTAAGTCTCTCTGCTGAATCACTATTCGTATTTAATTGGAGTCATGCTTTTCCTAACTCTTCATTTCATCTTTTCAGGTATCAACCCGCGTCCGGAAGGCCGAGGATATTCTGAGGCTGTTGAAGCCATTAGAGCTCTTCCTGCTGAGGATCGAGACATCCGGACTATCATTTCAAATGAATCGCTGTCGGGGTTTGGCTTGCTAGCCCCTGGTCGTCGGATCAGCCTTCCAGAAGGTGTTACCATTCCCAAACCTCCGTCCGGTAAAGGGAAAAAACTTGCCGGATCGTCGTCGCGCCGCGCTCCCGATACACACGGAGAAAGCGAGCGTAGAGAGGATGATGCTCCCGAGACTCAGGGCGAGAACGTGGGTCTCGCTTGGAATCCGGCAATCGAAGTTCAGGATATTGAGACATCATCCTCCCCTTCGAAGGGAAAGAAGAAGTTGAAATATACGGTTCAAAAGGAGAAAGTTGGTGGCACCTCAAAAGTCACACTTATTCCGCCTGAGAAAGAGGCTTCCTCACAGCATCTGGAAAGTTCTCTGAGGGGTCTGTCCAACCTGTCCATCCCCGATGATTTACTTAATTACGGGTTCGATGATCCTGAAGCTCTCAAATTCTCTTCGCCCGCTAGAGGCAATGTAGGAGTTCAACTCCCGGCTCAAGGAGACAACACTCCGATTAGCAAAGATAAACGAATGGGTCTATCGGGGGGAACACTAGGACACACACGCACATGCGCATTCCATAATATACTTCAAGTCTTTTTAACTCGTGAATTCTCCTTAACTCGTTGTTATCTCCATTCTTTGCAGGTGATATGGGCCGCTCTCACGGACTTGATCGCCTTTAGGGGTCTTCTATATTCCATCACTCTGGACGGGATTCCGGTTCAGGCAGATGCAGGGACCGAGGTGATTATGAAGATAGGGACAATCGTCCTCGCGAGTCGTCTCACCGCAAGAAAGCACACTCTCAATCTTCCCAGTCCTGCGATCTTCCTCCTCCAACTGAGCCGGATAAAGAGAAGTCTTCGCAGAAGGGTTATCAGTCTGATGCTGCTCGAGAACAACATTCCAGTTCATCGAGTACGAGGCAAGTTCGAGAGCAACGTAAAAGAACGGAATTCTCAAAGCCTCCTCCTCCTACTCCTGTAGTGGACCCAACTGTTGCGGAAAAAATGGTCGACCTTAAGGCCAAGTTTCCGAAAATCTATTTTGACGGCTTGAAATTCCTCCCAGCCATCCATCACATTCCTGGGCACGTGAAGCAAAATGCCATTGCCTGCAACAACGACGTCTATGTTCAACATGACGCGTTTGTGCACTTGGTGGAGAAGGTCTCGGAAGTATCTGTCGAGCGTCAACACGAGATTGACCGTCTGAATCTGGAGGTTGACAGCGATAAGAAAATCATCAAACTCCAAGACGAAGAGCTCGCTTCGTATAAGTCAAAGCTAGAAGCCGCTGAACAAAGCGCAAAAAATACTGCCGAGGCAGTTACTCGTTTAGAGGCGGCTCACAAAAAAGAGCTTGATGAAGCAGCCCAGCACAGCGGTGCCCTCGCCCTAGAAAAAGACTCTGTCCAAAAGGAAAGGGACGCACTTGCTACTCAAGTCAAGGAGCTGAAGGAATTACTCTCCAAGGAGAAGGAAGACAAAGTAGCCGCTCAAGAAGAATCGCAGCGATATTGTGATGAGATTGTTGCTACCCGACTCCTGAAGACAAAGCTCGATGACGAACTCGCCGGGGTCGAGAAAATGAAGGACGAGGCCCGTGAGGAGGGCAAAAGAATGGCTGTGGAAGAGCTTGATTCTCGCCTCGAGGCGGCCGCAGAAGCCGGCAGGGAAGAGGTCAAAAGTATGTTTGACCCGTTGATCGCCGAGTATGGAGCCCGCGTCCTTATGCACCGCGACTTAACATTTCTGGGTGACGGCTACCTCGAATCCCTGGCTGAGGCGTGGGAAACTCTGATAAGGATCAAGAAGGTTGAGTCGGGCTCCAACGAGGTCGATGAGGATGTCTTGGTGAGGGAGTTCCTAAGGGGGAATGAGCCATCGGACTTATCCGCAGCATTGGCACTTTATAGCAAAGGCTCTTCCCCTCCGAAAGAGAAGAATGACGAAGCTGGCCCGTCTGGGGCCGATGCTACTACTCCTCACATTGCCGCTCCTTACGCTGCTCAATCGGCCGGTCGGCCAACACTTGATCCATTCGAGCAGCATGCAAGTTATAATCCCGAAGATCCCGGGCTTGGTGTTCATGTGCTATCACCTATCCTGGAGGGTGAAACCCCTCGTGCCACCGATAGCCAACCGGACCCTGGTAGGAAATTCTTCTTTCTCTAGAAATTGAAGAGATCCCGTCATTTTTCAGCAGTGGCTACTCGTTCTAATGTTCATTCCTTATGTTTTCGTGCAGGTTGCTCTGACGCCAAGCCAACTCCGAGGAGCGATGACGCCAAGGAGGAAGTAGAGAAAACAAGCGACGTTGCTCGCGCAGGAGTAACTCCCGGTCTAGACGCTCAAGTGATCGGGGCGCTAGATGATGACAAACTTGATACTTCGTCCCCTGCCGAAGGAAGCGATGAAATTGAAATCACTGGCGCCTCTGAGCATACTTCAGTGATGAGCATGAAGGACCGTCTTGCCGACGAGGAGAAGAGAAAAGTCAAAGACAAAGTTGAGTCTGAAATACTGGAACTCACTGACCCGCGGAACAGACCTTTGAAAATCATTCTCCCGGGCAGGTCCAAACCACTAGATGTTTCGTCTCCTACTCCCGACTCTGTTTCTCTAGCAAGCAAAAAGTCCAAGAAAAAGCATGAGGGAGAGAAGTCGTCGGAAACAACGAAGGAAGACAAAAAGAAGAAGTCGAAGAAATAATCGATACACTCGTTCAACGAGTTTTTTGCTTAAGTCTTGTAATTGCTTTTACCTTCCACAACTTGCAGTTTGTATAGAGAGGTCTGAGTTTTGTAGGAGTGATCATGTATCCCCATTTTGGACTTATCGAATAAAATTTAGTTTCTTTTTGTTTGAATGATTCTCTTGTCTTTATTTGGTTTGCTGACACTGTGCTCCGGGGACTTGGAGGCTTGAGACTGTTTATACTCTAGTCCGCGCTCCGGGGGCTTGGAGTACTCCGATCCGCGCTTTGGGGATTCGGAGATTTGAAATCGTTTATACTCTAGTCCGCGCTCTGGGGACTTAGAGTACTCCGCTTCGCACTCTGGGGATTCGGAGATTCGTATTCGTTTATACTCTAGTCCGCTCTCTGGGGACTTAGAGTACTCCGCTCCGCACTCTGGGGATTCGGAGATTTGAAGTCGTTTATACTCTAGTCCGCGCTCTGGGGACTTAGAGTACTCCGCTCCGCACTCTGGGGATTCGGAGATTTGAAGTCGTTTATACTCTAGTCCGCTCTCTGGGAACTTAGAGTACTCCGCTCCGCACTCTGGGGATTCGGAGATTTGAAGTCGTTTATACTCTAGTCCGTGCTCTGGGGACTTAGAGTACTCCGCTCCGCACTCTGGGGATTCGGAGATTTGAAGTCGTTTATACTCTAGTCCGCGCTCTGGGGACTTAGAGTACTCCGCTCCGCATTCTGGGGATTCGGAGATTTGTATTCGTTTATACTCTAGTCCGCTCTCTGGGGACTTAGAGTACTCCGCTCCGCACTCTGGGGATTCGGAGATTTGAAATCGTTCGTACGAGTCTGTATGTCGTGCAGGATAATGTAATTTATCATCCAATTAAGAGATATAGAAACTTTATAGAAAATATGGCTTCAAGCCTTTATTAATGAAAATCAACTAAATTGCTTGATTAGAACTTTTAAAAGGAAACTAAGTTATTATTGAATGGAAACATGCAGGAAATAACAGTGCCTACAACAAGAAAGGAAAACATGCTAAATGTAATAGTGCCGCAAATGTTCACTGTTCCATGCTCGGGGGAGTATCGCGCCATCAACGGTCGCTAGCTTGAATGTTCCTTCTCCAAGCTTCCGTTCAATGGCGTATGGACCTTCCCAGCTGGGATTCATGCGTGATGGTACCGGGAAGACTCGTTTCAGAACGAGATCACCCACATCAAAGATTCTTGGGCGGACTCTGCCGTCGTAGTAACGCTTGACTCAATGTCTGTGCGCCGCCGCCCTTAATTCAGCTTCTTCACGCTTTTCGTCAATGCAGTCCAGTGATTCCAGCAAGAGGTTTTGGTTCGTCTTGGGATCATAGTATGTCACTCGGTGCGATGGAACTTCAAGTTCCACGGGTATAACGGCTTCAGAGCCGTATGCCAAGGCGAACGGAGTGTGGCCGGTCGCGGACTTGTGGGTAGTTCTATACGCCCATAATGCTGTCGGGAGTTCATCTACCCACTTGCCTCCAACCTTCTCCAGACGCTTCTTCAGTATGGACTTGATTATTTTGTTAACGGCCTCGACTTGTCCGTTAGCTTTTGGGTGTGCAACGACGGCAAACTTTTTCTCGATGCCGTACTTTAAACAGAACTCTTTGAACTCTCTACTTTCGAATTGCGTTCCGTTGTCTGTAATGATGGTGCGTGGAAGGCCAAAGCGGCATATAATGTTTTGTACAACGAAGTTAATGACCTTCTTAGAGGTGATAGTGCCAAAGGTTCTGCCTCGGCCCATTTCGTGAAATAGTCGACTGCAACTATTGCGTATTTCGCACCACCTTTGGATAGAGGCAAAGAGCCGATTATGTCGATTCCCCGGATCGCAAATGGCCAAGGACTGATCATTTGTGTGAGTTCCGTTGATGGAGCCCTCGGGATTTTCGCATATCTTTGACACTTGTCGCATTTTCTTGCATAGTCCGCGGCATCTCGGTTTACGGTGGGCCAGTAATATCCATAGCGGAGGATCTTCTTTGCTAGCGTTTGCCCCCCAGTATGGTCGCCACACTCCCCTTCGTGAACCTCTCTCAAGACTCGCTTTGTCTCATCATGAGTGATGCATCGTAATAACGGGACTGAGAATCCTTTTCGATACATTGATCCATCCTGCATTATGTATCGCGCGGCCTTTCGAAGGACCTGCCGCCTTTCGCTTTTTTTTCCCGGTAAGGCCCCGGTCGTCAGGTACAGTTTGAATGGGGTTATCCACGATTCCTTCTCGATTTCTGTTCCCAACACGCGATCGACTTTCATTTTGTCTATGCTCGGGGCACGCAAGACTTCGACGGGATACAATCCCATTTGTTGCGCATCGTCGGTACTCGCAAACTTAGCCAATAAGTCGGCTTCTTTGTTCTGTTCGCGCGAGATATGTGAGATGTCATAACACTCAAGATTTGATAGTAGTTCTTGGACCTGAATGAGGTACGGAGCAAGCTTTCGTCCCTTTGCTTGGTAGTCTCCCCGTACTTGGTAAACCACCAACTGCGAGTCACAAAAGATTTCGACTGATTCGATCCCGAGTTCCCTGATGAGCTTCAAGCCAGCGATCAGTGCTTCATATTCGGCTTCGTTATTTGTAGCCGGGAAATCGAGCTTTAGGGCATAACAGATCGATCGGTTTTCCGGAGTTACAAGAACTACGCCCGCGCCGGAGCAGCGGTCGTTTGATGCACCGTCAGTGTATAATTTCCATCGAACGGGGGGAATGATGTCGTGATCGTCCGGTTTGATGGGTATGGTAAATTCAGCGATGAAGTCTGCTAACGCTTGCCCTCGGATGGCTCTCCGTGGTAAGTACGCGATATCGAATTGGCTCAACTCGATGTTCCATCTTAGCAATCTTCCAGAAGTTTCCGGCCGTTGGAGTACCTGCCTCAGGGGTTGATCGGAATAAACACCGATTGAATGTGCTTGAAAGTACGGGCGAAGCTTTCGTGATGCAATCACCAAGCAATAAGCCAATTTCTCTATTTTAGGGTAATTCCTCTCGGCCCCTGTTAAACGTTTGCTAACATAATACACCGGCTTTTGGACTCGATCCTCCTCTCGAACCAAAGCCGCACTTATCGCATGTGGGGATACGGCCAAGTATACGTACAACATTTCATGGTCAACTGGTTTTGATAGCATTGGTGGGCTCTCCAGATGCCTCACCAGATTCCGGAATGCTTCCTCACAGCTAGACGTCCATTCAAAATTTCTCTTTCCTTTCTTTATTATGTCAAAGAACGGGATGCACTTGTCAGTTGCCTTGGATATAAATCGACTCAGCGCAGCTACTTTTCCGTTCAAGCTCTGTACCTGCTTTATAGTCCTGGGCGCTTGTACATCTCGAATAGCTTGGATCTTTTCTGGGTTGGCCTCGATTCCCCTAGCGTTGACGATGAATCCCAAAAACTTCCTTGATGCAACGCCGAAAGAACACTTCAACGGGTTGATCTTCATGCCATAAAACCTGAGTATGTTGAACATTTCAGCCAAGTCTTGAATGTGGTCGTTTGACCGTCGTGACTTCACGAGCATGTCATCCACATAGACTTCCATGGTTTTACCCAGCTGGTCCTTGAACATTCGATTCACCAGACGTTGGTAAGTTGCTCCAGCATTCTTCAATCCAAAGGGCATCACTACATAGCAATACAGTCCAACATTTGTAACGAAGCTGGTGTGTTCTTGGTCCGGAATATGCATTGGGATTTGGTTGTATCCTGAGTACGCATCCATGAATGACAGTAACTCGTGTCCTGCGGTGGAATCGACCAACTGATCGATCCTAGGCAATGGGAAACTGTCCTTAGGGCATGCTTTGTTCAAGTCGGAATAATCTACGCAAGTCCTCCATTTCCCATTCGCCTTCTTTACTAGCACGGGGTTGGATACCCATTCAGGGTAGAGGGCGTCGCGGACGAACCCATTCGCTTTGAGTTTGTCCACCTCCTCTCCGAGAGCGGCGGATCTCTCCGGATCCATTCCTCTCCTTTTTTTCTTGACTGGAACGTATTTCGGGTCTATGTTCAACATATGACTCGTGATGGCGGGAGAAATCCCACACATATCAGAATGCGTCCAGGCGAAAACATCAAGGTTCGCCCGGAGGAAGTCGCTAAGGTCTTCAGTCATTGCGGGGCCTAGCTGTGATCCGATCTTCAGTATTCGCGAAGGGTCGTCACGGCTAACTGAAATGTCAATTGTTAATTCAGCCGGTGCCGCCTTCTCTTCCCTGGGCTTCTCATCGTCGTCTCTCGGATCTATATCTCCGTAGATCCGAGAACTATGCCCGAGCCAGGGCTCGGGCACTACTTGTCAATTATCCGCATTGAGGATGCGGACGGGATTGTCTGCAACCTTTCCCTTCTCCCTCCGGTGGGCCTCTCGGAGCTCGGCCACATAACAGGAACGACCAGCTGCTTGGTCGCCGTGAACAATGCCTACTCCTTGGTCAGTCGGGAACTTCAAAGTTAAACACCACGGGGCTAACGCTGCCCTAAACTCTGCCAGGGCCGGCCGACCCAAGAAAACGTTATACGGAGAGTCCACATCCAAAACTACAAAGGGTAGAATTCGCACTCTCCGACGCTCGCCTTATCCCAGTTCAACTGGTAACTCGACATATCCCACTGCATCAGTTGCAGCGCCGTTAAAGCCGTGAATACGAGCTTTGGATGGTTTCAAGTTTTTTGTTTCTAGCTTCATTTGATCGTAGGCCTTCTTGAAGATGATGTTGACTGAACTTCCAGAATCAATCAGAATTCTTTTTACATATGCTGGTCCGATCGTTGCAGATATGACCATGGGGTCGATGGTCGGAGCCTCTACCTGATCAGCGTCTCTACTTCTGAACACAATATCGTCTGTCATTACGCGCTGCTGCTTAGCAGGGGCTCCGTCCTCCATGTTCGAACAACACTCAAAATCAGCATGCTTCAAGGAACTTGCATATCGCTCCATCTCCTGCCAATTCTTATCCGCGGGGTGAGGCCCGCCGATAATTGTATTTATGACCAGTCTACCAACGGTCCGGGCAGGCTCCTCGGGATGACGTGGAGCTGGTGCATGACCTGGGTTGGACGTTCCCTGTCCTCCTTCTTGTGGATCCTTCACAAATTCTTGCAATTTCTTCTGCCTGATCAACTTCTCGATAGCGTCGTGCAAGTGTCTACATTCTTCCGTATTGTGTCCATAAGTCTCATGGAAGCGACAATATTTCCCGGTCCGCTTCTGTTCTTCGGTTGATTCTTTTGGACTTGGTTTTCTGTACTGAAAAGTATTGCAGGTGGATAGGTAAATGTTTTCAAGTGGGGCGTTTAGCGGAGTGTACTCGCTGTAGCTTGGAATTCTCGACTTCCACTTTCCTGCTTCTTTTCTTTTCCCTTGACTCCTTCCTCCGGACTCCTTGGGTTGCCCAGGCTTGTTCTGGACATTGACTTGGACCTTTCCCGAGCTGTCTCCAGATTGCTTCACAGCGATGTTGCTCTTTATTGACTCTTGGACAGGCCCTGGCGCCTTATCTCGTCGTACCCACCTAGCTTCCTCTCTTCTTATGAACTGGTGTGCCTTAGAGTAGAAACGCTCTAGCGTAGCTGGAGGTTTTCCTGCCAGCCAGTCTCCAAACTCAGAATCTGGATCCACACCTCTCATTACAGCCATCAGAATTGCATGGTCATTGGGATTACTGACTTCAGTTGCTGCTACGTGGAATCTTTGCAAATATTCCTTCAACGATTCCCCAGGATTTTGGATTACACTTGACAGAGACATCACGTCCTTTGGGCGCGTAGTGTGTATCCTGAACTGCTCAATAAACTTCTTTGCCAACTCCTCAAAATTTGATACGGATCGCGGAGGAAGTCGGGTGAACCACATGGTAGCGATCCCATATAGAGTAATCGGAAAGCACCTACACTTGGTGGCATCATTCGCTCTGGCTGAATCCATCATCCATTCGTACCTCATGACATGTTGTCTAGGGTCAGTCTTTCCTTCATATGCAGGAATAGTAGGCATACTAAACTTCCTGGGGTACGCCGCTTGCAACACAACATCCGTGAATGGAGTATGACTTCTTGACACTCCCTAGTCATCATTTGATAAGCCCTGATTCTCTTTCATCGGTTGCCTGATCATGGCTGTCAGATCGGGTGTCTGTATGGAAGGCGGAAGGTTGGAGTCTGTTCTACGCGCCTGTCCATGCTGATGCCTCCTCTCTTGGCGATCTGCCAATCGTGCGTCTTGAGGTTCGACATCGTTAGCATTTTGATGATCTGGGCCTCTATCTTCCATCTGTATCCCGGTCCTGAAGCTTCCAGCTCTTGCTTGGTCGCGGTCTCCAGCTGTTCGAACAGCAGCATCTGGTCGCGCAACATCAGTCTTACGGCGTCTGCGCCTGGGAGGTTCATCAGAGGAAGTAGAGCTGTCAGATGAGGAGTAAGCAGCGGGATTGCCCCCAGCATTCTGTTGTTGCTGTTGAGTAAGTTGTGCCATCAGGTTGGCATTGGCTTGCATCTATTCTCCTAGTTGTCTCCTACTTTCCCTGAGCTCTCTCATCAAGTCGTTGAACTCTATTCTGGTAACAACTGGAGTTTGGTCCTGAGTGGCAACTCCTGTATTTGGAATTGCTGGTTGATTGCTAGGCCCTGCTTGTTGCACGCTAGCAGTCTCGTGGGCATCCGCATTGTGAGAAGCTGACCTGGTACGTGGTCTTGCCATTGTAGAGTTATTGGTATGAACTCTGAGTAGAATCAACGGATGTCCTATCAGTGAGTCAGATCTTCTTTGGGGGATTTGTTCAATCCAGTAGCTTCAAAGCAGATCCTTGAGGTCTGAGAATTCAATTCTCAGTGAAAGCACCAAAGTGTTAGCACCAAAATTGGTCACTAACCTCGTTCAGAAAGATTGTGTAGAGATATAAGTGATGAAAGTAAATTAAACAGAGAAGACAATGCTAATTTAAATGCAGAAAGTAAGAACACCAAATTTATAGTGGTTCAGCGTAATTGCCTACGTCCACTTTGTTCAACTTTATTGATTTCCTTTATGGTTGATTACAAATACAATTCGTGAATCAAATGCTTAAGTGAAGTTGTTGAGTAGAGAAAATGAGTCTTGAAAATGGCAGAGTCTCCCCGGTGTTTTCTCTCCAAAAAAGGATCCATTTCACTGTGACCCTGCCCCTCTATTTATAGGCAAATATGGGCTGGACTTCCCAAGTGGGCTGGATAGCCGAACGCTCAAGTCCTAGTGCAGTGGTCGCTGTATGTCGAACCAGGTGTGCCGAACACTCTGATGCCGAACGATGTGGTTTGAGGTTTGGGAAGCGCGGGAAGTTTGTCAGTCGAAGCCGAACGCTCTTCTAGATGCCGAGTACTCCTGTTGCCGAGTACTCCAGATGCTGCCGAGTACTCCTTGATACCGAGCAGTCTTGATGCCGAGCACTCTCGCATGCCGAGCAGTCTTGACGCCAAGCATTGGTTGACGCCGAGTACCATGGGATGCCGAGCGTTCTCGTATGCCGAGCAGTCTTGACGCCGAGCATTGGTTGACGCCGAGTACCATGGGATGTCGAGCGTTCTTGTAGCCGAGTTCTAATGATGCCGAACACTAACTGACGCCGAGTCTCCTGATCGCCGAGCACTACGGATGCCGAACGTTGTGGATGCCGAGTCCCACTGGATGCCGTGCGCTTCGCCGAGTCCTCCTGGATGCCGACCAGTCCTTCATGCCGAGTTCCAGCTGATGCCGAGCGCTCCTGCATGCCGAGTACTCCTGGATGCCGACCAGTCCTTCATGCCGAGTAGTGGCCAATGTCGAGCACTCAGTTGCCTGGTCAAATCTCCAGGAAACAGCCTCCAAACCTGAAATGAGTTAGTCAGCTTGCCTCCAAACTCACTAATTACCCACTAAGCTGCTCCAAAAACTACCAAACTTCAAACAACAATATCTCCTAGTCAGAAAGTCCAAATCACTACTATGTCTGCTCTAAGGGAAGAGAAACCATTATACTTTTCCAATGGAAGTGGTCTTAAATGCTAATTCTGCTTATTTCAAAAGTTATAGCCATTGCAAGTTTTTAGGGGTGAAATCATCTGGAAATATTCTAAAGATAGGAAATGTCACTAATATGTGTTTTGCAAAGTTATAGAGTCATACAACCTTATATGAATTTAAAAGGAATATTTTACGATCCTTTGATATGTGAAATACAGGTTGTTACACTCTCTTCCCTTTATAAATTTCACCTCTAAAATCCCCAACACAAACAAGACAAAATCAAGCATAACTACCCTGCATGCCTAACATCCACGAGCAAACCTATCAAACATCAAACATGCACACAGAAGCACAAGCGATATATACGCCTACCCTAGCATGTAGGATACTAAACTACCCTATATGATATCGAAAGTGAAAGTAAATGTGATGAACAAAAGTCTTACCAAGTAAAAAGCACCAAATAAGCGGTCCTTATGTTGTCCTCGGTCTCCCAAGTACAATCGTCTTCACTCTCACTCCACCGAACCCTCACCAGCTCTGTCGTCATCCTCCTAAGCTACTATATATCATGTCTGATGATATGAATAGGCCTATGAGGTCTCGATGCTTCTAGTTCAATCTCGATATCATCAAGCTAATTCGGCTCAACTATCATGCATGGACCATGCATAAACTTCTGCAAATGAGAGACGCAGAACACATTGTGCATGCCCACCAGCTTTTGAGGTAAGTCAAATGTAACGTCCCAGATTTTCGCGCTCGAAAATCGACATCCATACTTTACATCGTACTCGAATGCCGTAGATTCGACCGTTCAAATCCGAGTCGCCGGAGCTTATAACAACATTAAGTAAATAACACAGCGGAAAAGAAAAAGAATATAGATATACAACATCTGATACAATATCCAGATACAATGATGATACAATGAATATCTATATACATCAGAGATATGATATAACAAATAGCAGCGGAAAGAAAACGACAACATCAGCAGCGGATAATCTCCATCTTCAAAGCGCCAATCCAGAAATAGCTTGAACTCCCAATAACGAGGCACAAAGATAAGCAAGTGCAGTCCATATCCAAAGACTGAACTAGCTCCAGATAATCTACTAAATCTGAATATCTGAAAAATCCAACTCTAGACTGCTCGTGTAGAAAAATTTTGAGCATCCAGAGTTTAGGAAAGAAACAATAAACTCTGGATCAGTCATGGGACTGGTGTGAGCAACAAAAACAGTTTATCTTTAAAAACAAATAGCAGAGAATTTTAAAGTCAATTCGCAATGCTTTTTGAAAATGTAACTACCATAAGACCTCCCACCACACACACAATGCAAACGCAGACTTGGAGGAGATTTCTTCTTATGTTAGTCAAAGATGCTTACTACGCAAAATCAAATCAAATCGTTTTTGATATTATTATTAGTGCATAGTGGAAAACATTTCGAAAGTAGAATATAAATCTTAGCCAGCATAGGTACCATTATATTATGCCTGCTATAGCTGCCTCCTGAGGAGACAGATTATACAATTGAAATTGTAAAGGCTCGTATTGTTTCTTTGGATTTTTCCAACAAATGGTCAGGCTAAGGAACTTCCTATTCCACGAAAGAAACGCCTCTGGCGGGACGCTCCGAGAGACAAACTGCTCTCTGCCAAACAAGGTCGGCTACCCCCTTTCCAGGGGATATACAAAACCTCAGATATGCCACCCCCGGTCCTTTGGGACCTTTAAGCGAGGATCCTCTACACCATAATCACACATAATAAATAAAGTGTGTCCACATGAGTAAGTATCTGGGCTCCATACCATGATACTACCCTTTTCCAGAAGGAATGGTCATACCCTAGGGAAGCTACCCCTGAAACCTTGCCGCACAATTCCTGTTTCGACCATTACCGGGTTGTGAGGTTCGACGAAGTCTCGTCCACAAAGCTACGCTTTGACACAAAGCCATGCTTTGGGTCAACAGATGATCAACCAATGATCACGAAGATAAATGATCAAACAAATGATCATATCACAAATGATCAAACAATGATCATCACACAGCAAAACTCAGCATGTCACATTACCAAATTGGGAGTATATCGCTGATAACCTTCAACTACATAACCTCTGAGCTCGTACGTCTCAGAGAAGGGTGTTAAGCTAAGAGAATAAATTCTCCGCCACCAACAGAAATGTATTTGAAAGAAATCGGCTTTATATCTCAAAGTGTAATGTCAGACATGTAACCATACAAGTCTGTTCCGGGTTCGAACAGAACCGAAGACACTTCTTACGAAGCCCTTGCAAATCCAGGTATTCACAATCCCGATCGGACTTCCCATCACTTAGGAAATCTCTATACCGGCACGACTCAGTGCAGAGACAATCGACGAGTTATCTTTTCGTTCTTGTGAATATCCGGTCTTCACCACCGGTCTTCAAATGCGATCCATATTCGACGTATCACATATTCGGAATGGGTTATACGACCCAAAGATCCTTTCCCGGCTAACCCGAATAGTGAGCGAAATATTTAAAAATATATGGATATTGGGATTTCAATTAAGTCACAACTTATTACCCAAACTTCTCTTTTCAAATGGTTTAACAAATTACCATTTTCAAATCTTTAAACAAAAAGATTCATTTTAACAACCTACAACGGTTTTATCTTTTAAACAAAAGATTCATTCACAGATTTTCCAAATCAATTTCCATTTCAATTTAACTCATTAAATCTTTAAATCAAAGATTTAACTTATAGCTTTCAAAACAATTTCATTTCAAATGGTTTAAATAAATCGCCATTTTAAATCTGTTAAAATTAACCAGATTCAATTCATAGCTTTCAAAAAGAATTCATTCATAACTTGGAAAACCATTTTTCAATTCAATCTTGAAATTCCTTTAATTAAACTGGAATTCCATTTCTTATCTGAAAGCTTTTATCATTTGAAAACAACAGTTTCATTTCAGAAAATCTGATTCATTCATACGAGTTGAAATCCTTGGGTTAAATCCAAATTCTCAAAATTATACTTTTAAAATGGTTTAAATTTATACAAACACATTTATATCATCTTTAATCCCTAGCTTCAAATCATAAGATTCAATTTCAAACTTGAATTCAAATTTAAATCAAATTATTTAAATTTCAAAACTCGATTAAGTTATTCAAAATAACTTTTATCTTTGAAATTCCATTTCAAAAGCTTTTCACATTAAACCCAAATTTCCAATTTCAAAATCAATTGAAATTAAAATTTCAATTTCAAAACATCAATTTAAATTATCTGCGACCTAACCGATTTCCACGTGAAATCCATATTTGTGTGTGTAACAGTGTGGTCTAGGGGTTTTACACAGTAGTGCAACATCATACAATCATCACAGATCAGAATACAGAAATATAGTTGATAAGCGATATAAACTATAACGCTTATCGTTCGTTCACAGATCACAGATATATATCACAGGTAAGTAAATTACAGATCACAATATAAATCAGGATGTATCACAAAGCATCATATATCAGGGATATCAAACAATCAAATCATTCAATAGAATCCAAACATCCATAAGTAAGATTAATTTTCATTACCCGATTAATTTAAATCAGGTGGGTCATCAATCATGGTTAATTAACATTACTTGGTTTCAAATCATTTGATTGATTGTCCTTTAATCATTTATTTAATTAATCAATCAACTTTTAATTAATTAAATAATTAATCTTTAATTATTCAGTTATCCTTTGATTAATTCACTTAACTTATTAAACATTTTAAATTAACCATCTTTGTAATTAATTATTATTTACAATTCTTAATTACAAATAAATTAGACACTTAAATTTTTAATTACAACATTTAATTACTTATTCTTTAATTCATCATTGGTATCATTTTATCTTTAACAAAGTTTAAACAATTTTAAAATCCTTTTTAAACTCACATGTTTAAAACATTATTTTAACACTTAAAACTTATTTAAATCAATTTAAATTATGAAACTCCATTTTTTTTCCTCGGTTTCAAAACAAACTTGAATTCATTACTAAACTTTAGTTAGGACTTGGTTTAACTTTGATTTTAATTTAAAACAAAATTTTTAAAAACTGTTAAATGGTTACAGGTTTAAACTTTGAACAAACTTCAACCCGAGCCTCCCCCTTATTACTTCGAGTCAAATACTTAAAATACCCGAGCCATTCAATCCTTGCTTCGAGTTATAACTCGAGCTACCCCACGTCCAACCCGAGCTTATATCTCCGAGTCGCACCTGATTTAACACCTCGTCTTCCCCAAAATAAGAAATCCACGGATACCATTGATGCACGTATACGTGCACAACCATAATTCCCATCGCCGAGCGACGATGATCTGAACAGAGCTTCTCCCACGATCCCCCGCCTCGATTCGAACGACCCAATGCACCCATGTATCTCGAACTCGAAAATCGAGCTTCTAGCTCCATCTAGAACCATAAACCCATGACAAAACACGATCACCATGACGATCAAGATGATCAGGAACTACGCCCCTCCGGCCATAACATCTCCTCCCATCCATGAAGCGATCCCCCCAGTCGCGGTGACCTCCGATCCATTTATCACTTCGCCATTACCCCGTGAACCTCGACCACCAAAACATCCCACAAAACCCTAAATTTACTTCGTCCCCCAAATACATGCAATAGAAATTTTTTCTAACATTTTTCCCGACTTCGTAAACCATTAAGCTAGCTTCAAAACAAATTTTAACGTCCAAGATTTGTTTAATCATCAGGAATTGACAAAGAAGCATTTTTGGTTCACCTCGAAGCTGCACCTTTAACGCGCAACTAAAAATCATCATACTTGTTTTAAAAATCCTATCTCCTAATACCAGTTCATATTATTTAATTGAATCACTAAATCGTGACATTCACATTTATTCAAAATTTGAATTTCCTCTGTGAAAACCACATTTTTCATACTGTATATTCTTATTCTTCTTGAAAGTGTTTTTAGAACAAAGTTCTTTCCTAATTACACCTTTTTACTTTAAACAACAAAGCTTGAAAGTGATTGGAAATAGAGGAATCGAATTTTTCAATGTTGGTTTCATCCTAAAACTATGAACAGAGAAGAAACCTATCTCTGTATTGTCAAAACAACTTTATACCCATAGTGTTAAAGAAAGAATCCAAACCATATTAACATAAATCACCCACAGATCATAATCTAACATAAAATTTGATATTATGTTTACTCACAGGTAAAAGAAACAAAGAGGTCTAAAAAAAATATTTGCTCACCTTGATTTTAGGAAGAAGAACAGAGCCTGCTTCATGTTGAACAGGTTGTATAAATGCAAGCTGAAACCATCTTGATTTTCTGGTTATATGCAGTTGTATTGTTGTTTGTTGATTGAAGTTTTAAAGATGTTGCTTTTGTTTTTCTCAGCTTTGAAGATGGACGAAATGAAATGAAGATTGATACATATAAAATGGGTTACAGTGTGATATAATTTTGTTGTACAGGGAAATATTATTTTGTACAATAAGTTCAGAGATTTTTTTCTTGAATATGGAGGCTGAAAACATTACTTCGGCTGAAATGATGAGAAGAAGTACATATGGTTACTTCTTTGTCTACATGAATTATCCTTTTTAATGTTTTATAACTAATACATATCCTTCTTTTGTTATATTGCTTTGCCAGATAGGCTACAGCCTACATGCTTTGTACATTTACATTTGTTTATTTCTTCTTTTGCCTTTACTTAATATTGTGCAGGTGATACTGTTGTGTATAAAAGATATGGCAGATAGTATACATTAATTGCTAGAGGTATGTTACTTTGGTGGCTTGCATTAATGACTCGGCTGATATGTATTATATTGTGTACTTTGTTTTGTTTGGAAGCACATTCATATATATATTTTTGCTATCTTCTTGCATACACTTGTTTATTTGTTTCATTCCCTACTTATATTTGTATTTGTATTTGTATATAGGTACTTATAAATTTTGGTTTGTATTTCTTCTTTTTCTTTTTGCTTTGTTTCATCACTTTGAAAATATAAATAAACTTCTATAGTTGTTAGAATTTGCTAATGTGTTAATTTTATATTTTACAAAATTTATTAACGTATTGTTTGAATTTTAACTATGTATAACTATTTTTTTTTGCTTAACTTACATTAATTGCCTTGTATTATTTTATAAACTCAATTATTTAATTTACTTTAATATTTATTGTTTTATATTAAATATATAAATTTAAATTATTATTATTAACCATCAATTGTAATATTATAAATTCAAATGATTTATACAGAATTCAATCGAACTCGGGGAAACTCGCATCACTTTATAATAATTTTCACAAATTTTTATTCAAAAATTCATTTAATTATCAATTTAAATTTATTAAAAATCTAGGGTCGTTACAAACTTTCCCCCTTAAAAGAATTTCGTCCTCGAAATTCGCAGGCACGAAAACAACACAGAGATAGACAGATTCGATCTCTTATAATTCCTCGAACACAAGATACGGATTCCGAATTCAAGTCAGAATATCTCAGAATACATACCAATTTGTCCCTCTTCGGACTTTGGTATTCACTAGAAATTTCAATAAAATTTCAAAATTTGGTTCCAAACGATATCGTTTTATTGATACTATTCAATTTTATCCTCATATTCTATTAATCAATTTAACTCAATTCAAAATTTCCAATTTATTTAAATTTCTAATTTCAAATTCATTAAGGTTTAAATCAAAAACTGATAAGAAAACTGATGAAGATACGAAGTAAGAATTTTCTACAACGATTCGTAGAGCCATCATCACACCGAAACTTCTTTCTGGAGCTGTCACGAAGTGATCTAAAGAATTTGGAAACGAATCAAAGGAAATTGATAGAGAAAGTTGTTTCCACTGTTGCAGGGTATTGACCATTTATAGTCGTACTTCCCTGTCCCCTATCTCGTCCTCTTCTTGCACTCATACTTACTATCAGTGGATAGTAAGAGAATTTACTGAGACGTTCAAACGGATATCTTAAGGATATACTCATTCTAGAGTTTACTTCACTCTATCTCTAATGAGTTACTTAACGTGTTATACTCCTGAGCTAAAGTTCAACCTTAGCTCTGATACCAAATGTAACGTCCCAGATTTTCGCGCTCGAAAATCGACATCCATACTTTACATCGTACTCGAATGCCGTAGATTCGACCGTTCAAATCCGAGTCGCCGGAGCTTATAACAACATTAAGTAAATAACACAGCGGAAAAGAAAAAGAATATAGATATACAACATCTGATACAATATCCAGATACAATGATGATACAATGAATATCTATATACATCAGAGATATGATATAACAAATAGCAGCGGAAAGAAAACGACAACATCAGCAGCGGATAATCTCCATCTTCAAAGCGCCAATCCAGAAATAGCTTGAACTCCCAATAACGAGGCACAAAGATAAGCAAGTGCAGTCCATATCCAAAGACTGAACTAGCTCCAGATAATCTACTAAATCTGAATATCTGAAAAACCCAACTCTAGACTGCTCGTGTAGAAAAATTTTGAGCATCCAGAGTTTAGGAAAGAAACAATAAACTCTGGATCAGTCATGGGACTGGTGTGAGCAACAAAAACAGTTTATCTTTAAAAACAAATAGCAGAGAATTTTAAAGTCAATTCGCAATGCTTTTTGAAAATGTAACTACCATAAGACCTCCCACCACACACACAATGCAAACGCAGACTTGGAGGAGATTTCTTCTTATGTTAGTCAAAGATGCTTACTACGCAAAATCAAATCAAATCGTTTTTGATATTATTATTAGTGCATAGTGGAAAACATTTCGAAAGTAGAATATAAATCTTAGCCAGCATAGGTACCATTATATTATGCCTGCTATAGCTGCCTCCTGAGGAGACAGATTATACAATTGAAATTGTAAAGGCACGTATTGTTTCTTTGGATTTTTCCAACAAATGGTCAGGCTAAGGAACTTCCTATTCCACGAAAGAAACGCCTCTGGCGGGACGCTCCGAGAGACAAACTGCTCTCTGCCAAACAAGGTCGGCTACCCCCTTTCCAGGGGATATACAAAACCTCAGATATGCCACCCCCGGTCCTTTGGGACCTTTAAGCGAGGATCCTCTACACCAACATCACACATAATAAATAAAGTGTGTCCACATGAGTAAGTATCTGGGCTCCATACCATGATACTACCCTTTTCCAGAAGGAATGGTCATACCCTAGGGAAGCTACCCCTGAAACCTTGCCGCACAATTCCTGTTTCGACCATTACCGGGTTGTGAGGTTCGACGAAGTCTCGTCCACAAAGCTACGCATTGACACAAAGCCATGCTTTGGGTCAACAGATGATCAACCAATGATCATGAAGATAAATGATCAAACAAATGATCATATCACAAATGATCAAACAATGATCATCACACAGCAACACTCAGCATGTCACATTACCAAATTGGGAGTATATCGCTGATAACCTTCAACTACATAACATCTGAGCTCGTACGTCTCAGAGAATGGTGTTAAGCTAAGAGAATAAATTCTCCGCCACCAACAGAAATGTATTTGAAAGAAATCGGCTTTATATCTCAAAGTGTAATGTCAGACATGTAACCATACAAGTCTGTTCCGGGTTCGAACAGAACCGAAGGCACTTCTTACGAAGCCCTTGTAAATCCGGGTATTCACAATCCCGATCGGACTTCCCATCACTTAGGAAATCTCTATACCGGCGCGACTCAGTGCAGAGACAATCGACGAGTTATCTTTTCGTTCTTGTGAATATCCGGTCTTCACCACCGGTCTTCAAATGCGATCCATATTCGACGTATCACATATTCGAAATGGGTTATACGACCCAAAGGTCCTTTCCCGGCTAACCCGAATAGTGAGCGAAATATTTAAAAATATATGGATATTGGGATTTCAATTAAGTCACAACTTATTACCCAAACTTCTCCTTTCAAATGGTTTAACAAATTACCATTTTCAAATCTTTAAACAAAAAGATTCATTTTAACAACCTACAACGGTTTTATCTTTTAAACAAAAGATTCATTCACAGATTTTCCAAATCAATTTCCATTTCAATTTAACTCGTTAAATCTTTAAATCAAAGATTTAACTTATAGCTTTCAAAACAATTTCATTTCAAATGGTTTAAATAAATCGCCATTTTAAATCTGTTAAAAATAACCAGATTCAATTCATACTTTCAAAAAGAATTCATTCATAACTTGGAAAACCATTTTTCAATTCAATCTTGAAATTCCTTTAATTAAACTGGAATTCCATTTCTTATCTGAAAGCTTTTATCATTTGAAAACAACAGTTTCATTTCAGAAAATTTGATTCATTCATACGAGTTGAAATCCTTGGGTTAAATCCAAATTCTCAAAATTATACTTTTAAAATGGTTTAAATTTATACAAACACATTTATATCATCTTTAATCCCTAGCTTCAAATCATAAGATTCAATTTCAAACTTGAATTCAAATTTAAATCAAATTATTTAAATTTCAAAACTCGATTAAGTTATTCAAAATAACTTTTATCTTTGAAATTCCATTTCAAAAGCTTTTCACATTAAACCCAAATTTCCAATTTCAAAATCAGTTGAAATTAAAATTTCAATTTCAAAACATCAATTTAAATTATCTGTGACCTAACCGATTTCCACGTGAAATCCATATTTGTGTGTGTAACAGTGTGGTCTAGGGGTTTTACACAGTAGTGCAACATCATACAATCATCACAGATCAGAATACAGAAATATAGTTGATAAGCGATATAAACTATAACGCTTATCGTTCGTTCACAGATCACAGATATATATCACAGGTAAGTAAATTACAGATCACAATATAAATCAGGATGTATCACAAAGCATCATATATCAGGGATATCAAACAATCAAATCATTCAATAGAATCCAAACATCCATAAGTAGGATTAATTTTCATTACCCGATTAATTTAAATCAGGTGGGTCATCAATCATGGTTAATTAACATTACTTGGTTTCAAATCATTTGATTGATTGTCCTTTAATCATTTATTTAATTAATCAATAACCTTTTAATTAATTAAATAATTAATCTTTAATTATTCAGTTATCCTTTGATTAATTCACTTAACTTATTAAACATTTTAAATTAACCATCTTTGTAATTAATTATTATTTACAATTCTTAATTACAAATAAATTAGACACTTAAATTTTTAATTACAACATTTAATTACTTATTCTTTAATTCATCATTGGTATCATTTTATCTTTAACAAAGTTTAAACAATTTTAAAATCCTTTTTAAACTCACATGTTTAAAACATTATTTTAACACTTAAAACTTATTTAAATCAATTTAAATTATGAAACTCCATTTTTTTTCCTCGGTTTCAAAACAAACTTGAATTCATTACTAAACTTTAGTTAGGACTTGGTTTAACTTTGATTTTAATTTAAAACAAAATTTTTAAAAACTGTTAAATGGTTACAGGTTTAAACTTTGAACAAACTTCAACCCGAGCCTCCCCCTTATTACTTCGAGTCAAATACTTAAAATACCCGAGCCATTCAATCCTTGCTTCGAGTTATAACTCGAGCTACCCCACGTCCAACCCGAGCTTATATCTCCGAGTCGCACCTGATTTAACACCTCGTCTTCCCCAAAATAAGAAATCCACGGATACCATTGATGCACGTATACGTGCACAACCATAATTCCCATCGCCGAGCGACGATGATCTGAACAGAGCTTCTCCCACGATCCCCCGCCTCGATTCGAACGACCCAATGCACCCATGTATCTCGAACTCGAAAATCGAGCTTCTAGCTCCATCCAGAACCATAAACCCATGACAAAACACGATCACCATGACGATCAAGATGATCAGGAACTACGCCCCTCCGGCCATAACATCTCCTCCCATCCATGAAGCGATCCCCCCAGTCGCGGTGACCTCCGATCCATTTATCACTTCGCCATTACCCCGTGAACCTCGACCACCAAAACATCCCACAAAACCCTAAATTTACTTCGTCCCCCAAATACACGCAATAGAAATTTTTTCTAACATTTTTCCCGACTTCGTAAACCATTAAGCTAGCTTCAAAACAAATTTTAACGTCCAAGATTTGTTTAATCATCAGGAATTGACAAAGAAGCATTTTTGGTTCACCTCGAAGCTGCACCTTTAACGTGCAACTAAAAATCATCATACTTGTTTTAAAAATCCTATCTCCTAATACCAGTTCATATTATGTAATTGAATCACTAAATCGTGACATTCACATTTATTCAAAATTTGAATTTCCTCTGTGAAAACCACATTTTTCATACTGTATATTCTTATTCTTCTTGAAAGTGTTTTTAGAACAAAGTTCTTTCCTAATTACACCTTTTTACTTTAAACAACAAAGCTTGAAAGTGATTGGAAATAGAGGAATCGAATTTTTCAATGTTGGTTTCATCCTAAAACTATGAACAGAGAAGAAACCTATCTTTGTATTGTCAAAACAACTTTATACCCATAGTGTTAAAGAAAGAATCCAAACCATATTAACATAAATCACCCACAGATCATAATCTAACATAAAATTTGATATTATGTTTACTCACAGGTAAAAGAAACAAAGAGGTCTAAAAAAAATATTTGCTCACCTTGATTTTAGGAAGAAGAACAGAGCCTGCTTCATGTTGAACAGGTTGTATAAATGCAAGCTGAAACCATCTTGATTTTCTGGTTATATGCAGTTGTATTGTTGTTTGTTGATTGAAGTTTTAAAGATATTGCTTTTGTTTTTCTCAGCTTTGAAGATGGACGAAATGAAATGAAGATTGATACATATAAAATGGGTTACAGTGTGATATAATTTTGTTGTACAGGGAAATATTATTTTGTACAATAAGTTCAGAGATTTTTTTCTTGAATATGGAGGCTGAAAACATTACTTCGGCTGAAATGATGAGAAGAAGTACATATGGTTACTTCTTTGTCTACATGAATTATCCTTTTTAATGTTTTATAACTAATACATATCCTTCTTTTGTTATATTGCTTTGCCAGATAGGCTACAACCTACATGCTTTGTACATTTACATTTGTTTATTTCTTCTTTTGCCTTTACTTAATATTGTGCAGGTGATACTGTTGTGTACAAAAGATATGGCAGATAGTATACATTAATTGCTAGAGGTATGTTACTTTGGTGGCTTGCATTAATGACTCGGCTGATATGTATTATATTGTGTACTTTGTTTTGTTTGGAAGCACATTCATATATATATTTTTGCTATCTTCTTGCATACACTAGTTTATTTGTTTCATTCCCTACTTATATTTGTATTTGTATTTGTATATAGGTACTTATAAATTTTGGTTTGTATTTCTTCTTTTTCTTTTTGCTTTGTTTCATCACTTTGAAAATATAAATAAACTTCTATAGTTGTTAGAATTTGCTAATGTGTTAATTTTATATTTTACAAAATTTATTAACGTATTGTTTGAATTTTAACTATGTATAACTATTTTTTTTTTTTGCTTAACTTACATTAATTGCCTTGTATTATTTTATAAACTCAATTATTTAATTTACTTTAATATTTATTGTTTTATATTAAATATATAAATTCAAATTATTATTATTAACCATCAATTGTAATATTATAAATTCAAATGATTTATACAGAATTCATTCGAACTCGGGGAAACTCGCACCACTTTATAATAATTTTCACAAATTTTTATTCAAAAATTCATTTAATTATCAATTTAAATTTATTAAAAATCTAGGGTCGTTGCATCAATCCTATATATGAGGTTCCCGATCCTCTTAAGGATCGAAAAAGGACCAACAAATCTCAGTGCAAGCTTCCCCTTAGTATCGAATTGAGCAATATTCTTCAACAGAGAGATCTTGACAAATACCATATCATCGATAAAGAACTTCAAGTCACGTCTTCTCCTATCAACGTAGCTCTTCTGTCTATCCTAAGCAGCATTCATTCGTTGTTGGATTAATATCGATCGTCTCTGAAGCCTCTCTAATCATATCTAGCTCAAGTATTAGTTTCTTGCCTGCTTCCCACCAACATGAAGAGCATTGCATGGTCGACCATATAATGCCTTATTTGATGTCATATCGATGCTAAACTGATAGTTTTTGTCATATGCGAACTCTACCAAGTGTAAATGATTGTCCCATGAGCCATGGAAATCGAGAATGCAAGTTTGAAAGAGATTCTACAAAATGCGATTCACCCTCTTGGTATGTCCATCCGTTTGTAGGTGATAAGCTATACTAAGATGGAGCTCCATTTCCAACGCCTCTTGTAAGCTCTTCCAAAACCCACTAGGTAACAAAGGGTCATGGTCGCTCACAATACACTTTGGCACACCATGAAATCACACAATTTACTTCACATAGAACTCAACCAATTAGGATGCCGCTCTGCTAGACTTCATGGGTATAAATCTTGCACTCTTCATCAATCTATATACATACCTCCTTTGTTCCTCTACAATCCACTGATGAATTCCATTGAAACTTGTCCCCATTTCCACTCGAGAATCTTGAGCGGTTGGAGTAAACCACTCGGCTTACCAACTGACAGTTTATGCACTTCAAGATGAATGCCCCAACATCCTTCTCCATCCCTTCCCAATGAAATGTCTTCCTTATATTGTGGCACATTTTATTACAGCTAAGATGTATAGTCAATCTTGAATGATTACCCTCTCGTAGCTCCTCATCCCTCAGCCCATCGACATTAGGGACAAATAATCTCTTGTCTTTACGGAGCCAACTATTACGGTCGATTCCATACTGCTTCATCTCCTCAAACTCTACTCCTTCCTCTATCCTTGCCAAGATATCCACTAGTTTAGTTTCTTGCCTTTGACAAGTATCAATCCACTTAATTAAAATAGGTATGATCATCAAGTTAACCAACACTTCCAGCTCTAGCTCACATTGACGTCTAAAATCATAGCCAGCAATAAACTCTAACTACTTCCACTCTAGAAACATTGCTCCCAAGTTAGCATGTCTCCTCCTCAAAGTATCAGTGATCGCACTTTCCTTACCATACATATAGGAAATGCCAAAGTAGTAGGAGGCTAGGTATTCTAACTATCGCTGATGACAAAGGTTAATATCCTTTTGGGAGAAGAGATACTTCAACGATATGTAGTCCGTATACAATTCGAACCTTTATCCATGTAAATAATGCCTTCGTATCTTCAAAGCGAATACTATCACCAAATGATGAGTTGGATACTTCTTCCCGTGCAGTTTTATCTGTCGAGTAGAATAGGCGACACGCTTTCCTCCCTATATCAACATTGCACCTAATCCAGTACCACAAGTGTTTGTGTATACTATCAACCCCTTATTCCTGCTCGGAATGACTAACATTGGTGCACTCGTTAACCTCTCCTTCAAACCGATGAACGTGTACTCGCACCTCGCGTCCTAAATAAAAGTCTAGTTCTTCTTTGTCAAGTTGGTTAACAATGTCGCCACCTTAAAGAAGTCCTTGATAAAACATTTATAGTATACTTTGCCTTTAACCTACACCCATAATAAAGCAATTTCAAGCAAACAAACATCAAATCTTCTTCTTGATATCAATGAGACCTTCCAGAGGTTCTGGATAATCCTTCTTGATATGTCCCAGCTTATTGCAGTTGTAGCACTTCTTGCCTTCCACCTTATAGTCTCCGATAAGATGGCCCTTCTCCCTACAATTATAGGAAGTAGGCTCCTACTTGCTCTTCTTTTAATCACTCTTCTGAAAATACTTTTTTTTTGTTATTCCATTTCCTCTTGCCTTCCCCACTAGCTTGTGGCTTTGGCTCATCCTTAGGAGCAACAATGGACTTTGGCCTAGGATACCGACTCTCATGTCAAAGAGCCTTCTCCGCCAGCCTTTGGAAGATCTCATCGATATGTCCTACTAGCTTCTCTCCAAGATAATTATCCAAACCTACGATAAACTTCTCGTTCTTATTAAGCAAAGTATCAATAAAAGATAGACCATACTTCATTGACATGTATAACTCAACCATGTACACCGACACAAACATATCCCCTATCTTAAGTTAGAAAACTTTCGGAAAAGCACTGACTTCTGATCGACCGATATATATTTCTCTCCAAACCTCGCCTTGAACTACTCCGAAGTAATCTAGTCCTCGGGAGTAGTAATCTTGATGGCATTCAACCACCCTATAGCTCATCCCTAAAGTTGTCTAAAGGCTAGCTTCCTCTTCATCACATCCACTAACTCTATATCCTCGAAGATGCATTCACAAGTGTCCAAAATAATCTAGCACTTCGATGTCTGATTCTGCTCCAAGAAGCGGTTTGCCACCTAAAGAAGAGTAACCCTTATTTAGTTTGGTAAAGTCAACCATCGGTGCTTGCACTGGAGCACCACCATCAACAACCGCAGCATGAGCACCTTGGGCATTTTGAACCATGTTTCACACAATCTACAAATTTGTTCTGTAAGTTAGGGTTAGCAACTCCCGATTTTGCCCCCCACTTAACTTCCAGAAACGGAGTTCCCACCAACATTCATCGTTTGCTGGTTCATTCTTACAAGTTGTAATAAGAATGAACAGTCTCTCTAAATGGAATAAGTGGTGTCCGTGAATGTAATGCTACTTATATACTATATGTACTACTATATAGCTTGAAAACCAAAATATAACAAGTATGCTCTCTCATATATCGCTTGATCCATTCCAAGGCGATAGCTCCTTCCTTATCTCTAATGGATCCAACTATCACCTTAGGTCGTTTATGCAACATAAGCTCCGATATTAATGTGACAACCACCCTACACCTTCGATGCATAATATACTTGTTTAATGCGTTGTGGCGGTACCTGGTCGATGCGGGATAGTGGCCAAAAATGTAAAGTAACAAAAGTCCAAACATAGAACCTGTAGAACATCTCATAGTGCACAGATAAAATATAGTATAGTAACATAGATGTAAAATAGGCAAGACAGTGATATAATCAAATAAACCATAAATAAGGACATTAAAGTGCAATAGGTTCATAGATTATAAAAAAGTGAATATTAGGCTCAGGTCCCTAATAAGTTTCAAAATACACAAAAACTCCAGTAAAAAAAAGTATGTAAATTAGGTCCCTAGAATTAAGTTACTAAGTAATTGCATGTAGTTATGCAATTATTCACTGAATAATTGCAGACATTTATGCAATTATACCCAAAAGTTGCATAAATTTATGCAATTTTTTCGATGAATAACTGTGGAAATTTCCACAATTTTTTTGGTGAATAATTGCGGAATTTTCTGCAAATTTTTGAAAAAATTGCGGAAATTTCCACAGTTATTCAGTGAATAATTGTGGAAATGTCTATAATTTTTTGATATAATTGCATAAATGTCTGCAATTATTCACTGAATAATTGCATAAGTGTATGCCATTATTCGATAACTTAATTCTAGGGACCTAATTTACAAACTTTTTTTACTGGGGTTTTTGTGTATTTTGAAACTTATTAGGGACTTGTGCCAAACTGTCCCTATAAAAAAACTGAAATAATAGAGTTTATACATCGTAAATCTCCAAAATCAAACTCCAAACTGTTTCTAAAGTAATATAAGTACTAGTGTAGCTCCACGGTACTGCACAACCAAATATAAATTATAGTAAGCTCCAAGTACAGATATACGAAATTGTAGCCTTCTGCTCGTACTTTGTACAATTCCATGCGCTATTCCAACTTATTACCCCTAATCTACTCATTTAAGAGTATCGAAGATAATAAGAAGAAAAGTATAAACCTCGAGTCAAACAATAGTCTGGTGTGAGCGATACACCATCTCAAAAATACTATGAAAATCGAATATGGATAGGAGTATAGAGTATGAAGAATCATACCAGACATGTCCCTGCATCCAAAGAGTTGGTATACAACAGCCATTATATGCTAATATATTATCATTTCCATATAAATGTACTATAATCGAAATATAATGTTTGGTTTCTAGGTATACGATCGAAAATACTTACATCGTGTGACACCCTAAAGTGATAAACAACCATGGTAAACATAGCATCCATTAAACAGTACTCACCATCACTCATGTACGTTGGATATATGATAACTCGTATGGCACACTCGCAGACTGGATACTCAATCGAAATCCCGACTTCATTGGTGCTCAAATCCATGCCACTTCAAAAGGCTAGGAATCAAGATCATAATCACAAATTCTAGGGTAATCTACTATTGCAAGATCCGTACACAATCGCAAATCTATGTGGAGCTACCTACATAACCCCAAGCACACTAGAAACCTCTGAGTTATCAACGATCCCTTTACACCCGTCTCTATAATGGAACTCAATCGTTATTCCATCCTATTTATCTCTATAGTAGAACACAATCGCAAATTCTACTTGCAAGCCCTCATCGTTGAACTTGTCCTTGTGGATCACCGTCACGACTCCCATCGTTAGTCATCATCTTCGAAATGCCTCCAGACACCTATCGTAAGTCATAAAGCAATTGTATCAAAGTTCTAAAGTCCTCCTCGTCGTCTTGTTATGTCAAAATGCTACGCCATCGCTTCACTAGTCACCATGCGAAATCCAAGGTCATTCCCAGTCGTCTTGGAGACATCCATCCTTACTCTAAGCCTACTCCCAAAACAATCGAAGTGACCCCAATCCTTGTCCTAAAGCTTTTTCCTGCCATTCTCATAGCCAATACCCAAAAAATTCATTCCTTGTTCTGTTCGAGCATTCCTCCTATAGCCAAACCGAAGCCACCGAACAACATCCCATGACCGGTTATAGGACAGGATTTCCTATCCGGTCTTCATCACCGAACCAAGCAGCTACTAGTCAAGATTTCCTGTTCGATTTTTACACCATCGGACCAAGCAACTACCAAACAATATTTCCAGTCTAGTACTCCATTGTCGAATCAAGCAACTACCAGATAGGATTTCTTAACTGGTCTTCCCATGTCGAACTAACTAACCATCAGACAAGATTCCATGTCTGGTCTTCTCTTGCCAAATGAAACTAACCATTAGACCATCCCCATGCCGGATAGAGCTCCACCGAATCAAAAACCTATAGCTCCTTCAACTCATCAACTTCACATCGCTCCTATCATTATGCCAACCACTTCGACCCATGTGCATTGCCTAAGCAACAATACAACTCTAAACACTCTAGAGCCTATCCATCGAAGTTTGATTTCCTGGTTCCTATTAGTAGTTTGGTCCAATGAGTGTTTTCAACCATAGAAGCATACAAACAAACATCATACAGGCGCCAAACAACATTCAAACATGCAAATCACATAATCAATCGTAGAAATTATCATACAAGATGCCTGCAACATAGCATAAACTGTATTAAGGCAATCACACATCGAAATAACATGTCTAGAACACCAAAAATCCATTTATTCCTATTTTTACTATAATAAGGGATTTAGAATAGAAATAAAGCATAATTTTGACTTCAAAAATGGATCCAAAACATGTTAAAACATATTATATATATATATATATATATATATATTATAAAATGAGAGATGATAAATCACTTACCAAACCCTTCGAGATCCAAGTTTTATATTCAAATTGATGTGAATTTGAAAATCAACGGGAAAGATGTGATTTTTCTTTCTCAAAAATATATATTTGAAGATCTCTAATGAATCCCCTTGCTAATTACCCTTAATATATGATTTCACTTGATTTGGAGGAGAAAAGAGAAGGTTTATGATGAAGAATGGGTTAATGGGAGCTTAAATCTATTTGAGAAGCGGTAAAAATGATTTGGGGATGGCAGTTCAGCCTATAATAGCCTCTAAAGCTGAAATGGATTAGTGGGCTTGCTCCCAAACTAACTAACTACCCACTAAGCTGCTCCAAAACTGCCAAACTTCAAACAACCATATCTCCTAGTTAGAAAGTCAAAATCACTATTACAACCACTCTATGGAAAGAGAAACCATAATATCTTTCCAACGGAAGTGGTCTCAGATGCTAATTCGACTTCTACCAAAAATTATAGCCATTACAAATTTTCAAGGGTAAAATCATTTGGAAATATTCTAAAAAAATATGAAATGTCACTTATAAGTATTTCCAAAGTTATAGAGTCATGCAACCTTATATGAATTTAAAATAAATTTTTATGATTCTACGATACGTAAAATATGGGTTGTTACATTAGGGCACCAAGGGGTTGCATACTGATAATTATTGAATAAATATGAACCGACTCATCTAAGAGTTTCCTATAGGTTGATAACAACTAGATCAAATAAGAAATCTTAATGTGGTCATGTTACACGGTTCTCTTGAGAACATTGTGAAACCTTAATATGGATATTCCATTTTGATTATAGTCAAATCATGACAAGAAAATCATCGAGCACCTATTGTTGGGTCTAAGTTGAACATGGAAGTGAAGCAATGTTCAATAGAGAATTCACCTTCTTAGCTCTATGTGGTTAGTATGACGATCAATTATAGTCAACTCAAAGTCAAAATGTAACGATCCGAAATTTTATCGCTTGATTTTTGGAATATTTAATTAGTTTTAAATATTCAATGTGGGGTTTTTATAATAAAATTTATGTTACAAATAATTGTTCAATTTTCGATAACGTATTTTTAATTTAATTTACCGAATTTTTCCATAATTTTTAATTTGGAATATAAATAAATTTTCATTTATTTTATTTCATGGCAAATATTGTTGTTTTTGAAACTTCTCAGAATAAGGTAACTTGTCTATTTTTTGTTATTTTATGGCTATGTCACCTTGCTGTATGCGACCATATTTTTATTTTGTCATTTGCAGCTCGTACGTAAATGTGAAAATGCATGGCGAAGTACCCCAAAACTAGCTTTTCCTAAACACAAATTTTATAAGCAAAACAATCTTTGAAAATCTTACCGCATCTGTTTTGTTTGTCCTTGTTTGCGCTAACATTTAATGTTTGTACCTATCATTCCTTGGCCATTAAGAGTTTACAATATACATACCTAAGCATTCAGAGGAAGCTCACTTTTATTTTTTACTCTCTATATTCATTTCCTGCTTTTGAAAAATGAAGAAAAAATAACAAGGTGAAATCCAAAATTCTATAGCAAATTGGATACTCATCTAAAAATCATAAAACTCGATTCAGTGGGTTTGTATGGGTGTAATGAACAAGTTCTAAGAGTTTGATGGTGTTCGACTTTGATTTAGGCGGGTTCGGGTTTCGTACAGTAATGGGTTATGACTAGGTTTTGCTTTTCGGTCAATTGTAGCGACAAGAGGCTATTCAGGGCTTGGATCTAGGGTCGTCGTGGGAAGTTGCACCTCCGATGAAGTTTTGGTAGAGGTCGGTCGTCGTTGGGGCAATACGACAATTTTTATTGTCGTGCGGCGTTCTTGGAGCCGCTTCCTCCAAGAAAGCGTCGAGCTTCGAGTGGTAAGGACGGCTAGAGTAAGAGCACGAAGGCTGAACTACTGGTGGAGTCGAATTTGAAAATCATGGGGTTTGGTGAAAGTTGGGGTGCACGACCGTGCACATTTTAATGGATTTCTAGGTGTATGTTTTTAATTAAAATGGAGGTAGGAGGAAGAAGCTTGGATTCCGGGTCGTGTTTGCAATCTTGGGCCAAGCTATTTTATTTGGGTGAGGAAATATATATTAATATGTTAATTGTTTTATAAAATGTGTGTTAACTAAAAAAATTCATATCTTGCTCATATAAATCCCGGTTGACAAGCGAGTTATTACGTTGTACTTATATTGGTGAGTACCACGTCTTAGTGTAATTTGTGAATAGCTTTGGCCATGTGGAAATATATGACATATTAAACCAGACTGAAATTTAATTATATTATTTTAATTAATAACATTGAAATTTATATACCTTAATCGTGATATTTATTTGGCTAAATTGACACCATACTGCTAAAATTAATTGAATATGGTAAATCTGAACACATGTTAGGGGAATAAAATACCATTCCACTAATTAAATTAATTTGTCATTTAATTAGCAGAATAAATTCCCATTCTGTTATTTTATAGATTTGGATATCTAATTATATATCGTAAATTGATATGCCACTTGGAATATGTGATATGTTAACCAATGATGGTTAAGTACTAAATTTATTACATAGCCGTTGATTATTTAAATATCATTTATTAACTTGGAAAGCTATATTGAATGATATGGTAGCTTGATTAAGTACTATTGTGATCGTTAAGGCTCTTTCAAAATTTGAAAAGTTAATTTATTGATTTGAAAGTTATTTTAAGAATAATTATTATCAATTATATATAGTTTAAAAGAAAATTAATATTTAATAGTAAGATTTAAAAAGGTAATAAATATTTTTTATAATATTTTTAAAGATAATTAATAATTATTTTAATAATGATTTAAAGTTAATTATTTATTAATATGATTCTTAAAATTTATTTCTTAAAGTTATTTAAGTATATTTAATTATTGTTTTAAAATGTTTTAATTATATTTTAATTGTTTATTCAAAGTGATTTAACCATACTTTAAATTTTAATTAAAGTTATTTAATTTTATTTATAGGTTAGTTACTTATCATATTAATATTATTTAAAGGTTAATTGATTTTTGCATTGATAACGTTTTAAAGTTAATTAAATATTATATTAATATTGTTTTGAATTTAACTTATTAATACAACAATAGTGCTTAAAATTAGTTCAATATATTACTAATGAGATTCTAAAGTCGTTATTTTTAATGAGATTTAATTAAAATGAATAAAAGGATGTCTTAAATAATAACTTGTTAGTTAAAGTCATTTTAAATAATTTATGGTTTATCAAGGGAACCTTACCGACTTAAAGAGTTTATTAAATAAGTTTGTTTAAATATGGAAAGGGTGTTATAAATGGTTCTGGATATTTATAAAAGAATTTATAAATGCCTTTTAAGGATCTGAAAAGGAGAAGTTTTATAATGGGGTTTTGGGATTTATAAAGAATGTTTATAAATAGATTGGAGATTTATAAAGAAACTTTATAAATAGATTTGGAAGTATTTATAAAATAGGAGATTTCGAAAGAAATGGTTGATTTTCATGACGTAAATCGAGGGGCAGGGATTGCCTAATTTTACTATGGATTCGCTAGGATAGCGATATAACCATCGAATAAACTACGATCCATGATTTATACGGAACGGTGCTTTCCATATCTATTTTGAAATGTTTTCAAGTATTTTTGAAAGAAAATGGTTTATGAATATACTTATAACGGTGAGAATAGTATATGAACATTTTAATAAAGAGTTGAAAAATGATTTTAAGTTAATGGAAGATTAATCTAAGAGGCTTAGTGATTTCCATGGGAAATGAAATATTTATTTGAATGTTTGTTTATTTGGTAGTTAAATAACCGACTATCAAATCGTGGTCTAAATATGCAGTCCTTCTTAATTTGGGTGGTACAAAAATATTCCCTACTTAACACCGAATGATTTTAACTCTAGAAATATCTAGGAGAAACACGGGGATTATATGGTACAGTTACCGTTAGTAATGTTATATTGTATGCATAAAATTGTTTTGTTCTTCTGGGACAGATGATAAGGAGATCCGTCCACTTAAACGGTTAGGGGGTGATCCCCGCTCTTATGAATTGTCTGATTATTTCCTAAAGAACCGGTATTGAACATTTCAAAAAAATCAATGATTGGTTTTTGGAGCACCCGGGAAGCAGAAGAGTGTACTCGTAAGAGATGACTCGTAAACCGTAACCGCTCCAAAACCAAATACGGTTCTATGAAGGAGTTTCATGGTATATTGAGAAGTTGGAATCCATGTGTGATTCCGAAACCCGTTGGGGTATGGGAGTCCTTGTGTGATTCCAAGATATATTTGAGATATGGGAATCCATGTATGATTCCGAGACCCGTTGGGGTATTGGAATCCATGTGGGATTCCATGCTCTATTTGATGGCAGTGCATGAGCTGGAACGCCGAACGTAGCCTCCTCGGCGGAAATGACTAAAACCAGAGATAGGAGGCATGGCCAGTAGGGTTGGAAAACCCATAAGGTGTAGTCGGCTCCACCTAAACGTTACTTATACTTGTTATTAATGCATGGGGCGATGCACTTGATCTTATCGAGACCAGTTATGTTTTCCTATGTTACATCACTGGGGATATATGCTACTTCGGAAGGATATCTCTGATCCTTGTGCAGGAGGAACGTTCCTTGAAAATACTAAGGGCACCTCTATGGAAATCCTACACAACTAGCGAACGTGCCTTATCGGTTTTTGATTATACACCTATTATTGTTGTGATGTACACTCAGGAGCATCACAACTACTTGATTATTATTATTTTCGCCCTTATACATTATTATAATATCACTGGATTTTCTGATACAAAGGTTTTGGTTATCGTAAGGTAAGAACCCATCCACGTTTATGTGTGGCCTGGTCTTACGAGATATCTTTGATTTTAAAGGATTACTAGTTATAGTAAATAAAATTCCTTGTGATTTGAGTTCTCATGCTGGTTTTACTAGGCTGGCATGGGCGTTGTTTTCCTATAATGCTCGAGTCAAACCGAGCATGTTTTTAAGTTTAGCTGGATTCTTTCAAGCTTTCAGAAGACGAGCTAGATCCTCCAAGACGTGTTCACGTATCTTATATTCTTCTACTATTTAGTATTCTTGGGGTCTGTTTTTGTATTTATCAAATTTTAAGGATAGGTTGCTATAACTGTCCGGAATGGAGATGGGCTAGTGTACTTTGATTTTGATTCTATATATATATATATATAATTAAGGTGATTTCTTTTTGTAAAGACTTTGTATATATTATAAATCTGCTCGTCATGTTGTGAGATTCTGTACTTGTTTAGTTCTACTTTTCTTCTTTCTTCTTTCTTTCCCTTAACAATCTGTCTTTCAAGCACTTGGTTGTTCGACACATGAATACCGTGGATGTATTAGTGTCGACTTCTAAGGATCGAAAAGTCAGGTCGTTACACATGGTATCAGATCTTAGGTTGAGCGAACACCTAAGCTTTGGTGGGGTTAACTCATTTGAGATAGGGTAAGTGAGACCCTAGGATGAGTTTGAGTGTGTATATATATAAGAGTGCATATTTGTTAGTGATATAAAAATGTTTATATTGTTTTGTTTGATTTGTTGAGTGGCTTAAGAATTCTGGCCGATGCGCTTAGCCAACGTTATCGATAGGGATTTCCTAAAAACTTAAACAAGACCAAACTGACACAATATTGATTTAAAATTTGGGAAATTGAAATAATTTTACCTAAGATTATATTATATATATATAAGAATACATTTTCAAAATTTAAATATACTTATTTTTGGTTGTGCTTGGTTGATAGAAATGATAATATTCCATCATTATCATCTAGGATTTGATCGGCCATGCTCGCTAGTTTCTAAGCATTGACAATTATCGGTTAATCTATCTAGAATCTTCCTTTTGAAACATGGGTTGGATAGATAGGAATTTTGGGAACATTGAAAGGAATACCTTATGAATTAAGTTTCTCAATTTGAATATAAGACGTTCATTGATAATGTTGGGTAAAAAATTTGATTTCTAGGGGCTATTTATTTAAAAGAAATTTGGAATATTTTGAAAAAAATATTTTGAAAATAATTGAATATAAAAGTTGGTTGTATTTAATTGGGGTTTATAAAAGAAGTTACAAAAAGAAAACTTAAATATTTCTGAAATAAATACTTAAAAAAATAATTTATATACGGAAGCTAGAATATTTTCCCAATAAATATTTGAGAAATGATTTCCTTTAAAAAGGAGATAGTTTCTAAATTTGAATTATAAAAAAGTATTTTATAAATACAAGGAATTTGAGAACTTAAATTTTGGTATTTTTGGAAAATGATTTTCAAGGTTTAAAAGTTAATGATAGTATTTGAAAATATTTTCGAGATAAAAATAATTCTAAGGATTTACAAGAGGATATAAGCACTGAACTTGCTTCGGTCGCTGGAAAATAATTCCGACGATGATTGCCACATCATCAGTGTTCATTTTCGAGTTTCTAAGTGAGGGATTGCTACTATTAGGATCTCACTATATAATTGTTTTGAGAAAACAAGTTTTGGTTTGATTCCAAAAGTACAATTTGACTTACCATAGTGTAAATATGTATATTATCATTTTAAATGATTTGTGGAATAAGTAATAATAATTTTATTTGAGATAGCTTTAGAGTATAAATGATTTTGGAAACGGTAATAATAGTTTACTTAAAAATATTTTTAAGTATAATTCTTTTGAAAAAGAGAACTTAAAAGAAATGTGTAGTCCTTTGGATTTGGTTCGGGAAATGTGTTCTGATTTGTTTTGTGGTGATCAGAATAATCTTCTAAGTAACGATTGGATGTTTGCTTAGGCTAACGGTATTGTGCACTTAGTAAATTATTCCTTTTGTCATTGTACGATCGAGACGGGTTCGAATCTGGAGGAATCCAAAGTTGGAAATTGATAGTTTGAAAAAAAAACTATTTATTTGGAAATATATTTAGTATTGTTTCAAAATGGGTTTGAAAAAGGAAGAAGTGGTTTTAAGTTAACTAGTTCAAGTGGCTCAAAAATAACTAAAAATAGGGTAAGAGATGCGTTCGGATGGCAAACGCTTCTCTTAAGTACTATCCTTCTAGTAAGGAAGTATATGGTACTGTTTGATAGTACCTAGTTCCTTTGTATAATTTTGGGGTTACTCGAGCTATATATATATATATATCCTATGGATTAAAATATATAGTATCATTTCAAAAAGTGTTCTGATTAAAAACCCGGTGTTTAAATTCTTAAGTGAATTCAAAATAAAAGTTTGAATCATAATTGTGTACACCCTTAGGGTATGATTAGGTATTATACCAGTTTGTAAACTTAAGCTATGTTTTATGAAAATGTTTTCATAAATAATTTAGTAATAGAATGGTTATTGGGAATAACAAATTAAATAAGTACGTAGAATGTATGTAGATCATTTCTCTTTCCATATAGTTTTGATCTAATATTCGAGTACAAGGCTTTGAGGTGTTTCACATCATTCCAAATAAGGATCTATTATTTAATTTTTGACGTCGAGCACTTGATGAGGATTCTTTATATGGAACTAAGGTTTTCTATCATAGTCTATGACTGTGTAAGGAGAACAGAGGTTCCTAATCAAGGAGCCTGATCGGAATGCGCACTAGAGAATCAGGTGAGCTATACTGGTTTCGAAGTGGAATCATGTATTCGAGCAGTGATTGAATCAGATTCTGTGTATAAATGATCTATGAAAGTCATACGGGCTTATGAATAGTATTGACTGTTCTCGTGCTGAAATTTCGGGGATGAAATTCTTTTTAAGAGGGAAGAGTGTAACGATCCGGAATTTTATCACTTGATTTTTGGAATATTTAATCAGTTTTAAATATTTGATTTGGGGTTTTTATAATAAAATTTATGTTTCAAATAATTGTTCAATTTTCGATGACGTATTTTTAATTTAATTTATAGCCATAATTTTTAATTGGGAAAATAAATAAATTTTCGTTTGTCGTATTTCATGGCAAACGTTGGCATTTTTGAAACTTCTTAGAATAAGATAACTTATCTATTTTATTGTTGTTTTATGATCATATCGCCTTATTGTATGCAACCATATTTTTATTTTTGTCGTTTGAGGCTCGTATGCGAACGTGATATTACGTGGCAGAGTACTCCAAAACTAGCACTTCCTAAATCATAAATTTTATAAGCAAAACAATCTTTGAAAATCTTACTGCATGCATTTTGTCTGTCCTTGTTTGCACATAATATTTAATATTTGTACCTGTCATTCCTTGGCCATTAAGAGTTTACAATATACATACCTAAGCATTCAAAGGAAGCTCACTTTTATTTTTTACTCTCCATATTCATTTCCTGCTTTTGAAAAATCAAGAAAAAACAACATAATGAAATCCAAAATTCTATATCAAATTGGATACTCAATTAAAAATTATGAAACTCGATTGAGTGGGTTTGTATGGGTGTAATGAACAAGTTCTAGGAGTTTGATGGTGTCTAACTTTGATTTAGGTGGGTTCGTGTTTTGTACAGTAATGGGTTATGACTAGGCTTTGCTTTTCGGTCAATTGAAGCGACGAGAGGCTAATCAGGGCTTGGATCAAGGGTCATCATGGGATGTTGCACCTCCGGCGAAGTTTTGGTGGAGGCCGGTCGTTGTTGGGGTAGTGCGACAATTTTTACTGTCGCGTGGCATTCTTGGAGCCGCTTCCTCTACGAAAGCGTCGAGCTCCGAGTGGTGGGGACGGCTAGAGTATGAGCGCGAAGGAGGAAATGCTGGTGGAGTTTAATTTGAAAATCATGGGGTTTGGTGGAAGTTAGGGTGCATGACCATGCACATTTTAATGGATTTATGGGTGTATGTTTTTGAAAATAAAGGAAGGACGAAGAAGCTTGGATGTCGGGTCGGGTTTGCAATCTTGGGTCAAGCTATTTTTTGGGTAAGGAAATATATATTAATATGTTAATTGTTTATAAAATGTGTGTTAACTAAATAATTTCATACCTTGCTCGTATAAAACCCGATTGATAAGCAAGTTTTTGCGTTGTACTCGTATTGGCAAGTACCACGTCTTAGTGTAATTTGTGAATAGCTTTGGCCATGTGGAAATTTATGACATGTTAAAACAGACTAAAATTAAATTATGTTATTTTAGTTAATAATGCCATTAAATTTATATACCTTAATCGTGATATTTATTCGGCCAAATATACACCATACTGCTAAAATAAATTAAATATGGTAAATCTAAACACCTATTAGCGGTATAAAACACTTTCCCGCTAATTACATTAATTTGACAATTAATTAGCAGAATAAATGGCCATTATGCTATTTTATAGATTTGGACATCTAATTATATATTGTAAATTGATATGCCACTTGGAATATGTAATATGTTAACCAATGATGGTTAAGTACTAAATTTATTTACATAGTCGTTGATTATGTAAATATCATTTATTAACTTGGAAAGCGAAATTGAATGATATGGTAGCTTAATTGTACCACTATGATCGTTAAACTTCTTTCAAAATTTCAAAAGTAAATTTATTTATTTTAAAGTTATTTTAAGAATAATTATTATCTATTATATATAGTTTAAAAGAAAATTAATATTTAGTAGTAAGATTTAAAAAGGTAATAAATATTTTTTTATAATATTTTTAAAGATAATTAATAATTGTTTAACAATGATTTAAGTTAATTATTTATAAATATGATTCTTAAAAGTTATTTCTTAAAGTTATTTAAGAATATTTAATTATTATTTTAAAATTATTTAATTATTGTTTTAAAATGTTTTAATTATATTTTAATTATTTATTCAAAATGATTTAACCATACTTTAAATTTTAATTAAAGTTGTTTAATTATATTAATTTAAGTATTTAATTTTACTTATAGGTTAATTACTTATCGTATTAATATTATTTAATGGTTAATTGATTTTTGTATTAATAACGTTTTAAAGTTAATTAATTATTATATTAATATTGTTTTGAAGTTAACTTATATTGATATAATAATAGTGCTTAAATTAATTCAATATATTATTAATGAGATTCTAAAGTTATCATTTTGAATGAGATTTAATTAAAATGAAATAAAAGGATGTTTTAAATAATAACTTGTTAATTAAAGTTATTTTAAATAATTTATGGTTTATCAAGGGAAACTTACTGACTTAAAAGTTTATCAAATAAGTTCGTTTAAATATGGAAAGAGATTTATAAATGGTTCTGGATATTTCTAAAAGAATTTATAAATGCCTTTTAAGGATCTAGAAAGAGAAGTTTTATAAATGGGGTTTTGAGATTTATAAAGAATGTTTATAAATAGATTGGAGATTTATAAAGAAACTTTATAAATATATTTGGAAGTATTTATAAATAAGAGATTTCGAAAGAAATGGTTGATTTTCATGGCGTAATTCGAGGGGCAGGGATTACCTACATTTTACTATGGATTCGCTAGAATAGCGACATAACCATTGAGTAAACTACGATCCATGATTTATACGGAACGGTGCTTTCCATATCTATTTTTAAATGTTTTCAAGTATTTTTGAAAGAAAATGGTTTGTGAGTATACTTATACTGGTGAGAATAGTATATGAACATTTTAATAAATATTTGAAAAATGATTTTAAGTTAATGGAAGATTAATCTAAGAGGCTTAGTGATTTCCATGGAAAATGAAATCTTTATTTGAATGTTTGTTTATTTGGTAGTTAAATAACTGACTATCAAATCGTGGACTAAATATGCAATCCTTCTTAATTTGGATGGTACGAAAATATTCCCTACTTAACACCGAAGGATTTTAACTCTGGAAATATATAGGAGAAACATGTGGATTATATAAAAAAGTTGTCATCATTAATGTTATATTGTACGTATAAACTTGTTTTATTCTTCTGGGACAAATGATAAGGAGATCCGTCCACTTAAATGGTTAGGGAGTGACCCCGCTCTTATTTATTGTCTGGTTATTTCCTAAAGAACCAGTATTGAGCATTCCAAAAAATCCACGATTGGTTTTTGGAGCACCTGGGAAGCGGAAGAGTGTACTCGTAAGAGATGACTCAAAAATCGTAACCACTCCAAAGCCAAATATGGTTCTAAGGAGGAGTTTCGTGGTATATTGAGATGTTGGAATCCATGTGTGATTCTGAAACCCGCCAAGGGTATGGGAGTGCGTGTGTGATTCCAAGATCTATTTGAGATGTGGGAATCCATGTGTGATTCCGAGACCGGTTGGGGTATTGAAATCCATGAGGGATTCCATGATCTATTTGATGGAGGTGCGTGAGCTAAATGCTAGATGTAGCCTCATCAGCGGAAATGACTAAAACCAGAGGTATGAGGCATGGCCAGTAGGGTCAGCAAACCGTAGGGTGTAGTCGGCTCCACCTAGACGTTACTTACTATTGTTATGCATGCATGGGGTGATGCACTTGGTCTTAGCGAGAACAACTATGTTATTCCTATGGTACATCACTAGGGATGTATGCTTCTTTGGAAGAGCATCTCTGATCCTTGTGCAGGAGGACCATTCCTCGAAGTGTTGAGGGCACCTCCATGGAAATCCTACACAATTAGCGAACATGACTCATCGGTTTTTGATTATAAACCTAGTATTGATGTACACTCATGAGCACAATTACTTGATTATTATCATTTTCTCCCTTAGACATTATTATAATATCACTTCATTTTTTTATATACACGTTTTGGTTATCGTAAGGTAAAAACCCATCGGCGTTTATGTGTGGCATGGTCTTACGAGATACCTTTGATTTTAAATGATTTTACAAGTTATAATGAATTAAATTCCTTGTGATTTGAGTTCTCACATTGGTTTTACCAGACTGACCCGGGCATTGTTTTCCTATAATGCTCGCGTAAGATCGAGCATAATTTCTAGGTTTAGCTGGATTCTTTGGAGCTTTCAGAAGACGAGCTAGATCCTCCAAGACGTATTCACGTATCTTATATTCTTCTGCTTTTTAGTATTCTTGGGGTCTATTTTTTGTATTTATCAAATTGTAAGGACTGGTTGCTATAACTGTCTATAGCGGAGATGGGCTAGTGTACTCTGATTTTGATTATATATATATATATATATATATATATAATTAAGGTGATTTCTTTTTGTAAAGACTTTGTGTATATTATAAATCTGCTCATCACGTTGTGAGATTCTGTTTTTGTTTAGTTCGACTTTTCTTCTTTCTTCTTTTTCCCCCCTAACAATCTGCCTTTCCGGCACTTGGTTGTTCAGCATATGAATGTCGTAGATGTATTAGTGTCGACTTCTAAGGGTAGAAAAGTCAAGTCGTTGCATAAAATTTCTGGCTAAAGTAGAATACCTAATAATAAATATTATTATTGAACCAATGACTATGTATTTGGATTAAACAATTGAATGCAGATATCATTGAAGTTTTGACCGATACCAAATTCCATTTATCATATAGTATCGACTAAGAGAACATGTGTAAATTATTGTCACTATTGGTACCGTTTAAAGTGGTGTAAAATATGATTTTATTGAAAATATTTGTAAGCAATGAATTTGACTAAATTGTGACACCACTGGATAGGGTGACATATGAATATTAATATGTGAACATTTCATATTAATCGCTAACTAAATTCACACCCCTAAGTTAGAAAATTGCTTTTCTGAACTCTTTGAAATACCGAAAGATCTACTTGATTTATAAACTGTTATAAATTAACTAATATCCAATAAATATTAATTATTAATTTATTTAATGTTGGGATGTTATTAGAAAGTGGGGTAGCTTTAACAAATTTTGTCTGCGTGATTAATAATTATTTGGAGATATATATATATATATAATTTATATATGCACATATCGATGTACGATACCGATATATATATATAAACATGCTTTAAATATCAATAATTAATTAAGTGGGTTAGGAGATTTTTTGGTTCGGTCTGTATTTGACCAGGAATGGCTGGCCAATTGAGGGTAGGGAAGGTCTTGATTGGAGAGTTTCAGATGGTAAAGGAGACTAAATATAATGTAACGGGTATTTTCTCCATTCTCGGTCTATAAATACCAAACCAAACTCAAGCGTTAATACCTTTGCCTCCCTATCTTTTGGTCGCCATCTCCTAGCCTACCTCCACCCTAATTGAGCTCCTTTTCACCAAATCAAGCATTAAATATTATACCAAGTGGTGCATTTAATTCTAGCAAAGTCGAGTGGTGATTCTAGTAATCTAGAAGATGATCGCAAATCAACGTGTTACGAAGATTAGGAACTGATTAGGTATAATTATTTTGTCTTGTTATTTACATATATCATATAACCCTAATATATATGCATATATTGCCAAATTTTACAAAATTATTTTATTCAACAACTATAATTTAATTTAGATTATCGTGTTTAAAACTATATAACAAAATCGTATGTGTACAATGTTTAAAACACACACATACACACATATATATATACACACACACACACACATATTGTAATCTGTCATAACAATATTTTACATTTATAAACATAACTGCTAAATAATTTATTTTTGCTACATTATTTTATATATTAATATTTTAATTTGGCTTATTAAAAAATTGGTTTTGGCCTTAGCTTTTAATTTATTTTAATAAATGTCAAAAATATATTTTGAATAGTTAACATTATTTTATTTTGTATAAAGCTATATTCACATATATATTTTTTAATAAATTATTTAAGATGGATAAAATATCATATATATATATATATATATATTTGAATTTCAAATTCTATATATTCATTATTTTAAATACATTGGATTTAAATTATTTTGAAATAGTCTTCTTATTAGTTTAAAATGTTATAATATTTTTGACTTAGTCAAATTGGATTTCGATTTAAACTTTAAATGTTTTAACTCAAATTTTATGCTTTTACTTAGTGAATCAAATTTAGATATTTTTAATTTTGATAATATATTTATTTTCAAAATATATATACATATACACATATACATTCATGTATATATACATAAATAAATAAACGATAGTACATACATACATACATATATACATATACACACACATATACATATATATACATGTGTATTTGGGAGCATGCGTCTAAACTGTATATCTATAGTGTTATTAATAATATGTATAAAAACCATATAATATATATTATATTTAAACATGTGTATATGCTTAGGTATTTATATCCTAATATGCATACGCATTTGTATATGTATATGTAAGTATAATATATTTGTATCTACAATAGATATATCCTAACATCTATATATGTGTGTATTAGAGAGAGAGAGAGTGAGAAATTTATACACATGCATGTGTTATTATGTCATTATGTTATATATATATATATATATATATGCATGTGTGCATGCGCGCACATAGGCAAAACAAAATATTATTGTTTTGAACAGGTAACCGGATTATAGTAGCGATATCACTTTTACAAAAATTATTATAGATGGAAGCAAAATACGACTCAACAACTACATTATAGTGGTCGTACCACTTTTACAGCAATTACTACAAGCGTAAGGAAAAAATGCCTTAGCAATTACATACACCTAAGAGAACTATCACTCAAATATTGATGCACAAGGCAATCCCTCATATAATCACACAACCAACTCACTAGAAATATCAACATGTTCATAATTATAGGGAACTACATACATACCAAACCTAAACAGGGCTAACATACATAAGCAAGCAAGCACTACCAAGCCACTTTCAAATCTACCTATGACCTAAATCAGAATTGTATATTGATAAAGAACCATTGATGAAGAAGCTTGTTCCATGACACCAACCAAAACATATGCTGACATATACAACAAACGAGAGCAGATTCTATCAATCAAATAACAAATAACAAGGTAGAACGATACCATCCAAAAACAGGTTACCAACACGATAATGCAAGATAAAGGTATGGAATCAGAGTGCGAGGAGATTTAGCAATAGGTACATCCAAGGCCGAATTGAAGCATTGTATGTAAAAATTAAATATGACACCTCCGCCGTAGAGCAATCGCCAAGAAGACAGTAAGACCTAAGGAAAATGAGGCAGGTGAGATCCAAAATTGCAACTTCCTAATATTAGCAAATAAGCCGCTGACAGTAAAATCCAAACATCGCCAACTCACAACCAACCAATGAAATGAACATCGACAAGCTAACGGCCTAGGTGTAGAAGGAATGACGCTGAAGCATGGATTCTACTTTAATCAGAGCCTTAATTTTGCAAAAGAGTATCAAGAGTCCTAAGCGAGGCACAAAGGAAATCAAGGCTTGAAACTTAAGGTCCAAAACATCGAGTCAAGGGAAGCACCGATACTCAACAAATAAATGTGCGGCGTGGAGAAATGTGGAAAATAATCATAAAGGCTTGCAGCAGTAGAGAAAACTATAGAAGGAATAAAGTGAAGGTGAGAGAAGATCGTGAAGAATGAAGGCATGAAAGATTGGGAGGAAAGTCAATAGGCGGCTGAAAGAAAAACAAAAGAGTAACCATAATCCCTATTGTTGCTACCCCTTTTTTATAAATGAGTACTCAGATTATCTTGCTATATTTTGAATATATCAAATGATATATTCAAAATCAATATTAAATAATTTAATTAATATGATTGATTAAATAAATACATAAACTATTTTAAATAAAATATGATTTTATTTAAAATAAATAGATTGGATCTAAAGCTAGTTAGTAGATTTAATAGGTCTACTAGGATCTAAATAGGAATTTTTCTTTTGAAATTTACCCATTTCACTCACTGCCAATGGGCCGATTCTAACAATATATTTATAGTTTTATATTATTCTAATATAGAATCAATATTTTGAAAACATATCCAATCATTTATTTTCCTGTAAAAAAGTATCAAACTAGAAATAACTAAAATTATAGTTAAATAATTGATTATGTCAATTATATTTGTATGTTTAAATATCATCTTTTATACACACATGCAATGCATGCATCAAAGTACTTGCAATCTCATAAAAATTGTTAATAGTCTTTTAAATCTTATTCGTAAATAATTTCCAATCAGGTTGGTTTTTTGCATTTACAATAATAAACAATGGAAAATTATGAGCTAAGTCTAATTTAATTAGATAACCACTAAGTTAACTAAACCGAGAAGAACTGTAATTTACATCAAAATACCTTTTTTAAATGTATTTAACTTTTCTATATACAACCTTTACTGACATCAATGTGTATACAGAAAAGGGAGAAATAACAAATTATAAAAAGATATTTAATACGTGTTTAACCACTATTGTTACTCGAATTTCGCATAAGCATGGAGTGGTCCGGCCCGCATCATTCGAATAGCCCACATGGCTATGAGGGCGCATTATGGCCCATCTTTCTGCTCGTGTAACTCATGGTCCAACACGTTGATCATCCCTAGTTCAGTAGCATTGGTCCGCCCGTGCACCTCATGCACCCATCACATGGCTCGCCCGCATAGTATTCCCCCTGACATATCCAAGCAAACAAGGCTCTCTCAAAAAACATCCCGCCCAGCACCATCGCCGACGTCAGATATACATCGCCCCTGCAAACACTAGTGTACAACGATGGTACATGAGCACCTGGCCTATAAAGCACTCCTCGACAATCGACTGTCCTACCCAATCAATCAACTTTCGAAAATGTCCCTCTTTTGCCTTCCACACCATCTATCTGCACGCACCAACCCCTTTGCAACACAATCATGATTATAAACACTGGACCGCCACTACCCAACGAAGCTTCGTATGCACTATTCATTTGAAAAGGCTGACATAAACGATACTATTCACCTGATAAAAAAATCATTGTGTAGTAACCACTCTATGTCCTTTACTACCACCAAAGCACCTCTACAACAACTACTTTTTGATTCCATGTCGTCTTCCCCTACTCCAAGCATGCTCTGGTAGAGTTTGGGATATGCTCTAGGGGCTATGTAATTTGTTACATATATCTAACACAATAACCAATTTTTAAAGAAATTAAAGGTAATTTTTCTATTATATACTTGATATAATATGGTTAAAGTAATTAATTAAATAATTTAAAATATATTTAATAGAAAATCCATAAACAGTATGTTTTTTGATAGTAGTTATAAAGTGTTGTAACCATGAGTAATTTATCATAATGAAAATAAATTTACCATTCAAATATCCTAGTCAAGCTGCATAGAGATTGGATATAGATGTATCCATTGAGACTAGAGTGTATAACGCTTTCTAAATGTTGGGCAGTGTATTACTCATGGCTGCTTGGGAGACCTAGGGGTTACGTACTAATAGTTATTAAATAAATATTAAATGACTCACTCAATAGTTTTCTATTGGTTAATATAACTAAGGTCAAACAGAAAATATCGATGTGACTGATTTACAAAGTTCTCTTGACTTGAGAATATCATCGATCTTTAATATGAAAGCTCCACTTTGATTAGAGTCAAATCGCGGCACAGCGTCCATCGAGTGACTATAGTTGGGTCGAGTGGAAGTATTGGAAGTGAAGCACTATTCAAGAGAGGATTCATCTACTTGCTTATATGGGTTAGTGTTATTATGGTCAACTCAAGTCAACTCAAAATCAAAGTCTTTAGCCAAAGCAGTTCGGTTAATAATAATTGTTATTATTGAACCAAGGGCTTATTGTTTGCACTATAAATCTGAGTGTGGATGATAATGAAATCTTGACCATTACTAAATTCTATAAGTTCAAAGTGATATGGATTTGATGAAGAGAATTGATGTAAATAAATGTCATAACTGGGTAATGTTTAATAAGGTGAAATTGGATTTTACCCAAACTAAGTAAGTGATAAATTTGGCTAAAATGTCACACCACTTGCTAAGTGACATGTGAACGTTGATATTCGAATAGTTCGATGTTAATCGCTAACCAAATTTACACTTAATGATTCACATAACCAAAATGACACATTCTCTTTAGACCAAAGGATTTGATAATTTATAATTATTATAAATTAATTAATTAATTAATATTTATGATGTATTAATTATAAATTTTTTGAATATGATTTGAGAAATAAATATTTTGTATATATATTTACAATAGTTATAAATATATCAAATGATATGTGATATTGACAAGCAATTAAATTAGATTTAATTAATAATATTTATTTCGATTTAAATGTGCTATTAGCCTATGTTATTATGATGTTAATTTGGCAGCAACATGGACTATATGGGGTGACAAAAAGGCTAGAGGTATATTTGAGATGGATGGCTTAGATCTAGTGAGACTTAGTATGAGATGTGATCCATATTTGTCTCTATTTCATCCATTATAAAAGGACCTCTGACCCTAATTGTTTTTGAACTTTTTTGTCACCTCTCTTCTCCCATTGCCGGCTGATATCTCCATTTAGAAGCTCCAACAAATTAAACTAAAATAAATTCAAAAGATGATAGTTATTGGATAGTCAATGGTCCACGGCTCAAGGATTAGCAGTCTGCCGAATTGGAAAGCTTTAAAGGAGAGAGAGTCCATCATTGCAAAGTGTACTTCAAGGCATTAATTTAGATATGTTTTTACTATATTATATTGTTTATAATCTCAGAATATTATTTTACTGTACAAATATATTATTATTATATTGTTAGTTGGGTGGTGATTCTTATATGTATTGATGTTGTCACTACTAGATTGGTTATATGTATGTATTCATTAAAAAAAAGTCAATTTTTTTTATATAGATCGAGTATGCACAACCGAATAATTTATTTATAATAATTATTTTTTATTAATTAATATATATAATAATATGTTATTTAATTATAATTATATGATTTGTAATAATTATATCATCATTTCATGCTAATAATTGATATATATTTTATACATGAATAACTACAAATAATTATAATTTTCGATAACACTAAATTATTTTTAAATAATTATATACTATTATTTAAATCAAGATATTAATTAAATAATTTATATAAAATAAAATATGTTTCAAAAATTTAATTTTAATTTTATAAAATTATTTTATCATGAAATAAGCTCTCGGCCAAACATTGAGAATTTAAAATCATTTTTAATATTTTTAAAAAATCATTATAATATATGGTCGAAAATAATTAATTATTAAAAAATAGATTTTGACTGAGAAAAATTATGAATTTTTTTCCAAAACTCAAGAGCATCATTAAACATTTAATAATATGTTCCAAAAATATTTTTTATTAATATTTTATTGTCTTTCACCAAATTAATTAATTGATATGTATTTTAATATAATAAAATTTTGCTTTGTTGTGCATACGATATGGAAGTGTATAAAATAAAAATAGAAATTATTTATTTATTTATTAATACATACATATATATAATAAATATGTTTATGCATATATATTTAAAAAAAAATTATGTTGTCATTGTAATGCATACATACATATATATATATATATTACGTATCTATATATATAGTTCGTAATTTAAAAAGAAAACTTTTATATATTATGTGTGTGTGTATATCATTTTAGTATTTATTACAATATTACATAATTATATATGTATATATATAAATTAATAATATTACATATGTATATATGAGTTATATATATATATATTTATTTATTTATATGTTTCCATCCTCATAAAATTATTTATATAAAATTAAATTATACATCTATATACATATATATATATAATATCTATATAAATAACAAGCTTATATACATGCATATAGTTAGACAACATACAATACATATCGGATGAGATAACATGTTCATTGCAATTTAAATCCCAACATCTACATACAGACATGTCATGCCTTGGATGGGTTATCATGTTACACATGCACACACATACATATAAGTATATGATACATATGTGTACATTAATATGTATAATATAAATACAATAAAATTGTATATAATCTATAAATCTAAATAAAATAATAATTTTATTTAAATAAATTTATAAATGTTCTAAGTAAATTAGACTTCATAGGCACAATAATGATCCAATATAGAAAAAATTTGAAATTCAACTTCCGTTGTGGGCTGGCCCAGTACCAACAATGGTATCCAAGCCTAATAGCATATGCAGTCTATTAGCCATGTTAGGGTTAATATAATCTCACTACCCAGATAGTATGGCGTCTAGAAAGGTAGTGTTAAAGGATTGTGTTTTGGGTAACTCGGTATTCTACCGTACTTGGATACCAGCTTGGCCCAAACAAATATGCGAGCCCAAAAGGTTGCCCCTAACAGTTTAGGCCCAATTTGAATTGGGCCTTGAGCTAATTTTCATAATTATTTGAAAATTAAAAATATAAGATTTTAAATTTAAAACAAGATATAAATAAATTATAGAAGTTATAATATAATAAAATTTTGAAAATGTTTGAATATATATATATCAGTTTAATTTTTTTAAAATTTATCAATTAGATTAGTAAAATAAATTAATTAAATAAGTTAATTAATAAAAGAATATATGAATGTGTTATATATTATGATATATGTTATGATCCTTTAAAATGTTTAAAATAACATAAGTATACAAGCATGTATATGAATTTAAATTGGAAATTAATATAATTTAATCAAAATTGTTTAGTTAAATAATTAATTAAAAGTTAGTTAATTAAATAAATAAATTAAAAGTTTGTTAATTAAAAATACACACATATATATGATATATATGTAACATTATAAAGGTTATAGTATGTAATAAATATTTAACATAAATGTTATATTAAATAATATAAAACTAATTAAAATGTTGATTAACTAAAAATTAATTAAATAAGATTTAATTAAAATATTATACACAAGACTATTATATAAGTAATACGAAATATAAAAGTTATATAATAATAAAACTTATGTAATATGAATGTATAAACTAAAGGTGAAACTTTAAAAAAACATAAACAGACTTAAGGAATAAATAGATACGTAAATGTACATATACTGTGATTTCATATTTGTCTGACATTTGAATCACGAGGGTATTTCATAAGAAATACATTATTCCACAAGTCGATATCACTTATTGAAGATTATGAATCTTCAATATAATGTTATCCTCTACCATACATACATACATACATACATATATATATATATATATATTACTTGCATACATAGTTGTTAAGCAGACTAAAGCTAAGGACGTTATGTGTAGAATTATTAATATATCGAATAGATGAGGTAAGATAAATATATATATATTTATTAAGAGGACTCAAGGTACATATACTATACTTAGACCGGTATGATATGGTGTGTATGAGTGAATAATTTCGTTTCGATTTGTTAAGCAGACTCATGGTCGAAACAAAATTAAGACAAGGTACCCAAGCGTTAGGCGTTGTATGTGATACAACCAATAAGGAATTATCCATCATTTGTGGGACTATGATTTGTTGAGGAGGCTCAAGGTAAGAATCTCAAGACAAACGAATCCTAACACCCACTAGTGATTCTGTATTTCACTTAGGGTTTGGTGAAACATAAAAGACTAGTGGAAGCCTTATTAAAAAAATGAAATGATAACGTTTAACATTTCTAATATTGCAAGAATATATGCTATATAATGTTATAATAATCTACATCGATAAATTTGTGCATTTAATATGATTAATAAAATGTTTATCAACTAAAATATACAAATGAACTAAACTGAAAATTGAAAATAAAAATATAGCGTATATATACACACACTTACTATTAAATACTTCTTGCAAGCTAATGTTTCAACACCCATGCAGGCATTGGATTTTACAACTACTAAATACATTCGTTATTTTGTCGTTTACGTGTCTATTTGGTCGAGACCGTGTATTTCATTCTACGAGTTCTGAACTCAAAAGCGCTACAAGGCAAAAGCTCTCAGCGATGGGTTTTTCACACTCCCTTATTGATTTGATTTATGAGTGTATAAGTTCACCTACCTTTTTAGCTTTGGTTGGAGGAGTTCCCCATGGCTTTATCCACTCTAATAGGGCATTAAGTCAACGGGACCCCCTCTCACCCTATCTATATTGTATTGCTATGGAGTATTTATCGCTTAGAATGGAGGATAGTCTAAGTCAGGGCAGACAAAAAGCTATCTCAAAAGTGCAGCTTATTATGACTCATTTGTTATACGTCGATGATGTCATGTTCTTTTTAGAAGCTGTTGAAGATAGTGTGACTGAATTGGGAGTAATTCTTGATGATTTAAGACTGACTATAGGTTTGCAACTAAATCAAATCAAGTCTAAGATTTATTTTAGTTCTCATGTGCCAGCAAAAGACACTATAATGCAGACTTTGGGTATGGTCGCGGGTCAACTACCAGTTAAATATTTTAGGGTTCCATTATCAAAAGATCATGTTAACGCTGCCCATTATTCTAGTCTACCGCAAAAGATCACTACTAAAATTGATAGCTGGGATAGTAATTTTTTTTTCCACTACGGGGAAGGCTCAACTTATTCAGAGTGTTATAACTCCTACTGTCCTATATTAATTATTGATCTACTATTTACCATCTTCTGTCATCAACAAAATTGATGCTTTATATGAAAATTTCTTTTGAAGTGGGAAAAAGCACAAAATATCGTGGGAACGGCTATATAAACCAAAAAAGGAAGGAGGAGTAGGTCTTTGATTATTTAAAGACCTACGAACTATTGCCAATTTAAATTTTGTATGGATCATGCATTCAGAGAATTCGTTATGGGCCACTTGGATGAGAAACAGGTATTTACAACATGCCTCTTATTGGATTCTACATATTAATAAAAAAAAATCGATGACTATAAAACATATGTTTTGCCAAAAAGATGCCGCCTCTAAGCTTTTTAATAAAGTGATAGTTGAGGGTATAACATCATCGTTGTGGTTTGATCCATGGATAAACCACAAGACATTGGTCAATTTACTTAGATGGGATAGATTGGGTATGTTTAACACATCTAATTATAAAGTCTCCACCATTCTATCAAACAGTAATTTAAACCTCAAATTCATCCTGAAACTAGAGTAGCCCAACATTTAATTCAGCAGGTTCCTAGTAAAACATCTGTGCATGCAGATCATTGGGAAATTTTTGGTTTGGATAATTTCAAAATTTCAAAGGTTTGGGATGACATACGATCAAAATCAAACACTGTCGACTGGTATTCTATAATTTTGAATAGATCAAGTCCTAAAAAATGTCAATTTGCGCATATAAAGCAATATTAAAGAGATTACCAGCTAACTATCCTCTGTCAAATTGGGGGCTGCAAGTTCACAGACGATGTTACCTATGTTTTCGATGTGACGAATCTCACAAGCACTTGCTCTTCGACTGCACCTATTCCAGATTCCTTCTTTCTCATTTCCGAAGTAAACTAAATCTCCCAACTCAGCCGATTGGGGATTTCAAAGACGAAGTATGGATTTTCCAATCTTTATTTTGTCATCGTGGAGTAATCCAACATCTTGCTTTTGCTACACTCATTACTTTAGTCTACCACATCTGGAGAGAACGCAATAGCAGAATCTTTGAACAGCATAAGCTTGAGAGCAACTATCGAGTAGAGATTATTGAAAGGGAAATTATTTTTCAGGTAGTAAGGAGTAGAGATCGAAGACATTATAGTGAGGAGGAGGCTACTATTTTAGCTCGTTTGAGGTTAAATTGAACGATTGCGACTAAATTTTAAAGACCTCTATTTTTTTTCGTTGTTTTGTACATTGGGCTGATGGGCTGTTGGACTTGTATTGAGATGGTGTGTTTTTTTTATTGCATGTGTTGTACTATATATCGTTTGGATTGTAGGATTGATTTCACCCTATTCACCCCCTCCCTCTAGGGTGAAATCGATCCTACAAATGGTATCAGAACTAGGAACAAAAATCAATTTTTCAATTAAAATTTTGATTTTTTAAATGGCTTCTTTTAATAATGTTTTTGCTGAGGGTCAGTCCATAGTTAGACCACACGTGTTCAATGGTGAATATACTTATTGGAAAAATAGAATGAAAATATTTCTGAAAACCATAGATGCGTGGAATATTATTGAAACGGGATATATGACACCAACAATAATTATAGATAATCAGCAAATAGAAAAACCTATCGATCAATGGACAAATCTTGAAAATAAACTGCAAAATGCTAATGCTAAAGACATGAATTCTATTATATGTTCATTAGATCAAGTTGAATTTAATCGTGTCTCACATTGTCTAATTGCGTAGGAAATTTGGCACACACTTGAAGTGACTCACGAGGAACTTCCCAAGTCAAAGAATCTCGTCTTGCCATGCTTAGTACCGAATACGAAAACTTCACAATGGCAAAGGATGAAAGTGTCAAAGAAATGTATGGACGACTTTCTAATCTAGTATACAAATCAAAATCACTTGGAAAGCCATACACAGAGCTGGAAATAGTTCGAAAAATCCTCAGAATTCTTCCACAAAATTTTGAAGCAAAAGTGACTACAATTCAAGAATCAAAAGATTTGAAACAAGTTAAAGTTGAAGAACTCATTGGAAATCTCACCACTTATGAGCTAGAAATGAAATTCAAGAAAGAACGTGAAGGAGGTGATACTCGAAAGAAATCAATAGCTCTTAAAGGAACAACTGAAAGTGAAAATGATGATGATGGTGCAGCCGAACCGGCACTATTAATAAAGAGATTCAAAAGGTGGAACCACAAATACAGAAATCCAGCTCTAAATCAACAACTGAAAAGCAGAATAGTCAAAGTTATAGACAACCCAAAAGAGCAGGAGATCATCTGTCACAACTGCAATAAACTCGGTCATATTAAGCCAAATTGCCCTTAGAATTGACTCAGCCAAGGAAAGAAATCGAAAAGGAGAAGTTTTGCAGCCACTTGGAATAAAAGTGATGGTGATGATAAAAGCACTAGCAGTGAGAGTGAAAAAGCAGATTTGTGCCTTCGAGGTGATATAACTGATAGCGATGATGACAAGCCAACAGAGGTATCAAAACTTACTCACTCAGAATTACTTATATATTTTCATGAGGTAAATGGTTGTTTTGAAAGACTTAGGGAGAAGTACGCTAAAATTGAATCACAAAGAGATAGTTTGATAGAATTAAATAAACAGCTTGATCAATTAGTTAAAAACTATCGAAACAAGAGCCCTAAGTCTGACAAGTGTCCATCATTCGAAGAAGAAATTAAAAAATCAGAAATTAAAATCAAATCACTTGAAAATGAAATTCTGATTTTGAAAGAAAGTGAAAATACTAGGAGAGAAAATTCTATTAAAAAGTGCACTCTATTATCAAATGAAAATGAATCTCTCAAAATACAAGTTCAACAATTGTCTACAACTTTAGGAAAATTCTCAAAAGGAGAAAGATCGCTAAATATGTTAGTGGGGAAACGAACTATTAATACTATTAGACAAGGACTTGGGTACACTCAATCTGAAAGAGTTAGAGGTAACATTAATCATGTCAAATTCGAGTGCACAATTTGTAGAAAAATTGGACACAATCAAAACAATTGTTGGTATATACCCAAACACGTGAAAACCATACCAATTTGGGTTCCAAAAGGCATGAATATAAAATCCCTTAATGTCAAACAAATCTGGGTGCCAAAAGGAACAAATATAAATTGTCTTGGGTCTCCACAAACATATTTTTTAAAATATTTTGTCACTAACAACCATGGACCTATAAATAGGTCACAAAAATCTTTTCTCGTGTAGGTGTGGTGGCAGGCTAAGGAACAACAACAGTGTTACTTGGATTCTGGCTGTTCCAGGCACACGACGGGCAACAAATCAAAGTTCCTTAGCCTAGTACAAAGGTAGCAGAATCACAATGGGCAACAACGAAAAACTATCGACAAAGGTAAAATAGGTAACGGTACATTTATCTTGAACGATATATTAAATGTGAAAATCTGCACCATAATTTGATTTAATTCAGCCAGTTATGTGATAATGAAATAATGTTGATTTTGATTTTAAAAATGTTGACCAATCATCTTTGAAATATTTCATATTGATTTTCTTGGACTAACTATATTGCAAAGTTAGGTGAAAAGAGATGTTGTTTTGTGTTGATTAATGATTACTCAAGATACACATGGATATATTTGTTTATTTTATTGATTCTAGACCTGACATTATGTTCACTGTTTGTTTATTTGCACATTTCAATTCAAATCCAAAAGAATTTCATTTAAAAACTGTAAAAAGGTTTTTAAGGTATTTGTTGCACACTCCACGATTTGGTTTATGATATCTATCAAATGATAACCTTGAGTCAAAGGGGTATCCAGATGCAGATTACACTGGTAGCCTAGTTGATAGAAAAAGTACCAGTGGTACATGTTATATGTTGAGACATTCATTAGTCACATCATTTTCAATGAAAATATTTGCATATTTTTCATTTCAACTGATTTTCAATTAGCAGACATTTTTTTAACCCCTTCCAAAAAATAGTTTTTGCTGACTTCGTTTCAGTTTAGTCATTTTAGAAAATTTGATTTTATAATTATTTTTGAATTTGATCTTAAATGACTACATTAACTAATCTAACTCCCTACTGATTATCAAATTGATAAATGGTGATTGAAAAAGTGATGAGTGTTGATATTAATTATATATTATGACTTGAGATAGTATATATAGTAAATTTCTTTAAAAATTTAAACAAGATTTATAATAACTTTTGGTGGTAAAAATTCCATGATCATCTCTATTTCTATCATATTTCTAACGACCATCACTCATTAAAATCCAATATAGTATGACAAAATGTGGTATTTTAAATGGGAAATTATTCGTTTTTATTTTATTTTATTTTTAACAATAAAAAACATCCAAAGTATTCACTCTCATTTAAAAGTCCTCACGGTTATGCATGGGTGAATTACTTGGAATATTTGTTTATGTGCTTTCATGCTCATTTAAAAGTCCTCATGGTTATACATGTATGGAACACATATCAAAATTGGTTATTAAATAGACGAGTTGATTCTAATCTCATTTATAAGTCCTCACGGTTATGCGTGGTCAGAAAATACTTGAAATTCATTTTTTAAAAAATTAGGAATACTACTAATCTCATTTAAAAGTCCTAACGGTTATGCATGGTTAGTAGGTAGTCAAATTCCTGATATAAATACACCACAAATAGACACAACTGTATGGTTTTATATGCCGACATCACCCCTATCAATCTAAAGTGGAATATGCGTCTAACAAAGTATTTATGATTTTTGTTTAATTTTTTATTGAAATTTAATATTTATACTCGATTGGGTATTAATGTTGTATTAATGTCTATCACTTTATCTCTATTTTTCTAACACTGTTACTCTTTTGCTAATAACAAAAGGGGGAGAGAGAAGTTAAGATTTTGGCAAATAAGTCAAGTCATATTTTTTAATTTACATATTCCCATCTAGGTTCATTTGCATATTTTTTATTTATTATTTATTTTCATGCATATATGAAGGGGGAGAATTCAAATAGGGGGAGCAAATGGAATTCATCAAGACCAAATACATTTAATAAATTCAAAATCTTAATATATGTTTGTTATCGTCAAACAAAAATCATATACTAGCATATTCAACATGGATGCCCCACTCTTTATCCTTATTACTCGGGTAAGGTTTTTTAAGGAGGCAAATTCAATGATATTCTTTATACGTCACTAAATAAAGAACCCCTTTTCAAAAAAAAGTGTTATATAGTGAACGGTCAAAGCTTGTAATGAACGATATTTCAATGAAGTTAGTTCATTCAAAGTAATATGAGATTGACTATTCAATTTGATTGATTACAAAAGGATGGTATCGTATTAAATGTAACACTAAACCAAAACCATAAGAAAGAGCAAAGAACTCAATCATTGAAGTTTCACCTTGACCAGTTTACGTAAAGTGTAACATATTTGATGTCCTTAAATGTTGAGGATAATCAAATGCGCTTTTGTAAAGAGTTCGTTATGATATTGTAGTAAAGGTTTCTTTTGAATGGTTGACCATTTAAAAGAAACATGAATGTATAAAAGTATATGTAATTTAAGGTACATTGTAGCACCCCCCACCTCTATACCCATATTATTTAAAAGTACTACAGAGTAATATAGTCGAATAATGCAGAGAATGATGCGATATGGGGTACAAAAGTGAAATTCCCTTGGGATAACACTGGTACATATTTAAATGTTAAATACAAATCTCACAAGACGTACCAAGTATCGGCACAAAGCAATAAACACGCGTGCCTCCAAGATATAACAATACACAATATACAATAAGTATCAGAGAACACATACAATCACAGTGATAATATGTAATATACAACATACAAAATGTGTCCAGTACACATTACAATAATATACACATAAGAGACTATATAATACACATGATTATCAATAATAATGAATATCCAGTCTCCTTTATGCCTAGAAAATACAAGCGGGTATCATCGTCCCTGAAAATGTCTTGGACCGACCCTAGTATTACAAAAATAATAAACGGGTCAGACTATATCTAAATCCAATGTCAATAAACATATGGAAATTTGTATATACTGGGTATAAATATAATAATGTATTCTCAATCAATCCAAAATATCATATGACATAGAACACCGCAAAAACCCAGTATAAAAATGTCATCACCCATATAAAATCACATCAAATATTATCCCATCAAAACAATGTCAAATGTGTGAATCATCCATATCTGAAATCATCATCAAAGTCCATAAATCATCAAATATAAGATGTTATCAAGTATCTCTCAATCTCAAATAATAAAATACCATCATCAAATAAATGTAAAATAGGTTATCTGACCGTAAAATACCAACTACCCATTATCAGAAATAATAATAATAATAATAAAGATATAAGAATCCACTATACTTTGGACATCTATCCCAGATATAATCTCATCCTCTCATATATAAAATAAATGACGATGGGAATCAAATCATAATGTATGGGTTTACACCACCCAATAATCTCATACTATCTGGGTTACGCCACCCAGTCAAATCACAATATGGCTACCAACCATCTCCAAGAGCACCTAGGTTATCCACTTGGATCCACTCTAATACTTAGTAAGATATATAAATAATATGTATGTACCTATCAATCCATGTAAAACCAGAAGGAAAACTGATAGCTACCCACTTACTCTAGGAGCCTAGGGCTACTCCGCTCGGATCCACTCCTACGGTCTTCAGTTACCTACCTGGCATCATGATTATATCCACCGCATGTCATAAACACGCTACTAGACTACGCTACGCATTAATCATGACCCAGATCATGCCCTTAAGGTAATAGATTGCTGCTTTCATGACTAAAGGGGCTAGGGTTACCCACCCTAAGGGCTACATCACACTAAAGGATACTCTACCATAGGCTAATCCACTTTTCTCAAAATCTGATGATGTGCTTCGAAGATATATAACCAGGTGACAAAGGCCGAGTGCTCGACTCCACGATCAGGCCGTCGGGTGGACATTGGTCATCTAGTTCCTACTAACTCCTAATTGTATCCAAGAGTACTTCATGATAGATAACATACACATGGATACACCTCCATAACGCAATCATTCATTATGCCATACCAGAGTATATATACTTGCTCTACCAAAGCATATGCACATAATATTACACTACCCAAGCCTATAATATTGCTCTACCCGAGCATCACCTCACTAAATAAAATTCCCAGTTCCCATCACTTCAGTAATGCCTACTTATAATGAATAATCAAATAAATATTAGAACAACGTCCGATACCACTACGTGATACTAAAAGTTTACTCACTGCTCATAAACTACGTTCAAACTCCATAACATTCTATATAGTGAGTTCAAAGAATAACTGGAGAAATATTACCAAACGCCCCATCCCACGCATTATTATAACTATGTTTATTCAAATTCCTTGCTACACAGAATTAAAATCATCATAAACAAAAATATTACAAACTGAACAGAAGGATGTCATCACCATATCATATCAAATCACCAATCAAATCTATATAAAATGGCAAATCATTCACATTACCAAAATCTATATGGGAAATGAGAAATTAGAAGATGTGGAAATCATACATCAAATCCCAATTTTAATTCAACCATTGAAATAATAAAGTTCGATAAAATATTTCTTTAACAATTAAATAGAGTATTCAATTACATATATATAAACCTCAAATAAATTATTTTATTTCTAACTATAAAATACAATTTCCAAAAGAAAGATTTAAATACCAAAATTTCATTTCCAATCTTTACTTATATATTTAAAACATTGAAAAACACTTTACTATATAAATTTCTTTTTGAAAATATTATTAAAACCATTCAATTATATAAATCATTAGATATACTATTTCCGAACCAATTAATTTATAAAAAGGAAAATAACTTTTAAAACACTTAAAATAGATTTTTATAATCAAAATTTCCTTTTAAAAATATTTAAAACCAGAAACTCAATTGAACGTCCGAAAATATGAATTATGAAGTAAAAATCCTCCAAAATTATCAATATAAATTTTTTATCATATGGCCGAGACAAATTATATCGAATTTCAACCATTGATATATTGTACGTACAATATAAATAAATCGCACAAATTAAAATGCAAACAGATGACTTCTCCGTTGCATTTTTAAAAATCCAACACATACAAATCTGCTATCACACAATCAAACAATACATCCATGCGATCCAATCAATATTCATAACCAATCAATTTCAAACAAACATCTCAAAAAAGCAATTCAATCAATATTGGGATTTTACATATGTATATAGGGAATGATGAATTCTAGGTATAATTGTGAGTTAGAAAACTCATCGAAACTCCCACCTAAAAAATCCAAACTTATGCTTCTCTACACCGTCATCAACCAACCACTAAGCATCACTAACTTGCACTTGTAGCCACTGTCCAGAACTAGTTATACATAGTTCAGGCATCTCGAGTTCTTTAGCACTTCGCATCAAATATCTAGGTCTTACCAACAACGGCCTTACATCACCACCTCCGTTCACCTACAACAAGCGGCCACCCATCCCCTGTCGTGCACATCACCTCCAGGTCGCCACCTAAACCCGCACAAACCAAAACTTGGCGGCCTCCCCCAAACTTCATCGACATTGGCAACTAGGCACTAATCGCCTCACACATTTTTTTTATACAATTTAACAGTCGCAATTAGAAGAAATGAGGGATTAGGGTTTTTTGAGCAAATATAAAAGGAGTTTGGGCTTTGATAGATGACTGAGCCCATAAAATTCTAGAAAAACCAAAGAAAGAAGTGAATTAGAAATGAGCTGGGGTTTTGATTTCAATTTTAATTTATTTTGTTTAACATTTCATTCTACAAATTATTTTTCGATAATTGAGCAATTTTATTCAATTTCAATATATTATTTGGAAGGAATTTATTAGCTTAACTAAATTTATTCAAACAAAATCTTTTGTTAAATAATCTTCGAGTAGATAAGAATTTGTTTTCAAAATAATAATCACTAAAAATCAAATCCTAATAATTGTATTTTAATTAAATCTATTTATTCAAACACCGTAGAAAGCCGGGTTGTTACAGACCCTCCTTATGAAAATTACATCCTCACAATTTTTTATAGGGAGACGTCAAACAACTCATATTCTAACTATCTTCGTATTCTACAAACTTCTAACAAGCTTAATTGCTCAACACTTTATGTGGCCTTTCCTCTAATTCTCTTATTGTATACTACAATTTAAATAAATTCAATTCACGATTTTCTATTTTCGCATACAATAAAATTTTGCAAAAATTTTCTAGGTGTCGGATTTTTCAAAAAATTTCGATAGGGTCTTCTTTTTACTAAGAGCATTCCAACAAATCAAAACACAATGTAACTACATGATTTATGTCTCTGAAGAGGCATCTGTAACACCTAGTAAATTTTAAGATAGTTATTTAATAATTAATTAGGCTCTAAGAATGGAATTTACACACATAAGAGAATTTGACTACGAAACTTGTACCATTGCGTTCGTGGCGATTTTCTGAGCAACTTTCATATTTGGATTTTTGCGGTCGGAGTTCAAACGAAGAAGTTACGGACGATAAACGATTTCAAAACGAAAATAATTAAATAATAAAAGTTAACGTTTATAATTAAATATCGGAACCCACCGGTCAACCCCCTCACCGGAGCAGGCAACCTCAAGTGGTCGACCCCAATGGAAGGGGCAATCGATCCGAAGAGTGACGGCTAGGATTTGCCTTCGCCAGACGGCCTAGATTTTATATAATTTAATCTAAAAGCTTCTGTTGATTCAAGCACCTATAAATTTAGGGCTAACCCTCCTCTTCTCTTCACATATTTTCTAGGAAAAGCAACAAAGCACTGCCTTTCTCTATCTTCTGCAGTTTTCTTCTAATCCATAAAATAAATTATATTTATACAAATTGGAGAAGAACGAAAAATAAATAGAAGAAGAGAAGAAGCAAATCAACCCAATGCGATAACAAGGTAAATTTCAATATAGTAATTTTATATTCTCTTCCAACCCCAAATCTCTTCACAGATCTGAAAATCTAATATATGTATATACCCTTGTGATACATATTTCTTGGATTAAAAAGGAGATAGAGTTGAATTAAAGTATTTAATTCAGATTTGGAACGCTTTTAAAAGGCGAGTGAGAAATTTTATAAATTGTTTACAATACTGAAATTTATTTCATTGGCTTTTATTTGATTTTATGCCTAAATCAATAATTATATGTGAATTGTAGGCTTAAATTAAATGTATAAAACATCATCAATATATTCTTATTCTATTATTTAGGAGATTTGATTGGAAATGCCATGGTTTGAAAATTAGTCCCAAGGGTTATAAAACTAGACTATTGATTAAATGTGTAATTTATGCCAGATCCAAAATTGGGCTGTATAATATCAATTTAATTTAATTATTACCATAGTTATGCTGAAGTATGGATTTTTCATAGTTTAATTTGTTAAAAGAATATCCATTTGGTTTTTATAAACTGGTTTAAGTTTCTTATTTTCATAGAAAATGCAACGTTTGATTTTACAAGAAACATATGCAAGAAAAAGGAAAGAAATGTATAAAGTATGGATTACACTTCGTAGTTTACACTGTCTATTTCAATAAAAAGAAAGATAACCGTTCCTTGTAATTTCAAACAAAGCAAACCTTTTATTTTAAACTAAATCCTTTGTTTTAAGCTAATTTATAAAAATTACAATGGAGAACCTTCCTAGGAATATAATTTTAGCAAATTAAATATGGAAGTATATTCTAGTTAAAGATTTATGACTAGAATATAATTGGTAGAAGAGAGAGAGTGTGTGTGTATTTATATGTATTTAACCACACTAATAAATAAATATGAAACTTAATTAATAACGACGATTTACGCATAATATTCACTTAAAAATAATTATATGTTAGGATAGATCAAGTAGTGAATAAAAGAAATCGGAAGAAAGGTTAGAATGATTGTAGCTCTAATTTATAAATAATAAATGTGGATGAATCTAGAGGTTACAGATAATTAATAGGGTACTTGGTTATGGGACTTATAAATTAAGATGATAGGTTAATAACTATGGGATAGTTAGAAAAAGATTACTAATTGGAATTTAGTAAATAAATAAATGTCATAGAAAATGTCCGCTAGAATGATTATCATTTATCACGGACAAGTTTACATTTATGGAAGAAGTAAATAAAAAAGGGGTTAGTTGGTAACTGAATATTTAAGGTAAATTATATAGCCTTAAATAAATGAAAAAGAGATTAGTATGCTAAGTTCAATACTCAACTTAGAATAATTAAGCCTAAGAATAATAAAGCCTATGATAACAGGGATTAAAATAGTAAAGCTCAGGGTAATTAATTGGACTTAGCGGATTGAGATGTGAGGTCAGTAGAGTTGCACAATAGGAGTCTGCCCTTCACACAGAGGCTACCAGCAGTTGCATACACATATTATTGATGTGAGACATCACCAATCATAGGACACGTGGAATTTGATAATGTGACATAGGACCTGCTTATGGGTTAGAGGTATTAAGTGGTTGTTTGGGGACAAGCACCATTGTCCAAGTGGTTAAGTGATTCGGCTTTGGTGCGAGAGGTCACAAGTTCGAAACTTGTGTAGCGTGATTCGAACGTTTATTGACATGTGATATGTTGTCCCAGTGACATGTTGTATATAAAGTACCATTTCAAAAAAAAAGAGGGGGCCCGCCTCTTCCTTATTTAAAAAGTATTAAATGGTCAGAATGAGCGGCTTGGTGCAATATAAGATATCTCAGGAGAGGTCCACTTCGGGTTTGAGGTATTAAGTGGCTGTTGTAGGGTACGCCTCTCTTCCATAAAGAAGTATTAAGTGACCTAATAAGATTCCAAGCGATGACATCTAGATCATACTAGTGAGAAGTCCACCTTGGCTTAGGTATTAAATGACAGAGACCTGCCTAGAATATAGATATTAAATGGTTGGAGGTCTATCTAGTCTTTATTAATAAGGTATTAAGTGGCTTGGGTACCATCTTTCATATAGCTAGAACATTGTATATGATAGGTGCGTTAGTAGAGTGGTAACTATTTGTTATAAATCCATTTATTATGGTCATAGGTCTCTATAGCTAGGACCATTAGACCAATGATTTACAGGGCTAGGGGCCCGCTTCTTATTTGGAAGTATTAAGTGGCTAATTGGCAGATGTCAGTATTTGAGACCTTTAGGAAAGGTCAGTTAGATATTGTGTTAGGTAGTCATATTGTACTCGCATGGTAAATTAAACACGTTACCATAAATGATAGACATGACAATTAAATGGAAACCAATCGGTGGGTATTTATATCCTATTATGTTTTCCTTTCCGCTGTGAGATTAGATTTACAAATCTCTAATATGCTCATGCTTATTGCATGTACCAAATAAACGACCAGTACTCTAATGGACTTAGGTTTTGATTTTGTTGGAATTCGGTCCATTAAAGTGCGGGTTACCTCCCAACATGAGCATCCCGAAACACGAGGAAACAAGATAATATCACAATATATATCAATACACCATAAAAACGTACCTTTTTATTAGCATTTTTAAGCAATTTACCTTATTATTTAGCGAGCAAAAATGAACCAGCGTTGCCAATTTGTCCAAATATGCCTCCTGAAGACCTATACTTACTCGAATTTGAATATTAGTTTCATATAAGAAGATATAATAGGTATATATTCATTTATTTCCAAAGTAACATAAGCTCAAGTTTTAGCTACATTTCGACAAACTTCCAACAACCAAAAACAACAAATTAGACAATAACATCAAGAAGTAAATTGGGGCATAGTGTGTTGACTTTTTAAAACAACTTTTGGATCATCAAAATGCCAAGTGCTTAATGGGTTATAGTGTTTTTCATAGGGGGTGAATATTAAATCGCTGAACAAGTGCAGGTCCACCCTCTAAATCCACATTTTTAGCTTAGTAAATATCAAAATTTTACAAAACACTCTAAACAAAAGTTGTTGCTTATGTTCTAGGTTTTTCAAAATCGAATGAACCATTTGAAAGTGGTTAAATGAATTTCGCATTGTTTCATTTTGTTTGATTTTTTATATCTTTTACTTAGCATCTTCCGTTCACTTGTTTACGTTTTGGGCATTGCACATTATACTATTTTCCATACAACAATAAAATATATATTAGATTCTCATATAACAAACTATCAATATGACCCTAAAGTTTTGATTAAAATGGTATCATTTCTACCATTTCTCACACTTCTAGACATAAGCAATCAAGGTCAACTAAAAACCAACTTTGGCATATGAAATATCCATGGTACTCAAATTAAATATGAAATCAGTGCAATGAACCTAAACTGGGTAAGAATTACAATGTTAAATGAAATTGATACCAAAACTACATGTAATTATCTAGAATTTTCTTTATTTCAATTTTTTTGCATATGATAATAAGTATTCTAAATAAAATAGTTAACATGTGGCCCTAGCCTTGAATAGCAATACATGAACATAGGCATATGCATGGGCACCACTTGATTTAAAAAACTAGGCTAAAACATGAATAGAGCAGATTTTGTTATAGAGTTTGAAGAGGAACATCAAGGTATTAAAGGGCACATTTCTGTATGTTCCACCATCATGTTGCTTATATATTTCTATAATGTGTTAATGCTACTATGAAAATTCAATGTAGTGAGATGGAGTGACATGAAAGAATTCGAAAGACAATCCACTTTGTGTTTAATTCGGTCGTAGCCGTGCATCCCTAGTTGCATACTTTATTTTCTAGGGCAATGTATGGTAGATGTTATGCTCGATGATAAATTTTTGCCTAAGCTATTGGAGGCTTTTTCCCCCTACAATCTACTGTTGCTAACAGCAGTTGCCCCACTATAGCAGCAGGATGATGGTTTTTTTAAGAAAACTTATATAAGCAAACTTTATTGCATGGTTCTTATCCAATCCAAATGCATGCATCATAATAATTGATCCTTGCAACTGGAGTTTCTCTTGCTCCAAATCTACTTCACTTCAGAGTCTACAAATATTGCAACTCAAAGAACAACATTGTAGCTTCTATACCCAACTCATATAGTAACAAAACAAAGAATTACTTGCATGAATGTTTACCACCATAAGACCTATGCCTTAATTGCAATAATTAATAGCATGAACCAAGGTCGTACATTGATAATGAAAAATGAGATCTTCATGTTGTTCCATGTTCCAACACAATGATCATGCAAACAGGATTTAAAAGGCCATATCCTTGGCAAAAAAAAGATTGATGCACTATAGCTTTATAGCATCAAGAAATCATGATTGGCACATATAAGCATATTTTTATTTAACTGGAGATGGTTTGCTTATGGGATTAGATGGATAGCTTACCAAGCCACTGGTACAGAAAATGCAATATAAACTTCGGTGTTATGGCTTTTGTAAAATTATTTATTAGCCTTATCTTGTACATGGATGAATAACACCATATCATAAGCATCGTCAAAAGGCCTTAAAAAAAAGAGAAATCCCAACCCTATCAAAATATTTTTATAAATATTTTAGAAAAAAACACTTATGTAAGCTGCAATACAAATATTAAAAAGTGACACACAATTTACTTCAACTTTCACCATATTTTATCTTACCGAATGATTTTAATTATTCTTTTTTTCAAAATCAAACATCACTCAAAATGTAACTTTCAAAATATTAGTTTTCTTTCCAAAACATATTATTCTTTTCGGATATTGTATTGTAATGCCTCGTCGTCCCAGTGTTTAGGAATCCCTATCGATAAAGTTGGCTATGCGCATCGATCAAAATTCTTAAAGTCACTTAATAGACAAATTAAGACGAATTTAATTATAAAAACTTTATCAAGTATTTTAATATATAATTAATTTTCTTACTTTGTCAAAATTATATGCCTACCTTTAGTAGATTCACACACTAAAGGTGATTATGTTAATAACTAAATAATCTATCATTATCAGCACATAATAAAACAAACAAACCAACCATATACATCAACAAGCATGCATTCAATTCAATTTATTTATTTTATTTCATGGTTTAGCTATATATATTATTATTATCATCAATTTATTTAAAAAAAATATTTATCGTTGTCATTATTATTATCTCTTAAACAAATTTTATTATCCTCTGGCAATTAAGATTCGAATAAACTACAAGTTTCCATTAATATCTGGCTATGTCCACATTCAAGTGGATTTATAAATATTTGAGTTATAACTCCTACTCAATTTCCACATTCTAAACTAAGCGAAATGAAAAAACAATTAATACAACCAAACACACATCAAACAAATGCCTATAGTGAAAAGCTATTTATTAGCATCCACTGCGCACTTTGATCCTTACTGGATCAGGCTACTCTGTTCAAAGCCACATGGAGGTTTACTTACATTCACCAATGCCGACACTACTAGTCTGACTAAAAATCCCTTATTTCTCTACCTTCATCAACAACTTCCAGTTCACTCAAAGATAACACACAGAAGAGTAGAGATAAAAAGAAATGTAAATGCATATAGTGGGGAAAATAACAAGTACGTTCCCATATGATTACCGCAGTAATCATCATATAATCTTACTATCCCTTTAATATAGGGCAACTACCCAACACATCCAAGGAGATGGGGATCCTAAGTCTCATCTAAGGTTAAGACTCGTGTCTCATATATACAATGTATCATTCTGAACCTGCTCTGATACTATGTCGTAGCACCTCTATCTCTATACACATACTATTCAAGAGTACTACAGAGTAATAATGTTGAATATTACAGAAAATGAGGCGATATAGGGTACACATATGAATATTCCATTGGGCTAACATCGATACGTATTTAAACATTCAATACAACACACCACAAGACGTACCCATTACCGGCACAAAGTAATAAACACATGTGCCTTCAGGATAGAACAATACACAATAAAGTAAATATCAAAGAACACAGTCAATCGTAGCAATAATAAATAATATTCATGTATCCAGTACACATCACAATAACACACACACAAGAGACTATACAATACAGGGCAATAATAATGAATATCTACTCTCCTCTGTGTCTAGAAAATACAAGCTAGTCTCATCATTCTTAAACTTGAAATATCTCGAACTGACCCGAGTATTGTAATGGGTCAAACTATATCTAATCCAATGTCAATAAACATATGGAAATATGTATATACCGGGTATAAATATAATAATATATTCTCAATCAATCCAAAATATCATATAACGTAAAATACCACAAAAACTCAGTATAAAAATGTCATCATCCATATAAAATCACATCAAATATTATCCCATCAAAACAATGTCAAATGGGTGAATCATCCATATCTGAAATCATCATTAAAGTCCGTAAATCATCAAATATGAGATGTCATCAAGTATATCTCTCAATCTCAAATAACAAAATACCATCATCAAAAAACGTAAAATCGATTATCTAACTGTAAAATATAGGGCAACTACCCATCAGTCAAAAATAATAATAATAGAGGTATGAGAATCTACTATGCTCTGGACATCTATCCAGATATAATCTCACTTCCTTATATATAAAATAAACGGTGACATGAATCAAATCATAATGTATGGGTTACACTACCCAACAATCTCATACTATATGGGTTACGCCACCTAGTCAAATCACAATATAGCTACCCATCGTCTCCAAGAGCACTTGGGTTATCTACCCGGATCCACTCTTATAAAAAGTATATAAATAATATGTACATATCTATTAATTAATGTAGAACTAAAAGGGAGACTGACAGCTACCTGCGTGCTTTAGGAGCCCAAGGTTACTCCATCTAGATCCGCTCCTATAGCCTTAAGTTACCTACCTAGTATCATGATTATATCCACCACATGTCACAAACGCGCTATTAGACTACGCTAGGCATAAATCATGACTCGGATCACGCTCCTAAGGTGACCGACTATTGGCCTTTATGACTAAAGAGGCTAGGGCTACCCATCTTAGGGGCTACCCATCTTAGGGGCTACACCACCCTAAAAGCTACTCTGTCTTTCTCAAAATCCCATGATCCGCGTCTAAAATATATAACCAAATGTCACAGGTCGGGGAAGCGACCGCACGATCAGGCCGCTGGGGTGAACACTGGTTATTTGATTCCCACTAGCACTTAACCATGTTCTGGAGTACTTCATGATAGATAACATACATATGGGTACATCCACATAATTCAATCATTCATAATGCCCTACCCAAGTATATATACTTGTTCTACCTGAGCATATGCATATAATATTGCACTACCCGAGCCTATAATATTGCTCTACCCAAGCATCACCACAATTAATATAATTCCCAGTTGTCGTCACTTGAGTGACGTCTACTTACAATGGATAACCGAATAAATACCACAATAGCATCCCATATCAATGAATGATACTCAAAATTTTACTCCTTGCTCATAACTACACTCAAACTCCATAATATTCTATATAACGAGTCTAAATTATCACTGAATGGCCCATCCCAGATGGTATCATAACTCTGTTTATTCAAATTCCTTGCTACATAGAATTATAACCATCATAAATGAAAATATTACAAATCCAACAGAAGGATGTCATCACCATATCAAATCATCAATCAAGTCTATATCAATGGTGAATCATTCATAGTATCGAAATCTGTATGGAAAATGAGAAATTAAATGATGTTGAAATCATACATAAAATCCTAAAATTAATTCAGTCATTCAAATAATAAAGTTCGACAAAAATATTTCTTTAACAATTAAATCAAGTATTCAGATATATATATAAGTGGAAAATAGACACAAGGATAAATTTTCATAAAGTTTTTGGCTGAAGGACAACAAGTTTTATTTTTAGGCTGAAGGACAAACTTTAAAAGATAATTAGGCTGAAGGACAATGCTAATACAACTAGCATTTTGTACAATGTAAAACTGGATATAATGCTAGTTATAATTAGCATTTTGTACAATGTTTGCACTGTACAAAATGCTAACTATATTTAGCATTTTCCTTCAGCCTAATTTTCTTTCAAAGTTTGTCCTTCAGCACAAAAATGAAACTTTGTGTCCTTCAGCCTAATTTTTGTTCAAAGTTTGTCCTTGTGCCTAATTCCCTCTATATATAAACCTCAAATAAATTATTTTATTTCTACTATAAAATATAGTTTCCAAAATAAAGATTTAAAAACCAAAATTTCATTTCCAATCTTTACTTATATACTTTAAAACATTCAAAAACACTTTACAAAATAAATTTCGTTTCAAAATTATTATTAAAACCTATCAATTATATAAAATCATCAAATATACTATTTTTGAACCAATTAATGTATAAAAAGGAAAATAACTTTCAAAACACTTAAGATACATTTTTATAATCAAAATTCCTTTTCAAAATAATATTTTAAAACCAGAAAATAAATCGAATGTCCAAAAATATGAATGATGGAGTAAACGTCCTCCAAAATCATCAAAAATCATAAATATAATTTTTTTTATCCTATGGCCGAGTCGAATGACATCGAATTTCGACCATCTATACATTGTACACATAATATAAATAAATCACACAAATTAAAATACAAACGGATGTCATCTCCTTTGCATTTTTAATCATCCAACCCACACAAATCCAATATCACACAATCAAACAATTCATCCATGCAACCCAATCATCATTCACAATCAATTCAAATTTCAAGCAAACATCTCAACAAAGCAATTCAATCGAACTGAGAGTTTATATATGTATATAATGAATGATAAATTCTAGATATAATTGTGAGTTAGAAAACCCACTGAAATTCCCAACTAAAAAATCTAAACCCGTGCTTCGTTACACTGTCATCAACCAACCACCGAGCATCACTAATATGCACTTGTAGCCGCTGTCCAAGCCTAGTTATACACAGCCCAAGCACCTTGAGTTCTTTAGCACCTCGCATCAAATATCCAGGTCGCACCAACACTAGCCTCACATCACTACCTTTGTTCGCCTGTAATAAGCGGCCACCCATCCCTATTCACGCATGACACCTCCACGTCACTGCCTAAGCCGCACAAACCAGGTCATGGCGACCTCCTTAATGTTGCTCCAGGTTACTTAACACAAGTCGCAACTTTGCTCCCCCCAAACTTCATCGACGTTGGCAGGCACTAATCTCCTCTTTTTTGTTTTTAATTTTTAACTTTTTAATTTAATAGTCGCGATTAGAAGAATTAAGGGATTAAGGTTTCTTGAGCTAATACAAAAGGACTTCGGGCTTTGATAGAATGGTCGAGCCTAGAAAATTCCAAAAAAAAGAAAGGAAGAAGTGGATTAGAAATGGGCTTGGGTTTTGATTTCAATTTCAATTTATTTTATTTAACATTTCATTCTATAAATTATATTTTGATAGTTGAGTAATTTATTCAATTTCAATATATTATTCGTAAGGAATTTATTAATCTAACTCAATTTATTTAAGAAAATCTTTTATGAAATAAACTTGGAATAAATAAGAATTTGTTTTCCGAATAATAATCACCAAAAATTAAATCCAATTTTTTTTAATTAAATATGTTTATTTATACGGTGTAGAAAGTAGGGTTGTTATAGTACAGTTGGGATGAAGGGAGCGAATAGTCACTTTTGTTTCATAAAGAAATAACCAAAATGAGATTTGTACTAATGACGATGATACTTATCATTGGAATAAGAAATATGATTTCTATTCCAAAATATATTTTAGTATAGAAAATTATTTTCTATGAGATTTATTTTTTTAAGTTCAAGATATTTGATTAAAGAACACTCCACGGTAAACTAGCTGCAGAGTATGAAACAAATAATATTATTAAGTGAATGATGGACCACCAAAGTAGTACGTTCTTATAATGACAGAAATAGTGGAAGCATGGCATGTATCACTTATTGAATGCATCAAAGTACGAAAATTGTTTTCGTAAAACATACTGAACATTATTTATGAAATATTGACTAATTTTTCGACATTGATTGAAAAATAAACATAGTTATATTTCAATATGAATATTATAGATATTCATTATGGAATAAAACTATAATCTAGTATTTTTTTTCAAAACAAAAGTGATGCACTGGAATATACAAAGGTATTTAATATTACTTACAATTATTTTGGAATTGTAGACTAAGCCATAGTTTTGAGAAACAATTTTATTATATGATTATGAATCATATGATACTAGTTAATTATATCTCAAATAATTAATGGCATCGCCCATTCAGTGGGAGCATCATAGGAGTTAATGAACTCTTTGGATTGATACATATTGATATATGCAAATGTAATTATATTAATTCCAAAATCAATTCTACGTACTTCGTTATATTCACCGATGAGTTATCACCGACATAGACATGTGTATTTGATACATATGTAGTATGTCTAAGATAGATTCATAAAGTATGAACGAAAGTAAACAAAATAACATGCAATGGAGAATAAAATTGATTCGATTAAATCGAATAGGTGAGTATATATTGGAAAGTGTTCCGAACATACCTAACCTGAATAAAGATCTCAAAAGTCACTCCTCCATATGATACAAATGATGAAACGATAAGGAGTAATCAAACTTTGATGGAGAAAGTATGAATAATTGTGGTTAAATTGAGTTAATTTCTTTCGAGAAGGCCATGTAATTAAGAGTAGCACACAAGACTAATATTATTTCATCTAAATAATAGTTTACAAAATCATATAAGATAAGGGTTTATAAGAAACCAAAACGTATCCTAGGTCAAAGAGTTGGCAGGTTGTGCGAATCGAAAGTCTACACCTAATAATTGTTCGTGAGGGATATCGTATGAATCTCCCCAAAAGGAGTTTAAGAAGGAATGTCATTAGATGACATATTTATGTTTTGAACATAAGTTTTGCAAACTAAAACTAGATCTATTTTATATAAAAGGCAATTTATAAAGTGTTTATGAAAAACTATTATGTTGCAATGAGAAACAACTATTATTTCAAAAAAACACCAACTTCATAGTGAAGGAATTTCTTTGAGAAATTATTGGTAGTAAAATGGAAGTGGATATGATCCAAAGATGAAATTGATAATATAAGATGAAATGAAATTAACTGACATAAATGTACACATCGCATTAGAGTTTCTACTAAGTATAGTCACACATTGTAGAGAAACTATGAGTTTCTTATTAATGTCTAAAATATACAATCCTCGGTTATTTAATTAAACCATTAAGAGTATTGACTCTATGATATGGTGCGATGCGCAGATTCCAAGTAGTTTGTCAAAATATGATTTTGATAATGGTACCTAAAAGGTTAGGATCCCTTGGTCGCTATGCATTTTTAAGAGAAAGACAAATGCAGTAGAGATATAGCGAGCCATATGAATAAGAATACCACCGTGAATTTCAATTATTAAAATTAACATAATAGATTCATCATTCGATGCACTCAAGTTAATTCGGATTTACTTGTAAAATTATCACTTGGTATGAGTTTATGCTTTGGTACATATGTATTGAAATAGAAAATTTAAATGATGATTTAGAGTAAATTGTTTACATATAATAACCAGAAATGTCTCAAAGTCAGTAGGAGTGATATTGAATTTGTGAGTCTTTGTATATAATCCAAGAAACGTTAGAAAGTATCATTTTATAAGCATCAAAATGAATAAATATTCTGATAGAAGTATCAAATAGTTTGATTGTTAATCAAAATGTAGAGGAATCGTGTATTTATAAGAAAACATGTTAAAAGGTACGTTGATATTTCTAAAATTACAAGTAAATAACACATTGTCGATTTTTAACGATGTACTTTTATTAAAATCAACTTTAGTTTTTTTAATACTCGACGTTGGATTGTAAATGATGTCTTATATAGTAATTATAAAAGATATTGGGAATGTCCCAAATCGATATGCAAAGACACATTATTACAATGTTTAATACGGAACAAGTAAGATGGATTCCTTATGCATTAGCAATAGGAATTATCATAAATGTCATGTTGTCTATGATATCATGATTTGTTCATATATTTGATACATGAAGCAAATATCAAATCCAAATTGATATCACTAAATGGTTATTTGAACTAGTCTCATGTATTTATGAAATACTAGTGAATTGTTTACAGAAACAAAGAACTCCTTGTGAAGAAGTGTTCAGATTCAAAGTTTCATAAGTGATATTGAGTATGATATGCCAATAATAAATTCAAGTTAAGAATCTTTTAAGTTGAAAATGTTCCTAATAAAAGATTGTGGCTGATTCAATGAAAATGGATAAGTACATTGCCTTGAATATCATCGCAATAAAGGAATGTAAATAAATATAAATCCATAAATTTATAATTAAGCCGAGGCTGATTCCAAATGTTGTGAATCTTATAACATCATTATATGATGACAATGTCATATAGTTCATAACAGAACTTAGAGCCCACTGGAAGTTGGGAGATATACTCCGAATTGTTCCATGTGATAATGATAGTTTATCATCTATATGATCTTAAATAGGCTATTAGCCCACGATTATTAAAGTGTTAATTTTGGTAGCAACATGGACTATGTTGGCGTCAAAATTGACACCAATACCCAATTATACGTGAAAGCACCAATATCTAGTCACACATCACAGATAGTATATGATGTAGAGAATATAATATGAAGAATAATCAAATTAAAATGAAAGCAAGTAAAAGAGACAAGATTTATAGTGGTTTGGCTAACTCCGGCATACGTCCACTCTAGAACAATCCTTTTTATTACACTGAAATTTGATTACAGTTACAATCCAAGATCCCAGAATAAAAATGGCAGAGTCCCTTAAGGAGAAAATGAAGAGAAGCAGAATGAAGGTTCTTTTTTCGAAGCCAAGCCTGCTGTATTTATAGGTGAAACTTCGGCTATAAGGCCTTCTCACCTACATGGGCCCACCATAACGATCGGCAAGCCCAATTCGTCTAAAATAACGATCGGCATGGTCATACCGATCATTATTCCTCCATTAAAATCAATACCGATCCCTCTTCCTTCAAGAAAATGTCGATCCCTCCTTTCCGTGTTGCTATGCTGACCCATCTTCCTTCAATACCCTCGTGCCGATCCATTTCCTTCATGAAGAGACGCCGACCAATTGAGTGTCGATCCCTTCCTTCATATGCTACCCCAACCCATCCTTCATAGGCTATGTCGATCCCTTGTCCACCCATCTATATTGATCCCTTACTTGAGAATTGATGTGCTGATCCCTTCTAGCCTGCAGTGCCGATCCATCTTGCCTAGAACTATGCCAATCCAATTGCAAACGCCAATCCCTCCTTTGATCCGACCACATCGACACTTACCATGCTGATCCCAATCATGCCGACCTCCTTCTATGCCGAGCCCAATCATGCCGACCTCATCCTATGCCAAGCCCAATCATGTCGATCGTTATTCCTTCTTACATACCGACCTATACTACCCTATTCCATATTACATTGATCCCTTCTTATGTTGATCCTTCCTTATTCAAGCCAATATCCACCTTTCAAGCACCCTTCATCGTTTATCTACCTACTACGCCTGGCTTTATGTTATTATCCGTAGTTGACTCCCAGACCCCACAATCATCACTTTGCACTTGATAATTGTGAAGTCTGTTGGGTTAAATCCGCCTATATACTGCCTTGACAAAAGGCGGGTTAACACTTTGCCCCCCAAAACATGCCTTGCAATAGGAAGACGTGTTTTGTATTGCCATAAATCCAAAATCCGAAGTCCATAATCCATTGATTATTATATTATCCAACTTAGTATCTGATCCGTTGCCAATCTAATTCCTTGATCTCTCCGGATCATTAGCGAAATCCATGACAGTTCCAAGTCGATATACAATTCCGAATCCATCCAAATCCATTAACCAAATTTATGATCTCTCCAGATCATTTTATCCAAATCTGGGACCACTCCAGGTCCACATCCAAATCCTTAGACCTCTCCAGGTAATTTAATCCAAATCCAGGACCGCTCCGGGTCCGTATCCAAATCTAGGACCGCTCCGAGTCCATTTCCAAATCCGGGACCGCTCCGGGTCCGTATCCAAATTCGAGGACCACTCCGGGTCAAATCTGGGACCGCTCCAGGTCCATATCCAAATATGGGACCGCTCCGGGTCCATATCCAAATCTAGGACCGCTCCGGGTCCTTACCGAGCATAATCCATAATCGATGACCTGAGTAGGTCGATCCTGTCGCTCTTTGGTGAAGCGGTCTACCCCTTGGCAATCATGGTCCATACCTGACGATCTGTTACGTCCTATTCTCCGGCCTCGACTCTCCGGTTGAGGACTTGATCCCCAGTCGAGAACTTGATCCGTGGGGGTATCCTACTCCGTCCTTGATCCCCAGTCGAGGACTTGATCCGTGGGGTATCCTACTCCGGCCTTGATCCCCAGTCGAGGACTTAATCCGTGGGGTATCCTACTCCGGCCTCGATCCCCAACCGAGGACTTATCCATAGGGTATCCTACTCCGGCCTCGATCCCGAGTCGAGGACTTATCCGTGTTCAAGTCCACTATGCCGCTCTCCGACGAAGGGACTCGTAATTGCGGTTATTGCCTCGTCTCTCCAGTTGGGGCCGTAACCGTAACATGTGTTATTTATTACATTAATCCAGATTCAATCATTCCAAAGTCCACTTGGTAAAATTTAAAATAAAAGCCCGTACATCCGAAAAAACTAAATAGCCATGGTATTAGAAAAACCAGAGTTTGCAGTAAACGAAAAAAACAAAATTTCATAAATCCGAGCACTATGGTTCATCGTCATCTCAGAGCATGACTAGGATCATCCTCGATCTCGTACATGTGTAAGTGACTTAGCCATTTTACTACGGGGTTTATTACATATTCCATGCCATAAATCCAATCAATTAATGATAAGCTGACGATGATGCCTTTATCCAGTGCCATTTTCATTCGAGGCGGACGGTGGCTGCTCCTGTTCCACCGCCGCAGCCCGAGTCCTTACGTATTGTTGTAGCTAACTATTCCTCATGTGTTCCTCAATGATATCCTTCAAATGCCTGCAGTCATTTGTATTGTGCCCATCCAGCTCATGGAATAAGCAATGGTTTCCTGATGCCCGCTCACATTTGGAGGGTTTCCTTTTCGTAGGCCTTCGACATTGAAGTTGTCCTTGAGTATCCAAATAAATCCTTTCTAAAGGTTTAGTTAAATCCATGTAAGAAGATAATTTCGGTTCTCTCCATTGCCTTCTCGACATATTACTGCCATCGTTCATTTTCCATTTGCCTTTATCATTCTTGTTTACATCTCTTGATGATCCCCCACTTTGCACAACATTCACCTCTAGTTTTTTTGCTCGTGCGTCTTCCTGTTGTAGGAACCTTTCTGCTTCATGGTAAAACTCCTCTAGATCCATAGGTGGATCCCGTGCTAGTGAATCCTTGAACTCTGTACCATCAACAATTCCAGATACAGCCGCCATCAAAACCATGGATGGATCTAGAAGATCCACCGATGTTGCCGCAACATTAAACCGTGTTAGAAAACTCCTTAGGGACTCTTTGGTCCTCTGTTTCAGTGTTGCCAAAATCATCACACTTTTGGGTATCGAGATGTGAACTCTAAACCGTCTCATAAACCTTTCGATCAATTCTGTCCACGTGCCAATAAAGCCGCTTTCCAACTGTCTGAACCATAGCGCTGCTATATTCGTCAAATACAAAGGGAAACACCGTGCTATGACCTCTTTTGATGCTCCTAGTACTTCCATATGCCACATGTACCTTGTCAGATGAACTGCGGGATTCGCTCTTCCATCATATGTCTCAAGCATTGGTAGTTTGAATTCCAGTGGATTCCTAGTATGCCTAATCATAGGAGCGAAGGGGCTCCTATTCACATCTTCCAAATCTCTATTACTAATTCTCCTTTTATGGCCCGTCTGATCATTTCTGCCAACCTATCGTTATCATCAATTGGCAGTCTTCGTCCATTGTCTCCAACCTGCCCACCGAGTCCGCGATGGAATCTTGAAATCTGTTCTTTTGGACGAGCATCCCATATCTCGATCAATGCCAAACTGCACAACACTACCTGGTGTTCTGCCTGGAGTGGAGCCAATATGACCCGGAGGCATGCCCCCCGAGTGTGGAACAATCGGTACCGATCGTTCCATAATGATTGGTTATGGTATGGTTGATCGTTCCTGGTCGGTCAAGGGCTGCTCCCGGTGGCTCCACTCTATCCCGCATCCTATTTGCTTCATTTCCTTGGTTCTAATTTTGGAATTCCTCAACACCTGTTGCTCCAACTTCGTGGTCCTCATTTTCAGTATTTGCTACTACTCCATTCCCTTGGTTTTGCACTCCGTCTTGTCCAATCTATCGAAATAGGTTCTACATCATTTCCTGTTGCCTCTTCAGCATCCTTTCCTACATAGCACCCATCATTATTTCCATCTCGTCTCTGGTAATGAAGATTGAGGAATGATTAGCTTCTGAGGAAGCCTCCTGACTTCCTTCATGATGGCTCCTCTCTGTTCTCTGTCTCCTTGTTGATTGCCTAGCCATTGCTTCCTAAATCCAAGTTCCCAAGCTTTTAAATCTAAAATCCTAACTTCCAAATCCTTGAGTGCAAGCTCTTTCAATGAAAGCACCAAAATGTTGGCGTCAAAATTGACCACCAACACCCAATTATACGTGAAAACACCAATATCCAGTCATAAATCACAGATAGTATATGATGTAGAGAATATAATATGAAGAATAATCAAATTAAAATGAAAGCAAGTAAAAGAGACAAGATTTATAGTGATTCGGCTAACTTCGGCCTACGTCCACTCCAGAACAATCCTTTTTATTATACTGAAATTTGATTACAGTTACAATCCAAGATTCCATAATAAAAATGGCAGAGTATCTCTTAGCGGGAAGATGAAGAGAAGCAGAATGAAGGTCCTTTTTTCAAAACCAAGCCTGCTATATTTATAGGTGAAACTTCGGCTATAGGTCCTTCTCGCCTACATGGGCCCACCATAACGATTGGCAAGTCCAATTCATATAAAATAATGATCTGCATGGTTATACCGATCGTTATTCCTCTATTAAAATCAATACTGATCCCTCTTCCTCCAAAAAAATGCGATCCCTCCTTTCCATGTTGCTATGTCGACCCATCTTCCTTCAATACCCTCGTGCCGATCCATTTCCTTCATGAAGAGATGTCGATCCATTGAGTGTCGATCCCTTCCTTCACATGCTACCCCAATCCATCCTTTATAGGCTATGCCGATCCATTGTCCACCTATCTATACCGATCCCTTACTTGAGAATTGATGTGTGTCAATCCCTTCTAGCATGTAGTGCTGATCCATCTTGCTTAGAACTATGCCGATCCAATTGCCTTTGTCAACGCCAATCCCTCCTTTGCTCCGACCACACCGACCCTTACCATGCCGATCCCAATCATGCTGACCTCCTTCTATGCCGAGCCCAACCATGCCGACCCCGTCCTATGCCGAGCCCAATCATGCCGACCGTTATTCCTTCTCAAATACCGACCCATGCTACCCTATTCCATATTACACCGATCCCTTCTTATGTCGATCCTTCCCTATTCAAGCCAATATCCACCTTTCAAGCACCCTGCATAGCTTATCTACATACTACGTTTAATCCTGGCTTCATGTTATTATCTGTAGTTGACTCCCGGACCCCACAATCATCACTTTGCACTCGATAATTGTGAAGTCTGTTGGGTTAAATCCGCATGTATACTACCTTGACAAAAGGCGGGTTAACAGACTATAGGTGCGGCTAAAAAAGTAGAGGTATTTTGAGATGGGTGGCTTAGATTTAGTGAGACTTAGTATGAGATGTGATCCATATTTTTATTTCATCCACTATAAAAAGGTCTAAAATCCTAATTCTTTTAGAACTTTTGGCTGCCTCTCTTCTCCCATTGCTATCCAATATCTCCATCTAGAAGCTCCAATAAATTCAATTCAAAAGGCGTAAACTATTAAATAGTCAAAGGTCCACGGTTCAAGGATTAGTAGTCCATCGAATCGAGAAGCTTTCAAAGGAGAGAGAGTTCATCATTGGTGTACCTTAAGACATTAGTTTTATGTATGTTTTTACTGTATTATATTGTTTATAATCTCGTAATACTATTTTATTGTACAAATATATTATTATTATTATTATTATTATTATATATTGTTAGTTGGGTGACGATTCTTATATGTATTGATGTTGTCAAATACTAGGTTTATTATATGTATATATTCCTTAAAGAAACAAGTTTTTTACATATAGATCAAGTATGCACAACTGAATAATTTATTATAATAATTATTATTTTATTAATTAATGTACACATTTAAATATGTTATTTAATTATAATTATATGATTTGTATTTTATTATATCATCATTTCAAGCTAATAATTAAACATATATGTTACACATGAATCATTACAATAATTATAATTTTCAGCAACAATAAATTGTTTATTATTATTTAATATTATTTAAATCAATATATCAATTAAATTATTTATATAAAATAAAATATGTTTTAAAAATTAAATTTATTTTTTATAAGATCATTTTATCATGAAATAAGCTCTTGGCCAAAAATTAAGAATTTAAAAATCAATGTTAATATTTTTAAAAAAGCATTTTAAAAGATGGTCGAAAGTAATTAACTATTAGAAAATAGATTTTAGCAAAGAAAAATTATGAATTTCTTTTCCAAACCTCAAAATATCATGCTAAATTTTTTGAAAATTTAAAATTTGAATAATATGATACGAAAGTATTTTTTTACCAATATTTTATTGTCTTTCAGCTAATTAATAAATTTATATATATACACTAAATTTATAATAATTTTTTTTTGCTGTGCATATGATCTGGAAGTGTATAAAATAAAAAATAAAAATAATATTTTAGTGTATAAAATAAAAATAAAAATAATATTTTTATTAATTAACACACACACACATATATATTATAAATATGTTTGTGAATATATATATATATATATATATATATATAATATATATATATATATATATAATTTTGTCATTGTAATACACACACACACATATATAATTATGTACATATATGGGTTATATATATATATATATATTACATATGTACATATGGGTTATATATATGTTTGTTTATATGTTTTCATCCTCATAAAATAATTTAAATAAAATTTTGCTTATACATACACACACACATATATATAATATTTATATAAATAACGAGCTTATATATATGCATATATTTAGACAACATACAATATATATATGATAAGCTAACATATCTGTTGTAATGTAAATCCCGACGTCTATATATGGAACATGTTATACCATGCACGTGTTATCATGTTACGCTTGCACACACATACCTATATGTGTATGATACATATGTGTACATTAATATGTATAATATAAATTGAATTGTATATAATATATAAATTTAAATAAAACGATAGATTTTATTTAAATAAAATTTAGAAATGTTCTAAATAAATTAGATTTCACATGTCGAGTAAAGATCCAATAGGGTAAATTTTTTGAAATTCGCCCATAACTTCCACTGCGGGCTGGCCCAGTTCCAACATGCTTACGATACAACTCATCAACTGTCATCATCTGCACCACACATGCCATTTGGCATCATAGTTGGCGTGCGCATCAACCTTCTGTACGCCTATCAACAACCTAGAGCAATAACTGGACCTTAGCAATACAATCTCAATCACCCAAGCACTAACTCCAACAGCTATAAATGTATCAAGGCATACATTCTTACAAGGGTTGGAAAACCGAAGTTCTCAAGCATTTACTTTCTTGTTATTATCTTTTTTAATCTAAGTTATTGTAAGAAAAACAAAATAATAAGAAATTTGGACGTAAATCAATTTAAATCGAGCCAGTCTAAATCTTATCTCTTTATTTTTCATGCATTTTATTTTCTCGTTTTACGTTCAATTAAAGATACTAATAAGCGACCTTTGTTAGTATCACTTCTTAACCATAATTTCATGGCTAATTAAATTTCTAGTCAACAATCATGTTAATACTAAACCTTTAAGCAAGTTTTATATATTGAGTTAATGTTTTGATGACAATAATCGACACTTATAAGTGAGAATTTAAATGGAACCATTTAACTTTCATGTGTAGAGCGTGAACTCTTTGTAGCGATCACTCTGTCTTGCACACACAAAACGCGTGATATTAGTTATTGTCAACTATAATGAATGTAGATTTTTTCGGTACCGTTTTAGTTGTTATAAAATAATGGTAAGCAGTAATGTGATAAAAATGAACTCTGAATCAAAAATAATATACTACAACTTTCATCTAAAATTATGCATACTTACATTATTTGTTGCATAATTAGTTAAAAAATTATCTACAAGACTAACAATAGTTTCAAGTAAGTTATATATATATATATTTAATAATAGTTGTAATACCATCGATGTCTCATTTTTTTAGTATTAGTATGAACAACTAAAGATGCCCCTCTATAGAATTATCAAAAATTAATATCACTTAAAAATGAGATTTAAAAATTAGATTTCCTTTATAAATTCAAAAGGCTCATCTACAAATATTACAGAATCTTATCACTTGAAAATGAGATCTAACAAATAAACTTAATTTACAAATTCAAAAGGTTCATCTACAAATATTACCAAATCTTAGCGTTTAAAAATAATATCTAATAAATAAACTTTCTTTACAAATTCACAAGGTCCATCTACAAATATTATTAAATCTTAGCGCTTAAAAATAAGATTTAACAAATAAACTTTCTTTACAAATTCAAAAGGTCCATCTACAAATATTACCAAATCTTAACGCTTAAAAATAAGATTTAATAATTAAACTTTCTTTACAAATTTATTTTTTTCACAGGTTGATAATATAAAAAATAAATTAAACTAATAAAAGTTAGATGTTGCAACGTATAAATAAAATTCAAATTAACTACACATGATTTCAAGACAAATTATAATTAAATATATGCAAATCATTTTTTTTTGAATGCGTAAACATATATGATTTATTAAAATCAATTACCGCGCGAAGGGCATGACATCATCACACACTCTTAGTTTGTCACAATGCTCGCATTATGTAACCAGAGTTGATCTGAATGGTCGCAAAATTGCATCATTGCACTTACTACCATACGTGCACATTATGCAGTCCACGATGAATTGAGTCGGACATGTACACCACCAGAATTCTTGTACGGACAGTAGAAATATTTCTATTTTAGTGGGTTTGGTGGCAATTTCGGCCACGGCTCAGATCCAAATCAGAGATATCCTTATAAATATCCCTTGCCGTAGCTCACTCTCTTTTGTGTTATTCATTCATTTTCCACACCTCACTCGTGATAATCGTTTCGCTTTTAAGGTATTATTCCTTCATTTATTCTCAATTAATTTTTATCTATGTCTGCAATTGGACATTATTTTTACTAGATCCTTGTTAAGTTCATTTTGTTTTAAGGTCGTCGCCGTTTGCGGTAGATCTGGATCTCTATTACTGTATTGCTTAAGGTGATCGGATCTGAGTTAAAGCGGATTTTAACGCGTAGATCTTCAGTCAAATAATATGAAATTATCGATGAGTTTATGTTCGAGTTCACGTTTCTTCTGTAGATTTGATAGTTTAAGATTACAAAGAATCCATAGTTTGAAAGTGTATTGGTAGTATGAATGAAACTCAAAACCTAAGTGATGTTTTGTAAAGAGAAGTTAGCGGTACTCCATCTCAGTTTTTCAGTACATGCTAATGTATTATTATGCATCAAAAGCTAACGCAAATAAAATTTTAATTTGTTTGTATAACAGTTTTTTTAGCTAGATTTATAATAATTTAGGTAGCTATGAATCAGTAGCTTTGAACCAGACATTGGATTTTTATCAACCAACCTTAACAAGCTTTAGTCTTATAGTAAATATTAGCTTAAAGATTCAGTTCACCAGCTACGGGTGCATTTGCAGTTCTTTTCTGCTCAATAATGACACTCAGTCCATCAGATGTCATATAATTCAATTGCCATGCTCCTTGACATGGAAGAATTGTGTTGGCATCCAGTGTGGAAAAAACTTGATGCGTTTAATGCCAATGATATTTTGTAAAAAATGATATTTGAATTAATAATTAACAGTAAATAATGACACCAATTGGACTATAAATTGTTTATTGACCACTTCTTTATTGGCACCTCTTGGCTGATTTTGATATTAATTTTGTTTTTGTTATTTTAATTTTATTTTTTAATGCATAAAATAAAAGAATAACATATAACTCAAATAACATGCATAAGGTATCATATCACGAACATAAGATTAATTACTAATGACAAGAATTAATCAAAATATAACATTAAACTAATCACTTTCTTAACAGCCCATTATCCAGCTTTGATCAAGTGCACGTAAGCCAAATGCTCTCCTCGTTTTCCTTCCCCTATCCCAGCTCTGTTCGAATGCCTTTTTTATCATTTCGGGATGATTTGCAAAGAATACGCCCTGCATATATTGTTCGCTTGTGTTCTATAGCAAGTCTTACGACTCATGCTTTGTAAGCTCATCTACGCTATCTTGACTAAAAATGATACGATTTCCCAAGAGTTTTTATAAAGAAACATCTTTTGTTTGTCATCATCCATACTTTAGCTGTTGTGAGTCTTATGACGTCAAAATGCAATGAAATTGTGTGGCTTTCCATTGTGATGGTCAGGCCATTTGTCATAGGGTCATAATTTATTGTTATGCAACTTAGAACTTTGAGCCTGTTAAGTCCAAAAAGTGTAGTAAATTTGTGAACTATTTATACTCTACCCAGGAAAATGGCATCACACATTGTCGGTTATCCTCGCATGGGTCCGAAGAGAGAGCTCAAGTTTGCTTTGGAATCGTTTTGGGATAAGAAGAGCAGTGCTGAAGATTTGCAGAAAGTTGCTGTTGATTTAAGAAGTAACATTTGGAAACAAATGTCTGCTGCTGGAACCAAATTCATTCCCAGCAATACATTTTCATACTATGATCAGGTTCTTGATACTACAGCGATGCTTGGTGCTGTTCCCCAGAGGTACGGATGGAGTGGAGGAGAAATTGGTTTTGACACATATTTCTCTATGGCAAGAGGAAATGCTACACTGCCTGCTATGGAAATGACCAAGTGGTTCGACACCAACTAGTAAGTTGTCAACTAACATCTAGCATGAAGCATGTAATCTACTTTTTATTTGTTAGTTTTGTCTGAACCGCCTTTATGTTTTGATGCAGCCATTACATTGTGCCTGAGTTGGGTCCAGATACAGCATTTAGTTACTCTTCTCACAAGGCTGTGACTGAATACAAGGAGGCAAAAGCGGTATGGCTTTGTTATAATTCTATATTTTGGTTCCGTAATTGGTTTCCAGAGCTTGTAGCATTAATGTGTGAAATGAATTTTTTTGGTATGGTGCATCCATCGTATGAAGCAGTTAATGATCTTTGTAATGATATCTTTCATTTATGGTATATCTTTTTATTGCTTTGATCCTGTACATTGGTTTAATCTCTGACATAGATTAATAATTGCATATGTTGTTTAATTGTCGGAAATCATATCTTTCATATTACATATTTTGTCTGCCGATGATGAGATTTCATTGGTAAGGAACTATTTTCATGATTAAATGCATAGTTAAGCCATATTTAAGATGGTATATTCCAGATGTATCTTAACTCGTGATTGACATCACCTTTGCCTTAATTATATGCATCTTTCTAATCGTCAACACATGTTTGTATCATTATTCTTTGTTGGTTTATTCTTTTCTTTTTTCTAAAAAAAAAAAATCGTTTCATTTGCTTTTGTGCGTGTGTTATTTAGTTATGCTCTTTGTTAATGTTCAGTTTTGCAATGTAAAAATAGATAGATTGGTGTCAATCATTATGCAAAGCATCTAAATTGATGGTCGACTACTTTTTTCTAACCTATCATTTATATCCTATTTCCTTGTATAATATTATCACATGTACTGCAGCTTGGAATCGATACTGTTCCAGTTCTTGTAGGACCAGTGTCATACCTTTTGCTTTCAAAACCTGCCAAAGGAGCAGAGAAATCTTTTTGTACCCTTTCCCTCTTGGACAAAGTGTTACCTGTATACAAGTGAGATTCCTACCATATTTCTTTCTGATGCTTTATTCAAACCGGAGTTAGTTTTTATATATTTATCTGTTGATATTTACATACATAATTGCCATATCCAGGGAAGTTATCTCAGAGTTGAAGGCAGCAGGTGCTTTATGGATTCAGTTTGATGAGCCAACTCTTGTGCTAGATCTGGAATCCGATAAGTTGCAAGCATTCACCAAAGCATACTCAGAATTGGAATCATCACTCTCTGGTATTGATGCTCTGATTGTGAGCTACTTTGCTGATGTTCCAGCTGAAGCATACAAGTTAGTTGGCCATATCTTCTTAAATTCTACAATTATATGTCTAGATATCACTCATTGTTTGTTACACACTTTATTTGCTTAGGACGCTTACTGGCTTGAAAGGCATCTCTGGTTATGGGTTTGACCTTGTTCGTGGAACCAAGACTCTTGACTTGATCAAAAGTGCAGGCTTTCCATCTGGAAAGTATCTATTTGCTGGAGTTGTCGATGGAAGGAACATTTGGGCTAATGATCTTGCTGCATCCCTCAGTGCACTTAGTGAACTTGAGTCCATTGTAGGCAAAGGTAATGCAGATTTCTTGTATCATAGAGGTCAAGGATTCTTATTTCTAGTTTCAGATTTGATGTGATTTTTAAAATTTATTTTTCGTCGTGCACACTCTTTAAGAAAGACAAAAAATGTGGTATTGGATGGATTAGTTAGTTGGTCATGATTATAACACATTCTGTTTTATTTGTTAAGGCTGTTCAAAGCTGTAACCACCATTTATGGACAATTGTAAACCTGGAAGACCAAACAAAACTATCATATTGCTTACTGGTTGTGTCAGCAGCTATTGCCTCATAAGTTTATTCAACTTTAATTATATTTGGTGATTTTAAAAGTAAATGACTTGGTTTGTAATGCGCAGACAAGCTGGTGGTGTCGACCTCATGCTCGCTCATGCACACTGCTGTTGACTTGATCAATGAAACAAAGTTGGATGATGAAATCAAATCATGGTTGGCATTCGCTGCACAAAAGGTGGTAGAAGTCAATGCTCTTGCCAAGGCATTGGCTGGTGAAAAAGATGAGGTAGCTAATGTTCTTGCTCAGAGGCCTCTCAGTCTATCATTTTGCTTAATTTTATCTCCTTCTCACCTTTTACTCGAATAAATTACAGGCCTTCTTTGCAGCAAATGCTGCTGCTCAAGCTTCAAGGAAGTCATCTCCTAGAGTTAACAATGAGGAAGTCCAGAAAGCTGTAAGTCTCGTTTTTTAATCTGGACGGTTCTTTTCTATGTTTGGAAAATATTTTCCGAGTCACCGTTTTTTTCATTGGGTTATAGGCTGCTGCTTTGAAGGGCTCTGAGCACCGTAGAGCTACAAATGTAAGCGCAAGATTAGAGGCACAACAGAAGAAACTGAACCTTCCAATTCTCCCAACCACAACTATTGGTTCATTCCCACAGACAGTTGAACTCAGGAGAGTACGCCGTGAATACAAGGCAAACAAGTGAGCATCTCCCTTCACTATAGAAACCATGATTTTAGTTTTTTTTTTTTGTGTGTGTGTGTACTTATGTGTGTGCATGCATGTATGTATGTATGTATGTATGTGTTATCTTGTATATATATTTATATAACAGCATGTATGTATGTATAATAGTCTTGTATATGTATTTATATAGCAGTCTAAGCAATTATAGCCGACCTGTATTTTAGGATCTCTGAAGAAGAGTATGTTAAGGCCATCAAAGAGGAAATCAGCAAAGTTGTGAAATTGCAAGAAGACCTTGATATTGATGTGTTAGTCCATGGAGAACCAGAGGTAAGTGCAAGCTTATTATCCAATATTTTCTATTTCTTTAATTAATCAAAGATGGTAACTTAGACTTACACAAGTAACCTGCTAATGAATGAAAAATGCACATTGCAGAGAAACGACATGGTCGAGTACTTTGGTGAGCAGCTATCTGGTTTTGCATTTACTGCCAATGGGTGGGTGCAATCATATGGGTCACGGTGTGTTAAGCCCCCAATTATTTATGGTGATGTCAGCCGCCCAAAGGCGATGACTGTTTTCTGGTCATCAATGGCCCAAAGCATGACTTCCCGCCCAATGAAGGGTATGCTTACTGGTCCAGTTACAATCCTTAACTGGTCTTTTGTCAGAAATGATCAGCCAAGGTATATTTAGTGTTCTATTACTTTTTACCTAAATGTACTGTATTCCCCTCATTTACAGTTTCTTTTTCAGTTGAACTGCAATACCTATAGATTGTGAATAAGGATGCTAAACTCAATCTGTAGCTTAGCTTTATTGCATACACTTTGTTATCATTAGGGAGCAACAATGATAGTTGCTTAACTCGATGACAGCTATCATCAAAGAATATCACAAATCAGGGACCATTTGTTTGTAAGGCCAGCATCCAATTGTTCAGGGACATGAAACTATTGGAGCTGCGTCAATATTTATGCCTGATTCATATATGTCCATGTAACAATAGGGCAATTAAAGACCAAAGCTTAATTCTTTAGCATCCATGTAGGGCCAAGTATGTGATAGCAAACAGAGCTAAGCCAGCTTTAACTGAGAATATATGCTCTATTTAAGGACGAAGTTTTAGTTTGTAAGTTTTGCACCATATGGGCAGAAGAAGTGTACCAGTACTGCCTTTTTCAAATGAATAAATAGAAGGAATAACTTTCATTAGCATTGAAGAAGCATCCATAAGTTTTTTTAATCCCTTTCAGAATTTCCTTTAAGGTTTTCTTTTAATACTTTTATATAGGAAAACTAATCTACTATATTAATCAAGAACAGCGACAACATCACTATTAAAATATATTAACCATGCACATTCCTTTTGCCTGTCCAACGGTAAGACAAAGTATGGTAGTTTTTTTCAACTCAATTATATTGCAATGGGAAAAAAATACTAGAAAATTATGGAACATCGGAAGAACCACAAGTGAATGGCAGTGGAACGATGGTTTACTGTAAAAAAAGTAGTTATCTGTTGAAGTTTGAAAAAAATTCATTTTTGAAATGGTTATTTCACAAAGTGAATTGCAATGAAAATATTTGTCTTATATATTGTTTTTATAATTAAGTTTGTCTAGTAACCCCATTTTGATCTGAGATAGCGCTGTCAGAAAACATTTGAATTGTATGGAGATAGATTTGCAGTTGAGTCTCTCTGTGCCTCAACCTATGTATGCCTTATGCAGATTTGAGACATGCTACCAGATTGCTCTAGCCATCAAGAAAGAAGTAGAAGACTTGGAAGCAGCTGGAATTACTGTAAGCTTACATGTGTTTTCTTTTACGGTTGACTATAGTTCAAATTATGCCTCCTTAGTTCTCATTAACAATGTGATAACGCAATAATTGCAGGTTATTCAAATTGACGAAGCCGCTCTCAGAGAGGGGTTGCCTCTTCGCAAGTCAGAGCATGCATTCTATCTGGACTGGGCGGTACACTCTTTCCGTATCACCAATGTTGGCATTAAGGACACTACTCAGGTTTTCATCATGCCATCATTTTTTAATTCGCTTATATAGCCTTTCCTTATGAATTAAATGCTGCAAAGCCAGATGAGTAATGTGCATGTTTTGCAGATTCATACCCACATGTGCTACTCCAACTTCAACGACATCATCCACTCCATCATTGACATGGATGCTGATGTGATCACAATAGAGAACTCCAGATCAGACGAGAAGCTCCTTTCTGTATTCCGTGAAGGAGTAAAGTACGGAGCTGGTATTGGCCCAGGTGTGTACGACATTCACTCTCCAAGAATCCCATCTACCGAGGAAATTGCAGACCGCATCAACAAAATGCTTGCTGTTCTCGAGTCCAACATTCTGTGGGTGAACCCAGACTGTGGGTTGAAGACCAGAAAGTACAGTGAAGTCAACCCAGCTCTCACCAACATGGTGCAAGCAGCCAAGCAACTCAGGAAGGAGTTGTCCAGCGCCAAATAAAGAGATGCTTTTCTTTTCACATAATAATGGTTATCTTTCATGATGATTTTTATTTATTTCAAATTATTTATGAGAAATCCTAAGTGGTGTATTGTTATGTATTGTTTAGCTCTTTAGCGATTTTGAGCATGAGTTTGTTTCATAAGTGGTTACTATTTTTGTTTGGGAACATCAGGTTTGTAGTTTCGTTTAAGAAAGTTAAAACTTGATCGTATTTTATCATTTATGGAAGCAGGAGTTGATGCATCGATAAATTTCAATTTCCTTTTTGACATACAACTTTAAAAGTCAGGTAGCAATATCTTCCACATGGTTCAACCATGCGCTCAGTTATTATCTTCGACCCATGGATATGGACAAAATTGTTTCTTGACAATGTATCTGCCGAACATAAAATATAAAATGCAAGTATCATATGAACATTCAAATAAATACCCTTCTCATTTTATTTTAGGTGGAGAGATCCAAGTGGAACTGGAAGTGTAACCGGTTGGCTAACTAAACCGTACATAGTCCGACTGAAGCACTTGAAATTTCGGTCTGTGCAAACAATTCCAAACTATATTTGGACGAGCAACCATAGTTTACTGGTCGATCTTTTCAAGGTTTCAATTAATGAATGGTTGGGTAATCACCATAAACCGCTTTTGATCACTATTAACAGCCGTTGGCCACCCAAAAAAGCATAATTACCAGTACCATTATTGAGTAGACAACCAGACATGGATATCATGATATTATATTAATCATACAACAGTGAAATTTTGATGGAAATAATGTTGTACCCAACTATATACACAATTTCATCAAGACAGTGGCTGGGAATTCATTAAAATAAAAAAGAAACAAATGGCAAAACCTTTCCTGTTGATCAGTTAAACGATCATCCAAAAATATGTAACAGTTAACCAAACTGAAAATGGTTGACTGAAAACTATTGGTTGACCATCTTTCTTTTGTTAAAAAGTTAAATTGGGCGATATGCAAAATTAGACCAAGGAAACAGACTTAGACTACAACATCACTGAACAACTACGAAATGCAACAGAAGACATCAATTCAGTAACTGATTGTTGGCCAAATCACTTGTAACTACATCTAACGGCTAATGGAAAAAAAAAGTTGTTTAATATGCAGTAGTAAAATACATCATTAAACTACAACATTTTGGTTCAAGGACACATCCTATATAAAATATACAATAAAAATACTTGCAAGAAAACATCTAGAATTCAAAAACTAAATTACACAGGGGTTCATTACAATCCACATTCAACGGTCAAACGATAAACAATTAGAATAACTGAATAACAAACCTAAATGAACTAAACATTTCCAATTAAAAGGAAAATGTATAAACTACAAAATAAAACAGAGTCAGTTACATTAGGACTAAAGTTTACGCGAGCTATCGTAACATGGCCTTGGGAAATAGGCGAACTGATTGTGATAAGTGCTAGTAGGATTATTACTGTACTGTTGACTGTGATAAGTGCTTGGAGGAGTATAACTAAAATGCTGATTGTGATAGCTGCTTGGAGGAGTATAACTAAAATGCTGATTGTGATAACTGCTAGGAGGAGTATAATTAAACTGCTGTGTGTGATAACTGGTATTCGGATTGTAACTGTATTGCGGATTGGGATAACTGCTTGTCGGAGTATAACTGTGCTGCTGCTGCTGCTGCTGACTGTGATAACTGCTCGTCAAAGGAGTAGAAATCAGAGTCCCTGTAAAAGAGTTATTTGGCAAATAGATGTTGACACTTCTCTGTGCAGTGGGAGTGGATGGAGAATTCCAGTTGTTTGATATTTTGTTTTTTATAGGCAAGCCGTCTCGATCATCAACGGTCCAACTGCCTTTTTTTCTTGATTTGTTGGTTGACATGTTTGAGTTGTCATCATGATGTAGCCGCCTTCTCTTTTCCTTACGTGACCTGCCGAACTCAGCAGGTGCTGATTCGGAAACTGCAGAATTTTTCTTTTTACGGCCTTTACGCTTGCGAGGCGTAGCAGATCTGCCCTTCCATTTGCCACTCTGTAGTTTAATTGGTTAATGATTAAAAACCTCCTTATTTCATTGAAGAACATACTGTAGGTTTTCAAATCTCTGTGTACGATAAATTGAGAAAGATGGAGAGGGAGAGAGTGGATTTGACCTACATTTTGTTGATAGTATTTTCCATATTTTGGTTTTGAAAAGAAAAAAAGAAAAACGAAAGTAAAAAAAACATATTTAAATCATTAATGAAATCATTTTTTTATGTATAATTAGACTAGAAGTATATGGCACATAATTTTCTTACAAACTAAAATTAGAACTCTACATTAATAAACGAAAGAAAAAAAAGTTATAACATTTTTTAACTGTATTTAAAATGGAACTATGAAATCATTTCTAAATATATTTTTTATATATCATAAGCTTAACCAAACAAATATAAACAACACTACAGTCAATTTTTTTAAATATATCAATGTAGTACGTATTTTTATTAAGACGATAATAATTTGACACAGGCGTTACACCTGACAAAATATTAGGCTTCTCCAATGATAGTGCTATATTGCCCCCCACATTTTTAATAAAAATGGTATAATATATGAGATGACAAAAATGACCATATATTTGTTGGAATCCCAACCACAATAAATTATTATACGTCTTTATTGTATGGGAGTGGCTATTGAGATGTAAAACAAAACACAAAATCACACAATAAGTATTGATCATTGGATTTATTTGTCTTCACATAGAAGGTAAAAATTAGAGGGAGATCTAATGGTCAAGCTCTCTTGTGTCCGATTTTGTGTTACCTCTTGTGTTCAAATAGAATTTTCCTTACACTATTCTTTCATGTTTATTTTATCCTCGTTACTAGGGTATGACACGCACGATGTGAACACAAATGCACGTAACGTAAAGATGTGATAGAATACAAAGATTTTAAGGACATTGATGTAACTTCGATGACAGTTGAAACAACAAACATCAGTGTATCCTACGCTAAATAGTAGAGAAGTGCAGGAGTATCAATATCATTTTACGTAACCACAGTTGAAATTGCTTGCTCTAGTTATTAATAATAATGATTAATACAACATCATCATCTACCCAATGCACAGGGTTACCACTCAAGTAGCATCCAAGGTGGCAAGTTATAGGTAGTTTTACCCCATTGTAGGAGAGACTGTTTTTGAAAGTCAATCAACAAACCAAGCACCCAAAAAAATGAATCCAACGATGCGTTGAATAAAACTCACATGATTCTTATAAAATAAAAGTAAGTTGCACCGCATATAACATGTATTTTACTACATAGCAATAAAGTGAGACGTCTAACCGATTAACGTAATTAGACATGAAGCACGGAGACAATGAAATTGATTCCTTGAATATTCATTATAATATTATTTGTTTGCAAAAATTAATAGATCATCTTTTCAAATATTCATTTTTTATAAAAAAAGGACTTCTATATACTTACGGTATGCATTTTTTTATCGTGATCTAAAAAACTTTCATATTTAAATTTTAAATAAAATTGATTCCCTGAAATCATTGAAAATGACTAATATAATATATTTTTTATCTAACATTATAATTTCTTGTTTAGAGTACAAAAGCTATGAAATCACTTCTAAAAATATATATTTTCTGTATCACAAATTTTGCTAAACTAAAAGACTCAATGATGAACGCAAAATTAAATTTTGATCATCTCAAATTAGCCTGTATCGTGTTTTTTTTTAATGCACATGTATTTAGTCATGTGCCAAAATACTAGTGTATACATTATACTAGCTAAGTCCAAGAACAACTCTAAAATTAACACCTTATTTGCATCCCAAACTAATCCAGTAGATTTTTTCCATCAATGCCTACTAAATATTGGCAAGTTCGTTAGAACTTTGGCATGTAATATTCACGTGCCCATAAAAGTATACCTGAAAAACTAATTTTGCATATAACTCTTAACATAACAATCGTGGTATATGAATAAATATAGTAAATTAGGTAGAATAGTGTATGAATACGAAACAAAGTTACGAAGAATGTATAATTTAAAAGAAACATCTACCGATGTCGAGAATATAATAAACACAAATGAATTGATAACACAAAAAATAAAAAACATATTAGGGTTGTCAACGAGTACCTGAAAAATCCGAAATCCGTATTCGAAATATGAAAAATTATCCGATAACCGAAAAATGGACACGGATGCAGATATGGCCATATCCTCATCCAATAATTATCGATCCGGTTTTTATCAAGATTATAATTATTATTTTTGTGTATTTTATTACATAAAATGATTGACATTTACTATTTTATCCATATAAAATTTTTAATATGTATATAAAAATCAATATTTGCTCCTTAAGATTATTTTTTACCATATTTATTGTTATTTATATTTTTAGTGCTTATTTATTGTTTATTTTATTAGTTGTAAATTGGTCGAAGAATACCCGATAAATATCCGATATCCGTCCACATCCGCAGATACGGATATCCGATATCCAAAATTGATTTCGAACACAGGTGTGAATATGTAACTATCTGAATCTGTATCCAACCGTTTACAGGCCTAAAACATATAACTATTATTTGTCGCAAATTCTAACATGATCGCATTTATATACTAAAATTTCCAACTAAAAACAAGATGTAATTTTCATTAGTATTGGTTACGAACTCTTAACCTCATTCAATGATATAGTTTTCCAATTAAAATAGCAGGTAGCTTTTATAGGACTAGTAGTTAAACATATGGCCTCGTGTTATATACCACAGATATTTTTAGAAGTCCACAAGCATGTACAAGCAAACAAATAAAAGTAACACCAAAGATATTACAACTAGTAATAAAGACATCTTATGTCATTTAACCATCACTAAAATAATGGCCGAGATAAGAATGCAAAATGGAATGGTATTCCTAAGAGTGCCATCAGCATAATGTACACAAAGCTAGGCTTAATAGTTACAAGTTATAACACCCCTGAAAGTTAGTGGCTTATTCGCGCGCACATGCACAAAGACACACACACATGAGATCTAAAGGCACGCGCTTCGCGTGTGCAAGAGAAAATGATTAATATATATATATGGCATACGATCTGCACACAAAATGAAAAATAAATAATACAAATGACATGCACTCATGTGAAAGACATTAATAAATAGTACAAAAGGGTTCATGCTCCACATTTGAAAGATAAAAGTTAACATTTGAAATTCAAAAGCCTAAATATTAATTAAAATCTGTTTTTTTAACATATGAAAACTACACACGCGCATATATATATATATATATATATATATATATATATATATATATTCACGCACACATACAAATATACATGCATAAATATATGATTTTAATTGTCTTTTGTATTAATTTTAAATCTTTTAAGTATGAGAAAAACCAAACTATTATATAAAATTTAACTTAAAGAAAATGAATATATACATATATGTATACATGATTAGGCGAGCTAATTTTTATTTTACAAATATATAAGAAAAAAAAAATTTCACAAAATAAGCTTCGAAATAAAGAGTGCATTCAATATATGAATGAAAAATGTATACAAATTTATTGATACTTAGGAGAGGAAAACAATAGAAAAACTGAAGAAAAAAAAAGAATGCCATCATTGAGATTAGAACCTATGACGTTATAATAAATTTTTGCCACAAGCGAGAGTCGAACCCGTGACCTCATGGTCCTTGTCTATGTAAGCGTATTTTCGAAACTTCACTATCGGACCAAAAAATTGTTACTATATCCAACTATTAATTCGAGATTTTATGGCATGTGCAACGTACATGCATATATATATATATATATATATATATATATAATTTCAACATAATTATGATTAAAATAAATTGAAAAATATTAAAAAACTTGTAATTTTTTGTTGGAACAGAGTGTAATCTTATTTACGTTCCAAAATTTCCACTTAAAAATAGATGTTAAATTTTATTCTTTGTGAGATTTGAACTCCCGACCTCTTGTTTGCGTATAAGGGCATTTTTGGAACTTCGCGATCGGATCAAAAGATTGCATTTCTATTCTAATTTTTAATATGTGTGTATAGAGCTAGGATCAATAGCCCCTTTATTTAGCACCATCTGTAGTCCTCTGATATCAGCCACAAGTTTATATTTAAATATTTGGTCCATGTGATAGAAGAAAGAAAGAACAAATATTTAAACAGAAACTTGTAGCTGATATCTATGGGCTACACAAATGGGCTATATATATGTATAGCAAGAATCGGCTACACCTCATTTCTAGTACAGCTCTATTTCCCCTGATTTCAACCATATTCCGATTTAAATAATATACTCTCTTTTGCCACCTCATTATTTAAATCGAAATATATGGTTGGAATCAGGAGGAAATAGAGATGTAGCAAAAATGAGGTGTAGCCAATCCTTGTCATCTGTGTGTGTATAGAAGAACGCTCCATGACACTCCTGTTTGGCAGCACCCCAATTGCCCTTTATTTTCAGCTACAATTTTCTATTTAAATAATGGTTTGAGAAGAGAGAGAATTAGTGAGAAGAAAGATAAATGAAAACTTGGGGTGGATATCAAAGGGCTGTAGGGATGCTGCACTGTTTGGGATGCAGTTGAACGCTATATATATATATATATATATATAACATACATATACATACGTTCACACATACATATAACACATGTGAATCACGTGCTTTAAAAAATATTTTTGAAAGAAACATATCAATCAATGCCTAAATTTGAATATAGTGATGCCTATTTCTAATTTGGCAAATATACTTTAAAAAAATTATAGTGAAATCATTTTGTAAATAAGGAAATACTCTTTTTGAAAAATGAAAGTTAGACAAGATGAATATTAAATGTATGTCTTTTGGTTTTTGTCGAAAGCTCGGATTTGGACCATGACCATATTTATATCAAGGTTCGAGATTTCGTTTTTCATTTTGTTCATTTAAGATTTCGTAGTTTCGGTCAACTGAGGGAATTGCGATTATGATTCCATTTCAAGTTTTTGGTATTTCTTTTATAGAAATACATTAATGATAGTACTTGTATTTACGAAAATAAAGTATCTATTATACATAAAAAAAGTCGATTATTGATTACAATTATGTTTCAAGTTTTTTTTGTTGAATTGGGTTGGATTTTGACATAAGGTATCACGAAACTAGTTGACCATTTATCCATTTTTAATATCTTATTCAATTTGTTGTTTTTTGAATTCTTTCACGTATATTGCAATTTCTAATTTTTCTCTTCTTCATTTTACTATTTTATTAAAGACTTGAAAGACAAATCTTAAATTCAAATTGGAAATGAAATTACCGAAAAGACCAAATTTTGAACCATGATTTATGCATCAAATTTCTAATTAAAAATGAAGAGATATTTTGTCAAGATTGAGATTTGAACATGTGATATATTAAGTATATTGATATTTTCTTATTAAAAACAAAGGACATTCCGAAAATTTTGCACCTCACCATAAATGAGTAATACCAAAGGTATAAAATTATTGTTAAAAATAAAAATGTGCGTCGATATGTACGTGGATATCTTTTTGTCTCCACATCATATTTACATACATTGGGGCACAATAAAGATTCGAACATATTGTTTGAAATGTAAAAAATAATACATAACAAAAGGTTGAAGGGGTACACGATAATAAATGGAAATACACACCATAGTAGTTAAGACGCTAAGGCACAAAAAAGACGCAAAGCTTGTGCCTTGGGCTTTTTTGTACGCCTTTTATACAAAAGGCGCAAAAAGTGAAACAAAGTTAATAAATTATTTTATTAACTAAAATTCTAATTTTAAGTTTTCTGTTTTAAGCTATTTTTAATTTATTTAACTGTTCAAGTATTTTATTAAACTACTTTATTAAATATTTTATTAAATTACTTTATCAACTAAAAATTAAATTAAGTCATATTTTATAATTTATTCAACTATTTAAATATTTTATTAAACTATTTTACAAACTAAAAATTAAATTAAGTCGTATTTTATAATTTATTTAACTATTTAGACATTTTATTAAACTATTTTATTGATTAAAAATTAAATTTAGTCATAATTTATAATTTATTTAACTATTTAAATATTCTTTTTAACTACTTTATTAAGTAAAATTAAAATATAACTATTTCACTAGAGTCTAAAATTCAAATTTTAACAATTTAATTAACTAAAATTTAAAATTAAAATCATATTTATAACATAACTCTTTAAATTTTAAACTAAATTAATCAAATTAACTTAAAGTTAAATAACTTTCAATAATTCAAACTGATTAAAATTAACTTCATAATTTATACTATAGAGTTTAAACTAACTAAAATCTAATTTCAAAGTTTATATAACTATATTAAAAAACCTAATTACATAATAACAGCACTGTTTCAAAATTAAAAAAAATTGTACCTGATTCGAAACGGCGGCGGCGGCAACAGGAGATGGCGACGGCGGCACAGGAGCTAAAGGCATCGGTTCGGTTTTTTTTCGTTCGACGCTGACTTATAAAACCCTAAAATGAAATTGACTAAGATATCGACTTAGGGTTTGGATAATTTTTTGTTTCAGCCTGCAAAATTACCAACGCCTACTCGAAGCGCGCTTTTTTGCGCCACGTCGACTCCTAAAAAAGCGCGATAAGCGCGCTTTTTGTGCACCTCCAGTAGCGGAGGCGCCTCGACACTAGAAAAAGCGCGGCACGTGCGCTTGCGTCTTTCTGGCGCCTAGGCGTGCACCTTGACAACTATGATACAAACATGCAATTTTTTTTCTAATTTATGCTCATGATGTACGGTTTAAATCTTCATCATATATTAAACTTTATGGCTGATTCAAATTTTGCATACAATTTTACCTATAAATTGGCACATACTTCAATTCTTCGAGTAAGTTGCCGTAAAACTAACCTTAAATTTCTTTGTACATTCTCTAGCAAAATGTCCCTCTTTCCCACATTTGAAGCATAAAGCCGAGGGTCCAGCGTCAACCAACTCGTTATTTGTTCCATATAACTTCCAACATCCCTATTAATTCACAAAAAGAAAAAGAAAAAAAAAACAAGCAAAATTAGCTCAACGGCTTAAAAACAATGGAAAAATCTAAGTAGACTGAAGTATTCATTCGACTTACAGGACCCATATGACCAGGCTGGGCACAATTGTAACAAAATACCACTTTCGGGCCATCGACAACAAAGTCTACACAGCAGAAATGACCATGATTTTTGCACATATAGCATTGTATTTCCTGTTAAATCAAACTATCAATTACACAGCATATATCATATGGGAAAAAAGTAACTGTTCAAAGTAATTACAGTGTAGAACTATTAAATATGCCATGTGGGCATAAACAAAAGAAATGTCAAACATGTAGCTAAAAAGATGAAAACAGTAATAACTTTGAGATCATCAGGAGCGTAGTCATTTTCACATGATAGCATATCGTGTCCTAGATCTCCACAACGTAAGCAGAGCGTACATTCTTGAGCATGATCACCCTTATCTGGACAGTTTTTTGCAATATGGCCTCTTCTGTTACATATGAAACAGTCCTGTCCCTGTGATAAAGGAACATAAATTCAGAATCAACATAATTGTCAACCATGAATAACATCGATTTGATAGTTAGGTAGTTATAACCAGCTTCTAATAAATATTACACATGAAATGAATCATTGTGGACAGAGAGATACAAAGGTAGTGCAATTAAGAAAATACTACATGTCTATTTATTTGTTACTTAGATAAGACAACTAAAATAACGAAGTATTGACCAGCGCTGTGTGCCATTGATTCTTCGACTTTATAATGATGAAAATAAACCTATATTCTGGTGTCATAAATATATGTGTATTATAATGAATAGTGTTGGGTGTCCGTCTAATTAGATGCTACTGTTTGACATGATGGAAGTTTTATCTTTATGTAAAGCCAAAATGTAACAAACTAAAATTTTCAAATTCTGACATGATGAGAGTTACGTACTGTAGTCATTGTCAGACTTAATGAAATAACATTAGAATCAAACACTTCAGTGTTTTGCTAGATTAAAATGCAAAGAATATTATTTTTAGTCATGCTTCCATAGCAATAATTGAATTGCAGTAAATGTGGAAATGTCAATTGTGTCTCTTCAATTACTAAAGATCGTGCTTCCTCATAGTACAAGCAATTTTAACTTCAATCATATGAAACGTGGCAATTTGGTTTATGTAAAAACTTCATTTTACCATAAAATCTTGATAAATTGTGTCCAATCTTTTAATTCCACTTGGTTAAAATGTTGAATCAAAGACTTAACAGTATCGATTTCATACAAGCAGAGAATGCAGGTATGTATTTGCGTACAAAACTAAAATTCTTGCACAGAGCAGTATATGCAGGTCTACTAGTATCAAGTGATATCTAGACAGACCCAATGTAGTAATAGTATATGTACATTGATACATTGTTACCTGTGAGCAATGCCAAGGATTGTGCCCAAATTTACCACAAACAAAGCATGGTCGTTTTTTCTTCACCATTGTGCAATTAAATGCTGTATGGCCTTCATTACCACAATTGAAGCAAGCGCTCAAACCTTTCTTGCCAGGATCAAAATATCTTGGCCCACGCTAATCATAATTGGCAAAGGAAATATTAGACCAAAACAAAAGGAAGCGAAAGGTTACAGCATGCAATGAGCCAAACCAAACATTATGACACAATATTAGACACAAGAACCGCGCGCGCACATTCTTATATATTAAAAGTTAATACGTACTTTACTGATCTAGATGAAGTACTTTAATTGCACAAGTCATGCATCTTCACCATTTGGATATATAATGAATTATTTGTTGTTTGATATTGAATTTAGATTGGCAAAACGGGTGTATATACCAGAAAGTGAAGGCGCTAACGATAAGGGAAATTAACAGTGGGGATGGAAATAGAAAAAGGTTCTATGGGAATTTAAATCATTGTGATTTTATTTTCTACAAATACTTCCTAATTGATTTTTATGATGCCAAATAAAATGGTTTGATCTCAACTGATTTTTTTTTCCCTTATACCTAAAGTATTAAAGATCCACAAAATTTCTTATTTTTAACAAAAACAAACAAAAATCAATTTCTACAAATTCAAATGTAAGCTGATAAATAACAATTTTTAATGTATTTTATGTAAATACTACTTTATTGTTTAAATATATATAAGGATTTTCATTTAAATCATATTGGATCATTAACTAATAATGAATGAGAATTCAGATTTCAAACCCGACATTAGTGACAAGTACCTTAGTTCATAATTTGCAAACCAATTCATGCTTTATTCAACCATAAACTAAAAGCATTGTCAACCTTAACTACTAATTAGTAACAAGTAATAACTAACTAAATATGTTTGTGACTTCATCGCTAATTCAAAATATTTTCTCAAAGCTAAAGTTCATAAACATGGCTAAGTAGAAAATTTATACAAATTATGACAGACAACCAATTACAAAAAAAAAATTATAATCATGGAGATAAATTTGACACTGATTAACAAATAAAGCGAAAAATGCAGATAAATCAAACTTTATTAACACTCACTATGAAATAAATGGTATGAAATAGGCTCTGCTTGAGAGTTTTAATTACACTGATCTTGATATGCTTTTTTAGCATTTCCGTTTATGAAAGTTTATGAAAACGTTTGTCTTAAGAGTTTTTCGAAACATCGGTTTTGAATGTTTTAAAACTGATCAAAATCGATGTAGCTTAATTATGGTTGGATCTGTATTTTTCAACCTGCAAATATATAAGGTGCTTTCAACACAACATCATCGATGTCTCGAATAGTGTTGATGATAAAAAGACAAATTCAAATAAGTCGAATGAGGAAGAAATCATGTGAAATGCGACTGTGAATCTATCTCTTTCTACTGTAAAGATCTAGTTCTGTCATCTTAAACAAGGAGTTCTTATTTAACTTTGGTGTTTTAGCAGTTAGCATGACCAGAGTTTTAAATCTCCTTCATCCCGACCGAGATCTCACATGAGATCCTCTTTTCACACTTGGACGAGATGAGATTTCAAACGTAATTTTTAGTTTGTTTGACACTCATCTCACCGAGATGTTTAGATATCAACCCGAGATATGAAGCGAGATGTCCGTCCAAGATTTTGTATGAAATCCGATATTTAAAAGCTTGAGCATGACTTTGTGCATGTATGATACTTTGGCAAATTCTAGGGGATCACTGGAATAACTTTATTCAAACAATAGAACTTCAGTGTTATTTGAGAACTTGTTGAGTAGAATGTGAAATACTCAACTTGTTACATTTATGCAATTGTGTTCGCTAAAAGAACCATGAGCATGCTATGCACTGCACCTTCCGATGAGGCTCTAACTCTAAAAAATATTTACACATTTGCTAGTAGTCTTGTTAACAACTATGTATAGAGGAGAAATGAAAATTAAACGTGGAGATTCTATTATTAGTTTAATTTGATATCATAAATTTGTTTACAAGACTAAAAGAAGAGATCATGTATATACAACATACCAAAAGCTTTCTCATAACAGTATTATCAGGTACTTCATTCACTTCAGTAACTTTTGTAACAGTGGTATCAGCTACATCCACTATATCTTCTTCCATGTGTAATTCAATGATCTGCATTACATTGATTTCAGATGCTAACATTTTTACTTTGTTAGATTAGAAATTAGGATAAATTTGAAAGCGAGAAGTTAGAAAATGGTAACAAATACATTTTTCCAATCTAACAAGGTGGGAAAGAACTTGAAAGCATGCATTATTGCTTTAAGTAGAAAATCTATAACCATCAAGACTCATCGTTTTTTATTGCGTTTTTACAGATTTCTTACAATTCAAATATAATACCACTGTTTACCTTAATTAACATTTGTAGCCTATCGTTACTACAAATCATCCTTTAAGGTCAAGTGATGACCTAAGCTAACTAAAGATTCAAGAAAATGAGAATGTCAATGTTAAACCATATAATCAGTGATATAAATTATATGATGTTTAAGTTGAAATATGAGTGCTTTAAGGTAAATTAGTTGTAGCATTAAACATCAAGAATTATAATAAATTTGGAATTTGTCATATGCTCACCATCTTATCTCAATACGGGAACTATACGTTTGCTGAAGAATTCCAATAGAGGGGACAAACCTTTATTCTTATTTGCATTGATGTGATGTTCTACTTTATGAGAACTTCACATGAAAGTTTTTGTTACGGAAGAAATAAAGCAAACAAAACACAGAATATTTTATGATTGCATCTAGCATAGGTCTCGTATATCATATGGTTAAAAGTAAAACAATCAGTCAACATAGTTGTCTCAGAAGAACTGAAGTTCGTAAATGAATATAGCAAATTCACAAAACAAGGTGGTATCAATATGCTTTTAACACGTAGTTTATGTTCAGAATGGGCAGACAAATTTTCAATCTCATAATTTACAATATTCAAACAGCTAGTCAAACAATTAAGCAGACATCATAAAAACAAATCTACAGTTCACACCTATTCAAAGTCAAAACAAAAACAAAACAGAAAAATAAAGAAATGGTGAAACTTACAGTATCTACTGCACTTTCATTATCATCCTTCTTCATTTTAGTCTTCCTCTTCATTCTCTTTTTCGTAACCTTAGACATTGCCTCGGAATCTTCAAGAGAAGAATTCACTAAAATAACCTCATTGTCGTCCTCTTTGTTCTTATTCGCTTCCTTCGCCACTTCTTTCTTTACGATTTCGAGGCTCGGATCTTCGCTTCCAACTTCGTCGTCACTACTGCTTATATATATGACAGAGTTGGAAAGATTTCCTGACATATTAAGCCGAGGGAACCCCCTAATCCTGATTTTAGATCTTTGTGATTTGGGCGAAGGAGGAAGAAGTGAGAAATTCTCTAATTCCTTTAGCTGGGTCGAATATTCCTAGCGGTGAAACCGGCCCGTGCATGTTGCCTTTTCAATGAGAGCCGCTGCTTTGACCGAAAATCAGTTTGGGATTGTGGTAAGTGCAGAATAGAGCAGAAGATTTGATAATGGCAACGGAGTAAATGAGCAAAGGTGTCTTGCAATATAAATGGTGCCTCTGGCTAAAATGGTCAGGGATACGACCCTTTAAACAAAGCTTTTAGAGATCGAGAGACGGTGTTTTTTTTTTTATGATAATTTATATACAACACGTCACTGAGACAACATATTACATGTTAATAAACGTTTGAATCACGCTATGTAAGTTTCGAACTTGTGACCTCTCGCATCAAAGCCGAATCACTTAACCATTTGGACAATGGTGCTTGTCTAGAGATCAAGAACTCAAGCTCTTGAAACGTCATCATGAGTGCTCTACATGTATAAAATATCATTTATGTTATTAAAAAATATAAATAGTAAATCACATAAAAATCAAATTAACAATTTGAATGCATGGTTAGACATAATTTTTATTGTTCAAATAATAATATTACAAACTTTTAATAGTTAAAACATTAAACCACTCAAATTCCTCATCCCGAGTTGAGGCAATATCGATTGGGCAGAAAAAGAGTCAATATTTGCAACATGAGGTGTCCAATTATATTATTTCATCGCATTAACTCTGTTTTCTTATCTCTCTCATTTGAGCTTTAATATCACTATCTATTTTAGTAGTGATTTTCTTTTCATCTTCAGTGATTTATATACAATGAAAAGAACTATTTCTCAATAAAATGGCAATATAGAAAAAATAATGGAATTATTTCATGTATGTTTTAAGTGTGAAATACATTATTTTCACAAACCCAAATATGTTATTTTCAAGAGTACTACAAACTTGAACTTGTTTTGTATTATTTCTTGTTGTGTCAATTTTGAGCAAGACATATGAAGCGTAATCTATAGGTTTTCAATTGACTGAATAATATGTTGGTTGACCGATTACCTATACCATATGTAACATCCCCCACTCTGAAACTCAAAAATAGATGCTGATAATGCTGCAATCATCACTAGGATTATTTTTAAGCAACATTAGTGAGTTATATATATATATATATATATATATATATATATATATATATATATATAACAGTCTAAGTAAACAAAGTAGCTAAAATATTTATGTTACTTTTAAACCAACATAATGTTCATTACACACATTTTTCAAATTAACCCCAAAGTCGTGCCTGCACAAGAGTCAAATTACTATTGAAAATAACAAAGTAGAGTGTATAGCCGACATATGATGATGTCGTCCCTAAATACAGCAGAAACAAACAATCTTTATTAACTAACAAAGCCTTTTGCCTCGTCTTCGGTCTGCTTCCTTCAACTCTTAAGATAACCTGCCTAGATAATAAACTCAACATACTCAAATGAGCACTAGTGGGTTTTTTGGGAAAACAATAATAAAAACACGAGTCAAACATAAAGTCTGAGGTGAATAATACCTTACCCAAAGAATAACATATAATGAGACCATACCGCCATATGCGGAACGGGTTTTCTCCTCACTAGCATAATCATGAAACAAGAATTTAACATTAGCAATATATATATATATGCCTAGTTTAGGCTATCCCCGAAAATCCTACATGATTCCGGTCTTGGCCAACTTCTGGTTGAACACTCCCTTTAAAATTGCGCTTGGAAACCTAGCTGCTGAAGGTACCTTCACTACGGTTCATTATCAAGCGCCCTTTTTTGTATCCATCACTCCCGAAATGTGTAGTCCATCCTTGTGCGTTTCGGCCTTCGAAACTCATTACCCCTAAATGCATTCCTAGCGCAATTTGGTTTTATCTTTTGTTTATACTACAAAGGATCAACCCATGCAATTCATGTTCTCTTTAATTTACACTACAAAGAACCAACCCCATTAGTTTCATTTATCTTTAATTTACACCGTAAAGAATCAACCTCGTTAGTTTCATTTATCTTTAATTTACACCGTAAAGAATTAACCACATGCAGTTTCGTCTGTAACTTACTTTACACCACAAAGAATCAACCATATGTAGTTTCTTCTTTCATTAGTTATACTGCAAATAACTAGCCACATGAAGTTTCATTTATCTTTAATTTTCACTGCAAAGGCTCGACCACATGCAACTACGAGAGCGTACGACCAGCCCGAACGTACCACGTCCCTTTAGGAAGTTGAATGTCTCTCATCACCTTCTTAAGGTATGCATTCGAATAAGCGTCCCTTTCAACGTCAATAACCCTTTCGAACCCGTATTCTTATATAGTTTCTTCTTCTACTTGGTCATCTTAAGCTCCTCAATCTTTACCGACTCAACACAACTCTACCCTCGTATGTATTATGGCATAGTTTACTCCCTTGGATTTCAGCATAATACGACCCTTCCCGTATTTACCTCACAGTGCATTACGACCTTCCCCTCTTTTGGCTTGGCACGATACAACTCTATGCCTTCCTTTTGTTCGGCTTTTATCATTATCTCGGCATTAGCTTAGCACTACTCTATGCAATTCTGACTCTCGTTGAAAGTCAAGTGACTCCTACAAACAAATCACTACCTTTGGCACTAGGTGCTTAGTTTATTTTCATAGCATTTGGCCGCCACGTCGACTCTGTATTAGGTAAAGTCTAACGCGTCTATTACCAGCCTTTACATGTGTTGTCATCTGATACGTTCAAACTCCACTTTACATTAGTGACAACGTCCTTTATTTATAATTTTCAGCATCCATATGAGATCTTGTCTCTTAGTTAGGTCTGTAAACGATCGGATACAGATTTGGATAGTGTCATATCCGTATTCGTATCTGAAATTATTTTTGGATATCGGATATCTATATCCATGGATGATGACGGATATCGAATATTTATCAGATATTCTTCGACCAGTTCAAAACTAACAAATCTAAATAAATAAATAAATAATTTTGATTCGTTATAAATCTATCTCGGTACTAAAAACACAAAAAATAAAAAATACACTAAGAAAAATAATTTTAAGCAGAGGATATTGATTTTTATACACATAAATTTTTGTACCTATAAAAAATAATAAATGGCAATCATTTTATATACTAAAATACACTAAAAATAACAATAATCTTGATAAAACTAGACAGATAATCATTGAATGTTGTAACACCCCTAATTTTTATGTATTAGCATATAATTTAAATATTTAATTATGGGATAATTAAATGAAAAGATGAAATTATGGGATTTGCTAAAAATAATTAACTAACTAATTTGAATTGGCCTTAATAAATATAGCATAGAGACAAGGTCTAATGAAATAGGATGTAATAAACTTAAGTTGGAAGAGTAAAAGAGGAAAGTTAAATATTATGTCATACCCTCCCTCTTCCTCATTTACTTCTATTTCGTTCTCTAAACAAAACCAAACATAGCAAAAGACAAGGCCACCGTTAGGAATTCAAGAAGAAATGAAGAAGAAAAAGAAACTAAAGCAAATCTCAACATTTCAACAAGGGTTGAGGTGAATAATATACAACCATCTTATGATTTTATATGTTTTAATTTGGATTTGATGTGATTTCAAATTGGATTTTATTGTTTATTATGTTTTTTGAATGAATAATCATGTGTATGATTGAATGGTTATTATTTAGGAATTTTTATGAATTTTCCTAAAGGGTTTTAATGTGAAAACTAAGTTTTTGATCTCCAAATGGTTTGATATGATGTTCTAATTAATATTTTGGGTACGGATTTTAAATTTCATAATTTTTGAAATTAACATGAATATTTTATGAATTTTCTAATTGAGAAAATAGTTAAAATTAGGAAATTAACTATTAAAAATATAGAAATTAATTACTTTGGTTCGAAATTTTTATAGAAGGTAGAAAATGATAAAATAGATTTGGATTTTTCTCATTAAATTTCTATTGTATATAAATTAATTAGTGAAGAAAAATGCTAACTGGTTATGGAAAATTTAATTAATTAATTAAGTTAATTTTAGGGGTTAACATTTTCTGGAAAGATAACTGAAAGAAAGAGTTTGACCAATAGAAATTCAACAACACAGTGGATTTGATAGAAAAGAACTGGTTTAGAGGGGGTAATAAATCGGTTTTTAATTTAATTATAAAACTGTTGTTGAACCATTTTTGACCAAGTAAAACTAATCATCCAAGACTAAACTTTACATTGAATAAGGAAACCTGTTGCGTGGACTCCCTATGCATTTCCTACAGAGTGCAATGGAACCCAACGCCTGAAAGCTAGAATAAGAGTAGTGGATACCACATGAGGACCCAACATTTTAACATATGAGACAAAATTAATGGCGATAGCTCATACAATTATATATGGCGATGCCACATGAATACATCGCGATAGCTCATATAATTATATATAGCGATGGCACATGAATACATCGCATTATGTATATTATACATGAAATAAGTTGAACATGTGACCTTAAAATAATCCAACGCCTTGTAAACTAAACATTGATACATATCTATATGAATGACTCGCGATGACACGTGCAAAGGAATAAGTCACAAGTGTAAATATACGCATCGGGTTGTTAATATTGCTCAAGAAACACACACATACATAGAGATATATATACGAGCATTCAATGACACCCCTATTTTGCAGCATCCCCCTAGCCCCTTGATTTCTACCACAAGTTCTGAATTAAATAATAGCACCATCTCTCTCTTCCCACTAGTGCTACTATTTAATTTGGAACATGTGGTTGGAATTAGTGATTGGGTGCTGCACTATTTGGGATGCCATTGAACACTCCTTATATATATATATATATATATATATATATATGGATTGCACTCGAAGGCACACAAAGTCTAAAATGAACATGCCACAACTACTTTAAGGAAATGTATATATATGGACACGTCGTGAAGGCACATGATAGCGTATATATGTTTTGTACAGTACAAAAGCTACATGCAACAAAATGTCTGCACACATGATAATTTAGAATAATGCACACTAAATTATAAACCAATCCATGCGATGACCCTTATAAATTTAAAGCGAAGGTTTAGAAAAATATACGCGAAGGATCTGACCTATTTTGAACGCGACGATGTCTATTATTATGCCGTGACTATGGGGTTGTTAACGTGCGATGACTATTGACTAAAACACATGACGACTTTAATTTATCATAGGAGATGACTATGAAATTTTTAAGGCGCGATAGCCTATATTTTTAACGCGTAAAAATAAGTACAATTTTAAGGCGCGACGGTTAATATTTTAACATGTGAAAATAAATGAATTTTTAAAGCGCGGTAGCCTATAGCTTTAAAAGTATGAGATAACTATTTTATAACACTTGAAAGATTTTCACTTTATTTTGGAGCTAAATTCTACTTAACAAAAATATGGTTTTGTTAAGTATTTTTATGGTATTTCAAAGGAAAGGAAAAACGTATTAGCCCATTTTTGAAAGAGTTTTTAAGAAGAAAGTTATTACTTTGGGAAAGTAATTTGCATATAAATTGGCTATCGTATTGAACATATATTTAATTTAACGATGATGTGTATGTTCATTTTTATATATTGATTGGTTTTTCTTGCATATATCAAATCGTTGACATGCTCGTTTATATATTATATATGATATCACCCAACTTTGTGACTTTGGGGATTTGGGGAACTGATGATGCAACAACCTGCATCTTAATGGACTCGAATTTAAACCAAATTGAAACCCAAGTCCATTAGGACATGGATCATTGGTTTTGGTAACCTGTAATAAATACAAATATATCAGAGTGCAATCAGTATAAACTCACAATAGAATAGAAAAATATAATATAACATAAATACCGACCGAGGCTGCTGCCTTATAATCAATAGTATTCCTTGGATATCTAATTGCCTTGTTAATGCCGAGCATGAATAATAAGACTTCACCATCTACCATCAATGTAAACACTAATAAATCGGTCCTAGCTACAGAGACCGATGACCTATATATATGGCTTTATAATTTATAATTTAATTGTTGTATTACTAACGTGTTTCAAAGACCCATCTAAGGGTTAACTAGCCCAACTCCGACAAATAAACAACTAACTAACTAAACTTTGAGGACTATATGTATCCCAGTCGGATTCTACATTGGTAGAAAGAAAAATCCGTCAGGGCATAATCCGAGTCTTTGCTACCGACCGCTTGGGACCACTGGTGGTTATAGCCAATATGGCAGCCCTACTACTAAATACCGATCCAACAACAATACTGACATAGCCCGCCGACCTTGCACGGTTGAAATCCCGTTCAGACTAACCTAATGTAAGTCACGAAAAATGCACATTTTAGTTACTTAATACCACATATTAGAAATGAAGCAGACCTCATTTCCTTAAAAGTATTGGGCCATTTATACTTCAAATCGGAGATGAACCCTTGGTATATATTACCATATTTATCCGCTACGCATATTCCTTCCCCACATGTCCTACAGTTGAAGATGTCCCACATTAGTAGTAGGTATACATAACTACTGGTAGCCTCTAGGTGAATGATAGACTTCTATTGTGTAACTCTACTAACCTTGCATCCCAATCCACTAAACCAAACCAACCATTCTAGGCTTAAATGATGGGTTAGGCCCATTAATTTCCACTTGTTCTAATCGTATAATTAAGGCTGTATAATCTCCCACTATGAAAATTATACTACTTTCTAGCATTAATTCCTACCTTATGTGCATATTTACTATATTCCATAAACGTCAATTATCTTTAATAAATGGTCATTATTATTCTAAATGGACAATTTCTAGTAACATTTATTTATTCGTTCTAATTCAACCTATTACGCCTACTTCATTTCCCCGTAAATGTCATATTAAATCCTTTAATCTATCTCATTAACCATATTTATGTCTCATTTTATTCATATAACTACCTATCAACCGCATATTTATTTTCCTATTAATTTTGGAGTTACTATATCTTTTTCATCTATGCCACCTAATTCTACAATTTAATACGCTATTAATAAATAATATGAATATCGTCGTAAATACACTATATATATATATTTATATTTAATTGATAAGCGCGGTTATATGTGTGTGTATTCCTATTTCTAACTATTAATTCTTAAATTATATATTCCTTTCCAAATTTTAATTTATCAAAGTTGCCATTCCTAAAAGGATTACCGTTATAACTTTCCATAAATTAACCAAAAATGAGACTTTTGCTCCATTTGAAATTACAAGGAATTATCTTTTTTCTTTTATTAAAATAGACAATGCAAATTACGGAGAAGAATATCCATACTTTACACATCCCTTTCCTTTTTGAAATTTTCATTGTTAATTCAAGCAACACACCTTTTATGCATTTTTTTGGAATTGGATAATTTATTTAAATTGCATGGAAATAAACACAACTAAATCATACTTCACTCTTAATAAATTAAAATATAGAAATTCACATTCCATGTCAAAGTAGGGAAATCTAAACTAATACTAATATTTTACAACCCAACTATAAATTTGAAATAAACTTTACAACTTTACCAACTTTCAACTTTAACAAATTTAGGGACTGATTTTCAAATTTCCCAATTAGGATGTAAATAACATTCCTATTATCTATCTTCCACAATATGTAGGCAGTATTTGTATACGTTCGTTTAAGCCTACAAATCATCAGATCTTATATAGGCATAATAATTAAATAAAATTCAACGATGTAAATTTCAATGTTATAAATAAATTATATAATTTCCCACTCACCGTTCTAGCTTTACAAATCTCCCAAATTCGAATACTTGACTCCTTTTCCATTTTAATCGAAAACAGTATGTATAACAATATATATAAATACTATTATAATTACAGATCTAAGAAGAGTTTTGGGTTTAGGGGAGTATAGATTTATAATTATAGAAATTACCTTTTTTCGCAGTATTGATTCGCTCCTTCTCTTCTTCTCTTTTATTTACTGCCCTTCTCCGATCATATATATGTATAATATAATAATTTATAATTAATAGAAATAACGAAGAAGGGAAAATGGTAGAGCTTCGCTATTTTGATCAGAAAGTATGAGAAGAGAAGTGAGCAACTAGGCATGTATTTATAAGCGCTCGAATCAATCGTATCTGTTAGATTGAATTGATCATTCGGCCAAGGTTCAACCCTAGCTACCACCCTCCGACCAGTCGACTGCCCCTATAAGCAGTCAATCATTAGTAGTCGATCGACCTAAATATGGGGGTCGACCGTTGGGATCCTACATATATTATTATCTATTTCATTTTCTCCTTTTTAATTATTTCTACTCCAGGAACTTCAAACGCTAATAAATCCTTAGTTTGAGCTCCGATCGCAAAACTCCAAATAAGAAAGTTGTTCAGAAAATCACCACGAACACAAGGTGCAAGTTTCATGGCTAAATTTTGAAGTTTGCTCAAATTCCATTTTTGGAGCCTTATTAATTATCGTTATTTTTTGTGGAGTGTTACAAATGACCCGTTATGGTTGTTCCAATAGTGGGTATGGTTAGACTTAAACTCCTAAGTGAGTAGAATTGTATTATAGAGATCATAAAGATCAAAACTGTGTTAGAATGCCTGAACTGATCAAAAGATATAACTTATTGTCATTTTGAAAACCAGATTAAGATTTAAGGGTGGAGACTGGGTAAGGTCACACCTTATCCTCAACCGCTTAGCCCACGGTTGGTCAGTTCCGCGATTCCATTGCATATGGTCTAGCCGAAGGATAGGCGAAACTGAGATTACGCAAGAAAAAAACTGGTAGCAACTAAGCTCACCATTGTATTTTTCTATGGGATGGAATTCGATGTCATTTCCTTTCGTTGGACAAGAGATTATGGATTATTTGGTTATATTTTGGCCCGAGTCAGCCCTACAGGTTTCTATCCAGCCTGCAAAACTACTGTAGGTTTCTAGTCAACTTGAGAAAACTAATATAGGTTCATAGTGATCTTGAGAAAACTGTGCCATGGACTGTTTGGGATCTGGGTAATGATAGGATTGTATAATCCTTTGACCTTAGTGAATGACAGACTATTCATTTTACCCATTTATGCATGGTTAAATTATGACTATGCTTAATCATTTTGGTTGCAAATATTATATAATTTTAATGGTTTAGTGAGGGGAAAATCCATTTCGCTCAGCTGCTTGGTCTCACTAAGTATCCATTTTGGTTCAAGATGGTATTATATTATTCACACCAAACTTTTTGTCTAATCCAAAGTTTTTGATTTCCCTTTTGACTCTTGGATGCTTAATTTGGAACTAAGTAGGCCGAGAATGTGGGTTTTTCAGGTTTAAACGAATAAGCTTCTGGAGACATGCAGGAGGCAAGCTACTATATAGAAGATTATATATTTCATTGTGCAGTAGTTTAACTGCTTTTTATTTTGGTTGAATGTATATACTAATGGGTACTATAACCGTCTAAGTAGTTAGAACTCTAATCGTCCAAAGGGCATCTTCATATGTCGCTCTTTGGAATTATATATATAATTATTATATTTTATTTGAACGATGTATTCATAGGGTTATGGAAATGAAATGTAATGAATTTACAAATTAATGAATGAAGTGTTTTATTAATTTTTTTGTAAATTATAGTGCTCTTGGTGTTAATGATTCAATAATGGATGTCATTCTATTACCAGAAAATAATGCAAAGGATGACTGCAGCATCATTAATACCTATTTTCGAGTCTTAGAATGGGGGAAGTTACAACTTGGTATCAGAGCACAAGATCACATAAAAATTAATAAGTTTATGAAAAACATAACCCAAACGATAAGAAAGAATAAGTCAGGGCTTGGGATAGCAATATTATAATATCCTTTTTATTTGCAATATATATAAGATGTATCTCTAGCTACACTATCCCCTTGTCTTAGACCGTTCTTCTATTTCTTATAAAGACTCATATGCAGATTACGAGAAATGGATACTAGAAGTGGAAGACTAAACTTAGAAAGCAGAAGCACCACAACTAATGGAAATGCTCAGGCCATTGTTAGGAATGCTAACCGAACTACCAACGGTAATGCTAATGTGGGTGCTAGAACTACACCAGTGGAAATGGGAATGATGTATCGGTTCTTTATTAACATGATGCAAGCTGGAGCAGCATCTAGTTTGACCGAAGGAAATGCTGGAAATGTGGGAGCTACTATGCCTGAGGCGGTTGCTCATAATAACTATGCCACATTGGGCTGAGATTATACTAGCTTGGGAGGAAAGCTATTCTAAGGAACAAAGAATTCCATTGAAGTGGAGGATGAAGTTAATCAGGTTCTTTTAGTAAGGGAGTATGCTGATATTTTTGAACCTATTACGGGACTACCGCGAAACATGCCATAGAGTTTTGAATAGATCTCATACCTGGAGCTGAATCCGTAAGTAGACCTCTTAGCAGAATGACACCTATCGAGATAAACGAGTTAAAGGTGTAGCTAGTGGATCCAGAAGGAAAGAATTTTATTAGACCAAGTAATTCATCTTGGGGAGTTGCGATGGTGTTTATGAAGAAACCGGATGGATCATTGAGGTTGTGTATTGACTATAGGAAGTTAAATGAGAAGATGATAAAAAAATCAGTATCATTTGCCTAGAATGGATTATTCGATCAATTTTGTGGAGCCAAGGTGTTCTTGCATCTAGATTTAGCAATGAGTTTCCATTAATTAAGAGTGGGGGAGGAAAGTATACCGTTGTTTTGAACAAGATATGGTTTGTATGATGGTTGGTCAGTCATGCCCTTTAGACTGACCAACACGGCTGCTTTCTTTGTAGATTTGATGAACCAAATCTTCCGAGAGTGTCTGGATACATTCGTGTTGGTGTTTATATATGACATTTTGATATATTTGAAGAGTGAATGAGATCATGAAGTTCATTTCAGAATAGTGCTAGATATGCTGAGGCAGCATCAGCTAAAAGTGAAGTTTTCAAAATGTCATTTCTGGAAATGAGGAGTGAAGTCTCTTGGGCATATAATTTTGGAGAATGGATTGTTGGTGGATCCATCTAAGATCGAAGCTATTAATAGTTGGAAGAGACTAGAGAACGTGATTGAGATTAGAAGTTTCTTGGGGTTGGCTCGCAGCGGTGATCTTTGCACTGAAGGTGTGGAGACAATATTTATTTGGGGAACGATTCAGGTTGTTTACATATTATAAATCCTTGAAGTGTTTATTCTCTCAAAAGTAGTTGAACATGAGACAACAGAGATGGATGGAGTTTTTAGCAGCGTATGAGTTTGGAATCGAGTATACGTCTGGGAAAGGAAGTATAGTGGCCAATGCACTTAGTAGAAAATTGTAACACCCCTTATTTTTGTTAGCATTATTCAAGAGATTTAATTAGATAAATTAAATAGAATAATGTCTAGACTAGAATGATAAGGGAATTGAGATTTGAAAAATAATTAAGGTCGTGCCTTAACTAAATGAATATATAAGTGTGATTTATAAATTAGAAATCTAAGAGAATAAGACAAGGATGAAAAGGGAATAGCCGTATACCATAACCTCTAAACCCTTCACCTCATTCTCATTCACATTTTCATAAACCAAAAACATAAGCAAAGAGAGTTGAGTCCGACCATAACCCTAAGAAGAACAAGAGCAAAATCCAACTAGAAGCTAGGAAGATTAAAGCAAGAACAAATCTTAAGTTCCTTATCCAAACAAGGTGAATAATGATCTAAACCATCTCATATAAGTCATCTTGAATGTTTTAACTCGGGTTTATGGTTTAAAACCATATGATTGGATGAATGATGATATGCTTTGATTTATATGCCATGTTATAATTTAAAAAAAAAGATTTTTGTAGGATAATATAATTCGATTTTAAGGTTAAAATTGTGCAAATTTATTTCCAAATGCCACGATGTTTGAATATATTATGTAAAATATTATTTTGGAGATGGGTTTAAATTTTCATAATATTCCAAGCAATGGATAATTGATTATGAATTTTTAATGAAAAGAAATAGTTACTTTTGGGTTTAAATTATTTAAGGCAATTAAGTAACATTTTCGAGTCAGAAATTTTTATATGTTAGAAAACATATTAAAAATGAATAATAGTGATTTTTTGGTATTTTTCCTAAGTGTTTACTATGGTTTTTAAGTTATTTAAGTTAGATGACTTAAATGTTTTGATTGTTTTGTTAGCCCTAAATTTATTTCCCATCATTGTATCCAATCTAATTTAATACCCAACAGAATCCTGAGACGCTACTTAAAATTAGAGAAGAGCTTGTTAGCTAAAACATTTTTAATTGTTGAATTCGGTAGCCTTTTTAGAAAATAATTTCTATAAAGAATTGGCAACCAGTCATATTTTGACAGATTAGGCAAGTTAGGTAAAAAGGAATTACCTTGAATGGCATAAAATCAGTTTTGTGTTGAATTACAACTTCGCCACTTACATTTGCTTGCTTCCATCACCATGCCTAGTAGACCTTTCGTACCCATTCGAAACTAATGCATATGGTATCAAGCAATTGGTATGTAGTGATTGGATAAAGGTGGAAGGGACTGTGTCAAAGCCTGCTTTCGAAGGGGTTGAAGCCACTTTTATTAGCCTTAGAATCAATCAACTTGCCTTTGTTCTTAAAAGAAGCTTTCGAAATAGTTATCGCTTTTGAACATATTCGATACATAGCTGCCGCATTCATACCTTTTGAATCAGTTAAAGGCCGTTTTTAAATTTTAAAGCCGCTTCCTCAATGCTTTCGAAAGGGTTGTTTTAGCCACTTTTAATAAGTGTTTCGGAGGCAATGGTTTCGAAAGGTTGGTTTCGAAGCTATCCTTTTTCCTAATTATTTTATTTGAGATCAATCCTTTCGAAAGGGTTACTTTTGCTTCTGGTCTCTTTGACCATATAGTTATACTGAATGTTAAACCCAATGGTTTCGAAAGGAATACTTTTAAATGGTTTCGAAGCTATGTTTTCACAAACTCTTACTTGAACCCAATGCTTTCGAAGAGTATGCTTTAAGTATTTCGAAAGGTATATTTTTCGGTGTTTCGAAAGGTATATTTTTTAGTGTTTTGAAAGGAATGGTTCCAAGTATTCGAAAGATATGTTGGATGGTTTTGAAAGAGAACTTCTAAGGTTTTAAGCAATGATACAAAGGATATAGTCCTTAGTTTTCAATTTGAGAACCCAATCCCATTTTAAAAGTAAATACATAGCAATATGAAAGAGTTTTGAAATGGCATTTAACTGTGGAATTTTATAGGAAGCTTTCCTTGATAAAGATAGTGGATTAAGGGTATTAACCTTATTTCATTAGAAAAATGATTACAAGGAATTTAACCATGGATGTTTATATCGTTATGTTATTTGATCAGTTATGATTAATGCTTGTGTAACTATATTCAATTCATTTATAACCCATAACTGCATCTTGGGGTAAGGGCGGAATGAAAGGCTGGGTTGGCCCAATAGTGATTTGAATTTAACTCCAGCGTGAGTAGAATTGCATCCAGGTGGTCAGACAGACCAGAATATAGGATGCCCCAAACCGATCAAGGGATTATTGGTAGACAGGTTCTCAATAAGGCCATAAAAACTATGTTATGAAAATTGTTATTGGCATTGGCTAATAGGTTCTTAGTGATTCTATGAAAACTATGTTCGGAATAATTTATTGAGAGAGATCAATAGGTTCATAGACAGTCCATGAAAATTATGACATGAGAGATGTTATTGGTGGAAACCACTAGGTACAAAAACTATGATTGGATGATAGTATCGGTAGAAAACAATTGGTTCATAGTGATCCCATGAAAACTATTATTGGATTATAGTACTGGTGGAAACCAATAGGTTTATAGTGATTCGATGAAAACTATGAAAGTGGATAGAAAATCCATAAAGAATTAAACAGGTTATTAGTCAGCCCATGAAAACTAATAGGTTAATAATAACCCTAGAAACTATAACTTGAGACAGATAGTCAGGTAAATGGGGATAGGAAATCCATAGCAGATGGCATGTTTGCATATCATCAAGATACATTTTTTATGTTATGTCTTAACCATTATGGATGCAGGTGCACAGTATATGGTTATTATAAATTGGGTTAAGATACTTGTGAGGGGAAAACCCGATCTGCTAAGCGGTGTGGTCTCACTGGATATCTATATGGTTCGAGATGGTAGGTTATTAGACTTTTTGTCTAATTTGAAGTTTATGTTTTCCCCTTAAACTCTCAGGTGCTCAATTGATTTTGAGTAGTTTGAGAGTTAAGGTTTTCAGGCTTTCCTTTAGACGAATAAGCTTCCGGAGACGTGTAGAAGGCAAGCTAGCTATTAGGAGTTCTTTTTGTTTGATTCCACTGTGTTATTGAATGTAACGACAAAGTTGTTTAGTGCCTATATTTAGACTCTGATCAACCAAGAGAGTATCTTCATATGTCGCTCTTGGCGTATTTTGTAATAAATTGTAATTTCTCTAAATGTGGCTTACGTATGGGATTATGTAATGAATCTGAAATGAAATGAAAATTTTATTTTAAATTGAGTTTAATTTTTTTTCATATTCATGTGTTTTTGGTAAATCAATGTATCTAACATTACCGTATTTGGTCACCGAGAATTAATAACTATGGAATACTACAGCTTCCGTAGCGTTTAGTTTTGGGCCTCCAAATGGGGGATGTTACAAGTTGGTATCAGAGCATAGGTTTATGTAAATTTAAAAGAAATTTAAACCTAAAATATTTTCAACACATAACTCAATGAATCAAAAAACGAGACCAGGGTTTGGGTTAACTCTGTAGTAACATACTTGCATTTGTTATATAGACACACGCACACACACGCACATATATATACCTGCAAGTACGTATTTCCCTCTCTCTTAGACCATTCTTCTATATCTTACCAAGGCTCGTATGCAGATATACAAGAAAGGAAGATATAGAGGCAGGAAACGAAAGAGGAAATCTAGGTGGAGGAAGCACCACAAGTAATGGAAATTCTTGACCCAGTACCAGGAGGAATCCGGGTCGATAGGCAAATGCTAATCTAAACGCAAATGCCAATGTAGGTGCTAGAACCTTGCCAGTAGATATGGGGATGGTGTATCAGTTCTTCGTCAATCTGATGTAAGCTGGAGCAGCTGTAGGAGTAGCTGAGGGAAATACTGTGAATGCTGGGGGAGCAAATCCTATAGCCCCAATCGGTAATAACTATGCCAAACTGAGCAGGGATTATACCAGTCTTGGTGGGAAACCGTTTTTGGGAACAGAGGATGCCGTGAAGTAGAAAACTGGTTATTGCACTGTGAATGGATTTTCGCTGACCTAGGATTAGATGATGAGTAGAAGATGAGACTTTCTTCTAGACAGTTGTAGGGAGCATCACTTTATTAGTGGAATGGTATTACCGTGGGAGTTCCCGAGGAAGAGTTGACTTGGACAGAGTTTCGAAGGAGATTCGAAGAGAGGTTCTTGTCTAAAGTTTCCAAGTCAGTATTACTAAGGAAGTTCATGGACTTAGTGCAAGATGAGATGTCAGTAATTGAGTATGCTACGAAATTTGATGATCTGTCCAGATACGGATATGCCATGATTGACACTGTCATCAAGAAAAATGAAAATTTTATTCGAGGACTGAAGCCAGTGATTGCCAGGGCAACCATGCCACACCTCCGGGACCCAAGTGATGTTTTAGTGATGATGGCCATCAAGAACAAAGAGATGTTCTCTACGTTTAGTAAGGGGAAGTCAGTTGAGGTTCAAGATCCCCAGGGCAAGAAGAGGAAGTTCTTTAAGAAGAAAGGAGCCTAGAAAGGAGGAGTTGCCAAGAAAGGGAAGGCCAATGTAGTTTGCTACAAGTGCGACAAGAAAGGACATTTTGCTCATGACCGTCGAACTAGAAAAGGGAAGAAGCTTGCAGATAAGAAAGGAGTGAAGTGCTTCAATTGTGACCAGATTGGACACTACAAGAATCAGTATCCAGAACTAGTCAGAGCGGACAAGGAAAATGTTTTTGCCTTGAAACCATCATATTCTAGACCAACAGCTGCCGAGAAGGAAAAGACTGTGATGGAAGGTACACTTTTGATTCATAGTACACCAATTAGGGTACTATTTGATACCGGGGCATCGCATTCATTTATATCTCAGTGTTTGGTAGATAAGTTATGTTTAGAACCCTCATACCTTGTTACTTCCTTAAGGGCTGCAAATCCGATAGGAGGGTATGCAACTTTGGGAATGAGATGTGACCAGTTAGAACTTGAATTGTTAAGTCATAAGTTTGCGTGCGGTTTGTATGTTTTTGATTTCTTGAGCTTCGGGATCATTTTGGGTATGGATTGGTTAGATAGACATGGTGCTAGGATATTTTTCCAAGATAGGGAAATCTCGCTAAGACACCCTAATAGTCATAGCCGAATTATATACTCGGTAGAGAAGTTAGACTCAAGTGCTTGTGCTTTAATGAATGCAATGGAAGTAGATGAAGAGTTAAAACAGGTTTTGGTAGCAAGAGAGTTTGTAGATGTCTTTTAGCCAGTCACAGGACTACCACCGAAGCGAGCCATTGAGCTTCAGATAGATCTTGTGCTAGGAGCAGAACCTATAAGTAGACCACCTAGCAGGACGACACCTATTAAGATGAAGGAATTGAAGGTGCAGCTAGTGGATTTAGAAGGAAAGAATTTCATTAGACCAAGCAGTTTTCCTTAGGGAGCGGCTATGGTATTCGTAAAGAAAACGGATGGGTCGTTAAGGATGTGTATCAACTATCGTAAGTTGAATGAGAAGACGATCAAGAATAGGCATCCTTTACCGAGAATCGATCATTTATTTGATCAGTTGAGTGGAGCCAGAGTATTTCCTCAATTGGATTTGGCGGCAGGTTTCCATCAACTAAGAGGGACAAAGGATAGTATTCCGTTAACGGCGTTTCGAACTAGGTATGGTTCGTACGAGTGGTTAGTGATGCCATTCGGGTTAACGAATGTGCCAGCTTTCTTCGTGGATTTAATGAACCGGTTTTTCTGGGAGCACTTGGACAGGTTCGTATCGGTATACATAGATGAAATCTTAATATACTCTAAGGATGAAAGAGAGCATGAAGTTCATCTTAAAGTGGTGCTTGAGACACTGAGGCAGCATCAACTAAAAGCGAAGTTTTTGATGTGTCATTTCTAGAAGAGAGAAGTTAAGTTTCTTGGTCACGTGGTTTCAGAGAAGGGTTTGTCAGTCGATCCGTATAAGATCAAAGCTGTAAACTACTGGAGAGACCAGAGACGGTGACTAAGATCAGAAGTTTTCTTGGACTCACTGGCTATTACCAAAGATTCATTAAGGATTTCTCATGGACAGCAACCCCTTTGACTAAGCTAACCGGGAAGGACGTAAAGTTTATTTGGTCCGACAAATGTGAGGAAGCATTCCTTAAGTTAAAGCACTTGTGGACTAATGCACCTGTGTTAGTAGTTCCATACGGGAATCAAGGATTAGTAGTGTATACCGATGCATATGGAACGGGATTAGGGGTTGTGTTGATGCAGAAAGGTAAAGTTATTGCCTACGCTTCACAACATCTTAGACCGCATGAAGTGAGATATCTTACTCATGACATAGAGTTGGTAGCAGTGATCTTCGCACTGAAATTATGGAGACATTATCTCTTAGAGGAGAGATTTGAGTTATACACAGATCATAAGTCCTTAAGGTATTAATTCTCTCAGAAGGAGTTGAATATGAGACAGTAAAGGTTGCTGGAGTTTTTAGCAGCTTATGATTTTGGTATAGAGTATACACCTGGAAAAGGAAATAAAGTAGCAGATGCTCTTAGTAGAAAACATCGGAATGTGGTGTTAGCTATGTTAATAGAATGGAAGGACCTAGGGACTTTGACTACTTGTAGTGTGCAGTTAGGATCGACTGCTAGTTCTAGTCAGAGCACTGCCATGTTATCCTACTTGGAAGTTCGACCAGTTCCGACCAAAGGACTGTTTCTAAGCAGAAAGAAGATCCATTGTTGACCGAGAAGGTTAGAAAGCTTAAGGTTGGATCAGAGATTGATGATCTAAAAGATTTTAGTCTTGACCGGAGGGGATGGTTGAGAAAGAAGGGACGATTGTGTGTACCAGATGTAGAAAACCCAAGAAAGGAGGTCCTTAGAGAATGTCATCGATCAAAATTTACGATTCATCCTAAAGGGACCAAGATGTATCAGGATATGAAGAGGAGTTTCTACTGGGAAGGTATGAAGAAGGATGTTGGCTTGTGGGTAAAGCAATGTGTAAACTATCAACAAGTGAAGGCCGAACATCAGAAGCCGAGTGGGTTGCTTCAACCTTTGGAAATACCAGTTTAGAAATGGGATTCAATATCCATGGATTTTATAGACGGGTTGCCAAGGTCGAATCGAGAAAATGAAAGTATATAGGTCATAGTGGATAGGTTGACCAAAAGTGCCCATTTCATTCCAGCTAAGTCAACCAGGATGGTACATGTTTTGGCTAAATTGTTTATGAAGAACATAGTTAGACTACAGGGGATTCATAGTAGTATAGTCAATGATAGAGATATTTTGTTTACTAGTGAGTTATGGAAGAGTTTACAGGATGTGTTAGGTAACAAACTCAAGATGAGTACTACTTATCACCCTTAGACAGATGGGAAGACAGAGAGAGTCAACAAGGTACTCGAGGATTTGTTGAGAGCTTGTGTGCTAGATTTTGGTGGGTCATGGGAAGATCGCCTACACTTAGTTGAGTTTTCCTATAATAACAACTATCAGACTAGTATAGGAAGAAGCTTTGTATGGAAGGCCATGCAAGTCACCAGCATGTTGGTTGGAAACTTGAGACAGATTAGTCTTAGGTCCAGATCTGGTAAGAGAAGCAACAGAGAAGATTGAGTTGATCTGAGGTAGGATGAAGGAAGCTCATTCTAGATAACACGGATAAGAGGCGTAAGGATCTAGAGTTCTCTGTTGGAGATGGAGTTTTCATTAAAGTATCACCGATGAAGGGTGTGGTACGATTTGGGAAGTCAGGGAAACTAACACCGAGATATGTTGGACCGTTCCTAGTTATAGAGAGAACCGAAAAGCTTGTATATAGAATAGAGTTGCCGAGCAGTTTGGCATGTGTCCATAATGTGTTTTATGTGTCTCATCTTCGTAAGTATGTGCATGATCCAGAGACTACTATTCCTCCGACTGCATTGGAAGACTTAATAGTAGAACCAGATCTGACCTTTGTTAGGCAACCAGTTTAGATTGTAGTGAGAGATGAGAAGAGGTTAAGAAACAAGTCAGTCAAGTTGGTGAAAGTTCAATAGAGCGACAACGAGAAGGACTGTAATTGGGAGACATAAGACAGGATTAGAGATACTTATCCTGATCTGCTTTAAGGGTATGTCCTATATTTGCTTTATATAGACTGTTTCCTAGTCAGGTAGGCTAGTATGGCAGTTAGGACATGTTACAGATGATTGCTATGATTAGTATTTAGTCCTTGCTGAATTTTGAGGACGAAATTCTTTAAGGGGGGAAACCTGTAACACCCCTAATTTTTATAAGCATCATTTAGGAGATTTAATTGGATAAATTAAATAGCATAATGTCGAGACTAGAGTGATAAGGGGATCGAGATTTGAAAAGTAATTAAGGTCGTGCCTTAACTAAATGAATATATAAGTATGATTTATAAATTAGAAATTTAAGAGAATAAGGCAAGGGCAAAAAGGGAATAGCTGTATACCATAACCCCTTAACCTCTCACCTCATTCTCATTCACATTTTTATAAACAAAAAAATATAAGCAATTAGAGTTAAAGCCGGCCATAACCCTAAGAAGAAGAAGAGCAATATCCAATTAGAAGCTAGGAAGATTAAAGCAAGAACAAATCTCAAGTTCCTTATCCAAACATGGTGAATAATTATCTAAACCATCTCATATAAGTCATCTTGAATGTTTTAATTTGAGTTTATGGTTTAAAACCGTATGATTGGATGAATGATGATATACTTTGATTTATATGCCATGTTATAATTTAAACAAGGATTTTTGTGGGATAATTTAATTCGATTTTAAGGTTAAAATCACGCTAATTTATTTCTGAACGCCATGATGTTTGAATATATTATGTAAAACATTATTTTGGAGATGGATTTAAATTTTCATAATATTCTAAGTTATGGATAATTTATTATGAATTTTATAAAGAGAAGTAGTTAATTTTGGGTTTAAGGCAATTAAGTAATGTTTTCAGGTCAGAAATTTTTATATGTTAGAAAACATATTAAAAGTGAATAATTGTGATTTTTGGGGATTTTTCCTAAGTGTTTCACTATGGTTTTTAAATTATTTAAGTTAAAGGACTTAAATGTTTTAATTGTTCTATTAAGTAGAAGGGCTTATTTGCTAAAACATTTTTAATTGTTGAACTCGGTAGCCTTTTTAAAAATAATTTTGATAAATAATTGGCAACTAATCATATTTTGACAAATTAGGCAAGTTAGGTAAAAAGGAAGTACTTTAAAAGGCATAAAATCAGTTTTGTTTCGAATTACAACTTCGCCACTTCCATTTGCTTGCTTCCATCACCATGCCCAGTAGACCTTTCACAGCTATTCGAAACCAATGCATATGGTATCAAGCAATTGGTATGTAGTGGATTGGAGAAAGGCGGAAGTGTGTCGAAGGCATGCTTTCGAAGGGGTAGAAGCCACTTTTATTAGCCTTCGAATCAATCAACTTTACTTTGTTTTTAAAAGAAGCTTTTGAAATGGTTGCAATTTTTGAACCTATTCGATACCTAGCGGCCGCATTCTACCTTTCGAATCAGTTAGAGGTTGCTTTTAAATTTTAAAGCTGCTTCCTCAATACTTTCAAAAGGGTTGTTTTAGCCACTTTTAATAAGAGTTTCGGAGGCAATGGTTTCGAAAGGTTGGTTTCAAAGCTATCCTCTTCTCCAATTCTTTTATTTGAGATCAATGCTTTCGAAAGGGTTGCTTTCGCTTCTGTTCTCTTTGACACTATAGTTATACTAAATGTTAAACCCAATGGTTTCGAAAGGAATAATTTTAAATGGTTTCGAAGCTATGTTTCCACAAACTCTTACTTAAACCTAATGCTTTTGAAGGGTATGCTTTAAGTATTTCGAAAGGTATATTTTTCAGTGTTTCGAAAGATATATTTTACTGTGATTCGAAAGGAATGTTTCCAAGTAAATGATATGTTGGATGGTTTCGAAAGAGAACGTCTAAGGTTTTAAGTAATGATACAAAGGATATAGTCGAAAGCCTCGGTTTTCAAATTTGAGAACCCAATCTCATTTTTAAAGTAAATACATGGAAATATGAAAGAGTTTTGAAATGGCGTTTAACTATGGAATTTTAGAGGAAGCTTTCCTTGATAAAGATAGTGGGTTAAGGGTATTAACCATATTTCATTAGAAAAATGATTATAAGGAATTTAACCATGGATGTTTATATAATTATGTTTGTTGATCAGTTATCATTAGTGCTTGTGTACCTATATTTAATTCATTTATAACCTATAACTGCATGTTGGGGTAAGGGCGGAATAATAGGCTGGGTTGGCCTAGTAGTGATATTGAATTTAACTCCTGTGTGAGTAGAATTGAATCCAAAAGGTTAGACAGACCAGAATATAGGATGCCCAAGACTTATCAAAGGATTATTGGTAGACGGGTTCTTAGTAAGCCCATAAAAACTGTTATGGAAATTGTTATTGGAAGAGACTAGTAGGTTCTTAGCGATCCCATGAAAACTATGTCCGGAATAAGTTATTAAAAGAGATCAATAGGTTCATTGATAGCCCATGAAAACTATGACATGAGAGATGTTACTGGTGAAAACCAATAGGTTCATAGTGATCCCAGAAAACTATGATTGGATGATAGTATTGGTTAGAAACCAATTGGTTCATGGTGATCCCATGAAAACTATGATTGGATGATAGCACTGGTTAAAACCAATAAGTTCATTGTGATCCCATGAAAACTATGAAAGTGGATTGGAAATCCATAAAGAATTGAACAGGTTATTAGTCAGCCCATGAAAACTAATAGGTTAACAGTGACCCTAGAAACTATAGCTTGAGACAGATATTCTGGTAAATGGGGATGGGAAATCTAGAGCATATTGCATGTTTGCATATCATCGTGATACATTTTATTATGTTATGTCTTAACCATTGTGGATGCAGCTGTACAGTATATGGTTATTCTAAATTGGGTTAAGATACTAGTGAGGGGAGAACCCGTTCCGTATCTAACATTATTGCATTTGGTAATCGAGAATTAATAACTATGGATGACTGCAGCATCCATAGCGGTTAGTTTTTGGCCTCCAAATGGGGGATATTACAAAAACATTAGAATGTGGTATTAGCGATGTTGTCTGAATGGCATGATTTAGAGGCATTGGCTTCGTGTGGAGTAAGAATGAGGTTGATGGCTAGTTCCAGTCAGGGCACCGTAATGATTTCTTGCCTAGAAGTGCGAACAGTATTGATAGAAAGAATTGCAACGAGGAAAAAAGTTGATCCAATATTAGCCGATTGAATTAAGAGACTAGAAGCATGAAGTAAGATTGATGATTTGAAACATTTTCACTTGACTAAAGAAAATGGTTAAGAAAGAATGGATAGTTGTGTGTTCTAGACGTGGATAATTTGAGAAAGGAAGTTCTTAGAGAATGTCATCGGTCGAATTTTACCATTCATCCCGAAGGTACGTAGATGTACGAGGATATGAAGAAGAGTTTCTTATGGGAAGGTATGAAGAGAGATGTAAGCTTATTGGTAAAACAATGTATGAATTGCCAACAAGTAAAAGCCAAGCATCAATGGCCAAGTGAACTACTTCAACCATTGGAAGTGCCAATATGGAAATGGTATTCTATATCAATGGATTTTATTGTTGGGTTGCTAAGGTCAAATAGGGAAAAACAAAAGCATTTGGATCATGGTTGATAGACTGACCAAGAGTGCGCACTTTATCCATGTTAAGTTGACAAGGACAACACCTAGTTTGGCGAAGTTATTCATGAAGAATGTTATAAGAATTCATGGAATACCGAGTAACATTATAAGCGATAGAGATACTTTGTTCATGAGCGAGTTTTAGAAGAGTTTGCATAACGAATTAGGTAACAAGTGAATATGAGTACCGCTTACCATCCGCAAACTAATGGGCTAACGGAAAGGATTAATAAGGTACTCGTAGACTTGTTGAGAGCTTTTATATTAGATTTCGAAGGTTCATGGGAAGACCATTTGCATTTAGTCTAATTTTCCTATAATAATAGTTATCAAACTAGTATAGGAATGATACCTTTTAAAGCACTTTAAGGAAGGTCGTGGAAATTAACTGCATGTTGATTGGAGACAGGTGATAGACTAATACTTAGTCCAGATTTGGTGAAAGAAGCGACTAAAAAGATTGAGTTGATCCGAGCAAGGATGAAGGAAGCTCAATCAAGGCAGAAAAACTACATGGATAAAAGGTGTAAGGACTTGAAATTCTTAGTTGGAGATTTTATTTTCGTAAAGGTATCACCGATGAAGGGTGTTGTACGAGTTCGGAAGACGGGAAAATTGGCGCCTAGATATGTTGGTATGTTTCCTATCATTGAGAGAATTGGAAAACTCGCTTATCGTATCGAGATATCGAGCAGTTTGGCAGGAGTCCATAATGTTTTTCACGTATCTCATCTAAGAAAGTATGTGTGTAATCTAGAATTACTATATAGCCAACGGTTTTGGAATATTTAGTAGCTTATTTGTATAGTCGATAGGGATACGAAGAGTTAGGGGATAAGACGGTCAAGCTAGTGAAGGTTCAATGGAGTACAAATGGATATGATTGTACTTGGGAAACATAAATAGGATTAGGAAGGCATATCTCGATCTATTTTGATTGTATGATCTATTGTTGTATAGACTAGTGACTAGTAGTTATGCTAGCATTGTTGTTTTTATAAGCTTGTCGTTGTTTTCCTTATCGCAATTTCGATGACGAAATTGTTTAAGGGGGGATCCAGTAACATCCCTAATTTTTATACGTTAGCATATAATTTAAATATTTAATTATGGGATAATTAAATGAGAAGTTGAAATTATGGGATTTGCTAAAAATAATTAACTAATTAGTTTGAATTGGCCTTAATAAATATAACATAAAGAATGGGTTTAATGAAATAGGATTTAATAAATTTAAGTTGGAAGAGCAGAAGATGAAAGTTAAATATTATGACATACTCTCCCCTCTCCCTCATTCACTTCCATTTCATTATCTAAACAAAACCAAATAGAGTAAAAGACAATGCCACCATTAGGAATTCAAGTGGAAAAGAAGAAGAAAACGAAGCTAAGGCAAATCTCAACATTCGGTAAGGGTTAAGGTGAATAATATACAACCATCTAATGATTTTATGTGTTTTAATTTGGATTTGATGTGATTTCGAATTAGATTTGATTGTTTATCATGTTGTTTGAATGAATAATCATGTGTATATGATTGAATGGTTATTATTTAGTAATTTTTATGAATTTTCCTAAAGGGTTTTACTGTGAAAAACTGATTTTTTTTATCTTTAAATGGCCTAAAATATTGATATGATGTTCAAATTAATATTTTGGAGATGTGTTTTAAATTTCTTAATTTTTGGAATTAATAGAATATTTTACAAAATTTCTAAGTGGGAAAATAGTTAAATTTGGGAAAATAATTATTAAAAATATGAAAAATAATTATTTTGGTCCGAAATTTTTACAGAAGGTGTAAAACAATAAAATAGATTTTTGGTGAATTTTTTAGATTTTTTCCATCAATTTTATATTTTATATGTATTAATTAGTGAAGGAAAATGCTAATTAATTATGGAAAATTTAATTAATTAATTAAGTTAATTTAGGGATTAACATTTTCTGAAAAGATAATTGAAAAGAAAGAGTTTGGCCAATAAAATGGGTTTGGTAGAAAAGAATAGGTTTATAAGGATAATAGATCCATTTTTAATTTAATTACAAAACTGCCATTGAACTATTTTGACCAAGTAAAACAAATCACCGAAGACCAAACTTTATAGTAGGTAAGGAAAAATTGTGCCTGAAAACTATAATAAGAATAGTCGACACCACATGGGGATCTAACATTTTAACATATGAGACAAAATTAATAGCGACAGGCGACAACTCACACAATTATATATAGCGATGTCGCATGAATACATTGCGACAGTTCATACAATTATATATAGCGATGGCACATGAATACATTGGGACAGTTCATACAAATATATAGCGATGGCTTATGTATTCAGCGATAGCTCCCTATAGTTGAAGAAAGAAAAGCATGCACGCACATGGGCCGTGTTATGTATACTGTACATGAAATAAGTTGAACGTGTGGCCTTAAAATAATCCAATGCCCTGAAAACTAAACACCAATATATATATATATATATATATATTTATGTGTATCTTATACTATAATAAAAAACCTTCGGTCAAATGGTCAAACTGAAGCCTTTTTGGAACTTCCCGTTTTGTCCCCCGTTCAGCAAAACAAGGCATCCGTGTAAAGGTCAATTAAGTCTTTTTTCCACTACATCCCACGTTGCCGACAGTAAAACTCCCACGTCTCCTTTCCACCCTCGATCTTTTCCACCCCGTCTTCCACTTTCCTCTGAACCCACCACCCCTTCCCTGTAAAAAATGGCTGCCCCCCTCCTTCAACTGCCCACCCGCCCCTCCTTCACCAACCTATCATTCCATCGAACTGTCCTTTCCCTCCGCCAGTACTCTTCAGCTTGCACGAAGATCGACTGCCTCCATAATCGCCATTCAGCAATGAAGATGTTTGCGGCCCTAATTCACTCAGACTTTCAACGCCTTTCAACGACTTCGAGAAAGCCAGCATCGTTAGAAGGTACACAACAATCACTCAGAAATGGTACGATTTTAGACTTTCGTTTTCGATGTTGTTTGATTTCTGTACATCTTGGTTTCAGGTGTAATCGCATCAAATTACACCGGATGGAACCCTAATTCCATCACGATTTCCGTGCTCCTCCAGATCTAGATTCGCAATTTAAAGGTTAGCAGCTTAATTTAATTTCATTTGTTGTTTTCTTTAGTTTTTCTGCTTGATTCCTTTTAGGTTTGCAAAATGATTTATTTGCAAAATGATTTATTTGCTTTTTTTCCAAAGGTTTTAGATATAAAATCGTGGTCGCCTTCCACCGCCTGCGGAGAGGACCACTGCTGCGGCGATATAAAGGTATTGTGCTCATTTTCTTACTACGATAATCAATTTTACAATTTACTTATTTTACAAAACCTACTTTGAGCTACACTAATTCTGCAGGATTTGTGATATTTGACAACACCATGGAGGCTGCTACCCTTCGGATTTCTAAGTCCAATTTGCGAACAAAATGGAGGGGAACAACCCATCACAAGAGGTATATCGACCAAATTGAATTATGTTCAATCTGTAGTTCCATCTTATTGTACTACATGCTTAGTTCATGCTTGATTAATTTTAGGTTTGCAAACTGATTTAATTTAAATTGAGTACAAAAAAATAAAGCAGGAACTATGACAACAATTGGTTTTTCTTTCTTATAGATTTGGTATGATTTCTATGTATCCCATTCATGAATAAACTATTTGTCCGCTTCAAATACTACACTGATATGATCCTCTTTTATTTACATAATTTTGGCAGTCAAATGTACTTCGGGTCTACTTAAAATTGTTTTTCATTTGTGGTTTCAGCAATTAATTTTGCCAGTTTTAGGACTTCATAAACTCCTGCCTAATTATTTTTGAATACATAAATGCACAATTTCAACTGTAAAAATTAATAGATGATTATTATTTTTATATACGAATCCATTTTCAGACATATTAATGTGCCAAATTTGTATTCACTATTAGTTTCCAGAAGCATACGGCTTTACGACTATATGATAACTTTTAAAGTCCTGAATTTACTCAAGGTACATTCAAGCAGATTATAAATTAGTTTTCATTATTTCTATATATATATTTGAGGTATGTACGTCTGACCATAATAAATGATTATGTTATCAATGTTAGCATATAGACATGAAATATTTGTGTACTCGCAATGCTTTTGTTCCCAGTATGTCATATTACCTTGCTGTTAGTTTGAACTAGAAATCTTTAATATGTTGAACTGACTGCTAATTATTGAACCCAACAGTAAACCGGGACAAGTCAGGAAGGATGCGTGTTGTAATTCATTTCCAGTAATCCTTGCCAGAATTCACATTTTGCCAAAGTAAAAAATAAATACACACATTACTCTAAATTAATATCAATTAGGATAATTTAAATTGATTTGAATCGATCGATTACGCAATAAAAAAACATTTTTTTCTACAAATTTAGACACATTATTTATATATAAACCATGTAATGTTAAATTGGTCATCAAATCGTTAAGCTTTAACAATAATACCATGGATTAACGTTTTTTATGCTTTCAATCAACATGGTTTATCCAAACTTTTTTTGTTATGCTGCTGAAATTTTCAGAGCATTGAAATTCGATTGGTATAAACTTCTTTGCCTTCATCTAATAATGGTACCGGAGTTCTATTAATTGGAGTTATTCCTTCAGTGTGCAGGGTATGAAACTCCTCTTCAGCGATAACTTGAATTTTTGCTCTGTCGGTATATTTAACAATTATCAAAATTAGTGTCATGTTTTGTTTTTCAATATTTTCCTTCTCATTTTTGGGATATTCTTACCAAGGCAATAATGTTTTCTTTGTACAGACATGATAATGTTGGTTGTTCCATTTTTTCCAAGCCTACTTTATGCAATCTTCGTACCAATACGTTAAACACGTATGTTGGTTATTTTAGGTATACAGTAAATATGCTTGATAAATTTTCGAAATAGACAAGCACATCCATAAGACTTCATTTCTTTCACCATATTCCTCTTTTTTACTTCTTACATCTGCTAATTATGTTTATGTTTTATTAAGCTTCGGGTCCATAGTTGCGTATTGTTTTCTCCGGTGGAATCATGAATGGAACAGGTTTATCAACTTTATAAGGGCATACTCAAATCTTTACTTCCCTTGGTTGAAGCAATGTAATCGTATACACATATTAGTACATAAGCTCTTAAGTTTCTTTTCTTTCCTAAACAATGGATCAATATTTTTTAAGTAATGTGTATTACTTGATTGAAAATTGTGCAGAAATTGTGTTCAATTTGTATTACGTGATTCAAGAAAACATTACTTCTATATCAATATATTTGATGTAAATTACAATTAAAGGATGTTTGTACTTTTCTTTGAATTTAAGTTTAATGTACGGTTGAGGGACATAATAGTGTTGCTTTATGAATTTAAGCTTGGGTGGTGATGTTGGTATGGTGAACATATTCTTTTTCTATGGCTAAAATGTTTAAATAAAAGTTGAAAGAGATTCTGTTTCAATACTAATTTTGTGGTTGATTGTTTAAAATAATTAAACATTAGCTGTTTCATTAAATTAACTAGCTACCAGCAACAATTTTTACAAGAATCGGTTTTGGATTAAAAAAGTTCCAATAATTTGTGAGAGGCAAAAAGAAAATTTTCAAACTCCAATTTGTGAAGAAAATGGAAGGGAAAAAGCCATCACAAGAGGTATATCGAGTAAATTGAATTACGTTCACTCTCAAGTTCCATCTTATTTTACTACATGATTAGTTCATGCTTGATTCCTTTTAGGTTTGCAAAATGATTTATTTGCTTTTTTTCCAACGGTTTTAGATATAAAATCATGGTAGTCATCCACCGCCTGCGGACAGGACCACTGCTGCGGCGATATAAAGGTATTGTGCTCAGTTTCTTACTACGATAATCATTTTTACAATTTACTTATTTTACAAAACCTAATTTGAGCTACAATAATTCTGCAGGATTTGTGACATTTCACAACACCATGGAGGCTGCTACCCTTCGGATTTCTAAGTCCAATTTGCGAACAAAATGGAGGGGAACAACCCATCACAAGAGGTATATCGACCAAATTGAATTATGTTCAATCTGCAGTTCCATCTTATTATACTACATGCTTAGTTCATGCTTGATTAATTTTAGGTTTGCAAACTGATTTAATTTAAATTCAGTACAAAAAAATAAAGCAGGAACTATGACAACAATTGGTTTTTTTTTCTTATAGATTTGGTATGATTTCTATGTATCCCATTCATGAATAAACTATTTGTCTGCTTCAAATACTACACTGATACGATCCTCTCTTATTTACATAATTTTGGCAGTTAAATGTGCTTCGGGTCTACTTAAAATTGTTCTCCATTTGTGGTTTCACCAATTAATTTTGCCACTTTTCGGACTTCATATACTCCTGCCTAATTATTTTTCAATACATAAATGCACAATTTCAACTGTAAAGATTAATAGTAGATTATTATTTTTATATACGAATCCATTTTCAGACATATTAATGTGCCAAATTTGTATTCACTATTAGTTTCCAGAAGCATACGGCTTTACGAATGTATGATAACTTTTAAAGTCCTAAATTTCAAGTGCGCCTCAGCGCTAGGTTTTAGACCATATTAGTTTTTGTGTTCATCGTACTATGCAACTTTTACTAAGCATTTCTATATTTAAATGCTGAAACTTAGAAATTAAGTTGTAGCTTCAAATGCCTTTTTTGGTTAACCAACAGCGTTATGGTTGTATTTACAGCATTATGGCTGTATTATGGCCAAACTTACTCTATTCAAAATACATGTTTTTGGAAAAAAAAACCAACCATTAATAGTTAGTATGGTTAGCATCAAATATTAATGTAACACAAAACTCCACCGGTACAAGAACCCTTTCAAATTCCTCTACAACAGTTAATTTATATATGCTCTGCCTGTACGATAGAACCAATTCTTATTCCATTGACAATAACTGACCTATACCTCACTTACATTAATTCAGTTGCATTATCTACAACAGTCGTTACATTTTCAAATACTAATCTTACTTTGACCTGCTACACACTAGCCGTTAACCCCATTATCTCAGCCATAATTACAGCACTATGACTCCTTCAAAATCTTCCTATTAATAATATGTCAGTTGCAAAATATCTACTCCTTTCCTATAAGTATGCATTTTCCACTATCCATTCACCCCACTTTTCACCTTTACTACTACGTACTCTTCCCCTTTCATTTTTAGCAATATTTTGGCATATGAATTCAACTGCCCCACCTTATTCACACTGTTCTTCCACCTAACTTCTTTTTTTCCACAACTTTATGGACCTTCAACAACGGGAAAGACGACGTGTTACTCAATGTGTTAGGCGTCAACAAGCTAGACAGTCTGCCCTCGCAAGTAGAAGGACATCTGCTGCTGCAAACCAACAGCAGCAAAATTCGACAGGTACTTTTGCCCTCCCCGTTACGGTTGCAGCAGTTCCAACATTTTAATATCTATGTTTCAGTTTACACAAGTACAGTACACATATACAGTCCATTTCTGCATTTTAGGCTGTTAACCACTTTTACACAAACACCCTGTTTATCTGTACATACTTGGCAATGGATAATGTAAATTATTATGTTACTCTCTCCTTTTCCCTCGATTATATTTTAGGTATACACAGTGGAAACAATATTGATATGTTACAATTATAGGCATTCATCGACATATCAGTTTATAAACTATTATACACATTGGACAGTGAGTGTTTTAAATGTTAACCACTATTTGCCATAAAATTTTTCGCACTTTTCATCAACTACTCTTTTGACAAACATTTGTTTTTAACTCCCCAACGTCAGTTTGCAATGTCAAATTTTACTGTACTATTTACCCTACCTTACATTCCTATACCATGCTTTCGGGTTGCAACCATTCTGTTTTACTACATTCTTTTACGTATCCACGCTTATAAATTAAGCCCTCGACCATCGATGAATATCACTACCACTGATATTTCAAATTAAAAAAAAAATTTGGGTAACCACCTCCTGCTGATAACGTATTCCTCTAAACATAACATCTTCTACTGCATACAATACTTCCAATTACACTGCCACACATACATTAAGTTTTAATTTTTTAACTTTCCCACTTTCATACATCATTCCTTCTAAAAGTTTTCGAACGGATACATGTAACATGATTTAATACGTGTTCTTCAAAGTTTGACCGTACAAGCAATACAACTAATATAGTTCACTTCTAACTTTTAACTGTTAAAAAATATAGTTTACCTTCATCTGATATTTTGTACTTTTTTACCCGTCAAACTAATTATAAATTCAATTTTTCTTAACCATTCAAATATATAAATTTTCAGCATCAATACACTACATTCATTGTTTCGTTTGTTTAAATTATGATATTAATCTGTTTTCCTACTTACGCTTAATATGCTAAATAAGATACGAAACTTGCGATTTCATGGAAAGTATTATCCATTTCTATCTTTTCTATTTTATGTATCACCTGGGCATACTACTTATAAAAGCCTTACTTTTAGTCATTAAGTTATGCAATAATTTTTAATATATTCAAGTATTAAAATTACAAGTAAGTTAACCTGTAGAAAGCTTGATATTCTACGGTTTTGTTTGACGTTATTCCTATATTTTATGGTTAAACCTACTTTTCATCTCCTAGACGGTGTTATAACTTTACAGTTAATTATTTTGACTATACTATTACAACTATTTATTTACTTCCCTTTTCAAATACTCGTCTCAAATATATTAATTTCCTACTTTTTACCTTTCAAACTTTTACAGTGCAATCATTGTTTTATTTGTTTACATTGTGAGATTCATGCATTTTCCTATTTACGCTTAATAAACCAACAAATAAACTAATTTTAATTCACCATTTAAATAGGATAAAAAACTGTCAATGTCATAGAAAGTAAAAGCATGTTCATTACTTTTGAGACTTCTCAACTGTTCAGTGCAAATACTGTCCCTTTTAATCCTTTTTATTCCATGTTTCCCTAGGGCATACTATTTAAAATGGTCCAACTTTTAGTCATCAGTATATGCAATTTTTTAATATTTCAGTACTAAAATTACAAGTTTGTTATACTGTATAAGGCTTAATATTATACGCTTTTGTTTGACTGCTGTATCTATATTTTATTGTTAAACCTATTTTTATGCTCCTAAGTGGTATTATAAAAGAGCAGTTACTTATTTTTATCCACATGTCGCATCTACTTATTTGTTAACTGATCTACTCCAGCTATTTTGGTTCTTTCAACTACCATAATCTGCAAAAACTAATTTCTGCGCTCGGTTTTCAACTCTGCAGTTATGGCCAGCGTTGATTTCATACTACGGTCCCCTTTAACGCTTTGTCAGTTTCGTATATGTGTTTACTTCCAACTACATATAACCCCCACACATACATCAGCTCTGAATTTTTCTATGTTAACCAGTTTTCTCTAATGCTTTCTTACCGTATACTATTTTGTTGCAAAATTATATGCCTTTTAATTTACTTAACAAACTGTTCTTACCCATCCTGTACACCAATTTAGTATGCACCCGATTTTAGGCAAAGGTTTTGTCTTCGAGCTACTGTATTAGTCATACAAGTCAAGTAAACTGACTTTGCAATACAATTACTTTGCTTTATTTAACATTAAAAACCTAGACTGTTAACCTTTGATACTTTTTTTTGCTTTATTTATGATTACCTTCACTTCTTCTGATCTACTAAATTTAAAGTTTTGATATATTTACATTCAACAGTCTACGCAAAAGTTAAAATGTTCTTAATTTACTTCACACAAGGTTAATTTCAAACATAACACTGCTTTTCGTATATGTACGATTTTAACCTGTTATACGTTGTACGCGAACATAAATTTAGGTTCATATATGCTTAATTCCAAATCAGTATAACTGGCACGTATGCAGCAGTTTTGACTGTACAATTTTTTGGATGTTTTAAACACTTTGCTGTTTAAAAAATATGTACTCTTAAATGCAAAAGTTTTGCCTCCTTTTTCAACAACACTAATATTTTTTGTGCCACGGTCGGTACAACACTAATATATGTTAACACCACACTACTGCAAATTATAGCCTCATGAAATTTTCGCCGTTTTTAGTAAAAACTAAATATACAATTAAGTACAAACATTCGTGTTTTTTTAACCACTTCATACAGTTTACTTTTTATTTCTGCTCACCCTACTGCTTTTAACCAAGTTTCGGTACGTATGCAGTAGATACATTTTTTAACCTTCACATATGTTCATTCCTATTACAAGACACCTGCTGGTAATATTCAGTTCTTCCTCTTATACACTTCATTCATCACTTACTTTTTCTATCCAGCATGTTATTACCTTACTGCTTGAATTTATTTGTTAACCAAATTTATATTCAATTCCCATCCCTTTTTAGGTTACAGTATTTTAGTATTTTGAAACGTCAAATAACTCTAAATTGTAAATTCATTAACCATTCAAACATAACAGTTGATACTGCTTCTACTGCACCAACAGCTATACCTCCTCCCCAACAACTTCCACATCAATCTGCTCTTCCTACCCGTTATAACTGTGGTCGAAATTTTACTGCTCCCCAACCTTTCCTCCGCCATATCCTACCTCAACCAACTCAGTGCCGACACTGTAGTGCAAAATTATTTCCCCGTGAAACAAGTGGGAATTGTTGCTCAAGTGGTAAAGTTACCACTTCCTACCCTCCGCCACCTCCGGAACTTTTAGCTTTATTCACTGATGACAGTGACAAATGTTTACATTTCCGAACTAACATTAGATCTTACAACAATGCTTTCGCATTCACCTCTATGGGGGCTAACATCGATCAACACTTGGCCTCCGCTCGGAACGGAATATACTCTTACCGTGCCCAAGGCTCCATCTATCACAGCATTGGAAGTGTTCTGCCTCTGCCGGGTAGTAGACCTAGATACCTCCAAATGTACATCTACGATACTGATCATGAGATTGAAAATCGGCAACAGGATAGTGCAATATTAAGACCAGACATCCTGCAAACATTGCAACAAATCGTAGATTTTTACAACCCTTATGTACATGTGCTGCGACAGTTGGGGCATCGTACTGATATAGAAAATTGTAGGCTTATAATAAAAGAACTTACAGTTAATCGTCATTTTCACCAACTACCTACTGCGTCACAAGTGGCGGGTATCATTGTCGGCGATGATTGCTCAAGCAGTTCAAACGACAGAGAGATTATAGTTCAAACAAGATCAGGAACCTTGCAACGAGTTGCCGATACAGCTGGATTTTATGATCCACTGCAATACCCGCTTCTCCTCCCACGCGGTGAACAAGGATGGGATCTGAACATCCACAATACCGGTCATAACCAAATCAGCTGTAGAGCCTACTACTCTCACATTTTACAGGTTTGTCCTCCCCTATGCTAAACGGAATATACAACTTCTGTATGCATACCTCAAATACATTAACTCTCACATATATCCCCCACGCTAACCACTTTGTACACATCGTAGGTACGACCTACGGAGCAGCCTCTTCTGCTACTAGGTGGTCGCCTACTCCAACAATTTGTGGTTGATACTTTTGTCAAAATTGAAACTATGCGACTACGCTATCTTCGAGACCACCAAGGTACTATTCGAGCCGACTTATATCAAGGTTTACAAGACGCTCTAGCCAGTGGGGAGACAACTGCCGGTTCGTACTTTCCATCCCATCCATTTTCCCCCATTCACAATATACATTACACACTTAAATTTTTGACACAACTCTGCTATTTGTAGGAAATGTTGGGGTTCGAAAAGTACTACCATCCTCCCATACTGGTAGCCCACGAGACATGCATCAACGGTATCAGGACGCAATGGCAATTGTACGAAGGTATGGAAAGCCTGACTTATTTATTACTGTAACCTGTAATCCTAATTGGATTGAGATTACACAAGAGCTATTTCCCTTTCAACAGCCATATGATCGTCCTGATTTGACAACTCAAGTTTTCCGTGCAAAATTAGAACAACTTAAAGCTGATTTATTTGATAAACATGTCCTAGGTAAAGTCATTGCACATGTTCATGTGATAGAGTTTCAGAAAAGGGGATTACCACATGCTCATATCTTACTTATTCTGACAGACACTGATAAACTAAATACCGCCGACGATTATGATACTATGGTTAGGGCAGAAATTCCAAACATTGAATTAGAACCAGATTTGTACACGTTAGTTATTAAACACATGATTCATCATCCATGCGGCAATTTCAACCCCACTGCCGTATGCATGCGAGATGGGATATGTAAGAAGGGATTTCCTAAACCCTTTGCCGCATCAACTTTACAAGGAGCTGATTCGTATCCCATCTACAGACGTCGTGACAGTGGAATACAAGGTCACACAAGTAATACTGCAGTTGACAATCGTTGGGTCGTTCCTTATAACCCTTATTTGCTTCTAAAATATGACTGTCATATAAATGTTGAAATTTGTTCCAGTATTAAATCTGTCAAATATCTATATAAATACGTTTACAAAGGATCAGATCGCGTATCCCTAAGCGTGTCTTCTTCATCATCCACCATTGATGAAATTTCTCAATTCGTTAATGCCAGATGGATCTGCGCACCAGAGTCCCTATGGCGGATATTTAAGTTCCAACTTAGTTTGGCGTGAACATCCTTCAACATGTGCTCAAGCTACTGTCCAAATTTCATAGCATTTGGACTTGTAGATCTCAAGTTATGATCGATTCAAGATTGCATTCCTGGTTGACACGCTTGCTTCGACTCGATTCGTTCGAATCGATAGGCTCGACTCGATGGCCTTGCGCGCCTTTGCGATGACGTGGTGCGCCTTTCCTGGGTTGATCCATTTTTCACTCCGAGACGACTGGGTCGACTCCACCTTTTCTGCTGCCTTGACTTAATGGATTCTAGAGAATGGATTCGAAGGTGTGATCGTTCGAATCAATTATGTTACGCTACAGCCAATCGATTCGAAGTCATCATAATAGGATGGGTTCGAAGGTATTCATTTCGATGGAGTCGAAGGAAGGCACTTTATCGATTCGAACACGCCACCCTCGCATGGATTCGAAGCAGAGCATCTGATGGGTACGAAGTGGAGTAGCTTCATGGATTCGAAGCGGAGTATCTGATGGGTACGAGGCAAGATGTCTTCATGGGTTTGAGTGATGGATACGAACCATCGAGCCCAGATGGATACGAAGGTGTTCAATCTGAAGGTTACGAAGCGAAGTAGCTCTGTGGATTCGAAGTACTCTGGCTTGATGGATTCGAACGCATGTTTCTGCCTATGGATTCGAACTCAAGGTCATTTCCTCCAATTTGCATCGATGATATCTTGAGCGTACGAACTCGGATTGACTTCAAACTTGGAACGTTGGTTTGCATGGCTTTACATGTCATGTCTTATCAATTGTAGCCTGATCCGGACTCGGACAAAATTCATTGATATCCATGGTGAAACAGTGTATAACGAACTTTAACGACGAACTGTCTTTAGTTTTCCAGTCAACTTTTTGGTGTCACGGCCTTGCCAAAAGGCGGGATAACATTTGCCCCCCAAAACATGCCTTGCGATAGGAAGGTGTGTTTTGTAGTTTCATAAATTGGATGTTCATATCCTGTTGATGACCTGCAAAGACATTGATAGTTTTATTTGACCTTAAATGACGACCGTTCGCGATCTAGCCATTTTGAGGTGGAATGCGACCGTTCGCGATCTAGTATTTTTTATACGACCTTAAATGACGACCGTTCGCGATCTAGCTATTTGAGGTGGAATGCGACCGTTCGCGATCTAGCATTTCTGTATGGCCCCAAATGACGACCGTTCGTGATCAAGCCATTTGAGGTGAGGGGTGCCGTTCGAGGCGAGTTGTGACCGTTCGTGGTCGAGCGCCGTTCGTGGTGAAGTGTGATCGTTCGCGATCGAATTGTGACCGTTCGCGGCCTGGTGCCGTTCGTGGCGAAGTGTGATCGTTCGCGATCGAATTGTGACTGTTCGCGGTCTGGTGCCGTTCGTGGCGAAGTGTGATCGTTCGCGATCGAATTGTGACCGTTCGCGGTCGGGTGCCGTTCGTGGCGAAGTGTGATCGTTCGCGATCGAATTGTGACCGTTCGCGGTCGGGTGCCGTTCGTGGCGAAGTGTGATCGTTCGCGATCGAATTGTGACCGTTCGCGGTCGGGTGCCGTTCGTGGCGATTTGAGTGTGCCCGGGGAGGGACTTAGTATCATCAATACCAGGTTTCACGTTCGGGTGAATCCCCGGATTGTTTCTTGCAAACGGTTTATTGCCATCTCAGAGCATGCCTAGGGACCGTTCGTGATCCCGTACATGTGTAAGTGGCTTAGCCGTTGTGAAATCACAAGTAGCATTTTTTCATTGAAAATAAGTCTTTAGCAGAAATGTTAAACAAAGTCAAGTTCAAATGTTCAAATCAAAATGAAACAAAAGCAAAGCAAGGATGTCAAAGTGTAAACTCCCACAACGATAGGGTCAGTAGTCATTCACAACATGCCTATGGACCGTTCGTGATCTCGCACATGTGCAAATGACTTACCCGTGTTGGTGAGAGGTTTACAACTTGTCCATCGTTATTTCAACTAATTGATAATCATACGATGTCCTGGCTCGGGGGCACCCCTGGCTGATGTAGACGGTGGTCGTTCTGGCTCCACCGCTGGAGCTCGCCTCCTCACATATTGAAGTAGCATACCGTTCCTGATGTGCCCTTCCACCTCATCCTTCAGATGTCTACAGTCGTTAGTGTTATGACCATTCAGTTCGTGGAATAAGCAGTATCTATCTGATTTCCTCTCGTCAACAGTGGGATCCCTTCGTATTGGCCTACGGTAGGGAACTTGCTCTCGTGTATCTTGGTAGATTCGCTCCAAACTCTCATTCAGCTCTGAATAAGTGGTGAATCGTGGCTCTCTTCGCAGTCGCTTTGACCTGTCACCATTGTCCTCAGCCTTTCGTTTTCCTTTATCCTTGCCTGAATCATTTTCGAGAGGCTTTTTGTCTTTAAGTGCATAAACTTCTATTCCCTCTCCTTCTTCTCTTTCAGCATTAGCATCTTCCAATCGTAAAAACTTTTCTGCCTCGTGATAGAATTCTCCTAGATCCATTGGCGGATCCTTAGTTAATGAATTTTTAAATTCCGTGCCATCAGCTACTCCGGACACAGCTGCCATCATAACCATGGATGGATCTGGCCGATACACCGATGCTGCTGCCGCATTGAATCGCGTCAAGAAATTCCTCAAAGACTCCCCAGCTTTCTGCTTTAGCGTTGCCAAACTCATCACATTCTTGGGTCTCGAAATATGAACTCTGAATTGCCTCATAAATTTCTCAATCAAATCGGTCCATGTCCCAATGGAACTGCTCTCTAGCTGTCTGAACCATAAAGCTGCTATGTCTGTCAAATACAATGGGAAGCACCGGGCCATGACTTCCTGTGATGCCCCCAGCACTTCCATGTGCCTTATATACCTCGTTAGATGGACCGCAGGGTCCGTCCTCCCATCATACCCTTCTACTGTTGGTAGTTTGAATTCTGGTGGGTTCCTAGCCAACCTAATCGCAGGAGAAAAGGGACTCTTGTTCACATCTTCAAGATCTCTGTTTACTAATCCTCCTCTCATGGCTCGCCTGACCATCTCGGCCAATCTATCATTGTCTCCAAGCTGTAGTCCTCGCTCACTACCTTCGATCTGCCCCCCAAGTCCGTGTGAGCTTTCGGGTGTTTGCCCCCCGACTGAGCGTTCATCCCTCTATTGCTGTCAGGTTGCTCGGATGTCCTTGTCTCTCTTCCCGTGTTCGGATCAACATGTCCTAAGTGTGTGCCCCCCAGCTCCGGCGCTGCGTGGGATGGTCCTGCTTCGTTCTGGACCCTGGTTGTTCCTTGATTTTGCGCTCCAAGTTGCCCAATCTGTTGAAGCAAATTCTGGATCATTTCCTCCTGTCTCTTCATCATTGTCTCCATCTCATCCCTGGTGATGAAGACTGACGCTTGGTTTGCTCCTGAGGAGGCCTCTTGACTTCCTTCGTGCTGACTTCTCTCAGCTCTTTGCCTTCTACTTGTTTGTCGAGTCATTGTCTTCAAATTTTCGAATCTTGTGTAGCGGGTGCTAGTCCCTCTCAGTGAAAGCACCAAAGTGTTTGCGCCAAAATTGGTCACAAACCCCGAATGTTGTGAAAGCACCAGTGTATGGATATAAATCAACAATATTCACACACAAATCTCAAATCTAAGCAAACAGAGTATCACAATTCAGAAATAATGAACAAAAACACGAGATTTATAGTGGTTCGGCGATCTTGCCTACGTCCACTCTGAAGTTGATGATTTTATTGATGTTCACTCGATGATTACAATCTCTTCTAATGTAGTACAACTGAAATTATATGCTAAGTCTCAATCTAAGGTAGCGGTGGTGTCTAGAGTAAATCTGGCAGAATCTGGGCGCTCTTTAGTACTTAGAATTCTGCGACCCCTTTTCTGAATGACTAGGGGCTCTATTTATAGGTGTAGGAGGCTGATATTTTGCCTAAAATGAGGGGAGACCAGTTCTGGTACGTCAGGGGGCCCACATGGCCGAAATCTGGAGATCCGGGCCCACTTTGGGATCGATTCGACCCTTGGTTCGAATCGATCAAGAAATTGTCCGATCGAGCTGAAATTTGGCGTGAACATCCTTCAACATGTGCTCAAGCTACTGTCCAAATTTCATAGCATTTGGACTTGTAGATCTCAAGTTATGATCGATTCAAGATTGCATTCCTGGTTGACACGCTTGCTTCGACTCGATTCGTTCGAATCGATAGGCTCGACTCGATGGCCTTGCGCGCCTTTGCGATGACGTGGTGCGCCTTTCCTGGGTTGATCCATTTTTCACTCCGAGACGACTGGGTCGACTCCACCTTTTCTGCTGCCTTGACTTAGTGGATTCTAGAGAATGGATTCGAAGGTGTGATCGTTCGGATCAATTATGTTACGCTACAGCCAATCGATTCGAAGTCATCATAATAGGATGGGTTCGAAGGTATTCATTTCGATGGAGTCGAAGGAAGGCACTTTATCGATTCGAACACGCCACCCTCGCATGGATTCGAAGCAGAGCATCTGATGGGTACGAAGTGGAGTAGCTTCATGGATTCGAAGCGGAGTATCTGATGGGTACGAGGCAAGATGTCTTCATGGGTTTGAGTGATGGATACGAACCATCGAGCCCAGATGGATACGAAGGTGTTCAATCTGAAGGTTACGAAGCGAAGTAGCTCTGTGGATTCGAAGTACTCTGGCTTGATGGATTCGAACGCATGTTTCTGCCTATGGATTTGAACTCAAGGTCATTTCCTCCAATTTGCATCGATGATATCTTGAGCGTACGAACTCGGATTGACTTCAAACTTGGAACGTTGGTTTGCATGGCTTTACTTGTCATGTCTTATCAATTGTAGCCTGATCCGGACTCGGACAAAATTCATTGATATCCATGGTGAAACAGTGTATAACGAACTTTAACGACGAACTGTCTTTAGTTTTCCAGTCAACTTTTTGGTGTCACGGCCTTGCCAAAAGGCGGGATAACATTTATATATGTAATTATTATATTTTGTTTGAATAATGTATTCATGGGGTTATGAAATGAAATAAAATGGGTTTGCAAATCAATGAATGAAATGTTGTTATTTTTTTTGTAAATTCTAGTGCTCTTGGTGTTAATGATTCAATAAAGGATTTCATTCTATCACTGGAAAATAATTCTAAGGATGACTACAGCATCATTAGTATCTACTTTCTAGCCTCAGAATGAGGGATGTTACAGATGCGAAAATGGCCATGTCCGCATCTGTATCCACTTTTCGAATATCGAATAATTTTTCATATTTTGATACGAATACAAACAGATTTCGAATTTTTCGGGTACCTATAGTAGCCCTACCCTTAATCATTTAACTTTAATTTTTTTCCAATTATACATATATAATAGGTTTCGGTCCCATACTAAAACCCCTTCGGCCTGCGCAGTTTTCCTTCGATGATGAGTGATTCTAACTTAGAAATTTTTTAAAAAATTCCTGTTAAATTGTGAATAATTCTTTTAACTCCTATATTTTTATTTTATGGTTATTTGCTCCTATGTATTTACTAGTTATTTTCCTTCAAACATGTATAACCGGTTATTCTAACATGGAAAAAATTTTCAAATTAAAAACTTGTTTCTAAAATCATGAATAAAATAACATATTAAATTTTTATAACATTTCGAAATCTTTAAAGTAAGGAAATATCCTCTAAACATCCCATGTCTAGTCAATCTCCCCAATACATTCCTTAGTACCTCTTTCAACTTATTTAACATTAACTCGTATGAAATTCCATTATAATTAACCAAAACTGAAATCACTCATAATGAAAATGGTATAAGGTTTTAGTATTGTTAACCTAACTTCGAAAGCTTTAGGTTTTTCTCAGCTTTATCTCTTTTCTTATTCTTTTTCTGCTTAACAACGGCGACCGGCTATTTCCTTTTGTTTTATCTTATAGAGAATGAATGCAAAATGAGGAAGATGATATGTTTAGTGAACTTACATAATTAGGATTTTTGGCTTACTTACCCCATTTCATTAATTTTTTCCCCTCTTTACAATATCATCTCTTTTCAAATTTACCTCATATATGGCCACATTTAATTATTTCTCTTTTAACCTTGATTATTACTTAATAATTTCCCCTTTATACATACGACCAAATTTAATTACTTTTAGTTGCTCTTAACTGTAAATTAATAATTTCCTCTTTGTAAAAATCTCTGTTATTTAAATGCTTATATCTTCCCTTAATACACATTGTCAAATATAATTATATCACATTTAATTGAGTACCCTAAATTTTCATTCAATGATTTCCTTCTTTTAATTTAATCTTACATATATACAAGTAAGTAAATGTTACACATATATTTAACTTGTTTAATTCATCCATTTTCTTACTCAATGCCTTAATTAAATCGATTAACCTTTATTTTTTATAATTAATTTCCTAATTAACTATCCATTAATTTATGGGTCATTACAGGCTTTCTCCCTTAAAGGAATTTCGCCTTCAAAACTCAAACAAGGTATGGTAGTGATTGCCAATCCATCTAATGTCCATACTAACTTACCCACATAAGTATAAGTTCCTCACACATCTATCATAATAAAAATGTATTAGTGTATCTACTAATAAAAAATGATCAACCATAATATTCACATATATATGGTCTACAGCAATACATAGCTAACACAACTGCTAAGTCGAAACAAACAACTCCGGATAAGTCCTCTTAACATTATACTTCATTTCCCATGTACAGTCCTCCCGATCCTTACTCCATTGGACACAAACCAGCTTCACTACTTATTTTAAAGTCGCTTCTCATTATTTGAACCGGTTTCCTCAAACAGGGCATGTTTGGCTCTATGACCAAGTCATCTATTGCCCTTGGACTCATTACTGCCTCTGGATCCCTAATACACTTCCTCAAATACGATACATGAAACACACTATGGATCCCTGCAAAAGCCCTTGGTAGCTCTACTTTATAGGCTACTTTTTCAATCTTCCCTTTAATAGGAAACAAATATATATATCTAGGTGCTAACTTTCCAGCATTCCCAAAGCACATCAATCCTCACATTTGTGAAACCTTCACCAACGCATGGCCTCCTACGATGAACTCTATTTCTTTTTTTCGTATGTCAACATAACTTTTTTCTTATACTATGCTATCTTCATCTAGTCCGGATTTTATACTTTTTCAGTAGTATCCTTCACCACATCCGACCCTAATATGAGCCTATCGCCCGTCTCTATCCAACATATGGTGATTTACGCGACTTTCATACAACGCTTCAAATGGCATCATCCCAATCCTACTTTGGTAGGTGTTATTGTATGAAAATTCCACCAAGTGCAGGTGATCTTTCCAAGGTCCCCTAAAACCTACAGCAGACCTTTTAGAACTCTGTTGACCCTTTCATATATCCATCCATTTGTGGATGGTATGTAGTACTCATGTGCAACTCCAATCCCAAATCACTCTACAAACTGCGCCAAAACACACTAGCAAACAGTGGGTCTCGGTTGTAGTACTGGGCACTCCATGCAGTCTCACTACTGTCTTAATATATATATATATATATATATATATATATATATCTTGGCTAACTTTGATGCTATTCTTATGGCCTTTACCAGAATGAAATGAGCACACTTAATTAGTCTATCAACTATGATCCATATACTTTCATTCCCTGCTCTAGACTTTGGTGACCCATCCAAAAAATCCATAAACACCGAATCCCATTTCAAAATTGGAACCTCTGAAGGCTGCAAAAGCCCACTCGGCTTTCGATGCTCTGCCTTCATTTGTTGGCATGTGAGACATATCCTCACATACTCTCCCACATCCTTTTTCATTCCTTCGTAAAAGAAACTTCTCTTCATGTCCCGATACATCTTAGTACCTCCCAGGTGAATAATAAACTTTGAAAGATGACATTTGTCCAATACTTCCTTCGAAGGCTGCCTACATCTGATACATACAACCTTCATTTCTTCTGAAGTCTACCTTCTCTATTAACACTAAACCCCTTCAGCTCAACTGCCTTGGTTTCTAACCCTAGGCTTCTTATTCTGGCTTAAGGCATCGACTACCTTATTACCTTCCCTAAGGTATACTCTATCCTAAAATAATAAGATTTTAAAAACTTCAACTACTTTTGTTGCCTAATGTTCAACTCACTCTATGAGAACAAGTATCTCAAGGACTTGTGGTTAGTAAATAATTTGAATCTCTCTCTTAAGAGATAATATCTATAAATCTTCAGTACAAATACGACAACTGTTAACTCTAAGTCATGAGTAAGTAGGGTATCGAACTTCCTGGGGTCGCAACTACCTAGATGCATAAGCTATTACTTTACCCTTCAACATCAGTATTGCTCCTAACCTTAAACCCGAGAATCTATATATGCGGTCATATCATAATTTCCCTTGGGTATTACTAGCATATAGGCATTCATCAATCAATGCTTCAATTCTTGAAATGACGCCTCACACTCTTTCATCCAAACAAACTTCTTGTTCTTTCGAGTCAGTTTCGTCATTAACACAACTACACGAGAGAAGTCCTTAATGAATCTCCAGTGGTAGCCAGCCAATCCTAAGAAACTGCGCACCTCAGTTACTGTCTCATGTCTCCTCTACCCATTTACTATGCCAAACTTTGAACGGTCTACTACCAAACCCCTTTCCAAAACAACATGGCATAGGAACTTTACCTCCCTTCTCTAAAAATGACACTGAAGAAAATTTCACCTTTGACTTATGCTTCTTAATGTCTCCAATGCAAGCCTTAGGTGAACTGTGTGCTCCTCCTCATCTTTTGAGTACACTAAGATGTTATAATACCAACACATATCTATTAAGCTTGTCTCGGAATATTCTATTCATCGAGTCTACAAAAATGTAGGTGCGCTGGTAGTCCAAAAAGCATTACTAGCCATTAGTATGAACCATACCTAGTCCTAAACATAGTTAACGGAAGACTCTCTTCCACAACTCTCCGTTGATGGAACCGAAAAGCTAAATCTAGTTGTGAAAATACCTTAGCTCCATTCAACTGATTAAACAATTCATCTATCCTTGGCAAATGACATTTATTCTTTATCGTTCTTTCGTTCAGCTTCCAATAGTCAATGCATTGCCTCAAAGGCCCATCGGACTTCTTTACAAATATTGTCACAGCCCCCTCAGACTAGCTACTTGGCCTTACGAAGCTCTTACCTTCCAACTCCACCAATTACAAATATTATACTAGGGAGTCGACTAAATGGTTCGGCTCTCGGAAGTAACTCTATACGAAACTCCACTACACTCTTGGATGGCAACCCAGAAAGTGGTTCAAACACATTAAGAAATTCCTTTTCCATATGTACTAAACCTAAATTTTCTCCTCTGAAGCAAAGGTGAACAGAACACCTCTACGGCCAGCTTTAAGCTCTTCTGAAACTATAAATACTTCTTCGTTTTAGCCTGGATAACTCAAGGTTATTATTCTCTTGGTGCAGTATATTATAATGCGGTATTTCTCCAACCAATTCATCCCTAAAATAACTCTGAAGCTATGAAGTCAAACACATAGGGATCACACAAAAACCTACATTCACTTAACTCTATTTCTAAGTTTGTGCATTTTAATCCGAGAGTGGCATATCCCCCTATCAAATTACTACTCTACATAAGTGACTAAATAGGCAGCCCCTAACCCAAGTTTATCAACTAAGTCTTTAGCTATAAATGAGTGTATAACACCAGTATCGAACAGTACCTAACTATAATACCCTAAATCAGAACCATACCTTCCAAAACAACGTTCTCGCCTTTCTCAGCTATAGATGGACCTCCCTCAGTCCTTCCAAAGCATAAACCTTCACTTTAAGCTTTGGAAAGTCATTATTTAGTTGCTCGATCTTGTCATGCTTGAAGCACTTCACTCTTCCAAGATTCTTTGGTGCTGGACACTTTGTCACATAGTGCCCCCTTTGTCCATTGTTAAAACAAACAACCTCTACCGTAACAACTTCTCCATCCCTTTTATCCAGCACACCCTTCTTACCTTTGGTATATGGAGTAAACTTTTATTCTGCACTACATTAGATTTCATCTATACTCTTCTCTATTCCTGATATATCCCATCATACCTTTGGGACATGCCAACAACAATCCTAAAGGAGAAGCCAAATGCGCCATCATCTTGTGACCACGACCTTGCTTCAAACCTCTTATGAACTTCTCATTTTTTCAGGGATGTTGATAATCTCTCTATCGTACTTAGCTAAAGAGTTAAACTTTTGGATGTACTCTCCAACTATAAGGTCACCATTCTTTAAGTCTATAAATTCTAGTAGTAGAATTCTCTGCTGAGACTCAGATATGAATCGAGTCTCGAACCTTTCCTAAACTGCACCCAAAGTAATCTCCTCTTCAGGAGTCTCGGATTATTATAGCATCTTCATTTTGTTGCCTGGATGCTGGCTTTCTTCTCTGCACAGCATTTAACCTCAAGTCTCCATTATATGCTCACAAACGCTAAGCCAATTCAGCACTTCAACTACTGGTTCTTCTAAGTTTCGATGGTCTTGGTTCATTTTTGAGAATTCTTTGCTTGCTTCCATATGCCTTTGCTCCATAGCCTCCAACATATTCTTCCTCATCATTTGCACCATAAACTGCCTAAACAAGGCATTCACATCCATGCCCACCACATTAGCTGGCTATGTAGCTTTAGCCTTAACTGCTCTCGGCAATTCGTCGTCATTCCTCTCATCGGTCTATGTATTCTCAGTCTCTCTCCTTGCATTTTCCCATCCTATCGTAACTTGTCCATTCCTCATTTCCATCTTCATTTTTCTGTTAAGAAAGTCTTCATTGGAAACAGAAAGCAAGTGAGTGAAATAATAATATAAGGGTAGATATATCTGCCTATATATCTATATAGCAATATATGAGTACGTTATATATTAGAGCATACCCTTCCCAAGTGTTTGCTTTAATCTAAATACTATTCTTATTCTTTAGCTCTATCTTACTTAAGTGTCCTGTAATCTATGCTCTAATACACTATAACATCCACCATTTTGAGACCCAAAAATAGACGCAGATGATGCTGTAGTCATTACCGGAATTATTTTTGAGTGGCACAAGTGAGATCAGTATTTGTAAAATAGTCTTAATAAACAGAGCAACTAAAATATTTACATTCCATTTAAACTAACATAATTTTCATTGCATGTGTTTTTCCAAATTAACCCCAAAGCCCTGCATGTGCATGGTCAAATTACAATATCAAATAACATATTAGAGTGTAGAGCTAACATATGATGGTGCTTTCCCTAACTCTTTAAATGGCGGAAACAAACAATCTTTATTAACTAACAAAGCCTCCTGCCTCGTCTTTGGTTTGCTTTCATCGGCCCTTGAGATAGCCTGCTTAGGCCACAAACTAAGCATACTCAAACGAGTATTTATTAGTTTATAGAGAAAACAATAATAAAAACATGGGTTGGACATAATGTTTGGTGTGAATAATACCTTACCTAAAGCATAACATATAATGAGACCACACCGTCATATGCCGAACGAGTTTTCCCTTCACTAGCATAATCATGAAACAAAAATGCAACATTAGCAATACATAAGCCCGGTTAAGTCTATCACCAAAACTCCTACATGATTCCATCACATATAATCGAACCCTCCCTTTAAAATTGCACATGGAAACCTAAAAACCGAAGGTACCTTCCCTATGGTCCGGTTGCTAAGCACCTCCTTCGTATTACTCACTCTTGAAAATGTGTAGTCCATCTTTATGCAGTTTGGCCTTTAAGACTCACTACACTGAAATGCACTCCCAGCACATAGTTTTCTCTTTTGTTTATACTACAAAGGATCAGCCACATGTAGTTTTGGTTATCTTTAATTTATACTACAAAGAACCAGCTACATGCATTTTCATTTATCTTTAATTTACACTAAAAAGAATCAACTACGTGCGGTTTCCTATATAATTTACTTTACACTTCAAAGAATCAGTCGCATACAGTTTTGTCTTTCATTAGTTATACTGTAAAGAATCAACTACATGCAATTTTGTTTATCTTTAATGTACACTGAAAACACTCAACCACGTGCAATTACGAGGGCGTACGACCTGCCTAGACGTCCCACATCCCTTCGGAAGTTGAATGCATCTTCTAACCTTCCCAAGGTGTGCATTCGAATATGTGCATCGATAACCCTTCCGAACCCGTATTCTTATATAACTTCTACTTGGTCATCTTAAGCTCCTTGAGCTTTACTAAATTGTCATATATTAGGTTCCGATTTCATTTCATTTTGATGCAGTATAACTCTTCCTTCATACGTATTGTGGCGCACCCTTAGGTTTTGGCATAGTATGACCCTGCCTGTATTTACCTCATGGCATAGTACGACCTTGTCCTCTTTCGGCTTTGTGTAGTAGTAGTACACCTCTACGCCTTCCTGCTTTCGGCATTCGCCATCGTCTCGACATTAACGCAATGCTACTCTACGCAGTTCTAACTCTCCCCGAAAGTCAATTGACTCCCATAGGAAAATCACAACCTCTGGCCTTAGGTACTGCTACCTCAACTCCATATTAGACAAAGTCTGACATATCTGTTACCAGCCATTACACTGTAGCCATCTAACACGTTCAGACTCCATTTTCCGTTAGTGACAGTGTACTTTATCTATCCTTTTTAACATCTATATGGGATCTTATACCTTAATCACTTAGCTTTAATTTTTTTTCCTAATTATACATATATAACAGGTTTTGATCCCTTACTAAAACCCCTCCGACCAGCGTAGTTTTCTATCGAAGTTGAGTGATTTTAACTTAGAAAATTCCTATAAAATTATAGAGAAATTATGAATAATTCTTTTAACATGTCGCACCCATATTTCTAATTCTTGCTTATTTACTCTCATTTATTTACTAGTTATTTTCCTTTAAACATCCATAACCAGTTATTCTAACATGGAAAATTTCTTCAAATCAAAAACCATTTTAAAAATCATAATTAAAACCACATATGAATTTTTTTTATAACATTTCAAAATCGTTAGAGTATGGAAATATTCTCTAACCATCATATGCCTGGCTAATCTACCCAAAACATTCCTTTGTACATTTTCCACCTTATTTAACATTAGCCCATATAAAACTCCATCATAATTGAACCAAAACCTAAATCACTCATTATGAAAACGGTATAAGAGTTTAGTATTATTCACCTAATTTCCTTGTTTAACTTTTCTCTTTGAAAGATTTAGGTTTTCCTTAGCTTTATCTATTTTCTTGTCCTTTTCCCCTTAACAATGGCAGTTGGCTATTTTCTTTTGGTTTAAGTTATAGAGAATGAATGCAAAATGAGGAGGATGATATGTTTAGTGACACTTATATAGTTAGAATTTTTGGCTTTCTTACCCCCATTTTATTAATTTGTTTCCCTCTTTAAATATCCTTTGTTTTCAAATTTACCTCATATATGACCATATTTAATTATTTCTCATTTGCCCTTATTACCAGTTAACAATTTCCCCTTTATACATATGACCAAATTTAGTTACTTTTGGTTGCTCTTAATTGTAAATTAATAATTTCCACTTAGTAAAAATCTTCGTTGTTCAGATGTTTATATCTTCCCTTAATACACATGGTCAAATATAATTATATGCCATTTAATTGGATACCTAAATTTTCATTCGGTGATTTCCTTCTTTTAATTTGATCTCGCATACATATAAATAAGTAAATAAATGTTCCCCATATATTTACCTTGCTTAATTCATTCATTTTCTTATTTAATGTCTTAATTAAATCGATTGACCTTTATTCTTATAATTAATTTCCTTAATTAATAATCCATTAATTTATGGGTCACTACACCATTTTTTTTCCTTTAAACTATGAATTCAGTCGACTAGATAATATTGTCAATCGATTAGAAGGGGAATTCGGTCAATTGGATGCTTTAGATAGTCAACTGTTTGACCTCAAAAATGAACTATTTATTTGGTGGTTGGACTCGTATTTGTCTCAATGTTTTTCAGAACCAATCCGGTCGACCGATCCTAATTTGAATTGACTGGATTTATAGAAAAATGTGTTTTTAACATGTTTAAATTATTATTTTGATCCGATTAATTATTTATCTTTAGTTCTTTTATCCAAACTTAAGTATAACTTATGAATGCATATAATCCAACTTTTAAACAAGTATTTATATACAATTTCAACTTTTACCATATCTAAACCTTTTGCGTAATCTATCCAATCGATTATATATAGCTATTTAATGATTCATCTATACATATTCAATTTTGTTCATAACTAATAGAATCGTATTTAGATGAATTTTGAAGGACATATACATATATTCACTTTTATTCATTTAAATCAATTCAAATTTGTTTCATAGTATAATTCAAAAGCTATATGTATAGATTCACTTTTATTCATTTAAATTAATTCAAATTTATTTCATAAAGTCAGACCTATATGATTTCACAATTTTATGTATGGATTCACTTTTACTTATGCAGATTAATTCTAACCTGTTTCACAGAATCAAATTTGTATGGTTTTTAAGGTGAAATTCATTCAGTCTCTCTTCCCTTTAATTAATAAGAACTTCTATAGTCAAAATAATATTATAGGATTTTCTAAATTATCCAGTTCATATAGATCTTTAATTACAAATCATAATTTTAAATATAAATAAATATATAAGTGAAATTTAAATATTTGTCTACATCTTATTCTCTTTGTAAATAAATCCACTCACCTCTATACGGTTTCAGTAAAGAAATCGCTTATTCTTCTTTTTTGATTTGATTTTATGGGTGTTTTCCCCCCTATATTTTGCTTGCAGTTATTTTGATTTGATTTCCTCCTTTATTTTCAATTTTCTTTTCAATTTTTATTTAGAGATTTGATTTATTATTGGTTTGAAGAGATTTTCTTTAAGATTTGAAGTAAAAGAAGAAGAAGAATGAGGAATAGGTGAAGCAGTAGCTACGAATGAAGAGAAGTGGAGAATGAGGTGAATTAGGGCTAGGAAATTCTCTTAAATAGGCACAAACCCCAAAGTCCCGCCCTTAGTGCGCTTAGGCCTTGACCCTTTTCGCTTCGAAACACATGTTACAATAAACAATCCATATATCATTCATCTAGTGTTCGTTTTTGACATTTTATGTATGAATTTAGGCTAGAAAAATCTACTTAATACAATGTAAAACTCAGATTCTCCAAATTGCTTAATCTGTAGAAATTCAGTTTTTCAGCTTTATATAAAATTACCAAAATGCCCATTTTTAATTAATTAATTTTTTTAGATATGAAGTGTTACATTCTCCTCTACCAAAAAGAATTCATCTTTGAAATGCCAAGAGATAGAAAAATGTAACTTGTCGGCTCAACTATCCCTAGCGACCATGTGTATGTGCAATATGCACACTTAAACTACACTACACACAAACTAATTTAAGCAATCCATATCAAAACATTTCTAACAATACAAGACATGATACCCATTGGGAACCACTAAGGTCTAGATGTAAACATAAATATATCAATGATAAAATAAGTGCAATAAAAAATGTGCATCCATCATCAACATATGTCATGAATATAGTAAGTGATAAATGCATAAATGCTAATGCAACTTCTATATGAATGCAAGATTATAAAATATAGGCAAGGATGCAAAATATCCTAAGGTATAATGATAATTTCTATATGTATGTAGTATGATATATGATAAGTCAAGTCATATAGAAACATAAATTACACAACAAAGCATGCCACAATATTTAACTTCCTGATTTAACTATGCAAATAAAAATAGGGAAAACATACTGGAAAAGAGTGAGGGATAGGAAGCTCTAATTCTCTTCTTGGGCTCCCAAGTACTCTCAGCTAGATCATTTCCCTATTGGATTCTAACCAGTTTAACTACTTTACTATGGAGTCACTTTGTCCCATGCTCATTAAAATGCGAGTTGATACATGAAGAACACGTGACTCTCTCTACGTCAACCTCTTCCAACTGAATTAACTTGACCATAGTAGCTGAATCATGCAAACATTTTCACAAGTGTGACGCGTGGAAAACATTATGAACTCCCACCAATTTTTGAGGAAGCACCACATTATAAGCTAACTTCCATACTCTTTCTGAAATCATAAAAGTCCCTACAAACCTCGGTGCCAACTTTCTCGAACCACCAAACCCTATTACATGTCTTAGTTGTGAGACCTTCACAAAAACCATGTCCCTTACTACGAATTCCAATTCTGTGCATATCCCATCAGCATATGATTAATACCCGTCTTGCACAGTCTTCAACCTTCTACAGATCAAATCTAATTTCCCTAAAATCTCTCTAGTCATGTCCGACCCAAGAATAATCCTATCTATAATGTCCCACCAGCAATATGGATATCTACATGGCCTCTCATACAATGCCTCGAACGGTGTCATTCCAATAATTGCCTGATAGTTATTATTATACGCAAACTCTACTAACGGTAGGTGGTCTTCCCAAGAACCTCTAAAGTCCAAAATACATCTACAGCAAATCCTCCAACATTCGATTCACTTACTCAGTTTGTCAGTCCGTCCATGGGTGGTAGGCCATGCTCAAGTTTAGCTCAGTGAATAAGACCTCCTAAAGATTCCTCTTAAACTCACTAGTGAAAAGTGTACATCAGTCACTGAATATACTATAAGCGACTCCGTGTAAACGAACTACCTCCCTCACATATAAAGTTGTCTAATATGCGGTTTTCCTCGTACTTCTGATCGAAATAAAATGAGCACATTTGTTCAGTTACAATCACCAGAACACTCTTATTTCTCCTTCTACTGCCAAGCAACCCATCAAAAAAATGCATATAGATGCTTTCTCATTTCCACCGTGAAATATCCAAAGGCTATAGTAATCCCTTAGGATTCTTCTACTTAACCTTTACCCTTTGATATGTCACACACTTAGAAACAAACTCTACTACATATATTTTCATACTTGACCAGTAAAACACCCACTTCATATCTTGATACATTTTGTCACCAACATGATGAACAGTCATCCTAGAATGATGGGACTAATCTTGTACCAAGTCAATAAATTCCTTAATAAGAGGAGCACACAATCTACCATCTCTACACAACCATCATCTGAATCAATGGAATACCGATCCATATGACTCAAATGCTCACCTCTATTTAGATTTTCAAAAATACCCAATAACTATGTGTCTTACCTCTGACTCGAACCGGTATGGTCCATAAGTGAGGGATGAACATCTAAAGTTGCTAATAACCCTACTACAAGGTTTGATGAAGATCGAAAATTAAAGGAAGAAATAAATTCCAAGTGCTACTATTTTAAAAACATAGAGCCTAGCATCATATGTCTCCTAATTGAGGCATCAACTACAATATTGCCTTTGCCTAGAGTATATAAGATACTTAGAGCATATGATGTTAAGAAATCCATCCTTCTCTACTACCTAACACTAAATCTTTTTATGAGGAAGAAATACTTTAGGAACTTATTATATGTAAAAAACTCAAATCATCCGCCCTAAAATATAATGCCTCTAAGATTTAAGAGCAAAAAGAATAGTTGCCAACTTAATATCATAAGTTGGATAATTTTTCTTCTATGCTTTCAACTTTCGACTAGCATAACAAACTATCTTACCCTCCTACATTAAAATAGCACTAAGTACAGAGTTACGAGCATCAGTATATATAGTAAATGCCTTCGAACCATCAGGGAGTACTAAAACAAATGCACTAGTCAACAACTCTTCTACATTAATAAATGCATGCTCCACTTTGTGTTCCACGAGAAAACTAAATTATTCTTGGTAAGACATGTCAATGGTGTAGAAATCTTTGTGAAGTCTTTAATAACTTCCTATAGTAACCAGCCAAACCAAGAAAGCTTCTTACCTCCAAAGCATTTTTTGGCACGTGCTAAACCAATACAACAACAACTTTACTAGGATCAACTGATAATCCATGCTTGGAAACAGCATGACCGAGAAAGCGAACCAACTTATGCCAAAGTGATATTTCGAAATTTTCACTTTCAATTTATGCGTACGTAGAGCAATGATCACTTCTCTTAAATCCAACTTGCTGTAACACCCCTAATTTTGATTAACATTATTTAAGATATTTAATTAGATAAATAAAATAAAATAATGTAAAATGGTAAGGAGATTGAGATTCGATAATTAATATGGGTCATGCCTTAACTATTTACTTAGTAAGAATGATTAAACTCTAAATAAGGAGGATTATTAGGAGGGTAAAATAGGAAAAGAGGCACATTTCCTTAACAAAAACCTTGCCATTCTAATTCCTCCCTCACTTCATTCATAAAAATGAAAATTAAAAACTAAGGCTGGCTATCACTAGGAGCAAAGAGGAATAAGAAAAGCTAGGAAGCAAAATTAAAGCTTAAGGGAAATTAAATCTAAATTCAAATCTCAAGTTTCTTTAACCATTCAAGGTGACCGTCTCTAATATGCTTATTTGATTTCAGTTTTAGGATTAATCCTTAAATGTTTTGATGTTAATATGCCATGTTTGAATGTTTAGATGCTTATATGCTTGATTGATGAATTATAGAATTTATTTATGAAATTAATTGATAAGTTTAAGTTCGAAAACCTATCATATGTCGTCCAAATGTCTTGAAATTTTGATATGATATAAGGAACATCATTTAGAAGCGGGTTTTTAATTTCATAATTTTTTGAATTAGTATGAATATTTTATGATTTTCTTAAGTGAAGAAAATAGTTTATTTTAGGTTTTAATTATTAAAAATAATTAAATTATGTTTTTGGCCTTGAAATTTTTACATGTCAAAGAAGATAATAAATATGATTTATTATGTTTTTTGAAGATACTTCCCATGTTTTTATGATTTACTATGAATTTATTAGACTAGAGAAGCTTAAAATTATATTAAAATATTAATATAAAATTATGGGCTTGCAAATGTTGTGGGAATGATACTTCCGGTATGTGGCAGTTTTATGAAAAAGCTTTGATAAAGAAAGTTATTATCTAATGGAATTTTGACAAATAAAAGGGGTTTGTGAAAATAATTTACTTTTAATAGCAAATTACCAATTTTAACGATAATTTCAAGTGTGCCACGCCGAAATCAATGTTTTTGCCTTCCATCTTACCACATCTATGGTCTTCGATGTCAATCATTGGCGATGCATAGGATATCAACTCTGGTTGGTATTAAATGATTGGCCTTGATTGAAGTTAGAGGCATAGCATTGAAGTCGACTTCAGGAACTTCGACGTAAGCATTGCCGCATGTCACTATTGCCGACACCAACTCCATAATACAATGATGCCATACATTTTCTTATCGGCCATAACTATGCCGTGTCTTTTCAAGCTCGACCCCATAGATGCCACGTTTTCTCTAAGGCATTGTTGCCGCCGGTCTTCTTTATCGGCTATATTGAGGCCACACTCCCATATTTTTTATTTTAACTCCTTTAAACACTAACGCCGAAAGTCATCATTGTCCCCACTTATCTTTTAAGGCTTTATACTATGCAAACCAAGTTTTATACTCTATGTTGTGACACTCTATGAAGTGTGATATATATGCTATTGGCCATATGGCCTTATACTTTATTAAATCAAGTTCTTTAAAATATTTTGATATTAAAGAGGGATGATGACCCTAATAGCGATATTGACATCGAGCTTTGTTAATATGATAGTTTTATTAAATTTGGCTTTATAGCCTATAGCTTTTTGAGGCGATGACCCCAAGCGTTTTCGAACTTCGTTAATATTGTTTTATAAAAACATATATCTTAGCATAAGTATTTTGAGTAATGTAAAGGGCTATATATTCTTGTTTTAAATATGATTTCATGGGTTAATCATTTACAGAGGTTTTGTTTTCAAGGAAATAGAAAAGGGTGCTCAACCCGAAATTTTACTATAGATTTATTATTCTTATCATCTTTAGACAAATTGTGATAGGATGAACTGATTCAGAGATTAGAAAACTAGATGGGACTGGTGTAGGGTCGTACCTTATACTTCAGCTGTTAGCCCCCAACTGATATAAGTCCAACATTCTAGTGTGTAGGGCTTGTCACAGGTAAAACTAAAAGTAGGTTTATGCGTAGAAATATAAAGGAATATACAAATATGAGTTAGGTTATTGGTTAGCCCATAAAACCATTAGAACATTTGATATATCTAATAGGTTCGAGTCAATCATATAGGTTGGTAGTTACCCTGTGAAAGCTAAATACTGGGACAGATAGCTATTGATTAGACAAGTTTGTCCTGATTACCCAAGCAACATGCATGCATATGACTATTGTGTTATTGTCCAATTATTGTAATAGCAAGAGCCTGAATATTATTAACATATATTCAGAGGATATTAGTGAGGGGAAACCCGTTCCGCTTAGTGGCGTGGTCTTACTAGATATCCATTGGCCGAAATGGCATATTATTATTCAAACTAGACTTTTTGTCTGACCCGAAGTTTTTTGCTTTTCCCCTTTAACTCTCGGGTACTCATTTGAGTAGTTTGAAAGTAAGGTTTACAAGTTAAGTAGGTTTTGGCAAATAAAGCTTCTGAAGACATGCAGGAGGCAAAGCTAGCTATGTAGGAGTCTATTATTATTATATCCGCTGTGTTATGTCATTTTGTTGTATGTATGTGATGGCAAAAGTTGTATCTGTCTATTAGTAACTCTGATCAACCAAGGGGTTGTATCTGTCTATTAGTAACTCCGACCAACCAAGGGGGCATCATCATATGTTACTCTTGGAGTTTTATGTAATATTTTTATTTATCTGAACCCAGGCAACGTTTGGGATTATGTAATGAATATGGAATATTATCCTTTAAATGAAATTTGAAAGCTTGTTTTAAGTATTTAAGAAAATTTCATATTTATGTGTTTATGATGTTATGATATGAATAATGACCACATTTTGTCATCAAAAATTAATACTATAGATGACTGCAGCATCTTTAGCGGTTAGTTTCGAGCCTCAAAATGGAGGATGTGACAACTTGGTATCAAAGCATAGGTTAGTGTAAAATTAAAGAGTTTTGAACTTTAAAAAGAGTTTTGAAAACATAATCCAAATGAATCAGAGAATAAGATCGAGGTATGAGATAACGTTGTAGTAACATACGTGTATTTTCTATATATAAGTATGTATACCTTATCTTTATTCCCATCTCTCTTAGACCGTTCTTCTGTATCTTACTAAGGTTTAAATGCGGATCTAAGGAAGTAAGATATAAAGGCAAAAAAATGAAGAATGAATCTCGATGGAGGAAGCACCACAACCAACGAAAATGCTCGACCAATCATTAGAAGGAATCCAGGTCGATAGGCAAATGCTAATCAAAATGCAAATGCCAATGTGGGTATTGGAATACTATAGGTAGATATAGGAGCTATGTATCAATTCTTCGTCAACATAATGCAAGCAGGAGATGCTGATGGGATAGTTGGTGGAAATGTTGGAGGAGTGACTCCTGAAGGTCTGGTTGTCAATAATTATGCTGTTTTGAATAAAGACTATGCAAGACTTGGAGGGAAGCCCTTTATTGGAACGGAGGATGCAATTGAAGTGGAGAATTGGTTACTTCATTGTGAAAGGATTTTCCCTGATCTTGGTTTGAATGATGAGCAGAAGAGGAGATTGGCATCCAGGAAATTTAAAGGAGCTGCGTTGTACTGGTGGAATAGTGTAACTGTGGGAGTAGCGGAGGAAACTTTGACTTGGGTAGAGTTCAAGAGGAGATTTGAGGAGAGGTTCATGTCTGAAATTGCTCAGTCGACTTTGTTGAGGAAATTTGCTGAGTTAGTGCAAGGAGACATGATTGTATTTGAATATGTAACCAGATATGAGGAGTTATCCAGATATGAGTATGCTATGTTGGATACGGTGATAAAGATGAATGAAAAGTTTATCCATGGGTTAAGACTTGAGCTTGCTAGGGCAACCTTGCCACACCTCAAGGATCCATGTGACGTGGCAGTGGAGATGACTTTTAGGAATGAAGCTTTTGTTGGTGGTAATAAGGCAGTGGAGACTCAGAGTGGGCATAATCAGAAAAGGAAGTTCTTTCATAAAATAAGAGCTCATAAGGGTGGAGCAGCTAAGAAAGGAAAGGCAAAAGTTATGTGTTACAAGTGTGATAAGGAAAGACATTTTGTGAATGAATGTCGTTCTGGTGATGGAAAGAAGTTTATTAGGAGAAAGAACATCAAGTGCTTTAACTATGACCAAATTGGACACTATAAGAATCGGTAGAAGGAACCAACTAAAGTGGAGAAGGGAAAAGTGCTTGCATTGGAACCAGCTACCTCAAGACCAACAGCTGAGGAAAAAGGAAAAGCTGTGATGGGAGGTACGCTTTTGATTCATGGTATACCCATTAGAGTACATTTTGATACTGGTGCATCACATTTGTTTATCTCTCATTGTTTGGTAGATAAGCTTAGTCTAGAACCATCATACCTAGTTACTTCCTTCAGGCTTGTGAATCCGATAGGAGGATATGAAACTCTTGGGATGAGATGTGACCATTTAAAATTTGAACTATTGGGCTATATATTTGCCTGCAATTTACACGTGTTTGATTTCGTAGGCTGTGGGATTATTTTGGATATGGACTGGTTAAGTAAATACGATGCTAGGATATTTTGCTAAGATAGGAAAATATCAATAAGACACCCTAACAGTAGTGACCGAATTATATACTCGGTAGAGAACTCGAATTTTGATGTTTGTGCTTTATTGAGTGCAATGGAGGAGGAAGACGAGTTGAACCGAGTTTTTGTTGTTACAGAGTTTGTAGATATCTTTGAGCCACTTACAGAACTACTGTCGAAATGAGCTATTGAGTTTTGTATAGATCTTCTACCTAGAGCTGAACCTGTTAGTAGACCACCCATCAGAATGGCACCTACCAAAATGAAAGAGTATAGGTGCAGCTGGTGGATTTAGAAAGAAAATGATTTATTAGGCCAATCGCCTTGGGGAGTGGTCATAATATTCGTAAAGAAACCGGATGGGTCGTTGAGATTGTGTATCGATTATCGTAAGTTGAATGAAAAGATGATAAAGAATCGATACCCTTTGAGAATCGATGACTTATTTGATCAGTTGAGTGGAGCCAAAGTGTTTACCCAATTGAATTTGGCGATAGGGTTCCATCAATTAAGAGTGGTAGAAGAAAATATTCATTTGACAACGTTCCAAACAAGGTATAGTTCGTATAAGTGGTTAGTATGCCATTCAGAATAACAAATGTGCCTACTTTCTTTGTAGATTCAATGAACCGAATCTTTCGAGAGCATCTAGGTAGATTTGTGCTAGTATTCATTGATGAAATTTTGATATATTCTAATAATGAGAGGGACCTTGAGATTCATCTTAGGGTAGTGCTTGAGACGTTGAGACAACATCAGTTAAAAGCAAAGTTTTCGAAGTGTCATTTTGGAAGAAGGAGGTGAAGTTCCTTGGTCATGTAGTCTCAGAATAAGGGATGTCAGTAGATCCAGCTAAGATAGAAGCAGCTAATAATTAGAAGAGACCCAAGACAGTGACTGAGATAAAGAGTTTTCTTGGATTAGCTGGCTATTACCAGAGATTCATCAAGAACTTCTCTCGTATAGCAGCACCGATGACTAAACTAACAAGGAAGGACGTGAAGTATGCGTGGACCGATAAACGTGAGGAGGCATTATAGAAGCTAGAATGTTTATTGACCAATGCGCCCGTGTTAGTTTTTCCAGATGGGAATCAAGACTTAGTAGTGTATACTGATGCGCGCAGAACATGATTAGGAGATATGTTAATGCAAAGGGATAAAGTGATTGCCTACGCTTCTCAACATCTCGAACCACATGAAGTTAGGTATCCAACCCAGTGCTTAGAGTTAGCTGCTATAATTTTTGCTTTAAAGGTACGAAGACATTATCTTTTGGGAGAGAGCTTTGAGTTGTTTACGGATCAAAAGTCTTTAAGATACTTATTCACTCAGAAGGAGTTAAATATGAGACTGTAGAGGTGGTTAGAGTTTATAGCTGCTTATGACTTTGGAATTGAGTACACACCCGGGGAAGGAAAAAAAGTAGCATATGCTAGGAAACATCAAAATGTAGTATTGGCAATGTTAGCAGAATGGAAGGATCTGGAAACCTTGACTACATGTGGGGTGTAGTTAAGATCGAAGCTACTTCTACTTAGACTATTGTTATCTTATTTAAAAGTCCGACCAGTATTGATTGAAAAGGTTGCTTCTAAGCAAAGAGACGATCCATAGCTGGCTGAAAGAATTAGAAGATTGGAAGGTGGAAATGGGATTGATGACTTGAAAGACTTTTAGCTCCACCGAAACAGATGGTTAAGGAAGAAAGGAGGGATATGTGTTCCAGATATGGGAGACCTAAGGAAAGAAGTACTTAGGGAATGTCATCAATCGAAGTTCACTATTCATCCTGGACGAACTAATATGTACCGGGATATGAAAAGAAGTTTCTTTTGGAAAGGTATGAAAAGGGATATAGGCTTATAGGTAAAACGGTGCTTGAATTGTCAACAAGTAAAAGCTGAACATTAGAAGCCAAGTGGATTGCTTCAGCCTTTAGACATACCAGTATAGAAATGTGATTCTATATCTATGGATTTCATAGATGGGTTGCTAAGGTCGAATAAAGGGAATGAAAGTATCCAGGTTATAGTGGACAGACTGACCAAGAGGGCACGCTTTATACGTATTAAGTCGACAAGGATGGTATCTGTTTTAGCTAAGTTATTTATGAAGAATATAATAAGACTCTATGGGATTCCTAGTAGTATTTTCAGTGACAGAGATTCTTTATTCACTAGCAAATTCTAGAAGAGTCTACAAGAGGTTTTAGGTACCAAGCTCAAGATGAGTACCACTTACCATCCACGGACCGATGGGCAAAGAGAAAGAGTTAATAAAGTCTTGGAGAATTTGAAAAGAGCTTATGTGCTAGATTTTGGAGGATCATGGGAAGTACATCTACACTTAGTCAAGTTTTCTTATAACAATAGTTATCAGACTAGTATAGGGATGACACCTTTTAAAGCTTTGTATGGAAGATCATGTAAATCACTCGTATGTTGGTTAGAGATCGGAGACAACTGGCTCTTGGTCCAGATTTAGTAAGTAAAGCCACATAAAAGATTGAGTTAATTCGAGTTAGAATGAAGGAAGTTCAGTCTAGGCAAAAAAGTTATGCAGATAAGAGACAGAAAGACTTAGAGTTCTCGGTTGGAGATCGTGATTTCGTCAAAGTATCACCGATGAAGGGTGTGGTAAGATTTGGGAAGTCGAGGAAATCGGTACCCAGGTTTATTGGACCGTTTCCTATTATAGAATGGATCGGGAAACTCGCTTATAGGATAGAGTTGTCGAACTGTTTGTCAGGAGTCCATAATATTTTTCATATTTATATTCCTTATCTTAGGAAGTGTGTTCGAAATCCAAAGACTAATATCACTCCGACTGCATTGGAAGACTTAGTGGTGGAACCAGACATGACTATAGTGAGACATCATGTTCGTATTGTGGCTAAGGATGAGAAGAAGTTAAGAAACAAGACATCATATTAGAAAAAGTCCAATAGAGTGATGACGAGAGAGACTGTACTTGGGAAACAAAGGGCAGGATTCGAGACACTTATCCTGACTTGTTTGATGGTATGTTTTACATCTATGCTTGTAAGTTTGATGTATGTACCTTATCGTAATTTTGAGGACGAAATTCTTTAAGGAGAGGGGTCTGCAGCACCCCTAATTTCATTAACATTATTTAGGATATTTAATTACATAAATAAAATAAAATAATGTAAAATGGTAAGGAGATTGAGATTTGATAATTAATATGGGTCATGTCTTAAGAATTTAATTAGCAAGAATAATTAAATTCTAAATAAGAAGGAGGATTATGAGAAGAGAAAAATAGGAAAAAGGCACATTTCCTTAACAAAAACCTTTCCATTCTCATTCCACCCTCACTTCATCCATAGAAACAAAAATTTAAAACTAAGGTAAGCCATCACTAGGAGCAAAGAGGAAGAAGAAAAGTTAGGAAGCAAGATTAAAGCTTAGGGGAAATCAAATCTAAATTCAAATCTCAAGTTTCTTTAACCATTCAAGGTGAATAATGATAACCATCTCTAATATGCTTATTTGATTTCAGTTTTAGGATTAATCCCGAAATGATTTGATGTTAGTATGCCATGTTTGAATGTTTGGATGCTTATACGCTTCATTGATGAATTATAGGATTTATTTATGAAATTGGTTGATAAGTTTAAGTTCGAAAACCTATCATATGACATCCAAATGACTTGAAATTTTGATATGATGTAAGAAACATTATTTTAGAAGTGGGTTTTTAATTTCATAATTTTTTGAATTAGTATAAATACTTTATGATTCTCTTAAGTGAAGAAAACAGTTTATTTCAGGTTTTAATTATTAAAAATAATTAAATTATGTTTTTGGAATCGAAATTTTTATTTGTCAAAGAAGATAATAAATTAGATTTATTGTGATTTTTAGGGATTTTTCCCATGTTTTACGATTTACTATGAATTTATTAGGCTAGAGAAGCTTAATAATTATATTAAAATTTAATATAAATTATGGGTTTGCAAATGTTGTGGGAATGATACTTCTGGTCAATGGTAGTTTTATGAAAAAGATTTTGATAAAGAAAGTTATTATCTAATGGAATTTTGACAAATAAAAGGAGTTGGTGAAAAGAATTTACCTTTAATAGCAAATTAGCAATTTTAACGATAATTATAATGGGCCACGCCAAAGTCAATGTTGCTGCCTTCCATCTTGCCACATCTATGGTCTTCGACGTCAATCATGGGCAATGCATAGAATATCAACTCTGGTTGGTATGAAATGGATTGGCCTTGATCGAAGTTAGAGGCGTAACATCAAAGTTGACATCAGGAACTTCGATGTAAGCATTGCCGCATGTCATCGTTGCTCACACCGACTCCATAAAACAATGATGTCGCGTATTTTCTTATAGACCATAACCGTGCCGCGTTTTATTAAGCTCGACCCCATAGATGCTGCGTTTCTCTAAGTCATTGGTGCCGCCATTCTTCTTTATCGACTATATTGAGGCCGCAGTCCCATATTTTCGATGCTAACTCCTTTGGAAATTAACGCCGAAAGTCATCTGTGTCGCCACTTACTTTTTAAGGATTTATACTATGCAAACCAAGTTTTATACTCTATGTTGTCGGCACTTTATGAAGTGCGATATATATGCTATTGGCATTATGACCTTATACTTCGTTAAGTCAAGTTCTTTAAAATATTTTGATATTAAAGAGGGGCAATGACCGTAATGGTGATATTGACGCCGAGCTTCATCAATATGGTAGTTATTTTGTTTGGCTTTATAGCCTATAGCTTTGAGCGGTGATGACCTCAAGTGTTTTCGAACTTCATAAATATTGTTTTATAAAAAGCATATATCTTGGCATAGTATTTTGGGTAAAGTAAAGGGCTATATATTTTCCTTGTTTTAAATATGATTTCAAGGGTCAAATAATTACAGTGGTTTTATTTTCAAGGAAATAGAAAAGGGTATTAAGCCCAGAATGTTACTATAGATTTATTATTCTTATCAGCTTTAGATAAATTGTGATAGGATGAATTGACTCGAAAATTAGAAAACCAGATGTGACTAGTGCAGGGTCGCGTCCTATACTTCAGTTGTTAGCCCCCTGCCGATATAAGTCCAAAATTTCAGTGCGTAGGGCTTTGTTACGGGTAAGACTAAAAGTAGGTTTACGCACAGAAAGGAATACACAAAGATGAGTTAGGTTATTGATTAGCCCACAAAACCATTAAAATCAATTTGACCCTAGAAACAGTGTTCCAGACACATATCCAGTTTCATTCTAACAGTAAGTTAGAACACTTAATATGTCTGGTTGGCCCGAATCATCCATATAGGTTGGTAGTCACCCTGTGAAAACAAAATATTGGGACAGATAATCCATTGATTAGACAGGTTTGTCATGATTACCCAAGCAACATGCATGCATATGATTATTGTGTTATTGTCTAACTATTGTAATAGCAGGAGCATGATTATGATTCACATGTATTCATAGGATATTAGTGAGGGGAAAACCCATTTTGCTCAGCGGCGTGGTCTAACTAGATATCCATTAACCGAGATGGCATATTATTATTCACACCAGACTTTTGTTGGACCTGAAGTTTTTGTTTTTTTCCTTTAACTCTCGGGTACTCATTTGAGTAATTCGAGAGTAAGGTTTGCAGGTTAAGTAGGTATTGGCGAATAAAGCTTCCGAAGACATGTAGAAGGCAAAGCTAGCTATGTAGGAGTCTATTACTATTATATCCATTGTGTTGTATGTATGTAGTGACATAAGTTGTATCTGTCTATTAGTAACTCTGATCAACCAAGGGGACATCTTTATATGTCGCTCTTGGAGTATTTATAATATTTATATTTATATGAACCTGGGCAATGTTTGGGTTTATGAAATGAATATGGAATATTATCCTTTGAATGAAATTTTAAAGCTTGTTTTGAAACTGTATTTAAGAAAATTTCATGTTCATGTGTTTCTGATGTTAGGATACAAATAACATAATCGCATTTTTCATAGGAAATTAATACTATAGATGACTACAGCTTTGTAGCAGTTAGTTTCGGACCTCAAAATAGAGGATGTCACGCTTGTGCTCGTCTTCTCTTTTAGAAATAAAATATATCATTAATAAATACCACCATGAAATTATTCAGCAATTCTATGAAAACCCGACTCATGAGGTCAATATAATATGTTGCTGCATTGATTATTCCACATAGAATGATTAACCACTCATAAAGTCCATTAAGTGTAAGAAAAACGGTTTTCTGAATACTATCCTCGATCACATGCAAATAATGGAATTCTTTAGCCAATTCAAGCAAAGAAAATATCTGTGCACCAACTAACTGATTAAATAGGTCATCAATTCATGGCAATAGATAACAATTCTTTTTTGTCAACTTGTTCAGTTCATGATAATCAACGCAAAACCTTAAAATGCCATTTTCTTTAGTAGCAAATAAAGGAACCAAGCCAGGTCGCAGCGGGAATAATGAGTTAATTTTGATTTTTTTTTACCATTTTGGATCTTTTTTGGCCCTATGTGGTCAGATTGATTTTTGATTCGATCTAAAATGTTATTTAAATAAAATTTTATTTTATTTATTTACTTGATTAAATTATGGATTTATTTTGAATTTAAATTCGAGTAGATCTAAATATACTCATGTGTATAGTGCACATGCACTGGTGTACATGTTTAATGTGTACATTTATAGGTGTTGGGATTTACACAGGAATCGATACATTTGTCTCCTTATATATACTTTTATTATCCACAGTTTTATTTATACATACATACATACATATATATATATATATATATATTCATAAAACATGTTATATATTCTAAAAATATACATATACATGCTTATATTTAATTTTAGAAATTAACATTATTAATAACTTGATATATATATATATATATATATTATGAGCCTTTTCACCCATGGCATGGTGAATACGAAAAGACATCAAGGAGCATAGAAACAGTTGGAAGGTACATAATAAAGGAGCCATCATGTAATAATGTAGGCAAGGCGAAGGGTTAGGGAAAAATTAGTACAGTCTCAAAATAGACTCAAAGCACTTATAAAATGTTCCTAAGGTCATGATATGCACCTAGGTCGGAACCGCATCTCAATCCCATCTACATATTGAAAGATATGATCATCTTAAATCTGTTAGCCACTTAACCAACTTGGGCTCCACCTTGGAGAGATATTATTTACTTCAAGAAAATGGAACATCAAAGGCATTAGAATATTCTACTCGATGGTACGAAGACGTTGGCCTAAGTTTCACTCAATTCTAACATAAAACAAAGGAGTTATGACATAAAGGTTAGTTTGGAAAAGAACAGGAGAAACAGTTTGGTGGGGAACCTAAGTGTTTATTTCCAAATAGATTTCTACCTAAGCTCACACCTATAAATACCTCATGGATGAGAACAACCAAGGGGAGGGAGAATTGATGAGAAAAAATGGCAGACAAGCTTGGAGATCTAGAAACCACCTAATCAAATCTCTGCCTAACCAAATCCCAGGAAATTTTTTAGACAACAAGGAATCATCTCAACTTTATCCAATCACCTTTAAATATTTAATTCATCATCCGATATAAAGTTTTGGCATACCAACCTTAAGATTTAAAGCATCATAACATTGCCAGTCATATATCTAACAACCCATTGTTGTTCTAATCGATCCAAAGAGGTCTGATATGCATTGTAGTAATTGTGAATCGAAGCATCATCCCTTGAACAATGGATTAGGGAATCAAGGCAAGAAGATTAGGATATAGCATGCGAAGAATCGAGAAGGAAAGCCAATTTTTGTCAAAGGACGAGATTTGGTTCAATAGCTAACCTACCAAAAACAATTCCTTGTCCGATAGTAGAACTACTGGACATAATTTATTGTCTGGTATTCCTAAACATGCCACGCACCACCTATTGAACCGAACGTTCATTATTGAGCCAGAGCATTGTCGACTAAGGCACTACCGATCCAGAGCACTACCGAACCAAAGTGACCGAACCAAGAGCACCAAACCAAGGATGTTGAGCATGCTAAAATAGGAAACTTCGGACATAATCTTGTAAATAAGGAAACTCTGGACCAAATCTTCCATACAAGGAAAGCACCGAATCGAACGAGTAAAATAAAGAAATTGCCTATTTTGCAAGTCTAGCCTCCCTTTATCTCACTCCTATAAATACCCAACTCGTGAACAATAATGGGGACAAGTCAGAAAGAGAGATAGCCGAACAAGAACATGCGAACATGTATAAATGAACAAGAATAGGCAAATAGGAATAGCAAAATAAGAATAGCCGAATAGGAATAGGTGAACAATAATATGCAAACAAGAATAGGCAAATAGGAATAGGTGAACAAGAATAGACAAACATGAATAAGTCAGCATGAATAGGTGAACATGAATTGCCAAACAAGAGTAGATGAATATGAATAAATGAACATGAGTAGCTGAATAGACTTTCTTATGCTATATCTTACTTTATATTATGCTACAGATCACCGTATTTTGTATCCCAAACACTTTACCAAAGATACATAAGAAGGATAATTAAAACGGACAGAGGATGTAGGAACATTCTGGTCAAACCACTATAAATCTTTATGTTCCTTACCTTACTATAATTTTATTTACTACATAACATATCAATGATCTGCTCTTTGAAATCAATCGTAATATAAATATAATAACTGTGTTACACATCCTATATTCATAGTTCTTGTAACGACCGCCCTATACCAGATGCAGAACAGTTGTCAATAGAAAGAAAAAGAAGTAAAGAAGAGAAATAAAAGAGAAGAAAAGAGAAAGGAACATTAATCAATCAGATAATCCATCGCATATCTCACATCGCATGGATAAAATATAATATCATCATAGATATATAACACGCGAGACGGTAATAACTACATGAACCGCAAAATCAGAGTATAAAGACTCATACAGTTATACATAACAGCAATAGACTATACAACTGATAAATAAACTCAATCGATAAACTGTCTCTAATAATAGTAAGTCAAACACTGTTAAGACTCCGCAGTGTCATACTGTGGAATATGCAATAACAAACTCAAATATAAGAATGAGTAAACGTCACCTCCTGGTAGTCAGTCTATAGAACTCCATATGTTGTCCATACCTGCCCTCTGGTATACTCATTTAAGGGTACCCGAGATAATAAGAAGCAAAGCATATAACCTAAGGTCATACAATAGTCTGGAGTGAGCAATAAACAATCTCAAAATACTATAAAAGTCAATATAGTATACGAAATAGAGGATATACGAATCATACCTGACATGTCCCTACAACCAAAGAGTCGGCACATGACATATATAATATTGTACTCTACAACATCATAAGGGGTACTCCATACTAAGTAAAAGGTCGAGGTGCCTAGGCATCCCTATCCACAATACCTACATCATATGACATCCTTAAAGTGAACAACTATTAAAAAAATATTAACTGTCACTCAGCGTGCTCTGGATATATGATAAATCGTATGGCCACCATGCCAGGACTAATGGAAAATTTTGGTTTTCAGTTGTACTCTTGTACTATACAGCCTAAAGATCGATACAAATCTCGTAGCCCAGAGCCACAAGTCCAGGGTATACAGTTCCCAACATGATCCATAGCCGTCACCACTTACAATACCCTTGCTTCGAGTACAATAGAAAACACTCTAAGTTATCAACGATTCCTTAGCGTATACACATCCATCCGAGCCCTACTCGCTCAATCGAATTTCCACTATACAGGAACCCATAACGTTACTCCACTCCACGGCTGCCTACATGAGCACTTTGGTACCTACTCCCTACATGAGTCACAAATCGAAGATACAGAGTCTCTAATCTTTGGTACCTACTCCCACCACAATTCAAAAACCGAAGATACAAATTTTTTATCATGCTGTTACATCGCCATCCACCCTCAATGTGAATGAGCCAACACCTCCAGTATGATCTACAAAGCCTTGAATACTATCAACCTTGGAACCTAACTCCATACACCGTCGAGTCACTATCCAAAGCGCCAAACTATCATGTCGAAGCGTCATATCATCGCCTCACCATCAAAATTGCTCGTCGTAGAGCTATAACATCAAGACTCTAAGTTGGTCGCACGAAAAAATCATCACATCGCACACCATGAAGTCTCCTTACCGTATATGCAAAAGATCAGCCAAATCATCAATCGCTAATAGTGATGGACATTGATCGCTTTACGGTGGTCGATACCAACCACTTTGGTCGTATACTTAACCAAAAATGGATAAGTACAAACCAAATAGAAATGTCCAGCATCCACCCTGAAGTCCGAAGTCTCGTCTTCCACCTTCAGGTCAATCGACACGTATCCTAACTTTCTTCTACAACTCATCTCTTTCGTTGGGTTTTCGATCAACGTGTACGAAATCCCAACACAGTTGATATTTTCCTAACACCCGATCGCCTCTAAATCGATGTTTTCAACCAAAAACAAACAAACAAGCCAACATGCAACCAACAATTATACATACAACATGTATAATGCATCCATATCAGCCAATGAGGAAATTCATATCAAAAATGGTCCAAATCTAGTAATTCCCTAAAAATAGCACGTCAAAAACCATTTCAGAATGTCAATCAAATACTATACTAGCAATCATAGTATGGTGAGAGATAATATCACTCATCTCAATGGAAGCTATCCAAACCAAAGTCAAGTAATAGAACTCTCCATCATGAGCGCAATGCATGAAACCGCATCCAAAATGGATTCGTATGCAAAAGATATGGATTAAATATGATTTCGGATTAATTAAACAATTAATTAACTAATTAAAATGATAATTACCTTAATTAACGTTTAATCTTTCTTCCTCCCTTATTTCTCATTCCTTTACCTGCATGCCGTGCATATCCATGCATATCCCTCTTCGATTTCACTTTGATTACTCGACTAAACGAAGATCTGTTTTCGCCAACGAATCACGCTACGCAAGAGCTTCACAACCAACCCGAAGATGAGCCACTCGATCACGCCTAACCATTACCGACTTGAAGCCGAGCTTACTATAGGAATTTGGACACGTTTTATGATAGTCGATTGGATCTGACGAGCTTCGGTGGAAAGGTGCTATTCGCGAAGAGGAATCTAACCATAGTCTATGTTTGCCGCATGTTGCTCCACCTAACAGAAACCTTAGATCGACTATGGAGGAGGTCAATATCACTAATGATGATTGCACCCTAGATCGACACCACCAACTCAAAGCTCTCATCGATACGAGCTCATTGGATCTGGTTTTGCAATTTATCGTTGAGTGGATCATTAGATTTGATTTTTGAATGAAAAGAGGAGAGCGGCTATGATTTTCAGAAAATGGATGGAATAGTAAAAGTGAAATAGAGAGGGAACGGATTTGGTTTAATTTATATTAATATTATATTCCATTTATATATTTTCTCAAATAAATGGTCGTACGTTTCGAGCTTGCACGATCACACGATGTGTCCGATTGCAACAAAACTCATCTGCATACATCACCTCATTTTTTCGGTCCAATGGTATAAATCTCGTCGCCATCTAAGACTGTGCCCCGGGATGCTAATTTCGCACATTTTGAGATCATCTCAGCCATCGGATCGTCCGATCTCCAAATATAGTGATGCTTATACCCTATTTAATTTGCAATGCCAATCCGAACTCAACAGAAGTGGTCTCGAGCCCTGATTCGATCGTATGCGAAAAATCTTAATTTTGGGCCTTCTATTAATTAACGATTCGATATTTAAGTCAATTATTTAAATATCCTATCATTAAAAATACGGGTCGTTACATTCTCCCATCCTTAAAAAGATTTCATCCCCGAAATATCAAAGTAAAGAGAACGTTTCTTAATCCATAAGCCATCAAAATCCCCTTAGATTCCAGAAAAATTCTCCAGCACCTCCTTTGCGCAGTTAGTTCCTGGAAAAATCTCAATGCAGTAAAGATATATATATATATACATCTCATATCCTAGGCATCTTGTTTCCTAGGACAACCAAGCATATATCACCAAATCTACACTATAGATGTTATGTACCTCTTTTATAGCAAGAGCATGCCCTTTAGATGCCAAATAAACGGATAAGCATCCAAATAGCCACACTTGCTTTCATGTACCTGAATATTTACTCAACAAAGAGGATTAAACATAGATGTAACATCATCATATGTTTAAACATACTGATCATATATAGCAATCATTTGAAATAAGTATGCTATATCAAACCATAACTATCTCGCATGCCTAACAATTATATAAGCATGGGCTATCATATTAAATGCTAACAATCCAACATCAAACATGCATACATAAGATCTAACATCAAAAAGTAACATCATGCCTATCCTATCATGCAGGATACTAAACTATCTAGTATAAAACATCGAAAATGATATCCTATATAAAAGCCGACTATAAAATGAAATCTTACCATCTGAAGAGCTCGGGAAAAGTGGTCCTCGTGCTCTTCTCAGTTTCCTATATCACATCGCTTTCGTTTTCACTTCATCGAACCTTTACTACTCCACCGCCTACCTCCTAACCTGTTTCGTATCACATCAACCGATACGAATAGGCCTACTAGGTCTCGAAGTTCCTAGTTCAATCTCGATATCAGATAATCAATTTGGTGCTAAATTCCCAAATGTCTCTTAAGTTCTCCCAAAATCTACTATCGAACAACGAGTTTCATCCATTTACAATGCTCTTGGCACACAATGGAATCACACTATCCATCCCATATATATCTCGACAAATTCGGATGTCATTCTACTAAACTTAAGGAATACAAATCTAGCATTCTTCGTCAATCAATTGACATTGACTCAAATGCGATCACATTATCCATAGTCATCAGCAATCCATCGATGAAGCCTATAACTATCTGTTCCCACTACTCGAGAACAAGCAATCTCTCATCTCTACGGACCCAACAGTCTCGATCAGGTCCGCACTACATCACCTCTACAGACACTACTCATTCCTCTAACTTAGCCATGATCTCCGTTAGTCTAGATTCATGCCTCTGACTAGTACTGATCTGCTAAATCAAAGTAGGTTTGATGGTCAAACCATTCATCACCTTTGGCTATAGCTTATCGAGTTCTGAAGTCATAACCAATGATAAACTCAAGCAATGCCCATTTGAGGAATATTGCTCCCAAACTGGTTTTTCTTCCACTCAAACCACCAACAACTGCATTTCCCTTACGAACGTATATGAAATGTCAAAATCGTGGGAGGCTAAGAATTCCAATCATCGCTAATGGCGAAGGTCATGATTCTTGTTGGGAAGAGATACTTCAATGATGTGGAATCACCGAACAACTCAAACTCCTCTCCTAATAGATAGTGCCTCTAAATCCCCAAAGCGAACTCTATTGTCGTTGGCTCCGAATCAAGAGTCAGATACTTCTTCTCATGCGGTTTCGGTTGTCTACTAATATGTGACGACCTTACCTTTGATATCAATACCGCACCTAGTTAAGTATTACAGGCATGTGTGTACTATCGACTCCTCATTCCCGCTCTGAATGAGTAATATCAGTGCACTCATCAACTTCTCGGTCATACTCATTAACGCATGTCCACACCTCGCGTCTCAAATAAAAGTATGATCATCTCTCATTAAATAGGTTAACGATGCTGCTACCTTGGGTCCATTCAAATTCGAGACTACCATTACCTCTGCAGGATCTACATCAATGTCCTACTCTTAAACGGCGTGACCCAAGCATCTCACTTCCATTCTCTAAAGATGATACTTCAAATATCTCATCATCAGTCGGTGTCTTCTCAACACCTACAATACAACTATCAATCCGCCTTGTGCTCTTCTTTCATCCATGAGTAGACTAAAGTATCACCAACGAACACAAGCACAAATTTTCTTACATGGTCCCTTGGAAACACGGTTCATGAGATCAATGAGGCATGCCGACAAATTGGTTAGCCCAAACTGCATAACCAATCCAATTAAAAATTAAAATAGCATACAAAACGCTGTAATCGGCACACTCTCTCTAAATACTCTCAGTTTGTGAAAACCCCAACACAAGGTCCCACTAAGAGAACATCCTTACAATATAGAGTTGATCAAATAAGCCATCAATAAGCAGGAGTGGATACTTGTTCATCATCTCATTCAGCTCATGATAATAAACAAACAACCTCAAGGAGCCATCCGCCTTAGTGGTGAACACTATAGGTGCACCCTACCCAAATATGCTCCCATGAATGAACCATCACCTTAATACCTCATCTGCTTGCACCTTTAACTTCCTATGCTCTTTGGTATCATATGCCTTAAAGGCATAACTACTGGTCTAGCACTTCTAACCTGATCGATACAAAACTCAATCCCTATATGGTGGTAATCCGGTCACCTCATTGAATATGTCCGGTGATTCTCTAGCTATAAGCACATATGACAACTCAGCGTGTGGAATATCGAGTGAATATAGAAAGCTAACCGCTACCCCATCCTTTACAGGTAGCCAATTACTAGTATTCGCTCCTCCACAACCCCAATCATCACCAACGGCCTCTCACAACCCACCACTATTCCATACCCCTTCAGCCAGTCCATTCCCAAACTATAATACCAAAACCAATCCAACCCCAAAACAAACCAATATCAAAAAAATATACAAATATCCATGACTCTATAAGACAAAGTCTCGACAAACCATGTATAAACTGGTTGAGCCCCTAACTAGGTTCGTCACAATTAAAGGTCGGCCAACTATCTCGAGTCTTAATTCCAATATATCTATCAAATCACTAGATATAGAGGAATGTTAAATTTTGACGTCAAATAAACATATGGAAATGCCATAAGTGGAAAGCATACTCCAAACAGTAATGCGATTTCCCTTCTCTTTCGTCGATGGAGCACTCGACGAAATCGAAACGACAATCAATGCATATGCTTCTATGGTTTATCCCTCCTCAGCTGGTTTGGGACAACCTTCTACACTGTGTACAGGCCCTCTCGTCATAAAGCCATCTCAATCATCTTCTCGAAGCACTCATCAATATGACCAATCAATCGCTTCCCAAGACGATCACTCAATCAAATAATAAATTCTTCATTCTTCGAAGCAAACTTTGAATAATCCCAAGTAAATCGATTCTTGAGAATCAAAGCTATAGTGGCACTTCACTAGTTCATTGTTCATCCCTGGAGTTATCTAGAGATCAACTTCTACCTCATTGCGTCATCTAACTCCAAATTATCGAAGATCCTCCTGAAGTAGCCATCCAATCTTGCATTTCAATAACCAACTCTGTTCCAAGGAACGATCTGCCTCCTAGACTCATGTAGTATTTATACATCTTAACAAAGTCGACTCGAGCCATTTGCACCTGAGCACCATAACCATTTAGAGCAACTTGGGCATTCTAGAAAATGATTCACACTATCTCTGCGAATATATCCTATCAACCAGGGTTAGTGACCATGATCCTGCCTACTCCTCAACTCTGAAGATGGAGTCAACGACAGTATTTCTTGTATTCCAGATCATTCCTATTCTATAATAAGGATGATCGATATCTTATAAAGAAAACTGCACCAATAGTTCCTGTGTGTGCAATACAATTTATATACTATATATATACTATTATATAGTTTGAAAACCAAAATATATAACAAACACAAACTCTCTCGTATACACACACACTCCAGATCCAGTTTAAGGCGATAACTCCAACCCTACCTCTACTAGATCGTGGTATCAACACCGGTTAATCACGTAACCTAAGCTTTGGTACCAAATGTAGAACGGTTGTCAATAGAAAGAAAAAGAAGTAAAAAAGAGAAATAAAAGAGAAGAAAAGAGAAAGGAACATCAATCATTCAGATAAACTATCGCGTATTTCACATATCGTGGATAAAATATAATATCATCATAGATATAAAATAGGCGAGACAGTAATAACTACATGAACCACAAAATCAGGATACACAACATCATATAGTTATACATAACAGTAATATAGTTTATACAACTGATAAATAAACTCAACTGGTAAACTGTTTCTAATAATAGTAAGTCAAACACTATCAAGGCTCCATAGTGTCATACAGTGGAATATGCAATAACAAACTCAAATATAAGTATGAGTAAATGTCACCTCCTGCTAGTCATTTATAGAACTCCATATGTTGTCCACACCTACTTTCTAGTCTACTCATTTAAGAGTACCCATTATAATAAGAAGTAAAGCATAAAACTTCAGGTCAGACAACAGTCTGGTATAAGCGACAACTAAACTAAAAATACTATAAAAGTCGATGTAGTATACGGAATAGAAGGTATACGAATCATACATGACATATCCCTGCAACCAAAGAGTCAGCACATAACATCTATAATATACTACTCTACAATATCATAAAGGGGTACTCTACACTGAGTAAATGGTCAGGGTGCCTAGGTATCCCTATCCATAATACCAATATCATGTGACATCCCTAGAGTGACAGGTGGCTAGTGAAGCAACCATAGCAGACATAGCATCCATCAAACAATACTAATTGTCACTCAGTGTGCTCTTGATATATAATAACTTGTACGGCCACCATGCCAGGGACTAATGGAAGATCCCAGTTTTCAGTTGTACTCTTGTATCATGCAGCAAAAGCTTGATATGTATCTCATAGCCCAGAGCCATAGGTCCAGGATATATAGTTCCTAACATGATCCATGGGCATCCCCACCTATAACAACCTTGCTTTGAGTCCAACAGAAAACACTCGAAGTTATCAACTATCCCTTAGCACATGCACATCCATCCGAACCGTACTCACTCAATGCAATTTCCACTATCCAGGAACCCACCACGTTCCTCCACTCCACGGTTCCCTACACGAGCCTCTTTGGTACCTACACCCTACACATGAGTCATAAACCGAAGATACGAAGTCTCTAATCTTCGGTATCTACTCCCACCATGAGTCATAAACCAAAGATACAAAGCTTTTATCATGTTGTTACATTGCCATCCACCCCTAATGCGAATGAGCCAACACCTCTAGCACGATCTACAGAGTCATGAAACTGTCAACCTTAGAACCTAACTCCATACACCATCGAGTCATAATTCGAAGTACCAAACTATCATGTCGAAGTGTCACATCATCACCTCACTATCAAAATCGCTCGTCGTAACGCAATAACATCATGAATCTAAATCAGTCGCATGAACAAACCATCACATCATGCACCACGAAGTCTCCTCGCCGTCCATGCCAAAGATTAGCCAAATTTCCAACTGTCAACAGTGATGGACATTGATCGCTCTATGGTGGTCAATACCAACCACTTTGGTCGTGTACTTAACCAAAAATGGACAAGTACAAACCAAATGGAAACATCTGGCATCCACCCTGAAGTTCGAAGTCTTTTCTTCCACCTTCAGATCAATCGACACATATCCTAACTTTCTTCTGCAACTTATCTCGTTCATTAGGTATTCGATCAACGTGTATGAAATCCCAACACAGTTGATATTTCCCTAACACCCGATCGCCGCTTAATCGATGTTTTCAACCAAAAACAAACAAATAAGCCAACATGCAACCAACAATTATAATACATCCAAAATAGTATACATACAACATGTATAATGCATCTATATCAACCAATGGGGAAATTCATATCAAAAGTGGTCCAAATCTAGTAATTCCCTAAAAATAACACATTGATGGAAAAATGTGGTATCCGATATAAAACCATATTAAAACATTTTTATTTTCTTTTATAAAATTCTAGTATGTGTTTAAGTATAATAAAATCACATTTTAAAATTAAAAACCATTCCAGAACGTCAATTTAATATTATACTAACAATCATAATATGGTGAGAGACAATATCACCCACCTCAACAAAAGCTGTCCAAACCAAAGCCAAGACATAGAACTCTCCATCACGAGTGCAATGCAATAAAGCACATCCAAAATGGACCTCATATGCTAAAGATATGGATTAAATACGATTTCGGATTAATTAAATAATTAATTAACTAACTAAAAGTATAATTACCTTAATTAATGATTAATCATTCTTCCTCCCCCATTTATAACCCCTTTACGTGCACGCCATGCATATCCATGTCCATCGCTCTTCGATTTCTCTTTGATTACCCGACGAAATGAAGATCCGTCTTTGCTAACGAATCGCGCTACACCAGGGCTTCATAACCGACCCAAAGATGAGCCACTCGATCATGCCTAACCATTACCGACCTAAAGCCAAGCTTGCTACAGGAATTTTGATGTGATTTGTAATGGTCGATCGGATTTGACGAGCTTCGGTAGAAAGGTGCTGTTCGCGAAAAGAAATCCAACCGTAGTCCCCGTTTCGCATATCGTTGCCCGTTGCTCCGCCTAACCGAAACCCTAGAGCGACCATGAAGGAGGTCGACATTGCCAATGGCGATCGCACCCTAGATCGACACCACTAACTCAAAGTTTTCATCGATATGAGCTCATCGGATCTTGTTTTGCAATTTATCGTTGAGCGGATAATTGGATATTGAATTTTGAATGAAAAGAGGAGAGCGGTCATGATTTTCAGAAAATGAATGGAATAGTAAAAGTGAATTAGAGAGGAAAAGGATTTGGTTTAATTTATATTAATATTATATTCCATTTACTTATTTTCTCAAATAAATGGTCGTACGTTTCGAGCTCACACGATCACACGACGGGTTCGATCGCAACGAAACTCGTATGCATACGTGACCTCATTTTTCCGGTTCCAACAGTCTAAATCTCGTCGCTATCTGAGACTGTACCCCGGGATGCTAATTTCGTGCATTTCGAGATCGTTTCGGCCCTCGGGATTGCCCGATCTCAAAATATAGCGATGTTTATAAGTATTTTAATTCGCAACGTCAATCCGAACTCAGTGGAAGTGGTCTCGAGTCTTGATTCGATCGTATGGGAAAATTCATATTTATTGGCCTTATATTAATTAACGATTCAATATTTAAATCAAATCTTTGAATATCCTACCATTAGAAATACGGTTCATTATAGTTCTACAACAAATGACTTGAGGTGGTTGCCCATTTTTTGAGCAAACATTTTCGATGCTTTCACTGAGAACTGATTCTCAACATGCTTTCTAGATCAAAGAATAAGGTTGGTGTTATCCGTAGGAATTCAAGGAACACTAACGCACCCAATTATGCAACTGCTAATCGGGTTGATCATTTAGTAAGCACTCCGGTATTAGTAGACATAAATACCAGAGGTAATTTGGATAGAGTTGTTTCCAAGCTAAAATAATGTTTCACTGCCCAAAAGCAAGTGGTAGTGGACCAACTTATGACACGTTTGGAGCAATCACAAAACTGCTGGTCATAGCATCAGAACATGAGGATGATCCTAGTCTAGGGAAGCTAAAGGGAAAATAAGATCACACTTTGACAATGAATCTGGTCGAGAAATTCAAAGAGCTAGAAGAATGAACGATGGAGAGATGGAACGAACATGAGTTCAGCTTGAAGCTGACCCAAGCAGTGGTTCGGTACTGAACCGAACATTGAAGGCACCGACCAGGGGCAACTATAACTAACACTTCCCGTTCCCATTAGATCTCTCCTACCCATTCAGAACAACTGTTCATGAAGGAGAATGATCATCGAGATTGATCTAGGATCCAAGATCATGGCCAGGATTAGAGGTCAGATTGTCATAGTGCCAATGAGAGAAACCCTTCCCCTAGAAGGAAAAGGCTGCATATTCATCGACAACCACCTGAACCGAAGAATAGATTGGCTCAAATCATTAGAGAATGTGTTTGATGTGAACTTGTGGAGTGAGGTATAGGCGATAGGTTTAGTAGTCCCTTCTCCCTAGAGGTAGAGACTGTTGGGAACCCCAAAGATTTCATGAATGCATACTATGTAGCTATATAGAGGATTGACTTACTCCATAGTACATTTACAGTGGTATGCCCAACACATGCTAATGGGTGGATCTATAGAGGAAGTCTTATGCAAGTGCTTTCCTCTATTCTTGGCAGACTAAGCCACTATGTGGATTTTTCATTCACCTACAGGATTAATTCATTCTTGGGTGATGTTAAAGAAGAAGTTTATTAGTCAATTTTTGTTGCACGTTGGACAACTGAAGGATGCATACTCAATGTCTGACGGAGCAAGGGGAAGATGAATTGTTGCAATAGTACTTGAGTCGGTTTAACGCCACAGCAGTCAAAATTAAAAGTACAGATGAATAGCTAACCTTGACGTTGGTATGTAGTGGAGTGCATCCGAGAACCAAGTTCGCAAAGAGATTGACAAAGGAGCAACCAGCTACTTTGCAGGACTTTTTCTATGAGGCATAAAAGTATACAAGGTTCAAAGATGTTGCATCAGAGAGCCAACCCGATATAACAACAAGTGTTTGGGAGAAACGTCTAGTGACATGAATGTTATGGTAAAAGGCCAAGACCAAGGTTCAATGCTTATACATACCTAAATGACACTGTTGATAATATATATTTTGCAACCTAGGAAGAGTTGAAATATAAGAGGCCTCGACCTAGGAAGGAGATAGAAGTTGATCTAAACCCAAGGAAATATTGTTGTTTCAACGTATTCCATGGATATGACCACCACTTGTATGGCCTTAGTGAAGAATACATAAGGAAAAAGAAGTTGTAATACCATGTAAAGAATCCCAATGTTCCTCTAATCCCTGTATGTCAAACACTAAGACAATTACTGCATACTGAAGGGGAAGACAGAACCAGTACAACTTATACAAATGATGGAAGGGTAGTGATCGATGTTATAATTGGAGGGCCTAACATAGATGATAAGAGCTGAGTTGAGATATAAAAGTATGCCAAGTCATTGAAGAATGGTGAAGGATTCGTATATGTAGTGGGCTAGGAGTGTGATGCTAAGGCCTCTCCTCAAGAAGAGGTTGAAATCATCTTCAGCGATAAGGGCTTGCATGGGAAGTGGTATCCGCACACCGGCTGAATGGCGATCTCGATTATGCTTGGCCCAATGGAGAAAGTATTAGTGGGTAGCGAAGCTCCATCAATATTCTACTCAAGGTTGTTTTTGACAAAATGAGCTTATCAATGAAGGATGTTACCCCATGCAACAAGTAGTTACTCAGGTTCACCAAAGAAGGAAAAATGCTCTTTGAAAAATTAGATTTATTTGTCGAGCTCATAGGCTATACCAAATTAGCTATGTAAAAGTAGACTTTTGTTTTGGTGGACAGTTTCTTGATATACAATGCTTTATTTGGTTGGCTTACTCTATCTGATGTTCGGACGGTCTTAGCCCAATAGTGCCTCAAGGTGATATTCTCCATCATTTATGGAATCAAAATTGTTTATGGAGATCAATACACTGCCAAGGAATGCTATATGGTGAAGCTTAATGAGAATCAACATATGGAGAAAGGAAGAATGCAAGATGGACCCCTTGCATTAAAAACTTGAACACATAACAATTAAGGAAGAGGCATGTGCTTGGCAATATTGGTGATACCCTTAATGAGTTGGACCCGTGAGATGTAAAAGATGGGGCAATTGGACAGCTCGTGGAGGCAATGGAGTTTGTGTAGATCGATAGGCACAATCAAACTAAACTAGTGAAAATCGAATCCCAACTAGAGCAGGATCTAAGAGCACAACTAGTGGGTTTCCTATGGAATAACAAAGATGTATTTGCATGGTCTCATGTTGATACGTATATGATTTCTCCTAACTTTTGATGCCATGCATTAAACATCGATCCAAAAATACTCCCAACATAGCAAAAGAAGAGGAGTATGGATCCAGACCAATCAGTGGCCTTGAATAAGGAAGTAAAGACTTTACTATCAAATGGCTTTGTCAAAGTAATCCATTACCCGGAGTAGATAGCAAATCCATTGTTGGTCAAGAAGCCGAATGGGAAATGATGCACATTTATCGACTTTTCAAATTTGAATGATGCATGCCCTAAGAATTGTTTGTCTCTTCCAAGAATTGATCAATTGATGGATGGATCAACTAGACATGAGCTACTCTCTTTTATAAACGCATATGGATATAATCAAACAATAATGTATATTCACGACCAAGACCATATTGGATTTATCATGGATTTAAGACTGTATTACTATGGAGACAAGCCCTATGGATTAGATTGATAAAATGTAGGAGCAATATGTCAGTACTTGGTTAACAAAATGTTTGCTAGGAGTTAGACACATCGTAGAGAAGACGTAAAAGACCCCCATCATGAGAGCTTAACTAATAGAGTCTTACTCCTGAATTGGAATAAAGCAAGGAAAGTGTTGTGGAAAGTGCCATAGTTTATCTAGGATGGTATCTTATGCGAAAGAGGATTCTCTAATTCGTTGCTAAGATGTGTGGCTAAGAAAGGAACCAAGGAAATATTGGATAACGTTCTAAATCCAGCCGTAGAGATCGCACTGGGGGGCATACCCTAACAAATAAAACCTTGCGATATGGATATTTCTGGTTAACCGTTAACAACAACACTATAGTTTATGCAAAAATATGCAATAAGTGTTGGAGATTAGCTAAGATCATAGGTTACTGCTAGTCGAACTAAATCACATGGTCAGCCCTTGACAATTTGTTGTATGGGGCATCGATTTGATCAGAGAACTTGTAATGGCTATTGTTGGAGATGAGGATGCAATAGTGTCTTCAAATCACTTTACTAAGTATGGAGTCCCACTTCAAATCATCTTAGACAATGGGCTATAGTTTGATAGCTAGGAGTTCGTTAGCTTCTATCGGCAACATGGAATAAGGAAAAGCTTTTCAACATTGGCCCACCCTCAAGCCAATAGATAGGTTGAAGCAGTCAATAAGGTTCTCAAAATACTCATAAAAATGCATTTGGAAAAATCTATGAGGGCTTGGATGGATAAGCCTTCTCCGACACTTTGGGCATATTTCACTTCGTTCGTGACTACAACGAGGCATACTCCTTTTACTTAGACTAATAAATTAGAGGCTATGCTTCTCGTCAAAACTACTTTCCCATCTCATTAGTGAATCCACTATGAATTACTGAAGAATGAGAAGTTGCTAAAAATGTCCCCAGATTTAATCGAGGAAAAGAGGGACGAGATTGTTGTATAGACCATGCTAGACTGGTAAAAGGTGGCAAATGAATACAACTTTAGGACAAAGCATCACCTGCTTAAGGAAGGAAACCTAGTCTTGGAGTGAATTTTCCCTTGATGGAGGCATATGACCCAATCTAGGAAGGACTATATGTTGTCAGCAAGGATGTAGGGAATGAAGCTTACATTCTCAGTACCATTAATGGAGCAGTATAGTTCAATGTCAACTTGAGATAGCTATAAAGCTTATCAACTTGTGTTAGACTTTAACCTGCAATGGCTATGTACTAAAAACCTACAATATTTAATGATGCTAAGGAATTCTAAGTAAATAAATGAACTTTTGGTAACACTTAGGAAGTCATCATCCTAAGTGATGGTTAAGAATCTCATAAATATGAAATGTCCATAGAGAATGACAAGTTAAAATGAAATAACTAACTTAAAGAATGAAAATTGAGTCTGGGCTAGAGAAAACTATGTGATGATACATTAGATCATTAGAAATAATGAAAATGTAAATATATGGCCTTTGTGGCACTAATATGTCTAAACCTGTGCAGTTAAAGCGCTTGGCAGATTCAATACGGCGGAGGTGCAAAAAGTCATAGCGGGGATACAGCGAGGATATAGCGGGATATAACGGATGACTCTAAAATAGCATATAAAAATCGTACTTAATGTTGTTACAAATATATAAATGGTAATTAAATGAAAAATTAACATTCAATTGAATTATAATTAATACATAAATAATTTTAATAAAAACATGTGCGAATATACTATAAATAAACATAAAACTGTTATATAACATAATTGAATTTAGTAGAATATTAGATTATTTTCATTTTTGAAAATATATTAAAAATTCCATTAAATAAATTAATTTCACAATTTTTATAATGTATAAATGTCATTTTTCAATTCATTTCTTTTAAAGAAGATATAGCGGAAACAACGGAATATAACGGGAATAACGGGATATAGTGGAAATAGCAGGGCTTAAAGTGGAAAGGCTATATTTGGGGATATATGGAAAAAATGTAGCGGTAGAAATCTACAACGAGATATAGCAGGGTTATAGCGGGGTAATAGTGAGGCATTAACTGCATAGGTCTAAACACAACATTATGTTTGATGATTAGTGTGTAAGACCTATGCGGCAACCGTTTGTCTAAACATAACATTATAGTTGATGATTTATGGTGTAAGGTGATAGAGTTAGAGGTATGCCCTAGAGGAGATTATGTAATTTGTTACATAAATCTAACTTGATAACCAATCTTGTTCAAAATAAAAGGTGTTTCCTTTATGTTATATACTTGTTATAAAATGTTATAAATAATTAATTAGTTAATTTAAGTGTATGTGTCAGAAAGTCCATAAATGACGTTTAGTGACAGTAGTTACAAATAGTTGTAACCATGAATATTATACCATAAAATAATAAGCATATCATTTTAAATATTCCTAGTCAAGATGTATCGAGACCAGACATCGATGCATCTGTTGAGACTATAGTACGTAACGCTCTCCAAATGTTGTGTAGTATATTACTCATGGCTGTTGGGGCACTAAGAGGTTACAAACTGATAGTTATTGGATAGCTATGGAATGACTCACTTAATAGTTTTGTATTGATTAATATAACTAAGGTGAAATAGAAAATATCGAAGTGACTAATTTACATAGTTCTCTTGACTTGAGAATATTATTGATCTTTAATATGAATGCTCCTCTTTGATTATAGTCAAATAATGGCATAGCATCCACCGAACGACTATAGTTGGGTCGGGTGGAAGTATTGGAAGTGAAACATTATCAAGAGAGGCTTCGTCTCCTCGGTTATATGGGGTTAGTATCATGGTCAACTAAAGTCAACTCAAATCAAAATCTCTTGCTAGAGTAGTTCGGTTAATAATTATTATTATTGTTGAACCAAGGACTTTGTCTTGGAACTATAAAGTTGAATATGGATGATATTCGAATTTTGTCCATTATCAAATTCAATAAGCCAAAGTGATATAGTTTTGATGAAGAGAATTGGTGTAAATAATCATCACTATCAGGTACCGCTTATAATAAGTAAAACTGGATTTTACCAAAAGATGCATACAGATAAATTCATCTAAAATGTCATAACACTAGCTAAGGTGATGTGTGAACGTTAATATTCGGGTTTTTCAATATTAATCATTGTATGAATTTACATATATGAGTCACACAACTGTAATAATGAATTCCCCAAAAAACCACATGATTTAATTAATTTACAAAATATTGTAAATTAATTAAATTAACTAATATTTAAGAAATATTAATTAATATTTAATTGTTTGATGTTTGAGAGTTGGTAGTAATTATATAAATACATATTTAAAAGTTATACTTGCACGTATTGATATACGATATCAATATAATTTTAAACGGGTTTAAATAAAAGATAATTGCATGAAGTGATTTATGGAAATTTTATGTCATTAGTGGCATGTAATTTCATTCATACCATGTAAAGAGTGTCACGACCCATCTTTCTTAGCCCAGAAAGACGCATCATGATTTAAGAAAGAAAGGGATAGAAGAAGAAAAGATAGAAAAGAAGAAACTCAACAATATCAGAATCTCACAGCGGAACGAATTAAATATAATATATCACATAAGATATTACAAAGTATCATATACATCAGAGTTACACAGATTATACATCCCATATTAGACAGTTATAATCACCTGTCTATCGTACAACTCAGGATATCACAGAGACACAGACACAACATAAACACAGCAGAATCACTATATATTTACATGCTGAAGCCTCCTGCTCCAAATCTCCTCCAGAATTCGTCAAAGCTAACCTGAATCCCTTGACTACTCATAAAAATTTGAGTACCCAAGAGTTTAATAAAACATAAAATAAACACTTGGGTCAGACATGGGTCTGGTGTGAGTAAACGGGTTAAAGTTGTTTAACTTTGAAAACCTTTTGAAAACAAAAAGGTATCTCGTAAGACTTCCTACACATAAACATGGAAAAGTTTTTACCTTACGATAACCAAAACATTTGATAGGAAATCTGGTTATATTATAATAGGGTCTAGGGTTTCAAATAAATATTCACATAGCTGAAATTGTTACATGATTAAATTCCAGCATACTAGCCACAAAGTGGGTTATACAATCAAGTCCGCGATCACTTATTGGAGTTTGGATTCCATACAATGGCAGGGCTACTAGGGTACCGCCCATCACAGTACGGGGCCTAGATCACCGTACCGAGGATTATTCCCAATCCCCTGCAACATAAGGCCAGAACCATCCCTTACTGGATAATCTCGAACAAGACAACCCCGCGGTTGGGATCAGCAACCGCCCACTAAGCCGAATAAAAAGGAACCTCTAGACAGGGGAAAATCTCGTTCTACTTGGGTGCTACCCACTTAACCTTGCTGCACCTCCCCTGTTTTAGCCATTTCTGGTTGATGAGGCTTGAGGCTACGATTACCTTTAATCAGAACACATCACTTGGAATGTTCATCGTCCACCTGACGATGTGCTGAAAGCATTCAATCCATACAAGTTCGTTCCGGGTTCGAACGAAACCGAAGGCATTATCTCGTTACACTTGTTTTGGAATCACCCTCAGAGTTAACGACAATAACCCTTGCACTCTGAATCTTCATCTTCACTTGAGATTCACGACCTATCGCTTAATTTGGATCGATGTGGTTTTTGGATAATCAAATTTGATACCCAATCCCGGTCTCATCGAAATCCAAACGTATCTTAAAGGCCAAGTTATTTTAAAGTTAAAACAATTCAATTCTATTATCTATATTCACACAGATAGATAATTCACAATATCTCAATAGATAACTCATATCATTACAATTCAACCAAAGCATCTCAATACCACAGATCAATACATATCTCATATCAAAGATATCAAACCATTTAAGGCAATCAATGCCATCCAACCATACATAAGCAAAGATATATTAATCACACCATCTTTAATTAATTTAAAATGAATTAAAATAATTACTTCATCTCTAATTAATATAAAATAAATTAAATTAATTTCTTTCATCACATAAATCTTGCTTACTTAATCATGAATTAAACCAATTAATTAATCATACTCTAAGTATCCATCTTAATTAATCATCCTAGATTAATTATCCCGTAATTACTTTAAGTAATTAACCCTTAATTAATTATACAAATTAATCATCCTTAATCATTTACAGTAATTAACCTTTAATTACTTCATTTATTAATTAACTAAAATTAGTTACGTTAATTAATTATTCTACAATCACTTATTATTGATTAATTAATCTTAATTAATCAACCCTTAATTACTCTCACTAATTAATTACATTAATTAATGATCCTTAATTAATTACAATAATTAATTACCTTTTAATTACTTACGTTAATTAACTAACCCTTAATTAATTAATTAATTACACTAAGTAATTAATCCTTAATTACTTCCATTTAAGTAATTAACCTTTTATTAATTAACCTCTAATTACTTTCATTAATTAACCTCTAATTACTTTCATTAATTAATCTCTAATTACTTTCATTAATTAATCTCTAATTACTTTCATTAATTAATTATCCCTTTATTAATTACATTCAGTAATGATACTTAATTAATTTCCAAAGTGATTATCCTTAATTAATTAAACTAATTAATTATCTTAAATTAATTACATTAATTAATTATCTCCAAATCATTAGTTAATGATCCTTAAATTAAATACTTGAAATTTGATTTGTTATTAACATACAAAAATCATTTTGAAATCTTTTTGGTTAACTAAAGTTTAATACACTTCTTAATCACTTCCTAATTCAACATTAAATCACATTTGAAACATTTAGGAATTAATTAAGTTAACTTTAAAAAAACTTGTTTAATAAATTTTTCTTTGGAAAACATGGTTTACATTTCTTAGAAAACCTATTAGTTTTATAAACTTTAAAACTTTGTTATATTATTTGCTTTTGAAACATGTTAACAATATTTACTTACTTTTAAAACCTGAATATGATTTCTCAAAAGTTTTAAAACCTGAAATTAAAATTTACTTCCACAATTAAAACCTTCTAACATGTTTCTTTGTTTAAAACTTTAAACTAGATAACAACTCAAAACAAATCCGAGCCATATCATAAAAATTCCTGAGCTACTCTCACCTTCACCACTTATCCCGAGACAACACACAAGCAACCCAGAGCAAAACCCGAGAAGAACCTTTCTTCTCCTATCACCCATCACCAGACACACAAACGTGTACATGCACGTGCACACAGTGGCGGAGCCACTTTAACCCTGGCCTGGGCACGTGACCCTCCCAGGAATGTTAAAAACGAAAAAAAAAACAGAAAATAAAAACCCAACAGAACTCGCGATTTAAAAAACGAAAACCCTAATCATCAAATCGCAATTCGTCGCTCAATCGCTGGCTGTAGACCGTAACTCCTCCGCAACCCACCGACCGACAGCAACAGGTGCAAGTTCGCAACTCCTCCACGTCGCTGTCGTCTCCTCCACCAATCGCCTCCTTCGCATCAAAGTCGAAATGGGCGGTGAGTGATTTTTATTTCTGAATATTTTCTAATTTTGTTCAAAGTTTCGATCTTTGTTTATTTCGACTATTATTGATTTGTTTGGAAATATGATTTCTGATTGTGCTGTCATTTTTAGTTTATTAGATCGCGAACAATGTTCAGTTTATTGCAAATTCCTCCAAAAGTGAGACATATTGCAAATATTAGAATGGGCTCTGCCTTTTTACAGTGAATCACAATTAAATTCAACCAATAACATATGTTTTAGGTAAGTTTAGCATCAATATCTTCAACTTTGTAATTATTTTAAACCTTAATGTTCATTTCATGATTGATCACTCTTTTGTGTAAGTTAAATATGAATTTAATATATTATTAGTATAAGGAGTAGGATGTAGGAAGAGGCAGAAGTTTGTCCAATAAGAATCGGTAATCAGTTAAATTACAGGCGACACTTTAATTTGAATTGCATCTGGGTGATATTAGCTTTTCTCAGTAAAAAATAACTGCATAAATGCTGATGAATTTAATCGCCTTTAACTTTCAAGCCCTACCTGCTGTAGTCTGGTTGTTTGAAATTATTTCGAGTTACCAGATTCTTCATCTTTGTTGAACTGATCGGTGAATAAATTATTTGTTGAGGGTCGGTTAGCTGAGAAATTTTATTATCCAGACTCTGCTTTTCCTATTTTTAGAAGAAGCATATTGTGGTATGTTATTTATGGTATGAAGTTGACCAATTGACATATGTGGATGATATTACTTTGGTGATTGTAACATTGTGACTAATTACATTTAGCTTTTAAATTTACTGTAGACAATTCAGTTTTTGTACTAATGAAAATAAAAGGACTATTGCTATAGACAATGACAATTTTATTATTAATGAAAATATAATTTTTTTTAATCTTAGATATGCGGAGATATTTTAAGAGAACCATCGAAGATATTTCCACCGAAGTTGGAGCTTCTACACCATTTAATAACACGGTGAATGATGATAATAAAAACAAAATTATTCCAAACTTGGTAACTCGAAGTTGTATTCAAGTTGATTTATCGAATCTTCCATCTGATCCTAGTCTATGACATCAAATTTTGGACTACGATCCAAATGACCAAGATATAGTTAGAAGAGCATATTTACAAAATGGTCCTTGTCAGCCTTCTTTGCAAATATTTCCACAAACAATAATTGGTGGAAGGGTTAGACGTTTCAGTCAATCCTGGTTTACCGATTATAAGAATTGGTTGGAGTATAGTGTGAAAGAAGATGCAGTATATTGTTTACTATGCTACTTATTTCGCCCCCAATCGATAAGTAGAAATACAAGCGATGCATTTATTCGAGGCGGGTTTAGGAATTGGAAACATAATCAAAGGCTTCGAGAACATGCTAATTCAGATGTTCATAGAGCAACATATACAAAGGCTGAGAATTTAATGAACCAAAATCAACATATTGCAATGGTAATTGAGAGACAATCAACTGAAAGCAAAATTAATTATCGACATCGATTAAATTCAAGTCTTGTGTGCATTCGATATCTGTTACATCAAGGTCTGCCTTTTCGCGGTCACGATGAATCCGAAGAATCAATGAATAAAGGAAATTTTCTTGAACTTCTGCATTGGCTTGCTCATGAAAAGCCTTCGGTTGATGTCGTTGTTCTGCAAAATGCACCACTAAATAATAAGATGACATCGCCTGAAATTCAAAAAGATATTGTCAACTGTATTGCGGTGGAAATTATAGATGTTATCCTACAACATTTACATCTTTCTAGAGGACTATTTGCACTATTAATTGACGAAGCTCGTGATACATCAATTAAAGAGCAAATGGCAATTGTTTTGCGATTTGTGGATGAGACAGGAAGTGTTATCGAGAGGTTTGTAGGCATGGTACATGTTCCTAACACAACATCAATTTCTCTAAAAACATCACTTGATGCTTTTTTTAGCAAACATAAATTGAGCATGTCAAAGTTACGAGGCCAAGGTTATGATGGTGCAAGTAATATGCAAGGTGCATTTAATGGTCTTAAAACACTTGTTCTACATGAGAATAAGTCTGCTTTCTATGTTCATTGTTTTGCACATCAACTTCAATTAGCACTTGTTCGTGTCGCCAAAGATATAGACCACATTTCTGAGTTTTTTTACTTGGTTAATAATTTGGTAAACCTTGCTGGAGCATCATGCAAGCGTCGAGACATTCTTAGAGAAAAAGAAGCCAATAGAATATTTAGTCAACTCGAAAGTGGTGAACTATCTAGTGGTCGAGGGTTAAATCAAGAGCGTAGTTTGAAACGACTGGGGGACACACGATGGGGTTCGCATTATGGTACACTAATCAATTTGATAGTTATGTTCCCTTCGGTTATTGATGTCCTTACAGATCTAGTAGAAGATATTTCTGGTGATAAAAAAGGAGAACCTTTAAATTTGATAAAAGTATTGCAATCTTATGATTTCATATTTATTTTGCATTTGATGAAAAATGTTCTTGCAATTACTAATGATCTTTCCAAAGCACTACAACGAAAAGATCAAGATATAGTAAATGCTTTGATGTTGGTAAAAGTATCTAAAGAATGGTTAAATAATATGCGAGCCAGTGGATGGACACTCTTCTAAATGAGGTTGGCTCTTTCTGCATCAAACAACAAATTCCTATTTCAAATATGAATGATATTTATCTTCTTTTAGGTAGATCAAGGAGAGGACCAATGATTAAAAATTTACATCATTATCGAGTTGATTTGTTTTATCTTTGTCTAGATAAGCAGATTGTTGAGCTTAATAATCGCTTCGATGAGGTAAATTCAGAATTACTTCTTTGTATGTCCTCTCTCAGTCCAGTTGATTCATTTGCCTCTTTTGATAAAGTAAAGTTGGTTCGTTTATCTGAATTTTACCCTGATGATTTTTCTGAAGCAGAGCGTATGGATCTTTATAATCAATTGGAGATTTATGAAATTGATATGAAGTCTAATGATATGTCTAAAGATGTGAAATCAATTGGTGATTTGGCTAGGAAGATGGTGTTGACGAAAAAAAGTATTGTGTATAATTTGGTTTACAAGCTCATAACCTTATCACTTATCTTACCGGTTTCAACCGCAACTGTGGAGAGAGCATTTTCTGCCATGAATATAGTGAAAAACGACCTACGAAATCGAATGGGAGATGAATGGTTGAGTGATAGTTGTGTTGCATACATCGAGAAAGATATATTCAAGGAGATTGACAATGATGCAATTCTCGACCGCTTTCAAAATATGAGAACTCGACGTGGGCAACTATAAACTAATTGTAAATATGTATTGTTATTTTAGTTTGAAAGATCAATAGTTGATATTTTTGTAATGAATTATTATTATATAATTATATTTTGTGCTTGTTTGATGTTCTAGAATGCTTCTTCATACACATAATCATGAGAATTGCAGTGAGAATTAACAGTAAAGAGATTCTTTATTGCCATTAACATAAAATAAAATTTTAGTTATATAAAACAGTTCATTTATAGGTCACATCCATTTGTGCCCCCGCCAGCTTCCATTCCTGGCTACGCCACTGCGTGCACACGCCATAAGATCGACTCCGATCTTCGTCGCGACCACACTCCAGCCACCGATGATCACGCCAACGCCTCAGACCTCCCAGCATCGACGAACTCGCAAGGAAATGAATCGAGCAACTCAATTCCCACTGGAACCCAAATACCCTGACGAAAATCGCCTCGGTCACCCAAATCTGATCACAAGAAACCCTGCCGCACCACCCAGAGCTACGCCACGACACGACGAACCGATCCCCCACATGCGATCGCCTCCGGTGAACTATCGGCGTCACAAATGTCTCGATAACCTCATCGTCCAAAACTACACGAAAAACCCTAGTTCTACGACGCCTAGCCACACCGATGATCAGAAAATTCGATCACCATTTTTCCTGCGATCGTCAACCTTCCCACTTCCTCCAGCAACAATCACGTCGTCTAACTCATCGCCGATCGACGGGAATTGATGATATACCCTATATTGATCAACTCATATTATCTCAACAATCTCTTATCTAAAAATTAAGATTTTACTTCCTAAATTCGTTATTCTATCATACGATCATGTTTAGATAATCAGAGTATGGAATTATACATATTGATTTTCGACATAAATTGGGTTTTTTACTGTAATTTTCTATTTCCAGAATATTTACCAACAGTTTTGATTGAAACTATTTTTATTAACAAATTTAGGTTGTAATAACCATACTTCATTCAAGGATCAAAACTCAATTCTTATTGTATGAAGAGATTTGGATTTTTGAAAATAGTTTGAGCCTGTGGAAATAACAGAGAACAGATTGTATATATACACATTTTAGTAGAGCAATTCAAAGCATATTATATATCCAGATCAATCATGCAAACCATCATACAACAACATCCAAACAGATTTATCATATGCATAATGATAGATTAAAAACTGTTTTTAAAAAAAAAGTTTTACTCACTAGTTTGAAAGACAGAGCTTTGAAATCGAATCTTGGAACTGGAATTGATAAAAATGTTTTGAAAATCTGAACTTGATATTTGTAATCACTTTGATGTTGAGATGATCTTGCATTTTAAAACAGAATTGAAGTTGCTTGCTTTGTTGATCTGTTACAGGCTTTGTTGTTTTGAGAAGATTTAAATTTGAAATAGAGATGAAATCTTGGTTTTTGATTCCAGGTTGAAGGAAATGTTACAGGCTTTTGGTTTTGATGTATTTCTGGTTTGAGAAGTATTGATTACAGATTTTGTTTTGAGAATTTGTTACAGGCTTGAGTTTCTTAGCTTTGAATTGAGGAAGATAGAAAAAGAATAGAAGAGAAGGAACAATGTGTTTATAAAGGTTAAATTTATGATTTATAAAAATAAAAGAAAATCAAAAATTAAAATGACACTTGTTTAAACACTACATTTGTCATTATATTTGTTTATTAGTTTACACTTGTAAAAATCAAGCTTTCATATATTTACACTTGTCATTTAAGTAACTTTTATTTATTTTAAATGTTAATAACAAGCTTTTATATTAAATTTACTAATTTATAAATACTTATCTAAATATATATATATAAATTACTTTAAACAAAATATAAATAAAACCAATTATATATAAATATAATCTTATACCTATATTTTAAAATATCTATCTTTTGAATTTCAATTTTAAATCCAAATTCAAATTCAAATTAAATTTAAAAATCCAAATTAAAGTCAACTTATATATATACATATATATCAACACATTTAATTTGAAAATAACAATTCTATTTTCTTTAAAATCTATTTATATCTATATAAAAAACAATACATTAATAATATTGTTTGAAAATAACAAATTTGCCAATTTAAATTAAAATTATATAAGAAATTATCAAATCAATTTAATTATTAATACAGATTATTAAATTGATATTGCCCAAAATTCTGGGTCATCACAAAGAGAGAGGGGTGTGGAGAGAGAGATAATCAAGGGAGCTAATTAGGGAAATTTTAATTAAAGAATGAGAATGGTTTTATTCTTTCAATTAAAACATACCCACTAATTCATTTTCTATAGGCAATTCATTCTTTCTCATTCATTTTTTTCTCTTTTCTCCTCCTAACCTACCATGGCAAAAAACAAAAAAGGTTTCCAAAATCTTTCAACTCCAAATAATAAAACATCAAATAAAACAAAATACTTGTGGTCCATCCATCTCTTACAAGGATTGAGTGCGGATATTGGAGTTCTAAGGAGATTTCTTCATTTAAGGTGCATTCTATTGGCAACATTTCAAGGTAATAATTCTAGTTTTATTTGTTCATCATTCACCTTGTTTATATGATTTGGATCGTCACATGTTTCATCTCATCTAAATATATTTTTATTTGGTTACATCGGTTAGATTCCCTTTTGTTGCTTCTTAATTAATTATATATTTTGACCATGTTATTTTGATTTGGATCCATTTAAAGATACACTTTTATTGCTCACCTATTCATCCTGTCATCATTAGATCCACATCATATGATTTCACCTTTAATTAATTGTTCATATTGTCTATATAGTTTAGATCTAACATTTTTGCATTACACACACACACATATATATGCCTGATTTGTCCTATCTATTTTTGTTATTTTTTTAAATTGGTTGTTTAGATAAAAAACTTTTGATTGAAACCTAAGTTTTAATTAATAATATAATTATGTTACTGATTCAAATAAAAAACATATGTTGTTTATATATATATATATGTGTGTGTGTGTGTGTGTGCGTGTGTGTTCTGTGTTTGTTATTTTGAATACAATCTTTTGTTATTACATACTTCTGTTTGAAAATTCAAAAAAATACCTTTATAAACATAACTAGACTTTTGTGTGAAATATCACAAACCTTTGGATTTCCTTTTAAATCAAAGTTAGACATCAATTTGTTACTTTATTTTAAAGTATATACTAAATTATAAATTTTATCATATAGATGTTTTTTAAAATTTAAATATTATTTACAATGATTTTTTTGCGTGTATACTTAATTTAAGATTTATAAAATGTACTTTTATGAAAATCATAATTTCAATCTTGAACCCTTCCTAATTTTGGAACTAGATTTAAAACTGTTATTTTTAATTTAAAAATTATAAAATAGTAAAACTTAATTTTAACATTTTTGTATGTATGTATATGTATATAAAAGCTATATTATATACATACATATATATATATATGTATGTATTTAAAATAATACTATGGACTACAAAGGCATAAATAAGGGAAACATCATCTATGCACACTTCTCATATGTTACACTTATACAATACACATTGGAGTATATTTGGATATACTCACATTTAATACCATGTTTAAATTGATCATCAATGACATTTAACAAATCATCAATCCAATCACAAAGATAGAGGGAGAAATGAAAGGTTTCTCTCTCCAATTAATATTATCTATTCCATTAATTGATTGTACAAGTATTAGAGAAAGAAACATAAGGTTTCCTTCTCAAATTAATTTTAATAAGTAACTGCTACATACATAGGTATTTTGATACACTCATTCATTTAAATATATATCAAATTCAAACTCTTTCAAGGTAATCAAATTAAATAAAGGAGTTTATTTAAAACATCTTTTAGATTGGATCTCAATCGACTTCACTAGACCCAAAGAGGTATTTTTTTTGAAATTTGCCCTTTAACTCCGACATGGGCTGGCCCAGTTCCAACAATGGCTTAAAGCCTAATAGCCTATGCGGTCTAAATTAGTCATGTTAAGGCTAACTAATTAAGCTTGCCCACTTAGTACGGTGTCTAAAAGGTAATGTCTAGGATTGGAATTGACTAATTAATTACCCTGTCCTACTTGGTTATCAGCCTGGCCTGAAAGGCGAAGTAAGCCCAAAGGTTGCCTCTAATAGAAAGGCCCAATTTGAATTAGGCCTTAGGCTATATCTCAAAATGTTTTTGAAAATTAAACAAAATATTGTAATTTAAAAGTTATGTTTAAAGTAAAACCATGTTGATTATAAAAGTTATAATACAATATAAGTTTTCAAAATGTTTAAAAAGATAATGATATTTTCAAAATATTTGAAAATATTTAAATATTGATTTTGAAATTTAAAATTTATTAATAAGATTAATAAAAAAAATTATTTAAATAAGTTAATTTATTAATTATTATTTGGATGTATTATATATATTGATATATGCTATGTTATTTTAAAATGTGTAAGATAACATAAGCATACATGTATGTATATAAAAAAAAATTTCAAAATTAATATAATTAAATAAAAAAATCGAAGGTTAATTAATTAGATTAATTAATTATAGGTTAATTAATTAAATAAAAATACATATATAAGATATGTGTGTATTACTATAAAGGTTATAATATATATATTTCAATTTAATATGCTATTATTAAATAATATAATAATTTATTAAAGTGTTAACTAATTAAATAAACTAAATAAGATTTAAAATATAACATTATACGTAAAATATTATATAAGTTAAATAAAGTATAAAAGTTGCATAATAATAAAACTCATATAATATAAATCTATAAACTAAAGGTGGAACGGTAAGAAACCCGATTAGACTTAAGGAATAAACAAATACGTAAAGTACATATACCGTGATTTATGATGTGTCTAACATTTGAATTACAAGGGTATTTCATAAAAATACATTATTCCATATAAGTTGATATCACTCAATTAAATATATTGAAGATTATGAATCTTTAATATAAGTGTTGTCCTCTACCAGTTATACATTAATAAATTACTTGCATACTCTTTAGTTGTTGAGAAAACTCAAGTTAGAGATGTTATGTGTAGTATTACTAATATATTGACTTGACGAGGTAAGATAACTATATGTATTTGTTGAGCAAACTCAAGATACATATACTATACTTAGGCCGTCGCAAAATGTTGGTACAAGCGAATAATTCTTTTAATTTGTTAAGCAAACTCAAGGTCGAAATGAGGTTATGACAAGGAACTATAGGTTAGGGGTTGTGCCACAACCGATAAGGAGTTCTTCATCGTTTGTGGGACTATGACTTGTTGAGCAAATTCAAGATTAGAATCCCAAGATAGACGAGTCCTAACACCTACTAGTAAAGTCCAAAGACTTTTATGTTTCGTCTTAGGGTTTGGACATAAAAGACTAGTGGCAGCCTTATTAGAAAATGAAATGGTACCATTTAACATTTCTAATATTGTAAGAACATTTGCTATATAAAGTTATAATAATATACATTAATAAATTTATACAATTAATATAATTGGTAAAATATTTATCAATCAAAATATACAAATGAACTGAACTAATATTGACAAATAGAAGTATAAAATATCCTTACTAATAAATTGTCTCACGTTGACCCATGCAAGCGTCTAATTATACAACCATCGTAACTTGGTAACTTAAGAGTTTACTTACCTAAGACTGCATATTGTCTTCAATGAGTTTTAAAATCTAAAAGCAATATAAGAATATGGATATTTGATCCATATACGATCATATATAAAAATTTATATAGTGAAAGGTCATAATTCGTAATGTATGAAACTTTGATGAAATTAGTTCATTGAAATAAGCAAGTAAACTATAATGTGAGATTGTGTATTTACTACGACTAAATGACCTTGTTGTGTTAAATGTAACATTGGACCAAAGGCTACAAGGTGGATCTAAGAATTAGATCACTGAAATGTTAGTTTGATCAGTTTACGTAAAGTGCAATTTGTTCAATTCGTTAAAAGTTAAGGATGATCAAATGCACTTTTGTAAAGAGTTCGTTAAGATATTATAGTAAGGATTTCCTTTGAATTGTTTGACTGTTTAGAAAGGAAATCAAATATATAAGAGTGGATGCAACCTAAGTCGATGTTAGGATGAAGAGGGTGAATGTTCATTTCTGCTTCATACATAAATATTGAAAATGAGAATTGTAAAATAATAGTTGATACTTAACATTGGAATAAGAAATATGATTTATATTCCAATATGAATTTTCAAATAGAATTTATTTTTCTATGAGATTTATTTCTTTGAATTTAAGGTATTTTATCTAAAAATTCTCGATTGTAAACCAATTATAGTAATGAAATATATAGCTCTATTAAGTGGTAAAATGGAGCTTCATATTTCATATGCTCTTATAATAATAGAGGAAATAGTAGGAGCATGCCTTATGGAATTTATTAGATGCATCAAATTACAAAATTGTTTTCGTAAAACGTATCAAACATTATTCATGAAATGATAACTATTTTTTGTGTTGACTAAAAAATAGACACAGTTTTATTTCACTACGAATATTATGAATGTTTGTTATTAAATAAAACTATAATAGCGGTATTTGTGATGCATTGAAAAATACAGAAGTATCTAAATTATTTGCAATTCTTTGGAATTATGGACTAAGCCGAAGATATAACTCTGTGATTATATAATTATGAATCATATGGTACTAGTGAATTTTGTCTCAAGCAATAAAACGCATTGCACCCATTCTGTGGGAGCGATGGTAAGAGTTGATGAACTCTTCGGATTGATACATATAGATGTATGCAATCACAAGTCTATTGGTACTAGAACCATTCCACGTACTTCATTATATTCACCGATGAGTTATCACCGACACAAACATGTAATCTGATATGCATGTAGTATGTCTATGATAAGCTCATAGAATATAAATTGGAAGTAAATAAATTAACATGCAACAAAATGATTCGTTTGGATTGAATGGGTAGGGATATTGGAAAAAGTTCCGAATGTACCTAAAATGAATATAGGTTTGTCTCAAGAGTCACTCCTCCCTATAATACATAATAATGCATTGATAAGGAATAATTGAACTTCATTGGACAAAACACGATTAATATTGAGTGAAGTTATGTTAATTCTTTCTACAAGCTGTGTACTTAAGAGCAGCACACAAGATTAAAGCTAATATCGTCCAAATAATAGTTTACAAAATCACATAAGATAAAGGTTTATATGAAACCCCATCATGTCTAAGGCTAAGGAGTTGGCAGGTTGTATGAGTTGAATGACTGCACATAATTATTGTACGTAAGTGATCTTTTGTGAATCACACCAAAAATAGTTTAGGAATGATAGTCATTGGATGACTAATCAATGTTGTTAACATAAATATTGTGAACTAATATCAAATCAGTTTTATATAAGGAATTCATAATATGTTTATGAATGCATGTTCCATTGCACTGAGAAACAATTATTTCAAGAAATACCAACTTCGTTGAGAAGAAATTTATTTGAGAAATTATTGGTAGTAAAATGGATATAGATATAATCCAAGGTTAAAACTGATTGCAAGGGATGAAATGAAATTAACCAAACCTAAATGAACACAACAAATTAGAATGTCTAATGAGTACTCTTGCACGTCAGAGAGAAACTTTGAGTTTCTTTTCAATGTCAAGAATAAGTAATCCTCGGTTGTTTAATTAAACCATTAAGAGTGTTGACTCTATGATATGGTATGATGTACAAATCCGAAATAGATTCCAAGTACATTACCAAAATATGATCTCGATAGTTGTACCCAAAGAGATATGATCCATCAGCCATAAATGTGTCTTTAAGAGAAAGACAAATGCAAGTGAAATATAGTAAGCCACATCGAAAAGAATAACATCATGAATTTTAATTGTTGAAATTAGCGTAAAAAATTCGCCATTCGATGTGCTCAAGTCGATTCGGATTTACTTACAAAATTATCACTTGGTATGAATTTGTGTTTTGGCATATATGTATTGAAATAGAAAGTTCTAAATAAAGATTTAGATAGACTGTTTACACATAACAACCGAAGTGTCTCAAAGTTAGTGGGAGTGATATTGAGTTTATGCATTTTGGATATGATCCAATAACGGATATGAACACATCGTTCGACAAGCATCAAAATTGAACAAGTATTTTGATAGAAATATCAAATAGTCTGATTTCATTCAAAATGCAAAGGAAGCGTGTGTCCATAAGAAAGAACGTTGAAGGTACATTGATGTTTGAATCAAAAATGGCACAAACACCCAAAAAAGTAAGTAGTAGAGATTAAATGGAAAAACGTAAATGAATACAGTGTAAAAACAAGCACACGTCAATTTATAATGGTTCGGTAATCTTGGCCTCCGTCCACTTGAATGATTTTATTGCCTTTTCCCTAGTTTTTGTGATTAGAAGTACGAGGGATTGATAGGGATTCTAGAGTACAATGGAGTTTGTGTGTAGCAGCAATGTAAAGATCCCTAAAATGAACTATGTCTTCTGTATTTATAGGGGTAAACGACCAAATATCTCGTTGATATTTTTCCTGTAGAACCTCGCCGCCAAGACCTAGTCTCCTAAGAAGTCTCGACCCTAAATTCACTTAGGATGGGGATCGGTACCGACCCCTATAGGGGGATCGATACTGATCCCTGTATATTTAGATAGGAGGCTTGCGATTTTTGTGTTGTCTTGTTGTTGGCTTCGTGTTTCCAAGGTTGTTTTGCATAGTCCTAGATGTTTTTTGCTCCAAACGATGGATTTATAGAAGGTTGAATTAATGCTTTAGACTACATATGGAGATTACCAGTACGATGCATAGAAACTCAGGAACAACACTCAAATCAGGCTCTATGTAGCTAGAGTAGAGTGCCATAGAAGTGGGGGCATGTTTGCACACACCCCTAGGGATCGGTATCGATCCCCTATGTAGGGTAGGCACCAATCCAATACTTAGTGAATTCAGGGATGCTACTCTCCTGAATTCATCCGACTGTCATCTCGTGGTCTTGTCTTGCGTAATTATCAGCTTTTTTCTGGGCCCAAATGATGGAACTGCGGATGGAGTTGTTGATCTCAATGCTCATGGAGATCGATAGAGAATTGCATAGAATAAATGGAATGGAAAATGAAATAGGCTATTGGCATCATCAGTAGTGAGTGGAAGGAGTGGGGGCCACTTTGGATGAAGATTTAGGGATCGGTACCGATCACCTAGGGAAGGGATTGGTACCGATCCCACACTTAGTGGAATTCAACACTTGGGTTGGTCTTGCCCTAGGTGTTGGATCGGTAATGATCCCTTGCCTAGTGATTTTCTTCCCTAGGTGCGGGATCGGTGATGATCCCTCACATAGTGATTTTCTTCCCTAGGTGTGGGATCAGTGATGATCCCTCACCTAGTGGTTTTTTAACTTTGGAATTTCTTAAGATAGTTTGCTTCCACTTTGCGGTCTTGATTGTTCTTGAGTTTTGAGCTTTGTAGTCATCTCTCCAGGCTTCCTACCTTGATAACTTTTCAAGTTCGATTCCTCCAATCCATCTGAATATTAGCTGGTCAAAAGGCTGGATAACATTTGTCCCCCAAAGTACATCTTGTTTCAAACATGATGAGCTTTGAATCGATATAAGTCAGGATTGCTGTAAAGGATTCCACTATATGCTTTGAATGGTCGTTATCCTTCTCGCCGATCGCTTCTGTGAAGAGTTATATCCATAGCTATTTGTCGCAATGCTTGACAAGCTTCCATTGTTATAAATTTAAAGAGTGCTCTCTCGATCTATTTTTACAAGCTTAGTAATTCCGAACTAGTTTTTCTTATGGATTTTCGAGGTACGATCTGCTTTTCTTCTATTCCAGTTATTGGGTGTCGAATATCCCTTGTAGAATCTCTCGATCATATGCACGTATTTATATAGGTATATTTAGGTCATCATCTTTATTGTTGTTGTTGCTGTTTGTTTTGTGTAGCTAAACCTCTTTTGGTTTACAGTTGTAGGAGTCTGTTTTTGTTTTAGGCCAGCGTTGTGCGGGTTCAGCCCTCGCTTTTGTTTTTAGCTTAGGTGTCAATAAAACTTGTACTTTTCTTTTCAAGTTCTATTTCGAATGTGAATAACAAAGACTTTTGTTTCTCCCAATCTTTGTGGGAATTTGTTTATGTATCTAAGAAATGTGCTTTCCATTCAATGTACTTATGATCCATTTCTTATCAGGACTATTGTCAGACTAAGTCATTAGCCCATTCTGTGATTTGATGGCCTTTCGTTGTAAAGCAATCATTGAAGTGCCAATCTCTAGGCATTTACATGTAACTATATATAATTCTGGAATGCGGTTGAACTTTGAACACCTAGAAAGGTGATTTAAGCATTCCTTTTGGAGGAACTTTAAATGTGACCGTGCTTGCCTTCGAGCGTCGATTGAAGTAAATTACCTTGAACAGCAAGTCGGACATCCTTCTCCGGGATGCGTGTTTCGACCATGCCAAACTCCAGGCATTGGTTAGGGCTTACCACTTAAGATTAATGTTTAGGTATCCTTTTCTAGGGTAGTAACATTTAGTCGTGCCAGACTTGAGCCATCGATCAAAGTTTATAAGTAAGATCCTGCACTTCATTGGGCATAGATCTTTTGCCTCGCCTACTCCGAGCAAGAATCTTTAGCATCGCCATCCATCGGGAAAGACATTAACACTCTACCAAACTTTGGGCATGAGAAAATGAGTGGACGGTCATGCCACGTCCACTTTGGTTTGTCCCCTGTCGAGGGCTAAAAGAGTTGACTGGCATCTACTTCTGAACGCCAAGGAAGGTTATACTTCAAGGGTCCGATCATAGACCATAGAAGTTTGGTCGACACCTAACTCCGGGTACCTGCACATCTACAATGGCTTTAATCAATTATGCATAATTTTTTTCTAAGCGAAATAGTTTCGCAAGTGTTCGCTATTCCATGCCCTCGGGAGTGAAATCCCGTCAATCGTCGCAAGCCCGAAAGTTCCATCTCCAAGCTTTTGTTCTACCTTCTCAACTCAGGCCCAAGTGCTGAGGGCTTGAGAAGATTCATTTGAGGACCAAGTCGCTTATTTCAAAGATCCAATTCCCAACCTTAGCGTTATAATACCGGGCGATTTGGTGTCGGTGTGCAGCTGCTCTCAAGTCAGCTTCATCGTGCTTCTCATCGATCATATCAAGGGACTCCAGATGGAGCTGCTTATTCGGTCATGGATTGCAGTGAGTCACTCAATGAGAAGGATTTTTAGTTCAACCGGAATCATAGCCTCTGATCCATATGCTAAGGCGAATAGAGAGTGGCCAGCCGTTGACTTGTGGGTTGTTCGGTAAGCCCATATTACTAATGGAAGTTCATTGTGTTAGGAAATCAATTCTATGGTTTCGATGATAACAACTATACAATGGAAATCGAATGTACACATATATCTATATTTACAGATAGTTGATAGAGTAACATCACCAAAGAGACTAAAGCAACACTCAAAAGAAGAATCAAAAGACATCAAATCAGTAAAGGTTGAAGAGAAATAAGACATGCACAAGATAAAGCAACATGCACACTTTCAGACGTCTGAGAGCACTATCCAGACGTCTGAATAATTCCTCTGGTTCATAATTCAGAAGCAACCAGACGTCTGGTTACCAATGTCAGACGTCTGAAAAGTACCCAGGCATAAAACAGATATGAAGACCAGACGTCTGAGGTTACTCTCCAAACGTCTGATTCGAGACTCGACTGTGCATTTTCAAAGCTCAACTGCCACATTCGAAAAGACACATCCACTTCTCTTTGTCGCAACTCTTCATCACCATCAGAAGCCACTTTACGGAGATTACAACAGATGCAACTATACAAGAAAACTCCTTATCACTATAAATAGCATCAGGAATTCAAGAGAAGATATTAATCTGACTTACTTACACTCTTATCTCTTGTACTCTGATTTATTCCTGATCTATAAGCAATCAACTACCTGTAATTAACCCTTCCATATATACAGAACTCCTCATTCAGATATTCTCTAGATAGATATATATTGGAAGCACTTTTGTACTCAATAGTCAACATCCGTGTTACAAAACACATTCTTGACAAAGAAACTCTGCTATTGTAAACCTGTTCCTCCGGGTTAAGCGAGGGTTAGTTGAAAGGAAATTCCGAAGAGGAGCTTCGGGACTGGACGTAGGACGGGAGGTCCGAACCAGTATAAAATACCGGTGTGATTATTTTTCATTTACTTTGCTACTATCAGTTATAGAGTTATATTATATAGTTAGCTGTTTATACTTGCATATAATCTATACGATCCACTCATATAGACTTTCAATTGGTATCAGAGCAAGGTTCGTTTAAAAGAACAGTAACACGTTTTTTAAATCAATCTAATATGGCAAGTATTTTTCAAGAAGGACAATCCACAGCACGACCCCCACTTTTTAATGGCTCTAATTATTCATATTGGTCTATACGTATGAGAATTTTTATGGAAGCTAATGGTTTAGAAATTTGGTCAGCCACTCAAGATAAATATGAAGCTCCAACTACTGCTATGAACACATGGACCGATGCACAAAAAACCTTATCATCAAATAATGCTAAAGCTATGAATGTTTTGTTTTGCTCACTTGACAAAAATGAATTTTCACGTGTCATGTTATGTACTACTGCATTTGATATTTGGCGTACCTTACAAATTACACATGAAGGTACAACAAAGGTCAAACAAACTAAAATCTCAATTTTGCAAAATCAATTTTCATCATTTAAAATGAAACAAAATGAAACTATAGTAGACATGTATTCTAGATTTCAAACTATTCAACATGATCTTATGGCATTAGGAGTTAAGTTTACTGATTTTGATTTAGTTTCTCGAATACTCAATTCTTTAACACCTGATTGGGTAAGAAAGGTATTAGCTATTGAAGAAGCTAATGATCTCTCCACTCTCAAAGTTGAAGAGTTGATAGGAAATTTGATGTCCTATGAAGCTAATTTGCAGGCACGTAAAGAGTTAAATTCGGAGACGAAGAACATAGCATTTCCATCAATAAAGAATGATGACTCAGATTTAGATGAAAATGAGATAGTATTCATTGCCAAAAACTATAATAGATTCAAGAAATTTAGAAAGATGACCAAGTTTCAAAAAGAAGGAAAAACCAACTCAACAAATCTATCTCAAATTAAGTGCTATGAATGTGATCAATACGGACACATGAAAAAGGATTGCCCAAAACTTAACAATGATAAAAATAAAAGCAAATTTGAAAAACTCAAAAAGAAGAAAGCTTTCAAGGTAACGTGGGATGATTCCGATTCTTCATCTTCAGAAAGTGATAGCGATAGTGACGGAGAACAAGCTAATGTGTGTTTTATGGCATAAAAAGATGAGGTATGTCCGGAACTTAGCTATGAAGAATTACTTGAACTTAGCATAGAATTAGATGATAAATTTAGACAAATTAAAAAATTGAACAAAGAATATATAGTAAAAGTAAATAGATTAGAACTTGAAGTAGGAATGTTGAAAGATGAAAAAACTATTTTAGAAGAAGAACTTGAAATATCTCAAGAAAAATTAAGAGATAATGTGATATAAAGTGAGAACATTACTCTAGAAAAAGAAAATTTGCTAAAAGAAAATGTTGATTTTAAAAAGGGTATTGAATTATTGAAAACAGAAAATAGAGAATTAAAAGAAAAATTAGATAAAATTACCAATAATGTGTCAAAATTCAACAAAGGAAAACAAGATTTGAAAAATCTTATCAAAACATCAAAACCATCAGGTAATAGAAATGGAATAGGATTTGAAAAATGCTATAAACAAAAAGAAAATAATGCTAAAAATATTAGAAGTTTATCTAAACAAAAATTGAATACCAAAAATATGAAAATTTGGGTTCCTAAAACAAATAATAAATTGATTAGACAAAAGCATATCAATAATTACTTAGAAAATGTAGTTTATAATAAAAATTATATTTATAAAGGTACCAAACCATCTTGGGTATGGCTACCTCCCTCTAACAATTAGGACCCTAATCAAATATGTAGGTACCAATTAAAATATTTTTTATCTTGTAGGTACCCAAAATAAAAAATAAGGAGAAATGGATACTAGATAGCGGTTGCTCCAAACATATGAATGGAAATTCAAAAATGTTATCAAATATAACATACATCGATGGTGGAACGGTAACATTTGGGGACAATTCAAAGGGATTTGTCACAGGCATTGGAGAAGTCATCAACTCTGGTATATCTAACTCTCCTGTTATTACTAATGTTTTACTTGTAGAAAATTTAAAACACAACTTATTAAGCATTAGTCAATTATGTGATAAAGGTTTTCAAATAAATTTTGAAAAAGATAGATGTAACATTTTAGATAATAACAAACAACTCATTTTTGAAGGTTTTAGAAACAAAAATATTTATATATTAAACATGAATATTAATAAAGATTCAAGCTTATGCTTAACTGCCAAACATGATGATCCATGGTTATGGCATAAACGATTTTGTCATATTAATTTTAAGAATATTAATAAGTTAGTTAAATATGAGTTAGTAAGAGGGTTACCTAAAATGAGTTACAAAGTAGAAAATTTATGCGATGATTGTCAAATTGGTAAACTAAAGAAAAGCTCGTTTAAATCTAAAAATAATATTTCTACAAAACAACCATTAGAATTATTACATTTAGATTTATTTGGTCCAACACAAGTAAGATCTATTAATCATAACAAATATGTTTTTGTAATAGTCGATGATTTCTCAAGGTATACATGGACTTTATTTCTAAAACATAAAAGCGATACTTTTGGTATGTTTAAAATATTTGCAAAACGGATTAAAACTCAAATGAATTTGAAAATTAAAAATATTAGAAGTGATCATGGAGGAGAATTCAAAAACGATCTTTTTTCAAATTTTTGCAATAAAAAGGGAATAACTCATAATTTTTCCTTTCCTCGTACACCCCAATCAGTAAAGGTTGAAGAGAAATAAGACATGCACAAGATAAAGCAACATGCACACTTTCAGACGTCTGAGAGCACTATCCAAACGTCTGAGTAATTCCTCTGGTTCATAATTCAGAAGCAACCAGACGTCTGGTTACCAATGTCAGACGTCTGAAAAGTACCCAGGCATAAAACAGATATGAAGACCAGACGTCTGAGGTTACTCTCCAAACGTCTGATTCGAGACTCGACTGTGCATTTTCAAAGCTCAACTGCCACATTCGAAAAGACACATCCACTTCTCTTTGTCGCAACTCTTCATCACCATCAGAAGCGACTTTACAGAGATTACAACAGATGCAACTATACAAGAAAACTCCTCATCACTATAAATAGCATCAGGAATTCAAGAGAAGATATTAATCTGACTTACTTACACTCTTATCTCTTGTACTCTGATTTATTCCTGATCTATAAGCAATCAACTACCTGTAATTAACCCTTCCATATATACAGAACTCCTCATTCAGATATTCTCTAGATAGATATATATTGGAAGCACTTTTGTACTCAATAGTCAACATCCGTGTTACAGAACACATTCTTGACAAAGAAACTCTGCTATTGTAAACCTGTTCCTCCGGGTTAAGCGAGGGTTAGTTGAAAGGAAATTCCGAAGAGGAGCTTCGGGACTGGACGTAGGACGGGAGGTCCGAACCAGTATAAAATACCGGTGTGATTATTTTTCATTTACTTTGCTACTATTAGTTATAGAGTTTTATTATATAATTAGCTGTTTATACTTGCATATAATCTATACGATCCACTCATATAGACTTTCACATTGACCCACTTGCCCTTGGCCTTTTCCAATCGCTTCTTAAGAATGGACTTGATAATCTCGTTTACAGCTTCAACCTATCCATTCACCAAGGGGTGTGCCATTGTAGTAATTCTCTTCTCTATGCGACGTCGACGACAGAAATCTTTGAATTCTGTACTATTGTATTAGGTCCCATTATTGGTAATGATTGCCTGTGGAACTCCAAAACAACAGATGATATTCAGAACAACAAAGTTGATTACTTTCTTTATGGTGATCATGACTAATGGCTCCGCCACAGAACATTTGGTGAAGTAGTCAACTGCGACGGCGGCGTACTTCGCGCCGTCTTTAGATATCGGCAACACACCAATAATATCGATTCCCCAAGCTGCAAAGGACAGACCATTTGAGTAATCTCCATTGGTGGGGCTCTTGGAATTTTAGCAAATCTCTGGCAGTTGTCACACTTTTGAGTGTAATCATCCATGCCTTGATTGACAGTTGGCCAAAAGTATCCATAGCAGAGGATCTTCTTTGCTAGGGTTTGCCTCCTGGTGTAGTTGCCATAGGCCCCTTCATGAACTTCTTTTAGAACTTGCTTGGCCTCGTCGTGAGCGACACACCGAAGCATAGGAACAGAGAAACCCTTCATGTAAAGTACTCCTTCCTGCATGTTATATCTCGAAACTTGACGGAGGAGTTTTTATTGATCGTTCCTTCTGTCTGGAAGGATTCCTCTCTACAAGTATTCTTTTATTGGAGTCATGCATAACTTCTTTTCTAGTTTAGCCTCCGAAATCTAATCAACATCCATCTAGTCGACACTCGGGGCTAATAATTCTTCCGCCGGAACCAAGCCCATGAGTTGCGCATCTCTAGAACTGGCCAACTTAGCTGGTGAGTCGACCTTTTCATTTTCCTCTCTGGGATTCTAAGTGCATTCGCACCTACCTTCGAACGTTGATCGAGATTAACCACCTAGGATAGTGTCCATGTACCCCTTTCTGAGATAGCGATTTTCAATTATCCAAGCTCTAGGTGCTAGTTTAAGTTAACTACTTATGAACGAGTTCATACATCCTCAACCAGGATGTTTATTTCCAATTGCACCTTACTCCAGGCAAAGTGTTGAGGATTGGATGGTCTTATCATGTCCATTTCAGTTTATACTCCTGCTCCCAATACGTGGATAAGAGTTGAACAAGTGAATGGTCGTATCACGTTCATTTTGATTTACACTCCGGCCCCACATCGAGGGCAAGAGTTAGTGAATGGATGGTCGTGTCACATGCATTTTAGGTTTATACTCCTGCCTCGACATTGAGGGTGAGAGTTAATGTATGGACGGTCATATCACATCCAGTTTGAGTTTATACTTCTACCCCCAATCCGAGGACAGGAGTTGGTTGATGGAAGGTCGGATCACATCCATTTAGTTTATACTCATGCCCCCCATTGGAGGACAAGAGTTAGCCGACATCAATCTCTGGATACCGAGAAGAACTTCATGGGTTTGGTCATGGACCATAGAAGCTTGGTCAGCACCTATCTTCGGGTACCTGCATACCTGCACTATTCACATGCAAGTTCATTCGAGTCAGTCAAGTCACAACTTTTAAGTAATGGAAAAAACAAAGTCTTTGATTCGGAAAGCCATTTTATTCTATAAAAGGCGGAAAATGGCGGGTTCTATCTTAGACCTTTCCAACATTGCCGAAGCAACGCCAATTTTCAGAAGGTTGGGGATCGAATGTGACCATCTACCCAGTGGTTCAGACCTTCCCAACGTTGCCAGAGCAACGTTGGTTCTCAGAAGGTTAGGGGTCGAATGTGATTATCGACCCGACGGTTAGGACCGTCCTAGCGTTGTCGAAGCAACGTCGGTTCTCAAAAGGTTAGGGGTTGAATGTAACTGTCAACCCATTGGTTAGGACCTTGCCAGCATTGCCAGAGTAACATCGGTTCTCAGAAGGTTAGGGGTCAAATGTGACCGTCGACCTGCGGTTAGGACCTTCTAAACATTGCCGGAGCAACGCCAGTTCTCAGAAGGTTATGGGTCGAATGTGACCGTCGACCCAGTGGTTAATGTGTCTCCTCCCTCCCTGTTCATCATTCGAGGACAAAGAAGCATTCCTTGGTTGTGTTGATGGTTTCGTGACATGGAATTTTTTGCTTGTAAGAACACAATTCCATTGGTTCAAGAAGCATATTTTATTACCAAATAGAGAAATGGCAAGACCTGCCTATTTACAATGCCGCCAGTATCTCTGAGAGGCTTATTTGTGAAAGGAAATTAGATAATGAAGAACGGGGCATCATTGTCATAGGCTACTTCTTGATCCATGGGTGATCGGTTAGTTGATGACCAGTCTTTCATCAGCTTATCTTAGCCCCTGACTACTAGAATCGAGCAGTTCTCCTAGAGCAGGTAGACCCTGGGGTCTTTTAGTTTCCCCATCGTTTGGTGGTTCCTTAACGTATTGCTAGAGCTTGTTATTCCTTATTAGCTCCTCAATCAGACTTCTCAGATGTCAACACTCGTTAGTGTTATGTCCGTGAGTTTTATGGAAACGATAATATTTTCCTGAGCGTTTCTGTTCATCAGCTGTCTCTCTCTAGGGCGGCTTCTTATATTGCTTCATCCCTTGCATGGCAAGGTAGATGATTTTCAACCTACCGTTCAGAGGTGTATATACTTTTAATCTCAAATTCCTTGGGCGCTCATTGTTATTGTTGCATTGGCCGCCTGGAGCTTGATTCCACTTCCTCTGATTGTTAAAATCCCTGGCATTAACTTCTACGTTTGCAGAGTTTCCTCCAGTCTGCTTCACAGTGACATTACTCTGTATTACTTCAGATGAACCCCCGACATCATTCCTTGAGGGATGTTTGTGTGCTTCTTCCAAGCATAAGGTCTCGTTGGCCTTTCTGTAGAAAGCATCCATCGTTGGTGAGGGTTTCCTTTCCAACCATTCCCTAAAATCCATATCGGCATAAACCCCCCTAATCAATGCCATTGGCACTATGTCAACCTTGGGATCTGTAACGTCTATCACGGTCATGTGGAACCGATTAAAGAAATCCTTTAGGGACTCTCCATCACCTTGGAAGAGGTTTAACAAAGACATGACATGTCTTAGACGTGAAGTATGTAAGCGAAATTGCGATATAAACTTTCACGATAACTCAGTTGATATGGACCTCGGTGGAAGTCGAGTGAACCACATCGTAGCTACCCCTTCTAGGAAAATTGGAAAACAACGGTATTACACGGCAAGGTAAGCTCTGGCGGAATCCATATGCCACTTATATCTCATCAAATGCTGCCTAGCATCCATCGTTCCTCCGTACAACGACATCGTTGGCATTGCGAATCTCCGGGGGTATTTCGCGCATAGAATGTTATCAGTAAATGGAGTCCGATTGGGAGAAGTACCCCACTCATCATTGCTTCTGAAGTGATTTTCGCTAAAAAGTCTCCTGCCTATTCTCCAGGTAGTCCGGGCCAACAGGTTCCACTGAATGGTGGTAATCCGGCTCTGCCCCGAGTGTTCGGTCTAGAAAATGCCCTTGGTTTGGCTCTTGATACCTGGGCTCTCCAAACTCTGGGAGATCCATTCATCCAGCAGTCTCCTCTGTTTGATTCACATGTCCAATATCATTAGCAACAATATGATTTTCCAGATTCTGATCATTAGCAGCACGACCAGAAGTCAAATCCATGTTTCCTTCCAAATGGCAAGCTCTAGGCCCACCATTGTAGGGGTCGGTACTGACCCCTAACCTTGGGTCGGTATCGACCCTTAAATTTGATCCTAGAGCTCGTCCTCTTGGTGAGATGTTCCAACAGTGCTCTGAGTCCTCTTCTGCTTCCTGTCCCTCTGTTTCTGCTCGAATGATGATGAACTTTCTGACTCTAAACTGGAATCCCTTCTGCTCCTTCTACAACTATTCTGAGTTAGTTCATTCAGAAATCTCAAGCTTTGCTGCATCGTTTGATTCATCTCATTTTGAATAGCATGGAATCTGTCTTCCATCTACTTCATCATCATATCCATCTTTATTCTGGTCACGACGCCAGTTGGAGTCTAGATCTCTATCTATCTTGGTTGTTGTGCAACTTCATCTATATACTGAATATCCTAGTTCTCAGCATCACTGGTAGCTCTAGTAGTGATAGTATGTTCTTTCCTTGATGGGGCCACTGCAAATAGCTTCTCTTAGACTGTTGAAAATACAAGTACTAGAAAATAAGGTAGGAAGACATGATCTATCTCTTGGAATTAAAAAATTTAGTAGTAGATGATAGATCCCAGTAGCCTGAGAATATCATTCTCAGTGAAAATACCAAAATGTTTGAAAAAAAATGACACAAACTCCTAGAAAAGTAAGTAGTAGAGATTAAATGGAAGAAAGTAAATGAAAATAGAGTAAAAATATGCACATACAAATTTATAGTGGTTTGGCACCCTTAGCCTACGTCCACTTGAATGATTTTATTTCTTTTGTCCTAGTTTTCGTGATTACAAGTATGAGGGATCGGTATGGATCCCAAATTATAATGGAGTTTGCATGTAGTAGTAGCGTTGACATTTCTCCTTTAGAACCTCGCCACCAAGACCAAGTCTCCCAAGAAGTTTCGACCCCAAATTCACTAGCGATGGGGATCGATACAGATCCCCTATCCCTATATATATAGGTAAGGGGACTGCGATTCTTTGTGTTCGCTCGTCTTGTTGTTGGTTTCATGTTTCCAAGGTTGTTTTGCATAGTTTCCTAGATGATTTTTGGTCCAAACGATGGATCTACAGAAGGTTGAATTTCTGCTTTAGACTGCATAGGGATATTACCAATACGATGCATAGAAACTCAGGAACAACACTCAAATTAGGCTCTTAATAGCTAGAGTAGAGTGGTATAGAAGTGGGGGCATGCTTGCACACATCCCTAGGGATCGATACTGATTCCCTATGTAGGGTAGGCACCAATTCAATACTTAGTGAGTTCTAGGATGCTACTCTCTTGAATTAGTTCAATCGTCATCTTGTGGTCTTGTCTTGCATAATTATCAGCTTATTTTTGGGTCTAAATAATGGATCCGTGGATGGAGTTGCCGATCTCAATGCTTGTGGAGATCGATAGAGAATTGCATAGAATTGATGGAATGGAACTTGAAATAGGCTCTTAGCATCATCAATAGTGAGTGGAAGGAGTAGGGGCCACTTTAGATGAAGATTTAGGGATCCGTACCAATCGCCAAGGGGTGGGATTGGTACCATCCCTAAATTTTCACCTAAAGTGGGACTGGTACCGATCCCACATTGTGGGATTGAGCACTTGAGTTGGTCTTGCCTAAGGTGTGGGATCGGTGATGACCCCTCACATAGTGGTTTTCTTCCCTAGGTGTGGGATCGGGGATGATCCCTCACCTAGTGATTTTCTTCCGTAGGTGTGAGATCGGTGATGATCCCTCACCTAGTGGTTTTTTGACTTTGGAATTTCTTGGGATTGTTTTTCTCCACTTTGTTGGCTTGATTGCACTTGAGTTTTAAGCTTTGTAGTCATCTCTCTGGGCTTCCTACTTTGATAACTTTCGAGTTTGATTCGTCCAATCCATCTGAATATTGCCTGGTCAAAAGACTAGATAACAATTGATTTTTTTAAACATAAAAACACACTGCAGATCGTTAACGATGTACTTGCATTAAATATCAGATTTTATTTATTTTAATACTTGATGTTGGATTTTCAAATGATGTCTTTTATAGTGACTATAAAGGACATTGGGAATGTCTTAGATAATATGTAGAAACGGCTTATTAAATTGTTTAATAAGAAACATGTAAGATGGATTCCATATGCATTGGCAGTAGGAATTATCATACATGTTTTGTTGTCGACAGTATAGTGATTTGTTTATGTATTTGATACATAAAGCAAATATCAAGTCAAAATTTAGGTCACTAAATTTTAGTTTAGAGTGTTCTCGTGTATTTACGTAATATAGAAGAATTGTTTATAGAACCAAAGAACTCCTTATAAAGGAGTATTCAGACTCAGACTTCATATGTGATGTTGAGTATGGTATGTTAATACAAAATTCATATTTAAAGCTTTGTTAAGAAGCTTTTAGTTGGAAATGTTCCAAATGAGAGATTATGGATGACTCAATAAAAGACTAAGTACATCGCCTTGAATAACACCATAATAAAAGCAATGTATATACATAGTAAATGCATAAATTAATAACCGAGTTGAAGGGTAATTCAAAATGTTGTGAATCCCACAACATTTTTATAGGATAGTAATGTCGTGATATAGTTTATAACACAACTTAGAGCTCACTTAGGGCTGAGAGACATACTCTGAATCGTTCCTCATGATAAAGGCAGTTTATTAGCATTGGAGAAAGTTGATTGACATGGTAGATAATTGAAACATAATAGCATACCCATTCAGTGAGGGACTGACCCGATTGGTTTTGAATTAACCGAGTGGAGAAATTGGAATAAGATTCCGTAATTGACAGTGCAAGTGGGAATTCACAGAGTTAGGGGTATGCCGTAAGTGCAAACATGTAATTTGTTACATAAATCGAACTCGATAACCAATCTTGTTCAAAATAAAAGATGTTTTCTTTATGTTATATACTTGTTATAAAATGTTATAGATAATTACTTAGTTTAAGTATAGATGTCATGATGTGTTTGTGATAGCAGTCATAAATAGTTGTAGCATAAGCATTATATCATAATATAATAAGAACATCATTTTAAATATTCCTAGTTAAGATGTATCGAGACTGGATATCGATGCATCGGTTAAGACTAGAGTACATAACGCTCTTCAAATGTTGGATGGTGTGTTATTCATGGCTGTTGGAGGCACTAAAGGGTTACGTACGGATAGTTATTGGATAACTAAGGAATGACCCACTTGATAGTTTTTTATTGGATAATATAACTAAAATAAAATAAAAAAAACCGAAGTGACTAAGTTACATAGTTCTCTTGACTAGAGAATACTGTTGATCTTCAATATGAAAGATCTGCTTTGATTATAGTTAAATCATGGCACAACGTCCATTGAACAGCTATAGTTAGGTCGAGTGGAAGAATTGGAAGTGAAACATTATTTAAGAGAGGATTCGTCTCCTTAGTTATGTAGGGTTAGTATCTCGGTCAACTAAAGTCAACTCAAAGTCAAAATCTCTGACCATAGTAGTTCGGTTAATAATAATTGTTATTATTTAAACAAGGACTTTTTGTTTGGACTATAACGTTGAATATGGACAATATTGGAATTTTGACCATTACCAATTTCCATAAGTCCAAAGTGATACAGTTTTGACGAAGAGAATTTATGTAAATAATCATCACTACTAGATCTGCTTATAATAATTAAAATTGGATTTTACCAGAAGATGTGTAAGTGATAAATTCAGCTAAAATGTCACACCACTAGTTAAGGTGATGTGTGAACGTTAATTTTTGAATCGGTCAATATTAACCACTGACTAAATTTACACCTTTGAGTCACACAACCATAATGATGAATTCTCCAAAAAACCACGTAATTTAATTAATTTATAAAATATTATAAATTAATTAAATTAATTAATATTTAAGAAATATTAATTACTATTTAATTATTTGATGTTTGGGAGTTGTTTGTAATTATTTGAATGAATTTTTAAAAGTCGTATTTATGCTCATTAACATACAATATCGATGTAATTTTAATGGGTTTAAATAAAAGATAATTGCATGAAGTGATTTATGAAATTATGAATTTCATTGCATGTAGTTTGAACTATACCATGTGAAGAGAGAGGGATGGAGAGAGAGAGAGATGATCAAGGGAATTAATTAAGGAAGTTTTAATTAAAGAATATGAAAGGTTTCATTCTTTCAATTAAAACATATCCACTAATTCATTTTCAATAGATAATTCATTTTTTCTCATTCATTTTTTCTCTCTTCTCTCCTCCTAACCTTCCATGGCAGAAAACAAAAAAGGTTTCCAAAAAATTTCAACTCCAAATAAAAAACATCAAATAAAAGAAAACACATGTGGTTGATCCATCTCTTGCAAGGATTGGGTGTGGATATTGGAGTTCAAGGAGATTTCTTTATTTAAGGTGCATTCTCCTAGCAACATCTTAAGGTAATAATTCTAATTTTATTTATTTATTAGTCACCTTGTTCATATGATTTGGATCCATAACATATTTCATCTCATCTGAATATTTGTTTATTTGGTTGCATAGATTGGATTCCCTTTTGCTGCATCTTAATTAATTATATATGTTCACCATGTTATTTTGATTTGGATTCATTTTAAGATATACTTTGATTGCTTACCTATTCATCTTGTCATCATTAGATCAACATCATATTGTTTCACATTTAATTAATTATTCATATTGTCTATATAGTTTAGATCTAAAACCATTAGAACACACACATATATGTCTGATTTGTCCTATCTATTTTTGTTATTATTTTAAATTTGCTATTTAAATATAAAATTTGATTGAAATCTAAGTTTTAATTAATAATATAATTTTATTACCGATTCAAATAGAAAACATATGTAGTTTATTAATGTTTGTATGCATATGTTTTGTGTTTCTTATTTTGAATACAATCTTTTAGTTATTGTATACTTTCGTTTGAAAGTTAAAAATACCTTTATAAACATAATTAGACTTTTGTGCAAAATATCACAAACCCTTGGATTTCCTTTTAAATTAAAGTTAGACTTCAATTTGTTACTTTATTTTAAAGTATATACTAATTTATAAATTTTATCGTACAAATGTTGTTTTAAGTTTAAAAAATATTTACAATGATTTTATTTTTGTGTGTATTTATTTAACTTAAGATTTATAAATGAAATTTTTTGTAAAATCATATTTTTAATCTTAAACCCTTTCTAACTATGAAACTAGATTCAAAATTGTTGTTTTTAATTTCAAAAATATAAAATAGTGAAAGTTAACCTTAACACATTTATATGTATGTATGTGTGTATAAGCTCTATTATATATGTATGTATGTGTGTGTGTGTATAAGCTCTATTACATATGTATGTATGTATATATGTATTTTAAACAATACATGAAAAAAGTCGAGAGCAGAAACCCTAGCCGCCGATTCCGCCGTCTCGTTTTCCCTTCTCCGCCGCTGATGTCCCCTCCCGCCTCGAATGATCCTCAGTCCAGCCGCCCTCCTGATCCGCCGCCCCCTGTCACGGCTCCTCCGCCTGGTTTTTCTCCTCTTTCTCCAACAGATCCATCTCAAACTGATGATGAAGGATTTACTACAGTGGTATCTCGAAAATGGAAACGTGTTAATTCTAATTCACTTCAAGCAAAACCTGGATCTAAGAATAGTGGCACCCCCCAACAGAAAGTAATCAACCCTGATCGACAAAATAATTGCAATCCAAATTCCCCTATTTATACTGACAAACACTCTTCTCAAAACCGTACCAAATCTGCTCCTAATAGATGGAATTTCTCTACCACAGCTAGTCGAGCGTGGAGTGAAGTGGTTAAAGGCAATAACATACCTACTTATATTCCACTAAAGTTCTACCAACCACGCGAAGTCAATTACGTTCATTGTGCTAAAATGTCAGATGAGGTGGTGGTAAAAGCGAAAAAACAATGGGACAATGCAATAGTAGTATACGTTGTTGGTCCTAAACCATATTATCCATATTTCAAAGACTATATTATTAGAGTCTGGAAACCAGAAGATGAATTCTCGATTTACTCGAAAGAAAATGGATTTTACGTAATAAAATTCAACAAAAAACAAGACTGTGATAAAATTCCGGAAGGAGGACCATACTACTACAACAAAAAATTGATGATGATGAAAAGGTGGTCTTTGGGAATGCAACTCAACAAAGAGCTTATTCACTCAATCCCAATTTGGATTCGTCTTCCTAATCTTCCCCTAGACTATTGGACAGAAGAAGGGATTAGTCGGATTGCATCGGTGCTAGGATCCCCAATTAGATTGGACAAATACACTGAAGGTATCATCAAAATTTCTTATGCTAGAGTGCTAATTGAAATTAACAACTCCTTCAATTTCCCTAGTAAAATCCCTATTATAACTGAAAATGACAAAATGATTTGGCAAGAAGTGGCCTATGAATGGAAACCATCGATATGTACAAATTGCTCAAGTTTTGATCACGCTGAGATCAACTGTCAATTTAATAAAGTTTGGAAACCAAAAACAAATGATAAACCCACATCCGAAGGAAATGCTGACATGATTATTGACATTTATGGGATTTATGTGGCAAATAAAGATAGCAACAAGCAAGCTCTCCAAGATCCTCAACCCTCTTATAATATGACAACAGATGACTCGGATGAAAAAGTCATCGAACAGCAGCTTTGTCAGACAGATAAGAGTAAAACACCTCATAACATTTCAATAAATGGACAAGCTATCCAAACAAGTGTAGACAGTTCGAATGTTATTACAAATGATAATCCAACAGAATTGAACAAAGAAAAACATAAATTGCTACAGAAAAGGTACACAAATTCAGAAAATAATAATGGTGTCTCTAATAACATTAATGTTGAATGCTTTAACATGGATACGAGGACTGAGTCTCTTGACAAAAGTCCCACCTCCCTAAGCAACTCAAAACTCGGCAACACGCGGAAAATCAGGACAGACGAAGCCCCATTTGAATTTAAAGCTACTCCACAACTTGTCGTGATAGATAATCCTGCATGGATTTCCATTGTTAATCAACTAAAAGGCAAAAATAAAAACTTGAAGAAAGCTAAACTATTGGGGAATGCTACTCCCCCAGAAAACAGTAGCAAAACCGAAAATCATCAGTAAATGGAGTTCCTCTTCTGGAACATTAGGGGTATGAATGCCCCTGCCAAACAGTTGGAAGTTGTTTGGCTTTTGAACAGTAACAGATTTTCGTTTATTAGCATTCTTGAGAATAAACTATCCTTAGATAGTATTGATAAATTTGCGAATAAAATTCAACCTAAGTGGAAATTCTCTCATAACATTTTAGATGATCAAAAAAGTCGCATTCTTATTTTCTGAGATTCTACACAGTGGTCTAACATTATATGTCACACGAATGATCAATACATCACCTGTAACCTTCATAATGCTAGTGGTCTCAGCTTGATTTGTACCGCTGTTTATGCATTATGAGGAAACGAGGAGAAAAGATCTATGGAACTATATCATTGATCAATCTAAGAATATTAATCTTCCCTGGCTAGTGGCAGGCGACTTTAATGCTATTTTAACTCCTACTGATAGACTTAATAACGGTGTTCATAACGATAGGGGTGATCAAGATTTCATAGACTGTATTAATATATCTAATCTCAATGAGCCAGACTTCTCAGGTAATCACTACACTTGGAGAGGGGGCCTTAATTTCTCTATACACAGTAAAATAGACAGAGTCTTTGTTAATAAGCTATGGACTGATAAGTTTAACAATTTTGGTATAAATTTTGGCAATTATTCCATAAGTGATCACACCCCTACTATGATTAAAATTGTGGAGCAAAAGAAAAGTAGAGCTTGCATACCTTTCAAGTATAATAATGCGTGGCATCTTCAACAAGGCTACCAAGACACTGTTCAGATGGCAATGGAGCAGGAATTCTCAGGTAACTATCTTTACATTCTTCTCTGTAAAATCAAATATGTAAAAACTGCTCTGAGAAGTTGGTCCAAATCAAAACCCAACATATATTCTCAACTGGATATATTAAAAGAGGATGCTAATAATACCTACATTCAATTTGTACGAGATCCTCTAAATATCAACCTATCAGAAGAATATAGTGCGAAGAACTTTCAGATTGATGATATTATGAGATGCATTGCAACAGAAAACGAGCAGAGAATGAAGATTAACTGGTTGACGAAAGGAGATAAACCTACAGAATTTTTTTTCTCCTATATTAATTCTAAGAAACCTAGCAGGAGAACTAATCTTATTCTAAATGACAATGGGTATTGGTCATCAGCATCAGAAAATATTGCTCTTTCAGCCATAAATTATTTTTCAGATCTTTTTTCTACGTCGAATAATACTTTTCAATTTCCAGACATAACTTGCAAGAAAGTTTTGTCAGATAATGCAAAAAGTAATCTGTGCAGACCCTTTATTCTTGAAGAAGTGAAAAATGCTATTTTTCAAATTAATGACAATAGTTCACCTGGACCAAATGGCATCAATTCAAAATTCTACAAACTCCACTGGGAACAGATCAAATATGATATATGCAATGCTATGAATGGTATTCTTAACACTGGGAAGATTATTAAAGAAATAAATCATACATTTATATGTCTTATCCCAAAAAAACCAAATGCTACAGATATGACTGACTTCAGACCGATATCTTTATGCAATGTATTGTATAAAATCCTAGCAAATCTTCTATGTAATCGTATGAAAAGTTATTTGGATTCTCTTATCTCTTATAACCAGAATGCTTTTATTCCTGGAAGAGTAATCACAGAAAACTCCCTTATGGCTTATGAAATGATTAGAAGTTTTAACAGAAAAAACTCTAACAATCTATGTCTGAAAATTGATTTGCATAAGGCGTATGATAAATTCAACAGAGAATTTATTCATCATATGCTGATATCGATGAATTTTCCCTCTCAATTTGTGGATCTAATCTATGAATGTGTTTCTACCCCAACCTTCTCGGTTCTAGTTGAAGGCACACCTTATGGGTTCATTAACAGTTTGAGAGGCCTTCGGCAAGGTGACTCCCTTTCACTGTATCTATTTGCCATTGCTATGGAACTAATGACTATAAAATTCGACATGGAATTCCTCAAAGGTAATATTAAGCCCATATACCCAACAGAACCGATGATTACTCACTTGATATATGCAGATGACATTCTGGTCATAACCAAAGCTTCTATTCACAATGCCGAGTGCATCAAACATATATTTCAAGACTTGAATAGTATTGCAGGTTTGGAATTAAATAACAATAAATCTATGTTATTTCTTAGTAAAGGAGCCACAAACAAGAATCATATTGCTAGCATTTTAAACCTGAGTATTGGCAGTTTGCCAATAATTTATCTAGGCATCCCTTTATCGAATAATAAATTAAGAGCAAGGGATTTTGGATTACTGATAGACAAAGTAAATAAAAAATTCAGCCATTGGCAAAGTAAGATGCTAAATATAAGTGGTAGAGCTGAATTAATAAAATCTGTTATTCAACCTATGATTCAGTTTTGGCTGCAGTTTTCACAATTTCCAGTAACTGTTACTCAAAGACTCAACTCATTATGTGCTAACTTTTTGTGGAACTCAAAAAATCACAAAATGAGCTGGGAAGATGTGTGTAAAACTAAGGACGAAGGAGGCTTTGGTATAAGAAAAATTGAAGACTTATCTAAAGCAGTGGCTGTTAACCTATTATGGAAATATATTAATGGTGAATCGATATGGGCTAAATGGACTAAAAATAGATACAATATAAAAGATAATTTTTGGTCTGCTAATATGAATCCAACTGCTTCCTTCATTTGGAAAACATTACTTCGCGCTAGACAGTGGTGCAATGGTCTTATAAATAGGAATATTGTTAATGGTGAAACCACAAATCTATGGTTCGATCCTTGGATCAATGGAGCAACATTATTTAATACAGTGGGTAGAGATGCCATAGATGTGGTAAATGAGCAGAATACTACTGTTTCTGTGCTAATTTCTAACAACAACTGGAAACAAAGCATGGACAATATTCCTTCTCAACTTCATAATATAATTCATAATATTAATATTCAAACTCAAAAGGAAAAAGACTATTGGGTATGGATTCCAAACAACAATGATAAATGCTCTATGAAATCAGCATGGAACCATGTCAGAAACAAGCACACAGAACACTTCTGGTCCAAAATTATATGGGACAAAGGGTGTGCGCCTAAAATGTCTATTTGCTCGCTAACGGCCATACAAAATAAATTAAACACTAAAGAGAGAGTTAGCAGATAGAACTCTAATATCGATCAACAATGTACGCTTTGTTCTAATCATGTAGAAGACAGGGATCATCTGTTTTTTAACTGTCCATACTCGAGAAGATTACTGAACAATATCATGCATAAAATTAAAATTGATTATAGTACTAATTGCAACATTAATCAAATTCTGGAATGCATTAGACAAAGACAGGGTAAGGACATTACACTCAGACAAATTACCAATTTAACTCTCACTTCCCTCATTTGGAATATATGGTGCGAAAGGAACAACAGAATTTTTAGAGGAATCGAGATGCCGGAATCTGTCAGAACTAACCTATTGCTACAAGATATTAAAATACTTTTAAAGTATATAGTGCAAAATCAAGTAACGAATTTAGAGACAAGACTTATCTTAGCTAATCTGAGCTTCGAAATTCATCAATGACCACCATGAACATCTCTCGGTCTCCTCTAGTATTTGCCTGCCTTCGATCCTTATTTTCTCGCCTTTGCTCTTCATCGAAGACTCTAGTTCCGGGTGCCGGTGGTCGCTTTTGGATCGCTGTTAGATCCACTTCTTTTTCTGATCTAGTTGTTGGTTCTCTCTTTTCATAGTCGATTCTACTTCCCGGAGATATTTTCTGCGCTTCATTTATGATAGAGTTGTTGTTTTAAGTCACGTGTAGGCCTCTAGGCGGTTTACCTTGTCTGGTTTTTTTAGTTTTTTAGATGTATTTCCATGTATATAGATCAAGGAGCATTTAAGGGTGTTTTTGAGTGCGTACTGTGTTAGTTTACTCCTCCATCTTTTCAACTCCTTGTTTCTTATAGACATGATTTTGTAATGTTAATATATGGAAGTGATATGTACTCTTTTTCCTTGTAAGGCACCCGTCTAGGTTAGGGGGATTACAAGGTTTTAATGAGGCATATCATGGAAATATATGCTTTATTCTCTGTTGTTAATAAAGTACCTTTTTTCCAAAAAAAAACATCATCTATGCACACTTCTCATATATTGCACTTATACAGTATACATTGGAGTATATTTGGATATACACATTTCATACAATGTTTAAATTGATTATCAATGACATTTAACAAATCATCAATCTAGTCTGAGAGAGAGATGAAAGGTTTCTCTCTCTAGTCAATGCTATTTATTCCCTTAATTGATTGCATAAGAACTAGAGAAGGAAACAAAAGGTTTCCTTCTTAAATTAATTTTAATAAGTAACTGCTACATACGTGGGTGTATTTGATACACTCATTCATTTAAATATATATCAAATTCAAACTCTTCAAACTAATCAAATAAAATAAAGGATTTTATTTAAAACATCTTTTAGATTGGATCTAAAATCTCCTTAGACTTCATAGACCCAATAGATCCAAAGAGAATTTTTTCTAAACTTTACCCTCTAACTCCACTATGGGCTAGCCTAGCTCTAACATGAGGTCATGTGGCAACCATTTGTCTAAACACGACATTATATTTGATGATTGGTGGTGTAAGACCCATGTGGCAATCGTCTGTCTAAACATGACATTATATTTGATGAATGGTGGTGTATGGCCTATGTGGAAAGCGTTTGTCTAAACGCAACATTATATTCGATGATGGGTGGTGCAAGGCCTTTGTGGTAGCTAATAATCTGGTTATGATACATTCGAGGGGAATTCAAATAGAACGCCTAAGTAATAACCTTAAGTGTCTAGTACCCTTGTTGAACTAGTAAGAGTAAGGCCTTAGTGGTAAATTTAAAAATAAACCGACTTTAGAAATTAGTCGGAAATGTTGTGAAGGGAGTCTCATAATTATGTTGAAATTGATGATTTGTGTTTGATCATGATTTGTTATTATCACATGATATGGTCTAGTTGATTAAGTTGGAATTGTGAGGGAAAAACTCATTATGTGCTTTAGCGGTGTGGTCTCATTACATGATTGTTTGCTTAAGGCTAAGTATTGCTCTTGCCAGGTTTTATGTCTAACCCATGTTTTTTATTATTTCTCATAAACTCTTGGATATTTATCCGAGTAGGCCGAGTTTACAGTAAGATAGGTAGTTTTTAGAAAAGATGAAGCAGGAGGCTTATTTTGCAAATAAAAGTTATTCTGAAATTTCTCTATGTATAACTATAATTTATAACTAGTCAGGTGTTCATGTCGGCATCCGCATATGTCGAGCTTGGAAATCTATTTATATTTTATTATATATTTACCTCTACATGGGAACGAGATGGGTTAATGATGATGTAACAACTTTTGTAAAACATTTTGATGTAATGAAATTATATAGCCGTTCTATTTACTTAATATTGTGGAAAATTTATACTGGTCTCACTTTATCACTTGAAAATAATTATGGTGATGACTGTAACATTATCAGCGTTCATTTTCTTGTCTCAAAGCGTGGGATATTACATGAACTGATCAACAGTAGTAATCGAAGGAGCAGATCCTTCAACAATAGTTTGGTTTATCATTTCAGTTGGTGTTTCAAAAATATCTTCCTCAATTATAGGAGATTGAGGCTTCTTTCTATAAGCAGACTTAGACTTCATTTTTAGGTTTTGAAAGCAAGTAACATAGGCAGTGGAAGAGAATGAAGGTTGGATGACACTCCTTCTAGTGCCAAAAAATGTTGGTGTGATTTTTCATCATAGAGCAACACTCTAAAGTTCCCGCGACAAGCTTCGGAAGTAGTAGACTAAAAGAGAAATTCAGCTGAAGGTAAGATGCCAAAGGGCGAAGGTAGTAAAGAAATAAAAGTGCTGGTAGTAAAAACATGAAGGTTTATATTGGTTGGGGAGCTGGTACCTATGTTCACTACAGGGAAGATTCTTTAGTGCTTTGTCAATGAAGCCACAGATGGCTTTACAAGTTCCAAATGGCTAAGTCCGCCAATAATGACCTTTGTTGAAAAAGCATAAGTCTTAAAAGTTAAAATGATTACAAATGATTTGGATAATATGCGACTAGTCCATTCAGGAGTTGAATCCTTTTTATGGGGACTTGTGCCTTGTATTTATAGGCATCTCATAGCTCTGTCATTGGTGGTGAACTTTTACACATGAATTGCTGACTTTACCCATCGGTGAGGCTAAAATTTGAAAACATGCCATCAGCTGGTTGCTAACAGATTGACATGGATTGATGACATGCCATTTTCTATATATATCTTTAGGTACCTTGACCCATGCACTTTATATAAGCTTTAGGCTATCTCAACCGTTGATCTCGGTTATATATTGAGGTTATCTCGGCTTTGAGTGGAGATAGCTTCTTGTATGCTAAGCTAGGTTCTACTGGCTTTTATTCTCAGTTACGGTTGCCTTGAGCCGTTGCTTTAGGTAGAGACACTCTGATGGTCCCGACATATGAACTAGAGGCAACATTTAGCCTCAGTATAGTAGCACGTCTTGATACTTTCAGAATAACACGCCTATTTACTTCCAGATTAGTATAAGTAGTCATCCTTGTGAATTATGCTTTCGGTATTAACCCAGCCTGATGGTTATTATTTCTGGTTATGGTTTGCATGGAGGCCTATACTTTTGGTTGGAGGTTTGCTTTGAGACTTATATCAGGTTTAGGGTCATCCTAGTGATCGTTGCTTTTGATACAAATGACACCTATAGTCCTCGATTTTCATTATATCGAGATTTTGACTTCTAGCTTTCAAAACTTTTTTATGCTTCAACATATAAGCCTTGCCTTTGGATTAATAAACCAAAGGAAGATATTTGAAGCTATATATAAAGTGTCATTGATATTTTAATACTTATGGGGCGTCTGGTATAGATTAAAGCTAATGGACTTTATCTAAAGAGTTGAAGCTTTCAGTATTCATGTGCAATGAATGCCTAAGAGTTTCCCTTTTAGATTTTCGCCTATGTAGCTAAAAGTTAAATAAAGCTAGGTAAGAATTATGGTACAAAAACGTTATTTTGGCCTAAGGAAAATCAATGGAGGTTTAAGAATGTTTTTAGGAAATGAGAAAATTGTATAAGGCACTAAACCCGAGATGGGCTTATGGGCCTTGCTAATCTACCTCTAATTACCTGTTAATTAGCTTAAAAACAGTCCAAACTTCAAATAGCCATATCTTCTAAATTGTAAGCCCAAAAATACATTATGATACTATACGGAACGAAAAACTATCAAATCATTCATTTGAAAGTTGTTTCAAGAGTCAATTTGGCTCCTACCAAAAGTTATAGGTCTTCCAAGATCTTAGGGTCAAAACCGTCCTATAAAAATTCTATGGATGAAAAATGTGCCTACTCCACATTACTCAAAGTTATAACCTCGAACAACCAAATTTGGATTTTAAAATAATACCTTATGATCCACCAATGCATGAAATATGGGTCATTACCATATTATTAACTTCAGCCATTAAGGTTGATATAATTTAATATTTAGGAATCTAACTCATTATAATATATATATATATATATGTATGTATGTATGTATGTATATGTGTGTGTCTCTGTATGTATGTATGTATGTATGTATGTAGACACACACACAAATTAAATGAATTCTTATATTAATTATGCAACTAAGTATATATAGTGATCATATCACAAAATATATACATAATTTAATAGCCTGAAAATATTGCTATATATGTATAACATCATAAAATCTGAATTTTGAAAGGACCAAGCATATATATTGCACAAATATACTTTGTTAACTTCATTACTACATTAAATGTTACTAACATAAATATAATCATTTAAGCAATATTGTATTAAATATGTATTTGAGTATATATCAATAATCCATGGCCTGAATTAGAAGCAAGGAATATATTACTTTCATTAATTATAATTTTTCAAACAATTCAAACATGTATATGCTATCGAACATTAAAATTATATATCAACACTCAATCCACTAAATATGATTTGTGAAAATAAATTTGCATTACAAATAAATTAATGGCTGAAGCTAAACATGATATTGGGTTAGGGATATTGCAATAGATTAAAATATGAATCCACTATGTTGATATGTCTACTTGTCGTGCCTTGACCTTGTTGTCTCCTTCTTAAATTCCAAATTTCATCGATTTGTGTTTGCAACACTCAAAGTTAGTATTAAAGCGAGGTTTGTAGTTTAGGTTCTGGTAGATTGTGATGGTTAGGTCTAGAGTTTCCGAATCCATGAGAATGAGAGTGGAGGCCAATAGTTATATAGAGGAATGGGAAGAGACGAACTTTCAACAAAATGTTTCTTTTCCTTTTCAAATTCTCACCAAATACGTTCTCACCCATGTCATATTACTATATGGCTGACCCTTTATATTCTTCCTAAATTCCAGCCCTTATTTTAAAGTTTACTAATATTAAATATAATTTAATACTAGTATGTTTTGCAACTTGAACAAATGTACATATAATAATTTATATGCACAATCAAATAATTACAACTGCATCCAAAATTTTCTAAAGATATCAAACTTTCTAAAGGTTCCAAAATTACTATAAGCACTCACAATAATAATTTTAACATTTCTACTAAAAAAAGTAGTTAATTATAAAACATAATTAATTAAATCAGGTGGAATTTTAGGATACTTCTTAGATCCAATTGTGCAACTCACAGGTGCGAGTTCAGTCAATAGTTAATATTAAGCATTTCGAATATTAAAGTTCATAATGGTACCTTAGCTAGTAGTATGAAATAATAGAAAACTCATTGCTTATAGATTTTCAAGGTCAAATCAAATTTTAATTATTTAAGAAACACCATTAAGCAACGATATATTGTACACACATTCTCTCCATCACTACTGTAGCACTTGCGATATCCAAAGCTTGGTTTTAGTCCAAGCTCTAATAATATCTATATACAACTGTAAACCCCAAATTCCTTAGTTAAATAATAACATTTATTATTAACTGATATGCTCCGGTCTGAGACTTTGATATTGAGTTGACCATAATTGACAGTGATACTAACCTCCTACAACAAAGGATATGAGTTCTCTATCGAATTAAGTTTCACTTCTAATGCTTCAACTCAGACCTAACTATAGTTGTATCATGAATGTTATGCCATGATTTAACTTTAATCAAAGTGGAGTATTCACCTTAAAGTTCCATGGTACTCTTAAGTCAAAAGAATGTATAAATAGTCACACAGAGATTTCCTATTTGACCTAATTGTAATCAGACAATAGAAACTCTCAGTTCAGTTATTCTGTATTTATCCTATAATTATAAGTACGTAATCCCTTAGTACTCTCAGTGGACATTAGTAATACACTGCCCAATATTTGAAGAGCGTTACGTACACTAGTATTAGTAGATGTATCAATATCCTTTTTCTTGAGACATCTTGACCATGAATCATTTAAAAACAAATTATTAATTAGTTTATGAGTCAATACACATGGATATAACATCTGTAACTGCAATCATATGATACTTATTTGAGGATTTCTACTTATATTTGTTTAATGATTTTAGTCATTTATTTATATCACATATAACAACATATATAACAAAAACAAAATCAAAAGCTTTCTTCATTTCGAACAAGATTGGTTTTAATGTTAGACTATGTAACAAATTACATAATTGTTCCTAGGGCACACTCCTTAAACTTTCATTCTCTTTCTTACACGTAGGGTAGTTTTTGATTCGCAGTCACCTTATCAATCGGTCGTCCTAGATCAAACCAAGAAATGAGCTTTAGTGAGTGGGCCTATATTACTATATTATATCTATTCCATCAATCCCACTTTATTCATTTACTTGATAAACTATTTATCATATCGCTGTTACAAACAATGCGTCTTGAACTTTCATGAATTCTTGATTCCATTTGCAATCTCCATCGCATAATTGATGTCACAATATATTATTGGACACTCGATCAAGGGAATCACTCTTTACTTTATAAATTTGCATATGCATATATATTTCTATAATATCCCAAGTGATATACTTAATATACCAAAATTTCTTATAGTTTCTAATTTGGAGCTGTTTTTAACATAAGACCTTAGTATAGGGTTGAGCTTTAAATTCAAGATTGTCTTACTATACTCAATATCACTACTGAAGTTATAGTATAAACATTCTTCACAAGGTTTTTTTGCTTTATAAACAATTCTCGATATTTCATAAATACCTAAGAATACATTAACAATCACTTAGCAAAATTCCCAAACTAGATTTACATTTTCCCACTACATCAAATGCATAAGCAAACCAGATTCAGTACATAACATATGTGATGGAACCTATTACCAATTCATAATGTAACTATCTGATATACCTCATTCCATTAGAACATTTCTTTTTTGGAATTTATATTAACAACTTTAATATAAGTACTATGTACTATGATCTAAAAATATATCTCATGTATTGGACAGTAGCATCAAATCTTTGATCGAGAACAACCGTCATCTTTATTTATAGTCTTAGAAATGATTTAATACATTTTCATCTGTCATTATTATAGGGCCACGCTTCCTTTGCATTTTGACTATGATTGAACATTTAGATTCTTTCAGTCAAATTACATGTTACAACTTTTAAATGTTAGATTTGAGATTAAAATTAATCTTGAATTCATAAGCTCTTTATCGCTCCTAATAATCTTGAGACATCTTGCATGTGATGTGCTAACAGTCTACTTTGAATTTTCATTCAGATAAACTATCATAACGTATGCTCACCAAATGTTTGTATCCACAATATGCAATAACTTGCAAGCGAAGTCCTTATGGAATTAAGTACGATGGTCGGTGAAATCATCGTTTTAACTTTAATATTTGAATTGACTAAATCATTCCCAACTACCTTGCTTAAAGTCTATACTTTCCAATTACAAATATTTGCATCCGATGGATAATATCCCTTTGGATACTACCTCCAAAATCATATTTTGTTAGTATACTTGGACTTTATTTCAGACCTTATCAACATCGAGCCAAGCCCCAAATTTTACACTCTCCTTAGTTTGCTAGAAAAAAGAGAGGATTAACATTTTTTTCCACTTTCTCGTATTAAGAAAATCATATTTTCTCTGTAGAATACGGGATTTTCTATTAGACATTTTAATATGTTGTGTCCTTATTAGGCTAGATTGATTCTATATTATCTGAACATAAATTTTCATCTCATTATCTTTGCGCTTATCCATGTCAACCATATTGCCACTAATTACCCAGATTGAAATTCCTTAGATATGAGGTGGCAATTCTTGAAATATCCTTTTATTTCTCAATGCGATTGAATAAGCTTTAAAAACATTTATAACTCATATGACAATAAATCTTGTATCTTAAACCTTTTATAATAAAATGTCTCGTATAACATAGCTTATATGATATTGCAAACTTAGTTCTAGATAATACAAGATTCAATATATGTATTTACTTATAGATACATATCCCTTAAGAAAGATATAACTCAATATTAATCATGTAAATCAAATCATGTCTAACATAATCCAATTACTCCTTACACATCATAATGTACCGTATAGGGAAGTGACATTTAAGATAGATTCATATTCTATTTTAGGTATTATTGGAACTCATATCCAGTATAATCATCTTATTTAATCATATCGAATTGTTTTAATCCTTTCACATGTCTTTAATTTACTTCCGTAATTACTCCATGAACTTATCATGGATAGTTTTTTTATGTATCAATATACACAAGTCAGTAACTTAGGTAATTCAAAAGTGAATAAAAATAAATTAAGTGAATTTGATTGTGGTATTTTAGACCATGATATCCTTTTTGGTCTATCCCAAACTCCTTTAGGGTATCCCAACAAGATCCCTTATGATTTCAACAACTCTTATCATGCTCCCACTATATGTGAGAATCAATATTGATCATTCAAGACTTATTTCACAAGTGTATCATGATTCATAATCAATAAAAAAGAAGACATTCATCATATTTGGTGAATTTTATATCGCATTGATTTATAGCATAGTCTAAAGTTCCAAATTTAATATTAATATCTATATGCTTATTTATTATCTTTAGCTACATGCTATATAGTTTAGAATACAAATACTACCAAGATATACCATCAAAGTTTAGAATACGAATACTATCAAGATATACCAACACAATTTTATTTTATATCAAATATGCAAGATATTCATAAACAAAATAAACTGTGTTTACTTTCAATCAAATCGAAAATAGTTATTATTTCACAAATAATATTGCTATTCTTTAAATTATTCATTCTAACTTAGATGGGTCCATCAGTAAACATCATATGATAAGACCCATTATTTCTCTTAGTACTATCGCACCATTGAAAATACAAAGTTTTATAACATTTTACAATGAGTTGTCTATCTCATTTATTGTAACTAATTTATAGTCGATATTTTAGATCAAATATCAAAAAGCTCCGAGAAATAGAAATCCTAAAAAACAATCTTTTACAAAGGTGTATTGGAACTCAAAATCATATTTCATGTTCCTTCCTTAAGCATCTTTAATATTTAGTATAATTCTAATTCTGATCTCTCTTCATGCATCTGAGATGACATTCACCATCTCTTCATCCTAACAGCACCATCATTGCCACCATCTATTTAAATGTATGTTTCTTTCCTAAATTGTCACACCTCTAGGAAATGACCTAACTATAAGATCATGGTCTAATTCCATTACCCAATAGCTTTTGCTCACCGTTAACAAAATAAGAAGATCGATCTTGGAACTAATTAATTAGATTAAACTAACACCTCAATTATTGGACCTATCTCCCAATTCTAGGTTTAGAATTGTTTTTAGTTAAAAAAGCATCATAATACACTTAACCATATTAAGTATGTAATCTTGTACTAAGTTTTACCCATTCGAATTTCATACATTACAAAATATTATTGTTTATCATACAATTATTGTATATAATCAAACATGGGTTGAATATCCATATATATTCTAGTATTATTTTTAGAGATCGTACTCATATAGATAATAAAAAGTGTTAAGGAAGTTACACCTTCAATGGAAAAAGATTGTGAATCTAAATGATTGTTCTCTTGGCCTGTCATTATGGGCTTTGAAGTCACAATATGGTAAGAATTAGTTTTGGGTGAATGTACATTTCTTTGTCAATCGTTAATTTAGTTCAATATGTTACTTCAATCAATAAACATTTAATCGACTATATTAATGAAAATTTATCTAAGTAGTGGATATTGTAATATTATATGCATTCTTATACTTATTAGATTTGTTTATTATATTCCTTATAACAATGTTCCCATCAGATTTTATGCAACCTCCTAAACAATAAGAGAGTACAGAAATCTTTTGATTTCTCTAATGGTTGTTAGGACTCACTTATCATGTTGCATCCGACCGTTAGTTTGCTCAAAAAATCGTGGTCCCCAATAAGTGGTGGAAATTTTTTATCAGTTATACCATATATAACTGCTAACCATTTGGATTTTGCCCAAATCTCAATTATGACCTTCAGCTTTCTCAACAAGCTATAAGAGATTTTTCAGTATAACCTACCAATTCATGATACCCTAAGGACACATTTCTAACACATTGAGTTTTCTCAACAAATGTAAGCAATGTCCTTACCTTGCTAGAGACACATTAAATAGTACTACATGTAACTGTATTTTCCTGAGTTTTTTCGAGAACTAACACGTATGCAAATAATTTACCTAATACATAAATGATAGAGGGCAACATTACTTAAGATTCACAATCATTAATAATTAAGAGTGACATCAGTTTAAGAGATAATATATTCTTGAAGAATATCCCAAATGATATAACTTTCTAACACATCAAATATCATTGCATATGTAAAATATGTATTTATTTATCTCAAAAATCCATAATGAGTATATTTTTGGCTACATATACGTATTACTTATATATACATAAAATATTAATTTATTTATAACTTTTTAAATTTTAATTAATTCTTATATTACGTATATAAGTTTGTATGTATTTTACTAAATTAGTTGAAAATTTCAATTAATTAATTAATTTAAAATTTCATGAATCTTAATTATTAATTCAAAACAATTTTGAATTACTTTATAATTATAACATTTATAATTAATATATATATATATATATATTATAACACTTAAAACCTATATATACGTGTATTTAATTAATTAAGCAATTTTAATTAATTCTTAGTTTTAATTAAGGGGCATTTCACTAGAAGGACAAACTTTGCAGTCCAATTAGTTTCTAGGACACACATCCACATAAATTAATTTTAAGGCCAAAGTCAGCAGAATAATTACTTTTAAGGACAAAATTAGCAGTCCAATTACTTTCAAGGACATAATTTCATAGGTGTTTAGACCTTAGAAACTAATTATTTTGCATTTTGTCCTTAAAAGTAATTATTTCGGTTGTGTGTCCTAGAAACTAATTGCACTTGCTAAAGAGGCCCTTGTGGCTAATTAAAATGTTTTTGAAGTCAGATTAAAGTCTCTTCACTATCATCAAACCAACTTCCAATAAGTTGACGCCTTTCGCTTCGACCATGTTGTCATAACTTCAATTCTTGGTGTTCCTCTTTCTTCCAAACCTTCCATTCACTAGATCTAACATTGATCTGGAGATATGACATAATACTCAAGTTAAGTTGGAGCTGCATTATGTTTAGTCTTCGTCTTAATTGAAATAGTTGTATAGTCATGTTTATGCATGTCAATTTTGCTACGAAATCATCATGGAAACCTGTCCCGCATCGATAAAGAATGGAATGGCAAGCTCATTTGATAGTTAAAAAATTTATTTACAGTCTTTTAAAATTATTTATGTAAAATAATGTTGTAAGTAAAATTGGTTGAGCCCTCATACCTGAAAACAAGTCAACATCATACGCTAGGATTAGTTCAATCATTCCTTCATAGGAAAATTTAGACCACCAGACCGATAGAGGTTGGTAAGCCCTCCATAATGCCCATTCATCACATGGTTGTTAGTCTGTGATGTTCAGATTATGCTTGTGTTTAGATTTGAATGCTACGATCATCACTATACCTTTTATTAGTTTGCAAATATGATGTTCACTATTGGCACATCTTTTGAACACACCATTGTTACGTTCTCCCTAAATGGACCACGTTGAGGTGAAAACACAACATAGGTGATGTTACACTCAAAATTCCAAGAATAAGTTAATAGAAAAAATGCCATCATGTGCAATTGGAAGCCACCGCTCTTTATTCTTGGGGGTCTTCATATGTTAATAGAAGCCATCATATCTAATCTAAGCCACCATGTTTAATTGAAGCCATCGTGTATAGTCGGAACCATTGTGAGTAATCCTACAAGGCCTTCATGGTCCATCTCTAAGTAAGAAAACAATGCAACTAAGCCATCGCGTGCAAATGAGGCAACACAAATTTATAGCACAAATAAATATTATCGAGGGAAGTTTGATAGGCTCATTGCGAAGAATCTCCAAAAAACACTAGGAAGTGTCTCTTGAAACCATCGCGAAAAGTTAGTGGGTCCATCAAGATAGTTCCTAAAAGTTGTTGTCATAAGTCTTGTGAAGCTATTGTGAAGAGTTGAATAAGGCAATGTGATTTAGCTATCATGAAGAGTCAAACACAGCCAGCACCTGTAATCTCCAAATGGAAAATAAAAGCTGCCATGAAATGCTGCTAAATGATTATAATGATATAAAGCATTACTAGCTATCAAGAAATGATATGGTAAAGTCATCACGTGCTATCCTGAAAGACAAAGCCATCGCGCTAAGAGCCTTCCAAGGAGTCATCGCTAAGAGCCCTCCATAGAGCTATCGCTAAGAGTCTTTCAAGGAGTCATCGCTAAGAGTCCTCTATAGAGCTATCGCTAAGAGTCTTCAAAAAGAGCCATCATTAAGAAAGTTTCCTTTTTAAGCCATCACGAAGAGTTTGCAAATATTTGCTAGGAGTATCTATGCGATCACTTTAAACATAAAAGATAAAGCCATCATGACATTTTTATGAAAGTAACCACTTGATGAAGTAAAAGTGCCATCACGAGAAGTTCCATAAAGCCTTCGTAATGAAAAGTTGTTAGAGCCATCGATGAGCAATATAACATAGCCTTTGCCAAAAGTTCATTAGAGCCATCGCTTATCAATCCCCCTACGACGCCAGCTTTTCCTTATGTAGATCACAATCCACCATTCATTCACTCTAAGTGAAACATGGTGCCAATCCAATGCAGAAATCCTCTATAAATACAGGGGTACCTCTAAAAAGGGATAAATATCCATTTTGGCCTTCTTTATTTTTATTTTTTCTATTTTATAGAGAGAAAGCTTGAATAGAGAGATTTAACAGCCGTCAATGTTACACATGATTTGTAATTTTATATGAAAGGACTTAGACAATAAAGAAATTACATAATGACATCTCATGAATGCAAAGCTAACATCCATCAACTTGTGATCAACATACTTGACTAGGTGTATAACACTACTAAAGTATTCCAAATCATCTTGACCCAATTTTAGTACTAACACTAAGTGGTGCTTTCACTAAGAACCCAACCCAAGGCCTTGTGAATCAAACAACAACAACATTTATATGATGGGAAAGCCGATTAAGAATGGTATAGTCCAACAACTAGATAGATGGTATACCACATTTATCTCAAAGACAACATAACCCCCGCTTTGATATGAGAAAGACAAAAATAGGACAACCATCTACACCAAAGGAGATGTCGAAAGAGAAGGAAGATCTTCAAGCTATAAAGAGGAAATTAGAGATTATGCATGAGCTTATTGAAGCATTGGTTTCACAGAAATCATAGTCAAAGAGAGGAAAAGAAACAGAGGAGTGGAATTTGAATCTCTTCCAAAAGGGCAATAGAGTCAAACTTAAAAAGTAAGAATGTTAGGAAGAGCAATTTGGGATCACAATAAAGGAAGAAAGTCTCTCAACCTAAAAGCCGAATAAAAGCACAAGATTGCAGTCTGCAAGTTTCGCTTTGTAAAAGCATTATAGGCTGAAGCGTGAGAATTATGAGGATGAAAAAGCTTATTTCAGGGATTTAGCAGACAAGATGACTAAAGACATGGCTGAACTAAAAGGAAAGAGAACAATGGATACTAAAGTCAATAACAACTTCAAAGGAGCACTGTTTACTAAAAGAATTATGATCGTGTCATTGCCCTCTTATATCAAAATCATGTCTATTAGATATGATGGTACCAATAATCCGGACGATCATTTGATGTTGTTCGAAAGTCAAATGGATTTATACAATGCTCCAGGTGTCGTGTGTTGCAAATTATATCCGACCACTTTCTTTGGAGCAATGACCAAGTGGTATCGACGCTATAGAGAGAAGATAATTTATTTATGGAAACAATTCTCATATGAATTTTCAGCCCAATTATGTACTTCAATAGAGCTTACGATTGATGCTAGCCTACTGGCTAAGATCAAACAAAGACCATTGAGAATTGCTAAGGGACTATATAAAGCGATTTAATGTAGATGCTAATAAGGCAGAAAGAGTAAGTGATAGAGAGAAGTTGATGGCGGTCAAATCTGGTTTAATCGAAAATATAGCTTTTTGGATGGAGCTATACATTAATAGATGCAGAGATTTGCAAGATTTCCACTTCTAAGCTGACAAATTCATGCGAATAGATGAAATATTTCATAGTAGGAGAAATCAAGGGTAAAATAGGAACTTTTCGACCTCGAACAAAAAAGGAAAATGGAAAGAGTTTTCTAAGGCAAATGCTGTCGAACTGAACCAACATATTTCCTATATATATGTTGTTATAAAATACGAGCTTAATTACCCAGTTTCATTTAAGGCACAAACGATTCTAGAGCCGAACATGAAAGGATATTATTGTGCCTACAATAAGGTAAACGACCATAAAATGAATGAGTCTAGAGTCTTGATAGGAATCATCCAGAATATGATCAGGTAAAGCGTCCTCAAAGAATACGCGAAAGTTAAACAAATGCATGTTCATAGTGAAAAGCCACCCATGTAACGACCCACTATTTTGGACCATTCAAATCGACAATAAATCCACACATGTCGGACTTGAATAATTCAAAACAATAGATTGTTAATTTAAATTTGGCAAAACTCAGAATATACAATAAATAAATCAATCATAGAAATCATAGACACAGAGTAATACAATAATACGCAGCGGAATAGATAAAATAGTAGTTCATGAAGCTACTATATAAACATCAGAGTTAGAAATAAAATACAACAGAATATCTCAAATACAGTGAAGTCTCCAATCCAAATAGATGACTTCTGTGAACGAATCAACTAGAAAGCTGGAAGCTGAATCAAAAGTTGGATCTCCAAACGAAGCTCCAAACTCCAAAGGTGAGTCTCAAATGCCGTATCACTCAGTCTGACCCGAGCATAAAGCAAAACACAAAACACTCGAGTCAGGATTAACATTCTTATACTAATAAATCCAACTCAAGTGAAATGTCAACTGAAATACAAGTAACTTAAAGGATGTTTGGGATAACCATCCTCTAAGGATCCGTGGAACTATCTACGAGGTAGAAATATACACTATAACACCGTGGTCATTTCAATTTAATTTATACTTCAAAACCCAAATATAACTATTTTCCAAGATAGTATATATATTGATTGATTTATAAAGTAAAGCATTTAATTTTATCAAGTCTCGCAAATCAATTCAAATCAACTTCAAATTCAAAATTCAAATTTATTCAAGCTCCATTCATCAATTCAATTCAGTTCTAAATATACCATTTAAATTTCAATATATTTCAAGGCTTTAATATTCAACATTTTCAAAGTTAAATTTAACAGTTTCATATAGCTCTTGATTTAACTTCATTATTATTTAATCAAGGAATATTCACTTAATAGATTCAATATCATTTAACTAGCCTTAAATTACATTTACTAAATATTTCCTTAACTTTATTTTAAACAAGAAATATTTATTAAGTTACTTAAACCAAACCCAAGTTATAAATCATATCTTAAATCTCTATTTCAATAAGTTTCAAATCGGATTTAATTAAATAAAATTATCTTCCCAACCTTAACTTATTCAAATTTTTCTGAAATCTATTTTTAAACATAAATTTAAATACTTAACCATCTTATATGTATCAAATCAATCTAAATTAAATCAAATATTATTAGTAAATCTATATATACATACATATCATTACCATTTATATATAGTAATTTAAGAATCAACATTTATTAAAACCATATATTTCTTCCCAAATCCATACAATTTATTGTCAAAATATTTATATATATGGACCAACGGTGTTTGTATATATATCTATCATATGGTTAAGTGATACAGATATTTATCATTTCAATCCGTAATTTAAATATATACGGGTAGATATCATTTCAACCTGAAATCCCAATTTCAATTCAATTGAAAATCGCTTGGGTTTATCATTTCAACCCATAACGATTTTCTCCTATTCTAAAGTCCGTTCGGGTATGTATCATTTCAACCCATAGTGAATTCTATACTAACAGGGAACTTGCAGAGTGATGACAGATAATATAAAATATAACAACAGACATATGTCATCAGTAACAATATAATATAAACAACAGGATATGGTGTCATATCCCACAGGTGAACAGTTACAAATAATAGCATATATAACAACTTAAATAACTACAGCAGCATATTTCAATTGTCGTTTCAATTGAAATCAAATTTAATAAATAAAAGAACGTTAATCGTGAGTGATTGCTCACCTTTTGAGGCTAGAGAGGATAGACAATGAAATGGGTTACGAATCCAACACGAATTTCAAAGCAAAAGCAGGATTGGTATGATTTCGACGAACAAAGCTGATATATAAAGATATTGATGGAAATAAAGCAGAATCAACACGATAGAAGCAACAATGATATATATTTTTATTAATATTATCATATCCATGGAGTAAATATTTAATTTAAAACAAATATTAAAATAACATATATATATATATATATAAGATTAAAATCATTGTTTTTAAATTAAACACATATATCAAAATCAAACATATACATAAGATTGAAATAAATACTTATAATTTATATTAACCTATACTATACTATCTAAGTTCATACACAACTCTTTTAAAATTAACATCGGATGACAAAAGTCAACAAAACAAAATGACTACTATATATATAGTGGTAACATATAAACCAACATAATAAAACTATACTACTAACATATAATATGTTTTTAACCAAAATGTATAACTTGCATACATTCCATGCTTCTATAAAACAATATATATACACATCAGGAAATAAACAAACTTTTTATATTTATAAACAACTTATATACATTTAAACAAGGTAATATAATACTGTTATAAAATAAAGTATATATATATTTTATGAATACCCAAATTATATAATACGCCTGGATTAAAAGGCAAATAAGTTTAACCTTTCTGCTACAAGTACATAGGCAACCGCAACATACATATATGCGAGCTGTCAAACATATACTTTAGGCTAGAATAAAAATCAAGACAGAGCACCGATAAGATTCTTTGGGACAAATTATATGACTATACTTATATATGATTATATAGATATATGTAATTTCACAAATACTAATATAGCCTGCATGTATAACATATGTACCAGATCAATATATATACTGCAAATTATATAAAAGTAATCAAACACTAAACTCAATGTAATATGCGGCTTATATACTTACGAACGTATATAGACTTATACAGAAAAAAAAACTTATATATACTCGGCAGGTCACAGACTAATATGCATATGTGCTATAAACTCAATACAGTCATAAACTAAAAGAAATCTTTACCTAAACATAACTACCTAATACATATAAATACTAATATATAACTTGTATATAAACTCAGCACATATAAAACAACATTCGAAAAATATAATACAATAAAATGTAATATAATAAAAATCTAATATGATATAGTACAGTAAAATGTAATATAATATAGAATAACATAATATAATATGGAATGCATATTTAAACAGCAGATGTTATAAAGCAAAAATTATGTAGTATATACATAGGTATACTCCTAGACATATATACAGACAAGACAACTATGTGAATAGAGTTATATCAGAAAACAAATACAACATGTTTGAAAAATATATATAAAAGATGCTTACAGATTCATATAAAGACACGCAAGGCCCAGGGCTGGACGAGGCTGTAATTGGTTTCTCGGTTTCATGGAAGAGGAGGAGTAGGGCCGAGGCAAGGTCAGGGAAGTGGAGGTTGTGTTGCTCGGCATGGAGGAGCTTGGGTGAAGCACGAGAGAGAGGGGAAGCGGCGGGTGGAAGGCTGGGAATTGGGTAGGCTTGAGCTAGATGCGGTGCAAGGCGTGGCCGAAGTGATCATGGGGTGGGAAGTAGTTTGGTGGAGGTTGATGGGTTCAAGGCTGGCACGGAGGAGCTGCTACGTGGAGGTGGAAGCAAGATCGAGTTTTAGGGACGATGTTGGAGCTTTGGGCGTGAGGCAGTTTCAGGTGAGAGGAGAAGTTGTACATGGGTTTGGTGACGAGGTGGAGGAAGGGAGGTCGCATCTATTGGGTGGTGTGGCGAGTGAGGGAAGACGAGGTGATCGAAGGTGGGAGGGTTTTAATGGCGAGGCGGAGGATCTGGAAAGAATGGAGATGGCATGGGGAAGAACTCAAATGTTCTTCTGTAAACAAAATAAAAGAAAAAAGAAAGAGGGGAGATAATGAACATGCCAGCTAATCAAAATTATGTACTTATGTATAAACGTATGTGTTTAAACGAAAGGACACAAAGAATTTTTGAACCAACCAAAATAAAATCATGTAACGGCAAATATAGTAACGAGTGAACGAATAAATGTAGAGTGGAAGAATGATAACGGTCACCCAACTTTTCAGCTGAAAAATTTAAAGCAATTTATTGCTTGTTTGGGTTGCACGTTTTATTTGAAAAGGTTAGGAGGTTAAAAGTCACAATATATAATGGTACCATTACTACAAACCATTTTACGGATTCCGCTGTTAATCGGACTTCAAAATACAGAATTGAATATACCGTAGAGATCAGCACGACGAGACGATCAAAACGGTATATAGATATTAGTGGTACGATCATCCGATCAAAAGTCGATAATCGGTACCGAAAAATGCTGCTATTTTGCCAGAATTAAGATAAACGGAGCAATAGAAGTCCAAATTTGGAAAAACGAAAGATGACACCTGACTCGGGAGAAGATTTAGAAATTTTCTATAGAAAATATTCAGGTTTTGAAATAAATTTATTATCATCAATTTTAACTGATTTAAATTGAAATAAAATTACACAAAAAAATAAACTTCAATATTATCAGATGAAAATTTACCAGTTGCTATGATTAAATAGGCGTATTCCAAATAATAAATTTTTAATTTCAAATTTTATTGTTTAAAATTCCACAAATTTCCAGTTAAATATACTTTTAAAACCATTAAATTTTGCGGGTCGTTACAACCCATCAATTACACTAATATTATGGAAACAAGCTTCTATAGGGGTTACTACAATCGATGAACCATATTAATGTGATCCATTAAGGACCACAAATGCATGTTTGAGGAGGGGATTGAGAATTAGATGTGTGAAGGAGGATAAAGAGGGTATCTACTTAAGAAACAATGAGCCTCCATTGAAATCTTTCAAAAGTGCAATCAATATGCTGGATCCGGTGAAAACTCCTCAAGAGCTGAGAGGAGTTCGACACCTCCTCAATGACCATTTAATGATAACTACTAAGATAGGACATTCACTTGTATCTAAGGTTTTAGTAGACATGGCAACACAGTAAATGTTGTATTCAAAAGTGCTTTCAACGGTCTTTGGGTTTAATAGCAAGGGATCTACTCCAGTGGGTTATATTATTATTTTTTGTACAGATCATCATTCCTCTGGATATAAGAATGTTTGAGATGTTGTTGGTGATCATAGACAAACCTTCTTACTAAAATTCTTTCTTTGGAAGGTTAGCTCTTCACGAGATTGATGCTTTTGTATCACCAAAACATCTGTTGGTCAAATTTCTCTACAAAATGGGATGGGAACTATTTGTGGTGAGCAGTTAAATTCTCGCGAAATGTATTTCCCTAAACTTAGGTAGTTTATAAACGAGGGGATCTTGCTATGGACTCGAGTTAATTAAATGTAATCCAAACCAAAAGCCTTTGCATATTAGTCCGTGAGAACCATATCTAAGGAAAATAACCTAAATTTCGCTTCAACATTGCACCAAGTAATCAAAAAGTAAGTGGTTTCAAAATGAGAAAGTATGTTGAATTGAACCAAGTAATTGGTAATGAGAATGAGGTTTTGGAGGAAATAGTACCGAACATAGATTTGAGAAACGACCGAGAGAACGCACAACCTAAAGCATAGAAGATGTAAAATTAGACCCTGAAGGCTCTACGAAAATAGTGAAAATAGGTAATGGAATGAGCAAGGAAACTAAAGAGAAATCGATCTCGTTTTTGCAGTCAAGTATAGATGTATTTTCATGGACCCACACGGACATGGAAGGAATCGATCCATCTTTAAAGTGCTATGCGCTTCACATTGATCCAAAATTTGTTCCAATAAGGCAAAAGAAAAGGTTGTTTGACAAGACTCGCACCGCAAAACTAAAGGAAGAGGTAAAAAAGTTGTTGGAAAATGGATTTATAAGAGAAGTATTTTATCAGAAATGGTTGGCAAATCCAGTGTTGGTGAAAAAATCCAATAGGAAGTGGAGATCATGTGTCGATTATTCGGATTTCAACAAAGAATGCTTGAAAGATTGTTATCCACTACCTAGAATCGACCAACTAGTGGATGTAACTAGCGGTCATAAACTGCTACTTTTTATGGATGCCTATTCAGGATATAACCAGTCCGATGTTTAAGCTCGATGAGGAATATACAGGCTTTTTCACAGGCTATGGATGTATAGCTACAAAATAATGACATTTGGGCGAAAGAGCGCAAGGGCAACATATCAAGGACTTATGAACAGAATGCTCAAGGATCAAATAAGGAGAAACATATAAGTTTATGTTGATGATATGTTAGTAAAGTCAGAGGAATTAGGGGATCATGTAAAAGATTTAAGCGAGATGTTTGAGTTATTAAGGAAGTATAAGATGAAATTAAATCCACAAAAGTGCTCCTTCGGAATCCAATTCGGGAAATTTTTATGATATATTGTAAATCCCAGAGGAATTGAAATCAACCCAGACTAGACAAAAGCTATCAAAGATATGACATAACGTGAAATGTGAAAGGAAGTGATGGGGTTAAATGGATGGGTCGCAGTCCCTGATCAGTTTATGTTCAAAGCAACAGATAGGTCTACCCCTTTTTTCGATGTAATTAAGAAAAAGAGGACCTTAAAATGGATGGTTTCAGAAAGCTTTTAAGGAGTTGAAAATTCATTTAGAACCGCCATCAATACTTTTGAGCCCTATAAAAGGAGAAGAATTATTTCTATACGTGGTTGTATCAGACCATGCCATCAGCTTAGTTTTGGTATGGGAGGAAGATGGAATCAAATTCCTAGTTACTATAAAAGTAGGAGATTAAAAGATGCTGAAACTAGGTATGCTGTTATAGAAAAAGCATATTGTTTATTGTTGTCAGCATGAAAGCTAAGGTCTTATTTCTAAGCTCATCCAATCAAAGTTTTGACTAACTATCCACTAAGGAAAATTCTAAGTAAACCCGAAGTATCAAGAAGGTTGAAAAAATTGGGAATGGAGTCGAGCTAATATGATATTGAGTACATATCCAGGACATCAATCAAAGACCAAGCTTTAGCAGACTTCGTCACAGAGTGCATAAGATTCATCGATTAACAACCAGAGAATGAAAAGAAACTTGAACCAAAATGGTATTTATACGTTGATGGAGCATCAAATGAAGAAGGGGCGAGAGTAGGATATGTTGTTACCACTGTTGGGAATAGACTCTACTATTCTATGAAATTGGGCTTTTTAGCAATCGATAATGTAGCGGAATATGAATCGATGATTGCAGAATTAACCTTGGCATGAGAACTCAAAATTCCAAAAATCAAAATATTTAGCAATTCACAATTAATGGTAAACCAATTGAACAAGACATTCCAAACTAAAGACACTCAATTAGCCCAATATGTCAAAAGAAGCTATGAGATATTGGTCCATTTTGAGGATTTCTCCATACACCAAATACCAAGAGAAAAGAATGTGTAAGCACAATCTTTGGCAAAGCTAGCAAGTTCATGAGTTGCATCGGAGGTTAAAATCATACCCATTGGATTTCAACCAAATCCAAGTATTAGAGAAAAGAAAGAAGAGTTAGATAAAGAAGTTTTGGCCTTAACAGATCTCAAGTCCGTTTGCAATCAAATAATGAGAAAAATCCCTAAGAAAATAGTGATGTCAGAAAAGGTCCAGAAAAAATATCGATAATTGGATGATGCCCATGGTCGAATATATCGAAAAGGGGATCTTACTAAAAGAAAAGAAGGAAGCATGAAAAATAAGGTATTAAGCCCCCTCATACACCATAGTTGATGAAATATTATATATGAAAGGATATTCAATGCCTTACTTAAGATGTGTCACACCCAATATGGGTATAAGGTTGCTAATGGAAGCCTATGAAGGATTCTACGGAGATCATTTTATGGAATAAAACTAGCTAAAAAGGGTAATGAGATAAGGATTATTGGCCCCGCATGACAGAAGAGGCCATGAATTATATCAAGAGGTGCAATAAGTGCTAAATTTCTCTAAAATACCATGACTTTCACCAATAATCTAACCACCATTTCAGTCCATGGCTCTTTGACATATGGTGAATTGATTTGATCGGTCCTCTTCTAGTTCAAGGGGAGGAGCGAAATTTGTCGTAGTAGCAATCGTTTATTCTATCAAGTGGGTGGAAGCCGAACCTCTACCTAACATAACTGCCAAGAAGGTTCTAAAGTTTGTTATTCATAATATAGTAACAAGATTTGGACTCCCAAGCAAGATCATCTTAGACAATGGAATCCAATTCGAGTGTGAAGAGTTCACTTGCTTTTCTGAAAAGAACTAAATCATAAAAAGTTCCTCATCTATAGCTCACCCAAGAATCAACGAAGTGGCAGAAGTAGCAAATAAAACCATAAAGATCATTTTAAAGAAGCAACTAGGAAAAGCCAAAGGAAATTGGGTGGACAAACTCCCTATCATTTTGTCGGCATATCGAACATCTACAAAGACTGCTACTAGACACGCTCCATACTCTTTAATCTTTGGGTTTGTAGCGATGCTAACCGTTGAAGTTGAAGTTCTGTTATGTCAAAAAATCGCTCAACCTATGAGATGAATCTGGAGTTGAAAAAAGAATCGCTTGACTTCCTTAACGAATTAAGAGACCAAGCCATAATTCGAACTGTAGAATAGCAACGCAGAATCACAAAGTATTATATTCCAAAGGTGAAAGAAAGAGCGTTAAAAAAAGAGACTTAGTATTGAGAAAATAATGGCAAACACAAAAGATTCTATAAACAGTCCCCTCGGACCAAATTGGGAAGGACCGTCGGTTATTCAAGAAGTAATCCCACCAAGAACATATTGATTAAGTAAAACCTATGGAGATGTTATACGAAGAACCTAGAATGCCAAAAACTTGAGGCCATATTTCCCAGAATTGAATGAATAAAGTAATTTACCCAGCATGACTTATTGGATGAAAGAGGGATCCCGTATAAATAATTACCTCCGGGAGTGAAATTGTAACACCTTGGAAATTTAATAGAAATTTAGACACAAAATTAATAAGAAAATTAAATTAAATGAAAACAAGGACTTAAAATAAATTTTCACAGACGTTCAAATATGGCTACGGAACTTGCACCAATGTGTTCGTAACGAATTTCTTAATGATTTTTGAAATGACCCGTATTTTTAACGATCGATATTTAAATAATTGATTTAAATATTGAATCATTAATTTATTTGAAGCCCAAAAATGTGATTTTTTGCATACAGTAAAATTAGGACTCGAGACCACTTCCGTTAAGTTCGGATCGACGTTGCAAACTAAAATGAGTATAAGCATCGCTATATTTGGAGAACGTACGATTCGATGGTCAAAATGATCTCGAAATGCGCGAAATTATCATCATGGAGAGCTATCTAGGATAGCGATGAAATTTATACCATTAGGACCGAAAAAATAAGGTGATGTACACTAATGAGTTTCGTTGCAATCGGATGCGTCGTGTGATCGTACGAGCTCAAAACGTACGACTATTTATTTGAGAAATTAAATAAATAGAATATTTTATTAATATAAATAAACCCTCATCTAAATTGCTCTTTCAAAAATCACTGTTCCATTACCAGTGAACAAAACATGGCTGCCACTCCTCTCTTTCACTTCAAAAAATTTAAATTGAGCAATCCGCTCAATGAAAAATTATGAAACCAAATTCTTTGAGATCGTATGGAAGAGAGCTTCACGGTAGTGGCGATATTGTATGCAATTGTGATTAGTAGAGGTCGACTTCTCCATGGCCGAACTAGGGTTAGCCTTAGTCATTGAGGGAGGAGGTATTAGGAAAATCGAAGGTCACCGTTGCATTTCCCTTGGTTTTTAGCACCTGGCCGCATCATTCGCTCGAGCTCCGAAAGCCCCATAGTGATCACAACCAGTATGGTCGAGGAAGTGGGTTTGTATGTCATATTTTATAGGGAAGGTTCAAGCATGCATAGATCGGGTATGTTTCAAGTTTACACTGAGAGAAGCGTGTTGGTGATAAAGGTGCCGAGATTCATTGAGTAATCGAAGAGAAATTGAAGAGAGAAGGAGGTGGGTTTTGGGTGTGCAAGTTTCCTGTACATATCATACTGGGGAAGAAAAATTAAAAAAGGTAATTAAGTGGATAGTTAATTATTTAAGTTAATTAATTATTTAATTAATTTAGTTTCTCATATTACGCATATTTTTTGCATACGAGGTCTGTTTTGGATGCGGTTTCTTGTGTTGAACTTGTGATGGAGAGCTCTACGACTTAGCGTTGGATTAGATGGCTTTTGTCGATGTGAGCGATATTTTCTTTCACCGTACTATGTTTGTTAGTATAGTATTAAAACGACATTTTAAAATGATTTCTAACTTTAAAATGTGATTTCTAATATATTTAAACCTACATCTTATTTTATAAAAAAATTTAAAAGTGTTTTAAAATTGTTTTAAATTAAATATCATATTTTTTCCATTAACGCACTATTTTGACGATTTTGATAGATTTAGAATATTTTTATATTAATCCCACATTGGTTGCTTGGATGTGTTGTATGTATGTTAGTATAGATGTATGTAGACCATTATAGATATTTGTATGCTTTTGGTTGCATGTATGCTTGTTTGTTTAGTTTGGTTGAAAACGTCGTTCGTAGGCGATACAATATTAGAAAATATCCCATTGAAAAGGATTTCCTACATAGAGTTTCGTGAATGCCGATTGATCTGAAGATGAAAGATGGACTTAGGGATGTGCTTCAGATTTCGAGGTAGATGTCAGATGTTTATATTTGGTTTATACTTAGCCATTTTTGGCTAAGTGCATGACCAAAGTGGTCGTTATTGACTACTTTGGAGTGGTCGATATCTACCACTATTGATAATGGCCGATTTGGCCAATTTTGATGTGGATGGTGGAAAGGCTTCGAAGAGCATGATGTGATGGTTCATTCATTCGTTCACTTGATATTTGGTTGATGTTATGGCTCTTCGATGAGTGGTTTTGGCGGTGAAGCAAAGATGTAACTCTTCGAAGCGATGACTTCATAATTCGACGATGACAATTCCATGATGGAAAGTGATGGCTTCGACAATGGATAGCTACACTTTGAGATCAAAGTAGCCAGATGGAAGAAACCATTGGAAGAAGGTTATGAGACACACGATGACATTCTGAGACTAACAATGGCTGTCTAGAATAGTTCCTAACCACGACAACTTCAAACAAGAGTTTTATGGATAGTACTAAGATGAACTCTACTATTGGATGACATATGCAAAGGGATTGTTGATACTCGAGATGATGAGGCACACTCTTGAGATAAGGGTACATGAGATGATTAGAGTCCCTTGAGTTGGACCTAATCTGCACGACCCCAGAGTCCCTTGATGTTGGGACTTGGGTAGGGTTATATACTATAGTCCAATAATGTGAGGACATAATGATGATATGGCAAAGTTCATTGACTTAGAACCTATTTGTTCCCTGATAGATTGAGTGGTCGGGGACGTTAAGTAGTCCTTGATGACCAGATGGATTATATGAGTATCATATGTCCAATGCACTAAGTGAGTGATGTAAGGATGGATGATGGATGCTATGTTTGGCTTGGTTATTTATCACTCTAAGGATGTCCATGATGTAGTTATCTTTGTTGTAGATACCCAGACACCCATTAGTACTTTGACGTATAACATACCCATGATGACTATGATAGAGTAGCATATATCATATGTTATGTGCTAACTCTTTAGATGCAGGGACATGTCAGGTATGATTCTCCGCACCCTCCGTTCATATACTCCACCGGCCTTTATAGTGTGTTAAGATTATTTATCGCTCACACACGACTGTTGTCTGACTTGAGGTTTTATGCTTTTCTTCTTATTACCTTGGGTATACTTAAATGAGTAGACTAGAAAGCAGGTGTAAATGGTATATGGAATTCTACGGATGGACTAGTAGGAGACGAAGCTTTCTTATACTAATAGTTGGGCTTATTATTGCTTATTTCGTTCTGTGAGACTATGAAGCCTTAATAGTGTTGACTTACTATTATTAGAAACGGTTTATCAATTGAGTTCAATTTTCAGTTGTATCAACTCTATTATTGTTTTGTATCATTGTATGAACCTGTGTACTCTGATTCTATGGTTCATGTAGTTATGACTATCTTGCCTATTTTGTATCTGTGATGACTATTGTATTTTATCCGATGCATTGGTGATATATATGATGGGCAATTTGACTGTTCGATGTTTTATTTCTCTTCTCTTTTATTATCTTCTTTACTATTTCCCTTCTTTTCCTCTTTTCTTTCCCTTGACAATCATCCCACATCGGCCAGATGCTCCAGCTTTGCACTATTCGATTATATGAGCATCGGTAGTGTAAACGGTCGTCATAATTCTCATGTATAACAATTCGTAATCCGAGTTAGTATAGAGGAGTTATGGGGTTCAGAAAAAATTAACAAATTAAAACTTAAAAATTTACAAAGCCACTGGTCAACCCAAGAGGGTTCAAGGTCGAGCAGTAGCGATCGACCGTGGAGGTTAAGTGATCGACCCGCACATACGTTAAATCGTGGGTTATCGATTCTCCGAGACGATGATGAATGGCGGAGATTAGTTGCTTACAAACAAAGGCTGAAGTTACTAGACCAGATTTTCCCAACACTAATCTAATGGCCCTAAACCTAACTCTAACCCTATAAATACTAAGCTAATAAAACCCTAATTATCCATTAAAAACTTGCAGTAACCAAACCCTGCCAAAAGTTTCTCTCAACCCTAATTTCTAAAATTAGAAAAATCAAATCTAGTTCAATCTAAGAGATTAGATCAAGCAAATAAAGGCGGATCAAGGTGATCTAAGGAGAAGCCATCGATTTTAGGGCTAAATTCTCGAGTGCAAGCATTAGTAAGAGCTTAGGCTAGAAGTAAGTGGGAAAAAATTTGATAATATAATTATTATAGTTAATTTAAACTATTGTAATTGATTAGAATGTTAGCAAACCCTAAAAATTGGATATGTTAATATGTTAAACCCTAGTTTGAAATTATCGGTTAACCGTAAATTGGAATTTACATATATCCTTGCTCTCTTAAATTGGTAAACCCTAAATTGACAAACCCTAAACTCAAATTGCAAACTGTTAATTAGACTGTAATTAATATTCACTAAATACTGTACGATTTATGATTAATCGCATAAAACAATCGACAATTGAAAAATCTGGAAACCCTAATTTTTGTTCGTTAACGGTCGACTTGGGAACCTCAACTGTCGACCTGGGAACTCCAACTGTCGACCGACAGCAGTCGACCGTAGGGTATAAGCGGTCGACCATTCATATAGAAAACTGGCAACTTAAACCTTGGCCAAAGGCCCAAAAATTATAAATAAAAATCAAATAAAATTTGAATTGTTGTGGGCCTATTTAAGGGAAATTGGATGCATGTTAGGACTTGTAGGAAACTAATTTCCTAGGAGCGGGCACTAGATTATGGCGGGTTGGTAAATATTATTTAATAATTTAGAATAGAAATCGATTCGAGGTGATGTACTTTCGCTAATCGCACTCACATGAAGTTCCAACAGTGGGCGTGCAGCTGGCGCAAATGCCTAATGGAGTGGGTCTGACGTAATGGGAGTTCCTAGTATTCACAAATTCTCGATGCACGTGATACAAATAGAGAGGAGGACCTAGAGCGTGCAATAAGGGGCCAACTCTACGATCCAAGCGTAGTATGTAGGAACGTTCCCAATAGCCCAGTGACGGTGATAGTAGTGGAAGTTTATGTCCAAAGTAACCTAGTAGCAGTGTCTTTCATTGTTAGTAGCCAAGAGGGCGATGTCTTATAATTGAGTAGTTTTAGGAGCAGTGGCTGATTGTTAGATATGAAATTCGATCCTTAGTCGATCCATTGAATTAGACTACACAATTTGAAGCGTAGGAGTATACTAGACAAGTACCTTAGGTGACATACCTTAGGAATTCACGGACACATATATCACATCTACATCATTAGAGTAGTATTAAAATAACTGCACATGATTATCATATTAAACTTGTACTCATTCACCAGACTTTATGTTTGACCCATTCTCTTTCCTACTCTTTCTCCACAGCTTGGACAAGGCAACAGGTGACTGGCCCATTCTAGATACTTGGAGAGAGTTGAGCTTATATCCAGAGTCTGCTTTTATCTTATTCTACTCTTCATGTATTATTCTTGTTTATTGTACATTTTGCTTCACGCATCAGACCTTGAGATATATTTTATTATGTACTCTTTATTTTGATCATGTATTGATATTTCTCTGAGACTATGACTTGATATCTTCTATGATTTAAGTTTTTCTGTAATATATACATGTGTATTTCCTCCCGCAGTGAGATCTGAAAGTGTAGTATATTTAGATTATATCTATTTGTATTAGTCTCTATAATGAGAAATGTTCTAGACCCCGACGATCTACATTTTTTTAGCATGACACGAGTCTGAAAGTCACACTAGGCTTTGAATTGGCATGTCGGGAGGTGCAGCTTGTCATAGAAATGCTCGCGTTCAAACTTAACTTCCAGCCAGACGAGGCTGGTAATATTTGTGGAACTAGGGCATCCTTTACATCCGAAAGAGGAAAAAAACCTTTGGTCCCACCTTCGAGCCTAACCAAATCAACATTTAAAGAGTGATGGTCAATTAAGCCTTTGACCCCGTCGCTAGGCCTGGTCAAAGGACCTATCTAAGGGAGATGGACAAAAATTCTTTGGTCCCACCTTCGGGTTTGGCCAAAGCAACCATCCAAAGAGTGATGGTTAATTAAGCCTTTGATCCCGCCCCCAGGCCTGGTTAAAGCAGCTATCCAAGGGAGATAGAAGAAAAGCCTTTGGACCGCCTTTGGGCCTGGCCAAAGCAACTTTCCAAAGAGTAATGGTCAATTAATCCTTTGATCCCACCGTCAGGCCTAGTCAAAGAACCTATCCAAGGGAGATGGATGGAAAGCCTTTGGTCCTTCCTTCAGGCCTGGCCAAAACAACCATACAAAGAGTGATGGTCAATTAATTCTTTGATCTGGCCACTAGGCCTGGTCAAAGCATCCGTCCAAGGGAGATGGACAAAAGCCTTTGGTTTTTCTTTCAAGCCGGGCCAAAGCAACCATCCAAAGAGTGATGGTCAATCAAGCCTTTAATCACATTGTCAGGCCTGATCAAAGCATTCATCTAAAGGAGATTTTTCAATGGAAACACTGATGATCAAGAAAGGACTACAAAAACAACCTTCTAAAGAAGGACAATCAACTAAACTACTGGTTCGATGAACAACTAAACTCAGAACAAAATGAATTTTCCTGAAACTCCAGAAATTTCTATCTTATCACAACACCAGTTTATTCTAACTTTACTTTCAAAATATTTCACATAGATTTACTCACTTTCAAAAATTCATTTTTCAAACAATCTTACTTTACTAAGCATTATATTCGGTCTGCATCAAATGATCCCCAAACAAAATTATGAAATCTTTTATAAGAGTATCTTCGAGCAGATTTGTGGGAAATTCTTCACCATAAATAGTATTTTCAATAAGAATGATCATTGCAAATTAAAAATAATTTTTAAAGGACTGTAAAACCCATGAATTTTGAGAAACTTTTTTGAAAAGTCACAGTTTTAAATAACGAAAGTTATAGCAAGATGGTGTAGCACAAGCAATCATCAATGAAAAGTAAAGCACAAAAGAAAGATAACTTGAGAAAGGAACAGTGCAAGAACAGAAGTTTACTTAAGCTAAAGCATTAGTAACTTCTTATACAAGGTGGGGGCAAGTGTTACACTCAAAATTCCAAGGACAAGTTAATAATCAAAATGCCATCATGTACATTTGGAAGCCTTCGCGTTTTATTTTGGGGATCTTCATATGTTAATAGAAATCATCGTACCTAATCTAAGCCATCCAGTATAATTGAAGCCATCGCATATAGTCGGAATCATTACGAATGATCCTACAAGGTCTTCATGGTCCATCTCTAAGTAATAAAACAAAGCAATTGAGTCGTCCTGTGCAAATGAGGCAACACAAATTAATAGCATAAATAAATGTCATCAAGAGAAGTTTGGTAGGCTCATCGCGAAGAATCTCCAAAAAACACCAGGAAGTGTTCTCTTGAAACCGTCATGAAAATTTTAGTGGATCCATCAACATAGTTCCTAAAAGTTGTTGTGATAAGTCTTTTGAAGCCGTCACAAAGAGTTGAATAAGGCAATGTGATTGAACTATCGCTTAGAGTCAAACACAGCCATCGCCTGCAATCTTCAAATAGAAAACAAAACCGTTGCAAAGATTTATCGTGAAATGTTTCTATATGACCAAAATGATAAAAAGCATTACTAGATATTAAGAAACTATATGATAAAGCCATCGCATGTTACCCTAAAAGATAAATCCATTGCTAAGAGTCTTCTAAGGAGTCAACGCTAAGAGCCCTTCATAAAGCTATCACTAAGAGTCTTCCATGGAGTCATCGCTAAGAGTTCTTCATAGAGCTATCGCTAAGAGTCTTTCAAAAGATCTATCTCTAAGAAAGTTTTCTTTCTAAGCCATCATGAAGAGTTTGTAAAGAAATTTGCTAGTAGTACCTATGTGATCACTTTAGACATAAAAGATAAACTAGTCACAACATATTTATGAAAGCAACCGCTTGATAAGTAAAAGCGCCATCGCGAGAGGTTCTATAAAGCCTTCATGATGAAAACCAGTTAGAGCTATCGTGAAGAAATATAGTAGAGCCTTCGTCAAAAATTCATTTGAGCCATCGCTTGTCAGTCTCCCCATGATGCCAACATTTCCTTATGAAGTTCACAATCCATAATTCATTCACTCTTAGAGACATGTGGCACCAATCCAACCACTAGTTTCCTTTGTAAATACAGGGGTACCCTCCTAAAAGGGACAAATTTTCTAATTTGACCTTCTTCTTCATTTTCATCTTTTTCTATCTTATAGAGAGAAAGCTTGAATTGAGAGTTTTAATGGTTGTCCATGATTTGTAATTTTTTATGAAGGAACTTAGACAATAAAGAAATTGCATAATGACATCTCAAGAAGCAAATCTAACATCCATCAACTTGTAATCAACATACTTGACTAGGTGTATAATACTTTCCAAATCATCTTAACCCCATTTTAGTGCGAACTTGTGATGTCTTTACTTCCACTAGTTTGTTTAAATCCAGGACTAAATTTTTCAACCTCAATCTATAGTAGTAGCATCCCTGTATGTCCAGCATGCCATAAGAGTATTAGATGACACCATTTCCATATGTATGTCATGTATTTGAAATATATATAAAGATGAGATATAGTTTCTTCTTGTTTATTGCAGAACACACGCATAGGGTTCACGTCCATGTGTCTTTGAATAAGTCATTGTTTAGTTAGGAAGAAATCATTTATCACCCTACAAAGGCATACCGCCATTTTAGGGACATGCATTTTCTTCTATAGTAGCTTTGCCCAAAATTTACCGTAACGCACAGTTCTTATAGTTTTCTAAATGTTTCTAAATTGGTATTTCCTATCTTTCAAATATGTCCATGCCCAATAATCTTCCTCATTATCACTATATATTGTTATATTGCCAATTTCATTCTTCACTTGTCCTCGAAATTGAATCTACCAGTGGCCCACATTCGTCTATCATTGATGTCACCCGCTATCATTTTTTCAGTTTTGGTCCGAAAAATAAGCTTCGCACCTAATCTTTTAACCGATCTCCCCCCTTGTAGCCAAGAGTTCAAACAAAAGGAAGTGGTGTGTATCACCCCTAATTTTGATAACATTATTCGGGAGATTTAATTAGATAAATTAAATAGAATAATGTAAATAATTAGAGTGATAAGGGGATTGAGATTTGAAAATAAATTAAGGGTCATGCTTAATTATTTATATAGGCTTATGAATGGCTTATAGGCTAATTACTTTACACAAGGGCTTAATAGGAAATAGTTGCACCCCTATATATTCACGACTTTACCATCCACTCACGTTCATTTTACAAAATACAAAACACAAACAAAAGAAGAGCAAAGCTAACCATTAGGAGAAAAGAGGAGAAAATCAATTTAAAGCTAAGGATTCAAGCTAGGGGAAATTAATCTCAATCAAATCTCAAGTTCCTTATCCTAACCAAGGTGAATAATAATCTAAATCAACTCTATTTGTTTTATGATCATTTATTTTTCGCTTTTAAGATTAAATCCATTATTATGATGATTTTTGGTTGATGATATGCTTGGATTTGGACATGTTGGATTCAAACAAAATAATTTGATAATTATTTTACACAGTTTTAAGGGTAAAATGATTACAATGATTTTCATATGCCATAATTTTTTTATGTTAAGTAAAACATGATTTTAGAGATGAGTTTTAATTTTTATAATTTTCCAAGCTATGAAAAATTTATTATGAATTTTCAAAGGAAAATATGAATAATTAGGTTTAGAAATTTATTTCGATTACTTTATGAAGAATTTGGGTCTGGAATTTTTATACGTTAGATAACATACTGAAAGTGAATTTTTGTAATTTTTTGGGGATTTTTCCTAAGTAATTTACGATGGAAATAAAATTATTTTAGATGAAGGACTTAATTGCTTTATTGGTTTTGCTTAATGGAAGGGCTTATTTGTTAAATTAATCCATATTTAGATCCGAAATAATGTGGCAGTTATTTTGTAAAGAATTTGAAAATTTATGACAACCAATCAAATGTTTACAAGTAGGCAGGTTAGTTATAAAGTATTTACTTTAATTGACATTAAATTAGTCTTTACCTAGAAAAGTTGGTTCCGCCTCTTTCAGAAGCACCTAAACACTCATTACATCCACTTCGACCAAGTCAAAACCTACCAAAGCCAAAAATAATACACAAGGTATCACAATGATGGTACGTATTGGATTGGAGAAAGGCGGAAGACATGGTATCGAAACTATCGCTTTCGATGGGGTCAAAACCGTTGTTTCGCTTTCAAATGATAAGCGCCTACCTTGTTTTGCTAAAAGCTTTCAAAGGAGTCGAAACAGATGCTTTCGAAGGGGTCTTTCTAAATTGCTTTCGAAAGGGCTTGCCACCTTTTGTTTAAATTGTAGCTTCCGAAGGAGTTACTTAGTTTTAAATCCAATGCTTTCGAATAAGGTGGGTTCGACCAAGTCGATACCATGCTACCGTTCTTTTGCCTTTCAAATGTATTGAAGTCATCAATGCTTTCGAAGGGTAGATTTTGTTTTAAACCTGGACTAAGCCACTTCCTAAAGCTTTCGAAAAGATTCAAGGGTTTCAAAGGCAATGGCCTCGAAAGGGGTTTCGAAGCTATCCTTCAATTGTTTTACTCAAATGTTTAGAGTTTTCGAAAGGATGGTTCCGAAGCCTCAACTTTTCCCCGAACAATTTTGTATAAAATCATTGGTTTCGAAAGGGTTACTTTCGTATGTATTCACTTAGATCCAAAAGATGTTTGTATGCAAAACCCAAATTTTTTGAAAGGGATACTTTCATTGGTTTCGAAGCTATGCTTTTAAGAGATTAAGTAAAGCTTTAATACTTTCAAAAGGTTAGTTTTAAAGTGTTTCGAAAGGTATATGTTGGTGTTTTGAAAAGAAGATTAAATGATTTCGAAGGAGGTTATCCAAGGGTTTCAAAAATAAAGTTTCAAAAGGTTTCGAAAGCCTTAGTTTTCAAAACAAATAACCCAATCTCATTTTAAAGGAAAACCATGACATATTAAAAGAGTTTTGAAATGATTTTAAGTATGGAGTTTTTGGACAAGTTTTTCTTGACTAATAGGTTAAAATGATTAACCAAGCTTTATATAAAATGATTTCAAGGATATTAAACCATAAGTGTTGGTATTATTTTATTATTATGTTTACTTCTTCATATATATATTCACATTGAAATGGACCCATCACTGTATTTTGGGAAAGGGCCGAATAACCAGCTAGGTTGATCTAGTAGTGAATATAAATTAAATTAACTCCTGAATGACTAGAATTGTATCTAGGAGGTCAGATAGACCAGAATGTAAGATGCCAGAATATTGACTAAAAGAAGTTGTCAGGTAGACAGGTTCATAGTAAACCCATGAAAACTATGATTAGATCGAGTTATTGGCAGGGGCCAATAAGTTTGTAGTGAACCCATGAAAACTATATCTGGATTAAGTTATTGACAAAAGTCAATAGGTTAATAGTCAACCCATGAAAACTATGATAAGAGGAAAGTTATTGGGGATACCAATAGGTTCACGGAGAACCAATGAAATAGTAAAGTTATTGGCAAGGGCCAATAGGTTCTTAGTGATCCCATAAAAACTATGAAACTGTACAGGGTGTCCATAAGTATTGAACAGGTTATTAGTAAGCCCATGAAAACTATTAGGTTAACAGTGACCCTAGAAACTATAACTGAGATAGATAGTCAAAAAGGAATGAGGATGGGTAATTCAAAATTGATTTACTTGTTTGCATATCATCATATTATTTTGAACTACTATGTTTTAACCATTGTGGATGCAGGAGTACAATATATGGTTTTATAAAGTTTTAGGATGTGAGAGGAAAACCCATTCTGCTAAGCAGAGTGGTCTCACTAGATATCTAAATGGTTTTGAGATGGTAGATTATTATTCATACTAGACTTTAGGTCTGACTCGAAGTTTATGTTTTCTCCTTAAACTCTCGAGTGCTTAATTGATTTTGAGTAGTTTGAGAGTTGAGGTTTTCAAGTACCTCTTTAGACGAATAAGCTTCCAAAGACATGCAGGAGGCATGATAGCTACTTAGAGTTCTTTTATATTTTGATTCCGCTATGTTTTGTTGTAAATGAAAAGTTGTTTAATTGCTTAGTTATATACTCTGATCATCCAAGGAGGCATCTTCGTATGCTGTTCTTGGCGCATGTTGTAATAACAATATTTTCTCTCAACGTAGTTCTTGTAGTGGGATTATGTAATGAATTTGAAATGCTTTAAAATGGAATGAGAAAGTTGTTTATTGATTTTAAAATTTTCCATATCCATGTGTTTTTGTTATATCAATGTATCTAACATTATCGTATTTGGTCGCCGAGGATTAATAACTATGGATGACTGCGGCATCCGTAGCCATTAATTTTAGGCCTCTAAGTAGGGGATGTTACAAGTTGGTATCAAAGCATAGGTTAATGAAACTTAAAAGAAATTTAAACCTAAAAGATTTTCAAAAACATAATACAATGAATTAGAAAATAAGATTGGGATTTGGGATAACGCTATAGTAACGTACTTGTATTTGATATATATATATATAAGTACGTATTCCCCTCGCTCTTAGACCGTTCTTCTGTATCTTACTAAGGCTCATATGCAGATTTACAAGAAAGAAGATATGGAGGCAGGAAATGGAAGAGGAAATCTCAGTGTAGGAAGCACCCCAACCAGCGGAAATGCTCGACCCACTAGGAGGAACCCGGGTCGACAGGCTAATGCTAACCAAAATGCAGATGCCAATTTGGGTGTTGGAAATCCACCAATGAATATGGGGGCAATGTATCAATTTTTCGTTAATATGATGCAAGCGAGAGCTGCTGCAGATGTTACTAGAAATGTTTGAGGAGCTAACCATGTGGCTCCAATTGGGAATAATTATGCTAAGTTGAGCAGAGACTACACCAGTCTTGGAGAGAAATCGTTTATGGGAACGGAGGATGCTATAGAAGTTGAGAATTGGTTGTTGCACCGTGAGAGAACCTTCACTGATTTGGGTTTGAATAATGAGCAGAAGAGGCTGGCCTCTAGGCAGTTACAAGGGGCAGCACTTCATTGGTGGAATAGTGTTACTGCCGGAGTTCCGGAGGAAGAGTTGACTTAGGCATATTTTAGAAGGAGATTTGAATAGAGGTTTTTATCTGAAGTTGCTAAGTCAGCGTTGCTGAGAAAGTTCATGGATCTGGTGCGGGGAGATATGTCGGTTATTGAGTATGCCACTAAGCTTGATGAGTTGTCCCGTTATGGATATGCTACTATAGACACCGTCATCAGGAGGAATGAGAAGTTTATTAGAGGACCAAGGACCGAGATTGCTAGGGCAACCCTGCCACATCTCCGTGATCCTTGTAATGTAGTTGTGGAGATGGAAATCCGACATGAGGAGATGCTTGCTATTTGTGCTAGTGAAAAGCCGGTGAAAACCCAAGGCCCTCAGGGAAAAAGAGGAAGTTCTTTAAGAAGAAGGAAGCCCAGAAGAGGGAGGCTTCCAAGAAGGAAAAAGCTGATTTAGTTTGCTTCAAGTGTGAAAAGAAAGGTCATTATGCCCATGAGTGCCGGTTAGGCAAGGGGAAGAAGGCTGCAGAAAAGAAGAATGTGAAGTGCTTCAACTGTGATCAAATTGGGCACTATAAGAATCAGTGTCCAGAGCCAGTCAGAGTGGACAAGGGGAGAGTTTTTGCTGTTGGACCATCATCTGCTAGGCCAACTGAAGCTAAAAAGGGGAAGACTATGACGGAAGGTATGCTTTTGATTCAGAGTATACCAGTTAGGATACTATTTGATACCGGTGCATCACATTCATTTATATCTCGGAATTTGGTTGATCAGTTATGCTTGGAACCCACATACCTTGTTACTTCTTTAACAGTTGCGAATCCAATAGGAGGGTATGTAACTCTAGGGATGAGATGTGACCAGTTAGAACTAGACTTGTTAGGTCATAAGTTTGCATGCAATCTGTATGTTTTTGATTTCATAGATTTCAGAATCATTTTGGGTATGGATTGGTTGAGTAAGTATGAGGCTAGAATATATTGCCAGGATGGGGAGATACCACTAACACACCCTGATAGTCATAACCGGATAATATTCTCAGTGGAGAGTTCTGACCGGAGTAGTTGTGCTTTGTTAAGTGCTATGGAAGTAGGAGAAGAGTTAAGTCAGGTTCGAGTAGCAAGAGAGTTTCCAGATGTCTTTGAGCCGGTTATAGGACTACCACCGAAATGAGCTGTTGAGTTTCGGATAGATCTTGTGCCGGTACTTGAATCTGTAGGTAGACCACCTAGCAGGACGACACAGATTGAGATGAAGGAATTGAAGGTGCAGCTAGTGGATCTAGAAATAATGAATTTTATTAAACCAAACAGTTTGCCTTGGGGAGCGGTCGCGGTGTTCGTGAAGAAGCCAGATGGGCCGTTGAAGATGTGTCTCGACTATCGTAAGTTGAACGAGAGGACGATTAAGAATAAGTATCCTTTGCCGAGAATAGATGATCTATTTGATCAGTTGTGTGGAGCCAGAGTGTTTTCCTAGTTGGATTTGGTGACGGGCTTCCATTAGTTAAGAGTGCAGAGGACAGTATTCCTTTGACAGCATTTCAGACTAGGTATGGTTCGTATGAGTGGTTAGTAATGCCATTCGGGTTAACGAATGCACCTGGTTTCATCCTGGATTTGATGAACCGAGTTTTTCGAGAGTACTTGGATAGGTTCGTGTTAGTGTTTCTAGAAGACATCTTAGTGTACTCTGAGGATGAAAGAGAGTATGAGGATCATCGTAGAGTAGTGCTTGAGACGTTGAGGCAGCATCAACTGAAGGCGAAGTTTTCCAAGTGTCATTTTTGGAAGAAAGAGGTTAAGTTTCTTGGCCACGTGGTCTCAGAGAAGGGCTTGTCAGTAGATCTAGATAAGATCGAAGCTGTTAATAATTGGAAGAGACCAGTGACGGTGACTAAGATTAGAAGTTATCTTGGATTTGTTGGCTATTACAGAAGATTCATTGAGGATTTCTCGCGGATAGCAGCGCCTTTGACTAAGTTAACCAGGAAGGATGTGAAGTTTTTCTGGTTCGACAAATGTATGGAAGCATTTCTTAAGTTAAAGCATTTGTTGACTAATGCACCAGTGTTAGTAGTTCCAGATGGAAACTAAGGGTTGGTGGTGTATACTAATGCATGTGGGACTGGATTAGGTGCTGTGTTGATGTAGAAGGGTAAAGTTATTGGCTACGCTTCACAACAGTTTAGACCACATGAAGTAAGATATCCTACTCATGATTTGGAGTTGGCAGCGGTGATCTTCACATTGAAGATTTGGAGACATTATCTCTTAGGAGAGAGATTTGAGCTATACACAGATCATAAGTCATTAAGGTACCTATTCTCTCAGAAGGAGTTGAATATAAGACAGCATAAATGGCTCGAGTTTTTGGCTGCTTATGATTTTGGCATAGAGTATACACCTGGGAAAGGAAATAAAGTAGCGGATGCTTTTGGCAGGAGACATCCAAATGCGGTGTTAGATATGTTGGCAAAATGGAAGGATTTAGAAGCTTTAATTATTTGTAATGTGCAGTTAAGATCGACTGCTAGTTCTAGTCAGAGTACTGCCATGTTGTCCTGTTTAGAAGTTCAACCAGTGTTGATCGAGAGGATTGCTTCTAAGTAGAAGGAGGATCCATTATTAGTCGAGAAGATTAGAAGGCTGGTGGTTGGAACTGAGATCAATGATCTAAAGGATTTTAGACTTGACCAGAGAGGATGGTTGAGAAAGAAGGGACGATTGTGTGATCCAAGTGCTGGGGACTTAAGAAGAGAAGTTCTTAGAGAATGTCATCGATCGAAGTTTACGATTCATCCTGGAGGGACCAAGATGTATCAAGATATAAAGAGGAGCTTCTATTGGGAAGGTATGAAGATAGATGTTGGCTTGTGGGTTAGGCAGTGTGCAAACTGTCAACAAGTAAAAGTCGAACATCAGAAGCCAAGTGGGTTGCTTCAACCTTTAAAGATTCCAGTTTGGAAATGTGATTCGATATCCATGGATTTTATTAATAGGTTGCTAAGGTCAAATATAGGAAATGAAAGTATATAGGCTATAGTGGACAGGTTGACCAAGAGTTCCCACTTCATTCCAGTTAAGTCAACCAGGGCGGCTCCTGTGTTAGCTAAGTTGTTCATGAAGAACATAGTTAGACTACATGAGATTCATAGTAGTATAGTCAGTGACAGAGATGGTTTGTTCACTAGTGAATTTTGGAAGAGTCTATAGGATGTGTTAGGCACTAATCTCAAGATGAGTACTACGTATCACCTACAGATGGATGGGTAGACAGAGAGAGTCAAAAAGGTACTCGAGGATTTATTGAGAGCTTGTGTATTGGACTTTGGTGGATCTTGGGAGGATCACGTACATTTAGTGGAATTTTCCTTTAATAATAGTTATCAGACTAGTATAGGAATGGCGCCTTTTTAAGCTTTGTATAGAAGGCCTTGCAAATCACCAGCATGCTGGTTGGAGACTGAAGACAGATTAGTCTTAGGTCCAGATCTAGTTAGAGAGGCGACAAAGAAGATTGAGTTAATCTGAGAAAGGATGAAGGAAGCTCAATCCAGACAAAAGAGTCACGTAGATAAGTGGCGTAAAGACCTAGAATTCTTAGTTGGAGATAAGGTTTTCATTATGGTATCATCGATGAAGGGTGTGGTACGATTTGGAAAGTCAAGGAAACTGGCACCGAGATATGTTGGTCCGTTCCAGATTATATAGAGGATTGGAAAGCTCGCATACATAGTAGAGTTGCTGAGCAGTATGGCAGGTGTCCATAATGTGTTTCATGTGTCTCATCTTCGCAAGTATATCCATAATCCAGAGACTACTATTCCTTTGACAAGGTTAGAGATATGATAGTAGATCCAAATTTGACTTTTGTTAGACAAACAGTTCGGGTTGTAGCGAGAGATGAGAAAAGATTGAGGAACAAGACAGTCAAGTTGGTGAAAGTTCAGTGGATTGACAACGAGAAGGGCTGTACTTAGGAGACAGAAGACATGAATAGGGACACTTATCCTGATCTGCTTTGTGGGTATGTCTATATTAGATTTATATAGATAGTTGCTAGTCAGGTAGGCTAGTATGGTTGTTAGGATTTGTTACAGATGATTGCTATGATTTGTATTTAGTCTTTGCTGAATTTCGAGGACGAAATTCTTTAAGGAGGGGAGCCTGTAACACCCTTAATTTTGATAACATTGTTCAGGAGAATAAATTAGATAAATTAAATAGAATAATGTAAATAATTAGAGTGATAATGAAAGTGACTATGGATCGTGTAATATGGAATAGTATAAAAGTAGTGCAGAATAATAGAATAATCAACAGATAATAGTAAATAATAAACGAGCACACCAGGAATTTTTATACTGCTTCGAACTTCCCGTTCTACGTCCAATCCCAGACTCCTTCTGGAATTTCAACTAACAACAACCCTCACTTAACCCGGAGGAACACAGGTCTATACAACCCTGAGCAGCCGAACAGGGACCTGAGCAACAAAACAAGATTTCGCCTCAACAGCCGAAGAGGACTTCACTTTGCCCGAGCAGCAGAACGGGACTTATACTGAACAATATTTCTGGACACTATGTGTTCTAAGTAACACGAATTTGTCAATTATAGTACACCCTTCCTATAATCTTCTCCTTTATGATATATATGTGAATGTGTGAAGAATAAGAAAGTAAGAAAGTGAATTTGAATGATGTTGAAAGCACAAGTGTATTAGAATCAAGAATTCAGAGAGTAGAATAATAATGAATTGAATTGGTTGTTGGAAACTTGATTCTAATATGTTTATATAGAAAACAAATAGTTGCAATTGTTCGTGAAGAGTTATCATCAAGAGTTATGATCATATCTGTTGAAATAAAGTTCGCAACTCTTCACGAATGAAAGTGCCTTTTCAAAAAACTAGCCGTTGGAAAAATTCAGACTTCTGAAAAGCAACGGATTTGAAACAGAAAGAAAACACGCAAAAAATTGCCAGATTCAGACGTCTGAACTATCCAATTCAGACGTCTGAATATTGTAGTTTAACAACATTCAACTTTCCAGATTCAGACGTCTGAACTGGACCATTTAGACGTCTGAATGTAACATAAAATTCAGATTTTGCTTTTAAACAAAATGAATGTCAATGCAATGATAATGAAATGAAGCATATATCATATAGGAGAGATTTTAACAAATTTTAACTTCTAGACAAGGACTCGAAGCAATCTTATATAAATTTTTACTCATTCGAATCTCGTCATAGATAATCCCTGCAAGAAACAATTTAGTATATACATGATTGTATAGTTGTCGTAGTCAAAATATCGTATTTACGAAATACCGTAAACACGAAGTTTCAACATTCTACCCCTTTTTGACGATGACAACTATATAAAATTCTAGTATTCAATCATGATCATATAAAGAACAACAAATATAAATACTCCCCCTTAATATATACTCCCCCCGTCGATAGGAAATATTTCTCCCCCTTTGGCATCGACAAAAAGTAAGATTAAAAGATAATTCATATCATAGATGGTACATAACTCAAACAAGAGTAGTAATGCAAATAACCAGTGGAAACATCATAAGGAACATATAACAAATAGGTAGCAGCATATAGTTTAGTTACATACCAAAAGAAAACACATAACTGGAGGACTTAAAAAGTTCATAGCAAATCATTAGAACATAAAATCAAGAGTCAAACCAAGAAAATAGTTATGAAATAAAAGATCCATACCACCACCAATTAAAAAGATGCACTAGGTTCACCTTCATTACTATCGTCATCATCATCTTCATTATTATCAGTACCTGTGCTTGATGACCACTGAAAAGGTGCGGGATCAAAAACCTCGGTAGATGAAGAAGTGGAGCAACCAATACGTTCCCAGATTTTATTGAGGAAACCACGAATGGAGTTAAACTTCCGATTGGTTTGCTTTTCGAATCGATCAATCTTGGTTTTTAGCTTAGCCTGATTTTTGGATATTGTAACCAAGGCTTGTTTCGGTGTAGATTCGAGAGAGAGAACTTCTATGTCATCATTGTCTTGCTCGGGAACTTGTGAAGCAATATGTCGTTGAGGTTGATGAGGTTGAGGCCTATTTTGATCTCGATTTGTAATCCATTCTTGAAAAGAGATAAAGTTAAGGTTTTGTGGATGCTTAGGCAAGTTCATAAGGCCTAAAGTTTTGGATCCTAGCTCCTTTATAGGTGAAAATTCTGAATTCGGAAAGGTGACTCCATAATTTCTTAGAATTTTCATTATATAAGCACCATAATGAAACGTTTTATAATGGTGGCGACGATTAACATCCATAAATTCTTCAAGAATAACACGACCCCAATCTATTGATTGTCCGGAATAGATGGCATAAAGAGCTTGAGAGTTGCGTTTATTTACAACTTCATAACTTCCGGTTCTTGGTAAAACGGAGCGAATTAGGGCTCGATGAAGAATACGAGCTTGTGGCCGTAGTTGAATGGAAGTGAGCCTAGTTATATCATCGGAAAGAAATCTATGAGAAACCTCATCTCTTTGATCCAAAGAGAGTGAAGCTTCAATATTATCCAAATATGTTCTGGATGAAGGACATTGTAGGATATCTCCAAGACGAACTAATGGAAGATAGATCTTGACACCACAAACCCAAGTCCAAACACAATCCTCTCTATTATGAGGTTGATGATGGTCCAAATTCATGTTAGCAAAAAATAGTTTGACTAAAAGATAATTTATCTTGACATTATTTGCAGAAAAGGATAAAAGAGTTTCTAACCCACTTGAACGAGCAATTTGTTGAATTCTATAGGGTCCAAATTCATCAAATTTGACAAAAGCTCCCGGAAAGAAACTAGATCTATCCATTTGAGCAAATATTTTCCTAGCTTCATCATTCCATAGCCATTGATCAACATTAGGTGTAGATGAAGAGGTTGAAGCTCTTGGACGTTTTGTTCTTGGAGCCATTAGAGAGTTTTTGAGATAAAAAAGAAGAGTTTGAAGTTTCTTTTTGATAAAAGTAGGGTTTTTGCAAATACTGGTTCGGTTGATAAAGTGAGTTGAAGAGGAAGATAAAGGACTTTAATATGGTTGGTGAGTGGAAAAAATAGAAACAGTCCTTGGATTTTGAATAGACAGTACGATTCAGACGTCTGGTTTTATCATTTCAGACGGTTGAAATTGTAAAAAAAAATGGAACAGAAAGAAAATAGTGTATTTTAAGGCTATTTCAGACGTCTGGAATAGTTGGTTCAGACGTCTGAATCTGAGATGTATAAAATAATCTCGACAATATTCAGACGTCTGAACTCACTATTTCAGACGGCTGAATTTGAGTAAAAAATGCCCAGTTTGATTAAACACCATCAGAACATAAATTTTATTAACAAAACGATGTTTATATCTAATACAAATGAAACAAAACAATCAAACAACAAAATACATAACATAGAGATATATAATAAAAACAATTAAATTAATTTGATGAGGAAGGAGATTTTTTGGGAGTCTTAAACTCGTCTGGTTCAATCATCAGTTTTCCCTTCCCTTTAGATGAGTCTAAAGTATGTCGAATACTACCACGCTCCCATAAGTTAGGAGAAACAGGAGGATGTGGTGGTGTACAATATGAAGCTGGTTGATGAACATTTAAACGAGACATACCACAAAATTTAAAACCCAGATTTTCCAAAAAGCTAAGCCGTTGTGAGTTAACTTTTGACTCGTAATACATTTCTCGTTGAATCCCCAACGATTCTTGTTGATAATGATGAATTTCATCTATTTTTTGTTTAGTTCGAGGTGAACCAAAAAACAAGAAACGTCTAGCCTTTTTCTTTTCTGGAGTTTGACTGGTATGATTGTTTGGAGAAACATGCCGGGCAGGTTGACGAGTAGGGGTTGGAGATGGTATGTTTGAAGAATATGCAGAGGAAGGTGTAGAAAAATCTACAGAGGAATTCTCAGAAGGTTCCTCTGATGAGTAACCATTTGAAGCCATGGCGTAGAAGAATATTGCAAAAAAGTGCATAAACTCCATGATAAAAAATTTAGATCAGAAAGAGTGAGATAAAAAACAACTGAAAAAATGGAGAATATATAAGAATTAATAGATAAAAATAGTACTACATTTAGAGGATAAACAAGAAAGAAGCATTGTTTGGTGGTAGTAGCTTTCGAAAAGATAGATTCCAAAGAAAAATTAAAAGCTAAAAATAGTCACCAAGAGAAAATAGTAGACCAAAAAAAATAACAAAGAACAGCAAAAAAAAATATTTTACAAAGAATAGGTATACAAAAAGAGAACTATAAATCTTTGAACAAGACAATTCCAAGTTCTCTTCTTAATTTGATAAACACATTTTCAAGAAGTGGTTTAGTGAAGATATCAGCCAGTTGATTTTCAGACGGGACAAAATCTAAATTTATCAAACCTTTTTCAATACAATCACGAAGAAAATGATGTCGTATATCAATATGTTTGGTTCGTGAATGATTGACAAGATTTTTTGATAAATTAATAGCACTTGAATTATCACAATATATTGTTGAATTTGAAAGATTTATATCAAAATCTCTAATAGTCTGTTGCATGTAAATTACTTGAGCACAAGCTAATGCGGTAGAAATATATTCTACTTCACAAGTAGAGAGTGAAACACAGTTCTGTTTCTTACTAAACCAAGATACTAACGATTTTCCAATAAAATGGCACGTACCGCTAGTACTTTTTCTATCTGTTCGAGATCCACCAAAATCAGCATCACTAAATGATACTAACTCGAAAGGACACTCTTTTGGATAGAATAAACCGAAGTCTTTGGTATTACTAAGATAACGTAATATACGTTTGACTGCTCTTATGTGAGATTCTTTTGGATTAGCTTGAAATCGAGCACATAAACAGACACTCATCATAATATCTGGACAACTAGCTGTTAAATATAATAATGATCCAATCATACTTCGGTATAATTTTTGGTCAATACTCTTGCCATTTTCATCTCTATCAAGATGTGTAGTTGTACTCATAGGAGTTGGTTTGGCAGAGGTATTTTCCATTCCTAAGCATTTGATTAAATTATTACAATATTTCTCTTGATTAATAAATATACCATTTGATAATTGTTTAATTTGTAAACCAAGAAAGTATGATAGTTCGCCCATATGTGACATTTCAAATTCTTTTGTCATAATATCTGAAAATTCTTTACATAAATTTTCAGTAGTAGATCCAAAAATAATATCGTCAACATATATTTGAATGACTAAAATATCTTGTTTAGTTCTTTTAATAAAAAGAGTTTGATCAACCTTTCCAATGTCAAAACTAGAGTCTATAAGATATCTTTTAAGACGATCATACCAAGCACGGGGTGCTTGTTTTAAACCGTATAAAGCTTTCTTGAGTTTGTAGACATGGTCTGGAAATTTTTCATGAGCAAATAGAGGAGGTTGTTCAACATACACATTTTCTTTTATATAACCATTTAAAAAAGCACTTTTAACATCCATTTGATATAGTTTGATGTTATGAAAACATGCAAAGGCCAGTAAGATTCGTATTGCTTCTAGTCTAGCGACTGGTGCAAATGTTTCTTCATAGTCAATTCCCTCTTCTTGATTGTATCCTTGTGCTACTAATCTAGCTTTATTTCTAGTAATATTTCCTTGTTCATCAGCTTTTTTTTTGAAAACCCATTTAGTACCGATGACTGATTGGTCAGTAGGCCTTGGAACTAAATCCCAAACATCATTTCGTTCAAATTGATTTAATTCTTCTTGCATAGCAATGATCCAATAATCATCAACTGATGCTTCCTTAATATTTTTAGGTTCTATTGAAGAGAGAAAATCTATATGACCCATTTGATTAATTTGACCTCTTGTTCTAACATTTGAATTAATTTCTCCAATAATGTTTTGAACAGGATTATCCCTCAAAACTCTTGGTGGAGATTTTATTTCATTAAGAACAATGTTATCATGTTGAATCAAATTATCAACTTGATTTATGTCATGAACAATGTTTTCATCATCGTCAGAAATATATTTGATGCTTGTTTTTGTGATTATATCATCATCATCAAAAGAATATTTTGATATAATATTTTCATCAAAAGATACATGAAGAGATTCTTCAATAATTTTTGATCTTTTATTGAAAATTCGATAAGCTTTGCTTCGTTCTGAGTATCCTAAGAATATTCCATCGTCGGATTTGGAATCAAATTTGCCAAGCTGATCTTTAGTATTTAAAATAAAAAATTTTGAGCCAAATGTTCTAAAATAAGAAATATTTGGTTTTCTACCATTTAGAAGTTCATATGAGGTGTGCTTTGTTAGTGGTCGGATGGAAACACGATTCAAAACATAACAAGCAGTTGCAACAGCTTCTGCCCAGAATTGTTTTGATAATGTGCTACCATTTAATAAAGTTCTTGCACATTCTTGTAATGTTCTATTATTTCTTTCTACAACACCATTTTGTTGTGGTGTTCTAGGGAAAGAAAAATTATGATAAATACCCTTTTTATCACAGTAATGTTCAAAAGCTTTATTTTCGAACTCACCTCCGTGATCACTTCTAATAGCTTTAATTTTTAAATTCTTAAGATTTTGAATTCTTTTTGAAAAAATTTTGAAATTTTCAAAAGTGTCATTTTTATTTTTCAAAAATATAGTCCAGGTATATCTTGAAAAATCATCTACAATTACAAACACATACCTATTGTGATTAATAGATTGGACCTGAGTTAGACCAAATAGATCTAAGTGTAATAGCTCCAATGGTTGCATTGTAGAAATAATTTTCTTAGATTTAAAAGATGGTTTTGATAATTTCCCAAGTTGACAAGCATCACAAAGATTATCTACTTTGAAACTCATTTTAGGTAAACCCCTTACTAGATTATTTCTAGATAACTTAGATATGGCTCTAAAATTTATATGACAAAATCTTTTGTGCCACAACCAAGGATCATTTTCTTTGGCTAGTAAGCACATATTTGAATTATAATTTATATTCATGTTTAGAACATAAATATTTTTATCTCTAAAACCTTCAAAAATAAGATTGTTATTGTGATCAGAAATGCTACATTTATCTTCAGAAAAATTGATTTTAAATCCCTTGTCACACAATTAGCTAATACTTAATAGATTATGTTTTAAATTCTTAACTAATAAAACATTAGAAATAAGAGGTAAATTAGATGTACCAACATTGCTCACATCGCCTTTGCCGACGATGTATCCCTTTGAATTATCTCCAAAGGTGACAGAACCTCCATTTGAGTAGATGATATTTGTTAGCATTTCCTTGTTTCCTATCATATGTTTTGAGCATCCACTGTCTAGTATCCATTTTCCTCTTTTATTTGGTGGTACCTGCAAAAAATATAAGTGAAGACATTGGTACCCACCTTTTCATTAGGGTCCTAAGAGTTAGGTCTTAGGAAACCAAACCCAAGAGGATTCAGTATTCCCTTTATAAATATAATTTTTATTTTTATGCACAGATTCAATGAAAGAATTTATATGTTTCTTCCTAATCAAAATATTGTTTGTTTTAGGAATCCATATTTTTATATTTTCTATGTTTGTTTTTCTTTTTGAATGTTTCATATAAGGTATAGTTTTAGAACCATTTCTTCTTTTATTTTCTTTTGTAGATGGAGCTTGTGGTTTCTTAATATTGCCTAATCCATTTTTATTAGATGTAGATTGAGAACTTTCAATAATTTTAGACAGGTTTTCTCTACCTTTATTGAAATTTGAAACATTCTTGGTGATATTATCTAGCTTAGTTCTAATACTGGTATTCTCTAACTCTATCATTTTGATTTTTGTTTTAAGCTCGTGATTTTCAGAAGCAAGAATATCATTCTTAACTTTCTGAGTTTCTATTTCTTGACTTAAAAGAGCTAAATGAGAATTATCAGAAGATGATTCTTGAATTTTCTCAAGTTCTTCTTCTAATATTTTCTTTTCATCTTTTAACATATCTCTTTCAAATTCTGCTCTATTTTGATTTTCTAAAGCTTCTTTATATTTTCTTTTGAGATTTTTTAATATGTCAAGAAATTCAGAATTAATTTCAATCATATCATCAAAAGTTAGATCACTAACCTCATTCTCTTTTGCCATAAAGCATACATTTGCTTGCTCATTCTCGCTGTCACTGCTATTATCAGAAGATGAAGAATCTGAATCATCCCATGTAACCGAGAAAGCCCTTTTCTTGAATTTGTCCTTTTTATTCTTGTTATTGAATGACTTTTTCTGATCTAGACAATCTTTCTGAAAGTGACCTTTCTTATGGCAGTTATAGCATTCTAATACAGAAGTTGACGGTTTGTTAAAAAACCGTTTGTTATTATTTTTGTTTCCTTTTCTGTATTTCAAAAACTTTTAAAGTTTTTGGCTATAAAAGCTTAGTCTTCTTCATATGAGTCTGATTCTTCTTCCTTTTCAGCATGGAAAGCCACATTCTTTTTGTCTCGAGCCTGTACTCTTTTAGCCTGCATATTAACTTCATAGGACATTAAATTTCCTATTAACTCTTCTGGTTTCATGGTGGAAAGATCATTGGCTTCTTCAATAGCTAAGACCTTTCTTTCCTAATCATCAGTTAAAGAGTTTAATAGTTTTGAAATAATGTCAAAATCCGTAAATGTTTGTCCTAGTCCTAGTAGTGAATGATAGATATCTTGAAATCTAGAGTACATATCATTTATGGACTCATCCTGCTTCATTCTGAAATTTTGAAACTGACTTTTGAGCATGGATATTTTACTTTGCTTGACTTTGTTAGTACCTTCATGTGTCATTTTAAGAGTTCTCCAGATTTCATAAGCAGTTTTGCACATACTAATTCTATTAAATTCATTTCTATCTAAGGCACAAAATAGCATGTTCATGGCCTTAGCATTAGCAGTGGCTTTTGTCTTTTGAGCAATAGTCCATTCTGCATAAGTAGTAGTGGGTGTAGTGTATTCTGTTTGTGTAACATTTCATGAATCAAAACTATTTGCTTGCATATAAATACGCATTCGTGTAGCCCAATAGTTGTAATTCATGCCATTGAATAGAGGTGGTCGTCCAGTAAATTGACCTTCTACAAAACTAGTGTTAGTGACAGTGCTAGAACTGGTGTTATTTTCCATATTACCAAAATATCAAATAACTTTGTAACGATTATAGGATGCCTTGCTCTGATACCAAATGAAAGTGACTATGGATCGTGTAATATGGAATAGTATAAAAGTAGTGCGGAATAATAGAATAGTCAGTAGATAATAGTAAATAATAAACGAGCACACCAGGAATTTTTATACTGGTTCGAACTTCCCGTTCTACATCCAGTCCCAGACTCCTTCTGGAATTTCAACTAACAACAACCCTCACTTAACCCGGAGGAACAGGTCTATACAACCCTGCGCAGCCGAACAGGGACCTGAGCAACAGAACAGGATTTCGCCTCAACAGCCGAAGAGGACTTCACTTTGCCCGAGCAGTAGAACGGGACTTATACTGAACAATATTTCTTGACACTATGTGTTCTTGAGTAACACGAATTTGTCAATTATAGTACACCCTTCCTATAATCTTCTCCTTTATGATATATATGTGAATGTGTGAAGAATAAGAAAGTAAGAAAGTGAATTTGAATGATGTTGAAAGCACAAGTGTATTAGAATCAAGAATTCAGAGAGTAGAATAATAATGAATTGAATTGATTGTTGGAAACTTGATTCTAATATGTTTATATAGAAAACAAATAGTTGCAATTGTTCGTGAAGAGTTATCATCAAGAGTTATGATCATATCCGTTGAAATAAAGTTCGCAACTCTTCACGAATGAAAGTGCCTTTTCAAAAAACTAGCCGTTGGAAAAATTCAGACTTCTGAATTTAAAATTTCAGACTTCTGAAATGCAACGGATTTGAAACAGAAAGAAAATAGGCAAAAAATTGCCAGATTCAGACGTCTGAACTATCCAATTCAGACGTTTGAATATTGTAGTTTACAACATTCAACTTTCCAGATTCAGACGTCTGAACTGGACCATTCAAACGTCTGAATGTAACATAAAATTCAAATTTTGCTTTTAAACAAAATGAATGTCAATGCAATGATAATGAAATGAAGCATATATCATATAGGAGAGATTTTAACAAATTTTAACTTCTAGACAAGGACTCGAAGCAATCTTTTATAAATTTTTACTCATTCGAATCTCGTCATAGATAATCCTTGCAAGAAACAAGTTAGTATATACATGATTGTATAGTTGTCGTAGTAAAATTATCGTATTTACGAAATACCGTAAACATGAAGTTTCAACAGATAAGGGGATTGAGATTTGAAAATAAATTAAGGGTCGTGCTTAATTATTTAAATGGGATTACAAATGCTTATAGGCTAATTAATTTACACAAGGGCTTAATACGAAATAGTTGTACCTTTATATATTCACGGATTTACCATCCACTCACGTTCATTTTACAAAATACAAAACATAAACAAAAGAAGAGCAAAGTCGGCCATTAGGAGAAAGAGGGGAAAATCAATTTAAAGCTAAGGATTCAAGCTAGGGAAATTAATCTCAATCAAATCTCAAGTTCCTTATACTAATTAAGGTAAATAATAATCTAAATCATCTCTATTTTGTTTTATGATCATTTTTTTGGGTTTATGATTAAATCCATTATTATGATGATATGCTTGGATTTGGATATGTCAGATTCAATCAAAATAATTTGATAATTATTTTACACAATTTTAAGGGTAAAACCGATTACAATGATTTTCATACACATTGAGAAAATTTTATGTTAAGTAAAATATGATTTTAGAGATGGGTTTTAATTTTTATAATTTTCCAAGCTATGGAAAATTTATTTTGAATTTTCAAAGGAAAATATGAATAATTGGGTTTAGAAATTTATTTCGATTATTTAATGAAGAATTTGAGTTTGGAATTTTTATATGTTAGATAACATATTGAAAGTGAATTTCCCTAATTTTTGGGGATTTTTCCTAAGTAATTTACGATGGAAATAAAATTATTTTAGATGAAGGGCTTAATTGTTTTATTGGTTTTGCTTAATGGAAGGGCTTATTTGTTAAATTAATCCATGTTTAGATCCAAAATAATACGGTAGTTATTTTGTAAAGAATTTGAAAAGTTATGACAATCAATCAAATTTTTACAAGTAGGCAGGTTAGTTATAAAGTATTTACTTTAATTGACATTAAATTAGTCTTTACCTATAAAAGTTGGTTCCGCCTCTTTCAGAAGCACCTTTGGACCCATTACTTCCGCTTCAACTAAGTCGAAACCTACCAAAGCCGAAACCAATACACAAGGTATCACAATAATGGTACTAGTGGATTGTAGAAAGGCGAAAGGCATGGTATCGAAACTATCGCTTTCGATGGGTTCAAAACCCTTGTTTTGCTTTCAAATGATAAACACCTGCCTTATTTTGCTAAATGCTTTCGAAGGAGTCGAAAAAGATGCTTTCGAAGGGGTCTTTCTAAATTTCTTTCGAAAGGGGTTGCCGCCTCTTGTTTAAATTGTAGCCTTTGAAGGAGTTACTTAGTTTTAAATCCAATGCTTTAGAAAAGGGTGGGTTCGACCAAGTTAATACCCTGCTGCCGTTCTTTTGCCTTTCAAATGTATTGTTGTCATCAATGCTTTCGAAGGGTGGCTTTTTTTAAAAACCTTTACTAAGCCACTTCTTAAAGCTTTTGAAAGGAATTAAGGTTTCGAAGGCAATGGCTTTGAAAGGGGTTTCGAAGCTATCCTTCAATTGTTTAACTCAAATGTTTAGGGTTTCGAAAGGATGGTTCCGAAGCCATCAACTTTTCCCATAACAATTTTGTATAAAATCATTGGTTTCGAAATGGTTACTTTCTATGTATTCACATAGACCCAAAAGATGTTTGCATGCAAAACCCAATGGTTTCGAAAGGGATACTTTCATTGGTTTCAAAGCTATGCTTCTAAGAGATTAAGTAAAGCTTTAGTACTTTCGAAAGGTTTGTTTTGAAGTGTTTCGAAAGGTATATGTTAGTGTTTTGAAAAGAAGATATAAATGCTTTCGAAAGAGGTTATCCAAGGATTTCGAAAATAAAGTTTTAAAAGGTTTCGAAAGCCTTAGTTTTCAAAACAAATAACCCAGTCTCATTTTAATGGAAAACCATGGCATAATAAAAGAGTTTTGAAATGATTTTAAGTATGGATTTTTTGAAGAAGTTTTCCTTGATTTATAGGTTAAAGGGATTAAACAAGCTTTATATAAAATGAATTCAAGGATATTAAACCACAGATGTTGGTATTATTATGTTTACTTCTTCATATATATATATATTCACATTGAAATGGACCCATAACTGTGTTTTGGGGAAGGGCCGAATAACCAACTAGGTTGACCCAGTAGTGAATATAAATTAAGTTAACTCCTAAAAGAGTAGAATTGCATCCAGGAGGTCCGATTGACTAGAATGTAGGATGCTAGAATATTGACTAAAAGAAGTTGTCAAGTAGACAAGTTCATAGTAAACCCGTGAAAACTATGATTAGATTAAGTTATTGGCAGGGGCCAATAGGTTTGTAGTGAACCCATGAAAACTATATTCGGATTAAGTTATTGACAGAATTCAATAGGTTCATAGTCAACCTATAAAAACTATGTTAAGAGGAAAGTTATTGGGGATACCAATAGGTTCAGGGAGAACCCATGAAACAGTGAAGTTATTGGAAGAAGCCAATAGGTTCTTAGTGATCCCATAAAAGTTGTGAAACTGGATAGGGAATCCATAAGTATTGAATAGGTTATTAGTAAGCCCATGAAATCTATTAGGTTAACAGTGACCCTAGAAACTATAACTGAGACAGATAGTCAAAAAGGAATGGGGATGTGTAATCTGGAATTGATTTATTTGTTTGCATATCATCATATTATTTTGAACTGCTATGTTTTAACCATTGTGGATGCAGGAGCACAATATATGGTTTTATAAAGTTTTAGGATACTAGTGAGGGGAAAACTCATTCCGCTAAGCGGCGTGGTCTCACTAGATATCTAAATGGTTTGAGATGGTAGTATTCATACCAGGCTTTATGTCTGACTCAAAGTTTATGTTTTCCCCTTAAACTCTCGGGTGCTCAATTGATTTTGAGTAGTTTGAGAGTTGAGGTTTTCAGGTACCTCTTTAGACGAATAAGCTTCTGGAGACGTGTAGGAGGCATGATAGCTTCTTAGAGATCTTTTCTATTTTGATTCCGCTGTGTTTTGTTGTAAAGGCAAAGATGTTTAATTGCATAGTTATATACTTTGATCATCCAATATGGCATCTTCATATGTCACTCTTGGCGTATGTTATAATAATTATATTTTCTCTGAATGTAGTTCTCGTAGTGGGTTTATGTAATGAATTTGAAATGCTTTGAAATGGAATGAGAAAGTTGTTGTTGATTTAAAATTTTTCCATATCCATGTGTTTCTGTTATATCAATGTATTTAACAGTACCGTATTTGGTCGCCGAGGATTAATAACTATGAATGACTGCAGCATCTGTAGCCGTTAGTTTTGGGCCTCCAAGTGGGGGATGTTACATGGTGATTCCATCTATAATATGATTTCCTAGACATTGGATAATGTATGTTCTGATTTTCAATAGATACTTCCGTGTGCCAGACTGGTCATTTCTACTATCTATTTCCCCAAATGAGTTATTTTTAATGTATTTTTATGCATTGATACAGCCCACAAGCCCTTTTTATTAAATAATATCCGTACAATTTGATCCCTTCTGCTGTTATAAGATCTTTAAATTTCCTCAGACCTAAACCCCCTTCTTCATTCATTTTACATACAATATCCCATAAAATTTACTAGTTCTACCTATTCATATCGGACATGTGTGTTTTATCCATTTTATGGTAGCAACTGGAATTTTAAAGCATTACATCTGATACTGAATTATTGAGTATATAGTTGGTTCAATTAGTTCAATCCTCCCCGCAATGCTTAATATTCTCGCTTCCTATCCTTCAATTCTCATTTTGACTTTATCCACCAAACTACAATAATCCTTGTCTTTAATGTTCTTGGTCGGCAGAGGTATTCACAAGTATTAGATTCATAGCTCACCTTATCTAACATTCAAACGTGCAATTATCTCAGTTGTATTCTTAACGCCCCCTTTGAAAAAGACAGATGACTTATCGACGTTAAATTGAAGTCATTGCGCTTTCCAAATCAGATTTAGCAAAGAAAACAATGTCATCTACATAAATGAGATTGGAAATCCTATTTGTTTTGATTTGAATCAGCTTAATTCTGGCATTTCTAACATGTTCATTCATGATCAAACCGAAGAATTCCATGACCATTGTAAAAAGAATTGGAGATAAAGGGTCTCCCTGTCTAAATCCATTAGAGCTTTCAAAAAAATCCCTAGGGCTACCTTGAATAATAATAGTAAACTCGGAGTGTTGATCATCTCTTCTATCAACTTGATCCATTTCTCTTAAAAAAGCATATTCCTCATCATATGCAAAATAAATTCTCTTTTGACCACATCATATGCTTTGCTAATGTCAGTTTTGATGCACATATTCATATTGTCACTTTTACCAAATCCCCTTACCATTTCATTCGCATAAATAATGCTATAACCTATATTTCTCCCCTTAATGAACATGCACTGATCTTCCAATATTATTGTTTCCATAATGTATTTCAATCTGTTGCATAAGATCTTCGCCATGATTTTGTAAATCATATTACAAAAGTGATTAGGCAAAAATGTTTTATATCTGTCGCATTCTTATTTTTTCGGAATAAAATAAATGAAAGTTTCCTTGATCTCCTTTATTATTCTCCATTTCCAAAAAATATCATTAACAACCTTATACAATAGTTCTTCATAGATGTCCCAATGTATTTTGTAAATTTGGATATAAAACTATTACTCAAATTATTTGTAAGTAAGAAGGCAGACTAATTAAGGAATCTCAGCCTGGCCCGGTCAGGTCCAGGTTGACTGGGTCCAGGTCAGCTCATAAGCCAGTTATGACAGGGAGCAAGTCGAACGATGTTCTCATGTGTGATGATATCCCAAATACCAGCCTAGGCTCATATAGGCTCCTTTGTACAATTGCACGCCAAGCCTTCTACCGAGGACCCCTCCCATCACAACTACCCCCATCAACCAGCTCGCCCATCAATGTAAGGTGTAATCCCAGTTCGGCCTATCTCCTCTTGGCCGACTGACCCTCTCTCTATGGCCCACTCACAACCCGCATCAGGCTAGTCCTCTTGCTCAAGAACCTCTCCCATAGCTATCTCTTGATTGACATAGTTTGAGACTGCATCAAGGGTAGCCTAGCATCGATTTAGCTTCGATACTCCACATGCGACCCACACTCCATCTCTTCTCACCTGGATCAGCATACCCTTGGCTCTTGCCACTTCCCCATCCTCTTTGTGGTCTTAGCAGACCAGCTCGTCCCGTCCTATGACCTAAGCATGCAAGAGAAAAGTGGTAAGGGGTACAACCAAATGTACCTATTTCTAACAATAAGTATACCCTATTTCCTACAAGTATACTGTAAGTACAAGCACATTTAACACAAATCATGGTAGAACATACTTCTGGTATAGTCTTGTTGGCCTTCATCTCAGCCACGCATTCCTCTCTTTCGTCAGATGTCTCTCATCATGTTCTTCCGGCCAGATCAATGGTTAGATGCGCTTCACGCTTGTTTTGTAGCACAATCTTAGCCGTTCAAAACTCATTGTAATTACTATAAGAACCCCATCCATGGCCACTTCTAAGAGGTTGGTTGGGTACCCGATGGAGGTGACCCAGGTTGGCTGGGTCTCCGATGGAGGGAACTTAGGTAGGTTGCACCCTCAGTGGAGAGGACCTAGGTTTGTTGGGCCCTCGGCAGAGGGACCCTGGTTGGAATCCATGATCCGCCCCTTAAGCTCCCTGAGATTAGCAGCTTCATTAGTCTTAGGCATATCATTTTTTATTATTCTCTTGTAGTTCCTGCTAATTGTAAAAGAGGCATATAATAAGAGAACATCACAGCGGACGAAGGCAACTTGGCCGAACTACTTCACAACTTGTATCATTTACCTTTGAATGCTCTTTTCCCTTCATTTTTCCGTCATTAAGCCTAGTGATTTGCAAGTAACTTTTTCTCTTTATAACGCATTTGTATAATTAACGAAAAATATCATTAACATCTTGACTCTAGAATGAGGGCCACCTTCGATCTTATGGTTAGTAGTTTCCTATGAAAACTCTTTCCTCGCTTGATACCTCACATCAGGCATCAACAACGGCAATGGTGGGTGGTGCTCCACCACCTCCTCTAGTTACCAAGAAGATTCCTCAACTGTCTCAATTTTGCTTCATGCCATGCATAGTTGTTGTACTTGCTTGCTTATCTCCTTACATCATTGCTACTATCAACCAAATCATGGAAACCATGTACGCCCCCAGTTTGAGAGTCGTGTCCATCTGCTCAGATGTTTTCCTCAAGATTCGAACCATCTTGGTCAGCCTTCTTCATGGCAACACCTAGGGGAGGATACCCCCTAGTTGAATCTTGGTCACCAGCCAAGCACCCCCGCACTGAAATCCTGGAGACCAAGCACTCCTGTTGATGCCCAAGGCAGCCCCTTGAGGGTTGCGAAATGGTTCTCTCATTTTGTCTTTGCCCTCAACCGTGTTTGAGTATGGATAGATGCCTTACAGCGTCCAGATCCCGCTGCCAGTTGATGAATGCGTCGAAGATCGTAAGGCCTAGATCGTCCAACACCTTCACCAAGGCTATCCAACATGGACAGGTCATTATATGGTCATTACCGTATTTAGGGACTACCGACCTTTGTCACCCAGGATTATGCAAGCCTTCGCTCCCTTCCTACTTGAGCTGCTATCCACGAGGGTGGATTACCGAGAATCTGTTTCCTTGTTGAGGACTGCCAAGCTATCTAGCAAAATTAAATCACCTTGAATTCAATTCCTTGCTCGGGGACAGCTCTATGAATTTGTGTGAGACGTCTCTTCCCATCGTGCCAGGGTGCACGATGATCAAATATGCAGTTGCAATAGTTTGTATACCCCTCACCCATGATGCCTAGAGTGACACTGAAACTCAGCATTCGTAGCGAGCCTGCATAGAAATAAGCCAGGCCTAGCTCCTTATTGCAACGTGTCACCATGGAAAACCTTCAAGCCCCTCAATGCTTAGGTTCGAACCACACCTGTCTATAGCTCCTTATTGAAGCGTGTCACACTGAAGAATCTTCAATCCTCAAAGTGCATAGGTTTGAGTCGGGTCGTCCTGCTAGTGCCTTGTTGCAGCATGTCATCCTAGAGAATCTTCAAGCCCATCAGTACTTAGGTTAGAGCCGGGCCCGCTTGTCGGCGCCTTATTGCAACGTGTCACCCTGAAGAAACTTCATGTCCCTCAGTGCTTAGGTTCATGCCGAGACCGCTCAACAGTAGAGATACTCATAGATAAGTTCACTCTTTATTATTTATATATGTTAAATTCGTGTGAGTAACGGCATATGGCGCTCATCTCGCCATTACATTATACCCATATGCATAAGTGCTCAAGCTATCTATGCATCCCAATTCGAGTCGGGACATGAAGTCGCCTAACAACAGACATTGTGTCACCTTGGAGAGCCCTCGAGTCCCCATGCACTCCGGTTTGAGCCGGGCATGTCTACCATTCTACACATAAACGCTTGTCAACCCGGAGAATCCATGGGCATGCACACTCACTCTACCCTAATACCACACGCCACTTGATACTTCACCAACACTTGGCTCTTATCAATGCTCGGGTTCAGCTCGTTGCATAATGATATTGCTACATAACATGTCTTAAATAGGGAACTGGTTCTGAAAATAATGCAAGAACTCTACCTGACCGCGTGTTGCCCAAGAGGACCATGAGCCACTTAATGCTCAGATCTATGATGGGACCACCCATCAATAGAGTAGCACAACAAAGATCATCTGTCATTTGCAACCTCAGCTGCGACGACCCGGATTTTTAACGTTTGTTAATTGGTAATTAGTTGAATTAAATCATTTGGAATATTAATTTTGATAGATCAAACGAATAAATTTCTGATAATTAAAATATCTGAATATGTAAATTGATTTAAAAACTATAATAAATATTGTCTTGTAAATCTCTGAATATGATAAATCCTATAGAAAGAAAATAAAATAATATATAAAATCCACCATTGAATACCCATATGTTTGTAAATATAAATATATACAAGTTTGTGAATATATATAAGGGTACAAGAATATATATATAAAGTAAAATATAGGAATGTTTGTATAAATATGAATCGATATACAGGTAATATCAAAAAAATACATAGGCAAGGTATATGAAAATATGCTTAAATGTAAATGTATATATGTTCATATTAAATAAGAAGTAAATAAATAGGCAGGTGTAGGTCAAAATATATAAAATAGTTATTTATAAATACAAGTATGATAGGATAAATATGCATATGTGAAAGTATGCATATCCATACATATACAAAGAAGCACAAACCTTAACAAATAAATATGCATATGAAATTTATATATACATATACATGGAATAGATGTTCACACAAAGGGGAACATTGAAATAAATGCACATCATTTCATGCTTACAAAACCTTTTACCAATGTCAAAGCAAAGGTCAAAATCAAGCCTTTTTATAAAACATCAAACCACCTTTTGTTAAGCCAGGTCAACATATATTCCAAAGAAAATTAAATAAACAAAAAGGAAATAAATGCAAAGCCTATATACACACAAAGTTTCAGCCTTGGCTTACCCTGTACACAATTCATATATATATATACACATACATATAGGTGGCCAAGCATATGTGTCCAGGTTCTCAAAACAAAAAGAAAATAGCAAACAAAGGGAGAATGCTGCAAGGATAAAAATAAATCAAGTTACATGGAAATCAAATAATCTTTTATTATTAAATCAAATCAACTTAAAATAAGGAGATCAAATCAGTTGTTTTCAAATCAAAAAAAATATATACAAAAAAAAACAAGCTTGTTGTGTACAAAACAATGCAGCCTACTTTCTTATATACCTCCACTGTCTCCCTTTATTTTTCATTCTCTCGAGCTAAGTAAAACAAAGATATACATCAATGCATTTCATAACTTAAAGCAAACAAAAACAACCCAATAGAAAGAAGATAAACAAATCAACAAGCTAGCAGGTTTTTTGGAAGCATACTGCTCTGTTCAAAAGGAAGAATGTGAGTAAACAAAGTCTCTTTCTTTTTTTACCCTGAAAGTATATGTTAAAGGGGATTTAAGTACTACATGAAGTGTAAACATGTATAGTGACAAGTATATGTGTGATAGGTCACAAACAAAGAAAACCCAGATCCATCACCATTGTCTTTTTTCATTGCTCTGTATATTTATAGAAATACTTTGCCAGACTTCAAAATCCCTATCCCACGTACAAATTAGTTTTAGGCTGTGACATTCAAAGGAAACTTGTTTATTCCGATCAAATTTTGTTCAAAAAAAATAGTTTCATGAAGTTTTATCAACCATACGCATTGAAAAGTACAGTTTTCAGTGGGCAACCCGAATTTGTGAGGAGTTCGAACATCACGTTTTGCAGTTTTGTTTACATGAAGGTGTTCGTCGTGGGAAGTACTAAAGGCATGGATGGTGGAGTGGTGAGTTGAACGGAAATGGGTTTTTCACCGAATTCCGGCGAACCGATGGATGGTGGGGGTTGATTTTTGGCCAGGTGGTAGCTGCGGAGGTGGGCAGCATGGGAAAAATAGCGATCGATTTTTCTATTTGATGGGTTGGCTGGTCGAAGAGGTTTTAAGGTTTAGTGAGGGTACCGGTTGCGGTGAAGACACGCTGGATTTTGGGGGAGCACGGTGGACCGAGCGGGGCTGGAATTGGCATGGAGGTAGTGTGGGTCGTGGTGGTCATGATGGCGGTAGCGGCGAGTGACTTAGTGGGGGAACGTGGACAGTTCGGTAAACAGGTGGTGGTAGGAGTTTTCTGGGTTTTGACTTGTGGCCTCGATTTCGTTATCGGGGATGCAAGGCTTCGGTGGGATGGCAGAGATGATCAAAAGTCGAGGGGAGGTTTGTGGAGGCATCGGGTTTTTGAGGCATGCATCGAAATGTGTGTGCATGGTGCTCGGTGTACGTGTGCACAAGGGTGTTGGAAGGAATAGGTGAAAAAGAAATCTGGGGGAAGAAGAGCAAAGGAGAAAAAAGAGAAGAAAGAGGAGAGGATTTTGGGCCGGTTGGGCCAGGCTAGGGGAGTAAAGAAAATAAGAACAAGAAGAGTAAAAAAGGAAAATAAAAGAATAAAAGAGAAAAGAAAGCAAGAAGGTTGGAGTTTATACATACATATATATATATATATATTTATAAGATAATTTATAGTTTCTTTCACTAAAAAAAAGAAATCTATTCCATTTAAAATCCGTAAATTAAAGAGAAATGATATTGTATAGTTCAAAGGGCAATTGATCATGTTATTATTTGACTTAAACGTGTGAGTAATTAGTGATGCTTCATAATTTATTTTCCGTTAATGAATTCGTTAACTTGAAATAAATTTGGATATAAATATAAATGAAATCGACTAAGTAAAGGTAATTAAAATCCTAAGGAGCTAATCATCTTGACATTGGTGATTAATCGCTAAATTAGCTAACGATCCATATCTTTGTCTATCTACATTTTTATTCGTTTCAACTATTCTCGTCTGTACCCTTAAGTAAACAGACGAGTCTCCCCATATGTAAATAGTGTCGCCAACATAATAAATTGTTTATTTTAAACGATCTACCCTTAAAATGTTCCCTTGGATTCGGAGAGACCGGGATCAGATATCAGCAATATCTGGAACCACTTCAATTAAATAAGCACTATAATCCTTTACGGAATTGATTATAGAATCGTATGGGCTGGAATTGATTAAAATTGGGTAAAACTGGCTATTTAAATTAAGTAACGGTACTTAGATATTATTTTGAAAATATCAATGGATTTGTGTAATAAGTGTTTGGCTATAACAAGATAAGAACTCGTAATGATATACGAGTTACCCCAGTTTTAAAGAAGTTTTATAACTTAAGTATTTCATATTAGATGGGTTCACTCACGCTGGTTTCCAGCCTGACTCGGGTGTTACTTTATTGTAATGCTCAGGTCAGACCGAGTATTACAGATTTTCAGGTTAGGACGCTATGGAGTCCGGAGACGAGCTGGATGGCAGGGATGTATTGCACGTATTTATTGGATTCCGCTGTGTATTATAGACTGTATAGACAGTAGTTGAGGACACGTTATTACAACTGTCCAGATTTGTTGTACTCTGATATCTTGTATGTATATTGACAGTTACAGCTTTTCTTTGTATAAATGCAGTTATTTTATATTATATTTTGTTCCGCTGCGATTGTGAGATTCTGTGCTATTGTTTCTGTTTCTTCTTAACCCTAACAGTCTGGGATTTCCGGCACTCGATTGTTCGGCACTCTATACAGTGGATGTATTAGTGTCGATTTTCGGGGTCGAAAATCTTCGGGCCGTTACATCAACACCCGACGAACAACCGGGTTGTTCAGTCAGTGCTCGCTTCTGAGTCCATTGAACGACCCAGCCTAAGTTAAACTAGATTCATCAACATAGTGCAAGGGACTTTGCTTCCCATCCAAGAAACATTACCTAGCAGTTGCAGACAACCAATCAAAGAACCCTAGTTTAATAGATAACAAGTTTTCAAATATATATATATTTATTTAGTTCAAAAGAATGTGGGGGAACAATGCCTGCCGCGCTCGGCTCAGAAATATTTTAAATCGCTAATTAGTTGAAAAGAGGAAGACGAGAAAGGGAAGAATAAGCACATCAATAGCGCTCTTCAAAGACCAACCGACCCATACTCTTATCATTGGACAGAACATACCTGACTGCACTGGCGGTATTCCCCCAGCAATTCAAGCGATCAAGAACATGTTGAAAAAATTGAGTGTATCGCCATCTTTGTAGCCTTTTGCACCGAATCTTGCGAGAGACCCAGAAAAGCTTCCAGACAGCCTCACCAAGGAGTGAACCAAGGCTTCGACCATGGCAAAAGCAGAGGCGACAACTACTACCCTTTCTAGCAGGGCATTGAAGCGTCCAAACCGACTAAAATCGGGAATGTCAGAGCACCAAAGCAAGAAATCCCCTAGGTTCACCTGGATTATTAGTCCAAGATCAATGAGCAATCACCATCAGAGAGATGGCTAGAAAGTGGAAGTATTGGTTCAAGCTAAAGGCAAGATCCATCTCAAGAGTAGAAATCCAAGCAAGCGGTCCGATCTACAATCGACAAACATAATTTGGCCCCTATAGAGCTGCCTCCTTCCTTTAAGTCCCAACCAAGTTTTATAAAAACCAAATCGTTCAAGAGCAATGGAAGAGGAAGGCGAAGTAATCTATTTTTATCAATACAAAATCGTGGAAAGTTAAAGAGATTGCACGTTGATAGCCTTAAGGGTCCAAAGGGGAAAAGGCAGCTATTTATACACTTCTCCTTTCAATTGCTGGCCATTAGGACCAAAAGAATAGAAAGGATCTTAACCATATAAGAGTGATAAGTGCTATGCCACACCACACATGTAGGTGAAATGACACATCCCCATCACGTCTCGAGAAGCACAACTTCCGCAGCCAATGGTGCATTGGCAGTGCATTAATTGAATAGCAGAATGTAACACCCCTAATTTTAGATAACATCATTCAGGAGATTTAATTAGCTAAATTAAATAGAATAATGTATAGATTAAATGATTAAGGGATTGAGATTTAATTAAATAAGGAGTAGCCGTGCCTAGTGGAACTAAAGAGTTAAATGAAATTTAAAATGGAATAATTTAGGGAATTAAATAAAGGGCAATATAGGAATAAGCTATATTCATATACCCTAAACCCTTCACACCAATTCATTTCATACGTTCAAAATCTAAAACCTTAAGTATAGAGGCTGACCACCATTAAAAAGACCAAGGGAAGCAAAAGCTAAATCAAGAGGAAAAGCTAATCAAATTCAATTCAAGAATCAAATCTCAACACCTTAACACCAAAGCTAAAGGTGAATAATATGTTACATCTCATATTTTGATGTTTTCGGTTTCTAAGGGTAGACCCGAATGATTTTGCAAGTGTATTGCCATGTTTTGATTGATATTTATATGTATACATGCTTGTTGATGAATTATGCTTATTCATATTGATTTTATGATATGTTTTGGAATAAAAAACCTATAAGATGACATCCAAATGCCTTGCGAATTTTATTTATGGTTAGAAATGATATTTTGGAGACATGTTTCAAGTTTCATAATTTTCCGAATTATTGTTAATTTTCTAGTAATGAAAAAGGTTGTTTGGGTTTAAAGTTTATTACGGCAAAATTATAAATGTTTTGGGTCTGAAATTTTTATATGTTAGAAAACATATTAAAGATGATTTACTGGAATTTTTGTAGAATTTTCCTAAGTGTTCTACTGAATATATAAAATTATTTAAATGATTTATATATTTATGAATTTTATATATTTATTTAAAATTATTTAAATTTATATATATATAATTTTTGTAGAATTTTATATATTTATGAAAGGAGAAGTGGTATTTTGTAAATGATTTAAATTGTTTAATTCTGAAATTTTGGCAGTACTTTTGGAAAAGAAAATTTGCAACCAATAATATTTTGACAAACAAGGTAGGTTAGTTGAAAAGAAAACTGTAAAAAGCTAAAAATTAGGTTTTATATACTTTTTACTTGTTCTGCCACTTTCGGCACCATGGTTTTCGATTGGGTAGTTCCGCTTCCATCACCATCGAAACCAATGCGCATGGTATCAAATACTTGGTACATAGCGAATTGGACTTAGGCGAAAGGTACTGGGTTGAAGCTAAGGGTTTCGATAGGGTCGGAACGTTGCTTTGCTTTCTAAAGAAAATGCGCCTGGTTTGCTTTCGAAAGGAATGGTTTCGAATAAGATAGCTTTCGACTTGGTCAATGGTTTAAAGAAAGAATGCTTTCGAATGAGATTGCGCCTTTGTTTAAATTTGAAGGGGTTGAAACCCCTAACTGCCCCCTTTTTACCTTTCGACCCAGATTGGTTTTGACAGTGTTATCTTATTTTTAAAACTTAGCCACTTCTCCAATGCTTTCAAAGGGATAGGTTTTGACACCATCACTTCTTTTACTTAGGAATTGCTTTCGAAAGAGTTGCTTTCAACTTGGTTGTTTTATGACCCTTTTTGATATTTGAAAGTTAAACCCAAAGGTTTCGAAAAGAGTGTTTTCGAAAGGTTTTCCACACGTTTATACTTGAACCCAATGCTTTCAAAAGGTTTTTTTAAGTAGTATACTTTAGTGCTTTCGAACGGTATAAAGTAATGGTTTCGAAGGGAAGGTTCCCAGTATTTTAGAAAGGTATATGTTTATAAGGTTTCGAAGAGGTGATCCCCCAGTGTTTTCGAAAGGTTTACTTAGTATGTAAATGGAAGGTTTCCAATGGTTTCAAATGGCTCATTTAAAGGATTTTAGAAGAGGATGTCTAAGTTTTATAAAGCTTTCGAAGATGATATTTTCAATGGTTTCGAAAGGTATGTTTGGCCTTTAGGCCTAAGGTTATAAAGTAAAGTAATTTACTTATATCAAAAGAGGTACTTTCAATGGTTTCAAAAGGGGTACTTTCATTGGTTCCGAAAGGGGTACTTTCATGAGTTTCGAATGAGATTGTTTAAAGGTCTTAAACAAAGGTTTCGAATATTTTCATTAACTATGTTTTGAGTAAAGCATATATCATGGCAATAAGATTTGAGTAAAGCAAATAGTATATTTTCCTTGTATAAGTATGATTTAAAGGGTTAAATCATTTTGAAAAGGTTTTCAATAAAAATTTAAAGGGTAGTTAACCCTAAGTAAAATGACTCAGATATTTGTATACCAGATAGGACATGTATAGGATCGCGCTCTATATAGTAGCTATTAGCCCCTAACTAATTTAGTCCAAAATTCCAGTGTGTAGGGCTTAGTCCTAGGTAACACTTAAATGATGGTTACACACAGGAAGGAATATATTTGTACAGAGATAGGTTATTGGTGAGCATGCAAAACCATTAGGATCGGGTGATCCTTGGAGAAGTAAGTTAAGGACAGACTGTTCAGAAGTATGTCAACAGTTGTTAGATAATTTATTTAGTTTGTCTGGTTGGCCCGAGTCAACCAAAGGTTAGTAGTTAGTCAAACAAAACTAATTTTTGTTCGGACAACTGGTCCATTTATTACCTGTTTTGAGCATATAATATATTTTCTATTTTAATATAATCAGTTTGACCAACCAGATTGGTTGCAGGATTATGATTTGCTAAAAGATATGTTTTAAAGGGATATTACTTAGGGGAAACCCGTTTCGCTAAGCGGCGTGGTCTCACTAAATATTAGTAAACCGAGATGTAATAGTATTATTCACACCAGGCTTTATGTCTGACTCGAAGTTTATGTTTTCTCCTTAAACTCTTGGGTACTCAAGTGATTTTGACTAGTTTGAGAGTTGAGGTTTTCAGGTACCTCTTTAGACGAATAAGCTTCCGGAGACGTGCATGAGGCATTATAGCTATTTAGAGTTCTTTTCCAATTTGATTCCGCTGTGTTTATTTGTAAAGGCAAAGTTGTTTAATTGCCTTATTATATACTCTGATCAACCAAGGGAGCATCTTCAAATGTCGCTCTTGGCGTATGTGTAATAACTATTTTTTTTCTAAATATGGTTAACGAATGTGGATTATGTAAAGAATGTTAAAATGGTTTTTGGAATGGAATGTGAATGTTTTTGAGATTTAATTTTTTTTTCATATTCATGTGTTTTAGTTATATCAATGTACCTAACATTACCATATTTGGTCGCCGAGGATTAATAACTATGGATGACTGCAGCATCCGTAGCCGTTAGTTTTGGGCCTCCAAATAGGCGATGTTACACAGAACCATCAATCGATGGAGTCTTTGAGATTTTACAATCCCACACCCGCTCATGGGCATAGACTTGGCGGGAAAAATGTTACTCAACTTTTTGTTAGTAAGAAGGCAGACTAATTAGGGTATCTTAGCGTGACCTTGTCCAGTCCAGGCCAATTGGGTCTAAGCCAGCCACAACTGGGAGCAGGTTGATCGGTGTTTTCATTTTTAATGATAGCTCAAATAACAGCCTAAGCCCGCATCAGCTCCTCTACTCAATTGCATGTTAAGCCATCTACTCGCTATTCCTCCCAACATAGCCACCCCAGCAACCAGATCATTCGTCAATGCAAGGTGCAAGCCCAGTTTGGCCTATCTCCCATTAGCCTACCGACTCTCTCTGTTTGGCTCGCTAACAACCTTACATCAAGCCAGTCCGGTGTCTCAAGTATCTCTCCCTTGTCTATCTCCTGATTAGCATAGTTTGAGACCGTATCAAGGGTGGCCCACCATCGATCTAGTTTCGATACCACCACTTGAGACCCACACTCCGTTTCACCTAGCTCGGCATGCCCTCGGCTTTCACTGATTTTCCATCCTCCTTATGGTCTCAACAGACCAGCTCAACCCGTCCTGCTACCTAAGTATGTGGTAGCAAAGCGGTAAGAGGTACATCCAGATATACATATTTATAACAAGAAGCATTCCCTATTTTCTACAAGCATACTGCAAGTACAAGCATATTTAATGCAAAGCATGGTAGAACATAGTACAGTCCTATTGGCCTTCATTTCAGCCATGCATTCCTCTTTTTCATCAGTTGTCTCTCATCAAGTCCTTTTAGCCAGATCAATAGCCAAGCGTGCTTTATGCCTGCTTTGTAATGCAATCTTAGTCGTTCAAACATCCGTTCAACTACTATAAGAACCTCATGCATGACCACTTCGAAGAGGTTGGTTAGGCCCCCAATAGAGGGGACCCAGGTTGGATGAGCCCCTTTTAGGTTGGGACCCGGTGGAGGGGACCTAGGTTTGTTGGCCCTTGTTGGAGGGGACCTAGGTTGGTTGGACCCCCAGTAGAGGTGACCTAGGTTTGTTGGGCCCTTAGTGGAGGGGACCAAGGTTGGTTGGACCCCCGGTGGAGGTGACCTAGGTTGGAACCCATAATCCGCCACTCAAACTCCCTGATGCTAGTAGCTTCGTTAGTCCTAGGCATATCTTCTTTTCTTATTATTATTCTCTTGTAATTCGTTGTAATTGTAAAAGAGCCATATAATAAGGGAACTTCATAGTGGAAGTAGGCATCATGGCTGAACCACTTCACATCTTGTGTCATTTTCCTTTGAATGCTCTTTTCCCTTCATATTTCGATCATTAAGCCTAATGATTAACAAGCAACCTTTTCTATTCATAACATATTATCATAACTTCAAGGATGACAAAAAATGTTGTCAATAAAAACCATCAGGCCCAGGTGTCGGGAAGTCTCTTTTACAAAAAATAGCGTCTTTAATCTCACTAATATCAATTTCATTGCTGAGAAAATCTCTACCGTATTCCGTTATGATATTCTTACAAATTATTCTCAGAAGGTTACATGAGTTCTTTTGATTGAATGAATCTATATAAAAGTTAACAGCTTTTTCTACAAATTCAGTAGGTTCATTGCAATTTTTCCCATTAATTGAAAAGTTGTTGCCCCAGTTGTTATTACATCTCTTACTTGACATTTTTGTGTAAAAGAATGCAGTGGCCTCATCTCCCAACATTAGCCAATCACACTTTGATTTCTGCCTTGTATATATGATTTCCTGATGTATTTCTTTATCCAACTTGTTCTTCAATTCCCTGAGTTCGTACCTCGATTCCTTATCATTTACTGTTTCTAATTTTATTTGAATAAATGTGCATTCTCCTCTTAATTTCTCAACATTCATTATGATGTTGTTTTTATTTTTGCCCTATATAATGAGAGCCTCTTCACCACTTTCTATTTTAAAATAAATCTATATAGGGGTCTACCTTCAACAAATTCCTCCCATCCACTACTAAAAGTCTTTGTATAATCTTCATTTAGTTGCCATTGATTCATATATTTGAACAAACAGGCTCTTTTGACAGATTCGACTGCTAACACAATTACTGGAGTATGAACACTAACAATGGACGATAGAAATCTGGCTGAAGTATCACTAAAATTTGCATCTATTATACGTTAGAAAGTACTCTACCTATTTTAGTTAAGATATTGCGTTTTGGTCCCGACCACTACGAAAAATCAAGCCCCTTAATCGGAAATTTAGCCACTCCCAATCTAATTATCCATCTATCTAGTTCCTTTAGTTTACTGAATGGTACTGGACACCCAATTTTTCTCTGTCGAAGATCTGATGCAATTGAAATCTCCAATGAATAGCCAAGGTCTATAAATATTTATTGCATCCTCCTCCAAATCGATCCATAATCTTTCTCTTAAGTACTCAAAATTCTGAGCATACACAAAAATGATGTTACAAGATGCTCCCCAACATTAAAAAGATCAAGATTGATATGTTGATCATCCAGACTTAAAATGTTTTATCTCCTTGTTAATGAGAATAAGAATGCGATATTTGAAGTAACAAGAACATTACTCACTATTTCCCACTTATCTTCCATACTGCAACTAAGCACTTCTATCTCATGGAAATGCAATTTATTTTCTAGGATACTAAAACACCCAACACTATGATTACTAATTATCCATCTTATTTCCACAATTCATTTGGATTTATGGAAACTACTTACATTCCATGAAGTTATAGACATTCTTTATTTTTGAGATGGTTTCTTAGCACCCTGCCTGGCATGGTACTTATGCTCTCAGATTTATTATTAATCTTTTTTGACTCAAGCTTTGGATTTTTATAACCGATCGATTTCCAGTTTATTCTGCTTTATCGGGGACTTCTCCTGATTGGTCTCATGTACTATTTCTTCTTAATGCCCTTTCTTCTCTTCTCCTGAAATAATTAAACTATATGTCCCCTTGTCTTCAGGTCCAAACTGCTTTTCCAGTCTTAAAATCCTGCATATAATGTTCATCAAACTTCTCAAATAAAGTATTGCTAAACCGAGGATAAACATTACTAAAATCAAAATGTAAGCTATAAGGTTAACTTCCCTCTCCAGTTAACAAGTTCAGTGATTGTTATCCGATATTTTGATCCGATTATATCTGAATTGATTGGACAAGTTAGATTTGACTGCCATCAAGGCCAATAAGTCCAAAGCGATGATTGTGAGGTCCAAAAGTCAAGTATAAATGGTAATATGAAGCCATGATCAAACAAAATCAAGAGATATGCTATGTAGAACATTCTCAGTATGGAATATAGTTTAATTAGAAGAAGGATCAGCTATAATCACTCTAAATCATAGGGATCGACATATTTCAGCTAAACAAGTGTAATTCAATGGAAAACAATCAATATCTCAAGATTCATAAGTCCAATTCATATGAAATTTTGGGAACAAGTTAGATTCGACTGCCATCAAGATCCATAAGTCCAATGCTACATCACCTCTAATTTTACCCCGCATCGCCATCATCCATCTCATCTCCTCTAAACTTAACCCATGATTAACATAAACAAAACCCATTATCTCGTCACGAACCAAAGTAAATATAACCTACCTAAATGTATAGAATGTGAGTTGCTCGAAGGGAGATTTCGGATTTCGATTCAAATAGAAGGTAGAATGACGGTCCTTAACAGGAGGGGATGGTGGATTTGAAGATGGAAGCGATGTTTTATTTGAGAATAGGTATCGAAAAAAAATTGGTGGGGGAGGGATTGGAATCGAGCTTGAAGGAAATAAGAAAGTCAAAGAAATGAAGTAAGGTGAGGAAGGGAAGTCAAATATTGGCTTGTATATGGAGTCCAAGGGTTCGGCCTGCTTTCCTTATTTACGAAGTGGAAAATCGATTAAGTTCACCAAGTAATAGGGATCGGATGCGATCCCTACCTAAGGAAACAAAATCCAATCCCTATATTAAAAAAAGAAAGGGGGGGAAGGGATCGGCTAGAGGAATGCCAATCCCTATTAACATAACAAGAAAGAAAGGGGGGTCGGCTAAAAGAATGCCGATCCCTATATACAAGAAAAGAGAAAGAAAGAGAAGGGATCGATTAGGAACCCTATGTGCATGCAAGGGTGTACATAAAGAAATTATATTAAGTAAGTAAATATAAACTGGAATGAAATTATGTCTAACTCAATGAAAATTCGCAATGACCCAAGAGCATGGAAACGCGTCCGGGAGCCAATGATAAGAACGTGTACTCGAACGTGCACAAGTATATTCTAAAAGTTCAACTTTTGAAATCGACATAGATTGAATTCAAACCTGAAGCTTTCAAGGTCGAGACTGGATCAGATAGCCAAAGATTACCAGTCTTGTATAACCGGACATAGATATCAACCGACGAAATATAATGGTGAATTTATAATATTGGAAATCGACTAAGCATCATGACGAGTAAAGAGAGATATGACACTTTGGAAAAATAATTCGACGAAAGGATAGCGACTATTCATAAAACTAGATGGATTTCTTATCGACGATTCTAACTTGCTTCGATTCAAAGCATGCCATGTTCAACACAAGACGTACTTTAGGGGGCAAGGGTTATCCGACATTTTGACCCGGTAATATCTAAATTGATTGGACAAGTGAGATTCGACTGCCATCAAGGCCAGTAAGTCTAAAGCGATGATTTTGGGGTCCAGAAGTCAAGTATAGATGGTAATATGAAGCCGTGATCGAATGGAATTAAGAGATATGCTATGTAGAACATTCTAAGTATGGAATGTAGTTTAATAGAGAAGAGGGATTGGCTATAATCACTCTCAATCATAGGAATCGACATATTTCAGCCAAACAAGTGCAATTCAATGGGAAACAATCAATATCTCAAGATCCATAAGTCCAATGCATATGAAATTTTGGGAATAATATGTGGGGACCCTAGGGAGCCTACCAAAGTGATCTCACCTCAGAAGGACTAAGCAAGAGGAATCGGCCCTCTTCCCTCAATAGGGATAATCTAGAATCAAGTAACAACTCACATTACAGCAAAGATCAAGCAATAACTCAAGTTCCACTAATCCAGTTGGCATGAAACTTGGAGGCTAAGCATACTACAACATGGGAAAGCTTCCATAGGGACCGAACCTCAAATTCCTCCAAAATAGGGATCGGCACTGATCCGTATTCCTTGGGATTTGGGCATGCGATCCCTCTTATGGGTCCATATGGTTTTGGAGATCCTTCTGCCAAATTTTTCAGGGAGATATTTCGCCTTCTTTCTTTATAAATACAGCCTTGATTGGTCAGGGACATTTATGCTACTTATTGATTTGTACTCTATCGTAACTAAGGATTTTCATCTGATCCATATTGTACTCAACTTACAAAGTGATTAATAAATCTATCTATTAAAAGTGGGCGTAGACAAACAACATCAAACCACTTTAAATCGTTGTGTTCTTGCTATTGCTTTGATTTTCTGTCATGTAGTTGCTTATTTCCTCTATTTTAATTTTATATTCTTTATTTATTTCTCTACAAAATCTCTATTGGGTGTTTGTGCCAATTTTTAATGCAAATATTTTGGTGCTTTCACTAAGAGAGAGATTCTCAACTCTATTTGGATCCCTTTGCTGCTATTGGATAGCATAAATCCCCTGAAGAGATCCACAATTATCTTCAAGAAGCTTATTTATTCTATTCAGATTGGAAATATTCTAAGGAAACTATCAACAATGGTTAGGAACACAAGATCTACATCCCAAAATACAGAAGAAAACAAAAATGCTAACATCCAGCAAAGAGGCCCGGGCAATCTACCCATAAATGTGAATTCTACCAATCCAGTTGATGCCCAAAACCCAGCTGATTCCATCACAAGAGCTGATTTCCAAAATTTGATGAAAGAGCTAGTGGATAGCCTCCAATAGTTGAACCAGCAAATTCAAGCCAATATCGATCTAATGAACCAACTCAGAGATTAACAATGCAGGAAAGATAGGAGAGACCCTACCCTTTATTCTACGTCGGAGAGTTCTAGTTCATTAGATGACTATCACATGCGCAGATGTTGTAGTACTGATGGATATCACGTAGAAGCTTCTAGACATCAACAGGCAAACCAACTGGCTTGCCAAGACCGATCGGTGTCGATTCCTCTATAGGGATCGGGGTTGATCCCTCCTACAAAGGAGGAAGCTTGCCTTTTCATGTTGGAGCACAAGCTGGAGCTGTTGCGATTGATTTGGATGTTGGAGTTCAGGTGGATGCAGACCAGTTACCTCCCTGGAATGATGATGAAGTGAACGTACGTGATATACATCGAGAGGATGTTGAACCAAAAAGGCATGGAACGGCCTGTAAACATCAACCAGACCATCCACATGAGGTGAAGCATGACTACCGCTTGGCTCCAACTATTCAAACGCCGGACTTGTCAGCTATGGTTAGATAGCTAGTGAGGGAGAGCCAAGGCTTGACCAATGATGATTGGGGGATCTCGAGAAGCCATACCCCATTCACCGATAATATCCTACATGTTGAGTATCCAAAGAGGTTCAGCATGCCGTCGTTGCCTGCCTACGAGGGAAAAACCAACCACAGGCAGTACATCATGAGATATGAATGGCCGATGTATTCTGCACGAGCTAATGATGCAACAAAATGCAAATGTTTTCCTATTACTTCTATGGCATTACAACGATGTGTTTTACGAGATTACCCTCACAATCAATCTCTAGATTTGACAATTTAGCAACAAAGTTTGTGAAGCAGTCCGTATACACGTAACTCACCCTAAAGATGTAATGTCCCTATCCAAAGTGATCTAAGCTCTGGGAGAATCGCTAAAAGATTATTTGGAGAGAATTGATTCGACCGCCACAGAAGTCAGTAATCCAAATGACCATTCAATATTGATGGCGGTAATAAAAGGGATTGATCCGGAATCGGACTTTAGTGATTGGTTAGCTGGCAAACCACCCGCAATATTGGAACGTTTCTATGCAAAAGCAGCTTGGTATTTGCGGAAAGAGGAAGCTAGATGCTCTAGGAAGAAGAATGTTATGGGACCAAGTAGAGAGGGAGTGTAGAGTAACATTGCAGTTAAAGAGTCTGGGGAGAGTTTCAAAAAAAGTTCAAGTAAATGTCCAAAATAAATCGAATTAGCAAAAGAAAGGCAATGATCGGAATCGTGAACGAATAAGGGATTAAAAATGAGGAAAGCCTAGGATTCCAATGTATGATACCTACACACCACTGAATATGTCTCTAGAGAAAGTCTACTTGTCTACATGCACTACCATGCAGTATAGGAAGCCACCTCAAAAAGAATCGACGGAGAAGCAAAAGCAAACTAGAAAATATTGCCGGTTCCATGAATGCTATGGTCATAACATGAATGAATGTAGACATCTCCAGGATGTTATTGAAAAACTAATCCAGAAAAGAAAATTACAGCAGTTTGTTAAGGCCCCGTAGGATGGCGGGCATGGGACATCCAACCCCAGCCAAGGACAAGCATCGCACATAGCCAAGGAGCCTATGGGGACTGGTGGAAGATTAGCGGTTAATACAATAGTTGGAGGACCGCATCCCGTTGATAAGGGCGGGCACGAGATGAAATGTTATGCTACCGCAAACAAGAAAATGAATTTTGAAAGTTGTTCGAGTATAGAAGATGGGGCTCTGGTAAAACAGCAGCGTACAATGGCAAATGGCATTGTATTCGAAAATAGAGATGCAGACAAGGGAAAGGACCAACGATCGACCAAATGGTCATTTCGACCATGATCGACCCCGCCTTAGTGAGGAGGATTTTGGTTGACAGTGGAAGTTCCGCTAATATAATTTTCAAAAAGGCTTATGATCAGATGAGGATGTAAGCCAAGGACTTGAAACGGTCTAAAGCCCGCATTCATGGCTTTAATGTTGCTACGACCGAAGCTGTAGGATATGTCGAATTACCCGTGGAATTAGGACAAGGTGACCGTAGGAGAGTGTGGATGTTGCCATTTGTTGTTTTGGATAATGACTCTCCATACAATGCTTTTTTGGGTCGATAAGCCTTAATTGAATTCCGGCCAGCTCTTGCCCCATGGTGTTTGACTTTGAAGTTCCCAACTAATAACAGTGTTGGAGTTGTGCATGGTGATCGGGCGATCGGATGTACCTGCTATGTGGCTGAATTAAGAGACGCTCAATGGAAGGAGAAAGGAAAGGGTGCGGAAAAGTCTCACTGCATCCAAGCCATCGAAGATTGATAACCAGCGCCTAGGCATTGGCTTGGGTGCCAAAGTCGGTTCTATAAAGATATAGATCCGAGGGATGATGAGGAGGAGCCCAAAGAGACCAAGGCTGCACCGATTGAGCCGACGATATACATCACGGTCAGCCACGATGACCCGTCACGGGTCCTAAAGATCGGATCACAGCTTAGCCCCTCCATGATAAAAGAACTTGTTGGTTTTCTACGAGCGAATCTTGATGTGTTCGCTTGGAATCATTATGACATGTGTGGGATCTCACCTACCATTGCGAGCTACGCATTAAATATTGACCCAAGGCATGTCCCGGTGAAACAAAAAAGGCGTGGCATGGATCCAGAGAGATCTGCTACCCTTAAAGAGAAGGTGGATAAGCTCAAATGCAATGGGTTTATGTGTGATGCCCTCTACCCTAAATGGGTATCTAATCCTATATTTGTGAGAAAGGTGAATGGAAAGTGGCGGACATACGTTGACTACTTGGACTTAAACAAGGTATGTCCAAAAGACAGTTTTCCCCTTCCAAGGATCGACCAGCTGGTAGGCTCAACCACATGACAAAATTGCTATCTTCCATGGATGCATACTCTGGATATAACCAAATCCTGATGCACATTCCCAATCAGGAACACACTAGCTTTATTACCAACGTTGGATTGTATTGCTATGTGGTAATGTCATTTGGATTGAAGAATGCTGGAGCAACCTATCAATGCCTAGTCAACAGAATGTTTAAAAATCAGATCGGAAAAATGATGGAGGTATACGTGGATGATATGCTCATGAAGTCACGATGATCAAGCATCCACATTAGAGACTTAGCAGAAATGTTCGACATCCTTCGATTTTACAAAATGAAGATCAATCCTATGAAATGTTCTTTCAGCGTACCATAAGGAAAGTTCTTGGGTTTTATTGTCAATACTCATGGAATCAAAGCTAATCCCGAGAAGATTTGAGTAATTCACAACATCCAAGTGCCAAAGACCATCAAACAAGTACAAAGACTAAATGGAAGGTTGCCGCCCTAAGCCGATTTATTTCCAAAGCTACCGATAAATGCATTCCTTTCTTCGACTTGATTAGAAGAGGTAAAAGGAACTTTGAATGGATGCGGATTGTGAAGACGCATTCCAAGTTTTGGTGAGCCACTAAGAGAGGCCTCTCATCTTGTCAAAACCAGTGGATCATGAAGACTTGTATATCTGCTTGGTCGTATCAGTACATGCTATAAGTGTCACACTACTTCGTGAGGAGAATCGGATCTAAAGACCGGTCTATTATTTTAGCAAGCGAGTAATAGGAGTTGAAAGGAACTATTCAGGGATAGAGAAATTGGCATATTGTTTGTTGATTACTTCACGAAAGCTCCACCCTAATTTTCAGGCTCATCCCATCAACGTTTACACCGTCAGCCGTTACGACAGGTCCTACAGCGACCTGAGACATTTAGGAGGTTACCCAAATGGAACATCGAACCGAGTCATTTCGACCTCACTTGTCTCCCTTGAAGAGCCATCCAGGGACAGGCACTAGCGGACTTTTTAGCAGAATTCACTGCACAGGAGATCTCCTAGAGAGCGGTGGAACCACTGCCATTCGGTGGAAAATGTATATGGATGGAGCTTCCAACGTTCGTTGTTCTGGAGCTAGAATCGTGCTAGTAACCCCAGAGGATCGATCAATTTGCTATACTTTGAAGAATGACTTCCCTACAACGAACAACGAAGCTGAGTATGAATCTCTGATTTCCAGACTCAAACTTGCTAAAGAAATAGGGATAAAATCTCTTGAAATCTTTTGCGATTCCCAGTTGGTAGTATACCAAGTCAGGAAAGATTACCAGGCTAAAGGACAATGACTCATTGGCAAAGTTTGCTAGCACCGGGGATGCATAACAAATGGGCTTGGTTCCAGTCGAAGTACTAGACGCTTCGAGTATAAACCTGATTGAAATCGATTGGGTACTAGATACAAATCCTGAGAATGAGTCGTGGATGACTTCGATTAAAAACTATTTGCTACAGGGAGCCCTTCTCGAACAGAGGAATGAGAGGCGACAAGTCCTCTACAAAATTTCAAGGTATATCATTCAGGAAGGAGTCATGTATAGAAAGGATTTTTTCATTCCCGTGCCCTAGTGTATCGCTTATGATGAAATAAAATGAGTCCTTAAGGGAGTTCACGAAGGGGAATGTGGCGATCACACTGGGGGCCAAACCTTAGAAAAGAAAATACTCCGTTATGGGTATTATTGTCCGACTGCCAATCGAGATGCTACTGATTACGCTAAGCGATGCAAAAAGTGCCAGATGTATGTAAGAGTTTCGAGAGCTCCAGTGATGGAAATCACACCAATGGTCAGTCCATGGTCATTTGCCTTATGAGGCATAGATATTATCGGTTCCTTATCGATCTCTAAAGGTGGTGCGAAGTACGCCATCGTCGCAGTTGATTACTTCACCAAATGGGCCATAGCGGAACCTTTAACCACGATCATGACAAAGAAAGTAATCAACTTCATTTTCCAGAACATCATCCGTTGTTTTGGCCTTCCACGAACCATTGTAACTAATAATGGAACCAAATTCGACGGCACTGAATTCAAAGACTTCTACCATCGGCATTATATTGAAAAGAAATTTGCGGTAGTTGTTTACCCTCAAGCAAATGGGCAAGTTGAAGCTGTGAAAAAAATCATAAAGTCCATTTTGAAGGAGCATTTGGAAAAGGCTAGAGGCAAGTGTGTGGATGAATTCCCGATGACATTATAGGCTTACAGAATCACCCACAAGTGCGCAACTAGCCATACTCCATTCACTCTTGCTTACGGTACTAAAGCCATCATTTTTGTTGAACTCGAAGTCCCTTCTCATTGAGTGACCTACTACAATCCCAGAAAGAATAGAGATCTCCTCTTAGAATCTCTATACTTTGTAGATGAGAAACGCGAAGAAGCTGACTTGAGGGCAGCTACACATCAGCACCGAGTCTCCCGATACTACAACACTATAGTCCAACCTAGAAACTTTGAAATCGGCGATCTCATCTTGAAATGGGTTTTTCCTGCCCCATCACACATGAATCCTTCTTAGGAAGGACCATATGTCATTGAACAGAGGCTTGGAGAAGGAACTTTTAAGCTAGCGACTGTTGATGATGTCACACTCCCAAGCGCATGGAATAACGAACATTTACGATACTATTTCACTTAGTATATTCTTTTTCATTCAGTTGTATTCAATTTATGAATTTGCTTTAGCATTCGATTTTCTAGATATGCAATAACACAAATTTTGTCATTATTTCTATTTGGCAAATAAAGTTTGAAATTTCCTTCATATCTATGATTTCTGCAGCATTACATATTAGTTATGATACCCAACTAACTAATATTGATATGTCTGAGCAGGTTCCTAGAGTTTGGAGCTAGCCGATCACGTAAGTTCGCAATTGAAGTAAACAAAATGAGCATGGTCCGACCGTTCATTTGATGATTCTCGCTCACAACCCAATGGACAGAATACCTAACAAGGAATGGGTGCGACTTGACCATCTGATAACCAAATTGATCCTACCGAGGGATAGGACAAACATGAAACAAAAGCGACCGTGATACGATCGATCGCTCGCTAAGTTAGACCCTGGACTTGGGGCAGATCAATCAATTAAGGAAAGTATGGTCCGACTATTTTTCAAAATAGCTCTAAGTCCCTAAAGCGTGGAATGGAGTATAAACCTGAATTGGGTTCTGTTTGCACAAAAAATGGACAAACACCTCAAAGTCGTATGATTTAATTGATTTTACGTTGTTCTTAGTGATTTGGATGATTTATGAAAATATATGAAAAGCAGGGACTAAACTGTAAAAGACACGCAGATTTATAGTGGTTCAGCCAGAATGTGCCTACGTCCACTTTATATATTATTTCTCTTTTTTTGTTTAGATTACAAGTACAAAGCTTTGATACTAGTATCTGAAAGTTGTTTGAAAGTTCTCTCCGTGCTTGAGCTCTCAAACTTGTCCCCCATTGTTGTACCCCTGCCCCTCTATTTATAGAGTGAGGCTGGGGGTAGGGGTCTTGGATGTATATAGCTGCTGGTGGGCCTGGGCTGACGCGATCTGGCCTGGTAGTGTTGGTCCGGAAGGAGCTTGGTTTGGAATGTCTCGGTCCGGTGGTAGGTGGTCCGGTAGGAGCTTGGTTCGGAATGTCTCGGTCCGGTGGTAGGTGGTCCGGTAGGAGCATGGTTCGGTAGTTGGTGTTGTTAGTCCGGTTCGAGATGATTCGGTGGGAGCTTGGAGCTTGTTGGCTCGGTACCGAATGGTCCGGTAGGAGCATGGTTCGGTGGGAGCTTGGAGCTTGTTGGCTCGGTATCGAATGGTCCGGTAGGAGCATGGTTCGGTGGGAGCTTGGAGCTTGTTGGCTCGGTACCGAATGGTCCGGTAGGAGCATGCTTCGGTGGTGGTATAAACGTACCCAACATTTGCCCCCTAAAGTAGGGCATACGCTCAGCGTATGTCGTGCTTTGTTCCAGTTTGGACGACCATATTCGGCCCAAGAACCGAACTGGCTGGTCCGGTTATCAACCCTCCTCTATAAGTAGGAGCCATATGCCTTCGTCATACCTTACCGAATGAAAAATAGCCGAGTCAAATTCTGAACTGCCAAATCAATCTTAGCTGCCGGACCAGGTAATTTTTCTTCTGCCGAACCAGTTTTTAAGATTGAGTCTCTTTGTTCTACCGAATGAACCTAAGGACTTTCAATGCCGAACGAACTCGATACTGAACGAACTTGAAAATTTTCTGTATCGAATGGACCTTATACTGAGGAAACCGAATGAATCTTATACTGAGAATGCCGAATGAATCTATACTGAGAATGTCGAATGAATCTATACTGAGAATGCCGAATGAATCTATACTGAGAATGCCGAACGAATCTTTACTGAGAATGCCGAATGAATCTATACTGAGAATGCCGAACGAATCTTTAGCTAGGCTTTACTGAATGAATTCGGGGATTCCGAGTGTTGAATGAACCCTTTACCGGATGGACTTTTGTACCTGAATCACCAGTGAAACTCTAGATTACATAGTTATGTGTCTTAACGATATACTTTCTTGTGTCTGCAGATAAATGTCTCAAAGAGTGGAAACCCGATCAGAGAAGAATAGATCTTAGGATAGAGAAGAGCCTTCCTCAATGTCTCCGGCTCATCCAGGATCTGCCCGTCATGGGCCCACCCCGAGATCATTGGTGGATGGATACGGTCCTCAGGAACTTCTTAACTTGCCTCCTGATTGCTTCCCTAGCTCACTCAAGGGCGAGCAACTTGATGTTATATCTCGCTCTTTCGGGATCGACCGAGCGCGCATGTTATTGCCGGATGCGGGAGTGATGTCGTATGATCCTCTCGAAGGATATTTTGCCTACAGCAGATACCATTGCATGTGTGGTGCCATCCCTCCTCTCAACGCCTGGGTAGTCAGCTTTCTCACATTTCTAAAGGTAGCTCCATTCCAGCTTCAGCCCAACTCCTATGCCATTCTGGTGAGTCTCTTCGTCATCTTCCAGAGGAGATATGGGCGTCCTCCTTCCAATCGGGAGATCCGGTATTTGTACAACTTGAGAGGCTATAAGAAGGGGTCTCCCTACATCAGCTTGGAATCGACCGTATCCTTTAAGCCGGTCCTGGATTTATACTCCAAGTACAACATGTTCAAGAAGGAATGGTTTTTTATCAGGGATGATTCCGTTTCTATTCGACGCTTCACCTCCGGATGTAAGTCAAAGCTTTATTTTTAATTCCCGTTCTGGTTGCAATGCTCCTTCTTATGTGTTTTTATTTTTTGCTAGCGACAGGTGGTTTTGCAGTCGTGGAGAATGATCGCCTGGTTCAGACGGCAGCAGAAATAGAAGCTATTACTGGAAGAGATAGGTCGGCTGCTTACCTGATCAGGAACGCTACACTTTTGGAGTACAACTTGATCCTTCCACAGCAGTCCGTGGTCAAGTAGAGGGACACGGCTGAAGGGAAGGCTGCCCAAGCTAAAGAAGGGGCCGAGTCGAAGAGAAGCAAAAGGAGGCCCTTTCCGAAACATCCGGTTGCCGGGGGGAAGAAGCTCAAAAAGTCTGACGGTCCCTCTCCCAGCACATGTCCAGATATCCTGGAGGAGGGAGATGTGGAGGAGAAGCAAGGCGGAGATGGAGGAGAAGGTGTTGGAGGTGGCGACGGTGTCGGGGCTTTGTCTTCTGGGCAAGTAGGCGAGATGCAAGAGTGGACGGATGACGCTTTCCGCCAGACCTTCAAAGGTTTGGAGGGGACACAGAAGTCTAGGAAAGCTGAGAAAGTTGGGACCGGCGTCGATTTATCTTCCGGGAGCGCTTCTACTGAGGCAACCTCTGCGGTTCAAGGTGAATTTCCCTCTGTTCTTTTTTATTCTCGAATGATGGCTCAATGCATACTGGTGACACTTGATTTTTACTCCAGGAGTGGAAAAAACGGCCAAGACCTCAGATCTTCGGCACAGGCTTGAACAATACAAACTCCTCAAAGCTTCCGCCAAGCTGAAGCCTTCTACTAACCGCCCGGGAGACATAGTCGGCTATCGTCCTCTTCTCGGAGTTATTGAAGAAGATATACAGAAGAGGAAGAGGAGTCGATCTTCGTCTGAACCTCTTCTTGAACCCCCGGCCCCACTCCAGCCTATTCACGACATTACAGAGGAGGATACCGAGCTTATGCCCTCCCCCCATCCGTCTGAGAACCCAACCGTCATCCCAATAGATCATCCTGGCTTAGTACGCAATCCGTTTGCGGGTCATCCGGACCTGGACCCGGCATCTCATGACATCTCTTTTGATGAGGTTACTGGTGAGCACCTTCTTCCTCGCAATCCTATGGTAAAGGTGCTTGATGAGGCCAAGTCCCTGGACCTTGATTTGCTTACTACTTGGATTGTCGCTATGGGGGACGAAGCTAAGGCAAATATCGACCGGGTTGCTGAGGAGACCAGGAAGTTGATGGGGCATCATGCCCGACTGGTCAAGGCCGGGGAGGAAATTGGGAGTGCCAACATAAGACTGCGGTTAGTGGTTTCCGACCAGGCCAAGCAACTCGCCGATCAGGCCATCCAGATCTCTCAGCACGAGGCCGCCTCCAGACGTCTAAAGAAAACTATGGAAGAGGCCAGCCGGGCCGAACTGCGGAAAATGGAGGCTATTTGCAAGGAACGGATCAATATGGCCATTGCCACGGTGGATGAGGTTCGGAAAGCGGATCTTGAGCTGATAGAGGAGTTATCTGGGAGGCTTGAGGCCGTAGAGCTTGCTCAAGCTAAGTTGAAGGAGGAGATGGAGGCGACGCGGAAATCCCTTCAGGCTGACTGTTCGAGATACCAATTGGAGAGAGATGCTGCCGTCGTAAGGTTGTCGGCTTTCGAGGCCCGGACGAGGGAGTTTGAGGAGAACGAGGGGATGATGGATGAAATGCTCCAGGATATGTACTTTCGTACTTGGAAGCAGGGAAACCTCTCTTGGATGGATGATTATCCCCGGGTCATGGCTAGGGTTTATCTCCGGGCTCTGGAGGAGGCTAGGGCTGATGCGGATAAAGAGGGTGGTGTGGCCTTCCGAATGGACGTGGTCACAGCTCGGTTTACTGAGGAGGAGAAAGTGGCGGTGAAGGAGGGCATGCGGTTACTTGCCGTCGAGGAGGTGGGTGTGGAAGTAGAGGATGATGGTCAAGATGATCAAGGAGCAGATGCTGGTAAGTTTTTCTTTTCAGTCCCCCTGTTAACTTGGTTACTTATCACTAATGAATTCTTTTCTTGACTGGACAGGTGGGCAACATGACAAGGATAAGACTCCGACGCAGCCGGCCCCTTGATTAGACCTGGATATCTTTTTGTAGACTTGACATTGTTGTATATGTTAGTCTCAGAATAGTAACGTAACTCCTAGGTTGTAATTATGCTACTTGTAATAAACAACACTATTCTTGACGTGTAATTCTTTAACTTAAGCTGATTCTGTTGTCTTTTGAATGTTCTTGCTATTTTGACATGTTGTATGAGAAATATAGCTATGCATATTCTTGTAATTAAATTGTGTATGACGTCAGGTTCTTGTTTAAAACATAATTTCATGACTTGCAATGTTAGCGTGAGGTGTGAATAAATTATAGTCACGTGTTTACACATGAAAGAAGGAAATACCGCCCTTTATATTTTGCTGGTAGATGGCAGCTTTGAATATCCTGTGTGACCGAGTAAGGGATGCGGTCCAGTATCTTGCTGTGAGTATCCGCTTCCATTAGTGAATGTCTCCTGTTCTGTGTCCTGTACTTCAGGGATTGTTACAGAGGATAGGAGAAAAGTTTCTTAAATAAAATTGAAATACGTGAAATAGTAAAACTTCCAATCACGGAAGGCCTTCGATGTGCTAAAGTTCGTGGCAAACGGGCTTTGTAGTCACTTTCCCTAGCTGTGGGTCTTGGAGACATTTGTCACCCATCTTACGCCTCCGTGGGGAGTTAATTCTTTTTTACCACAGCCGCACTTAAGACACATCAGAGCCGAGATCACGCACAGTAACTACCCGGGCCATTATGGCCCGTAATCGTGGGTATTATTCGATTTACTGTGGCCGGCTAGCGTGGGTGCCGATCGTTAACCGTGAACTGCCCCTGGCTGGCCACACCTTATGTTGGGGCTTATAGTCGGTTCACAGTTGCCGGCGAGCCGAATGCCGTAATGAGCTACCTCGGCTATAGTCGGCCTTCTCGGTGGCTTATAATCGGCTCATTACAGTTGGCTTTAAGGGCCGTCGCGAGCAATGAGTTAACCCGCAGCAGAGGGATGCCGGAGCAAAAGTGTCTCATTGGCGAGGGCATAGATTCGCATAGTACCTGTTAGGTCTTGTCCGGGTGAAGTTGCGCTGTGGAGTGCTTTGAATGGAAATGCTACATGCATAGGATTTTGTTCAACAGAAAAGGATAAAGTTAACAAGCAACCAAGATATAAAGGGACAAATTAAAAAAGAGACAAGGTTTTTTAAAGTGGTTCGGCGTGAAAATGCCTACGTCCACTGATTCTCTTTGTTAATTCACTTCATATGGGCAGTACAAGTTAAGAAAAGTATCGATGGAGGTGTTGGATGTTCCATGCCCTTTGGAACACCTCTCCGTCCACTGTTGACAAAATATAAGCTCCATTGTGGACAAGATCCGCTTCTTGTAAGGTACGATGCTTGACTTTGGAGTTGTATTGTGCTGCCACTTTTTTCTTGTGGGCTGCTGCTTTGAGGACTGCATCATTTCTTCTCTCCTCAATTAGATCCAAAGACATGTGAAGGAGTTCTTCGTTCTCTTCTGGGTTATAGTGGATCCTACGGTGGGAAGGCACGATGGTTTCAACTGGGAGCATAGCCTCCAATCCGTATGCCAAAGAGAAAGGAGTATGCCCTGTTGATGTTCTGAAAGATGTGCGATAGGCCCACAGTGCCGTAGGGAGTTCATCCACCCAAGCGCCCTTTGACTTTTCGAGTTTCTTTTTTATTAGAGTTTTCAGAATTTGGTTGACGACTTCGACTTGTCCGTTTGCCTGGGGATACGCTACGGATGAGAAGCTTTTGTGAATTCCGTGCTCTCGGCACCAGTTGGCGAATTCCTCGCTGTCAAACTGAAGTCCATTGTCCGATATGATTTTTAATGGGACTCTGTACCTGCACAGAACATTTTTGATCAAGAAGTTAATAACTTTTGCTGAAGATACTTTATTCAGAGGTTCTGCTTCCACCCATTTGGTGAAATAGTCGACTGCCACTATAGCATATTTGGCACCGCCTCGGCCCATTGGTAGTTCGCCGATTAAGTCAATTCCCCATACTGCGAAGGGCAAAGGGCTGGCCATTTGAGTAATCTCAGTTGTTGGTAGCCGCGGAATCTTTGCAAACTTCTGGCATCTGTCACATTTTTTGACGAAATCTAAGGCGTCCTTGCTTAAGGTGGGCCAGAAATATCCATATCAGAGTATCTTTTTTGCTAAAGTTTACCCTCCGGTGTGATCTCCGCAGCTTCCTTGATGAATGTTGGATAAGATTTCCTTGGCTTCCCTTCCAGCGACATACCTTAATAAGGGATTAGAGAATCCGCGCCGATAGAGGATGTCTTCTTGTATTGGGTAGCGAGAAGCTTTCCTCAAGATTTTCTTGACTTCGTTACGCCCGCTGGGTAGTGTGCCGCTTTGTAAGTAGTCTCGGATGGGAGTCATCCAAGTTGCTTCTTCGGTTGCAGCTATCAGATTCACTTGCTCAAAACTTGGGGTCAGTTGCCTTGAGATGGTTACCGCTCCGGAAATAGCGCCGTCTCTCACGCTTGCTTGCTTCGCCAATTCATCGGCCTCTCGGTTCTCTTCTCGAGGGATGTGTTTGACTAAGTAGTGGTCCAATCGATTGAGAAGTAACTTGGTCTTCTTTAAATATGCTATGAGTCGTTCTTCTCGAGCTTGGAATTCTCCTAGTATTTGATTAACAATAAGTTGAGAATCGCTATGAAGACACAAAGAATTGGCTCCGATTTCTAAGGCAAGTTCTAATCGAGCTATCACTGCTTCATACTCTGCATCGTTGTTGGTGGCAGCGAACTCCAACCTTATAGCATAGTGCAACTTATTTCCCCTAGGGGTGACTATTACCACACCTGCCCCCGAGCCTTGGTCGTTTGACGCCCCATCCACGAAGAGATTCCACTTAATGTCTTTTGCTATTTCCGATTGCTCCTTACCTTCGTTGGTGGTGAATTCTGCAATGAAATTGGCCATGGCTTGTCCCTTGATGGCGGTGCAAGGGTGATAGGTGATATCATACTGACTCAGTTCAATGCACCATTTAAGTAGTCGCCCGGAAGTGTCGGGACGATGGAGTACCTGCCTCAGTGGTTGATCGGTCGGAACTTTGATGGAATGGGACTGGAAGTAGTGATGCAGTTTCCGTGACATGATCAGTAAACAGTATGCTAGCTTCTCAAGTTTAGGATATCTGACTTCTGCCCCCGTAAACCTCTTACTTACAAAGTAAACTGGCCGCTGCGCGCGGTCGTCTTCCCTTACCAACGCAGCGCTTAGGGCGTGAGATGACACAGCAAGGTATAGGTATAACTCTTCGCCTTCGCTTGGAGTCGAGAGTACCGGCGGTTTCTGGAGGTGTTCGATTAAGTTAAGGAAAGCGGTTAAGCATTCGTCAGTCCATTCGAACTTTCCTTTGTCTTTCTTCAGAGCTTCGAAGAAGGGGACACACTTGTCCGTTGCTTTGGAGATGAATCGGCTTAGGGCGGCCACTTTCCCATTCAGGCTTTGCATTTCCTTTCGAGTGGAGGGTATCTTGATATCCTTTAGCGCTCGGACTTGTTCAGGGTTTGCTTCAATCCCTCTGGCATGGACGATGAATCCCAAGAACTTTCCTGATGATACTCCAAAGGAGCATTTTAGAGGATTGAGTTTCATTCCATATTGGCGAAGTACTTGAAACATCTCGCCCAGATGGCTTACGTGACCGTCGGCTTTCCTTGACTTTACCAGCATGTCATCCACATACACTTCCATAGTTTGTCCTATTAGCCCTGCAAACATCTTGTTGACGAGGCGCTGGTAGGTGGCTCCTGCGTTTTTAAGTCCGAAAGGCATTACCTTATAGCAGTATAAACCCCGGTCAGTGATGAAACTAGTGTGGTCTTGATCGGGAGCATGCATAGGAATTTGGTTATATCCTGAGTATGCGTCCATAAAAGATAAGAGTTCGTGCCCGGCTGTGCTGTCTACAAGTTGGTTGATTTGGGGAAGTGGGAAGCAATCCTTTGGGCAGGCGTCGTTTAAGTTGGAGAAGTCAATGCATGTTCGCCACTTCCCATTAGCCTTCTTTACTAGTACCGGGTTGGCGATCCATTCTGGGTAGATGGCTTCTCGTATGAAGTCATTGGCAAGTAGATTCTTTACTTCTTCATCGAGGGCTGCTGATCGTTCTGCCCCCATACTTCTCTTTCTTTGTTTTACGGGCGCCTTGGTAGGATCAATGTTTAGTACATGGCATGCTACGTCGGGGGAGATTCCGGTCATGTCAGCGTGTGACCATGCGAATACATCCAAGTTGTGGCGTAGAAAGTCGATGAGTTGCTCCTTCAACTCTGCTTTTAGTTGGGACCCGATTTTCAATAGTCTACTCGAGTCGTGCTTGTCTACAGATACAAATTCCATAGCCTCCGCAGGCTCGGCGGTGGCCTCCTCCTCTTTGTCCCTGGGGTCTAATTCATTGAAAGGGTCGCTGGTATATCGAAGAGGAGGGGCTTTCTTTAGTTGCTATGCTTCCAAACTTTTTGTGCAGAGGGCAACCTCTACACTTTTCCCTTTACCCTTCCTGTGGTTGTTGCGAAGTTCAGTCACATAGCAGTCTCGAGCAACGTCCTGGTCTCCTTCTACTTCCCCTACTCCATTGTCCGTTGGAAATTTCATCTTTAGGCACCATGGGGCTAGGACAATTTGGAAGTCAGACAAGGCTGGCCTTCCTAAGAAGGCGTTGTAGGCCGAGTGGTTTTCTATTAGCACAAACGTCTGTTTCCATACAACGGAGCGGGGATGGCTTCCAATTTCAACAAAGAGGTCCAGTTGCCCGAGGGGCATCTTCGCATCTCCAGTGAAACCGTGTAGTGGTTTATTGCAGGGAGATACATCCTTCATTGATAGTTTCATTTTGTCGAATGCATGTTTGAATAGGATATTTACTGAGCTTCCAGTGTCTACTAGAATTCGAAAAACTTCGGCTGGACCGAGCCGGGCAGAGATAACCATGGGATCCATGTGAGGGTATTGCCTTCCTTCTAGGTCACGCCTACCGAATGTGATGTCATGATTCTCATTCCGCTTCGGGTGGCGCTCTTCTATAACAGAATTAACACAGTCTTCATTGTTTCTAAGCGACTTTCCATATCTTTCCATCTCTGCCCAGCTTCTGTCGGCGATGTGCGGTCCTCCCGAGATGGTATGGACCACTATCTTCTCTTGACTAGAGCCGCTAGTGTTGCGGTTTCCTCTGCCGATCTCCGGTGAGGGTAGCCTTGGGTTCTCATTGGCAGGAGCTAGAGTCATGTCCTGACCTTTTACATAGCGTTCCAGTTTCTTCCTTCTGATGTGTTCTTCAATCAAGTCCCGGAGATGATGGCACTCATTGATAGCATGCCCATGAGATTCGTGGAAGCGGCAGAACTTTCGAGACTTCTGCGCGTTATCTGATTCCTTCTTGTATGGTGGGCGTTTGTATCTAACTTCGCCTTGGGTGGCAAGGAAGATGTTTTCGACGGTTTCGTTCAAAGGAGTATAAGTGTCGAATCTCGGTCCTGGCCGATATAGGCGCTTTTCTCCCTTCTTGCCCCCAGCATTGTCTCTGGAATCATTTCTTCGAACGTCCCTTGCCACAGCAGGCGCGTTGCTGTGAGTTGCCTTATTTTGTTGTCCTGACTGCCCCTCAACGGCAGCATCCTCAAGCCTCATATATTTCCCGGCTTCATGGAAGAAATCGGGTAAAGTAGCTGGTTTTTCTTTTGTCAACCTTCTAGCAAATTTAGTGTCCGGATGCACACCACTACAGAGGGCCATTAGGATAAGCTTCTCATCGGCATCTTGGACTGCGGCCGCTGCGGCATTGAATCGGGTTAGGTATTGCTGCAGTTTCTCTCCAGGTTTCTGTTTGATGCTGGATAAGGAATAAGCGTCCTTAGGTTGTTCCACATGAATGCGGAACTGACTAATAAACTTTTCTTTCAACATTTCCCACAAGCTGATGGATCCCTGGGGTAAATGACAGAACCAGGAGGTAGCGAGATCTACTAAGAATAGTGGAAAGCATTTGCATAGTACTCCCTCTGTTGCTCCACTCATGAGCATATGTTGTGTGTATCTCTGTAAGTGTACAACGGGGTCGGAGGTTCCTTTGTAAGGTTCCATTGATGGCATCTTCCATTCTCGGGGGGTGATAGCAATTTCGATATTGCGGGCGAAAGGGCTGGTTACCCTAGCGCCTATCCCTCGATCCCTTTGCTCCCGTTGGACGCATTCTCTGAACAAGCGTGCCATCCTTTCATCAGAATTTGGAGCAGATAGAAACGAGTTTGGTTCTGTTCTGTGGGATTGATTCCGTCCAGATGACCTGTAGGGATGGTATCATCTATCATTCCTCACATTCTCCAGTGGCTGCCTTTGGTCTTCTGGGAGCATGTTAGGGTCAGCTACAGTTGGCCCTTCCCTTGATCTTCCCCTGCTGGGTTCTGATCTAAGCACTTCCTCGGGTCCAACTTCGGGCTGGACTCTAGCTCGGCCCCATTGGCGTTTCCGTGGTTAGGCAGTACAACCGGCTCAGACACAGTTGACCTCTGCCCGGTACCTCCCCCGTTAGGTTCGGTTCCAAGCGTTTCCTCAAGCCTAACTTCGGGCTGCGCTCGATCTCGGCTCCTACCATGGCTGCTTCTGCCGTTAGCTCCTTCGAAGAAGGAAGATCTTTGTTGTCTCTGAGATCCTCCAGACTGGGACTCACCCCATGATTCAGTGTTGCGGTTGGACTCATCAGCATCCCTTAAGCGTGACATGAGATGGTCCACCAAGGCTTCCTGCAGGGATGTGAAGCGGTTAGTTACTTCAGCCACAACCCTGTCTAGATCTGCCCTAGTAATTGCTGCAGGCTGTTCTGCGGCAGGAGTGGTTGGATTAGCCTGACCTTCATTTGGTACTGCTGCTGGAGGGGGATGATTTACTTGATCTGTGACCACTGCATCTGGAAGACTGCTGGTTGCGATGTTCTTTACCTTGTTAACATCTTTCTTCTGCTTGGGAGGCATGCTTTCCAAGCGATGAACGATGCTGTTAGGAAAAAGGTTAAGTGGAAGAAGTTGAAGCTTCGAGCTTCTACTTCTCAGTGAAAGCACCAAAAATGTTTGCACAAAAAATGGACAAACACCTCAAAGTCGTATGATTTAATTGATTTTACGTTGTTCTTAGTGATTTGGATGATTTATGCAAATATATGAATAGCAGGGACTAAACTGTAAAAGACACGCAGATTTATAGTGGTTCAGCCAGAATGTGCCTACGTCCACTTTATATATTATTTCTCTTTTCTTGTTTAGATTACAAGTACAAAGCTTTGATACTAGTATCTGAAAGTTGTTTGAAAGTTCTCTCCGTGCTTGAGCTCTCAAACTTGTCCCCCATTGTTGTACCCCTGCCCCTCTATTTATAGAGTGAGGCTGGGGGTAGGGGTCTTGGATGTATATAGCTGCTGGTGGGCCTAGGCTGACGCGATCTGGCCTGGTAGTGTTGGTCCGGAAGGAGCTTGGTTTGGAACGTCTCGGTCCGGTGGTAGGTGGTCTGGTAGGAGCTTGGTTCGGAATGTCTCGGTCCGGTGGTAGGTGGTCCGGTAGGAGCATGGTTCAGTAGTTGGTGTTGTTGGTCCGGTTCGAGATGATTCGGTGGGAGGTTGGAGCTTGTTGGCTCGGTACCGAATGGTCCGGTAGGAGCATGGTTCGGTAGGAGCTTGGAGCTTGTTGGCTCGGTACCGAATGGTCCGATAGGAGCATGGTTCGGTGGGAGCTTGGAGCTTGTTGGCTCGGTACCGAATGGTCCGGTAGGAGCATGGTTCGGTGGTGGTATAAACGTACCCAACAGGTTCGATCCGATCACCTGCCAGCTAACTCTTATCTCAGAGTGTGGATATAAGTATAAACAAGTAGATGAGTGCAGTTAGACCACTCACTACACCACAAACTCCCACCTGAAACCGACAGAAGGAGTATAGACTCGCTATGGATGGAGTTCGACCATCCATTATCTAACTCTCCTAACCCAAGACTGGGGGCAAGAGTATAATCACTCGAACCGCTGAACCCGACGGCGTAACACTAGGGCTTGTGCCCAATGTTTGATACAACTTAAGGCCATGACCACATAGAGGCCTTGAGTAAAAATTAATGGATGATTATCCAAATTAACGAGAAACGAATTACAAGTACATTGAATGGAAAATTAATAGCTCGACTACTTAAACCAAATTCACATAAAAGTTCGGTAGAAAATAAAGAACTTTTATTTGCACCATAAACTTAAAATCATGGTATAAATTTATTCAAAAGCGGGGGCCGTACCCGCACAATCACGGCCAACAAAAAGAGAAAAACAGCTATACAAGCTATATACAAACTAAGCTGAAGTGACAGCTATTTCTTTTTCCCCTTTTCTCTTTTGGATTTTTTGGGAGTAGCACCACCCAAGCTTCTGCCTGTTCTTCTCTTAGATCCTTTACCACCCTTAGCAGGAGAGCTTTCACAGGTTGAAGGGAGTTCTTCGGGAACCTACCAACAAGGTGGAATGACTTGTAGTGGGACAAGATTTAGATTGTCGATATCCACATCAGCGGGTTCATCTTTAGCTTTTTTTCTTCAATAACTCCTTTCTCTCGATGCGCTCATTCAGGCTGAACTCATCGGTATATTCGGAGGCACCAGTGATCACAATGTCATCTGATTCATCTAGCAGCTGCTGATCGTTAGCTTTTTTTATCATCAAGTGCTCCAATAACTTGAGCATCGAGCTTTGGAATGTCGGTAGCTGCTGGAATTTCAGTAAATTTCTATTGTCGCTCTATAGCGGCACCGCTTCCTAGAGTTTGACTGGGACCTGGAAGACCTGCAGATTCATGGAAATAAGAAAATAAGCCTATAACTATTAGACATGAGGAATGAAATCTCTTGGATATTAGAGAATAAAGCGGGATACCTGTGTTCGGCTGACTTTTAGTTGTCGTTGGAGTGCTCCCCTTTAGAATAGGAGTCAACATCTTTGATTAATAACCAAGTCTGTCCAGTGCATAACTCAGACCTTGTCTCGGGCCAAGTGAAACCGACGCTTTGGCTGTTTGAAGTGCATGGGGACCTTTGGAATTGGACTCCGAAGCCTCAGCAATGTTTTTCCCTTTGGCGGAGGGTGTTGAAATATCAAAGAAATGGTGCCTCACAGCAACAAGGTGTAAAGATTCATCCCCATGAAGAATCTCCCATATCAGTTTCTCTTTATCTAAATCAGCTTCACCGAGGGCTTTCTTCTTCATTTCAACAATATATTCCCAAGCCTCAGCGAGCGATTCAAGGTAGCCATCTCCAAGAAAACTCAAATCATGATGGATTAGGACTTTAGCATTATATTCAACAATTAAAGAATCGAACATGTCCTTAATCTCATTCCGACAAACTTCTTTGGCATCTTCTAACTAGGCCTCGATCTACTCTCTAACCTCGTTGCGGCCAACATCCTTTGCCTCTTCCTTAAGGACTTCAATTTGAGCGATTTGCTCGTCAAGTTTGATTTTTAGTCCCCGGGCTTCGACGGCCTCTTCACAATATCTTTGAGACTCCTCCTGAGCTTCGAGTTTTTCTTCCTTCTCTTTCTTAAGGAGTTCTTCGAGTTCCTCAATGTGGCGGGCCAGAATGTTTTTCTCTTTTCGTAGCGTATCCTTTTCCAAAGCAAGCACACCGCTGCGGTTAAGGGTAGCATCCAGCTCCTTTTCGTGGGCTGTTTCTAGACAACTAATCGCCTCAAATGTTTCTTTGGCATTCTTCTCTGCCGCGACTAGCTTTGTTGTCAACTCCGAGATCTCATCATCTAGATGTTTAATTATGTCTTTATCATGGATCACCTCTAGCTTAAGACGATTGATTTCATGCTGCCTCTCGATAGACACCTTAGATATTTTTTTCAAATAAATGCTGGAATGCTTCGTGCTGCACAAAAACATCATTGACGCATTCAAGTGAACTCGTTTTAGCACTCCATGGAATTGTAAGGATGGTAGGAAGGAACTTTATCCCATCAAAGCAGTTTTTTAGGAAATTGACCTTAAGTTCTGCCAATCTTTCCACCATAGAGGCCTCAGGAGCTGCAGTAGTAAAGGCTGGATCAGAAGTAACAATTAGGCATTTGCCCGACCTATGATTGCGAGGCTGTCGAGAACCGGATGAACTTGAATAATGCTCAGGCAGCACAGTAGTTTGGGAAGCATGGGAAGAAGTCCGATCACTGCTGTGTAAAGGAAGATTGGGATGAACTTCCTGATGAGACGATTGAGATTGGGACTTGTGTTTAGAAGATCAAGACTCCCTCGAATGACGAATTCTTTTCCGGCTGTCATCTCTCTCTCTCTCTCTCGACGCCTACCCGAGTTTGGACCGCGACTGGATCCATACTATGTTGAGGAGCCCCTCAAGTGATTGAAGGCACAGGATTGAGACATAGCACCTGCAAAACAAACAAGAATGTATAAGTGACCATCAAATAAAAGATAAACAAAAATCGTATAGTGAAGTGCGCGTGATTGTGAGTGTCCTAGTTTCGCCCGACGGACTAGTTACTGCAGCCTTGCTCATAGGAGTGTTCTCCCCTTTGCTAGTGGGAGGAATGTCATCAACAGTCCTGGTGGGAGAATTAAGCCCCCAATACTGATGTTGAGAAAGTCATAAGTCATGATACATTAGGGATCGAGAGATTTGAGAGCCCTTCCATCGAACTTTCTAAATGTTGAGAGGAAGACTCTTCTTCAACAGAGGTAATGATAACTTGGACTCTTTAGCAGTTTTTCTCTTATGGAGTTCATAAGCAAGCTTTTTTCCTCCCCATATTGGCATATGTTATTGTGTGCCTTGTGATGGTTCAACTACAGGTGCATTGCCCGGACCCGCGTTAGCATCGCCAGGCTTGTTGGCTACATCACCTCTAATTTTACCTGCATCGCCATCATCCATCTCATCTCCTCTAAACTTAGCCCATGATTAACATAAACAAAAACCACTATCTTGTCACAATACAAAGTAAATACAAGAGAACCTACCTAAATGTATAGCATGTGAGTTGCTCGAAGGGAGATTTTGGATTTCGATTCAAATCGAAGGTAGAATGATGGTCCTTAACATGAGGGATGGTGGATCTGAAGATGGAAGTGGTGTTTGATTTGAGAATAGGTATCAAAAACAAATTGGTGGGGAGGGTTTAAACCGAGCTTGAAGGATATAAGAAAGTCAAAGAAATGGAGTAAGGTGAGGAAGGGAAGTCAAATATTGGCTTGTATATGGAGTCCAAGGGTTCAGCCTGCTTTCCTTATTTACGAAGTGGAAAATTGGTTAAGTTCACCAAGTAATAGGGATCGGGTGTGATCCCTACCCTAGGGAACAAAATCCGTTCCCTATGTTAAAAAAAATAGAAAGGAGGGGATCAACTAGAGGAATGCGATCCCTATTAACATAAAAAGAAAGAAAGGGGGATCGGCTAAAAGAATGCCGATCCCTATATAGAAAAAAGGAGAAAGAAAGAGAGAAGGGATCGGTTAGTAACCCTATGTGCATGCAAGCATGTACATAAAAAAATTATATAAAGTAAGTAAATATAAACTGCAATGATATTGTGTCTAACTCAATGAAAATTGGCGATGACCTTAAGAGCGTGCAAATGCGTCTGGGAGCCAACGATAAGAACATGAACTTGAACGTGCATGAGTATATTCTAAAAGTTCAATTTTTGAAATCGACGTAGATTGAATTCAAACCTGAAGCTTTCAAGGTCGAGACTGGATCAGATAGCCAAAGCTTACTAGTCTCGTATAACCAAACATAGATATCAACCGACGGAATATAATCCTGAATTTATAATATTGGAAATCGACTAAGCATCATGACGAGTAAAGAGAGATACGACACTTTGAGAAAATAGTTCGACGGAAGGATAGCGACTATTCAGAAAGCTAGATGAATTTATCGTTGACAATTCTAACTTGCTTCGATTCAAAGCACGTCATGTTCAACACAAGACGTACTTTAGGGAGCAAGTGTTATCCGACATTTTGACCCAGCAATATTTAAATTGATTGGACAAGTTAGATTCAACTGACATCAAGGTCAGTAAGTATAGAGCGATGATTGTGGAGTCAGAAGTCAAGTATAGATGGTAATATGAAACCGTAATCGAATGATATCAAGAGATATGCTATGTAGAACGTTCTAAGTATGGAATATAGTTTAATATAGAAGAGGGATCGACTATAATCACTCTCAATCATAGGAATAGGCATATTTCAGCCAAACAAGTGCAATTCAATGGGAAACAATCTATATCTCAAGATCCATAAGTCTAGTGCGTATGAAATTTTGGGAATAAGATATGGGGACCCTAGGGAGCCTACCCTAGGGATTGCACCTCAAAAGGACTAAGCAAGGGGGACCGGCCCTCTTCCCATAATAGGGATCGGGCAGAATCAATTAATAACTTACATTGCAGCAAAGATCGAGCAATAACTCATGTTCTACTAATCCAATTGGCATGAAACATGGATGCTAAGAATATTATAGCATGTGAAAGCTCCCGTAGGGATCACACCCCCAAATTCCTCAAAAATAGGGATCGACACCGATCCCTATTCCTTGGGATTTGAGCCATGCAATCCCTCTTATGGGTCCATATGGTTTTGGAGATCTTTCTACCGAATTTTTAGGGAGATATTTCATCATCTTCCTCTATAAATACATGCTTGATTGTTTATTTTTGGGACTTTTATGCTTCTTATTGCTTTGACTCTATTATAACTAAGGCTTTTCATCTAATCCCTATTGTACTCAGTTTACAAAGTGATTAATAAAGCTATCTATTAAAAGTGGACGTAGGCAAACAATACCAAACCACTATAAATTGTTGTGTTCTCACTATTGCTTTGATTTTTTGCCATTTAATTGCTTGTTTCCTTTGTTTTCATTTTATATTCCTCATTTATTTCTCTATAAAATCTCTATTGGGTGTTTATGCCAATTTTTGGTGCAAATAGTGATGAGTTATGGCATTATAATATCTGTATAGAAGTAGTAGGTGTGTTGTTTTCGCCAAGGTGGTTCATTATCTCTTTCCACTGCTGGGTTTGAAGTGGCATGAATCAATGGTTGTTTCATTGCTCCCTCTTCTTTTGGGAATTAAGTAGCAGGTTCTTTCTTGGTAGGAGAGCGACTTGCCTCTTCGTCACGCCCAATTGAGGACTTAGCATCCCTTGTGTCTTTTGATTTCTCCCTTCCTTAGCCTCATCCTTTTCTCTTTTGTTATTTCTCCATCCCGCTTTGTCCATAATCTCTTGATGAATGGCCTGTATCACTTGATTCAATTGTCGAATGGCTTCCTCCATGTCCTGTAAAGCCTTCCTTAATTCATTTATATCCTCCACATCATTTATCACATTTCCCTCATCCACCTTATACTCACTCTTCCGCTATGTTACTGAATTAAGATCCATTGCATCATCTAACTTTTCATTATTCAACATCGTGTCTTTTTCTCCCTTGAGTTTGCCTTCAATATTCTTTGCTCCTATCTCTCCACCTTTACCTTCATCTTTAGAGGTGTCTCTTGGGACCCAAACTTTGTTCATCGTACATTGCTATTTAAGGTGACCAAAACATTGACAATTCTCACATAGGGTGGAGGATTCTGGTATATGATTTCTTGAGTATACAATACATCGACTAAAACATTGACAGTTCTCCTATCCCCCTACATGTACCTTCATCAGTCCCTTCCACCTTATTAGGGAATCCTAACTCCACCTTCATGTCTACCAAAACTCTAGCAAACAATATTCTTGTTCTATTTTTTGTTACTTCATCCATCTTAATTGGAATCCCAATAGCACTTACCAACACACTGACCTTAGGATCCCAATGTTTAAAGCTTAATCCCGGTAACCTAATCCATATTGGCATTGTAGTGAGTAAATCTCTATCAATTCTCATTAATAGGGTTAACTGTTTCATTATTATTAAGTTTTATTAAAAAACCAAGAACTGTGACGCCCCACCTCTATGCTCATAATAACAAAGAGTATTAAAAGAAATACTGTCTGTTATCGCGAAGAATAAGGCTGGATAGGAGCGGCCATCCGTAGTTGGCCTTACACTAGTATTGGTTACCTCGATAGGAGTGGTATATATTTTTCATTTTTCATCTCTTATTTATTTACTCCCATCAGCATACCCAATTCCAGTATAAAACGAACTACGATGGTTCATAATAGTTTAGGACAATATATATAATAATAACACAGATACAAAAGAATGCGGAACACAGATAATAAAAGTCTCATATATATATAACTGATGTCAGTTACAATACAGTTGACACAATACATATGGTACAACTACAACTGTCGACTCTGGAAATTATATACACAAGTACATTATCAACTAATATACATGGGTACATATCATCCTAAAACAGACACACTGACTACTACAGAAAGACGAAGACCACTTCAAAGATACGAAAAGTCTTCATAGCTCAAACAGCAACTCAAAGCAGGAAATCTACAACCTGAAATAACTCGGGTCTGACCCGAGTATTAAATTAAAAAGAAAATAATACACGGGTCAGTCTAATTCAAACTCAGTTATTAATGCACAGAAGCAGTAATAATCAAATATCAAATAGACGACAGTCACAGAAATCTCGTATATCCGACTCCTCGATAAAAGAATCGGATAACGGCAGATATAACACTAAACAGTGTTAAACAACAATTCAGCAATCCAAATCAATTTAAATAATTGAAATGTCAATTTAAAAACATCAATGCTGATTGGCTGCAGTACACGCTAACGTGTACTGCCTCGCCTATACAGCCTATGAAATACTCAGAAGATCAATGAATCCAAAAGCAAACGGATCCAACTCAAATCAAAATGAACCATTTCAAAATACAACTTCAAAATATTGAATTTAACAATCGAAATATCAACTAAATCTGTCAATCCTGCTAGGGCTGCAGTACACGCACGCGTGTACTGCCTCGCCACTACAAAACAACCCAAATCAACTGAGGACATTGAGCAATGTAACAACATGCATAAGTGAGACATGTGTAGCAGACACACATGCTCAGGGTCAAAACCCCCAACCCACTAGAATATAATCAAATCAATATCAACAAGATCAGAGGCAACAAGGGATGAACCAACAAATGCTCAGAAACTACAAATTCAAATAACTCAAAGGCAATCAAGCCAAATCAACACCGTATACAACTGAAGGTAGTAAAATCAAGTAAATGAATCAAGTGAAGCTACACTTCAGAACAAATGTATGCACATATATAAAGGCTACAGAAATCAGAGCAATATGAACTAGAAGGTACGTGAACCAAAACAGCAAATCTCAGGCAACATGTACACAGATTCAAGAAGGAATCAACTCAACAGAAGTGAACAAGTGATCTGTATACATAACTACCAGCTATAGTTCAAATGCATCAAGACTACAACATGAACCAACTCAATATGGCAACACAACTACTGGAATGAATGCTCAAAGACAACTGTCTACATGAATTAGTTCAAATGGAATACAACTGCAACCATGATCAAGTGAACACATGCATATCTAACAGTGTCAAGCAAAGATCAAAGTCAGGTTCAAGTGACGAACAATAACAAAAGCATGTCAAAGTTAGGTTAGAATGTAACTCAAATGAACAAGTGACAGTGCAACCAAAAATGGAAACAGTGAATGGTACAAGTACAAAGTTCAAATGCCAAAGTAAAGTTATCTGTTTCAAGAAGATACAGTACATACATGTATGCAACAGGAAGATAGAAGATCGCAAAAACAAATGGCCACAAACAAAAATAACTCAAGCTCAGTGCACCTGAGAACCAATAAAACAGACCCCAATTGTAACAAAAAAATTGAAACGGCAGCAGCCTCGACATCAAATTATCAAGACAACCAAAGTTTACTCGAAGTAATTAAAAACAATTGAAAGAACTAGGAATCAAAACAGTGAGACAGTAGCACTACAACAATTTACAAGAGAGATGTAATCTCAAGTGTGGATTCCACGATATATGCATACACCCACAATGGTATGTATGCACATATATGAAGTCACCACTGTCAAGCAATTCTTCCAATTTACAGTTTTGTCAAAGCCAAAGTCACGGCAGTTCAAAGAGATCATCAAAACAAGTCGAAATTCAATCCAATGTTGAAGCCAACCAAATAAGTTCGAACAACAACGAGAGCCGAGGCCAATGACTGCAATATTTTGACAACTACAGATGATTAACATCGGGTCAAAACAATGCCGAAGTCATGGCAATTTCAGAGTAAAGAATCGAGCAATTAAAACATCAAAACCATGGCAACCACGAAATCATTTAAAGCCGAAGGAACAACAAAAACAACTCGATACTTCGGCAATTCAATTTAAATTGGTCAACGTCGAAACCACTAAACATCAGATAAAATCGAACGAAAACTAACAGATCGAAGTTAACTAGAAACGAACGAAAACCAACAGGGTCGAGTGAATTAGATGTGAGCTTTCACTCACCTCTGTCGAAGAGAAGACGAGCACGACAAACCCTTTCAAGCGACGTCAATTCGAAAATCTCGAAGCCCTAAATCGCCAGGAGAAACGAAGATACGAGACCGCCATTATTTCATTTTCTTTCGAACGTTTATTTAGGTTTAGGGTTGCGAATCGAAAATGAATGAGGGGGGAAACGGTGGTGAATAAGATAAGTGTTTTGGCATGAAACAATTGGGTCAAGATAACACTAAAGCCAACAATCCGTAAATAATTTGTAAAAGAATTTAAACCGGATTAACAATTCCAAACAGCGACTAACCAAAAATTTAATCGTCACTCAACGACAATCAATTGTTATAAAACTCCGGGTTGTTACAGACTCCCCTCCTTATAAAAATTGCGTCCCTGCAATTTTCATAATTAAGGTCGTCCACAATTATTATCCTTCTAACATATACTGGTTAAGTTAGAAAAATAAAGATCGAGAACCCAATACCAACGAAATCTTTCAATTTCATAAAAGAGATTCACAAATTCTCAACAAAATCTAATTATCAAGTAGATGATCAGAAAACAACAAAGCTGAATAAATGCAATCATCAGCAATATTTAATTATCTACCAGATAATCGAAATTCAGAAAAATCACAAAACAACAATATCTAACTATCGATACGATAATTAGAAAACAGCAAAACTTAATTATCAACAAAGATAATTAGAAAAAAAAAATCGCAAATCGTCAGACTGCAATTATCTAGTTATCCAACAAATAACTGGAAAACACGAACTTCATAATTGACAAACTATAACTATCAACAGAGATAGGTAGAAAACAACAATTCAATATAATCAACATAATCTAGAATCAATTAGAGACTAGAAAATCTTATAATCAGCAAAATTAGCAATTACCTAATTATCAAAACGACAATCAGATCTCAAATCGCAAATATTCAATTAAACCACAAATCACAAGTATTCAATTATCACAAACGATAATCAAATCGAAAAATATTTAATTATCTCAAACGATAATCAAATCTCGAATCACAAATATTCAAATATCACAAGCGATAATCGAATTTCAAATCAACAAATATTCAATTATCAAAAACAATAATTAAATCTCAAATCAACAAATATTTAATTATCACAAACGATAATCAAATCTGAAATCAATAAATATTCAATTATCAAAAACGATAATTAAATCTCGAATCACAAATATTCAATTATCACAAGCGATAATCGAATTTCAAATTAACAAATATTCAATTATCAAAAACGATAATTAAATCTCAAATCAACAAATATTTAATTATCACAAACGATAATCAAATCTGAAATCAATAAATATTCAATTATCAAAAACGATAATTAAATCTCAAATCAACAAATATTTAATTATCACAAACGATAATTAAATCTCGAATCACAAATATTCAATTATCACAAGCGATAATCGAATTTCAAATCAACCAATATTTAATTATCACAAATGATAATTAGAAACAACAAATATCCGATTATCAAAAACGATAATCAGAATCAACAAATATCTAATTATCACAAATGATAATTAAATTTCAAATCAACAAATATCTAATTATCACAAGCGATAATTAGAAACAACAAATATCCGATTATCAAAAATGATAATCAGAACTCATATCAACAAATATTTAATTACCGATACGATAATTAAATCTCATAACATCAGATATCTAATTACCTGCAGATAATTAGAAACAACAAATATCTAGAAATCAATTAAGAAGACTAGAAAATCAACATAAAAGCTTGGATCGATCCCATCAGATGGCGAGTTTTTAATTCGCCGCACGTGCATCAACAAATGGCCGAAGCCTACCAAGTACTCAACATAATTTTGGCGCCCAACAAATGAACCGAAGGTCTGCAGAGTGACCCGAAGGTCTAGTACTGGTATTTGACCTGAAGGTTCATCATATGACCCGAAGGTCCAACATATGACCCGAAGGTCCATCATAGTGGCTCGAAAGCACACGAAAGCATCAAATATTTCAATTTACGAGTTTGGAATTAACCAAAATAGTAAACGCACCTGTCCCATAACCACGAGTTTTACTAAATCTTTTAATTCTCTTCATCGTTTCCTTGAAAGTGCAAAATCATCAAAATCATCAAAACAGCAGATATTTCAATTAACGAGTCCGGAATTAACCGAAATAGCAAACGCACATGTCCCATACCACGTGTTTTACTAAATCGCTTGATTCTCTTCATTGTTTCCTTGAAAGTGCAAAATTGTGTATTTTGTAAAAATACACTTTACATTCTTAAACGGACAAGTCCGGAATTAAGCGAATCAGTAAAAGAAAGGGGTCATAATCCTCGATTTTGCTGAAACGTTTAAATCGCTTCCTCATTCTTTTGAAATCGCAAACTGTTAAAATTTTTATAAATCAATTTTCATTTTTAAAACGATTTTCCAATCACGTGATTAAAGCAGCAATATTAGTAACAATTTCGAAAAGGAAATTGTACTTCCCAAACACCGTAAAACGAATCTCAAAATCAGCATTGCGGAATAACCGCTTGAAAATCCACTTTTAAAATTTGACGGTTACTGAAGCCAAAGCGATAGTAATTTTTAAACGTCAAAATCTCATCAAAATAATTTACATCAAAATGTAATATCAGTGAATTTTCATTCATCAAAATGCCACAAAACACCGTGCTTCAAAAATTTAGCATTGGTGTAAAAATCCCGTTATAAAAATAACGGCAACAAAATACGTTTCATAACCAAGCATCGGTTCAACGTAAAATTAATGCAGTGACGCGCAATTCATATTTGCACGCACACTACAATATACACAAAGAAATTACTCTATTATCTTCAATGGAGATAATTTAAAACAGCAAAAATCTAATCAACATGTGATTAGTATAAAATAAAATCAGCAAAAATCTCAACAAGAATCACATAACTGTAATCGGTTCGAATCCTCAATTCGGATTCGAAATTCTCAAAGAAACAAAATAAACACAGCTATGTAAACAACAACTGAAATTTATTTCAATTTCATATTTCGATTTTTAAATCAAAAAGATTATCAGTTGTACTCAGCGAAGACAGTTTCACTGTTTCCGCTGCGCACTCTGATAAACAGTACTCAAATCAATCAAATCAACAAAACACAGTTTCACTTTTATTTTTAAATAAAGATACTTAAAAATTTCATCCAAATTTCAAAACTGTAGTTTTGACTCAAAGCACAAATAAAATGTCGACCAATAGTTGTAACATATGTTCCATCTAAGTTATGTTTTATATTATGTCCATAAACCCCAAGCTCTGATACCAACTGTGACGCCCCACCTCTATGCTCATAATAACAAAGAGTATTAAAAGAAATACTGTCTGTTATCGCGAAGAATAAGGCTGGATAGGAGCGGCCATCCGTAGTTGGCCTTACACTAGTATTGGTTACCTCGATAGGAGTGGTATATATTTTTCATTTTTCATCTCTTATTTATTTACTCCCATCAGCATACCCAATTCCAGTATAAAACGAACTACGATGGTTCATAATAGTTTAGGACAATATATATAATAATAACACAGATACAAAAGAATGCAGAACACAGATAATAAAAGTCTCATATATATATAACTGATGTCAGTTACAATACAGTTGACACAATACATATGGTACAACTACAACTGTCGACTCTGGAAATTATATACACAAGTACATTATCAACTAATATACATGGGTACATATCATCCTAAAACAGACACACTGACTACTACAGAAAGACGAAGACCACTTCCAAGATACGAAAAGTCTTCATAGCTCAAACAGCAACTCAAAGCAGGAAATCTACAACCTGAAATAACTCGGGTCTGACCCGAGTATTAAATTAAAAAGAAAATAATACACGGGTCAGTCTAATTCAAACTCAGTTATTAATGCACAGAAGCAGTAATAATCAAATATCAAATAGACGACAGTCACAGAAATCTCGTATATCCGACTCCTCGATAAAAGAATCGGATAACGGCAAATATAACACTAAACAGTGTTAAACAACAATTCAACAATCCAAATCAATTTAAACAATTGAAATGTCAATTTAAAAACATCAATGCTGATTGGCTGCAGTACACGCTAACGTGTACTGCCTCGCCTATACAGCCTATGAAATACTCAGAAGATCAATGAATCCAAAAGCAAACGGATCCAACTCAAATCAAAATGAACCATTTCAACTTCAAAATATTGAATTTAACAATCGAAATATCAACTAAATCTGTCAATCCTGCTAGGGCTGCAGTACACGCACGCGTGTACTGCCTCGCCACTACAAAACAACCCAAATCAACTGAGGACATTGAGCAATGTAACAACATGCATAAGTGAGACATGTGTAGCAGACACACATGCTCAGGGTCAAAACCCCCAACCCACTAGAATATAATCAAATCAATATCAACAAGATCAGAGGCAACAAGGGATGAACCAACAAATGCTCAGAAACTACAAATTCAAATAACTCAAAAACAATCAAGCCAAATCAACACCGTATACAACTGAAGGTAGTAAAATCAAGTAAATGAATCAAGTGAAGCTACACTTCAGAACAAATGTATGCACATATATAAAGGCTACAGAAATCAGAGCAATATGAACTAGAAGGTACGTGAACCAAAACAGCAAATCTCAGGCAACATGTACACAGATTCAAGAAGGAATTAACTCAACAGAAGTGAACAAGTGATCTGTATACATAACTAACAGCTATAGTTCAAATGCATCAAGACTACAACATGAACCAACTCAATATGGCAACACAACTACTGGAATGAATGCTCAAAGACAACTGTCTACATGAATTAGTTCAAATGGAATACAACTGCAACCATGATCAAGTGAACACATGCATATCTAACAGTGTCAAGCAAAGATCAAAGTCAGGTTCAAGTGACGAACAATAACAAAAGCATGTCAAAGTTAGGTTAGAATGTAACTCAAATGAACAAGTGACAGTGCAACCAAAAATGGAAACAGTGTGGTACAAGTACAAAGTTCAAATGCCAAAGTAAAGTTATCTGCTTCAAGAAGATACAGTACATACATGTATGCAACAGGAAGATAGAAGATCGCAAAAACAAATGGCCACAAACAAAAATAACTCAAGCTCAGTGCACCTGAGAACCAATAAAACAGACCCCAATTGTAACAAAAAAATTGAAACAGCAGCAGCCTCGACATCAAATTATCAAGACAACCAAAGTTTACTCGAAGTAATTAAAAACAATTGAAAGAACTAGGAATCAAAACAGTGAGACAGTAGCACTACAACAATTTACAAGAGAGATGTAATCTCAAGTGTGGATTCCACGATATATGCATACACCCATAATGGTATGTATGCACATATATGAAGTCACCACTGTCAAGCAATTCTTCCAATTTACAGTTTTGTCAAAGCCAAAGTCACGGAAGTTCAAAGAGATCATCAAAACAAGTCGAAATTCAATCCAATGTTGAAGCCAACCAAATAAGTTCGAACAACAACGAGAGCCGAGGCCAATGACTGCAATATTTCGACAACTACAGATGATTAACATCGGGTCAAAACAATGCCGAAGTCATGGCAATTTCAGAGTAAAGAATCGAGCAATTAAAACATCAAAACCATGGCAACCACGAAATCATTTAAAGCCGAAGGAACAACAAGAACAACTCGAAACTTCAGCAATTCAATTTAAATTGGTCAACGTAGAAACCACTAAACATCAGATAAAATCGAACGAAAACTAACAGATCGAAGTTAACTAGAAACGAATGAAAACCAACAGGGTCGAGTGAATTAGATGTGAGCTTTCACTCACCTCTGTCGAAGAGAAGACGAGCATGGCAAACCCTTTCAAGCGACGTCAATTTGAAAATCTCAAAGCCCTAAATCGCCAGGAGAAACGAAGATACGAGACCGCCATTATTTCATTTTCTTTCGAATGTTTATTTAGGTTTAGGGTTGCGAATCGAAAATGAATGAGGGGGAAAACGGTGGTGAATAAGATAAGTGTTTTGGCATCAAACAATTGGGTCAAGATAACACTAAAGCCCACAATCCGTAAATAATTTGTAAAAGAATTTAAACCGGATTAACAATTCCAAACAGCGACTAACCAACAATTTAATCGTCACTCGACGACAATCAATTGTTATAAAACTCCGGGTTGTTACAAGATCCCTCTACTAAAACTTTAAAGCAGTCTTTTCCACATTCAAATATAATAAAAAACCATTATCTCTAGGCTGTACCTCAAAACCTTTCTTATCTTCCAAGTCCTTTTCAAATATGCTTCAAAAGCTTTAAAGTATGGTTTATGTGTCATACAACATATAAGAGAATACAATCATTCCAACCTCCTTCTGCTTCCCTAATGGCTTCCATTGAAATGATCCATCTTCTCTTACTGCTATCTACAATAGGCTCCACATACACTAGATCTAGATTTTTGACTCTCATTAACTCCTTTAACCGCCTAGTAGTAAGTCGACTTCTTTGAGTCAGCAGCCACAATGAATTTTGATTTCCTGCATGGGGCATTACCAGCTTTCTATCCAGCAAAAAATTGTGCTCTTGATTTATGACTTCTGCCATTAAATGATTACCGTCTCACCAGACCTAATTTACGATCCCCTTAATCCCGCCTTTGATTTGTTGCTATATTTGGGTCTGGATCTGACTCAATCGCGACTCGCTTCCCCTTCCTTCTCGTTACCTCCTCCCAACTCTCCTCAAACTCCTTCATTTAGCTTGAATCCATTGAAGTATTGAATGGAAGAGTAGGTTAGACTTTAGTAGAGCATATAATAAAAATAAACCAAGAAAAATTGATGAAAATGTAAAACTATACAGGAAAAAAAGCCAACGGCTAGGGTTCTGCCATCAACAATAGATAAAACATGTATAATATTACAACATTTGCAATCTATATATACGTGTATCATATTAAACATTTTTAATTTACTTAAATTTCGTAAATCCAAATATTAACTCGAAAATATTTTAAGTCGCTATATAATTATAACAATTATAATTATATGTTTTAACTATACGCGTACATAAATTATAACCTTTATAATTTTACATATATATATGTATGTACGTATAATTGTAACCATTATAATTATACAAATTTAAACAGTTCAAATTCATTTGTTTTATAACCTTTATAAAAAATTAATTTAAATTGAACTCTTTAAATTCAAATTATATTTTTCAATAATTCAAACGCGATATTTGAACTAGCCCCAAGGCCCAAAATACTATTAGGTCTTACACTTAGGCCAAACCTACACACCTAACCACTTAGTGAGCCAGGCCAGAGCCAAGAACGAGTTGGTCCTGGTTACTCCAGCCCAAAGTCTAGACAATCTTTTATATACAAACACTAGAATACAAGATAGAAAAAGCATGAAAGTTAGCCTAAGTGCTGACTAACTATTTATGTAAATCATATTGGGCTCTGATACCATCATTGGATCTGGTCCATTTGGCGGTGGGTAAGTTCGGTAAAATTTCAAAAAAATCCCTTGTTAGACCTTTGTTGCACTTATATAAAAAATTAAGTTTTCATTAAATCAAATTTAGTGATATTTATTACAATTTTATTCCATCATTTGGTTTTGTAACGTATAAAATTTTAAAACATTTACTATAGTTTTATTTCATTATCTGATTTTGTAATTTGTTAATTTTTTCAAGGAAAAGGATACATAGCACTACAAAATGCAGCTATATCATAACATAGAAGATAAAAATAAAAGTTCATGACCAACGAGCCTGGTCGATAGCCAAAATAACACATCATAGTGTACATAGCAATTCAAGACCTAACTACCCGTACAAACACCAGCATAGTCAATCTTATAATATACATAAATAGCCAACCATCAAATTATGTTGCCAAAAGCCACCAAACTAGAATACTGTAGCATTTTTTTCTCCCAACCGACTCCTCTTGAAACTACTGATCATCCCAAGAGAGCCTAAGGTGAAGAGGCCAATATTTTCACCTGTCAATCCATTAACCATTTTCATAATAATATTAGGAATAGAAAAGTAGGTTTTTCTTTGATGGCCGAAGCAGTCTCTCCCTCCATATAGCCCAAGTAAAGGTCAAGACCAGATAGTCCTAAGTGGAGAGGGAATTCCTTTGCCTATTTGAAACCCTATACTAAATCGAGCAAGTTCCAAATGTGTTAAGTTTACTTACAAATTTGATGAATATAAGCCCAAACTCTGTAGGAGAAGTCATGTTGTTAGAAGATATGATCAGAGTAATCAGAGTCATGACCATAGAGGAAGCACCTTTAGCCAGAGCCAAGATGCTTCTTGGCTAGGTGATCTGTTGTGTTTAGTTTATTAAGCACCACCAACCACATATGAATCTTTATTTTGGAGGGACCTTTGTATTACAAACCAAAATAAAGCTAAGTTTCATACTAGAGAAGTTGTAGAATTGATGTAGCGACTTAACATTGAAAATCCCCCCGATGAGCTGCCTAGGAAAAAGAACCATTGTTGAAGTTAAGCTAGACATGGGAGGTCATATGAATAAGGGAGATATGGTCCCTATGGTTATCACCTATAGTGATGTTGTTGAATGAGATTAAGAAGTGACCATTACAGAATGCTTCCTTAATGGTCAAGAGTTTTCTTGAAGCTAGATTGAAGAGATTCAGATAGGTGGAGCTAAGGGAGATGTTGCCAAGCCAAAGTCAATCAATGCTGCTTTATTCCCTCTTCCAATACAAATTGACATTCAAATGTGCATCTCGTGCAGAAGGAAAGAATATTCTTCCATAAGTTTGATGTTAGGTAGAATATAATGGATTTGAGATCATACATGGAAATATTCTCACTGTAGTAACATTTGTTGATCCATGTTGACCATGGCTTATTACTATAGTTGACCAAGCCTCATCTCCACTTTCCTAGAAGAGCCTTATTGAACCGATAGAGGGAGATAACACCAAGTCCTCCATGGATTATTGGTCTGCAAATACTATCCCAACTACCAGGTAGTTTGCAGGGGAAACCTGATGTGACGACCACCCTACACCCAATATACCTGAAGAGTGCGTCGCTGCGGTGACTGGTTGATACAGTACGGTTGTCAATGGTGAAAGGAAGAGAAACAATCTTATAACATGTCGTAATCTCACAGCAAACTGAATAAAATAATAATAAACATCACGGGTATAAAACGGGCGAGATAGTAATAACTAAATTAACCACACCATAAGAGTGCACATGTTCATAAGTTATACATGTAGAAATAGAGTTTATACAACTGGAAATAAACTCAAAGGATAACTGTCTCTAAATATAATAAACGAATGCTCCACATTGTTGCACAGTGGAAGAAGCTTAAGTCAGTCTGTATATAGTAGTCCTACTCGTCCTCCGCATAGCAACTGCATACCACCTAAACCTTCTATCTAGTCTACTCATTGAAGAGTACCCGTGATAACAAGAAGTAAAGTATAAAACCTCAAGTCAGATAACAATCTAGTGTGAGCGATAAGAAATCGTAAAATACCATAAAAGTCGATATAGTAAGGAATAAATGTATAAGGATCATACCTGACATGTCCCAGTCACCAAAGAGTTAGCACATAGCAACTATAATATGCTACTCTACTATCATCATAAAGATAACTACATCTTAAGTACAATGTTGGGGTGTCTAGGTATCCACATCCATTATACCTGCATCATATAATATCCTTAGAGTGACAGACTACTAGAAAAGCAACCATAGCTAACATAACATCCATCAAACAATCCTTACCCTCACTCAATGTGCCTTGGATATATGAATACTCGTATGACCATTCCTATGCCAGAGATTAATGGAAAAATCTCGGTTTTCAGTGTACTCATCCATCAGCTCGTAGCTGATACTACATCCATTCCACCGATCCAGGGTATATGAATTCATTCCACCTATCTAAAGATAGGCATTCCAAGTGCACAATGAGCATCCACATAATACCCCTGCTTATAAATACATCAAAAAACACTCCGAGTATCAACAATCTCTTAGCACATGTATTCGAGCCCTTTTCTTGCTCCATCCAGTTTCCATTCATCCTCAAGCAACCATTCCACGTTTCTTTCTTTCCATGATAGAACCTTTCAACATTCGATCCATGGGTCACCTTTCTTAGAACCCGCCCTTGTGGATAATCATCCTCACAACCTCATCGATCGAGTTTCCATCTCTAGAATACTTCTAGATGTCCCACTATCAATTATAGAATCAGAACCTCAAAATCCCGAAGCCATCACATTGAAGCATCTCAACCTTATCTCATTCATGAACCTCCATCCTTCATTGTGCCACCACGTCACAACCAAACGCCAAACGAATGAAATAACACCTTCAACACAACCTACATGACATACTCTTCGCCCCCTGAAAGTTTGGCCAAGATTGGCCTTCTCAATTCATGCCGGTAAAGATCTAATTAGGTCGTGTAACGATCCATATTTTACGTATCGGAGGATCATAAAATATTATTTTTAGTTCACATATGGTCGTATGACTCTATGACTTTAGGAAATGCCTATTAAAGACATTTATTGTCCTCATATTTTTTTTCGAATGATTTTACGCTTGGGAGGCTTGTATCATATATGGCTTTTGGTCGGAGCCGAATTTGTGTTCGAGACCACTTCCATTGGAAAGATATAATGGTTTCTCTTTTCGTAGATTGGTCATAATAGTGGTTTGGAGCTTCTGGCTGAGATATATAGCTATTTGAAGATTTGGCTCTAGTCGGTGCTAGGCGTGTTTGGAGCTTAAGGAGGAGCTGCCTTGGTTCGACGTGCTTGGGTCGGCATGCTCTGTTCGAAGTACCTCTGGGGAGGGGGCGTGCTTGGGGTTTTGCCTATAGATAGGAGTGCCACCCTTTCACAAATCACATTTCTGCCACCACATATTCCGGTCCAACGTTCATTATTTTCTCATCACCCAACTTCTTCTATTTCTCATCCAAACCATAGATAAGCAATGGAATTAATCAGGGAACTTCAAATCTACATCTTTGGGAGGAAATCAGATCTTAGCTGGTGTTTTCCAATTTGCCTCGGTTTGCGTGCAAATCTCCATCTTTGGGTGTTTGGTGAGTGATTTATAATCTCTCAACTTTCCTATATATGTATCTGTAGGTTTTAAAATGTTTTAAACTCATTTTTTAAAGTCAAATTAACATTCTAAAGCTGTTTTCTATGTCGAACCTAAAACAAAACGAATTTTTGGATATCTAAAGTACTTTAATCATATTTCTTGGAGTATGGTTGCCTTTTTATATGATATATTATCTCATAGGTGTATTATATGATGAATTGCTATGGTTTGATATGTGTTTGGATGTTGATTTGCGTTCTTGTGCATGTTGTTCTTGTGTGAACGCTTGTGTGGTTGAAATGCTCATCGGAGCGACCCAGAGTTAGGGACCGTGAAACTAGGCTTCGACGAATTGACTTGAGATTATCGAGAGTTGTATTATTGCATATGGGATGATAAGGATCGAAGAATGGGGCATAGTGATGAAATCTATACAAATTTAGACTTGGCAGAGCTACAGGGAAACGGTTCGGTGTAAGTTGGTTCGGCCTAGGCTTGGTTCGGTGGGCTGGATGGAGCGGTAGTTGATCATGGAGTTTGGTTCGGTGGTAGAGCCGGGCTTGATGATCGAACATGATTGGTTATTTGGTAGGTTGGATGGCTCGGTCACCAGACTAATATGGAGGTTCAGTGGTTGGCTTGCTCGGTGATTAGTTCACTTGGAGAGAGAAAGGTTTAGCGGTCGAGCGTTGAGGTTGGTTCGTCAGTAGTGGAAGATCAGACAGGATTTCCTGTCCGATGATGCTTTGGTTTGGCATTTTGAAGGGACTGGACAACATTTTTTGTCCGGTGGTGGGATAAAGGACCGAACAGCAATTGCTGTTCGGTGATCCCATAGATGGCCGGACATACCTTTATGTCCAGTGGAGCTATGCCCGAGCATCAAACAAGGAAGGGCGCTCGAGGTTGTGTTGTGGTATGTCAGGGCAACTTGAGTCAGGGCATGGTTGCTCTGGTTCAGAGAGGGGATGGCCTTGGATTTTGTGCGACAACAAAGGAAGCGATGGCATGACACTTTGACATGATGGCTTCGAAACCATGGTATTATGGCTCTATGACTTATGATAGTGGTCTAGAGGCATTCCGAAGATGGTGAATTAACGATGGGAGTTGTGACGGTGATCCATAAGGGCAAGCTTAACGATGGGGACTTGTGAGTAGGATTTGCGATGGTGTCCTGCTATGGAGATAGCCATGATGGAATAATGATGGAGTTCCATTTTGGGGATGCATGCAAAAGGATCATTGATAACTCAGAGGCTTTAGTGTGCTCGTAAAGAAGGTGTATGTGGGGACACCCACTCGAAGTATGATTGCATCCGGATCTTGCGATAGTAGATTACCTTGGGCTTTATGATTGTGTGCCTGGTTCTTAGCCTTTCGGAGTGGCATGGATTCGAGCACCAATGAAGCTAGGATTTTGATTGGGTCCCTGGTTGCGATTGTGCCATACGAGTTAGCATGTATCTAATGCACACGTGTGGCGGTGAGGACTGTTTGATTGATATTATCTTTGCTATAGTTGTTGTTACACTAGGCTGTCACTGATGTAGGTATTTTCGATTGTATACCTAGACACTGGACATTGTACTTCGACTGTAGTACATTTATGCGACTTTGATAGCAGATAAGTATATATCGATTGTTATGTGCTAACTTTTAGATGCAGGGACAGGTCAGGTATGGTTCTACATACCTTATGTCTATATTTACTATATACGACTTGTATAGTATTTATGAGATGATATGTCGCTCACACCAGACTGTTGTCTGACCGAGGTTTTATGCTTTTCTTCTTACTACCTTGGGTACTCTTAAATGGGTAGATTAGGGATAACAGGTCTGGATAATGCATGGAGCTGTATAGAGTACGAGTAGGAGGCTACGCTTTCATATATCTATACTTGGAGCTTACTATCACTTATATTCCGCTGTGTGGTACTGTGGAGCAATGTCACTACTTGTATTATTAGAGATAATTTTAGGGTTTATTTTGGTGTTATGGGATGTATAAACTCTATATTTCGGTTTTTGTATAGTCTGTGAACTTGATGCACTCTGTTGTTCTTATTTATGGTTCATTTGATTATATCACTGTTCCTTCTATTTTACATCTATGTTGTAATATTATAATTTATCTGTACGCTATGAGATGTTCTACATGTTCTGTGTTGGATTTTATTTCTTTTAACCCTTAACTATCGTTCTTCATCGGTCGGGTACCCCCGTAACGCTCTTTTCGGGTCTATAAGGTAGCGAAGGTGTAGGACAGTTATTACATTTGGTATCAGAGCTTAGGTTGCGTAGACGGCTTAAGTTGATACTTGGATCCATTAGAGATAAGGAAGGAGTCACCGCCTTAGAATGGATCTAGCGATATTTGAGAGATTTTACTTGTTATATTTTGGTTTTAAAAACTATATAGTAGATAAGTCGCTTTGCATTTTCAGACACCACTTATTCCTTTTAGAGAGACTGATCATTCTTATTTTAGCTTATAAGAATGAGCCGGCTAATAAGGAATGCTGCTAGGAATTCTAGCTCTAGAATTGAGGAGGGGGCGGGATCAAGAGCTGTTAACCCCGACTTGCAGAACATGTTCGCTGAGATAGTGTGCAGCATGGTTCAGAATGCCCAAGTTGCTCCTGCTTTAGCTGTAGGCGGTGGTGTTCCAGTGCAGGCACCGAGGGCTGACTTTGCCAAACTGAGCAAAGATTCTCTACTTTGGGTGGCAGACTGTTTCTTGGAACGGAATCAGCCGTCAAGGTGTAGGATTGGTTAGATACCTGCGAATGCCTATTTATGGATATGGAATTAGAGGATGCGATGAAGAGGAAGCTATCTCTAGACAGCTTCAAGGAAGAGCTACGGGATGGTGGAACGCCATCAAAGTTACTACTCCCGAGGATCAAATTAATTAGAAGCAGTTCAAGGCGAGATTTGAAAAGAAGTATATACCGCCCACTCAGGAGTCGGCGCTCTTCTGGAAATTTACTGACTTGACATAGGGAGATATGTCTATGTCGGAGTATGTGGCCAGTTTGACATGCCGTCGAAGTATGGCTTTATCTTTTATTGATATTCCACTCAAGAAGAATGAGAAGTTTATCATGGGCTTGGATGATTATCTTGGACAAAAGCTCATGAGTCATATTGACGTGTCATTAGAGAGGCTGGTGGAGAAGGCTGTTCGACATGAGTGTCTATAGCCTAAGTCTAAGTTGGCTGTTGCTCCCATGGATGAGCCAAAGTTGCAAGCTAGCGAGGGAGGTAAGTAGAAGTAGGACAATAAGAAGAAGAAGCAGTTTCAGAAGGGTGGTCAAAAGAAGGGCAAGTGAGAGCCTACTTGCTATAATTATGGAGAGAAGGGCCATCTTGTTAGAGACTGCAAGGAGCAACGTAAGAAGTGTTACAACTGCAACAAGTCGGGGCATATCAAGATGGATTGTCCAGAACCATCGAGAAATAAGCAGGTTGTATCCGCTTATGCTTTGATTGCTATTCCAGCTTCGTCGTGGGCTCCATCGACGACAGAGAAGGGAAAAAATTAATGTTGTTACACAGGGTATGCTTTCTATTTTCGATACTCCTATACGTGTTTTATTTGATACCGAGGCTTCACATTCCTTTATATTTAGTGAGTTGGTAGATAGTTTGGGATTAAAACCCGAGATAGTTGATCGACCTTTGATTGTCATGAACCACATTAGAGGATCGACTAGCCTTTGCATGGTTTGTTGAAACTTAACATTATCGAGTCGTGGATTTGTGTTTGCTTGTGATTGCTTTGTTTTGAGTTTTGTGGGGTTTGGAATTTTTCTAAGGATGGACCGGCTTCGGAGGTACGAAGTAGTGGTGGATTGTGAGAGGCCAATGGTAACTATAGGGTTGGATGATAGGCGTAGGTTGGAGATAGGCTACCTGCCTAACAATGAGGTGATGGTTAGCTTTCTATATTCGCTCAAGTATCTGCATGGCGAGTTGTCATCTATGTCTATAGCAAGGGAGTATCTGGACATATTTGAGGAGGTGACCAGATTACCACCACACAAGGAAATAGAGTTCCGTATAGATTTGGTGAAGGATGTCAGGCCAGTAGTTATGCCTTTGAGGCGTATGGAATCCAGAGAACAAAAGGAACTGGAGGTGCAAGTGAATGACCTGTTAAGGAGAGGGTTCATTCATAGAAGCATATCTAAGTGGGGCGCACCTGTAGTATTTGCTACTAAGGTGAATGGCTCTCTAAGGTTGTGTGTAGATTACTGTAAGCTGAATAAGATGACGAAGAAGTACAAGTATCCACTCCCACGTATTGATAACTTGTTCGATTAGCTCCATGGTGTGAGGGTGTTCTCTCAGTTGGACCTTGCGATAGGGTTTCATCAACTGAGAGTGGCAAAGGAGAGTGTGCCGATTACGGCATTTTGTATGCTATCAGGATTCTATGAGTGCTTGGTTATGCCATTCAGACTAACTAATGCACCAACAAACTTTGTTGATCTTATGAACTTCATTTTCAGGGATTAACCGAATAAGTTTGTACTTGTGTTCATAGACGATATCCTTGTTTATTCAAGGATGGAGGAAACAGTGAGCACTTGCAGATTGTGCTCGAGGCGTTGAGAGACACCGATTGAAGGCGAAGTTTTCGAAGTGTCACTTCTGGAAGAGTGAAGTGCAATTTTCGGGTCATATAGTTTTTGAGCTGGGCATTGTTGTAGATCCTGTGCAGGTGGCAGCAATGCAGGATTGGGATCGACCCAAGACCACTGCATACGTGAGAGGTTTCTTTGGACGGGTAGGGTACTGTAGACGTTTTAAATACTTCTCTAAAGTGGCAGGGCCATTAACCATCTTGACGAAGAAGAATCAGACTTTTAATTGGGATGCTAGATGCAAGCATGCATTCCTAAGTTTGAAGGAGAGGTTGACGAGTGCACTGGTGTTAGTCATTCCGAGTGGAAATGATGAGCTAACAGTATACACAGACGCTTGTTGTACTGGACTTGGTGCGGTATTGATGTAGAGGGGAAAGGTTGTCGCCTATGCTAGTCGATAGTTAAAACCGCATGAGAGGAAGTATCTGACTCACGATTTGGAGTTGGCGGCATAGTATACACTTTGAAGATATAGAGACACTATTTGCTTGAGGGGAGGTTCGAGTTGCATACGGACCACAAGTCGTTGAAGTATCTATTCACTGAGAAGGATCTCAACCTTCGTCAGCAGTGATGGTTAGAAGTCTTGGCCTCCTACAACTTTAGCATCTCCTATACACCTGGTAAGGGGAATGCGGTCACTGATGTTTAAGTGGGAGACATTCTAGCTTGGGAGCGATGTTCCTAGAGTGGAAGCAGTTGGAGTTTATCGTTGGCTATGATTTTAGGCCTCGATGTGACCTAAAGCAGGAAGTATTGGCCAACCTGACGATCATATTACCTTGATTGAGCGGATCGACACTACTCAGAGGCAAGATGCTAGAATAACGGAGATCATGGAGAAGATAGAGGAAGGGGTGTTTCCTGAAAAGATGAAGTGGTACGGGCTCGAATTTGATGGCTGGCTCCGTAAGGATGGGAGATTATTTGTTCATGATGTTGATGGGTTGAGGGATGTAGTACTCCGAGAGTGCCATCATTTGAGATTGACTATACATCCCGATGGCAATAAACTGTCCCGCAATATGAAGCATAAATTTTATTAGGAAGGGATAAAGAAGGATGTTGGGATATTCATCTCGAAGTGCATGAACATCAGTTGGTAAATGTGGAGCAGAAGAAGCCGAGTGGGTTGTTGCAACCGCTCGAGATTCCCAAGTGGAAGTGGGAGCAGGTTTCGATGGATTTCATCAACGGATTGCCAAGGGAGAGAGGAGAGTACGATAGTATTTGGGTCATAGTCGATAAATTGTGAAGAGTGCTCAATCCATACCCATCAAGTCAAATTGAACGACATCCAAATTGGCTGAGTTGTATGTGAAGTGGGTCGTACGATTCCATGGTGTGCCAAAGAACATTGTGAGCGATCGAGACCCTTTGTTCATTAGCGGGTTTTGGAAGAGCTGACAAGAGGCTTTGGGGACAGATCTGCATCTCAGTACAGCTTGCCACCCACAATTAGATGGGAAACCAAGGGGGTGAATCATATTCAGGAGGATCTCTTGCGAGCTTGCTTTCTAAATTTTGGTAGCTCGTGGGATGATCATTTGCATTTAGTAGTGTTCACATACAACAATAGTTATCAGTCCAGCATTGGTATGGCACCATTTGAAGCGTTATATGGAAATCGTGCAATACCCCTTCTTTTTCATGGGAAGTGGGTGAAAAACTGATGCTTGGGCCAGGGATGATTAGAGAGACTTCAGAGAAGATCGAGATCATTCAGCAATGGATGAAGGCTGCTCAGGATAGGCAGAAGAGCTACATTGATAAGAGGAGACGTGATTTAGAATTCTCTGTCGATGATATAGTTTTTGTCAAGATCTCTCCATTGAGAGTGCTATTCGATTCGGTACTAAGGGGAAATTAGCACCGGGATTCGTTATTCCTTTTCCAATACTTGAGAGGATTGGGAATCTAGTACGTAGAGTCGACTTTCCCCAGAAGATGGCGGGCATGCACAATGTGTTCTACGTATCTCACTTGCGGAAGTTTGTGCATGACTCGGGTGTGATAATTCAACCGACTCAGTTTGATGATATCAAGATTGAACCTGAGACATCAAGACCTCGTAGGCATATTCGTATCATTGGACGGGATACAAAATAACTTAGGAGGATGACGGTAGAGGTGATGAAGGTTCAGTGGGGTAAGAGCGAAGGTGGTTGTACTTGGGAGACAAGTATGAGGACCACTTATCTGGAGCTCTTTACTTGGTGAGACTTATGTTTATCGCGTTTACTTTCACTTTCGATGTCATATGGGGTAGTTTAGTACCTTACATGCTAGGGTAGGCGTAGATATCATTTATTTCTTTTATGTGCATGTTTGATGTTTGACATGTTTGCTCATGGATGATAGGCATGCGGGTAGCTGTTTGATTTTTTTCCTTGTTTATATGGCGATTTCGGGGGCAAAATTTCTAAAGGGGGAGAGTGTAACAACCCATATTTTACGTATTGGAGGATCGTAAAATATTATTGTTAATTCATATGTGTTCGTATGATTCTATGACTTAAGGAAATGCCTATTAGAGACATTTCCTATCCTTATAATTGTTCTGGACGATATTACCCCTAAGAGGCTAGTATAATCTAGAATTTTGATTGAAGCCGAATTTGTGTCCAAGACCACTTCCCCATTGGAAAGATATGATGGTTTCTCTTTTCGTAGACTGGTCATAATAGCGATTTGGAGCTTCTAGCTAGGAGATATAGCTGTTTGAAGATTTGGCTCTGGTTGGTGCTTGGCGTGTTTGGAGCTTAAGGAGGAGCTGCCTTGGTTTGATGTGCTCAGTTCGGCATGCTCTATTCGGCGTACCTCTAGGAAGGGGGGTTCTTGGGGTTTTGCCTATAAATAGAAGTGTCACCCCCTACAAATCACTATTTCTACCACCTCTTATTCCAGCCCAACGTTTATTATTTCTCTCTTCATCCTGCTTCTTCCATTTCTCATCCAAACCATAGATAAGAGAGGGAATTCATCGGCGAGCTTCAAATCTCCATCTTTGGTAAGGAAATCAGATCTCAGCTGGTGTTTTAGGATTTGCATTGGTTTGCGTGCAAATCTCCATCTTTGGGTGATTGATGAGTGATTTATCATCTCTCACTTTCCTATATATATATCTATAGGTTTTGATATGTTTTAAACTCATTTTTTTATAGTCAAATTATCGTTTTAAAGCTGTTTTCTAAGTTGAAACTAAATTTTTTTTAATCATATTGCTTTGAGTATGATTGCCTTTGTATATGATATGCTATCTCATGGGTGTATTATATGATGATTTGCTATGGTTTGATTTGTGTTTGGATGTTGATTTGCATTCTTGTATGTGTCATGTTTGTGTGAATGCTTTTATGGTTGAAACGCTCATCGGAGTGACCTAGAGTTAGGGACCGTGAAACTGGGCTTTGACGAATCGACTCGAGATTGTCAAAAGTTGTATTGTTGCATATGGGATGCACGAAGGTCGAAGAACAGGGCGTAGTGGTGAAATCGATACAAAGTTAGACTTGTTAAAGCTATAGGGAATCAGTTCGGCGTAAGTTGGTTCGGCCTAGGCTTGGTTCGGTGGGGTGGATGGAGCGGTCGCCAATTATGGAGTTTGGTTCGGTGGTAGGGCTGGGCTTGATGACCGAACAAGATTGGCTGTTTGGTGGATTGGACGGTTCGGTGGTCGGATTGACATGGCGGTTCGGTGGCTTGCTTGGTGATTAGTTGACTTGGAGTGAGAGAGGTTTGAGGGTCAAGCGTTGAGGTTGGTTTGGCAGTGATGGAAGACCGGACAAGATTTCCTATCCAGTGATGCTTTGGTATGGCATTGAGGGGACCGTACAACATTTGTTGTCCGGTGGTAGGATGAAGGACCGAACAACAATGTCAGTACTTGTATTATTAGAGACAGTCTTAGAGTTTATTTTGGTGTTATGGGAAGTATAAACTCTATATTTCAGTTTTTGTATAGTCTGTGAACCTGATGCACTCTATTGTTCTTATTGATGGTTCATCTGATTATATCACTGTCTCTCCTGTTTTACATCTATGTTGTTATATTATACTTTATATGTGCGCTGTGAGATGTTCTATAGGTTCTGTGTATGATTTTATTTATTTTAACCCTTGGCTACCGTTCTTCATCGGCTGGGTACCCCCGTAGTGCTCTTTTTAGGTCTATAGCGTACTGAAGGTGTAGGACAGTTGTTATCCCGTCTTTTGGCAAGGCCGTGATACCATAGATTTGGCTAAAACGGGTGGTTACCAACCTTGAGAATCAATGATATACAAGACTATGGATGATGGTCGAGCAAATTTAGACCGGGTTCTAATCAAGGTGAAATCAATATAAAGTGACAAGGAAGGCCCCGTGAAGCTACATTTCAAATTTCAAGTCAATCAGAGTTTGTACACTCGAGTTATGGACAAATGAAGAATTTATATGGATCGATTTAAAACGATCCATAAAACAACATAAATTGATGAAGATCGATCAATATCTCAAAATTTACAAAGCCAATGCACTTGAAACTTTCTAAGCATCAATATATTGAAGAGTGGAGCCCACAAAAATGATCGCAGGTCAAAACTACGAGGTTCAAGAAATGTTGATCGTTTTAAGCTGATCGTTTTATGTCGATCTTTCCTAACGATCAGTATAATTTAGCAAGCAACCCAAATGCGACCAAGATTGATCCATATCTCACAATCTACAACTAATAATGACTTCATATTTTAGAAGCAAGGTCTAGAGGCATATGGGGCACCCCGCAAACAATCGCATGGCAGTCGAAGGTAAAAATAACGATCAGTATAATTTATACCGATTGTTCCAAAACAACAAGTTATGTCCACCAATCATTATGGTGGGCCCCTATGGATCTAGAGATTCTTCTGGCAAATTTTCAGCCCGATCCATGTACATCTTCCTCTATAAATAGAGCGACCATTCCTCATAAAGAGGATCCTTCTTTCTTCTGCCCAGGCTCTGCCGTTTTATATTCTTCACTCTTGTACTAATGGATCCCAGCCGATCCAAACATTCTTGTAATCATAATCAATTGCAAGATCGATAAAAATATGAAGTGGACGTATGCCAAGATTGCCGAACCACTATAAAAATCTGTGTGTTCATTTACTTTCTTTGCTATGTTTTAATTTCATTCTTCATTTAATCTCTACTAGATTCTGTTGGGTGTTGTTGCCCATTTTTGGCGTTAACATTTTAGTGCTTTTACTGAGAAATGAATCCTCAGCTTGATTGGGTTCATCTTCTACTGGTGAATTTTCATGTTCGTGAGATAGTTCCAACTTTCGACTAACAAGTTTCCTATTCTACTCAGATTTGAAAGAGATCTACAAGGAAACTATTAGCCATGGCCATAGGAGCCAAGTCTACTTCTCTTGCGGAAGAAGGAAATCATGGTATTAGTGATCGATTAGTCATATGTTTGATCAATGTGCATACATTTTCAAGTTTTAAAGCATTTGTGAATGATCGGTCATCGACCATGCTCCATACATCCTCAATGAACGATCATTCCCCATAAATGTATATGCTGCATCATTTTGTACGATCGTTTCTATGTATGATCATTTTTTATATGATCGTTCCACCAACGTGATTTAGGCCGATCATTTTTTCTGTACGATCGTTTCTCCTCGATCGTTCCACCAATGTGATTTAGGCTGATCGGTTTTTCTATACGATCGTTCCATACGATCGTTTCTCCTCGACCATTCCACCAACGTGATTTAGACCGATCATTTTTCTATACAATCGTTCCATACGATCGTTTCTCCCCGATTGTTCCACCTACGTGATTTAGACTGATCATTTTTTCTATACGATCGTTCCATACGATCGTTTCTCCTTGCTCATTCCAGCATTGCTTCCACCGATCTTTCCAAGATCACTGCTACCGATTGTTCCAAGATTGTTCCATTGATAGTTTTAGTTAACATTTCCACAGATCGTTCCAGGTTAACATTTCCACCGACCCTTCGAACTCCCTTGGTATTCCAACTTATCATTACTACAACCGATCGTTCCACCGCTTTGGCATTCAGAACTCAACTTAAATACGGTGCATTCTATTCACTTCCCTTCCATCCTGTGACCGACCGAGGCATAGGGGATCAAGCGGCTGCTTTTAAATTGCAACCAAGGAATGGACAAGGAACCGCTACTCAAACGATACTCCCGAAGGTTGGTGAATCAAGGTGATGTGACTCAAAGCAAACCCAGGAAATTATGGCCCAAAGCCAAACTCAGGTAAACCTAAGATTTTCCCCAATCAAGCGTGCAAATGACTCCAAGCACCATTCTTTACCGACCCAACACTTCAAACTCAGCAACTCCAAGCAAACTGGTTGCTCGCTCCAAGTAAATTATCACTATCGGTCCATCTTGCTTTGCTCATATCTTGGGTATACAGACTCCAAATGACTTGAAACTTGATGTGAAACCTCAAAAGTCTTCATTACTGCCTTATATGGATCGCACCCCATTTAGGTGAAAGTTTGGGGATCATCACCGATCCATGACCCCATCCTAACTGATTCGCCATTCGATCGGCATTCTCAATCATTCAAATGTTGGACAACCATGTATATATCATTCACAAGCATGACAAGTCCTGTAACTTGAAAATGGACCGGACTAACGATGACTAGAGCATCTCCCCCAGTCAAAATCTATTCGTTGAAGCTGTTCAGTGTGCTGAATATCCGAGGAGATTCAATGTACCAATCATATCGGTTTACTTAGGGAAAACCGACCCTGGACTACATCTCCTGAAGTTCGAGTGGCATATGAACTCCGCTAGAGTGATAGATGCCATCGAATGTAGACACTTTCCTATATTCCTCAAAGGTGTACCAATCATGCGGTTTATGCGATTATCACCGAAATCCATCTCCTCATTCAATCACTCGACTAACAAGTCTGTCGAGCAATTCAGAATGCATGTGAATCGCCCCAAAGATGCAATGTCATTATCCAACTTGTTCTAAGCGGTAGGCAACCCACTCAAGGATTCTTACCGAGAGTCAGCACCTTTGTCAAAGAAATGAGCAATCCCAACGAGGATATCATACTGATGGCATTGATAAGGGGAATCGACCCTAAGACAGACTTTAGTGACTGTTAGCTGGAGAGCCTCCTACGATCTTGGATCGTTTCTGTTACAAAGTAAATTAGAACCTAAGCAAGGAGGAGGTAGAGCAGACTAGGAGAAAGAACAATGCAGGCCCGTTGGCTAAAGGAATTCAAAGTGAGGGCAGCATTGAGGCCTTAGATGAGGACTTAGATTCTAGGAGACGACCTAGAATCCAAAAATTCGACTCATATACTCCTTTGAACGATTCAATCGAAAATATTTACTTGGAGACTCATGACTCGAAGCAGTATTGGAAACCAGCCTCGAGAGAGTCCACGGAAACCCAGAAAAATCCGAGAAATGTTGTATTTTTCAAGATACGAACGGTCATAACACTGGCTGTAACAACCCGCATATTTTACGATTGTATATTTAAATGTTTTATTTAAATATAGAATCGTTAATCGGAATAAAGTCCGAAAAGCTACTTTTTGTAAACAGTCGAATTGGGACTCGAGACCACCTCCATTGAGTCCAAAATGGCGTTTACAACTTTTTTGAGTATAAACATCGATATGTGAGTTGAGTAAAAATTATGACCTTTTCACTTTGGGTTTGGGTTTCAGCCCACTAACCCATCTTAATACCCTAACTCAGCCCCTCCCCTCTCCATTCATCCTCATTTCCTAATACATTCAAGCTTAAGTAAAAATGGGGAGAGGAATGGGAAATTAGAAATTCCTAAGCCCTAGTTTCTTTTACAAATCCAAGTGTTAGCTCCAAAATCAAAGAGAAGCTTAGGTAAGCATCCTCTTCATCTTCTCCAACTCATTCTCTCTTTAATTTCAGAAATTTCCTAAACCTAACTTAGGAAATGTTCTTCTTTTGAGCTTAGATTCAACCTTCTAGAGTTGAAGTTGAAGAGTAGTTGATCTTCCTTTGCTTTCAAGCTTCTCCTTCATCGTTTTTGGGTTTAAAAGTGAGTTTTTGAACTCACATCTTTGTCTATTTCTATCATTGTTGTTAGGTATGAATTCCTAACATCTATTCATGTTCATTTGCTTTTGATTTGAATTGATTTGGTGAACATTTCAATTTTGGGTGTTTTGAAGTCAAAACTTTAAAAATCCTAGCTTTGATGTATGATCATGCTTTTTGTGGTGTATCGAAGAGCCTATAGGGTTGGGTTGTCGATTAGCAAAAACCCCTAAAGCCCATTGCTCGTCCGATCACAAATTGGGAGAGTTTTCTCTTCATTTGATAGGCTAGAAAAAACCGTCCCAGTGCCAGTCAGTCGACTGGCCTTTGCAGTCGATCGACTGGCTGTAGAAACCGAGAGTTTCTGGGACTGTCTGCAGAAACTGGAAGTCTCTGTTTTCTGCAGTCAGTCGACTGACTGCAGGAATTGAAACTTTTGGGTTTCTGGATCAGTCGACTGGACCCTGCAGTCAGTCGACTGACCTGCTTGTTTCAGTCTATTTTGCCTATTTAGCTTGAGGTTCCAATTTTTATCGATTCGTGATTATCCGATTTATTGTTATCATTTATTATTGACTTTGATGACTTCTTTTTCGGGATTCTTTTGAGAATATCCATTTTTATGGATTCGGTATCAATTTCTTTGGATTTGATTCACGTCTTCGTATGTGGATTTTGGTGATTGATTGTTTCTACAATCATTTCTATGCTTTGTCACTTTAAAATACAAAGGTTTCTGTACTAGTAGTAAATATTCAAACTCTTTTACAATGATGATTTCAACTCTATTTTTAATACAAAGTTCGTTTATAAAACCGTTTTCTAATCTATTAGTATATACAAACCTTTACCTCATTCGTATGAGAAAAATCTAATTAAACAGCTTAGCAAAACAATTGGTATGAAACACTTGCGTTTACTTCGTCGGTTAATTTTTGGACTTGTTCGATTGAAATTCTTGTGACAATTTTCAAGTGGGAATCTACAATTTGTTCTTAAATATTTAAGTTAAGGTAGTGGTTATGGGACATGAAGCTAAGCTCATATATTTACTAGCTTAGTGTAATCGACACTTTTTATTGATCGATGATGATCATTTTGTGATTTAGACTAGCGATGTGCGATGTTTAGTTGTTTGTGTGGGGATTACAATCCCTGTTTGTGGAACTTCGGTTCAATTTGGCGGGGTAGCGACCCGTGGTCTTCGGTCCGTTTGTGGAGCTTCGGCTCAAAATTTATGGTTAGCGACCATGGAATAGCGTTCCGTTTGTGATACACGTGTTGGTGAGTTTTCATGCTCCCGTTTGTGATAGGCCTCCCCCTTTGTGATTTCTGGATTTCTAAATGATGATTTCTAGAATTTGTGTTTCACCTCTTTTATGTGATTGGCAATGATATGTTTGTCAATATTTGTGATTTGGTGAATGAAATAAAGAATATGACATTCTTTTTGTTGCTTTGAGATTTCTTGAGATATTGTATGATTTTGTTGTTGTTTAAAGCATACTTGTCACAGTATGGCATTATTGTTATCATACATTTTGTTATATCTCTACTTATATCTAATTTTATAAATGATAATTATAGCTAGACTGGTCCGTTTATTATTTTCTTATTAAATAATACTCGGGTCAGATCGAGATGTTACAGGTGCTTCTGCTTGACTCCTTATCTGGGATCATCTTTTGACTTTTGTCTAACTACATTAGATTCGTAGTTTATGTTGTTATACATTTGAGATAGAGTCTCCTTGATGTATACATATTCTTTTGTCTAGCACTTGTAGCTATTCTTTTGTGATATGGTGGATCTTGTTTGACCACTACTCTGATGTACACTTTTATGTGTTATATTCATATCTGTTTCCGCCTTTGAAATATGAACATCTGTGACTGATTTATGTTATGCTTATTTCTATATTTGTTTCCGAAGGCCTCTTAGCCACTGTGTGGTAGCTTTGAGTTTGAATTTGATATGTCGGATTTCCTCTTGAAATGAAATGCATGTTATACTATGTGACATATCGGTACTCACACAAAGAAATTACACGGATGGTCGCTCCTCAACATCCTTATTCTTCGCGCTAGTCGACGGCATTACTCCGTAGTGTCCTTGGCTAGCGTGAGTATAGAGGTGGGGCATCACACTGGCGATTGCAGATGCCTCTGAGATGTGATCGGAAACCTAATCCAAAAAGAAAAGTTTCAACAATATCTGCAAGCCCCACGGAATAGCGGGCAGGGAACATCCAACCCCTATCAATAAAGAACTTTGATTATCAATTGGACCACCCACATTCAACTTCCAACTGAGAAGGGCTTTGGAAAAGTGGAATAGTGAGCATACGACACTGCATCACTTATCAATAAGATTTATTTCAATTTCAATTATGTTGTGAACTATGACCAACTTGAACTAAACTACTTCCAATCGATGCAAGTGACTAAGTATTTAGAGTTGGGCGCCAACCAATCTCCGCAGACCATGATTGGACCTTTCGAGTTTCATCAAGACGAGCATGATTCAACTGTTCATCAGTTACCATATGCCTTTGACTTAGGGCAAGGACTCGAAATGGTAAGTGGGAGTGACTTGACCATCCACTTCCTACTCCATGCTTTAATTCTAACATAATACCTATGCCTTACTTAGAGCCCGATAAGGTCAGAATCCAATACAAAGTGGGCACGACTGACCGTCCACTCATCAATCTCCGTGCTTGACTTGAAGATCGGAGAAACACTTGGAATGGATGCAACCCGAACATCCACTCCCTAACTCATACTTGAAGTTTGCTAAAATACTTATGCCTCTCATGAAGCTTAGCACGATCGAGGTCCAACTAAATTGGACATGATTTGACCGTCTACTCATTGACTCCTGCCCTGGGTAGAGAAGGTAGTCTGTGAGCTCAACTAAAAGTAGGCGCGGCTGACTGTCTACTCATTAATCACCACCCTCGGCACGAGGACACGACTGCAGCTTGAGGTGGATGCGACTTGACCGTCCGCCTAATAACTCTCTACCTTGATTTGCCATGAAGACAACGAAGCAAATTGGACGAGACCTGATCGTCCAACCCAAGCATGGATGTAATCTGACCATCCATCACCTACTCCCTTCCTTGACTTGATAAGAGGAGCTACAATCACCAAGTGGACGTGAATCAACCGTCTCACTTTCCAAGTTATTTCCTCGATGCTGGGGGCAGAATTTCGTTCCATGAATGAACATGATTCGACCGTTCATTCGACAACTCTTACCTCGACTTGACAGGTGGAGAATAAATCAAAAACAGGTGTGACTGACCATCCATCATATAACTTTAGTTCCTAGATTGTAGACTGGAGTATAAACACAAAAAGATGGATGCGGTCCGACCATCCATTGATCAACTCTAGTTCTCAGAGTGCAGACTGGAGTATAAACACAAAAAGATGGACGTGGTCCGACCATCCATCGATCAACTCTAGTTCCTAGAGTGCGGACTGGAGTATAAACACAAAAAATGGATGCAGTTCGACTATCCACTAACCAATTCCAGTCTTCAGAGCATGGATAGGAGTATAAACATAAAAAGTGGATGCGGTTTGACCGTCCGCTCTCCAACTCTTCCCCCTGGCTTGGGGGCAAAGATATAACTTAAAGCGGATGCGGCCCGACCATCCGCTCCTCTGCTTGGGCATGGACTTCGCCAAAACACTCATCTCACTCCCAAGGTTCGGCAGAAGCAAGATCAAAATGAAAGTGGATGCGGTACAACCGTCTCTGCATTAACTCCTACCCCGGATGCAAGGTGCAGTTTGAGAGCCCAAGTTTAAATCGGATACGACCCAACTATCTGCTAATCAACTTCTTCCCGCGATTCAACGTGAAGAACTCCAAGTAAGAGTGACCGTGATACGATCAACCACTCTTCGACTGCCGCCCCTCACTTAGGGCAGAAGAAATGACTAAGAAAAATGTGGTTTGACCATTTTTCGGAATATCTTCGAGTCCCCATAGTGTGGGCTGGAGTGTAAACACAAATTGAGTGTGATTCGACCACTCGCCAACAAACTTTTATCCCCAGAGTGCGGATATGAGTATAAATAAATAAATGAGTGTGGTTCGACCACTCACTATTCTATAGACTCCGACTTGAACTCGATAGGAGGAGTATATACTCACTACAGATGGAATTCAACCATCCATGAACTAACTCCGCTAACCCAAGATTGGGGGTAGGAGTACAAATTATTGAAAGTTGAATATGACAGCCCACTATAGCTCCGTCTTGGTGTTCTTTCGACTCAAGGCAACGACTGTAGGGAGGCCTTGACCCAAAAACAATCGGAACGACATCCGAAATTACGGGTGACCGACTATATCGTACCATCGGATCGAGGGTCAATATCGATCCACACCAACCACAAATGGATGTGACTCGAACATCCATAGAATAACTCCGGTCATAAGAGAGTGGATAGGAGAATAAAACACAAATGAGTGCGACTTGACTATTAATTCTCCATCACCTTCCTTTGATCCGTTAGGAGGAGTATGAAACCGGATGAGCATGACCCGAATTCACCCGAGCCAACTCTATCCGTAGATCCGAAGGGAGAGTATAAATCAAAATGGGCATGACAGACCATCCATCTCAAATGAATGCAACGCAATCGTTCATTCTTTGACTCTTACCATGATCCGGCTAAAAGAGCGATATAAATTGGACATGACTCGATCGTCCGCACACTGATCTTTGCCCTTGGTCCGATAGGGAGAGCATCAATCACTAATTAGATGTGACTTGACCATCTATTCTTTTGTCTTACCCAGAGTATGGAGACATCTGCACCAAAAGTAGACGTGATTGACCGCCCCGTACCTAACTTATGCTTGAAATCAGACGGAGCATCAAAGTCTTCCCCTGAGAAGGAAAAACCGTAATTACACGTGACTCGGCTGTCCATTAACTAGCTTGATCCCATGATTCAACGGGAAAGAGTATAAAGCTATAGTGGACATAACTTGCCTTCCTACTTATTGACGTATGTCCCAGACTTGAGGGCACGAGCGAGAAACAAGATGATTATGAACGGACCATTCATCGATCAACTCTAAGTCTTCAGAGCTTAGGTGGGAGTATAAACATGATAGGATGAGACTCGACCGTCCATGCAGTACATTTATCAACCTGAGACCAGAAGTATAAGTGTGATCATCCAAAGACTGACTATGATAGCTCAATATTGTGACTTATACCTAGTGTTTACAATGATTTGAGGCTACGACCGAAATGATGCATATAGATAGAATCGTCGAATCGATGCCTAAGCTCATGGGCAACTGACCATCACTTTAACTCGAATGACGAGTAACGGATCATGAGTATATTAAATGGAAAGCACGTTACTCTAATATACAAGCAGATTCAAACTCAAAGCAAGAGCTAGCTATGCAGTTGTGCGCAACACGAGGTTGTACCCTACTCGACATTTGATTCAACGTGCTTCTAAGCCCGATCTTCGACCAGTTGCAGATAATCACTCAAAGCATCTAGCGCCCTTCACTATTTGACTCAATAACTTATGACAAGACTCTGGGATTCGACCGGAGTAACCATCATCATTGACCGTCCCTACCGGATTTCACGTCCATTGTTACATGAAATAGTACGTTTGAACTTAAGGAATCCAAGGCTTTACCGACTAAGCTAAAGATCAACATTATGGTAAGCCATGGCGACCCATCATGGGTACTGAAGATCGGATCACAGCTCAGTGCAACGATGATGAAGGAATTAGCTAGCTTTCTTCAAACGAATCTTGATGTGTTCGCTTGGACCAATTTTCACATGTGTGTGATCTCACCGACTATCATGAGCCATGCATTGAATATCAACCTGAGGCATGTCCCAGTGAAACAAAAGCAACGCGGCATGGATCTAGAGTGATTTGATGCACTTAAAGAGTAGATGGATAAACTAAAAAACAATGGGTTTATCTGCGACGCGCTCTACCCGAAATAGGTATCCAATCCAGTTCATGTGAGAAAAGCTGATGGAAAGTGGCGAACATACATCGACTACTCTGACCTAAACAGGGCATGCTTGAAAGACAGCTTTCCACTTTCAAGGATCGACCAGCTGGCAAACTCAACTCCTGTATATGAACTGCTTTCATTTATGAATGCGTACTCTGGATACAACCAGATCTCGATGCACGTCCCCCACCAAAACAACACCAACTTCATTACCGATCTAAGGCTATATTGCTATGTTATGATGCCATTTGTACTTAAGAATGCTAGTACAACTTACTGAAGGCCGGTCAACCGAATGTTCAAAGGCCATATCGGGTAATCAATGGAATTATATATGGATGATATGCTCGTGAAGTCACGAAAATCAAACAACCACATTGATGACTTGGTAGAGATATTCAGTATTCTTTGAAGATGTGAGATGAAACTCAATCCCTTGAAATGCTCTTCGGCGTTATGTAAGGGAAGTTCTTGGGTTTCGTATTCAACACTCGCGGAATTAAAGCCAATCCTAAGAAGATTCAGGAAATTAGAGATGTCTAGGTATCGAAGACAATCAAGCATGTACAGAGCTTGAATTGGAAGATCACTGCCCTAAGCCGATTCATTTTCAGAGCCACTGATAAATGTATTCCTTTCTTAGACCTAATTAGAAGAGTGAAAAGGAAATTTAATGGATATAGGAGTGTGAATGTGCATTCCAGGCTTTGGTGAACCACTTAGAGAGGCCTACTATTTTATCCAATCCATTGGATCATGAAGATTTATACATCTATTTAGCGGTATCGGTACGCACCATAAGTGCCACACTATTACGCGAAGAGAATCAGATCTAAAGGCCAGTATATTATGATAGCAAGCGATTGATAGGTGCTGAGAGAAACTACCCGAAGTTAGAAAATGTAACATCCCCTATCTCGAGGCCCAAAGCAAAGCGCTACAGATGTTGTAGTCATCTGTAGTATTAACTTCCGGCGACAAGGTACGGTAATGTTAATGGTATCCATAATATCAAAAGCACATGAATATGAAACAAAATCACAGATTTCAAAAACAACTTTTCTAATTACATTTCATAAAACATGTTTCATATTCCATTACATAATCCCTAACGTTTCCCAAGCATTAATCAAATATAATTATTAAAAAATACGCCAAGAACGACATATGAAGATGCCCCTTTAGCTGATCAGAGTACTAAATAGACAAACTGTCTCAACACATCACAATGGAAATAAAAATATAAACACCTAATTAGCTAACTTCTGTCTCCTACTTGTCTCTGGAAGCTTTATTCATCCACCTACTAAACTTGAAAAACCGTAACTCTCAATCTACTCAAATCAATTTTGAGCACTCGATAGTTTAAAGGGAAAACATAAACTTCGAGTCAGACATAAAGCCTGGTGTGACTAATACTATTACATTTCAGTTACTGATATTAAATGAGACCACGCCACTTAGTGGAATGGGTTTCCCCTCACTAATATCCTTTTAAAACATATCTTTTTACAAATCAGAATCTTGCAATCAAATCGATTATCTTTACTACTAATAAAGAGAATTCATTGAATAGATTTACTCGGTGTCTTTTTGAAATTCCAAATATACCCTTTTACATCTCATAGAGAAATAGTATTCAAATATGGGAATATAGCCTGTTAATTTCTAAGTACAACTATTAGTCACCATGGAGAACTACAGTATGCGTTCACAAGATGAAGTATCCGAGTGTACCATATTGTCCGTAATTTTGGTGGGAGTTCATCGGTCGAAGTTTTGTCATATTCCAAGTTAGTATGAAGAAGTTATTGCAATTTGAACAAAAAAAATAGCGGCTTCTGCACTAGGAGGAGTTCAAATATACGGATGTGGTAGCCTGTTATTTTCTAAGTACAACTCTCAGTCCCCATGGAGAATTACAGTGTGCGTTCAGAAGATGAAGTATCTGACTGTTCCATATTGTCCGTAATTTAGGTGGGAGTTAATCTGTCAAAGTCTCGCCGGATTCCGAGTTAGTATGAAGAAAATATAGCAGTCTGAACACAAAAAATAGCGGCTTCTGCACTAGGCGGAGTTCAAATACGGGGATGTGGTAGCCTGTTATTTTCTAAGTACAACTGTCAGTCCCCATGGAGAACTACAGTGTGCGTTCATAGGATGAAGTATCTGAGTGTTCCATATTGTCCGTAATTTAGGTGGGAGTTAACCGGTCGAAGTCTCGCCAGATTCCAAATTAGTATGAAGAAGTTATTGCAGTCTGAACAAAAAAAATAGTGGCTTCTGCACTAGGCAGAGTTCAAATATGGGGATGTGATAGCCTAATATTTTCTAAGTACAACTGTCAGTCCCCATGGAGAACTAAAGTGTGCGTTCATAAGATGAAGTATACGAGTGCTCCATATTGTCCGTAATTTAGGTGGGAGTTAATCGGTCGAAGTCTCGCCGGGTTCCGAATTAGTATGAAGAAGTTATTGCAGACTGAACAAAAAAAATAGCGGCTTCTTCACTAGGCATAGCGGCTTTTTCCTAGGCAGAGTTCAAATATGAGGATGTAGCCTGTTATTTTCTAATTACAACTATTAGTCACCATGAAGAACTACAGTGAGCGTTGAAGTGGGGATATAGGCTGTTATTTTCTAGGTACGACTGTCAGTCACCATGGAGAACTACAGTGTGCGTTCACAAGATGAAGTATCCAACTATACCGTATTGTTCGTAATTTAGGTGGAAGTTCATCGGTCGAAGTATCGCCTAATTCCGAGTTAGTATGAAGAAGTTATTGCAGTCTGAACAAAAAAAATAGCGGCTTCTGCACTAGGCGGAGTTGAAATATGGGGATATGGTAGCATGTTATTTTCTATGTACAACTGTCAGTTCCCATGTAGAACTATAGTGTGAGTTCAGAAGATGAAGTATCTGACTGTTCCATATTGTCCGTAATTTAGGTGGGAGTTAATCTGTCAAAGTCTCGCCGGATTACGAGTTAGTATGAAGAAAATATAGCAGTCTGAACACAAAAAATAGCGGCTTCTGCACTAGGTGGAGTTCAAATACGGGGATGTGGTAGCCTGTTATTTTCTAAGTACAACTGTCAGTCCCCATGGAGAACTACAATGTGCGTTCACAGGATGAAGTATCCGAGTGTACCATATTGTCTGTAATTTAGGTGGGAGTTCATCGGTCGAAGTTTTGCCTGATTTCGAGTTAGTATGAAGAAGTTATTGCAGTCTGAACAAAAAAATAATGGTTTCTGCCTAGGTGGCGTTCAAATGTGGGGATGCTACTATCAAATCTACTTCCACGGGTACAAATAAAAATGCATGCACATTGTGGTTAAATGCAGGCCCACCTAGGCGTGCATATGTACTCGAAACAATAATAACAATATCATAATGCTGATAAACAGGTAACAAATGGACCATCTGTCCGAAAAATATAGTTTTGTTTGGCTAACTACTAGCCATTGGCTGACTTGGGCCTACCAGACAAATAAACAAATAATCTAACACCAATTAGACAAACTTCCGGAAGGTCTGTCCTTAACTTACTTGTAACACCCTAGATTTTAGATAACACTATTTAGGAGATTTACTTAGATAAACAAAATAAAATAATTGGTTGATAAGGGGATTGAGATTTGATTTAATAAAGGTAGTCGTGCCTTTTAAACTAATAAACTTAATAAAGGGTTAAAATGAATTAGAGGAGGGGTATTATGGGGAAGAGGCCATTCCTATATTGTCTTCCTTAGGCTGTGTATTCCAGACACACGTTCATTCTCATTTTCAAAAATTAAAAGCTTGGCCGGCCACCATTAACGAAGAAAGAAGAAGAGGAAACAAAAGAGAAGCTTAAGGAAAGCAAACTCAAATCAAACTCATTCAAATCTCAAGCTTCTTAATCATTAAAGCAAAGGTGAATAATGTTTACATCTCTAAATATTGTTGGTTTCGGTTTTAAGGTTAATTTTGAATGATTTTGCAAATGTTTGCCATGTTTTCGAATGATAAAAGATTATATATACATGTTGATGATTTATGTATGTTTATATAGATTTTAAGACATGTTTCAAGATAAAAACCCTATTAAATGACATCCGTTAGCCTTGCAAATTTTTATAATGATCTAAAAAGTTATTTTAGAGATGGGTTTTGATTTTTAGAATTTTCTAAATTTTCGTGGATTTGTTATACTTTTATAAAGAAGAAAAGGTTAATTTGGATTATAAAAATTATTTACGGGTAAAATAATTATTGTTTGGATCAGAAATTTTTATATGTCGAAGAGAACATATTAATTTACTTTTTGGAATTTTTCCAGAATTCTGCAAGGTGTTTTGATGATTATATAAAATTATTTAAGGTATGTGACTTAAATGTTTTATATAATTATAAAGGAGAAAGGGGCTTTTAAAAAATTATTCAAATTTCCAAATAAGGAAGTCAGTAGTACTTTTGAATATAAAATTCTAGCAACCAATCAAATTTATACAAACAAGGCAGGTGGGGTACAAAAGAACTATTTCAAATGGTATTTTCACTGTTTCAACTCTTTCGGCAAGAGCTTTCACCTTCATTCCAGACCTTGCGACAAGGTCGAAGGTTATCAAACCTTTCGATTATATTAAATACCAATGCACATGGTATCAGGAAACTGGTATGTAGTGAATTGGAGGAAGTCGAAAGGTTGGGGACGAAGGGTTATAGCTTTCGAAAGAGATGAAGTTTTGTGTTGGTTTTAAAGAAAAATACACCTGCTAGCTTTCGACAAAGAGCTTTTGAAATTGTCAAAAGGTTTAAAAGGAAAATGTTTCGATTGGTTTGCTTTTTTGTTTTAATTGAAACCTTTCGACAAAGTCAAAAGGTATAGCTTTCGGCCAGGTCGAAAGCATATTTGCTGCTTCCTAACCTTTCGACACGGATGGAGTCAAAGGTTATCTTTTGTTTTCTAAAACTTGCCGCCTCTCTCCATTAATTTCGAAGGGTTGGTTCCAGTACTAACACTTTATTATATTCGAATGATTTTGAAAGTTTTGATTTCGAAAGGTTTTGATTTCGAAAGGTTTTATGAAGATTTCGAAGCAGTTGCTTTCGACTCCAATGTTTTTTTGATCCCTTCGCATAATCCAAATGTTTTAAATCAAAACATTTTAAAGGTTTCAAAGTAGTTAACTTTGATTAGTTTCGATAGGTTTTCCACCTATTTTAAATTGAACCCAATGCCTTCGAAAGGTTTTGAGGTACATTGATTCCGAAAGGTATAGTTTAGCTATGTTTTCGAAAGGCTAAGGTTTAAAGGATTTAAAAGCGAGTGTCATATGTTTTAAAGCTTATGAAAAGAAAGCTTTTAAAAGGTTTATAAGGAGTTACCTTCAATGATTTCGAAAGTTTTATTAAAGGATATGAAGGAGTTACCTTTAATACTTTCGAAGGGTTTTATGAATGATTTTGAAGGATTTACCTTCTATGTTTTCGAAAGGTTGTTTGAAGGTTTTGAACAAAGATTTCGAATATAATAATTAGGCCGATAGCCTAAGTGTTTTAAGTTATTAAGAACTTTAACTTATTTTAAAGGATAGACAATCCTTATTGAAAATCATCAACATTATTTTGAGTAAAGTATATATAACATGGAAAAAATAGCTTAGAGTAAACTAAAGATATTTTCCTTGTATATATATGATTTGACGGACTAAATCATTTTGAAAAGATTTTCAAGGAAAATTTTGAAGAGCAGTTAGCTTGGATATTGTGTAGAGTAGTTAGCTCAATATTTTGATGGGTAGTTAACCCAAAAGAAAATTTTGGGCAGTCAGCTCATTTTAAATTCGGACAGTCAGTCCATTTTGAGGGCAGTCAGCCCAGAGGACAGTCACTCCAGAATAGTTAGTCCAGAAAGAGCAGTCAGCTCTGATATGAACAGATAGTTCATTTATTAGCATAACAGATCTTGCTAAATTTTTAAGGACAGTTAGTCCACCCTTTTTTTTACCTAGTTTAGGCAGAAAGCTCGTTATCTAGCATAAAAGAAATTGCTATTTTGGTATAACCAGTTTTAGGATAGCTAGTCTAGAAAAGAGGAGATAGCTCAGAATTTAGAACAGATAGTTCAGATTTCAGACAGATAGTCTATTTTATTTCCTATTTAGCATAATGGATATTGCTATATTATTATTATAATCAGTTTGGTTGCAGGAAAGGATTTGAAAAATATATGTTTTGAAAAGAGATATTAGTGAGAGGAAACCAGTTCCGCTAAGCGGCGTGGTCTCACTAGTTATCAGTAAACTGAGATGTAACAGAAATTATTCATACCAGGCTTTAAGTCTAACTCAAAGTTTTTGTTTCCCTTTAAACTCTTGTGTGCTCAAAATTTGATTTTAGTGGACTAAGGGTTTAATTTTCAAGTTTTAGCAGATTTTGGCGAATAAAGCATCTGAAGACGAGCAGGTGGCTGACGGATAGCTAATTTAGGGATTCTGTTTTAAAAAAAATCCGCTGTGTGTTATGAAAGTTATGTCTATATTGCTTTGATCATCCAATAGGGCATCTTCATATTTCGCTCTTAGTGTATTGTTGTAAATTATATACGATCAATGCCTGGGATTACGTTTGGGATTTTTGTAACTTGGATATGATTTATCTGAAATATAATCACTAAAATTATTGTTTTTGGAAATATGTGATTTTGTTCATATTTAAGTGCTTATGATATTATGGATACCATTAACACTGCCGTATTTCGTCACCAGAAGTTAATACTATGGATGACTGCAACATCCATAATGCTTAGCTTTTGGCCTCTAGATACGGGATGTTATAGCTTGGTATCAGAGCATAGGTTTATGAAAGATTTAACTAAAAATTGGTTTTGAAAACAAAAATCCAAGGAAATTGGAGTAAGGTTTGGGGTTGGGTTAACGCTATAGTAACGTACTTGTATTTGTTATATATAAGTACGCGCTTTATCTCCATTCATCTATCTTTGATTAGGTTATCTTTTTGTATCTCATGAGGTTTGAATACAGATATGGATGGTAGAAGAAGCAGAGTTAACCAAGGAGGGGGAAGCACCGAAAATAATGCCGGATCTAATGTAGGGAGAGGTTAAGGTCAGACAGAGAATGTTGGTGCTGAAGTCCCGCGGGTCGGAAAGGAAGCCATGTATAAGTTTTTCAGGAATATGATGCAGGCAGGAGTTGCAGCCGGAGTGGTACGAGGAAATGCCATAGAGCAGCGGTTCCAGAAGTTCCGGTAGTTAATCATTTCGCTAAGATGAGCGGTGATTATGTGAATCTAGGAGGGAAGCCGTTTATGGGAACGGAGGCTGCCATTGAAGTGGAGAATTGGTTGTTGTACCGCGAAAGGATTTTTGTAGATTTAGGGCTCAATGACGAGCAGAAGAGGAGGTTGGTGTCCAGGCAGCTTCAGGGGACTACATTTTTCTAGTGGAACAGTATATCAGCAATAGTTGATGAGGAGGCAATAACCTGGGAGGATTTCAGGAGAGATTTATGTCAGTAATGGCACAGTCAGCTTTGATTAGGCAGTTTGCTGAGCTGGTGCAAGGAGAGATGTCTGTTGCTGAGTATGCCAGGAAGTTCGAAGAGTTGCCCCGGTATGGGTATGCTTCTGTAGATAGCATGTTGAAACGGAACGAGAAGTTTATTAGAGGATTGAAGCCAGAATTGGCTAGTGTTACTTTGTCTCATCTTAGAGATCCTTCTGATATTGTTACAGAGATGGCCATGAGGCAGAAAGAAGTCCTTGAGTCTTTGGAGAAGAGCAAGGCAAAAGTAGTCCAGGTTGGGCAGAGCCAGAAGAGGAAGTTCTTTCCTAAGAAGGGTGCTTAGAAGGGTGGAGCAGCCAAGAAAGCGAAGTCTGAAGTTGTCTGCTATAAATGCGACAAGAAAGGGCACTTTGCTAACGAATGTCGCTCAGGGAAAGCGAAGGATATGGCTAAGGGGAAGAATGTCAGGTGTTTTAACTGTGACTAGATAGGACATTATAAGAACTAGTGCAAGGAGCCCATTAGAGATGGCAAGGGCAAGGTGTATGCATTGGAGCCTGCCGCTTCCAAGCCAATAGCCCAGGAGAAAGGAAAGTCAGTTCTTGGGGGAACGCTCCAGATTCATGGTATGTCTGTTAGCGTTTTATTTGATACCGGTGCATCGCATTCTTTTATATCTAGATGTTTGATAGATAAGCTTAACCTTGAACCCACATATCTAGTTACTTCCTTATGGGTTGCGAATCCAATAGGAGGGTATGCAACTCTAGAGTTGAGGTGTGACTAGTTTGAGTTTGACCTGTTAGGTCATAATTTTGAGTGCAATTTGCATGTGTTTGATTTTGTGGGGTTTGGGATCACCTAGGTATGTATTGGTTAACTAAGTACGATGCTAAGATATTTTGCCAGGGTAGGAAGATATCTCTTAGTCACCCGGATTGTAGCGATCAGATTGTTTTCACCATAGGAGGTTCTAGCGGTGCAGTGTTTGATTTGTTGGGTGCATTGGATTCAGATGATGAGTTGAGCCGAGTTTTCATGGTTAGAGAATTCGCAGATGTGTTTGAGCCTGTAGTTGGATTGCCGCCGAAACGAGCTATTGAATTTCAGATAGATTTGGTTCCGGGAGCAGAACCAGTGAGTAGACTGCCAAGCAGGATGACCCCTTCAGACATGAGGGAGTTAAAGGTGCAATTGGTGGACTTAGAGGGCAAGAGTTTTGTCAGGTCGAGCAGTTCGCCGTGAGGTGCAGCGACAATGTTTGCTAAGAAGCCGGACAGATCGTTGAGGTTATGTATTGATTATCGTAAGTTAAATGAGAAGACGATAAAGAATCGATATCCATTGCCCAGAATTGACGATTTGTTCGACCGGCTAAGTGGAGCAAAAGTATTTTCTCAGTTGAATTTGGCATCGGGTTTCCATCAGCTCTGGGTAGCAGAGGATAGTATACCTTTGACAGCATTTAGGACCAGATTTGGATCGTACGAATGGTTAGTTATGTCGTTCGGACTGAAGAATGCTCCAGGCTTCTTTGTGGATTTGATGAACCGGATTTTCCAAGAGCACTTGGATAGGTTCGTGCTGGTTTTCATAGATGGTATCTTGATTTACTCTAAGGATGAAAAAGAGTATGAAGTTTTTCTTAGAGTAGTGCTTGAGACGATGAGGCAACATCAACTGAAAACGAAGTTTTCGAAGTGTCACTTCTGGAAGAAGGAGGTGAAGTTTCTTGGTCATGTCGTCTCAAAGTAAGGGTTATCAGTAGATCCGACTAAGATCGAGGCAGTGAATAGTTGGAAGAGACCCGAGATAGTAACCGAGATTAAGAGTTTCCTTGGGTTGGCTGGTTATTATCGGAGATTCATTAAGGATTTCTTGCGGATAGCAGCACCGATGACCAGGCTAACGAGGAAGGATATGAAGTTTATGTGGACCGATAAGTGTGAGGAAGCATTCCAGAGTTTGAAACACGTATTGACCCATGCACTTGTGTTGGTAGTTCCAGAGGGGAATCATGACTTGGTAGTTTATGCCATGCATGTGGAACATGATTAGGAGTTGTGCTAATGCAGAGAGGTAAAGTGATTGCCTATGCTTCTAGACAACTTAGACCGCATGAGGTCATATATCCAATGCATGATTTAGAATTAGCTGCTGTGATTTTTGCTTTGAAGGAGTGGAGACATTACCTTTTGGGAGAAAGGTTTGAGCTGTTTACAGATCATAAGTCGCTGAAGTATTTGTTCTCTCAGAAGGAGCTGAACATGAGACAGTAGAGATGGTTAGAGTTCTTAACCGCTTATGATTTTGGGATTGAGTACACACCAGGGAAAGGCAACCAGGTGGCAGATGCACTTAGCAGGAAACATCAGAATGCAGTGTTGGAAATGATGGCTGAGTGGAAAGATTTAGAAGCATTAGCAGATTGCAAAGTGCAGTGGAGATCCGAGGCAGGGTCTAGTGGTGATATAGTTGTATTGTCTTGTTTGGAAGTTCAACTAGTTTTGATCGAACGAATTGCTTCTAAGCGGATGGAGGATCCAGTGTTAGCTGAACGGATCAGTAAGCTAAAGGAAGGAACTAAGAGCGATGACTTGAAAGATTTCAGTCTTGACCAGAATGGGTGGTTGAGAAAGAAAGGTAAATTATGTGTTCTGAGTATAGGAAGCATAAGAAAGGAAGTCTTAGATGAATGCCATCGTTCGAAGTTCATTATACATCCCGAAGGTACCAAGATGTATCAAGATATTAAGAGAAGTTTCTTCTAGGAAGGAATGAAGCGGGATATTGGGTTGTGTGTAAGGCGGTGCTTGAATTGCCAGCAGGCAAAGGCCGAACACCAGAAACCGAGTGGTTTTCTTCTGCCGTTAGATATTCCAGTATGGAAGTGTGATTCTATTTCTATAGACTTCATAGACGGGTTGCCAAGGTCGAACAGGGGAAATTAAATTATATGGGTTATAGTGGACAGATTGACTAAGAGTGCCCATTTCATTCCAGTTAAGTCAACTAGGACGGCACCTGTTTTAGCAAGGTTGTTCATGAAGAATGTGGTTAGACTGCATGGTGTTCCTAGCAGCATAATTAGTCATAGAGATTTCTTGTTCACTAGCGAGTTTTGGAAAAGTCTGCAGTAAGTTTTAGGAACTAAGCTTATGATAAGTACCGCTTACCATCCACTGACAGATGGAAAAACGAAAAGAGTTAACAATATCTTGGAAGATCTGTTGAGAGCTTGAGTTCTAGACATTGGGGGATCATGGGAGGACCATCGGCATCTAGTCGGGTTTACATATAACAACAGTTATCAGACTAGTATTGGGATGGCACCGTTTGAAGCTTTATATGGAAGGCCATGCAAATCTCCTGTTTGTTGGTTGGAGACCGGGGATAGGTTGTTTCTTGGTCCAGATTTGGTCAAAGAACATGCAGTAAAGATTAAGGTCATTCGAGATAGGATGAAGGAGGCTCGGTCTAGGCAGAAAAGTTATGTAGATAAGTGAAGGAAAGATTTGGAGTTCTCAGTGGGGGACCAGGTTTTCGTCAAAAGTATCACCGATGAAGGGTGTGCTTAGATTTGGGAAGTCGAGGAATTTATCTCCTAGGTTCATAGGACCTTTTCCTATTCTTGAGAGGATCGGAAAGCTCGCGTATAGACTTGAGTTACTGAGCTGTTTGGCAGGTGTCCATGATGTTTTTCATATTTCTCATCTCAGAAAGTGTGTTAGAGACCCGAAGGCTGCTATTGCACCGATAGTGCTAGATGATTTAGTGGTAGAACCGGACTTGACCATAGTTAGGAAGCCAGTTCACATTGTTGTGAGAGATGGGAAGAGGCTTATAACCAAGATGGTCGGATTAGTTAAAGTCCAGTGGAGTGACAATAACAGAGACTGTACTTGGGAGGTTGAGAGCAGGATTAGAGATACTTATCCTAACTTGTTTTGATGGTATGGTTACCTTCTTATTTGTTTTGAGCCTTATTGTAATTTCGAGGACGAAATTCTTTAAGGAAGGGAGTCTGTAACACCTCAGATTTTTGAAAACATTATTTAGGAGATTTAATTAGATAAACTAAATAAAACAATGGGTTGATAAGGAGATTGAGATTTGATTTAATAAAGGTAGCCGTGCCTTTTAAACTAATAAACTTAATAAAGGGTTAAAATGAATTAGAGGAGGGGTATTATGGGGAAGAGGCCATTCCTTTATTGTCTTCCTTAGGCTGTGTATTCCAAACACACGTTCATTCTCATTTTCAAAAATTAAGAGCTTGGTCGGCCATCATTAACGAAGGAAGAAGAAGAGGAAACAAAAGATAAGCTTAAGGAAAGCAAACTCAAATCAAACTCATTCAAATCTCAAGCTCCTTAATCATTAATGCAAAGGTGTTTACATCTCTAAATATTTTTGGTTTCGGTTTTAAGGTTAATTCCGAATGATTTTGCAAATGTTTGCCATGTTTTCGAATGATAAAAGATTATATATACATGTTGATGATTTATGTATGTTCATATAGATTTTAAGACATGTTTTAAGATAAAAACCCTATTAAATGACATCCATTAGCCTTGCAAATTTTTATGATGATCTAAAAAGTTATTTTAGAGATGGGTTTTGATGTTCAGAATTTTCGTGGATTTGTTATAATTTTCTAAAGAAGAAAAGGTTAATTTGGATTATAAAAATTATTTATGGGTAAAATAATTATTGTTTAGATCCGAAATTTTTATATGTTGAAGAGAACGTATTAATTTACTTTCTAGAATTTTTCCAGAATTTTTCAAGGTGTTTTGATGATTATATAAAATTATTTAAGGTATGGGACTTAAATATTTTATATAATTATAAAGGAGGAAGGGGCTTTTTTAAAATTATTCAAATTTCCAAATAAGGAAGTCGGCAGTGCTTTTGAATATAATATTCTAGTAACCAATCAAATTTATATAAACAAGGCAGGTGGGGTACAAATAAACTATTTCAAACGGTATTTTCACTGTTTCAACTCTTTCGGCAAGAGCTTCCACCTTCATTCCAGACCTTCTGACCAGGTCAAAGGGTATCAAATATTCTGATTAGATTAAATACCAATGCACATGGTATCAGGAAACTGGTACGTAGTGAACTGGAGGAAGTCGAAAGGTTGGGGACGAAGGGTTATAGCTTTCGGAAGAGATGAAATTTTGTTTTGGTTTTAAGGAAATATACACCCGCTAGCTTTCGACAAAGAGCTTTCAAAATTGTCAAAAGGTTTAAAAGGAAAAGGTTTTGATTGGTTTTCTTTCTTGTATTAATTGAAACCTTTCAGCAAAGTCGAAAGGTATAGCTTTCGACTAGGTTTGAAGCATATTTGTCGCTTCCAAACCTTTCGACATAGATGTAGTCAAAGGTTATCTTTTGTTTTCTAAAATTTGTCGCCTCTCTCCATTGATTTCAAAGGGTTGGTTCCAGTACTAACACTTTATTGTTTTAGAATGATTTTGAAAGGTTTTGATTTCGAAAGGTTTGATTTTGAAAGGTTTTATGAAGGTTTCGAAGCAGTTGCTTTCGAATCCAATGTTTTTTTGATCCCTTCGCATAATCCAAATGTTTTAAGTCGAAACATTTTAAAGGTTTCAAAGTAGTTAACTTTGATTGGTTTCGAAAGGTTTTCCACCTGTTTTAAATTGAACCCGATGTCTTTGAAAGGTTTTGAGTTACATTTATTCCAAAAGGTATAGTTTAGCTATGTTTTCGAAAGGCTAAGGTTTAAAGGATTTAAAGGCGGGTGTCATATGTTTTAAAACTTATGAAAAGAAAGCTTTTAAAAGGTTTAGAAGGAGTTACCTTCAATGATTTTGAAAGGTTTATTAAAGGATGTGAAGGAGTTACCTTCAATACTTTTGAAGGGTTTTATGAATGATTTTGAAGGAGTTACCTTCTATGTTTTCGAAAGGTTATTTGAAGGTTTTGAACAAAGATTACGAATATAAGAATTAGGCAGATGGCCTAAGTGTTTTAAGTTATAAAGGACTTTAACTTATTTTAAAGGATAGACAATCCTTATTGAACATCATCAACATTATTTTGAGTAAAGTATATATAACATGGCAAAAATAGCTTAGAGTAAAGCTAAAGATATTTTCCTTATATATATATGATTTGATGGACTAAATCATTTTGAAATGGTTTTCAAGGAAAATTTTGAAGAGAAGTTAGCTCAAATATTGTGTAGAGCAGTTAGCTTAGATATTTTGAAGGGTAGTTAACCTAATGAAAATTTTGGGCAGTCGGCTCATTTTAAATTCGGACAGTCAGTTCATTTTGAGGGCAGTCAGCCTAGAGGACAGTGAGTCTAGAAAGAGCAGTCGGCTCTGATATGAACATATAGTTCATTTATTAGCAAAACGGACCTTGCTAAAATTTTAAGGACAGTTAGTCCATCCTATTTTATCTGTTTTGGGCAGATAGCTCATTATCTAGCATAAAAGAAATTGCTATTTTGGTATACCAGTTTTAGGACAGCCAGTCTAGAAAGGAGCAGATAGCTCAGAATTTAGAACAGATAGTTCAGATTTCAGACAGATAGTCTATTTTATTTCCTATTTAGCATAATGGATATTGCTATATTATTATTATAATCAGTTTGGTTGCAGGAAAGGATTTGCAAAATGTATGTTTTGAAAAGAGATATTAGTGAGAGGAAACCAGTTCCGCTAAGCGGCGTGGTCTCACTAGTTATCAGTAAACTGAGATGTAACAGAAATTATTCATACCAGGCTTCAAGACTAACTCGAAGTTTTTGTTTCCCCTTAAACTCTCGTGTGCCTAAAATTTGGTTTGAGTGGACTGAGGGTTTAAGTTTTCAAGTTTTATCAGATTTTGGCGAATAAAGCATCCGAAGACGAGTAGGTGGCCGACGGATAGCTAATTTAGGGATTCTGTTTTAAAAAATTTCCGCTGTGTGTTATGACGGTTATGTCTATATTGCTTTGATCATCCAATGAGGCATCTTCATATGTCGCTCTTGGCGTATTGTTGTAAATTATATTTGATAAATGCCTGGGATTACGTTTGGGATTTTTGTAACTTGGATATGATTTATCTGAAATATAATCAATAAAATTATTGTTTTTGGAAATCTGTGATTTTGTTCATATTTAAGTGCTTCTGATATTATGGATACCATTAACACTACCATATTTCGTCACTAGAAGTTAATTCTGTGGATGACTGCAACATCCATAGTGCTTAGCTTTTGGCCTCCAGATACGGGATGTTAATTACTTCTCCAAGGGTCACCTGATCCTAATTGTTTTTCGGGCTCACCAATAACCTATCCTCCTTTCTTGTACATATATTCCTTTCTGTGTGTATCCATCATTTAAGTCTTACATGTGACTGAGCCCTACACACTGGAATTTTGGACTAAAATTAGCTAGGGGCAATAACTAATGTATAGGGCGCGACCGTACACCAGTCCCATCTGGTATTTAAATATCCGAGTCATTTTACTTAGGTTTAACTACCGTTTAAATTTTACTTGAAAACCTTTTCAAAATGATTTAATCCTTTTAAATCATACTTAAACAAAGAAAACATACTATTTGCTTTACTCAAATCACTTTACCATGTTATATATACTTTACACAAAACATTATTGATGAACACATTTGAAACCTTTGTTTAAACCTTTAAACAATTCTCTTTCGAAACATTGAAAGTACCCCTTTTGATACAAGTGAACTACTTTACTTTTTAATCTTAGGCCGAAAGGCCAAATCATACCTTTCAAAACCATTTACCATAATCCTTTCGAAAACATTGCAAACATCTCTTTCGAGAGCTTTATACACCTTAGACATCCCCTTTTAAAACACTTTAAACATGCCTTTCAAAAATATCGAAAACCTTCCATTTAAACAATTAGGTAAACCTTTCGAAAACATTGGGGAATCAGCCCTTCGAAGCCTTTATCATATAACTTTCGAAAATACTGGGGAACGTCCCCTTCGAAACCTTTATTAGTTATCTTCCGAAAACATTGCAGTACACTACCTAAAACAAACCTTTCGAAAGCATTGGGTTCAAGTTAATTTAAGTGGTACAACCTTTCGAAACCATCTGAAATCATTCCTTTCGGAACCTTTGGGTTTAACCTTTAAAATATATAAAACGGGTCTTAAAACAACTAAATCGAAAGCAACTCTTTCGAAAGAAATTTCCTAAGTAAAAGAAGTGGATGGTATCAAAACCAATCCCTTCGAAAGCATTGGAGAAGCGGCTTCTTTATTAAAAGCGAAAACATCCTTTTGAAACCATGTTTAAAGGCAACGACCTCAACTGGGTCGAAAGGTAGAATTGCGACAATGCATGTTTCGACATTGTCGAAAGCTAGTTTAAAAAAAAGGCGGCAACCTAGGTCGAAATCAATCTTTAACCCTTTTGAAAGCTCTTATTACATGTAGAAAGCAACTAAGTCGAAAGCCATCTTTAAACCCTTTCGACACCAACCTTTGGAAAACAAAGCAAGCGGCATTTCTTTTGAAAGCAAAACAAGGTCTTGACCCCTTCGAAAGCACGCTTTCGACCTTATACTTTTCTCCTAACTCCAATCCACTACGTACCAAGGCATTGATACCATGTGTATTGGTTTCGACTTGGTCGAAGGCTAGGTATGTAGTCGAAAGCTTGCTGCCGATAGTGGCGAAGCAGCACTTCTTTACAAAACTGTTTTCTTTCCAACTAACTTGCTTATTTTTCTTAATATAATTGTTTGCCAATTTCTTTTTCCAAAATCTTTTCTAAAAGTGCTGTCGAAGTCAGTATTTTGTATTTAAAACATTTTGCAAATTGCCCCTTCTCTTTATTTAAACATATAAAACATTTAAGTCTCATACCTTAAATAATTTTATATACTTAATAAAACACCTAGGAAAATTCTCCAAAAATTCCAATAAATCACTTTTAATATGTTTTCTAACATATATGAATTTCTGACCCAAAGCTATCATATTATAGCTCCAATTTATTCTAAACCCAATTAACCATTTTCTTCACTAGAAAATTAATAATAAATCCATATTAATTTAGAAAATTATGAAACTTGAAACCCATCTCTAAAATATCATTTCTGGCCATATATTAAAATCGCAAGGCATTTGGATGTCATTTATAGGTTTTACAATTCAAATCTTATCATAAAAATCTATATGAACAAGCAAAATTCATCAACAAGCGTATATATCTATTTATCATTCAAAACATAGCAATATACTTTGCAAAAATAATCGGATCTGATCTAGAAACCGAAAACTTCAAAAATATGAGATGTAACCTATTATCCACCTTAGCTTTGTGATTAAGGAGTTGAGATTTGAGAATAGATTTGATCAATCTTCCTCTTGATATTTAACTTTTCTTCTTCTAGCTTTGTCTAATGGTGGCCAACCTCTAGTATTTGATTTTTGTTTTGAACGTGAAAATAAACGTGAGTGAGGGTTTAGGGTATAAAGGTATGTCTTATTCCTACTTTGCCCCTTATCTATTTCATTTTATTTTCCCTTAGTTCATTAGTTCAGCTAAGCATGGCTACCCCTTTATTATACAAATCTCAATCCCTTAATCATTTACATTATTTTATTTTATTTAACTAATTAAATGTCCTAAATAATGTTAATCAAAATTAGGGTCGTTGCAGACTCCCCTCCTTAAAGAATTTCGTCCATGAAATTACGATACGGCACTCATCTAAATCAACCGTAAAGGTAAAACATACCATGAAACAAGTCAAGGTAAGTATCTCGAATCATGCTCTCGGTTTCCCAAGTACAGTCTCTCTCATCGTCACTCCAGTGGACTCTGACTAATCTGACTGTCTTGTTCTTTAGCCTTTCTCATCTCTCGCGACTATATGAACTGGCTTTCTAACTATAGTCAAATTTGGGTCCACTACTATGTCCTCTAACACAGTCGGTGCTATAGTAGTCTCCGGATCTCGAATACTCTTCCTTAGATGAGAAATATGAAAAACATCGTGGACTCCTACCAAACTGTTCGGTAACTCAACTCTATATGCGAGTTTCCCGATCCTTTCTACAATAGGAAATGTTCCTACAAACCTCGGTGCCAACTTTCCTGATTTCCCGAATCGAATTACACATTTCATCGGTGATATCTTGATGAAAACATGATCTCCAACTGAAAATTCTAAGTCTTTCCGTCTTCTATCGGCATAGCCCTTCTGCCAAGACTGAGCTTCCTTCATCCTAGCCCGAATGAACTCAATCTTTTATGCAGCTTCTCGGACTAAATCCGGACCAAGAACCAACCTATCCCCAGTCTCTAACCAACAAACTGGAGATTTGCGTGGCCTTCTATACAAAGCTTCAAACAGTGCCATCCCTATATTAGCCTGACAACTGTTGCTATATGGAAACTCGACTAAGTGTAGATGGTCTTCCCATGATCCTCCAAATTTTAGCACACAAGCTCGTAACAAATCTTCCAAGACTTTGTTAACTCTTTCCGTTTGGCCATCGGTCTGCAGATGGTAAGCGGTACTCACCTTGGGCTTGGTACCTAAAGTTTCCTGTATACTCTTCCAGAACTCACTAGTGAATAAGGAATCTCTATCACTTACTATATTACTAGGAATTCCGTGTAGCATAACTATATTCTTCATAAATAACTTAGCTAAAACAGGTGCCGTCCTGGTTGACTTATATGAAATGAAATGGGCACTCTTAGTCAACCTGTCCACTATGACCCATATGCTTCAATTTCCTTTATTAGATCTTGGCAACCCGTCTATAAAATCAATTGAGATAGAATCCCACTTCCATATTGGATTATCTAAAGGTTGAAGTAACCCACTTGGTTTCTATGTTCGGTTTTTACCTATTGGCAGTTCAAACACTGCTTCACCATAAGCCTACATCTCTCTTCATACCTTCCCAGAAGAAACTCCTCTGCATATCTTGATACGTCTTTCTCCCTCCAGGATGAATCGTAAACTTGGATCGATGACATTCCCCAATAACTTCTTTCCTTAAGTCCTCAACATTTGGAACACACAACCATCCCTTCTTTCTCAACCAAACCTTCCGGTCAAGATTAAAATCCTTTAGATCATCGATCTTAGTTCCAACCTCAAGTGTACTAATCCTCTCGGCTAACATTGGATCCTCCTCCTGCTTAGAAGCGACCCTTTCGATCATCACCGGTCGAACCTTTAAACATGACAACATAGCAGTTTATGTACTAGTCCCACCCTGAGATCTCCATTGTACTCTACATGTTGTTATTGCTTCTGAATCTTTCCACTCAGCTATCATCGTCAACACTGCATTCCGATGTTTTCTGCTAAGTGCATCCGCAACCTTGTTGCCTTTCCTTGGTCTGTACTCAATACCAAAATCATAAGCGTCTAAAAACTCTAACCACCTCTGTTGTCTCATATTCAACTCCTTCTGAGAGAATAAATACTTCAACGACTTATGATCCATATATAGCTCAAATCTCTCTCCCAAAAGGTAATGTCTCCACAACTCCAATGCAAAAATTACCGCAGCTCATTCCAAATCATGCTTTGGATACCTAAACTCATGCGGTCTAAGCTGTCGAGATGCATAGGCAATCACCTTACCTCTCTGTATTAACACAGCTACTAACCCAGTTCCACATGCATCTGTGTATACTACTAATTCCCGATTCCCTTCTGGAACAACTAACACAGGTGCATTAGTCAATAAGTGCTTCAATCTGGGGAATGTTTCCTCACACTTATCGGTCCAAATGAACTTTACATCCTTTCATGTTAGCATGGTCATCGGTGCTGCTATCCATGGAAAATCCTTTATGAATCTCTAATAATACCCAACTAGTCCAAGAAAACTCTTTCTCTCAATCACTATCTCGGGTCTCTTCCAATTATTCACCGCCTCGATCTTCAACGGATCTACAGACAACCCTTTCGCTGAGACTACATGACCAAGAAACTTCACTTCTTTCTTCCAGAAATAATATTTCGAAAACTTCACTTTCAGCTGATGCTGCCTCAGTGTCTCAAGCACCACTCTAAGATAAACTTCATGCTCCCTTTCATCTTTAGAGTATCAAAATATCATCTATAAAAACCAACACAAACCTATCCAATTGCTCTCGGAAAATTCGGTTCGTCAAATCCACAAAGAATGCCGGTGCATTAGTTAGTCCAAATGGCATTACTAACCATTTGTATGATCCGTATCTGGTTCTAAACGTCGTCAAAGGAATAATGTCCTCTACTACCCTAAGTTGATGGAACTCTGTTGCTAAATCCAATAGGGAAAATACCTTGGCTCTACTCAACAGGTTGAACAAATTGTCAATTCTAGGCAACGGATATCGATTCTTTATCGTCTTCTCATTCAACTTACGATAATCGATACACAACCTTAACGATCCGTCCGGCTTCTTAGCAAACACTGTGGCTGCTCCCCAAGGCGAACTGCATGGCCTGATAAAATTCTAACTTTCCAAATCCACCAACTGCACCTTTATCTCCCTCATCTCGGTAGGTGTCATTCTGCTTGGCGGTCTACTCACCGGTTCTTCTCCTGATACCAAATCTATCCGAAACCCAATGGCTCGTTTCGCTGGCAATACTACTATAGGTTCAAAGATACCTGTGAATTTTCTAACAATGAAATTGCAATTCAACTCGTCTTCTACCTCCACAACACCCAACAAAGCATTAACCTCAAAACTAGGGTTTTATATGGAGTATATAATCTGATCACTACAATCATGGCGTCTAAGCGATATTTTCCTATCATGGCAAAATATCCTAGCATCGTATTTACTTAACCAACCCATACCCAAAATAATTCCAAACCCTACAAAATCAAACACATGCAAACTGCAAACAAAGGTATGACCTAACAACTCAAACTCTAACTGGTCACACTTCATCCCAAGTGTCGCATACCCTCCCATCGGATTTGCAACCTTTAAGGAAGTAACTAAGTATGAGGGTTCTAGGTTAAGCTTATCTACCAAACAAGGAGATATAAAAGAATGTGATGCACCGGCATCAAATAGAACCTTAACTGATATACCATGAATCAAAAGTGTACCTCCCAACACAGCTTTTCCTTTCTCATGTGCTATCGGTCTGGAGGTAGTTGGTTCCAATGCAAACACTTTGCCTTTCCCATCCTTTGCTGGCTCCTTGCACTGGTTCTTATAGTGCCCAATTTTATCACAGTTGAAATACCTTATTCCTTTATTCTCAGCAGCTTTCTTTCCTTTGCCTGTCCGACACTCATGGGCATAGTGTCCTTTCTTGTCACACTTGTAACAGACCACTTCTGCCTTTCCCTTCTTAGCGGCTCCACCCTTTTGAGCTCCTCTCTTATGGAGAAACTTTCTTTTCTGACTCTGCCCTCCTTGAGCTTCCTTGGCCTTATTTCTTTCGAGAAAAGTTTGCATCTCTTCATTCCTCAAGGCCATCTAAACAACAACATCACATGGATCCCTAATATGTGGTAACATGGCCTTAGCAAGCTTAGGCTTCAACCCCCCGATGAACTTCTCATTTCTCTTAATCACAGTATCAACCATAGCATAGCCATATCTCGCTAGCTCCTTAAACCTCGTCGCATACTCGAGCATAGTCATATCCCCCTGCTCCAACTCAGCAAACTTCCTGAGCAGAGTGGACTTAGCAATCTCTGACATAAACCTTTCCTCGAACCTCCTCCTGAACTTAGCCCAAGTCATATTGTCCTCATTGACTCCAAATGTCATACTGTTCCACCAATACAGTGCTGCTCCTTATAGCTGTCTAGAAGCAAGCCTTCTCTTCTACTCATCATTGATCCCTAAGTCAGCAAAAATCCTCTTGCAATGAAGTAGCCAATTCTCTACTTCGATTGCGTCTTCAGTACCAATAAACAGCTTTCCTCCCAGCCAAACATAATCTCTACTCAAAATAGCATAGTTATTCACCACTGGAGCTTCTTGGTTCCCTCCTCTTGCATTTCCTTCAACTACTCCAGCATCAATTCCTGCCTGCATCATGTTGACAAAGAACTGATACATTGCTCCCATGTCTACTTGCGGGACTCCAGCACCCACATTTACAGCTTGTGCCTGACCTTGGTTCCTCCTACTATTTGGTCGGGGATTTCCATTAGTTGTGGTGCTTCCCCCACCAAGGCTAACACTTCCACTTCTAGCGTCCATATCTGCATTCGATCTTTTGTAAGATACAGAAGAATAGCCTAAGAGAGATAGGAGAATGGGGATATAGCGTATACTTATATATGACAAATACAAGTACGTTACTATAACGTTATCCCATACCCTGATCTTTTTTCTAATTCCTTAGGATTATGTTTTCAAAAATCATTTTAGGTTTGAAGTTTTTCATAAACCTATGCTCTGATACCAAGTTGTATCATCCCATATCTCGAGGCCCAAAGCTAAGCGCTACAAATGCTGCAGTCATATATAGTATTAACTTCCAGCGACAAGGTATGGTAATGTCAATGGTATCCATAATATCATAAGCACATGAATATGAAAAAAAATCACAGATTTCAAAAACAACTTTTCTGATTACATTTCACAAAACTCGTTTCATATTCCATTACATAATCCCAAACGTTTCCCAGGCATTGATCAAATATAATTATTACAAAATACGTCAAGAGCGACATATGAAGATGCCCCTTTGGCAGATCAGAGTACTAAATGGACAAACTGTCTCAATACATCACAACGTAAATAAAAATATCAACACCTAATTAGCTAACTTCAGCCTCCTGCTCGTCTTATTCATCCACCTACTAAACCTGTAAAACCCTAAATCTCAATCTACTCAAATCAATTTTGAGCACCCGAGAGTTTAAGGGGAAAACATAAACTTCCAGTCAGACATAAAGCTCGGTGTGAATAATACTATTACATCTCGATTTACTGATATTAAGTGACACCATGCCACTTAGTGGAACGGGTTTCACCCCACTATCCTTTTAAAACATATCTTTTTACAAATCAGAATCCTACAATCAAACTGATTATAACAATAATAGCAATATCATAATGCTTATAACCAGGTAACAAATGGACCATCTGTCCGAAAAATATAGTTTTGTTTGGCTAACTACTAGCCATTGGCTGAATTGGGCCTACCAGACAAATAAAAAAATAATCTAACACCCATTAGACAAACTTCTGGAAGGTCTATCCTTAACTTACTTCTCCAAGGGTGACCTGATCCTATTGGTTTTTCGGGCTCACCAATAACCTATCCTCCTTTCTGGTACATATATTCCTTTCTGTGTGTAACCATCATTTAGGTCTTACCTGTGACTAAGCCCTACACTGGAATTTTGGACTAAAATTAGCTAGGGGCTATAGCTAATGTATAGGGTGCGACCCTACACCAGTCCCATCTGGTATTTAAATATCTGAGTCATTTTACTTAGGTTTAATTACCCTTTAAATTTTCCAAAAAAACCTTTTCAAAATGATTTAATCCTTTTAAATCATACTTAAACAAGGAAAACATACTATTTGCTTTACTCAAATCACTTTGCCATGTTATATATACTTTACATAAAACATTGTTGATGAACACATTCGAAACCTTTGTTTAAACCTTTAAACAATTCTCTTTCAAAACCATTGAAAGTACCCATTTCGATACAAGTAAACTACTTTACTTTTTAATCTTAGGCCGAAAGGCCAAAATATACCTTTCGAAACCATTTACCATAATCCTTTCGAAAACATTGAAAACATCTCTTTCGAAAGCTTTATAAACCTTAGACATCCCCTTTTAAAACACTTTAAACATGCCTTTCGAAAACATCGGAAACCTTCCATTTAAACACTAGGGTAAACCTTTTGAAAACATTGGGGAATCACCCCTTCGAAACCTTTATCATATACCTTTTGAAAATACCGGGGAACCTCCCATTCGAAACCTTTATTAGTTACCTTTCGAAAACATTGCAATACACTACTTAAAACAAACCTTTCGAAAGCATTGGGTTCAAGTTAAAATATATGAAACAACCTTTCAAAACCAGTTGAAATCATTTCTTTTGAAACCTTTGGGTTTAACCTTCAAAATATATAAAAAGGGTCTTAAAACAACTAAGTCGAAATAACCCCTTCGAAAATTTAAGTAAAAGAAGTGGATGGTATCGAAACCTATCCCTACGAAAGCATTAGAGAAGCAGCTTCTTTATTAAAAGCGAAAGCATCCTTTCGAAACCATGTTTAAAGGCAACGGCCTCAACTGGGTCGAAAGGTAGAATTGCGGCAATGTATGTTTTGATCCTGTCGAAAGCTAGTTTAAAACAAAAGGCAGCAACTTAGTGTTTAACGACAGTTTTTCTATCGGTTTAGAAAATCACCGAAAAATTTATAATAAAATTAACCGCAAGCGCACGGCGTACAATGATAGTACATGGCTAGTACGGATCGATCCGCAGGGAATTTTTAGATTTTAAATTTCTATGCAATCAAATTATACCAAAGTCGAGAGAATGTTTAAGCTAGAAAATGTAAGAAAAATGACAAAAAGAAAGTGATAAAAGTATGAGAATAAAATGATAATTTAGAGATAATTCCACCCTCTAGATCACATAGTTCAACAAAAAATGAAATTATGATCTCTCTTTTGTTGGTCATTAGTGAGTTTAAATGATGTGCTTATCATAAGTATGACCTATTTATGCTATTAATTAGCTCAGCATAAGCCATCAAACTATAGCACACCTTAAACCACTTACAAACTCGTATAAAAATGACAACAAGTTGAAAATGAAATCTATTTTAAGCATGGCCTATTAACTATTGTTTAGAAATATAAGCCATCAAATTTTAATTTTAACATTCACTTCATTACCATCATCATATGTTGATGAAGAGGTAATTATTGTTTGTGATTGTTTAAGCATAGCCTATTTGGTGTCAACAATATAGGCTATCAAATTCAAAGAAAAAACAACAAGTTAAACCACTTCAAGCATTGTCATTAAGCACAAAAAGAGAGCAATAATTATCAAAATTTTGAAGCTACATAATTAAAGAGCTTCATTCCCCTAAATTGATGAGGTTTAACCTCTCATTTGTGTTATCATATCAACACTTGTAGCATGCAACATGAAACTAAAAAGAAGAAGGAAAATGAAAGCTAATGGAAAAGAGAACTATTCTACTTGCATAAAATAAAATCTATTCTACTTGCATGAAAAATAAACTAACTACTAACAAGAAAGGAAAAGAGCATGTAAATAAAAGAGAATATTAATTAACATTGCATATAAAAAAAGATATTACATAAAATAAGAAATGGCTAAGTAGCCATGAAAAGAAAGAGAGCTCTCATTTTATTTTTGATTCTAAACTAGGCTAAGAGAAGAGAGCCTAAAAGAAGGGAGCCTAAAGAAGAGAGACTAAGAGAAGAGAGACTAATTACATGAACATAAGGGGTATTTATACATGTATGAAACCCTAATTCACTTTTTTGGGAACTACCCAAAATACCCTCTTAGGAAGTGTGGAGGCCAAGTAATCATTAGCATTAAATAATCATCATTTAAGTGTGCATGAAGCTTTAAACTCTTTCAGCATGTGCATTAGCCTCTAATTTGCACATTAAGGTAGGTGGGTAGGTGGGGTCCTCCATGATCCATGAAATGAATTATTTCCATCTCCATTCCTTTGTATTCACTCTTGTGCATGCATATATCTTCATGAAACCACTTGTTTTTGAATTTAAATTCCTACAAAATATCATAGAAATTTTCAATTAAACTTTAGAAAATTAATATATGCACAAAAATGACCATTTTTCCCCTAGATGAAGATGAATATGTGACAATTTGAAATAATTTGAATTTTTGTCTACACAAGTTAAAATACTCAATATGATCATTTATTTAATTTAAATAGATTAAATATGGTGGTAAAAATACCCAATATGATCATTTAATAAACCAAAACCATATAATTATCCTATAGTGTTTCTTTAAAAATAAATCAAAATGCTAAAAGAAAATTTGTTTTTGGATTTTTTTTTTGTTTTTTTTTTAAATTTTTGAGTTTTGGAATGAAAATGCAAAAATTAACAACGAAAATTAAAAAAATGAAGATGAGCTCCCCCCCCACATTGATTTTGACTGTGTCCCTACGGTCAAACCTAGTGAAAGGAACGTTTATTATTGTTTACAAGAAAATGAAATGTATTTACACGGCATCGGAAAGTATATCGTTAAAAAGTAAATGAAACGGTCTTCCAAAAACCAATTTATTTGTCTCGTCAAGTACGCGAGATGTAGCTGAAGCATGAAAAACCAAATCTTCAAAGATTTTAAAGTTGAATGTTGATTTGGAAAAACGAATGTTGTTTTATTGAAAATCATACGAGTTGTTTTATTTTCGATGATTTTTGGGGTAGATATAACGATTGATTGAAGTTCACGTTTATTTTCACCAAATTGAGATTCAAACTCATCATTGACAAATTTTTCGAAATTATCGATTTCAAAATCAAAATGGTGTTTTAAATCTTCCCCTTTAGAATTCAACAACTCGTTTTCAAAAAGTCCAAAGAAATCATGTTCGTTAAATTCGTCTTCCTTTGTTGGATTATCAACAACTTCATTGCGTATCTCAAGTTCAAAATCCAAAGTTGTTGTGTTCAAATTTTCAAAATCGGGAAAAGGAAGATCGAATCTTAAATCGATTTTCTCACCCTTAAAAGAATTGAAATCCAACTTAATTACCATTTTTTCAACAACCTCATTAAGATTGTCCTCTTTAATTTCAAAAGTTGTTATTTGAAACTCGTCAATTGTGGTAAAAGGTGGATATCATTTAACTCGTCACACGTTGGGATTTGGTTTTGTTTCTCACGTTGTTTCATATATGTTTCAAACAACAAATCCGTGTATTCATCGTAAATTTCGTCCATTTGCTCAACAAAATCCAATTTATAATTATTAACTTGAGAATTTTCAATTTGGATTTGTTGAGAATAAAAAATTTCACTCGCATCGTAGTCGAAATTATTCCCATTGCCAAAATTATTTGAAAAGTGGATCATATTTTCGTTTTGATATTGAAATTCATTTTGGAGTTCGAAATTGAATTGGCATGGGTTATACTCGAAGTCATTTGAATTTTGAAGTGAATTCAAATTTTGATTATTTTGAAAACTTTGATTTGAGTTATCGCACAAAAACAAACTACACAGCTCACTCATCCTTTGATTATTTTGTGTAGTGAGTTCAAGTTAAGACGAAATCGATTCGATGCATTGTTCAAGAGTTGAGGGTTGGTCATCATTTTGAAAATTTTGTTGTTCGAAATTCGAATTGTTTATACAAAAGTTGTCAATGAAATATACATAAGAATTTGAAGTGAAATTATATGGATTATATTGATTTTCACAACTATCGTAAAATTCATGTGAATATGGAAATTCGGACATTTTCAAGAATGTGTTTCTTTTTTTCTTTTTTTTGTTTTTTTTGAACAAGAAAACTATTTACCAAAACGAGTTTATTTTTTAAAAAAGGGAAATTTGATTTTTGTTTTGTTTTTTGGGTTTTTAATTTTTTTTTGTTTTGTTTTTGATTAAAAAAAATTCAAAAGAAAGGATTAAAAAAAACAAAGTTAAGGAATATTTACAACTTTTTTTTGGCTTTGGATTTCGATTTTTTGTTTTTGAAATATGCATGAACTAATGCAAATAAATGTATGCTAGGGTTTAATTACGAATTATTTATCCTAACTAACTCCTAACCCAAAATTGTATAATCACACTTTGTCTCAATTCAACAAGATAGTTCTCAGTTAGGTAATGGATAAGATTTATCAATGCACCACGAATTACCGTAGCAATGCAGCCGAAGGTTTAACTACCTTCAGCGAAACAACCACTATAATATTTATGAATCACCGTAATATTTATAAATGGTTATTGTTTTGTCGCAGCCTAGACACTAATAAATTAAATTGTTCAAAGAAGACAACTTGTCAATAAACAATTAAGTGTTATCGATTTCAAATCGTTATTAATAATCAAAATCTAAGATGAAATGCAAACTGAAATTAAACGTGTATTAACAACGCAACTACGAATGGATTTTGTTTTTTTTTTGAATTATTTTAATTAAAATGCAAGCAATCAACAATGCAAAACAACTAAAAACAATAGATAGGGGTTAAAAACAGTAAAAAAGAAAAATTATAAGCAAGCAAGCAGTTATTTTTTTGGCAAGCTAAGCGAAGCAAGCAACCCTTCCTATCTGCTTTGACAACCTGAAAACAAAAACAAGATATATATATATACAGTTTTTTTATATATCAAAGAAGAAACTAAACGAATTAAAAACAAAACAAATTAAACAAAAGAAAAAAAATTAGAAAGGAAAAAATAATAATAAAAAAATTATTTTTTTAAGGATAAAACAAAACAAATCTAAAGGGAAGAAAACTCTTTTTTTTAATAAAGGAAGAAGTGAAACAACAACATACTTGTTTTGTTTCATTTTTATTAAAGAAAGGAAGAATTGAAACAAAAACAAATCTCACTCACAACTAATAAAAAAATTGTAACCAACCCGGCCCAATTAAATAAGACAATCAGCTCTTCGCTTTCATCCAACTCCCAGTTAAAAAAATGTCTCACTCACAGTTTAAACAAAAAATTTCACACTGCAACTCTTAATTCACCATTCACATATAAAAATTCAAGATTCAAATTCGCGAAGAAGCTAGATGGCGAGGTTATGGTCAAGTCCCGATTCAGATTTGATGGTTCAATTCGGAGGGAGGGTGACGTTCTGGTTGCGTGGTTGCGAAAGTGGTTCACGGTGAATTTGTGACTTGCGATGCGACGGTGATGTGTGGATTTGATGTCACGAATTGGGGTTGATCGGCGACTTAAGTGAATAGGTGATTGGGGTTCTATAGTGGTTTTGAAGTGTTTGTGAGCATGAATTCGAATTCAGCGATTTGGGGATTTCAGGTGGTGATACTGATGGCGACTGGAGCAGTAGTTTGTGCTGCTATGTGGTAACCAAGACTATTATGGCTATGTGGTATTTGTGCTGCTATGTGGTATGTGGCTCTATGGAGGTGCAAGTTTGGACAGAGGCAAGTAGCAGTGGTGGAGCAGGAGATTGGAAAGCAGCAGGAAGTTTGGGGTGATGATGAAGGCTGGAGGTAGATGGTCCAGTGATGATCAGAGGTATGTTTGATCAGAGGTAGCTTTTGACAGTGGTGAAGAATATGCAGTGGAGTTCACGGTGGAGTTTGACGATGGGTTGCGAGTTTCGGAAGTTCGGTGCTTGGATTGGGGATGAATAGGGGGTGGCGATTTGATTGGCTGGAAGGCGATTTTAGAAGAGGAGTGCGTCTGTTTGAGTGAGGAGGTGGATTGGGGGGGGGGGTTCGGCTCGAACTGTAGTGTTGTAGTTGATGGTATGCTGTGGAATGTTGTTCGGTTTGTATTGTAGTGGGGATGGTTGTATATGCAGCAAAGATGAAGGGTGATGGTTGTAAGTAATGTGTTGACAGTGGGTTTTGGTGATCAGGGCAGTTTGATGAACTTTGGTCAGAGGATGATAAGGTTTGGTGGATGCTTTATATATGTGGTTTTAGATGAGATGGCGATTGAGTGGCTTTGCAAGTTTGGAATGTTTGTCAGAGAAGATATTGTGATGTTTGGGTAGGAAAATGATGATGCTCGCTGTTGCAGTGTAGTTGAATTGAGTGGATGGTACTAATGAAGGAAGGGATGAGGAGGAAGTTAGTGGTCGTAGAGATGTGGCTCACTGCAGTTTTGTGGTTAAAAAGAATTGTACGGTGAGGCTCAGATGAGTGTGACAGAGGCAGGGCAGTTTTGTTTGTTTATGGTGGTCTGTCGAGGTAGTGAGATGAGAAGTGGTTGTATAGGGGATGAATGATAGTATGGTGTGCAGGCAAGTGTTGTTCACAGTGAAATAAAAAAGAAGTTGTTCACAGTGAAGAATTGTGGTTGTAGGCAAGAAGTGGTATGAAGTAATGAAAAAGTGTAACAAAAATCAATTGAAAATGGAAAGTAATTGTAAAATCGAAAAATAGAATGTGAATGAATTTTTTTTTCGTTTTCAAATAAAATTGTAGCAATTGTTTTTTATAAACTAGAAATGCAAATGCAAATATAACCAGAAAAAAAAATCACACAACCTCTTTTTTTTTAAATGCAAACAAACACACAAAATGAAAACACACAAAAATCCAACAAGAATAATCCGAAGAATAGAAAATAAAATCAAAGCAACTCCCCGGCAACGGCGCCAAAAACTTGTTCGTCGACAAATTTTCGCCTATAAATTTAAATTAAATTTAACCGTAAGCGCACGACGTACAATTCTAGTACGTGGCGAGTACGGGTCGACCCGCAGGGAATGTTAGATTTTAAAAATCTATTCAATCAAATTAAACCAAAGTTGAAAGTGATTAGCTAGAAAATGTAAGAAAAATGAAAAAATGAAAGTGATAAAAATGTGAGAGTTAAATGCGAGATAATTCTACTCTCTAGATCACATAGTTCGACAAAATATGAAATTATGATTTCTCTTTTTTGGTCATTAGTTAGTTTAATTGATGTGTTTATCATAAGTATGGCCTATTTGTGCAATTAATTAGCTAAACATAAGCCATCAAACTTTAACACACCCCTTAAACAACTTTTAACTCTCATGAAAAATGACAACAAGTTGAAAATGAAATCTATTTTAAGCATGGCCTATTAACTATTGTTTAGAAATTAAGGTCATCAAAATTTAATTTCAACATTTACTTCATTACCATCATCATATGTTGATGAAGAGGTAATTATTGTTTGTGATTGTTTAAGCATAGCCTATTTGGTGTCAACAATATGGGCTATCAAATTCAAAGCAAAAACAACAAGTTAAACCACTTCAAGCATTGTCATTAATCACAAAAAGACAGCAATAATTATCAAAATGTTGAAGCTACATAATTAGAGAGCTTCATTACCCCTAAATTGAATTGGTTTAGCCTCTCATTTGTGTTATCATATCAACACTTGTAGCATGCAACATGATACTAAAAAAAGGAAAATGAAAGCTAATGGAAAAGGGAACTATTCTACTTGCATAAAATAAAATCTATTCTACTTGCATGAAAAATAAACTAACTACTAACAAGAAAGGAAAATAGCATGTGAATAAAAGAGAATACTAATTAACATTGCATATAAAAAAAGATATTACATAAAAGAAGAAATGACTAAGTAGCCCTGAAAAGAAAGAGAGCTCTCATTTTATTTTTGATCCTAAACTAGACTAAGAGAAGAGAGCCTAAAAGAAGAAAGCCTAAAGAAGAGAGACTAAGAGAAGAGAGACTAATTACATGAACATAAGGGGTATTTATACATGTATGAAACCCTAATTCACTTTTTTGGGAACTACCCAAAATACCCTCTTAGGAAGTGTGGAGGCCAAGTAATCATTAGCATTAAATAATCATCATTTAAGTGTGCATGAAGTTTTAAACTCTATTAGCATGTGCATTAGCCTCTAATTTGTACATTAAGGTAGGTGGGTAGGTGGGTCCTCCATGATCCATAAAATAAATTATTTCCATCTCCATTCCTTTGCATTAGCCTCTAATTTGTACACCGAACCAGACATGGACGAGAAATCAAGCAAAGCAAGCTCCATAACCCAAACGCCGATCCAAACAGATGCCGAACCAGATTCAGAAAGTTATAATCTCAACGTCCACGCTTTACAACTCCACTCTATAAATGCCAGATCTCCTCAACAACAATGGGGACCGAATTTTGGATAAAAGAGGGAAAACTTTGCTAGGACTTAACCATCCTAGTTACTCTAATTTTTTTGCTCTCTCTGATCAAACTTGTATCTGTAAGCAAATCAAAGAAGCATAATAAGATGGACAGTGGATGTAGGCACGTTCTGGCCGAACCACTATAAAATTTCATGTGACTTATTTCCTTTAACTGCTTTCTAATTATGAGCCTATGAACTATTCGGTGACTATATAAACTATTTGTTAATGGATTGAAACATTAAAAACTCCATATCAACCAACTTAAACGTGACATAGACAAATTCTAACTTAGAGGTGTTTGTTCAATTTTTGTGCAAACATTTTTGGTGCTTTCATCGGGAACGACGTAGAGAGCCAAACTCTTCTGTCCACTCTCCTTCCAAGCCTTAACTCAGCATTAGAACATGGCTCCCTCTAGGCGCAACACCGATAAGGGTAAGAGCGCAGCCACTGCCAGTACAGTCAATCCCATCCAAGAAGATCAAGAAAACCCAGCTACCCACTCTCAAACTCTAGGCCCAGCTGTCACCCGAGAAGACTTAGATAGGGTTGTGAATGAGATGACTAACCGCTTCGCTGCCTAGCAAAAAGTTTTAGTGGACCAACTCATGACACGCTTGAGAGGCATAGAGGAATCCACACACAACACTGAATCTCGAGGTGAGTCTCAATCTGGAGAGCCGCGTAGACGGAACAGATCCCCTGCAAATGAAGAATTCAATCAAGAAGATACAAGAACTCGAAGCCGAGCTAAGACTTGACCCGAAGCCGATCTTGAATGATCATCAAGAGCTGGGCCCAGTCAATGAGGCACCAGGCAAGGACCGACTGTGGCTGATCCTGTCATTCTTCGAGCCAACCATCGCCAGTCCAACCTCAACCAAGGTTCCAGACACCATCAGCTTCAACGGGAAACCCCCACTTCTACCAGGGCAGTCCCAGAATCCAAGGGAGGATGACATGCCTCTTCAGGGAATATCTTAGGCGCGAACAACTCAAAAGAGGGGTAGGGGCAAGGGTGTCCAACCCCTACACCAGGGACATAGAAGTGACAACCACTCCTCGAGAATGGAAGATGCCCACCATGGATCCCTACAAAGGCACATCCGACCCGATCATCCACTTACAGCGCTACACCCAGCACATGCTCATGAATGGAGCAATAGAGGGTGTGTTGTGTAAATGTTTTCCGTTGTTCTGTCAGACTTAGCAACCACATGGTTTTGTCGGTACGGGACCAATAAGAGCAGACCGAGTATGTTTTAGTTTATGCATTTCTTTTGGATATAGCTATTACATGAGCTTCCGCATGGATGCTGGGTTATCTTCTTTAGCTGTTATTGTCCTTATGAGTTGTATTATATATTCTTTTGACTCATGTATATAGAGTGGTCGTCATACCACTTTGATGTATCATTGGTATTGTATTAAGATGCATCATTGTATATGTGAGTGTGTATATATATATCTATTGCTGTTCAGTGAGGTGTTATTCATTTAGTTATGGTATTTTGTTCTGATAGATCTGTTAGCCACCTATAGTTTTGTATTAAGTATTTATTGGATATGTCGATCCACTTGAGTAGAAAAAAAATAGATAGCAATTGTCGACGTATTCAACAGATATTTAAGACAAGGCTATAGATGGTCGCCGTTATCCAGCCCTATTCTCCGCATTAGCAGACAAGATTACTATGTAATTCTCTATATTAATGTGGGTCTCGGGGTGGGGCGTCACAGCTTGGTATCAGTGGTTTTGTCGCTTGCCTCATGGCTCTATTGGCTCTTGAGAAATGTTAAAGGAAAAATTCATAAGTCAATTCCGAATCCACATGGAACAGCCCAAGGGTGCTTATTCCCTGTCAGACGTAAAACAAAAAGTAGGAGAACCGTTGCAGCAATATCTTACCCGTTTTAACGTTGCCGCGGCAGTAGTACAAGACGCCGATGAAAGGCTGACGCTGATGGCGCTGTGCGGTGGCGTTCACCCGAATTCAAACCTTGTGAAGCCTCTGACTCTTCAGGATTTCTTTCACGAAGCGAAAAAGTACATGAGATTAGAGGATGTGGCGGCCCATCGACATAGCGAGCAACTCGCAAAGGCTTCTAGCGTCCAAGAAAACATGGATACCCCACTCCAAGGGGAGAGGGACAAATAGAACGTCGAAGGAAAAGTGGCCACCAACGCAACTCTGGAAATGAAAAAGGCAATAACGATGATACATACCTGGTGTAATGGCCCGCAAACCCGTACCCCTTGAATCAACACTATTCTCCAACATATCGACTCAAAGTGAACGGAAATACGAACCATTAGGGTTAAAGAAAAAGGAGGTAGAAGAAAAGGAAACAACACAACATCAGAATCTCACGTACGCAGCGGAATAAAATATAATAGATAATAACTGATCTTTACAGGAAAGAAATTATATCTGTTTATATATACATCACCAGATACAACATCAGAGTACAATATAATCAACATCACAATTCAGGACAGTTATAATAAATTGTCCCCACAAAGCTGACTATACAACTTATGTTACACAGCGGAATACATCAAATACGTGTGATACGTCTCGCCATCCAGCTCGTCTCCTGAGCTCCACGGCATCCTATCCTGTATCTATAATACTCGGTCTGACCCGAGCATTATAATAAAATAACACCCGAGTCAGTCTGGAAAACCAGCGTGAGAAAACACAATCAATTGGATTATTAAAGTTTTCCAAAGCCTTTGAAATCAAAAGCATCTCGTAAGACCACGCCACAAATAAACATGTCGGGTTTTTACCTTACGATAGCCAAAACACTTTTTATCAAATCCGTCTTATATTATAATAGTGTCTATATACAAATACTTATTCAAATAGTTGAAATTGTTACATGATTAAATTCCAGCATACTAGCCACAAAGTGGGTTCTACAAACAAAAACCGTAAAAGGCACGTAGGGAGAATGGATTTCCAACTAATGACTAGGCACTAGGGTACCACCTGTCACAGTACCTGGTCTAGATCAGTGTACCGAGGACCACGCCCGATCCCCTGCAACACAAGGCCGGAACTACCCCTTACTGGATAATTCCGAGTAAGATCACCCCACGGTTGGGATCAGCAACCGCACCACTAAGCCGAATAAAAAGGGACATCTAGACAGGGATGACCTCATCCTAATGGGTGCGACCCACATAGCCTTGCTGCATAACCCCTGATTTTCAGTCATTCCCGATTGATGAGGCTCGAGTCTAAGCGTTACCTTTTTAGAACCGTTTCACTTAGAATGCTCATTGTCCACCTGACGATGTTCTGAAAGCATTCATCCATACAAGTCCATCCCGAGTCCGAACGGAACCGAAGGCACTATTCCTACTACATCCATTTTGGAATCATCCTCAGGATTAGTAGCGACTAGCCCTTGCACTTCACTGCTCCAACTTCGATTCCAAACTTTTGTTTCCACACGAAACGTTCAAACCGAATCGAAGTGGTTTTCGAGAAATTAATCCTGATCCTGGTCTCTTTGAAACGATCAGCGCATTGGCTAATATTGATAGTCGGTTATTTAACTATCAAATAACATTCACAAACAACCATCAGACCTTTAAATAATTTCTCCTAAATTATTTATTAACCTCAAAATATCTTCGCAAGATATATTTCCACTTTTCAACCCTTTGAAAACAGTTTCAAACCATCTTTCTCTCACGGAATAAATTTCCCAATATTTCTATTTCCACTGAAATAACCAAGTACAAATAATTAGACTTTAAAATCATTTAAAACACTTAATTATAGAATATACTTTTAAACATTTAGATTAGAACTACTTTAATACTTTATTTTAAAAAATATACACTTCAAGAATAATTAAAATAAAGCTACTTTATAAAATATACACTACACCAGAAACAGCTTTTGACAGCGTTTCAAAAACGCTGTTATATGATACGACAGCGTTATTATAAACGCTGTATAACGACATGCTGTCGTAGATGCAAAAGTTTTAACAGCAAAATAGAAAACGCTGTAAAAAAATTGATACCACAGCATTTATTAAACGCTTTTATATGACACAACAGCGTTAGAACAAACGCTGTATAACGATAAGCTATCGTATAAAGAGAACTTACAACAGCTTAATTTTAAACGCTGTGGAAATTATTCTTTTGACAGCTTTTTATTTAGGCTGTTAATATTTTTATTACAGCGTTTAATGCGTGCTGTGTTATGTTTTTACAGTTGGGATGATGTTTTACTATAGTTTACAACAGCGTTTAATAAACGCTGTTACTCACTATTTAATGATAATTACAACACGAATTAAACGCTGTTGTGTCTTCATTGACAGCATTAAAATAGATGTTGTCTTCTATTTATATGAATTTTACAGCATTAACATTCCACTATATTTGCATATTCCAAAACTACATTTTGAGTATAATCAAGCAACCAGTATATATAACATGTTCTAATGAATAATAATCTGTTAAATAAACTAGCTAAAACAATATTAATATACAAAAAACATCTATAAATCAAGTTTCAATAATATCCATAAACATTACACAATGAACGTACATAATATTCTTACATCAAAATAGATAATAAGTACATAATATTTCAATGTAGAACAAGCCGCAACTTGTGGCCAAAAGTAGTAATACATACAAGCATAAAGACCAAAATGTAGTTATGGCATCAAAAGTAACTTCGAATCCATAACTTGCTGCAGTATGTTACTATTTTTTTCCCTCAAATATATCTATCCACCTACAAAGGAAAAATATCATAATACTATTTTAGTTTCCATTTTTTTATCTTTTCATATTAAAAAAAGAAGAAAAGAATATGATACGTATATTGTCCAGGAAACTCTAGAGAGCATGCAATCCACAATACAAAAATACTTTATTTATACTATAAACCATTGTTTTAGAATGCCTGCTATAATAAAATTTACAAAGTACTATAAAACATTTAATAAATTTCAAACTGCAACTTCATGGAGGTACCAACAACAACAATGTCAATGAATATATCACAATTTTGAATAAAAGCAAAACAAATTTCCTTTCTTTAATGTTTTATGACGATTTTATAGATAATACTAATTAAACAGCAATAATTTCTAACTAAGCCATCATTAATAAAAAGTACATCTGATTTTAAAAAAGGTACCTGGTAAACAGTGCTTTTCACAGTTTCGGGTGTTCCAGCCACTTTGAAGAACAAATTCCCGAAGCTTGTATTCCTAAAACAACGCAAATCCTCTCGTTATCACTGTATATAGAATAATTAAGTAAGGTGAACAATTAAGCTCAAAAGAACAGTGGATGGATTTGCTAGTAAAACTGAAAGAAAACAAATGCTTATTAGATGCTTATCTGCACTAACAATGCCATCTTTAAACCTGTGCAAAAAAGTTTGCTCTGCCAGCACAAATTTTATTTTGCGCCGAGTGCAAACGAGAGTTTGTACTAAGTACAAATTACAATTTGCACTGCCAGTGGAAAAGGAAGTTTGCACTGAGTATAAACTACAGTTTTCACTAAGTGAATATGGTTTGCATTGGCAACTGTGCATTGGGCATTTCTTTAAATAGACGAAAAACATAATTTAAAATAAAATTATCCATTCACTTACATTTCATTCTTCATGAAATGCCATTACGCTCTTTGTAAGCTTCCTTTAAGGTAACTTCCTTTTACCTCCACTCAAGCCATTTTTTGGAATAAGCACAAAAGGTTCTTGATCCTAAGATTCGCAAGGCCACCAAAGTGAAATGTGAGCAGCTGCTGCAACTCCACATTTGGCACTGAGAATAAACTATTAACAAAGAAATTTGTTAAAAAGCTTCAATCTTTTCTATAACACTCCATTTTAAATTTGAAAATAGTACAGAGGATGGAGTAAAGAGTAAATTTAACGTGCAATTAATAATTTCCAAAACTAAACTAGAATGAGGAACAATTATATCTTACCTCTTGTTTAAGATAATGTGGATCATAGTAATGCTTCTTCAATTGTTAGTACCAGTTACACAGATGGTCTTTGCATTCTATCAACCAAGTGTACAGCAGTTCAGTTACATTGTTTGTGTTATTTCTAGAAAGAAAGAAAAAAAAACGCCAATTAAAAGATGTAAATCACGAATGAATTTTAAAATTTTGAACAAAAATGTACCTGAACCCATTCAAAATAGCTTACAGTCACTCCCCCTGAATTCGCCAATATGTCTGGAAGAATAAGAACACCTTTCTTTGATAAAATCTGAACAAGTGCAACCAGTAACAACAATGTATACGATGAAATCATCAATTGAGGATACATTCATCGACTTCGCATAAATAAAGATAAAATTTTGATTTAAAAAGGTCACTTGCCTCATCAGCCTCTGGATCAGTTGGATGGTTTGCTGCCTCAATAATGTACTTGGCTTTTATGTGATTAGCATTTTCCCTGTGAGTAAATTAAGAATGTTATGGTGTTCAGAAACATTACAGTACAATTTTAGAAGAACACCATATCCATCAATGTTCTCCAGGAACTTAAAACTTTGTTTGATAGTTCTAGAAAAGGAAATGATGGTAATAGACGATATATATTTAACCGATTGAGATACGAAAACTACAAAATATGTATCAAAGATTCAAAATATCATTGTTTCAATAATAGACGATATATATTTGATCATAAACAAGTATATGCAAGAATATATTTGTTAAACTATTTGAACTTTAGGTCATATTATATAGGTTTTCTTATTTTGAATGTGCAACATGAATTTGATTCAGTATGTGATACCATTTATAAATTGTATGTTGTATCTTGACTATCCATCACAATTCATTGCCTTCTTCCACGGTGTATTCTTTAAAATGATTTATTCAAAAATATGATCCACCTATATTCTTGGGATCATTCTGTGCTTTTCAAAGTTCACACCACTTAATATTCTATTTAGCTTATAATAACATATTGGTTGATTCTACTTGAGATTATTTCAAGTATTGGAGACCTTGCTATAATTTTAGTGTATTGGCAAGTTCAATATTTGCATAAAAATATTTAGACAATAACTTATGCCTAACAAAGGTTGTTACATGTTTTAATCGATAGCCTGTAAAGGGTATACATGGAAAATGTGATTATGAAGATCATGTGATTATGATTAGGGAATACCGTGATGAAATTGAGGTTGAGTTAAGTAGAATCTGTGATGGAATTCTAAATTTACTTGACACTCATCTTGTACCTTCATCGACCACTGTCGAGTCTAAGTGGTTTTATTTGAAACGAAGGGATATTATCAAAAAGGAGTGACATGTTCTAAAACAAGCAAGAGCTTATCAAAACAACCCATGTGATCAACAATGTGAGTTGTTGCATAGCTGACAACTTCTAACTTAAATACGATGAATTCACTCAGTCCTGCTGTTTGTGTTGCTATATCTCTCAGTACATCATGAAGGTAATAGATTTACCTTCTTATGGAATTTACTCTGTTCGCCTGTCTTTCTTTTGTCCTTCTAGATATTATTGGGGACACAATAATTTGGATGTCTTCTTGTGCTGATAATAGAAAACACTGAATATTACTATAAAAAAGTGGGATCATTGGTACAAAAACTTTAAGACTTGAAAGACAAAAAAAATGGATAGAAGTTGTATAACAGAGGATCATACAGCTGATTAAAAAGAAAAAAGAAGAAGAAAAATTTAAGGACACTACATTTAACCAAGAACAATACCTAATAAAAATGTGCACCAAATTCATAGCTTATGTGCAGAATAATAAGAACAAAGCATGATCAATGAGTGACATGCACAAAATATAAAATGGTTTAAATTCTAAATGGAAAATACTTAATATAATAAACAAAAAGGTCTTTTATTTTATTTTTTTATTCTAGAAAAAACACTTGCAAGGAAACACTAACTTAGGCACAAATTATAATAATTAATAAAAGTTCTAATATTTCATACTTTACTTGCAGATTAACTAAATTTAAGTATGAAAGCCAGTCTACAAGCTATGAAAGTGTTTACATACAGAGTGGATGGTTATCATGTTAGTTGAAAATGAATGAGAAACAATATTAGGTACATGTCTCTTTCAACAAGAAAATACATATGGTTACTAGTGTGTTCACAGTAAGTAAATACATATGACTGTTACCAGTTCCAACATGATTGCTAGTGTATTCACATTAGACGTCCTACTTATTTATAGCTAGATCAATTTAATATGTCTCTGTCAACAGGAAAATGACAACATGAAACCACATTTTTGATAGGAATTGGCTATACGCTACAAATATACATACAGTAATATAAACATATTGCATTTAATTACTTGCTCAGAGTTCACAAGCAAAATGCTTAGTTCTCTGGGTTCCAAATCTACTTGCTAGACAGTTTAAGTTTAACTATAGTCTAGGGACAAACAAACTACTGAAAACCTGGCATAGTTTTCCATATAATTTCCAAGTAAAAATGAAACACCTATATGCATGTAACACCAGAAAAAAAATTCAACTATCTCTGCTCAAAGACGTACCTCTGCTCTTTCGTATAATATAAGTTTTTCCTCATCTACATCCATGCTAAAAGTGAGATCCAAAACATCACTGATGTCGTTCTGCAATTAGCAAAATATAACAGATTAGACATTTGCTGGATAAAGATTCAGTATCCTAAAGAGGATCCAAAATCCCAAAATTATCGAAGAATTTTGCAAAAAACATACCTCAAGCATCCACTTTAGATTTTTATAATAATCAGGATCAATGGCCTCAATGTCATGATAAGTAACCTTGACCCCAAGAATGTGCTTATAGAATGATCGAGTAAAATGCACATCAAGTAACTGGCCATCAAAAAGTGCCTTGCCAACCTAAAGAATATGCAAATAATGTCAAACAAGAACAAATAATTTTCATAATGATTGAAATTAAGTTGTGATTATTAATAGCAGAAGTAGATATACGAACACCGTGAAAACAAGTAATGACTGGGGAAACAAAGGAGAAGTGTCAATGGCATCTCCACAATTATGCAGTTTCATCAATGAAGAGAGTGGCCTGGGTAGCAGTTGAAATTAATAGGACTTGTGTTGCACTATATTTGATATGAAGAGATGGAACACTTTTTCCTTAAAGCAAACCAGCTTTCCATGTTCCTTTCACCAAAACTAACTACTCGCAACCAGACTGTATAGGTAGAAATATGCAAGCGCTAACCTGTGATGATTCCTTTATCAGTTGGTGATTGCTCAACAGAGAGTATTGGGCCTGCATGAGATGCTAAAACAGCATCACAGGTTCCTCGAGACACAGACCACGTTCTCGCTGTCCAATCATCACTGCCAGTAAGGATTGTGTCTCCAACCATCCTTAGAGACCTACATTATCATCAAAATATATGCATCACTCTTTGTCAATACAGAAAATGAATAAAAGTCCAAATCATTGTTATCAGTATCATGTCATGTCTTATCATTTGACTCATTTCCAGTACATATCAGTTATGACAAGAGAATCCATGATACACAGTAACAGGCAGAAAAAAGATCAAGTATCAAATGTTGCATTAGGGTTCATGCTACATCCATGTCTTAAATAACAATGTGATTGTACAATTTTTGCTCACATACCTGATCCATTTTGTATGACCTTGAAGCTTATGCATCAGCCTACCAGCACGGATATCCCAGATGTTTGCCACCCTGTATAACACAAATACCCCGTTCATGCCCCAAGATATAATATCGATTTTAAAATTTTAGCCGCGAGAATCACAGATTGTTATATAGATTCTCAAAAATCCTACAATTTCATTACTGTATGGGAAAAAGAAAGGAACGAACGAGGAATACTTATAATTATGTGCTAGGATTTAGATAAGGAAACCAGAATTTCTATGAATAAAAGCAAGAATGCGTATAGTAAAATCACTGGAGAAAATTTAAAGAAAAAAATCAACATGTAGCCATACAAGCTAGTTTTAACTTTTTATTCCTTAAAAACCTACACGTCTCTTCCAGCAGCTGCTAAGATTCCAGTGGAGTCATCATATTCCATGCAAAGAACTGCACTTGATGTTCGACCAACAGTAGCAACACACGTGTCGGTTCTTACATCCCACATTTTTACAGTGCCATCATGAGAAGCTGTAAGCACGCGTTCGCCTGATAACATTCTTATGCAGCTAACCTACATTGACAGTAATACACAGTTAAAATTGAACAGTAGGATATGAGTAATTTCTTAGTGCAGTGTCCACGACTTACAGAACGCAATCCTTTAAGAAGGGAATGCGATTGCCCAATTTGACTGTTGAGCGTTAAAAGGAAAAGTAAACAAAAATAACAGAGCGTCATACTATGGGCGTACATAAGAACTTGAAAAAAATCCAGTCCTCTCTAGTAATCATTAAACAATTTCCAACGTATTTGTAACAATCCTGGCAGCACTATCATTGATGCACATGTGTAGACATGCGATTTAAAATTCAGAATGGTTTATCCCATATATCTCTAAATAAGAATATCCATCACAATGGGTTGTCTCAAAAATCAAGAAGCATTTGATATTATGAAAACTGGTGGGAAAAGATTTTGATGGTTTCCGGCACTGAATTCATTAGGGCATTTTATTTCTACAGTGATGGATCAGATAACATAAGGTTTCAAAAAAAATGCAGATGAATTATTATTGCAATAAACTAAGTCACAACAAAAGGAGCAAAAAAAAATTGGAAGAGAAAATTACAGATGCATACCAGCAAAAACAACAAGTTGCAAACCAACAACCAGAGATACGCTAATAAAATAAACAGAACTTGAATACCATCCTGAAGACATCATAAATCCACCAGAACAAAAGCATCACTATTCCAAAAATAAAACTACCGAATCACATGAAAGCACCTGCTCCAAACATTGGCACATGGCCACAACACATGAAAACACTATACTCACGAAAAGCCAAAAAACATTGCATAAACAGATCGCAACCAGAGACATAGCAACAAGAAAGAAGCGCTACTTGACGAAAGTAAGGCAAAAGGGAAGAACCCCATTAAACACATCGAATAGTAACACTAGCACGGTCAGGGAGCCCAAAGCAGGAAGAAAGACAGCTGGAAAAGCTCATCAAAGCACAACAAGGTATCACTAAATGAAAACATCCCCATTGCAAGAGCAATCACCAAGGTATCACAAAGCAGTCACGAAAAAATAGGAAGACAAGGCTATTAACCATGCAAAGAGGCAAACCTAATTTAAACTAGTAGGCAAAAATTACCAGATCAAAAAGAAGGCGAAACTCACTGCCCATTTATTACTCAATTTTCAGGATCAAAATATGAATCGAAGTCTGAATCAAAACTAGAGACTTCTGGAATTAACCTTCTAACAAAAACTAAATTAGTATATGATCACCGAATACAAACATCAGGAAAAAAGAAGACGAAGTAGAACTGAATCAACTGACGTACCTGAACGAGAGAATTAGGGAACTGTGAAATTGAAAAATAAGGGAAATAGAGAACGACGAAAATTTAAGGGAAGGGAAATAGGGCGGGATGAAATTGAAGAAAGAGGGAAATGAAAAGAAGAGGAAATAAGAAGAGGGAGGGAAAGCAAAAAAAAAATTCACAAGGTATAATAATGAATGTTAACGCGTTATGTCAGCGTTTTGACGAAAATTAATTCATTTAAAATACTTTTTACTGCATTTGTTTAACAAACGCTGATAATGGTTGCTGTTAAAAGTGATTTTTGTTGTAGTGATAAAACTAAGTTTTTTTTATCTTTTTCAAACATAATACCAATTAACCTTTAAATAATTACTACTACTATAAATTTGAAAAATACTTACTTTAACATTTAAACAAAAATAATAGATTTTCCAAAACATACCTTTAAAACAACTTTGAAATGTTAACTTATACTTAAGAATTTGCTTTGAAAACATACTTGGCTATCCAGGGAAATATACTTCTCTTTCACATCTTTAAAAATAAATCAATATTTATTTTTAATCAGATTTACCCATTCCTTTTGTAAATTCCCACCGTGAATTTATTCTTCCAAATATCCACTGATATATTACTTCACCTTTATAAACCCAGTTTATAAATTTGATGGTCTCATCCATCTTTTAAACACAGTTTCAAACACTTTATCCAATTTCAAATCGATTTCCAAATCAACTCCATTCTTAAAATAAATTCTTTTATTTACCCAATTTATTTTAAAATTCCATTAATTCCAGATTTGACTTCTTATTATGATTTAAAATCTTATTTAAACTGAAATAAAATTTTCTTTTATTTCTTTCAAATTCCTTCTTTATCCTTTCAAATCAATTTAAACCTTGAATTTTAGAATAAATTCTTTATTCCTTTAAATAATATCACCTAAGTTTTAAAATTCATTATTTTCCCTTTTATTCAAAATCCGCTTTCCCATACTCGGAATTTATTTAATAGAATTTAAAATCACTTTTCCTTTTCCAATTCATTTTTTAAATTATTTAAATTCTCTATAATTATTCTGCTTAAAAATTCCCTCTTTTATTTTCTCATCAAAAATCTCATCTATATATTTTTTGTATCTCAGTATACCCAAATATATTCAACCAAACATAGCACCCAACATTTCCAATTACCAATGTAATCTATCACAAATAATCAAATAAATCATATCACAGAATATTAAACAATCTAAATATTTTGAGGAATCCAGTTGGATCCCTCCAACCTATTTCCCTGCATCCACAGACGTTAGCACAATACCAATTCCACTTCAAGGTGGAATATCGCGGTATATGGGTTTAAATAATATCATCTGCTATTATGAGGCGCATAGGGTCTCATCCGCTATATAATGCGGGAAATCAATCACTCCAATATATACTATATACTACTATATAATATACCACATTCAATCAATTCAATCATTCAACCAAATATTTAAATTTAACCACTTAATTTAAATAAAACCCAGATGAGTGAGATTAACTCACCTCTGATTTTTGACTTGCAGTCCGATCAAACCATCTTGTTTTCTTCCCGATTTAGACCTTGTACAAACATTAGATGATTTTATTAATATTCGAACAAATCGAACAATTAAATTCCCATTTGACAAATTTAATTAACTAATGATTTAGTTTAAAACTGATTTCCCTTTAATAAATCTTTTAGTAACTAAAATAGTTTAGACAAGTCAATTAAACAAATTTAATCTCTATAATACGTTATTTTAAAATAAACTAGTTAAGTGAAAATATGTATATTTATTTTTTTCAAACTTATCTATATATAGTTATTTTCCTGTTTCCATATACTTTTAAATTTAGAACAGGCTGCTTAGAAAAATATTTTTGCTGTTTATCTACACACACACATATGTATATATATATATATAAAGAGAAGTATGTATATATATACTTCTTTGGATAAAGGTTTTTTGTTAAATTATTTATATATTTTGTTCTGTATGCATTTATGACTATTACTAAATCAAGTATTAACGAAAGGAAAAAAACGAATACCTCGCTGCCTCCAATCCAACGTACACACAAATCGAAGCCATCACGACCTCGATCTCGACTCCGACCACACGCGAATGCCACCATCGCAGACTCGATAACACCCCCAGCTTGATTCCCTTGTAGACGTACGAACTGTCGCGGCTACAAATCGAAGTCACCTCCCCAGTCTCAATCTCCTCGTTTCATGCGAGTGTGTCACCTCAATCACATGCGAGCAAAACCCTAGCAGTCAGAACCAAATTCGCTTCCTCCTCTCTCCATCGCGATTGATCGCGGCCACATGCTAGGCAAACCACGAAGCTTCGATCCCAACCCTTCGCGATTTTCCCCCAATCGCGGCGACTCGGCCCTACGAACTCCCCTGCTTGAAGTCTCGAGCTTGAGCTCGAACGAGGAACGCGTTGAAATCTGATTAGGTTTGAACAGACAAAATGGAAAGGGGGAAAAGAAACGCGGCTGAATTAAAAAAAAGAAATTTGTTTCGGCCATTATATTTTCTCAAGCAACTGATTTATTTTCTTTTGAAAGGCTTTGATAACATAAGTTTATAAAACGGGGATGAAGGGGGACATGATGAGATGGTTGCGTGAACGATTTGGAAACAGCGATTTGAGGGAAGCTACAGTGATTGAAGAGGAGACATAAAGTTCTGATGTGAAATTATTACAGTTGAAGTTGGACTAGTCAACTATATATATACATTATATTTAAATTAAATTCAAACCGTCTTGATAAATGCAACTCAAAATCTCAACCTCCTATCAAGACGTGCCGCTAGACATTCATAATGTTATACCCCTATTCCGAACGCAATGGAAAAGGTTTCGAGTCCTAATTCGATCGTATGGAGAAGATAGCTTTTTGAACCCAGTTATTATATTGAATTTTCGATATAGGTTTCAGCGCGTTTATCAACCATACGATCACACGACAACTCCAAACACTACGAAAATTGAAACCCGATAATAACACAATATTACGGATCCAATGGAACTGGTTTCGTCGAATTCTGAGACCGTGCCTCGGAAGGCTATTTTAAATATCAATTTAAACGATATATTTTTAAAACTGAACAGATCACTTCAAATTCAATTTTAGAAGTTGCATTGTTTCAGTATTATTATACAAATTTTACAAGCCTTTGAAATAATTTTATCGAGCTTAAAACTCCAGATTCAATATTTTACCCAATTTCAAATTATTAAATTCAATAATTTAATTACCCAATAAATAGTTATATTTGAAATTCAAGTTAAAACCAACACCCGAATATTTAAAATCAATTAAATATTCCAATTTCAAACATTCAAAATTCCGGGTCATCACATTCCTCCTCCCTTAAAAGAATTTCGTCCCCGAAATTGCCAGTTAAGAAGAATGGTCCAATACCCGTTTCCTTTTTCTCAAAACCAAACAGTTTTCAATGACTTCCCAAAACAATCTTTTTATTAAAGACACACTATCACCCTTACTATCTTTTCAAACCCATCCATAGTTTCCAATCAATACTATTTACTTAACAATTCAAATTTAAATTTAAGACCAAATTCTGAATTATCAACTTTACTAAAAAAAATTCTAACTCCCTAAATTCTCGAAATTTTTTGCCAGCATCTCCTTTGCGCGGCTAGCTCGGTACTACTACAAAATGCCCCATCGGGCCCCCAGATTTCAAAAGAAAACAAAAGCCAAGTGGCTAGATCAGAAAATCATCAGATTTCATACAGAAATTTAAACACATACCTTTTGTCGGGAAATTCAAATTTTTTCTTCTGAAATCAAAACATCAATTTATCTTTTGCTTCTATATACCTGTATATCTTACTAAGCAATAATATCCAATCACAAAATCCCAAAATCATTTTATTCACTTCCTTTCAAAATTTTCAATATCTACTTTACTTAAGCCCGTACGATGCACATATATCCTCTGTACGCAATACCAAATCTGATCGCTCACTCGATCACACAATTCCACTTTCGAACTAGTATCGTCCACCCGACTTCCTAGTGCGGACTCAGATCTGGTTTCTTGATCAGAAACCATCATTCTCCTTACATAGCCACAAACTATGATAGAGAATATCCAAAATCAATCAAAATCCATATCCAGGGTTCGCCGTCAAAAATCGAGTGAAAAATCCTATCTCGGATCGATATAACTATCTCGAAATTCTGTGCTCGAATTCTGGATCAAACCACTATGCGAATAAAATAATATACGTACATCCTACGTATTAATTCCAATTGATTATCAACTATATCAATTTCCTTTTTTATTCACATTCATTTTTGATTTCTATTCCAAAATTACTTAGTATATTCCCAATACCAATTTACTTAAGAGTTTCATCCTTCATTTCTTAAGTTCAATATAAATATTTCTTATATCTATTTTTACTACTTCACTACTGAAGTGTATATTCAAATCGAATTCCAATTCCCTATAAAATCAATTTGCTTCAATTTATTAGTTATTTTCAAATCTAAATACTCTCTCTTGATTTTCATTCAGATTTTCATTTTCAATTTTGCTTGGATTCAATTTATCTTCAACTTTGAATATTGAATTCTATTTACCTTTATCTCAAATTCCAATTTTATATCATTTGTCGTAAGTGAAAATTTCCAAAAAAATAATTCAAAATCACCTTTGAAATCAATTATATCCAATTTAAAAATCTCCAGGCAGCAATTTCTCTTTTGGAAACTCGAAAATGAACATCGATGATGCTGCGGTCATCACCGAAGTTATTTTCCAGCGGCCGAAAGAGAGTTAAATGCTTTTATCTTTTTAAAATCCCTCCAATATTTTTTTTCCAAATCTCTCCAGATTTCAAATCCAATTCAAAAAATATTTTCCAAATAATATCACCATTATTTCTTCAAAACCATTGAAAACCATTTTCAAACCCAAAAGAATTCAAACCTTCCCAAAATTCCAAATTCCTGCCAATTCATATTGAAACATTACTCTGGAATTTTTATTTCATCTTCAATTATATATCACATTTATAATTCACATTTATAAATTTCATTTTGTTAATGAATTTATTCCTTAATCTTTGGTTATAATTTCAATTCTTCATTCAACTTTCACTTAACAATGATAATAATTTAATATTATCATCTCCTAACAACCAAGCAACCATATATAGCTATAATAATTTACAGAAAATTATTTCTTTTATATACAAAAATAATTTGGGTAAAATTATTTCATTTACCCTATTTTTAAAACAATACTGTGTCGGTTTATCTTGTTTAAGAGTTTAGAAACCCCTATCGATAACATGGCGTCCCACATATCGACCAGAATCCATAAACGCTCAACCGATAAATCAACACAGTATAAAAACAATTTTTATATTCACTAACAAATACGCGCTCATATCTATTAATACACTCAAACTCATTTTAGAGTACTACGGACTCTATTTCTAACGAGTAATCCCCACCAGAGCCAAGGTTCTCGCTTAACCTTCAACACTGATACCAACTGTAACGGCCCGCAAACCCGTACCCCTTGAATCGACACTATTCTCCAACATATCTACTCAAAGTGAATGGAAATACGAACCATTATGGTTAAAGAAAAAGGAGGTAGAAGAAAAGGAAATAACACAACATCAGAATCTCACGTACGCAGCGGAATAAAATACAATAGATAATAACTGATCTTTACAGGAAAGAAATTATATCTGTTTATATATACATCACCAGATACAACATCAGAGTACAATATAATCAACATCACAATTCAGGACAGTTATAATAACTTGTCCCCACAAAGCTGACTATACAACTTATGTTACACAACGGAATAAATCAAATACGCATGATACATCTCGCCATCCAGCTCGTCTCCTGAGCTCCACAGCATTCTATCCTGTATCTGTAATACTCGGTCTGACCCGAGCAGTATAATAAAATAACACCCGAGTCAGTCTGGAAAACCAGCGCGAGAAAACACACTCAATTGGATTATTAAAGTTTTCCAAAGCCTTTGAAATCAAAAGCATCTCGTAAGACCACGCCACAAATAAACATGTCGGGTTTTTACCTTACGATAGCCAAAACACTTTTTATCAAATCCGTCTAATATTATAATAGTGTCTATATACAAATACTTATTCAAATAGCTGAAATTGTTACATGATTAAATTCCAGCATACTAGCCACAAAGTGGGTTCTACAAACAAAAACCGTAAAAGGCACGTAGGGAGAATGGATTTCCAACTAATGACTAGGCACTGGGGTACCACCTGTCACAGTACCTGGTCTAGATCAGTGTACCGAGGACCACGCCCGATCCCCTGCAACACAAGGCCGGAACTACCCCTTACTGGATAATTCCGAGTAAGATCACCCCACGGTTGGGATCAGCAACCGCACCACTAAGCCGAATAAAAAGGGACATCTAGACAGGGATGACCTCATCCTAATGGGTGCGACCCACATAGCCTTGCTGCATAACCCCTAATTTTCAGTCATTCCCGATTGATGAGGATCGAGTCTAAGCGTTACCTTTTTAGAACCGTTTCACTTAGAATGCTCATTGTCCACCTGACGATGTTCTAAAAGCATTCATCCATACAAGTCCGTCCCGGGTCCGAACGGAACCGAAGGCACTATTCCTACTACATCCATTTTGGAATCATCCTCAGGATTAGTAGCAACTAGCCCTTGCACTTCACTGCTCCAACTTCGATTCCAAACTTTTGTTTCCACACGAAACGTTCAAACCGAATCGAAGTGGTTTTCGAGAAATTAATCCCGATCACGGTCTCTTCGAAACGATCAGCGCATTGGCCAATATTGATAGTCGGTTATTTAACTATCAAATAACATTCACAAACAACCATCATACCTTTAAATAATTTCTCCCAAATTATTTATTAACCTCAAAATATCTTCGCAAGACATATTTCCACTTTTCAACCCTTTGAAAAAAGTTTCAAACCATCTTTCTCTCATGGAATAAATTTCCCAATATTTCTATTTCCACTGAAATCACCAAGTACAAATAATTAGACTTTAAAATCATTTAAAACACTTAACTATAGAATATACTTTTAAACATTTATATTTAAAACTACTTTAATACTTTATTTAAAAAAATATAAACTTCAAGAATAATTAAAATAAAGCTACTTTATAAAATATAAAACTAAGTTTTTTTTATCTTTTTCAAACATAATACCAATTAACCTTTAAATAATTACTACTACTATAAATTTGAAAAATACTTACTTTAACATTTAAACATTTTAAAAATAATAGATTTTCCAAAACATACCTTTAAAACAACTTTGAAACGTTAACTTATACTTAAGAATTTGCTTTGAAAACATACATGGCTATCCAGGGAAATATACTTCTCTTTCACATCTTTAAAAATAAATCACTATTTATTTTTAATCAGATTTACCCATTCCTTTAATAAATTCCCGCCGTGAATTTATTCTTCCAAATATCCACTGATATATTACTTCACCTTTATAAACCCGGTTTATAAATTTGATGGTCTCATCCATCTTTTAAACACAGTTTCAAACACTTTATCCAATTTCAAATCGATTTCCAAATAAACTCCATTCTTAAAATAAATTCTTTTATTTACCCAATTTATTTTAAAATTCCATTAATTCCATATTTGACTTCTTATTATGATATAAAATCTTATTTTAACTGAAATAAAATTTTCTTTTATTTCTTTCAAACTCCTTATTAATCTTTTTAAATAAATTTAAACCTTGAATTTTAGAATAAATTCTTTATTCCTTTAAATAATATCACCTAAGTTTTAAAATTCATTATTTTCCCTTTTATTCAAAATCTGCTTTCCCATACTCGGAATTTATTTAATAGAATTTAAAATCACTTTTCCTTTTCCAATTCATTCTTTAAATTATTTAAATTCTCTATAATTATTCTGCTTAAAAATTCCCTCTTTTATTTTCTCATCAAAAATCTCATCTATATATTTTTGGTATCTCAGTATACCCAAATATATTCAACCAAACACAGCACCCAACATTTCCAATTACCAATGTAATCTATCACAGATAATCAAATAAATCATATCACAGAATATTAAACAATCTAAATATTTTGAGGAATCCAGTTGGATCCCTCCAACATGTTTCCCTGCATCCACAGACGTTAGCACAACACCAATTCCACTTCAAGGTGGAATATCGCGGTATATGGGTTTAAATAATATCATCCGCTATTATGCGGCGCATAGGGTCTCATCCGCTATATAATGTGGGAAATCAATCACTCCAATATATACTATATACTACTATATAATATACCACATTCAATCAATTCAATCATTCAACCAAATATTTAAATTTAACCACTTAAATTTAAATAAAACCAGATGAGTGAGATTAACTCACCTCTGATTTTTGACTTGCAGTTCGATCAAACCAGCTTGTTTTCTTCCCGATTTAGACCTTGTACATACATTAGATGATTTTATTAAGATTCGAACAATTAAATTCCCATTTGACAAATTTAATTAACTAATGATTTAGTTTAAAACTGATTTCCCTTTAATAAATCTTTTAGTAACTAAAATAGTTTAGACAAGTCAATTAAACAAATTTAATCTCTATAATACGTTATTTTAAAATAAACTAGTTAAGTGAAAATATGTATATATTTTTTTCAAACTTATCTATATATAGTTATTTTCCTGTTTCCATATACTTTTAAATTTAGAACATGCTGCTTAGAAAAATATTTTTGCTGTTTATCTATATACACACATATGTGTATATATATATATAAAGAGAAGTCTGTATATATATACTTCTCTGGAAAAAGGTTTTCTGTTAAAATTTTTATATATTTTGTTCTGTATACATTTATGACTATTACTAAATCAAGTATTAATGAAAGGAAAAAAATGAATACCTCGCTGCCTCTAATCCAACGTACACACAAATCGAAGCCATCACGACCTCGATCTCGACTCCGACCACACGCGAATGCCACCATCGCAAACTCGATAACACCCTCAGCTTGATTCCCCTATAGACGTACGAACTGTCGCGGCTACAAATCGAAGTCACCTCCCTAGTCTCGATCTCCTCGTTTCACGCGAGTGCGTCACCTCAACCACATGTGAGCGAAACCCTAGCAGTCAGAACCAATTTCGCTTCCTCCTCTCTCCATCGCGATTGATCGCGGCCACATGCTAGGAAAACCACGAAGCTTCGATCCCAACCCTTCGCGATTTTACCCCAATCGCGGCGACTCGTCCCTGCGAACTCCCCTGCTTGAAGTCTCGAGCTTGAGCTCGAACGAGGAATGCGTTGAAATCTGATTAGGTTTGAACAGACAGAATGGAAAGGGGGAAAAGAAATGCGGCTGAATTAAAATAAAGAAATTTGTTTCGGCCATTATATTTTCTCAAGCAACTGATTTATTTTCTTTTGAAAGGCTTTGATAACATAAGTTTATAAAACGGGGATGAAGGGGGACATGACGAGATGGTTGCATTGTAACATCCCGTAATTTTCGACTTTCGAAAATTCGACATCAATACTCACTTTATCGACTGTCGAGCCATCGAGTGCCGGAAACCCGATAAGTTATGGTTTTAAAAAGAAGAAAAAGGTAGAAGAAGAAGAAAAGAGTAGAAGAAGAAGAGAAGAACAACAGAACAACATCAGAACAGAAAACAATATCAGAATCTTACACATCGCAGCGGAACAATATATAATAAATAAACACTAGTCTTTTAAAACAAAGAACTATATCAGTTTATACATACATCAATCATCAGAGTCATATACAACAATGGACAGTTATATAACTTGTCCTCATACAGAATACACAGCGGAATAATACAAAGTGTAGGTGATACGTTACGCCATCCAGCTTGCTTCCAAAGCTCCAGAATATCCAGAATATCCTGATAACATAACTCTAGGCTGCCCGTGTGGAAATTGGTGGGCACCCAGAGTTTAGAAGGAAAACAATAAACTCCGAGTTAGTCATGGTGACTGGTGTGAGATCGTAAAACAGTTTATCTTTAAAATAAATAGCAGAGAATTTTAAAGTCAATTCGCAATGCTTTTGGAAAATGAAACTACCATAAGACCTCCCGCCACACACACAATGCAAACGCAGACTTGGAGGAGATTTCTTCTTATGATAGTCAAAGATGCTTACTACGCAAAAAATCAAATTCTTTTTGATATTATTATTAGTGCATAGTGTAGAAAACATTTCGAAAGTATAATATAAATCTTAGCCAGCATAGGTACCATTATATTATGCCTGCTATAGCTGCCTCCTGAGGAGACAGGTTATACAATTGAAATCGTAAAGGCTCGTATTGTTTCTTTGGATTTCCAACAAATGGTCAGGCTAAGGAACTTCCTATCCACGATGGGTACGTCCCTGGAATAGACGACCCAAGAACCTAACGTTACAGTTAGATCTTTGCCAACACAAGGCCGGGTTACCTCTGCAAAAATAGGTAACTACTGACACGCGTATGCCATCCCCCGATCGTAACCGATCTTCCCGAGGATCCCCGATTCGCAACAAACTACATAATAAGCAGTATCAACATAGGTTAAGTATCTGGGCTCCATACCATGATACCACCTCTATCCAGAAGGAATGACATACACTAAGGGGCGCTACTCCCTATAACCTTGCTGCATCCTTCCTGTTTTGACCATTCCCGGGGTGTGAGGCTCGATGAAGTCTCGTCCACAAAGCTACGCTTTCTACAAAGCCATGCTTCGGGTCAAACAAAATGATCAACCTATGATCACAAAGATATAAGATCAAACAAATGATCATATCGCAAATGATCAAACACTGATCATTTCACAGCAACACTCAGTATGCCACGTTACCAAATTGGGATATACCGCTGATAAATTTCAACTACATAACCTCTGAGCTCGTACGTCTCAGAGAAGGGTGTTAAGCTAAGAGAATAAATTCTCCGCCACCAACAGAAATGTATTTGAAAGAAATCAGCTTTATATCTCAAATTGTAACATCAGACACACAATCCATACAAGTCTGTTCTGGGATCGAACAGAACCGAAGGCACTTCTCACGAAGCCCTTGCACATCCGGATAATTTTCTAATCACGTCCGGACTTCCCGTCACTAAGGGTGATAAAACCTCTAAATCGGAGATCAGCCGATGTAGAGTAACTCGACGGTAATCCTTCCGTTTTCAAAAATATCCGGTCTTCAACACCGGTCTTCGAATGCAATTCATAACGACGTATCACATATTCGGAATGGGTTATACGACCCCATGGTCCTTTCCCGGCTAACCCGAATAGTGAGCGTTTATTTAAAAATAAGTGTGGCATTCAGATTCATCCAATTCACAACAAATACCTATTCAAGGTAATTATTGATAGTCGGTTATTTAACTATCAATAAAGATGCGCAACATCATCAGATTCCAAATAATTTTCCCAAATTATTTTATCTTCCAAAATATCTTTTACTAGATATAAAATTTCCACACTTAATCATTTGAAAACAATTTCAAATCAATTTCCACATTTCATTTTATCTTTGAAGATAAAATCTCAAAACAGTTCATTTCATATTGGAAAAGCATTTCCATACTTATTTAAAATAAGTATTTCACAAATCTATTTATTTTCAACATTTGAAAATATTCGATATACTTAAATCAAATTAAGTATATAGTTCATTTTTTTAAGGAAACATTTACTATAACAACCTCTATTTGAGTCGAAACGAATGTTACGTAAAACATCGTTACGACGACTCAAAATCACTAGTATAGGGATTCGGGATTAAGATAGATATATAAATCCCAATACTAGATAAAAATATTCCTTTCGGAAATCATTTACTATAACAACAGTGTTATAGTCCACCATTTCCTTATTTTTCGAAAACGTCTATTTCAACAATAAAATGTTGAAATCTATGGTTTCGATAGTTCACACGTTTTAAAACATCTTTTAAAACAATTAACTTCATTTATAACATCGCTTTCCCAAACATAACTATTTTTTTTCAATAATATATTCACCGTCCAAAATCGTGAATATACTTCAATAACCAAATTTCAATCTTTTTTACACATTTATTTCAAGAATTATCCACTGTCCAAAATCGTGGATAAAATTCCCTTAATAATCTCTATATTTAAAATCAATCAAATTTGATTTATTTTCGAATTTATAAAAACAGCGTTTATAAATTCTATTTCCATTTTATAACAACTTCGATTCATACATCTTCTTAAATGACCCATTCAATTTATAAGTTAATATAACTTATAATTCATTTATTTTAAAAGAAATCGTTCTTTTAAACTTCACAAAATTTAAAACTTTCAGATTTCATTAACTTATGAAATCCCATTTATACTTCATTTTAACACTTACAGAAACTTGTCTTATAATCCCAATATTTAAAATTTATAAATATCCATTTTTGTACATCTTTTAAATAAACCGTTTCTAATACTAGAAATCCCAATTTATACCATTTCATAAATTTCTTAACTTTTATTTCAAAAATCACACTTTGATTTTATTTCACAAAAATCTTAACTTTTATAACTTTAAAATTTTAGACGTTTATTTATTTGAAATAAATCAATTCAAAAATTCAATAAAACGTCTACTTTCAAAAATCACTTTAAAAACCCTTTTAAAGTAAAAGATGTTATTTTTAAACTTCAAAACTTGAATCCGATGATGCAACAGCATCAATTAGTCAATCATAACATTCAATATCATATATCAATATGATAACATCATATACATCAATATCTGTAAATGAATAAATACAATTGAGGAATCCAGTTGGATCCCTCCAACCTGTTTCCCTGCATCCAAAGACGTTAGCACAATACCAATTCCACTTCGAGGTGGAATATCGCGGTATATGGGTTTTATAATCTATCCGCTTACTAACGGCGCAATAGGGTCTCATCCGCTATACGAGGCGGGAAATCAATCAATCCAATATATACATATGCTAATATGTATATATTGCTATATATATAATAGATATATCCTACTATATCTAATATCACATCCAATAGCAACAATCAGTCAATAAATAACTGTCGTACAAAATATATTTTGAGTGAGAAAATAATCTCACCTTGGCTTTTTATTTTTATTTTTGCAATCCAATTTCCAATCCAATTTGTTTTTCTCCACTTTAACCTTGTATAAATAATTTATACAATCTATCAAAATTCGAGATAATCGAATAACCAATTTTCTAACTTGATAAGTTTTAATTATACAATGATTTTAATTTTAAAAATTAAAATTTGACTTTTAAACTAATTTCTTTTAACAAAAATATTTTCTTTGAAATAGATTTCATTTTAACTGAAAATTTTCCCCTTCAACTCGTATATGTAAATATTCAAAACAGAAGTATTTTTATGTTTTACTGTAAAATTCCTTTTTGAATCTAAATACATACATATATATGTATTTTAAAATCTGGTGAATTAGAAATCTTTTCCCTGTACAATTTAACTTCATATTCAAATTGAAATTGAACTGAGTGAATTTTATATACCTCACTGTAAATGTTTTATTTTGAATCTATATGTATATATATATACAGATGTTTTATAAGATTTATATAGAAAAACAGAAATTCACTTTTAATACCTCACTGGAAATCGTCGAACCACCACCATCTAACTGCCGCGAGTCAATCATCCCCATGCCCTGCCCAATCTCGAGCATCACCATCATCGGCCTTCATCCGTACGCGTGCGAACGCGCGACTGCTGCCGCAACAGGCTTCGCCCCTCGCTTCCTGAGCCTCGCGACACCCATCCCTAATCGCTGACGAAATCGCGACGTCGAACGAATTTTGCTGCCGCCTCTTCAATCCATCGCGTGACCCAAATTTCGACCCTGCTTCACGGGCTGCCCTCCAGGCGAACGCGACATCACCCAACGATGTTCAGATCGAGATCGCGATCCCCATCCTTCGCGTGAGCGCCTCCTGCCTTGCTCGACTTCGAGCTATATGCTGCCGCGTTCCCCCAATCTTAACTCGAACGAATCACGCGCCTCGAGGGAACTGCCTCGTCGAACTCGGTTGCCATTTTAAAATTTGAACGAGAGTTTTTATTTTTATTTTTCTCTTCGAAACTGATTTAGAACGGAGTGATTTAAAATGGATGGAGGTATGGGTTACGTGATGGGTTGCCTGATTTTTGTTCGGGATCTTAGGCGTGATTTTAGGGGAGTAAACGTGTGATATTTATAAATTTAAATTTAAAATTTAAATTGAATTCCATTTAAATTCCAACGCGTTTAACTATCGTATGGTCACATAACAACCTCGAAAATTACGAAAATTGAAATCCGGCAAAAATACAACATTCCGGACCCAATGGAACTGGTTTCGTCGAATTCCGAGACTGTTTGAAAAATGACTATTTTTAAATATCGGTTCAAACAATTAAATTCAAAACTGAGCAAAACAGTTTAAAAATCAAATTCTGAAAGATTGATTATCTTCGGCATTATCAATATGAATTTTAAAAGCTTTCGAAATATTTTTCTTCAGCTTAAAAATGAAGATTCAAATTTTTTATCCAGTTTCAATAGATAAAATTTTATAATTTAATCGTCAGTTTCAAAGTTATATTCGGGATTCAAATTAAATCATCGTTCAAATATTTAAAATAAATTAAATATTCTCAATTTAATTTGTTCAAAATTCTGGGTCGTTACAAACTTCCCTCCTTAAAAGAATTTCGTCCCGAAATTACAAGTTAGGAAAAATGGTCTTTAACTCGTCTACTATTTTTCAACATCTAATAATTTTATCAAATTTTCAAAACAAATCTTTCTACTAAAGATTCGTTATCATTCAACTAAATTTCTAAACCTTTCATAGTTTTCAAACATCATTGTTTTCTTTAAAATTCAAATTCGAGTTTAAATTCAAAATTTAACTTTCAAAATTTCTCAAAAATTTTCTAACGCCCTAAATTTCCGAAAAATTTCGCCAGCGTCTCCTTTGCGCGGCTAACACGGCACGACTACAAAACGTCCCTACGGACTCTCAGATTTCAAAAAGAAAAAGAAAAAGCCAAGCGGCTAGACAAGAAATCATCAAAAACTCATATTATAATTCAAATACTTACCTTTTGTCGAGCAATTCAAATTATCTTTGAAATCAAAATCCCAATTCATTTACACCTGTATATCCTACTAGCCATAATATCTAGTTACATATATTCAAACCATTTTGCAAATTCTATTACAAAATTTTCAATATAAACTGCTTATACATTTTTACTTCACTGTTGAAGTTACATATTCATTCTCATTCAATTTTACATTTCCCATTCATTTGTATTTAGTTTACCATTTCAACTAAATTTGGATTCAATTTACTTTCAATTCTGAAATATTGAATTTTATCAATTATCTGTCATTCACAACTGCACTATCTTAAATTAGTTCCAATTTCCATACGAATTTTAATTCATCTTTCATTTACAATTATTCAATTCAATTCATTTGCTTACGAATTCGAAATGAATTTCAACTTTCAATTTCATTTTCATTTAATTGATTCACTTATACTTGCTTTGATTTAACTTCATTCTTTTAAGTTAAATTTAATCTACCAAAATTCAATTGGTATAAGTTATCAACTTAGTAATATTTCATAAATATCTTTATATAGCATTCCAGAGTTTACCAACATTTCAAAGCCATTTTGAAAACAATTCAAATTCCATTTGAATTTCCAAAACAAAAACCCAAATTTTCCAAACACTTCCATTTAAAATAATTTGGCAGCAATTTCCTCTTTTGGAAACCCGAAAATGAACACCAACGATGCCGCGGTCATCATCGAAGTTATTTTCCAGCGACCGAAAAGAGTTTAGAGCTTTTCATTCCTTCAAAACATTTTTCCAAAATCCTTTTGAATATCATTTTCAAACCAAAAATAATTTAAACTTTCCAAATCTCCAAAATTTTCCAGATTCTTTCAAAACATTTCCAAAAACTTCTCTGGAATTCCGTTTTAAATTATAAGTCACATTTATAATTTACATTCTTAAATTTCATTTGTATATGAATTTATTTCTTAACTTTGGAGTTATGATTTCAATTTCTTATTCAACTCCAATGAGAATAATTTAATATTATTATTTTCCTAACAACCATGCATCCATATACTATGATAATTCATAGAAAATCATTTCTTTTCTATACAAAAATAGTTTTGGGCAAAATTATTTCATTCACCCTATTTAAAACAATACTGTGCCAAATTGTTCTATTCGAGTGTTTAGAGATCCCTATCAATGATCGTTAATTACTCGTATTGACCAGAATCCATATACCACTCAACAAATCAATCATCACAATATAAAACAATTTTTTTATATTCACTAACAAATACGCGCTCGTATCTATTATTACACTCACACTCATTCTAGAGTACTACTGACTCTATCTCTAATGAGTAACACCCAACAGAGCAGGGTTGTCGCTTAACCATATGCTCTGATACCAAATGTAACATCCCGAAATTTTCGACTTTCGAAAATTCGACATCGATACTCACTTTATCGACTGTCGAGCCATCGAGTGCCGGAAACCCGAAAAGTTATGGTTTTAAAAAGAAGAAAAAGGTAGAAGAAGAAGAAAAGAGTAGAAGAAGAAGAGAAGAACAACAGAACAACATCAGAACAGAAAACAATATCAGAATCTTACACATCGCAGCGGAACAATATATAATAAATAAACACTAGTCTTTCAAAACAAAGAACTATATCAGTTTATACATACATCAATCATCAGAGTCATATACAACAATGGACAGTTATATAACTTGTCCTCATACAGAATACACAACGGAATAATACAAAGTGTAGGTGATACGTTACGCCATCCAGCTTGCTTCCAAAGCTCCAGAATATCCAGAATATCCTGATAACATAACTCTAGGCTGCCCGTGTGGAAATTGGTGGGCACCCAGAGTTTAGAAGGGAAACAATAAACTCCGAGTCAGTCATGGTGACTGGTGTGAGATCGTAAAACAGTTTATCTTTAAAATAAATAGCAGAGAATTTTAAAGTCAATTCGCAATGCTTTTGGAAAATGAAACTACCATAAGACCTCCCGCCACACACACAATGCAAACGCAGACTTGGAGGAGATTTCTTCTTATGATAGTCAAAGATGCTTACTACGCAAAAAATCAAATTCTTTTTGATATTATTATTAGTGCATAGTGTAGAAAACATTTCGAAAGTATAATATAAATCTTAGCCAGCATAGGTACCATTATATTATGCCTGCTATAGCTGCCTCCTGAGGAGACAGGTTATACAATTGAAATCGTAAAGGCTCGTATTGTTTCTTTGGATTTCCAACAAATGGTCAGGCTAAGGAACTTCCTATCCACGATGGGTACGTCCCTGGAATAGACGACCCGAGAACCTAACGTTACGGTTAGATCTCTGCCAACATAAGGCCGGGTTACCTCTGCAAAAATAGGTAACTACTGACACGCGTATGCCATCCCCCGATCGTAACCGATCTTCCAGAGGATCCCCGATTCGCAACAAACTACATAATAAGCAGTATCAACATAGGTTAAGTATCTGGGCTCCATACCATGATACCACCTCTATCCAGAAGGAATGACATACACTAAGGGGCGCTACTCCCTAGAACCTTGCTGCATCCTTCCTGTTTTGACCATTCCCAGGGTGTGAGGCTTGACGAAGTCTCGTCCACAAAGCTACGCTTTCTACAAAGCCATGCTTCGGGTCAAACAAAATGATCAACCTATGATCACAAAGATATAAGATCAAACAAATGATCATATCGCAAATGATCAAACACTGATCATTTCACAGCAACACTCAGTATGCCACGTTACCAAATTGGGATATATCGCTGATAAATTTCAACTACATAACCTCTGAGCTCGTACGTCTCAGAGAAGGGTGTTAAGCTAAGAGAATAAATTCTCCGCCACCAACAGAAATGTATTTGAAAGAAATCAACTTTTATCTCAAATTGTAACGTCAGACACACAATCCATACAAGTCTGTTCCGGGATCGAACAGAACCGAAGGCACTTCTCACGAAGCCCTTGCACATCCGGATAATTTTCTAATCACGTCCGGACTTCCCGTCACTAAGGGTGATAAAACCTCTAAATCGGAGATCAGCCGATGTAGAGTAACTCGACGGTAATCCTTCCGTTTTCAAAAATATCTGGTCTTCAACACCGGTCTTCGAATGCAATTCATAACGACGTATCACATATTCGGAATGGGTTATACGACCCCATGGTCCTTTCCCGGCTAACCCGAATAGTGAGCGTTTATTTAAAAATAAGTGTGGCATTCAGATTCATCCAATTCACAACAAATACCTATTCAAGGTAATTATTGATAGTCGGTTATTTAACTATCAATAAAGATGTGCAACATCATCAGATTCCAAATAATTTTCCCAAATTATTTTATCTTCCAAAATATCTTTTACTAGATATAAAATTTCCACACTTAATCATTTGAAAACAATTTCAAATCAATTTCCACATTTCATTTTATCTTTGAAGATAAAATCTCAAAACAGTTCATTTCATATTGGAAAAGCATTTCCATACTTATTTAAAAATAAGTATTTCACAAATCTATTTATTTTCAACATTTGAAAATATTCGATATACTTAAATCAAATTAAGTATATAGTTCATTTTTTTAAGGAAACATTTACTATAACAACCTCTATTTGAGTCGAAACGAATGTTACGTAAAACATCGTTACGACGACTCAAAATCACTAGTATAGGGATTCGGGATTAAGATAGATATATAAATCCCAATACTAGATAAAAATATTCCTTTCGGAAATCATTTACTATAACAACAGTGTTATAGTCCACCATTTCCTTATTTTTCGAAAACGTCTATTTCAACAATAAAATGTTGAAATCTATGGTTTCGATAGTTCACACGTTTTAAAACATCTATTAAAACAATTAACTTCATTTATAACATCGCTTTCCCAAACATAACTATTTTTTTCAATAATATATTCACCGTCCAAAATCGTGAATATACTTCAATAACCAAATTTCAATCTTTTTTACACATTTATTTCAAGAATTATCCACTGTCCAAAATCGTGGATAAAATTCCCTTAATAATCTCTATATTTAAAATCAATCAAATTTGATTTATTTTCGAATTTATAAAAACAACGTTTATAAATTCTATTTCCATTTTATAACAACTTCGATTCATACATCTTCTTAAATGACCCATTCAATTTATAAGTTAATATAACTTATAATTCATTTATTTTAAAAGAAATCGTTCTTTTAAACTTCACAAAATTTAAAACTTTCAGATTTCATTAACTTATGAAATCCCATTTATACTTCATTTTAACACTTACAGAAACTTGTCTTATAATCCCAATATTTCAAATTTATAAATATCCATTTTTGTACATCTTTTAAATAAACCGTTTCTAATACTAGAAATCCCAATTTATACCATTTCATAAATTTCTTAACTTTTATTTCAAAAATCACACTTTGATTTTATTTCACAAAAATCTTAACTTTTATAACTTTAAAATTTTAGACGTTTATTTATTTGAAATAAATCAATTCAAAAATTCAATAAAACGTCTACTTTCAAAAATCACTTTAAAAACCCTTTTAAAGTAAAAGATGTTATTTTTAAACTTCAAAACTTGAATCCGATGATGCAACAACATCAATTAGTCAATCATAACATTCAATATCATATATCAATATGATAACAGCATATACATCAATATCTGTAAATGAATAAATACAATTGAGGAATCCAGTTGGATCCCTCCAACCTGTTTCCCTGCATCCAAAGACGTTAGCACAATACCAATTCCACTTCGAGGTGGAATATCGCGGTATATGGGTTTTATAATATATCCGCTTACTAACGGCGCAATAGGGTCTCATCCGCTATACGAGGCGGGAAATCAATCAATCCAATATATACATATGCCAACATGTATATATTGCTATATATATAATAGATATATCCTACTATATCTAATATCACATCCAATAGCAACAATCAGTCAATAAATAACTGTCATACAAAATATATTTTGAGTGAGAAAATAATCTCACCTTGGCTTTTTATTTTTTATTTTGCAATCCAATTTGTTTTTCTCCACTTTAACCTTGTATAAATAATTTATACAATCTATCAATATTCGAGATAATCGAATAACCAATTTTCTAACTTGATAAGTTTTAATTATACAATGATTTTAATTTTAAAAATTAAAATTTGACTTCTAAACTAATTTCTTTTAACCAAAATATTTTCTTTGAAATAGATTTCATTTTAACTGAAAATTTTCCCCTTCAACTCGTATATGTAAATATTCAAAACAGAAGTATTTTTATGTTTTACTGTAAAATTCCTTTTTGAATCTAAATACATACATATATATGTATTTTAAAATCTAGTGAATTAGAAATCTTTTCCCTGTACAATTTAACTTCATATTCAAATTGAAATTGAACTGAGTGAATTTTATATACCTCACTGTAAATGTTTTATTTTGAATCTATATGTATATATATATACAGATGTTTTATAAGATTTATATAGAAAAACGGAAATTCACTTTTAATACCTCACTGGAAATCGTCGAACCACCACCATCTAACTGCCGCGAGTCAATCATCCCCATGCCCTGCCCAATCTCGAGCATCACCATCATCGGCCTTCATCCGTACGCATGCGAACGCGCGACTGCTGCCGCAACAGGCTTCGCCCCTCGCTTCCTGAGCCTCGCGACACCCATCCCTAATCGCTGACGAAATCGCGACGTCGAACGAATTTTGCTGCCGCCTCTTCGAATCCATCGCGTGACCCAAATTTCGACCCTGCTTCACGGGCTGCCCTCCAGGCGAACGCGACATCACCCAACGATGTTCAGATCGAGATCGCGATCCCCATCCTTCGCGTGAGCGCCTCCTGCCTTGCTCGACTTCGAGCTATATGCTGCCGCGTTCCCCCAATCTTAACTCGAACGAATCACGCGCCTCGAGGGAACTGCCTCGTCGAACTCGGTTGCCATTTTAAAATTTGAACGAGAGTTTTTATTTTTATTTTTCTCTTCGAAACTGATTTAGAACGGAGTGATTTAAAATGGATGGAGGTATGGGTTACGTGATGGGTTGCCTGATTTTTGTTCGGGATCTTAGGCGTGATTTTAGGGGAGTAAACGTGTGATATTTATAAATTTAAATTTTAAATTTAAATTGAATTCCATTTAAATTCCAACGCGTTTAACTATCGTATGGTCACATAACAACCCCGAAAATTACGAAAATTGAAATCCGGCAAAAATACAACATTCTGGACCCAATGGAACTGGTTTCGTCGAATTCCGAGACTGTTTGAAAAATGACTATTTTTAAATATCGGTTCAAACAATTAAATTCAAAACTGAGCAAAACAGTTTAAAAATCAAATTCTGAAAGATTGATTATCTTCGGCATTATCAATATGAATTTTAAAAGCTTTCGAAATATTTTTCTTCAGCTTAAAAATGAAGATTCAATTTTTTTATCCAGTTTCAATAGATAAAATTTTATAATTTAATCGTCAGTTTCAAAGTTATATTCGGGATTCAAATTAAATCATCGTTCAAATATTTAAAATAAATTAAATATTCTCAATTTAATTTGTTCAAAATTCTGGGTCGTTACATGCATGAATGAGTGGGAAACAGCAATTTGAGGGAAGCTACAGTGATTGAAGAGGAGATAGAAAGTTCTGATGTGAAATTATTACAGCTGAAGTTGGACTAGTCAACTATATATATACATTATATTTAAATTAAATTCAAACCGTCTTGATAAATGCAACTCAAAATCTCGACCTCATATCAAGACGTGCCGCTTGATGTTCATAATGTTATACCTTTATTCCGAATGCAATGGAAAAGGTTTCGAGTCCTAATTCAATCGTGTGGAGAAGATAGCTTTTTGAACCCAGTTATTATATTGAATTTTCGATATAGGTTTCAGCGCGTTTATCGACCGTACGATCACACGTCAACTCCAAACACTATGAAAATTGAAACCCGATAATAACACATTATTATGGATCCAATGGAACTGGTTTCGTCGAATTCCGAGACCGTGCCTCGGAAGGCTATTTTAAATTTCAATTTAAATGATATATTTTTAAAACTGAACAGATCACTTCAAATTCAATTTTAGAAGTTGCATTGTCTTCAGTATTATTAATATAAATTTTACAAGACTTTGAAATAATTTTATCGAGCTTAAAACTCCAGATTCAATATTTTACCCAATTTCAAATTATTAAATTCAATGATTTAATTACCCAATAAATAGTTTTATTTGAAATTCAAGTTAAAACCAACACCCGAATATTTAAAATCAATTAAATATTCCAATTTCAAATATTCAAAATTCCGGGTCGTCACACCTGGACCAAGATTCGATTCATACATGCCCCTGAATGACACCGTGGAGAACATTTACATGGCTACTCAACACGAGTTGAAATACAAGCTCCCTCCATACAAAAAAGAGTCAGAAGCCACAATTAGGACAGGGACATATTGTAGCTTCCACGAGTCTCACGGGCATAACACTGAAGAATGCCAGCATTTGCGGGATCTCATTGAGGAATACATCCGAAAAAAGAAACTAGAGCGATACGTATAGAAAGGGCGCAATTCTCCCACTCCGGCCCACGAAGGATTTGGGCAACCCCCGCAAGGGAACAACAAGGAAGGAACAGGTACGAGCCGCTCCAACCAAGAAAATATAATTGTCTACACCATATCTGGAGGCCCACATGTAGCCGACGGATGTTGGGCCAAAAAGGAGAGGTATGGAAAATCCTTGAAGGATAGGGAAGGATATGTTCATTCCATAACTGAAGGGCACATCGCAAAACAGAGAGAACGAGTCGACATTACCTTCAACGATGATGATTTGGTTGGAAAACAATATCCACATACCGACCCCATGGTTATCTCCGCCTGGATCGGCCCGGCGGAGGTGTTTCGCATTTTGGTCGATACAGGAAGCTCGGTGAATATTGTATTCAAACATGCATTCAATAAAATGAAGTTGTCAATGAAAGATGTATCTCCATGCCATAATCCTTTACATAGATTCACTGGGGAAGCCACAATGCCACTTGGGCAACTAGACTTGTTTGTTGAGCTAGGAAGTCACCCCCGATCAGTTGTCCGAAAGCAAACATTTGTGTTGGTAGACGGACACTCTGCCTACAACGCATTCTTGGGAAGGCCTGCATTGTCGGACTTCCAGATAGTCTTGGCACCATGGTGCTTGAAGATGAAATTCCCAACCAATAACGGAATAGGAGAAGTAGAAGGGGACCAAGACGTAACTCGCGATTGCTACGTGACTGAACTTCGCCAAAACAAGAAGAAGGAAAAAGTGAAAGACTTGGGGGTCGCCTTCTGCGCTAGAAATGCGGAAGCATAGCAATCAAAGAAGGGCCCTCCTCTCGAATATACAAGCGACCCATTCAACGAGTTGGACCCTAGAGGTAGAGAGGAGGAGGTCAACGCCGAGCCTATAGAGGCTATGGAACATGTGATGGTAGACGAACGCGACAAAACAAGGATTTTAAAGATAGGTTCTCAATTGAACCAGAACCTCAAAGTCCAACTGATAGGATTCCTACGAAAGAACTTGGATGTATTCGCATGGACCCATGAAGACATGGTGGGGATATCCCTAGAAATAGCTTGCCATTCCCTCAATATTGACCCAACCAAGATCCCAATTAAACAGAAGAAAAGAAGCATGGGGATAGAACGATAAACTGCTCTCAACGAAGAGGTGAAGAACCTGTTCGCCAATGGCTTTATCCGCGAAGCCATTTACCCAGAATGGATCTCCAACCTGGTCATGTTGAAGAAGCCTAATGGAAAGTAGCAGACCTGCATTGACTTCTCCAACCTCAATGATGCTTGCCCAAAGACTATTTTCCTTTACCCTGAATCGACCGACTGGTGGACGGAACTATAGGACATGAGTTGTTGTCATTCATGGACGCATATTCAGGATACAACCAGATTCCCATGTGCCGAACCAAGAACATACTAGCTTCATCATGGATCTAGGCCTGTATTGCTACAAGTTCATGCCCTTCGGGCTTAAGAACACTGGCGCTACCTATCAACGTCTAGTTAATAAGATGTTTGAGCAGCAAATTGGTCACCCCATGGAAGTCTATGTTGACGACATGCTTGTCAAATCAAGAAGAGCAGCATATCATTTGAGCCACCTAGATGAGATGTTCCAAGTATTACGCAAATACCAAATGAAGCTGAACCCTCTGAAATGCTCTTTTGGGGTGTCTTCAGGTAAATTCTTAGGTTTTATTGTACATGGCAGAGGGATAGAGGCGAATCCTGAAAAGGTACAAGCTTTAAAAGACGTCAAATTCCCGGCAACACGAAGGGAAATGCAGAGCCTGAACGAGAAGGTAGTCGCTCTGAGCAGGTTTATATCCAAAGCAATGGACAAGTGTGTCCCATTTTTCGAAGCCCTCAGAAAGGACAAAGGGAAATTTGAATGGACTGATTTATGCTACAGCTTTCTAGAGTCTGCTAGAACATCTACAGAAGTTGCCAGTACTCTCCACTCCGATGGATGGAGAGAGCCTCTACTTATACCTTGTTGTATCCTCCCACGCGCTAAGTGCCACATTAGTGCGAGAAGATGATCACGTCCAAAGACCGGTGTACTTCATTAACAAAAGATTCACGTGCATAGAAGCTAGATACCCTAAGATCAAAAAATTGTCTTATTGCCAGCTCATAGCATCCAGGAAATTACGACATTACTTTCAATCACACTCCATTAGGGTTCTAACAGATCAACCCTTGAGACAAGTCCTACATAAACCAGACACGTCGGGGCGCCTGTTAAAATGGTGCATTGAACTGAGCCAGTACGACATTACTTACCACCTGCGCATCGCAATTAAAGGACAAGCCTTGGCTGATTTCATAGCCGAGTTTACGATACGAGATGAAGAGGCAGTGGTGAAAATTGAGGAAACTGTCAAATGGAATATGTTCGTTGATGGAGTGTCAAACGAGCTCGGCTCGGGGGCAGGAGTTATAATAGTCACACCCCGAGGGAAAAAGTTAAGCTACATGCTAAGGCTAGAGTTCGCTGCAACCAATAACAAAGCTGAATAGGAAGCGGTGATGGCTGGCTTAGAAATCATTAAAGAAATAGGGATTAAATCGATATGCATTCATAGTGACTCACAACTGATTGTGAATCAGATCCTTGGAGAATTCCAAACTCGCGGACAAAAGCTTGCATCCTACCTCAAAAGGGCCAAGACCTTCCTCAACGAGCTAGACTACTATGTAATGAAACACATCCCGCGAGGGGAAAATCAAGAGGCGGACACCCTCGCCAAAGCGGCAAGCGTAAGAACCGAGCCAATGTCGGGGGCAACCCCTGTTATTACCCAACCCACACCAAGTTTCGAGTGTCTGCAAATCACAGCGACCGTAGACAAGGAGGAGACATGGATGACCCCCATCATCAGATACTTACAAGAAGGGACCTTACCAATAGAACGGAACAAAGTCAGGAGAATCCTAAGGAGGGCATCCCGCTACACCATCCAGAATGGCATACTGTACCATCACAGTTTTTCCAATCTCTGCTAAGGTGTGTCGCCGGGAATGAAGCAAAAGATATCCTTAATAACATCCATCAAGGGATTTGCGGCGATCACACCGAAGGACAAACTCTAGCCAGGAAGATCCTGTGCAATGGATACTTTTGGCCCGCACTGAATAAGGACACGACCGAGTTTGCTAAGAAATGTGACTAATGCCAAAGATTTGCTAAAATCCCGAGACTGCCACATATCGGTTTAATCTAGATGGTCAGCCCTTTGCCATTTGGAGAATTGATCTAATCGGGGAACTCACCATGGGTCAAGGAGGAGCGAAATACACCATAGTGGTAGTGGATTATTTCACCAAATGGGTAGAAGCGGAGCCTTTGAACAAAATTTCATCTACCAAAGTGATAAACTTCCTAATACGTAACATCCTGTGTAGGTATGAAGTGCTGCAGAAGATCATATCGGATAACATACTCCAATTTGATAGTGAAGAATTATCCAGTGATGCCATGAACATGAGATTGCTTGAAGCTTTTCGGCTGTAGCATAACCCCAGGCAAAAGGGTAGGTCAAAGCAGTAAACAAGGTTTTGAAAACACTGATCAAGAAGAAGCTAGAGAAGTCCAAGGAGGCATGGGTCGACGAACTGCCTATTGCACTATGGGCCTACCGAACTTCCTACAAGGCCGCGATAGGGCACACGCCATTTGCATTGGCGTACGGGGACGAAGCCATGCTCCCCGTCAAAACAGTCGTCCCCTTGCACCGAAGGATGCATTACAAGCCAGAAGAAAACGAGGAGCACTTAAGCATGTCACTCGACCTGATCGAGGAGAAAAGAAATGACGCCGCCCTCAAAGGTACCGCTCATAGACAGAGGGTAGCAAAGCAATACAACTCTAAGGTGAAGCCTCGAGCGCTGCAAGAGGGATACTTGCTGCTCAAGCGGGTCTTCCCACGACCAGGAGCACTAGATCCAATTTGGAAGGGGCCGTTTGTTGTTCATAAGGATCTTCATAATGGAGCTTACGTCTTATCGATGGTAGATGGAGAAGTGTTTGGGAAAGCATGGAATCTCCAACATCTTCGCCGTTATTTCTCTTGAACTGTAAAGAAGCATGTATTAACATAAACAATAAAAGAAAGACAGTGGACGTAGGCATATTTCGGCCGAACCACTATAAAAATTTGGTGTCTCGCATTACTTGTCTTATTTAAACATTCTTTCATTTAATTGTTTATCTGATGACTATTCCTACTACGAGCAATCGCAGGCGCTCGCCGACAGTGGTGAAAATAAGATAGCCACGATGAGAGGCATGAAACAAGCCTTGGCAATTCACTACTGACGATCGGCACCCTCAAGCCGACAATGATGAATCGACTATAAGCCACGGATTAGGCATGATTTATAGCCTAGGCAGTTCATCGTTGGCGTTCGGCTTGCCGAAACCTGCAAACCGATTATAAACCCCATGATTAAGGCATGGCTGCAGCCAAGAGTAGTTCGCGGTTAATGATCGGCATTACGCACGCCGGTAACGATAAATCGAATAATACTCACGACATGGGAAATAGCCTGAGTAGTTATCCTTCCCGATCGGCCCTGAATATAACAATTCGTTTATGGTTTTCTACGTCTCAGAAGACAATAATGATTGACTAAGTCGTAAAAAGTTCACAAATAGACAAAGCAGACTATAAAAATCACGCATCACAAAAGTCATTCCAGATAAACATGCAAAAGATAGAAGTTAAACATTACAACATCAAAATCTGTATGTACAAAGATTTTAGTTTATATACACATATACAGAACAACCATACATCCTCCAAAAATACATGCAAAAATAGAAGAAAATTTCCTCGACTAATAAGGAGGGACATCCTTGTCACTCAGCCTGCTCCCTCCGGCGATGTCCTTCGAAGGCTCGGATCGCTCGAGAGACTCGCCCCCATTTTGCGACGCCTCACCAGCACCCTTTGAAGGTCTGACCTATCCTAAAGACGTCCCTGGATGATGCAAGTAAGAAAAATCATAAGTTTTGCAGTCTGGGATAAGTAATAACGAAGCTAAAGTAAAAAGGCGAGATACCCGCGGTAATATGGTATGGATCACCAAGCCAAGCCTCTCAAGATCCGAGCCATCTTCATCGTCCTCATCCTCCGCCAGCAACTCATATCCATTGGCAATGGCCTTGGTCTCTTCCACTGTAAACTGACGGTTCACCATCTCAACACCATACACGACTCCTTATTCCTGCGCAACCGCAACCTTAGTCTCAAAAATGAGCCGAGCGTGGATTCCTGCCATCACCTGAGGATAATCGTCCATCCACTGAAGGTTCCCCTGTTTCCAGAACACGTAATAAGTGTCCTTCAACATTTGATTAACCGTCTCACAAAAGTCGCTGGACTTGTCGACTTTGGTTTGGAGGGACACCACTTTATTCATGTGTTGTTCCTTGTCCTTTCTCAACCGGGCCTGCTCCGCTTTCAACATATCAATCTCAGCCTTATACGAGTCCTTTTTCTTCCGCTACTTGCCCTGATACTTCTTCAGCTCAGCCAAGGCTTCCTGCGATTTCTTCACCTTACCCTTGAGAGAGAAGATCCATTCCAGATCCTTCTACCGAGCCTCGTCCACTGAACTGATAGCCTCGTCAATCTGTGCCTTGCATAAGTCAATAGCCTCTCTCGTCGCTTCCCTCTTGGATTTCTTTACCTCGGCTGCATGGGACGCTTCAACCGTCTCCAACTTCGCCTCCTTCTCCCTGAGCGCTTTACGAAGATCCTCTACTTCCAAGCGTAACCGTACATTAGTGCTCCTAACTTCCTCACTGGCCTTGGCTAGGTGGGACTGATAATCGACAATTTTTTTGGTCTCATCGGTAATCTGGACCATTCTAGTTGTCAGGTTGGCGAAATCAAGAGTTTCCGCCTCATCCAAGATCCGAACCAAGGGATTTCGAGGCAGAAGGAACTCGGTATCGGAATCCACTGGATGACGACCTGCGTAGCCGGGGTTAATATCAGGGTGACTCTCAAAGGGATTCCTCATCGGCGGTTGAAAATCTGAGAAATAGGAATTGACATTTTCTTCCCTTAAATCGTCAGGCACTTCGTGCACTTCAGGACCTATTGGATTTTGGCGATGGTGATGAGAAGAAGTTTGAGAACCAGGGGAGGTAGCACCCTTATCCGGAGACCTTACGTGTTTCTGGGACGTTTCGTGGCTCTCTCCTCTACCCAAGCCTGATGGAGTTTCCTCGACATTCCCTTGCGCAGTCTTTTCCTTTTGAGAGGTCGTCTTAGAAGGAACGGAGGCCCCTTTCATTCGTTTGAACTGATCAAGTCGCCGAGACATTTCATTTCCCTTCCGATTTATTCTTTTCCCTGCAAAGCGAACGACAACTTTAGAGCAGAGAAACGGAGAAAGTATAAACACAAAACATGCAAGACACTAGGACACTACGAGCAACCATAAACCCTTAGGGGAGACTGGATCAAGTGGCCGGGACAGGGTTTCACTCAAGTAGGGAATACATTAGGACGGGACTCCACCCGGAGGAAGAAGAACACACGGTGATCGGGCTTCATTGGATTGAGGAGCAAGTGGAGACTGGGACTCATCAAAAAACAAAAAGTTCTCAAGAAGTACCCCAAAATCCATACAGAAATCAAAAGTACCCGGGGAAAGCCTGAATGCCTCGCTAATTCTTGCCCTGCTTTGCACTGGAAGAAACGGCATTCCACCCAAGTCACTCATAGCTACATTCTCTTGAGAGGGGTCAGCAACAAGAGTTGGCCCAGGGGCCGGCTCAGATTGATCTAACTGCTCGGGCCACTCCCGCACAACCTCGGCATTCTTCAAGGGAGTCGCGCCCAAGCCTTCTCTACCAATGATCTCTACATCTTGAGAAGCATGAGCCTCCGATTCTGTTGCCTCAGAATCTCCCTCCGACCCTTCCTCCTCCTCAATGTCTCCCTACAAACGAGAACCCTCCTCGTCGTCAGGGGAAGGAGCATCTCGTATGCGCAAAGATTTCCCCGAATGGGGAGGACGAACTGCGCTTTTCTTATGCCTCAACTTCTTCGGGGCTCCGGCCCCTTCACCCTCTTCCTTCGGATCCTTGCCTTTGTCTGCATCTCCCCCTTCTCCTTTAGCTCCCGCTGCTCTCTCAGCTGAGCTTGGCCTGATCTGAACACAGATTGACCGGGACCGATTAGGTTGTAAAAACGAAGGGCTGTGTCGCGAAGCAGGAACGAGGCTTTCCTCTTAGCCTCTAGGATAGCTAATATTTCCTTGGCGATCCTTTTCAAACCCTCATCCTCTGCCGCCTCCACACAACCTGAAAAATACGGAGCATTAAGGAACCAAGTCGATAGAAAACTTAAAAGAGGATATGAAGGAGACTTACACCCAAAAGTGAAAACCTGTTGAGGAACGACGTCATCACGCACAAAGAAGTACTCCTTAAACATACTAATCTTGGAGTATAGATCAAGGATGGGCTTGAATTTATGAGCGGACTCTAGGCTGATGAAGGGACTCCCCTTTCGGTAACTTCTCACATTGTACAAGTACCCGATCTCTCTATGGGTGGTGGCTCTCTGAAAGTGCTTTAAGAATATCAGATAAAAGCATGCCAAGGTTGCATAGGAATTAGGTTGAAGCTGCAGCGGAGCAACTTTCAAATAGACCACGAAGTCGGCAATCCAACGGGTGAGCGGAGGAATTGAACCACACATGCAGTGATACTTACTATATGCCATGTACCCATCTGGGGGAGAGCAGGCCCTGTCATTTGTCCAGGCAGTATCATATCCCGGCGAACAATCCCGAACGTCGTAGCTATGGAGTTGAGCTTTTCTATTATCAACACGCTAGGATAACACTCAGAAGGCTTTACCAGCATCTGGTTGGGAGCATAACCCTCCACCAAAGAATACGCAGAACTAGGTTGTTTTGGAGGATTGAAGGGAACATCAGAAGAAGAAGGGCCAGCCCCGGCAGGCTGTGATGACGCATGCTTGGATCGAAGCTCGCGACTAGACGATATTTTCATGCACAAAGAAATAAAAGGCAGGCATAAGTCCAACAGATATGCAATCATAGTTGGAAGTTAAAACACTCACGAAAAGCATTCTATCGTCTAGCCCGGTTAAAACCATACACCAAACTTAAGCCTACGAAACTCATTCCAAGGATCTCCCCCTTTTTGGCTCGGCATACTTATAGTCACTATGCACGAACTAGTCTGGTCCGACATTACCCTATCCCAGAAACTGAACGGCATCACGATGCCGACCCAAACCCGTCGAGTGACAAATATATTGGCCAAAAGCTCGTCCACCTACAGCCAAGCCATGCACACAACCTTCCAAAGTCTTTTACTACCAAGACCAAGTTGCAAATCCTCTAAGTTGCACAGCTCTAGCCCCTTCTTATTTTGACACACAATCAACATCCCAAGGAAGTTTACTAGCCTTCGATTCCCAAAGAAAATTAGAACAAATACAAAGTAGTCTTTGGCCTGCAGCCTTACTGTCCTTCACGCAAAAAACAGCTGCTCTCACCTCTTAAATATCAAACTTGTCATTCAAATTTTTTTTTGCCATAATCACTACTTTCACACCAAAGTCATAACTATCCCTACAGAGACCGCGTCAACTTTGACACTAAGGTTACACCCTAGTTCACCCAGCACGAGTTTCTCCTTCACCAAGTCACTCTAAAATCCCCTCGCTCACTTCCTTTCCTTAATTCGAAGCAACAACCATTCACGCCCGCGACACATACCAAACCCCCCTAAAACCCTAAACCTTAAAACCTAGGGATAGAAATCGAGGCTAGAAAGCCTTAACTCAAGTGATGGAGAAGATGAAATATCGAGTGTCCGGGCAATAAAAACTTCGATCGATTTGAAGAAAGTTGAAGGAATTTAGTTAAGTAAATAAAAGAAGAAGAATAAGAAGAGAGGAGCGGTATTTAAAGGGAAAGGAAGGGAAGACGAACGGTCTCAAGTTTTCAACCAGTTGTAGAAGCTCGGCGCCGAACCAAACAAAGTATGCCGTGTAACTACACAACATACTTTGGGGGGCAAGTGTTGTCTCGGCTTTCCAACAAGCAGAGAGAGAGGAAAGAAAGGAAGTAGAAGTGGACTATGAAGTAGAAGGCAGAACTGCCGGACCAAATATTTGGTTTGGCATTCACTAAAATGTCGAACCAAATATTTGGTCCGACATGCTAGACTAGATATTTGGTCCGGCATTCTTTGATATGCCGGACCAAATATTTGGTCCAGCACGACATATCCAACACCGGACCAAACATTTGGTCCGGTACACAGGCATGCCGGACCAAATGTTTGGTCCGGCAAATAAGACGCACCAAAGCAAAAACACCGAACCAGACATGGAAGAGAAACCAAGCAAAGCAAGCTCCATAACCCAAACGCCGATCCAAAGAGATGCCGAACCAGATTCAGAAAGTTATAATCTCAACCTCCACACTTCACAACTCCACTCTATAAATACCATAGCTCCTCAACAACAATGGGGACCTAATTTAGGAGAAAAGAGGGAAAACTCTGCTAGGACTTAACCATCCCAGTTACTATATGTTTTTTACTCTTTATGATCAAACTTGTATCTGTAATCAAATCAAAGAAGCATAATAAGATGGACAGTGGATGTAGGCACGTTCTAGCTGAACCATTATAAAATTTCGTGTGACTTATTTCCTTTAACTGCTTTCCAATTATGAGCCTATGAACTATTCTGTGACTATAAAAACTATCTATTAACGGATTGAAACATTAAAAACTACATATTGACCAACTTAAACGTGAATTAGACAAATTCAAACTTAGAGGTGTTTGCCCAATTTTTGTGTAAACAGCTGCCGAATTCAGTATTTTGTATTTAAAACATTTTGCAAATTGCCCCTTCTCCTTATTTAAACATATAAAACATTTAAGTCTCATACCTTAAATAATTTTATATACTAATAAAACAGTTAGGAAAATTCTCCAAAAATTCCAACAAATCACTTTTAATACGTTATCTAACATATTTAAATTTCTGACCCAAAGCTATCATATTATAGCCGTAATTAATTTTAAACCCAATTAACCATTTTATTCACTACAAAATTAATAATAAATCCACATTAATTTAGAAAATTATGAAACTAGAAACTCATCTCTAAAATATCATTTCTGGCCATATATTAAAATTGCAAGGCATTTGGATGTCATTTGATAGGTTTTTCAATTCAAATCTTATAATAAAAACATATATGAACAAGCAAACTTCATCAACAAGCATATATATATATATATCTATTTATCATTCAAAACATGGCAATATACTTTGCAAAAATAATCGGATCTAATCTAGAAACCGAAAACATCAAAAATATGAGATGTAACCTATTATCCACCTTAGATTTGTAATTAAGGAGTGGAGATTTGAGAATAGATTTGATTAATCTTCCTCTTGATCTTTAGCTTTTCTTCTTCTAGCTTTGTCTAATGGTGGTCGGCCTCTAGTATTCGATTTTTGTTTTGAACATCAAAATGAACGTGAGTGAGGGTTTAGGGTACAAGGGTATGTCTTATTTCTACTTTGCCCCTTATTTATTTCATTTTATTTTCCCTTAGTTCATTAGTTCATTATCCTCCGCAAAGCTTCACGCTAATCATGAAAAAAGGAGTCATGTATAGAAAAGGCTTCTCAATTCCCCTGCTTTGGTGTATCGCCCATGAAGAAATAAAACAAGTCTCGAGAGAAGTCCATGAAGGAGAATACGATAATCACACCAGGGGGCAAACCCTGACAAAGAAAATACTCTGCTATGGTGTTACTAGCGAGCTGTCAAACGAGCTGCAGCTGTTCACGCTAGACAATGCGACGAGTGCTAGATGTCTGCAAAATATTTCGAGAGCCCCGCCGATGGAAGTTACACGAATGGTCAGTATATGGCCGTTTGCTACTTAGGGCATTGATTTTATTGGTTCCTTACCGATCTCTATAGAAGAAGTGAAGTACGACATCGTAGCAGTGGATTACTTCACCAAATGGGCTGAAGCTGAACCTTTAGCCACGATCATGATGAAGAAAGTAATAAACTTCATTGTCTGGAGCATCATTTGTCGTTTTGACCTTCCACTAAACATTGTAACTGATACTGGAAGCTAATTCAACAACGCTGAATTTAAAGACTTCTACAGTCGGCATCATATTGAAAATATATTAGCGGCAGTTGCTCACCCTCAAGCAAACAGACAAGTTGAAGCTGTGAACAAAATCATAAGTCCATTCTGAAGAAACGTTTGGAAAAGGCTAGAAGCAAGTGGGTGGATAAACTCCCAATAGCATGATGGGCTTACAGAACCACCCATAAGTCCGCGACTAGCCATACTCCATTCGCCCTTGCTTACGGCTCTGAGGTCGTCATCCTTATAGAACTTGAAGTCCCTTCCCATTGAGTGACTTATTACGACCCTTATTTCATTATAAAAAAAATAAACAAGGAATTGCAATCCAATTGTAATTAAATTATAAGGAATTGGTGATGACTCGTGAGCATACAAATGCATCCAGGAGCCAATGATAAGAACGTGTGCCTGAACGTGCACGTGTATATTCTAAAAATTCGGTTTCTTGATACCGACAGAAATTGAATTTTCACCTAGAGTTATTAGAGAAAAGACTGGATCAGATAGCCAAAGCTTACTAGCCTCGTAGAACCAGACATAGATAGTAACTGATAGAATACAATCCTAAATTTATACTGTTGGAAATCGACCAATAGTCATGATGAATAGAAAGAAATGAAACTATTAGTAAAGGCGACTCAACGGAAGGATATTTACCACTCAATAAATTGAATGGAATCCTTTTAGATGATTGAAGCTTGTGGAAATTCAAAGCACGTCATGTTCGAACAAGACGTACTTTGGGGGCAAAATGTTATCCCGTCTTTTGGAAAGGCCGTGATAACGTGGATTTGGCTCTAACAGGTGGTTACCAACCTTGAGAATCAATGATATACAAGACTATGGACGATGGTCGAGTAGATTCAGACCGGGCCCCGATCAAGGTGCAATCAATAAGAAGTGACAAGAAAGGCCCCGTGAAGGTACATTTCAAATTTCAAGTCAATCGGAGTTCATATGCTCGAGTTATGGACAAATGAAGAATTTATATGGATCAATCTCGAACGATCCATAAAATAGCTTAAATCGACAAAGATCAATCAATATCTCAAAATTTACGAAGCCAATGCACTTGAAACTTTCAGAGCATCAATATATTGAAGAGTGGAGCCCATAAAAATGATCGCAGGTCAAAACTCCGAGGTTCAAGAAATGCCGATCGTTTTATGTCAATCGTTCCTAACGATCAGTATAATTCAGCAAGCAACCCAAATGCGACCAAGATTGATCCATATCTTACAATCTACAACTTAGAATGACTTCATATTTTAGGAGCAAGGTCTAGAGGCATGTGGGACCCCCACGAATGATCGCATGGCAATCATAGGCCAAAATAACGGTCGGTATAATTTATACCGATCGTTCCAAAACAACAAGTTATGTCCACTGATCGTTATGGTGGGCCCCTACGGATCTAGAGATTCTTCTGGCGAATTTTAGCCTGATCCATGCACATCTTCCCTTATAAATACAACGATCATTCTCCATAAAGAGGATCCTTCTTTTTGCTGCCTAGGCTCAGCTTTTCTTTATTCTTCACTCTTGTACTAATAGATCCCAACTAATGCAAACATTCTTGTAATCATAATCAAGTGCAAGATCAATAAAAATATGAAGTGGACGTAAGCCAAGATTGCCGAATCACTATAAAAATACGTATGTTCGTTTACTTTCTCTACTATGTTTTAATTTCTTTCTTCATTTAATCTCTACAAGATTCTATTGGGTGTTGATGCCCATTTTTGACGTCAACAATGGTCGTCACGGGTCGGTACCAATGTGAATTGCTTAGTCAAAAATTTGGCTAAGTCCTTCACACCCCGATCTCTTCCCTCTTTGCTTGCTTTGAGCTTCTTTCCTTGGTGCCACACTCCCTACGTCCTTCAGCCCTCCCCATAAGCTCAAAAAGAGGTTTGTACCAATCTTTGGATCTTCCAGAAATTTTAGGGTTAAGTCCCCACTTCAATTTCCTTTCCTTCGCCGATGTGTTTCCCTAAGTATCATAGCTTATGTCCCAAAACAACCACTTCTATCGACCAGATCTGCAATACTCCCTTGATCTTATTTGACAAGCCAATTCTCATATAAACCACCTGCAACCTGAAGTGTAGGCTTCCCTCCTTCTTTAGAACTCCTCCTCCAAGTTGCATTTGATTTAGAATGTGTTTGGTCTCCTTTTGCCCAAATCAACAACCACATTCTAACTACTCTAAAAGTAGTAGACATATCAAAGCAATACATGGAATAGCAACATTATTCATAAGCACACATTCAACACATAAAATCCATCCAAATATGATTAACATATAAGATTATACCTAAATCTATTTTTATACTTAAATGATAATATGATTCAAAAGAGGTTTAAAACCATTTAAAATCCATTTCTAACTTTTTAAATTTGTCCACAAACATATATGAAGGTTAAATTAAAATTTAAAAATGTTTTAACATGAAAATCACATCTAAATTAACTATATGGACATGCATAAAATAGTGGAAGATCATAAATCACTCACCTAATACCCTTATTACAAACTTTTACCCCAAATCTGAAAATGGGACAGCAATCCGGATTCCAAAGCAACCAAAATGATAAATCTACAATCCCCTTTTCTAATTGCCCTTCTAGTGATGGTTTAGGCTATGATTGGTATGAAAATTATGGGTTTTTTTATGAAATCAAGGTTAATGGAGGTTTATAACTGTTTTTGGGAAGTGAGGAATGAATTAAATATGCCCCATCAGCCCCAATCAGGTACAACCCCTGAAATAGGTTAGTGGACTTAAGTTTGGGCTTAACTAGTCACCACTAATCTGGCCAGCGGTAGTCTAAACTTAAAATGGTCATATCTCCTGAACAATAAGTCCGCTTTCTTATTATGACCACTCTATAGAAAGAGAAACTATCATCCCAATCTAATGGAAGTGTTTTTAGATCATAATGTAACCTCTATCAAAAGTTATAGGCTTTACAAGAATTTTGGGTCCAAACCATTCGATAAAAATTCTAGAGGTGGAAAAGTCCCTAGTAGTCATTCCAAAAAAATATAGAGTCATATGACCTGATATGAATTAAATAATAATATTTTACGATACTTCGATACGTAAAATAAGGGTTGTTACATCTTCCTCCTTTATGAATTTCGTCCCCGTAATCCCTAAATAAATCAAAGTATAGTCAACCATAGTTACCCAGCATGCTTGACAATCATATGCAACCATCGAACATATCAAACAAGCAGTCAAGTAATCAATAATATAAATTAACCTATCATAGCATCTGAGATACTAAAATATCCTATATGATATCAAAAGTGAAAATAAATATGATAAACAATAGAATTTACCATGCAAAAGGCTCTGGATATGCAGCCCTTATGCTCTTCTTGGTTTCCCACATGCAATCGCCTTCACTTTCACTTAGGTTGACCTTCACTAACTCCACCATCTTCCTCCTAAGCTGTTTCATGTAACGTACGACAATACGAATTAGCCTACGAGGTCTTGAAGCTTTTGGCTCATCTTGATATCATCAAGTTAATCCGACGCAATCGTCATGCTTGAGTCGGCACAACTTCCATAAGTGAGAGATGTGGAATACTTGTGAACACCCTCCATCTTATGAGGTAAATCGAACTTATATGCTAGGTTCCCAATCATCTCTACTATCAAAAAAGGACATACGAATCTCGGTGCTAACTTCCTCTTATTACCGAATCAAACTTTATTCTTCAATGGAGAAATCTTCACAAACATCATACCATCGATAGAGAACTCTAAATCTCGACGTGTCTTATCAGTGTAGCTCTTCTACGTATCCCAATCAGCTTTCATTCATTGCCAAAATGATCTCAATTTTCTTCGAGGTCTCTCTAATCATATTTGGCTAAAGCATCAGTTTCTCGCCCGTTTCCCACCAACAAGAAGGAGCGTAACACGGTCAGTCATACAATTCTTCGTACAGTGCCATACCTATACTAGATTGATAACTATTATTGTATGCGAACTCCATAAAATGCAAATGATTGTCCCACGAGCCTTCGAAATTAAGTATGCAAGCTCGTAAGAGATCCTCTAATATACGATTCACCCTCTTGGTCTGCCTATCGGTTTGTAGGTGATAAGCTATACTGAGATGTAGCTCAGTCCCCAATGTCTCTTGTAAGCTCTTCCAAAACCTACTAGTGAATAAAGGGTCTCGATCACTCATAATGCTCTTCGGCACACCATGGAATCACACCACCCATTTCATATACAACTCTGCCAATTTAGATGCCATTCTACTAGACTTAACGAGTGTGAATCAGGTGCTCATTGTTAATCTATCAACTATGACCCAAATGCTACCTTGCCTTCCTTTGATCCTTGGTAATCCATCAATGAAGTCCATTGATACTTGTTTCCATTTCCACTTGGGAACCTCAAGTGGTTGCATCAACCAACTTAGCTTCTTCTGCTCTGCCTTTACCAACTAGTAGTTCATACACTTTGAGATGAACGTCATGACATCCTTATTCATTCCCTTCCAATAATATGTCTACTTCATATCATGGTACACTTTACTATGACCCCAGTGTATAGTCAATCTAGAGTGATGGCACTCTTATATCAGCTCACCTTGTCACCATCTACATCGGGAACAAATAATCTCCATCCTTATAGAGCCAACCATATTGGTCGAGCATATACTGCTTCTTCTCCTTAAGCTCTACTCCTTCTTTTATCTTTGCCATAATCTCTGCTAGTCTAGTATCTCGCCTTAAATTAGTACCGACCCACACAATCAAAGTAGACCTGATTGTCAAGCTCGCCAACATCTCTGACTCTAACTTGCAATAAGGTTTGAAGTCATAGCCAGCGATATACTCCAAATGCTTCCACTCTAGGAACATTGCCCCTAAGCCAGCATGTCTTATGCTCAATGCATTGGCGACTGCATTTCCCTTACCAGCATATAAGAAACACTAAAGTCGTAAGAGGCTAAGAACTCCAACCATCGCTGCTGATGAAGGCTAAGATCCTTCTGGGAGAAAAGGTATTTCATAGATTTGTGGTCCGTGAACAACTTGATGTTTCTTCTAATATATAATGCCTTTAAATCTTCAAATCAAGTACCATCACTGCTTACTCCAAATCACGGGTCGGGTAATTCTTCTCATGCGGTTTTATATGCTGACTAGCATAGGCGATAACGTTATCTCCTTGCATCAGTACCGTACTTAATATAGCACCACAAGTATCAGTGTATACCATCATCTCCTCATTCCCACTTAGAGTGGTCAACACTTGTACACTTATCACCTTCTCCTTCAGACTGATGAACGAATGCTCACACTTCGCATCCTAAACAAAGGTTTAGTTCTTCTTTGTCAAATTAGTCAAGGGCGTTGCCACCTTCGAGAAGTCCTTGATAAAACGTCTATAGTATCCCGCCAGTCCAATAAAGCTTCTCGCATCAGTAGTGTTCTTGGATTGGTTCCAATCTTGAATCATTGTCTTCTTCACAGGATCTACTGTGATGCCCTACACAGAGAAGACATGGCCTAAGAATCTCACTTCTCTCCTCTAGAAGTGTCACTTCGAAAACTTATCTTTCAACATGTGCATCCTCAACACCTGAAGCACAATCCTCATGTGCGTCTTGTGTTCCTCCTCTATCATAGAATAGACCATAATATCATCCATGAACATAAGCACGAACTTATTTAGATGATCCCTGAAGACAGTGTTCATGAGATCAACAAAGTTTGCCGGAGCATTGGTTAGCCCAAATGACATAACCAATTACTCATAGAAACCAAAAGACGTACGAAACGTAGTGACCGGCACTCTCCTTTCCTACTCTTAGCTTGTGGAATCCTATCACGAGATCCAACTAGGGGAGAACTTTCACACCGTAGAGCTGATCAAACAAGTCATCAATATGCAAGAGTGGATACTTTTTCTTCCTCATCACCTTATTCAGCTCACGGTAATCAACACACAACCTCATAGCTCAGTCCGCCATAGTGGTGAATACTATGGGTGCACCCCACTCAGATATACTCATGCGAATGAACCCTCGGCTCCATAAGTCATTCACTTGCACATCCAACTCCCTCTGCTCTCTGAGTTCCATATGCCTTAAAGGCATAAATATCAATCTGGACTCTTTCACTATATCAATACAGAACTTAATATCTCGGTGTATCGGTAATCCGGTCACTTCCTCGAATACGTCGAGATATACTCTAATGATAGGCACATATGACAACTCATCATGTGGGACCTCAGCGAATATAGAAAGCTAACCATGACCTCTTCCACTGGTAGGCAGCCAATCTCTACCTTCCGCCCATCTTCAGCCTCAATTGTCACCAACAGGTTCTCGCTGTCCACCACTATCGCATACTTCCTCAACTAGACCATCTGCGGATAATCCCGAACCTAAGAAAACTCAAAACAAAGCAATCACAAACCAAAGAGCATTCATGACTCGATAATACCAAACCACGACAAACCATACAAATATCAGTGGGGCCTCCAATAGGGTTTGTCACTACTAAAGGTTGGTCAACTATTCTGGATCTCAATCCCAATCTATCCATTAGGTCATTAGATATAAAGGAATGTGAAGCCCCGGTATCGAACAAAACATGTATGGAAATACCATAAATAGAAAGCATTCCTTGAATAGTGATACCTTTCCTCTTCTGCTTCGCCGAGGGAGCACTCGACGAAATCGGAACAACATCCAAAGCCTATGCACGCACCATCTACTGGTTCAAGGCAACTCTTCTGGGTATGTCTGAACTTGCCATATTTATAGCAATTCGTCATTCCTTCAGCCTTGCAATCCTTAATCAAGTGGCACTTATCCCCATAACCATAGCAGATGGGATTCCACTTTGCCTTCTTCTGAGCACTCTTCCCTTAAAATAGCATCCTCTTCCATTTTCGTTTCTTCTTGCCACTACTACTTTGCTACAATTTTGGCTCTTCCTTAGCAACAACATCAGACTTGGGTTTATGGTACAAACTCTCAAGTCGAAGGGCTTTCTCAACTATCTTCTCAAACGGCTCATCAATGTGCCCCCACAAGCTTCTCCCCTAAATAATCATCTAACCCCATAATAACTTCACATTCTTCTTCTTCAATGGAGTGTTAATAAAATACATCCCATACTTTAATGAAGTGTCAAACTGAGCAACATACTCAGAGACATACATGTTCCCCTGCTTCAGGTCTGCAAACTTCTTGAAGAGCACCGACTTCTGAGCAGATGGAATAAACTTATCCTCAATCCTGGTTTTTAGCTGGTCCCAAGTAAAGCGGTCCCCGGGTGTGGTGACCTTGATAGCTTTCCATAAGTTTATAGCTGTAACATCCCTTATCTTGAGGCCCAAAGCTAAGCGTTACAGATGCTGCAGTCATCTATAGTATTAACTTCCGGTGACAAAATTTGGTAATGTCAATGGTATCCATAATATCAGAAGCACATTAATATGAAACAAAATCACAGATTTCAAAAACAACTTTTTTGATTACATTTCACAAAACATGTTTCATATTCCATTACATAATCCCAAACGTTTCCCAAGCATTGATCAAATATAATTATTACAAAATACGCCAAGAGTGATATATGAAGATGCCCTCTTGGATGATTAGAGTAATAAATAGACAAATTGTCTCAATAAATCATAGAAAAAATAAAAATATCAACTCCTAATTAGCTAACTTCAGCCTCCTGTTCGTCTTTGGAAGCTTTATTCATCCACCAACTAAACCTGAAAAACCCTGATCTCAATCTACTCAAATCAATTTTAAGCACCCGAGAGTTTAAGGGGAAAATATAAACTTCGAGTCAAACATAAAGCCTGGTGTGAATAATACTATTACATCTCAATTTACTGATATTAAGTGAGAACACGCCACTTAGTGAAACAGATTTCCCCTCAGTAATATCCTTTTAAAACATATCTTTTTACAAATTAGAATCATGTATTCAAACCAATTATAACAATAATATCAATATGATATATCTTATAAACAAGTAACAAATGGACCATCTGTCCGAAAAATATAGTTTTATTTGGCTAACTACTAACCATTGGCTAACTCGGGCCTACCAAACAAATAAACAAATAATTTAACACCTGTTAGACAAACTTCTGGACGGTCTGTCCTTAACTTTCTTCTCCAAGGGTCACCTGATCCTAATTGTTTTTTGGGCTCACCAATAACCTATCCTTCTTTCTTGTACATATATTCATTTCTATGTGTAACCATCTTTAAGTCTTACCTGTGACTAAGCCCTACACATTGGAATTTTGGACTAAAATTAGCTAGGGGCTATAGCTAATGTATAGGGCGCAACCCTACACCAGTCCCATCTGGTATTTAAATATCTGAGCCATTTTACTTAGGTTTAACTACGCTTTAAATTTTCCTTGAAAACCTTTTCAAAATGATTTAATCCCTTTAAATCATACTTAAACAAGGAAAACATACTATTTGCTTTACTCAAATCACTTTGCCATGTTATATATACTTTACACAAAACATTGTTGATGAACACATTCGAAACCTTTGTTTAAACCTTTAAACAATTCACTTTCGAAACCATTGAAAGTGCCCCTTTCGATATAAGTAAACTACTTTACTTTTTAATCTTAGGCCGAAAGGCCAAAACATACCTTTCGAAAGCATTTACCATAATCCTTTTAAATACATTGAAAACATCTCTTTAGAAAGCTTTATTAACCTTAGACATCCTCTTTTAAAACACTTTAAACACGCCTTTCGAAAATATTGGAAACCTTCCATTTAAACACTAAGGTAAACTTTTCGAAAACATTGGGGAATCACCCCTTTAAAACCTTTATCATATACCTTTCGAAATTACTGGGGAACCTCCCATTCGAAACCTTTATTAGTTACCTTTCAAAAACATTGCAGTACACTACCTAAAACAAACCTTTCGAAAGCATTAGGTTCAAGTTAAAATATATTGAACAACCTTTCGAAATCATCTGAAATCATTCCTTTCGAAACCTTTGGGTTTAACCTTCAAAATATATAAAAAGGGTCTTAAAACAACTAATTCGAAAGCAACTCTTTCGAAAGCAATTTTCTAAGTAAAATAAGTGGATGGTGTCGAAACCAATCCCTTTGAAAAAATTGGAGAAGTGGCTTCTTTATTAAAAGCGAAAGCATCCTTTCGAAACCATGTTTAAAGGCAACGACCTCAACTGGGTCGAAAGGTAGAATTGCGACAACGTATGTTTCGACCCTGTCGAAAGCTAGTTTAAAACAAAAGGCGATAACCTAGGTCGAAAGCAATGTTTAACCCTTTCGAAAGCTCTTATTACATGTACGAAAGTAACTAAGTCAAAACCTATCTTTAAACCCTTTCGAAACCAACCTTTGGAAAACAAAGCAAGCGGCTTTTCTTTTGAAAGCAAAACAAGGTCTCGACCCCTTCGAAAGCACCCTTTCGACCTTATAACTTTCGCCTAACTCCAATCCACTACGTACAAAGGCATTGATACCATGTGTATTGGTTTCGACTTGGTCGAAGGCTGGGTATATAGTCGAAAGCTTGCTGCTGATAGTGGCGAAACAACACTTCTTTACAAAACTGTTTTCTTTCCTTATAAAGTAATTTCTTTCCAACTAACTTGCTTATTTGTCTTAATATAATTGGTTGCCAATTTCCTTTTCCAAGATCTTTTCTAAAAGTGCTGCCGAATTCAATATTTTGTATTTAAAACATTTTGCAAATTGCCCCTTCTCCATATTTAAACATATAAAACATTTAAGTCTCATACCTTAAATAATTTTATATACCTAATAAAACACTTTGGAAAAATTTTCAAAAATTCCAATAAATCACTTTTAATATGTTTTCTAACATATTTAAATTTCTGACCCAAAGCTAACATTATAACCCTAATTAATTTTAAACCTAATTAACCATTCTCTTCACTAGAAAAATAATAATAAATCCACATTAATTCAGAAAATTATGAAACTTGAAACCCATCTCTAAAATATCATTTCTGACCATATATTAAAATCACAAGGCATTTGGATTTCATTTGATATGTTTTTCAATTCAAATCTTACCATAAAAATCTATTTGAATAAGAAAAATTCATCAACAAGCATATATACATCTATTTATCATTCAAAACATGGCAATATACTTTGCAAAAATAATTGGATCTGATCTAGAAACTGAAAACATCAAAAGTATGAGATGAAACCTATTATTCACCTTAGCTTTGTGATTAAGGAATTGAGATTTGAGAATGGATTTGATTAATCTTCCTCTTTATCTTTAGCTTTTCTTCTTCTAGCTTTGTCTAATGGTGGCCGGCCTCTAGTATTTGATTTTTATTTTGAACATGAAAATGAATGTGAGTGAGGGTTTAGGGTATAAGGGTAAGTCTTATTCCTTCTTTGCCCCTTATCTATTTCATTTTATTTTCCCTTAGTTCATTATTTCAACTAGGCACGGCTACCCCTTTATTATACATACCTTAATCCCTTAACCATTTACATTATTTCATTTAATTTAACTAATTAAATGTCCGAAATAATGTTATTCAAGATTAGGGTCGTTACAATAGCTCTCCCTAGAAGCTATTGGCAAGCAAACCTCCTTTTTATAGCATCATCTAATTCCAGGTCATCAAAAATCCCCTCGTGGGTGTCCAACCAATGCTGCACTTCCATAGCCGATTTCATTCCACGGAACGGTTTGCTACCAAGACAGCCAAAATCATTATTTAACTTCACGAAATCGACCATGGACGTCTGCATTTGAGCACCACCACCAACAACAATATTCAGAGCAGCCGCTTGGGAATTTTACAACACGTTTGTCATCATCGCGTTGAACATTGCTTGAAATTCAGGTTAGCACCCCCCATGCTCGCTCCTTCCTCAACTACAGAGATGGAGTTTCTCAAAGAATTTCTTGTATGCCGGCTCATTTTAGATTTGTAACAAGAATTATCATTCTCCCATCAAGAAAATTGCATCAACGTAATTCGAGTGTGCATGTGACTTATATACTATATATACTATGATGGGGCGAAAACCAAAATATATAACAAAATGCTCTCTCTTATGTATACACACACAAACTCATGATCTAGTCCAGGGCGATAACTCCTTCCCCATCTCTACTGGATCACGGCATTAACTCAGGTTAACTATGCAACTTAAGCTCTAATACCAAATATGATGACTCCCCTATAATATCGGCATCCAATATACCTAAAGAGTGCGCTGCTGCGGTGCTCGGCCGATGCATGACGGTTGTCTAAGGTGAAAAGAAGCAAAACAATCACACAACCTATCGTATATCCCACAGCGCATCGAATAAAATATAATAATAAACATCATAGACATAAAACAAGCGAGACCTTAAAATTAACCATAATATCAAAGTACACCGTTCACAAAGTTAAACATGCAAAAATAGAGTTTATACAACTGGAAATAAACTCAAAGGATAACTGTCTCTAAATATAATAAATGAACACCGTCTAGGCTCCACAGTGTTTCATAAAGGAATAACATAAGTAAGTCCATATATAATACAAGAAAGCACTATCCTACTCATCCTCTGCACAACAACTATGTATCACCTAAACCTTTTATATAGTCTACTCATTTAAGAATACCCGAGATAATAAGAAGAAAAGCATAAAACCTCAAGTCAGACAACATTCTAATGTGAGTGGTAAGAAATCTTAAAATACTATACAAATCGATATAGTAAGGAACAAAGGTATAAGAATCATACCCGACATGTCCCTCCAACCAAAGAGTTAGCACATACAACTGTAATATGCTACTCTCCTATCATCATAAAGGTGTATTACATCTTAAGTACAGCATTGAGGAGTCTAGGTATCCATATCCATTATACCTACATCATATGACATCCCGAAGTATCAGACTACAAGAAAAAAACCAGAGCGAACGTAGCATCCATTAAACAATCCTCACTGTCACTCAATGTGCCCTAGATATATGGTAACTCATATGACCATTCCTTTGCTAGAGATTAAAGGAAAAATCCTTGTTTACAGTGTACTCGCCCACCAACCCATAGCTGACACTAGATCTATTACACCGATCTGAGGTACACATTCTAAGTACCCAATGAGCATCTCATAATACCCCTGCTTACGAGTACACACTCCGAGTATCAATAATCCTTTAGCAAGAATATTCGAGCCCTTTCTTTGCTCTATCTAGTTTCCATTCAATCCACAAGGAACCATTCCACATTCCTTTCTTTCCATAATAGAACCTTTTAATATTCTATCCACGGGTCACCCTTCCTAGAACCCGCCCTTATGGATAATCATCCTCACGATCCCATCGATCGGGTTGCCATCTTCAGAACATTTCTATACATCCCAATCGATCATAGAATTAGCACCTCAAAGTCCAAAAGGCATCACATCGAAGTATCTCAAGCTTGCTTCATTTGTGAACCTCCAACCGTCATCATGCTACCATGTCACAATCGAGCGCCAACTGAATGAATGAACACCTTCAACACGACCTGTACGACATACTCGTTTCCCTTGGAAGTTTAGCCAAATTGGCCTTCTCAATTTCACGTCGGTGCCTATTTGATTAGGTAGGTACCAATATGAATTTCTTAGTGAAAAATTTGTCCAGTCTTTCACATAGCGATCTCTTCCCTCTTTTCTTGCATTGAGCTCCTTTCCTTAGTGCCACACTTCCTAAGTCCTTAAACACTCCATTAGCCCAAAAAGAGGTCGGGATCGATCAAATAGAGATCAGTACCAATTTGTAGATATTCCCCAAAATTTGGGGTTAAGTCTATACTTTCATTTCGTTGCCTTCCCTGAAGTCTTTCCTAAAGTTTCATAGCCTAAGTCCTAAAATAACCACATATACCAACCAGATCTGCAAAACTTCTCCAATCTAATTTAACAAGCCAATTCTCCTTTAAACCACATTTGACCTAAAATGTAGGCTTCCATCCTCCTCGAGAACTCCTCCTCCAAGTTGCATTCAATTTAGAGCGTGTTTGACTTCCTTTCGCCCAAATCAATAATCGCACCCTAACTACTCTAAAAGCAGTAGCAAACATATCAAAGCAATACATGAAATAGTAACATCATTCATAAGCACACATTCAACACATACAATCCATCCAAACATGATTAATATACAAGATTATACCTAGATCTAGTTTATACTAAAATGACAATATGATTCAAAAGAGGTGTAAAACCATCTAAATTTGTTTCTAACTTTTTAAATTGAGCCATAAACATATATGAAGGTTAAATTAAATTTTAAAATGTTTTAACATGGAAATCATATCAAAACATCATTTTTAACTATACGGATATACATAGAATAATGAGAGATCATAAATCACTCACATAATACTTAAATTACCAAATTTTACCCTAAATTTGAAAATGGACGGCAAAAAATCCTGACTCCAAAGTAACTAAAATGAGAAATCTACAATCCCCTTTACTTATTACCTTTTTAGTGATGGTTTATGCTAAGATTGGTATGAAAAGGATGAGCTTATTGATGAAATTTAGGCTAATGGAGGTTTAGAATGGTATTTGGAAAGTGGGGAATGAATTAGATATGTCCCATCGGCCCTAATTAAATCCTTAAATGGTTAGTGTGCTTAAGTTTGGGCCTAACTAATCACCCACTAATCTGGCTAACAACAGTCTAATCTTAAAATACTCATATCTCCAAAACGGTAATTCAATTTTCCAATATGATCACTCTATGGAAAGGGAAACCATCATCCTGATCTAATGAAAGTGGTTTTAGACCCAACTTCAACCTCTATTAAAAACTATAGGTGTTAGAAGATTTCTAGGTCCAAACTGTCCAATAAAAATTCTAAAGGTGGAAAATGTTCCTAGTAGTTATTTTCCAAAATTTTAGAGCTATACGACCTCATATAAATTAAATAATAATATTTTATGATTCTTCGATACGTAAAATACGGGTCGTCGCACCTGATCACTTTCTTTCTATAAAGAGGCACTTTTAAGCTTGTCAACCTTCTTTATGACCTAGGAAGGGACTTTGAAGAAACACATCTAGAAGGTTGGCATCGAGGAAATGACAAAGTTAACCAGAGTTAGCCTACCAACCCTAGATATAGATGTGCCCTTCCAACCAGCTGGTATTTGGTGAATTTTGTCAATGATGCATACCCAATCATCATGACATAGCTTAGAGGGTATGATGGTGAGGCTCGGCTAAGTTTTTATGAAGAATTAAAGGGTACAGTTGAGAGAAGAGGTTATATGACATCCATGGTTTTGATTTGGCATGGTCACATTGTTCGAACTTTTTGAAAAATTGATCTTAAGACTGATGTCGGCTTGAAGCAATGGAGGACGGATAGATAAGGGAGAGGTGTAACATGTCATCAACTTATTGAAAAGAGCTAAGGCTAAATGGAATTATATCAGTACTAAGACAAGTGAGCAGGCTAGAAGAGAAAGCTTTGTCAATTATGGTCGTAAATGAATCTGCAGCAAGGTTGAAAAGAAGTTGAGAGATGTCTGCGGGTGCGGCGCAGCGGAAAGGAGGCTTGGGTTCTAGTAAAAAGACCCCGGTTCGATTCCTACCAAGCGCTTCTCTATCCTATATAAATTTACCCGGGGGTATCGGGGCTTGGATCAGTGGACGGCTTTACTATATCCTCCTCAGGAGTTTACCGGTCCACCGGGTTCTTCTGGGTTTTCAAAAAAAAAAGTTGAGAGATGGGATCCCATTTCTCGAGGCCTTTTCTAGAGGCAAATAGTACCTACGTTGGTTAATTATACAGATGGATGAACTGGTAGAGGTCAAGATTTCCTTTATCCAACCGAAGAACTTTTCCAATAGGCCCCTATGTTTTAGCATGTCTAGGATGAAATTCCTGCTAAGGAAGTAAAACAATTTAGTGAAACTAAGCTTACTAATGACATAGATGATTATAGATCTATGGTAGTAGATGATAGCTTCTTGAACTGCCACAACATAATCAATTAGAGATCAGCCACTGATGAATGAAGATTGTCGCTGATTAGTCAAGGAATCCATGTAGGAGACCAACCGGTTAACAAGAACCTTAGTATGCAGTTTGAAGAATGTATTTTCAAGGCTAATCAGTTTGAAATCGCAGGTGGATATAGAACATTCCCATTTAGGTATTAGAATGATATTGGCATAGTTTAATTAAGATATCAAATCTAGATTTGAATGAAATTCAAAGAAGACATTATAGATGCTAAACATCATGAAACCCCAATAACGTTTGAAGAAAGATGGAGGAAAGTCGTCCAAACCTGGTGCCTTATCATCAACCACCTCACGAAGAGCATTCCAAATCTCCTCTACCTCAAACTCAAGACAAGTGAGGCTTGGACACAGACGTTTAAAGGGAAAATCTGGTCCTAATTTTTCTTCTTATTCTTAAATGAATCGGTACCCCTAATTACCTTGTAACTCGAACCGTCTTTGAACTAACATTTTACATCCGTTTAAAAATCCACTCGAGACGTTTTATCCAAAATTTCTTTTACTTTTATAACGATTTTCTTTTTGAAAAATATTGCTTTTTTGTTTCCAACAGTTATAAAATAGTTGTCTATACTTTCAAAATAATTCAAAAGAATGTTTATTATCTATCGAATAGTAGGTTGTTACAAAATCAAAAAAGATTATTCACTCGTACCTGTTGGAACTGGACCAGCCCGTAGTGGAATAATTGAATAAATTTCAAAAAATTTACCTTTTTGAACCTTCAGTATGCCTATATAGCCTAAATTTATTTAGAACATTTAAAAAAATTATTTTAAATAAAATCATTATTTAATTTAATTTATAAATAAATTTTTATTTTATATATAGTTTATATTATATAGTATATATGTGTATCATATACACATATGTGTGTACATGCTTGTGCAGTTACAGCACTTAGAGATTCCATAGGGTGGTGCAAAAAGTTATAGCAGGGATAAAGTGAAGATGTAGTGAAAAATAGTAGAGATGCAAAAAGCTTCATTAGATATCAAACTGAAGAATAACATGATTTATGCAGTCTAGATTTGGTGACTACAATAGATTTCTAACTTATATTGAGCACTTAAGCCTTAAAATTTGGCCTCTACCCTAACTTTATTGATTTGGTTCAAAAGAGAACTAGTCAAATCAACTTTTTATATTAAACTGGCTAAATCAGACACTAAAAAACCTTGATTTATCGGACGTAGCGGAAAATAGCAACGCTTAAAGCAGATTTACTGTTTAATAGTGTTATATTGAAAAAGCATAGCGGTCGAAGAGCGCTATGCACTATAGTAGGGATTTTACGGGGCTTTAACTGCATAGGTACTTGCACATGCTACATAATAGAATGTACATGGTTTGATATGCCCATATATAGATGTTGGGATTTGCACCGCAACGGACTTATTAGCCCCTTTTGTATACATGTGCGTTGTCTAAATATACATGTGTGTACATAATATAAAGTAAATTCATATAAACATATATACATATAATTTAATATATGTGTGTGTATATAATATTACTTATAAATACAATTTATATAATACATTTAAAATATATACGTAATATACATAAATATAGTTGATTTGCAAAAATTATTTTGAATAATAGTTTACAATGTAGTTTTTAATAAATATAAAGCAGATAATTCGGAAAGAAAAAAATAAATGAAATTTAAAATTAATATATATGTATACATATAAACTTATGAATATGTATTATAATGTAAATAATAATAATGAAATTTATTTATACACTATTAAGTGTCCATGGCCAGAAATAATTTCCTTTGGGATTAAAATTTCTTCAGCAATTTTTTTTAGTTTTCGCATGGAAATGTTTTGATAAAATTATATTATAATTTCCAAAACGAAAATTTTGTAATATATTATGTATTGAAATTTTGTGTTAATATTTTACATTATATGTAAGTACATGTAAGAATTTATTATTTGTATAATTAGTTTTAAATTAAATAAGTAGATTATACATAAATATGATATACAAATTAAATAAAGATATACATAAAAAATTGTCTTTTTCAAACATTTATATGTATGAATGAATATTAATGAAATATGAAATATACATTGTATAGTTTTATTTCTATTAAAGGAAAATTATTTATTAATACGTTTAATTTTTGACTTTTTTAAAGCAACGCGTGAACGACTAAGATGGATACAAGTACAATTTTTTTTATACACACACATGTACAACCATATAATATGACAGCATTGATATATATATAGATTCAATATATCGACTGCTAACTAAACTAACATATGATATAATAAACATATTAAACATTCGTATACGATAATAAATAAGGAATTATACCTTTCACCAAAGCCTAAAATGTATACCTTAAAACAAAGAACCTAACACGCTGAATTGAATCACGTATTTAGAAGTTGCTAGCTTCCTGAACACGGTTACCGCCAATGATCGAATTGACTTTAATTTGATGCTAAAAATGCTTCGAGGCGTAAGGTAGAATTTTCGACCAAAAAAATAAGACGAAGGGGAGGCTCTAGATCAAAAAGAAAGTAAGGGTTTAGAGATGCTTAAATAGAGGCGATACCAAGGAGAAAAATGTGGATTTGGATCCTTATTTCTCTTTTACCTTTTCTCCTCCTTTTAAATACAAATCCAACCATAACTTAGCCATCATTATGCCCGGCCTACCATTGCACATTCCAATTGAAAATTTAAGCCTCCTTATGGGCCTCTAAATCATTTCAAGCCTGAACAATATTCATCGTATTTAAATCCAATTTAAACATGTGCCGATATCGTATATCGATCGGTATTTATAACTATTATAAACACACTATTCAATATTGTTTAGCAATCAAATATAAATTTATAATTAATATTTCATAAATATTAATTAATTTAATTAATTTGTAAAAATTAATTAAATTGGATGGTACAAGGATCATTCAATGTTTCGGCTGTGTGTCTCTTAGGTGTAAATTTGGTCAGTGGTTAATATCGAACAATTCGAATATTAACGCTCACATGTCATTTAGCATGGGGTGTGACATTTTGGTCAAATTTATCGCTTACTTGGTTTCGACAAAGTCCAATTTTACTTTGTTAAGCATTACCCACTAGTGATAATTATTTACACCAATTTTATTCATCGAAGCTATATCACTTTGGACTTGTGGAATTTGGTATTGGTCAAAATTCCAACATCGTCCATATTCAACTCTATGGTCCCAACATAAAGTCATTGGTTCAATAATAACAATTATTATTAACTGAACTATTCTGGCCAGAGACTTTAAGTTAACTTCAGTTGGTCGTGATACTAACCTCATATAACTAAGGAGACAAATCCTCTCTTGAGTAGTGTTTCACTTCCAACACTTTCACTTGACCCAACTATAGCTGTTCGATGGACGTCGTGCCATAATTAACTATAATCAAAGCGGAGCTTCCATATTGAAGATCGACAATATTCTCAAGTCAACAGAACTGTGTAATGTCTTCTATTTGACCTTAGTTATATTAATCAATAGAAAACTATCGAGTGAGTCATTCCATAGTTATCTAATAATTATCAATACGTAACCCCATGGAGCCCCCAGCAACCATGAGTAATAAACTTCCCAACGTTTGGAGAGCGTTACGTAATCTATTCTCAACGGATGTATTGATATCCAGTCTCGATACACCTTAACTATGAATATTTAAAACAATATGTTTATTTTATTGTGATAAATCACTCATGGTTACAACGCGTTGTAGCTACTATCACAAAACATATCATTTATGAATTTTCTATTAAATTCACTTTTAATTAAATTAATTATTTAATATATAACACATTATATCAAGTATATAATAAAAAGAAAACACCTTTTATTTCGAACAAGATTGATTATTGAGTTAGATATATGTAATAATTACATAATTACCTCTAAGGCACACCCCTAACTCTATCAGTACCTACATTTTATAGTAGCTTAAGTACAATGTATGTACCTTGTGTTTGCTTAACAAATACATACGGTTATTTTACCTCATCTTGTCAATATATTAATAATACTACACATAATGCTTGTAGCTTGAGTTTGCTCATCAAACCGAGAGAATGCAAGTCATTTATTAAATATATATAGTAGAGGACAACATTTATATTTATATGAGTGATATCGAACTAGGGAATAATATATTTCTTATGAAATATCCTCGTGATTCAAGTGTTGGATACATCTAAATCATTGTATGCATACTATACATATGTATTATTCCTTTAAACATAATTTGGGTTTCTTATAGTTCTACTCAATTTAGTTAAATCATATTTAATTAATTAAAAAATTATTTAGCTAACACTTAAAATTAATTTAATTTAAGTTTCAAAATTTTAATTAGATTCATCTTAAACAATTTTAAAATGAATATTGACCATAAATTTATAGAAATTATATATACACACACATATATCATTATACATGTATATTATTTATTAATTTACATTTAATTAACCTAAGTACATAAAGTAATTTTAGTTAAAATTTTTTAATTTCAAAAAATTTATTATTATTTACGTTAAACATTTTAAGATAAATACATATATGTCATTATTTTAATTAGTTAACTTTTAATTAATTATTTATTTAATAAACCTGATTAATTAAATAATTACAATAAAATTTTGAAAATAATTTAATATTTTGAATTGTATAACATTTATAAAATTTCATCTGTACTTTAGACTTAACTTTTAAATTGAAAATATAAGTTAAATTTTCAAATCATACTTTGAAAATCAGCCCAAGGCCCAAAAATATTCGGAGCTATATCTTAGGAAAACCTTTGGGCTTACTTCATCCTTTAGGCCATACCAGTGGCCAAGTAGGGAGAGTATTTGATTAACCAAACTCAACCTTGGACCCTACCTTACTAGACACCCTAAGTAGACTTTAATAAGTAAGCCCTAATATTGCTAATTTTAGACCGCATAAGCTATTAGGATTTGATACCATTGAAGGAATCGAGCCGGGTTGCAATGGGCTAATAAGGTGAGTTTTTCAATTTTTGCCATTTTGGACCTATATTGGCCTATGAAGTCAAGTTGATTTTAGATCCAATCTAACATTTGTATTTAAATATACTCTTATTCTATTAATTAATTTATTTAAATAAAAAAATTTAATTTGAATTTAAATTTGAGTATATCCAAATAAACTCATGTGTATAGTGCACATGCACATGTAGGCATTGTGTACATTATCGTCCCTTTATATCCATATTATTTATCCAAAATAATTTTTGTAACGACCCGAAAGTTTGGTCGTTTGATTTCATAATATTTATTTTATTTTAAATATTGAAATATTGGTTTTAAAAGTTAATAACTGGAATTCCAAATATACAGTTTATTTAAAATCTTTGAATTGTGAACTTAATATTTGAATAATGATTTAAAATATCTGGATTTTTAATTGGATATTAATTAAATTGATTTAATGGACTTATTTGACTCATTTTAATTTATAAATAGCAACGATGGATTTATTTGTAATAATAAATGGTTCGAATAAATAATAAGTCATTTTTTTACAACTCAATTTTTATTGACGTATTTTAAATTTAATTTACTTGATTTTTCATAATTTTAAATATGGAAATTATTCAAAATTATTGTTTGATGATTTTTCAACAAATGACGGTATTTTTGTGATTTTATAGAATCAGATAAGTGGATATTATTATTGTTTTGGGATTGCGTCGATGTACTAAGCATGACCGTATATTGTGTTTTATTGTTCGTGGTTCGAACGTGAACGGAAATCTGTGCAGCGAAATGCCCAAAATGAAAATAAATATAAGTCAACACTTAAAGAATATCCAACATCACACATTTTCAACTTTTAATTTGTACCGTTCATCCATTTTCTTAAAAACAAGAAAACATAGAAAACCAAATCCTTGTAAAAATCAAAACATTTCCTATAAAAATCTAAAATTTCAAAAGCTTCGACCTTTGATCTTTTCTAAGGTGGACCTACGTTTTGGGATGGGTTGATGGTATTCAGTAAAGAGATGACGGGTGCGATGGTTATAACAGTTAAGGGTTTAGGGAAATCACCTAGGGTTAGGGTTCTAAGGTGATCTAGTAGTGAGGTAGATTGGAGGTTAGTTCGGGGTTTGTGAGGGCGAAGAGCACCTAGCTGTGAATTTTAGGATGTTGTGGTCGAGGGATGTGGGTCGTGATTTTAGGGAGGCAGTAGCTCCACCGTATGGTTGCGTTTTACAAAGGTAAGGCGGGCTGTGTGTGGATGAGGTCATTGCAAAGAAGGGGAGAATAGAAAGGCGATGGTGAAGGCGGATTGGAGTTTCGTTAAGAGCGAGGGTGGTGGAGGGAGGAGATCGATTGGCCATGGTTGGGTTCAGCTTCAGGAATTAGAGAGGGAGTTTGAATGGAGAGGATGGATTAGTAGGGTAATTAGATTAATAAATGTGATTAGTGAATAAAGTATATTATTTAATTCAATAACTTATATAATGCATAACTCTCCTATACGAGGTCAAATCAAGGCGAAAATTTTTGCGTTGTGCTCGTACTAGCGAAAGTTTCACGATGGAACTTTTTTGGTTGAATTTGTTGCAAGTGGAGATTTGGGCTAAACAGAACGTCATTCAATTTCAGTTTAAACCAGAACACTTTGCCGCCAACTGAATTTCGGGGAGTTAAACTCACCTTTTTTATTAATCAGTATGTTATATAGTAAATAAATTTTACTGGTTTTGTTTGGATGAAATTAATGGTTGATTTGATTAAATATTCGCTTTTGAAAAGCGATTGTCATTTAAATTGTAAAACATGGAATTTTATTGAGAAATCCGGATTTCTCAATATTATTACTTTTAATTTCCAATTATATTCTTGTTGATTTATTTCAGTAAAACGCATGTTAGATTGATTGTTAAATGTTCAAAAAATTTGACTGTTTGAGCATATTAGATGTGACACTTGCATTTGTGAAAAGTTAAACCTTTTAGTAAAAAGGAAGTAATAGCATTTGTTAAGTGCTATAGTAACCATTGGCCTCAATATAGTATTTTGAAAATACTTTTAAGTCCTGTTTGACTTTAGAAATGATTTCCAATTTGGAAAATGATTTGAATTTGATTTTTTGGGGTTTCTGTGATATTTTATTTTAAACATGAGTTTTTAAGCTTTCCTGTTTTAGTTCAACTTCTTTATTTATTCTTTTTACAATTATATATATTTATATAAATGTAAAAGTTTTAAATAATTATTTAGAAGTATTGGTTTTATGGAAAAAAATTATTATACTAGATGTTTATTTTCAATAGGAAAATAAAAAGGGTTATCTTTTATTTAAAGTGATTTTGTGATTTAAAGAAGGTGGAATTATTTTGGTAATAAATATTTGTGAGACATTTGGTATAAAATGTTGAAATAAAAGAACAGATTTATGAAACGGAAATTTTATAAATTTGAAAGAGAGATATATAAGCACAAATTTTTTAAATAAAGGAATAAGTATATAAATGGTAATTTATAAAGGGAAATATTTATCATCTGGTCAAACTGGAGAAATGAATCACGGTTGTGAATTTATTGTATATATAGAAGGATCGTCTTACGAAAAGTAAATTAGTTTTGTAATAGAAATTGGAGTTTTGATTTATAATGGAGAATTGGTTATAAAAGTAGTTTTGTGATTGTCTATAGAAATTTGTAAAAAGGGTTTATAAATGAAATTGGAGGTTTATAAAAAGAGTTGCAATAGAGTTAGGAACTTATAAAATGAGTTCTATAAGCTAATTTTTAAAAGAAGTTTATAAAGAGTTTTATAAATAATATAAAGAATGCTAGAAAAGAAGTTATTTAAATAAATTTAGAAATTTATAAAAGGAGGCTGTAATTTTGTTATATATTTATAAAGGAATTTATAATAATATAATAGAATGCTGAAAATGAATTTAGAGCTTATACTTGTTAAAGAGACTTTTATAAAAGAGTTATTTTTTAAAAGAGATTTGATTTTCCAAAATTGACCTTCTTAATCATAGTGGTATGGAAGACTCTTTTCCCTACTTAAACCCGAAGGAATAGTGTTTGTATTATTATCTTTCTTTCAAAATGACACGGTTTAACCCAAATTTAAGTGTGGTTTTGAAACGAAAATCTTTCTTAAGATTCGTAAATATACTTATACCGTTGAGATAAGTATATGAGTACATATTCTAAGTATTGAAAATGTTCAGTGTTTTGTAAATATACTTATACTTTTAAGATAAGTATATGGGAAAGTTTTCCTAATTTTTTAAAATGAAATGGTTTGTTAATATACTTATGCAGGTGAGATAAGTATATAAGTATTTTCAAAATATGCAAAAGTGTAGAGAAGGGTTTGTGAAATATATCTTTGTAAACGTATTTTAACACAAGTATTTACAAAGTAGTTTTAAATTAATGAAAAGATCAATTTAAGAGGCTTAGGGTTGCTTTGTGCCTAACCAGTTTTATTTTCCTTATAGAATAAAATCTCTGGTTGAATTATTTGATCATTTGATAAATAGATAACCGACTATCAAATCTTGGTCAATTTTTAAAACCATCGTTGTTGATTTGGAGAGACCGGGATCAGATATATTATTCGAAAACCACTTTGAACCAGCATAAGCATTCGAATTGGAGATACCTTGAAGATGATCGAAGATGGATTTCTTTGAAATGCAAGGGCTACTTACTACTAATCCTTAGGGTGATTCCAAAATGGATGTAGTAGAAGTAGTGCATTCGGTTTCGTTCAGACTCGAAACGAACTTGTAAGGATGAATGCTGACATTGCATTTCTACCTAGAGAGCATTGTTAGCATTCCAAGTGGGAATTGCTAGGAGGAATAAGGTAATCGTTGCCTCATAGGCCTCACAACTAGTAAATGGCTAAAGCAGGGGCATGCGGCAGGGCTATGTGGGTCGCTCCTATTAGAGTATGATCATCGCCTAATCTAGAGCAATATCTATGATTTTATGTTATGCTTCGGGCCCGGTATGGTTGTTTGATCACAACCAAGGGGTGATCATATTCAGTGCTATCCAGTAAGGGGTAGGGTCGGTCCTGAGTAGCAGAAGTGCAACTTGTGGTAGCCTCCAGTACATTTTTTTTGAGTGTACTGATTTGTAAGGTAGACCCTTATATTTTCATAGTTGGAATCCATTTTTCAATACGAGCCTTCGGACTTGATTATATATCTATTATGCTGGAATTTAATTAATGTAATAATTTAGACTGTGATTCAATATTTATTTTAAACCCTAGATATTATTATTATATCAGAAGATCTCATATGAAATGGTTTGGTTATCGTAAGGTAAAAATCAATCCGTGCTTATGTGCGGCATGGTCTTATGAGATACTTTTATTTTAAAAGGTTTTATAACATTATAATCCAGTTGAGGTGTGTTTCTCACACCGGTTTACCAGACTGATCCGGGTTTTATTTTATTATAATGCTCGATTTAGACCGAGTATATTTGCAGATCTAATTTGGACACTTTGGAGTTTCAGGAGACAAGCTAGAGGCCTCCAAGGCATATTCATGTATCTTTTTTATTTCCGCTGCATTTTTTGGTTTTTTATTTATCAGCAATCGTAAGGACAACTTGTTATAATTGTCCAGGAAAATGATAGGATTGGTTTACTTTGATTGATGTATATATATTACAGTTTTTCTTTGGTAAAGATCATTGTGTGTATTATAGATTACTCGTTACGATGTGAGATTATGTTCTGTCATTTATTTTCTTTCACCCCAACAATCTGTCTTTCCGGCACTTGGATGCTCGGCACATGAATACCGTGGATGTATTAGTGTGTACTTTCGAGGGTCGAAAAGCCTGACCATTACGCATGGTATCAGAGCTTAGGTTAAGCGAATACCTAGGCCTTGATGGGGTAAACTCGTTGGAAATAGGGTTAGTAATGTCCTATAATGAGTAACTCATTAGAGATTGGGTCAGTAGCACTCTAGAATGAGTTGAGTGTGTGTGTGTTTGTACGAGTGCATATTTGTTAGTGATTATCAAAATGTTTATATTGTGTTGTTTGATCTGTTAAGTTTGAATTTTGTATTTTGGTCAATACGAGTAGCTAATATTATTGATAGAGATCTCAAAACACTTGAACTAGGCAAATCGACACAATATTCTTTTTGAAAAATGGTAAATGAAATAATTTTACAATGATTTTATATTTTTTATAAAAGGAATAATTTTTATAAAAAAGTATAGTTATTAATGGTGTGTTTGTTTGTTAGAAAATGATAATATTAAATTATTATCATTTATTGTTTGATTAATTATGCTCCCTAGTTAGGAGCATTGGCTATTGTTTGTTGATTGAGTTATTGTGCTTGACCAGTTTATGGGAATTGACTATTGTGGTTGATTATGAGCAGTTTTATCCTTTTCACTACATAGGTTGGGTAAATGGTAATTGTAGGAACATTGAAACGAACACCTTTTGAATTCAGTTTCACAGTTTGACTATAAGGCGTTTGATGATAATGTTGGGTTAAAATTAAAATTTAACCTTAATTTAAGCTATTTACTATATTTCAAAAAAAGATATATAATTGTGAAGTGAATTTATATAAGGAAGTGAGATTATATAAATATAATTTATAAATATAGTTTATAAAAAGGTTATTTAAACTGAGAATTTGAGAATTTAAATCCTTGTATTTTGGAAATTGTTTTTCGGAGTTTTGGAAGATATAATAATAGTATTATTTTGGAAGTATTTTTTATTAGAAATATTTTGAAAGGATTTTAAAAAGGTATAAAAAGCACTGAACTCACTTTAGTCGCTGGAAAGTAATTCGAGTGATGACTGTAGCATCATCTATATTCATTTTCGAATTTCTTAAGTGAGGAATTGCTACCACAGTAGTTTTACTTTAGAATTGCTTCGTAAACAGAGTTTTTTTTTAAATCTAATGGAGTGATTCGGTATACAAAAGGAGATTTGTATATTATTATTTTAAAATGATTTGAAATAAAAACCAGGTGTTTAGTTCTGAAATTTTCAATTAAAGTTATTATATGGACAAATGGATCCTATTCATTAGAATAATTTGTTATGTCTGTCTCGTTTTGAGTTGTTGTTTGGTAATTTCCATTTATGACAATAAAATGGAATTTTCAATGGTTTTGGACAGCCGCAAACTTCTGAGTTGGTATAAGGTTATGGTTAAGTATTTTTGAGAAATTTTAAGAAAATAAGTTTTGATAACTTATAAATTTGGAAAAAAAAATAAGCTAAAAGAAATTTTAAATTTTGTTAAGCATTCTGATTTAGTAAAACAAATTTAGATCTTTGTATATATGTTGTTAGGAGATATAAGACTACTATATGAATATGAACTTGTATTATGAAATCAAATTTAGCTTAAGTAAAGTTAAATGAAATGGTTAGTAAGTAAATTTAGTATTAAATTAAATACTATTGGAATAATAAATCGTGATGTAAAGTGAATGCAGTTTTAAATTTTGAAGTAATTAGTAGTAATAAACCAATTGGAATAAAATACGTAAGTTATACGTAAATCATTTTATTTGTATAACTGTTTTGATCTAGATTCGGGCACACGATTTCGAGGTGTTTTACACCAATCCGAACAAAGATTTTTCACTCGATTCTTGACGGCGAACACTTGATATGGATATTTGATATGATTCTGGAGTTTTTTATCATAGTATATAGCTGTGCAAGGAGAATGGAGGTTTCTGATCAAGGAACTGGATCGGAATCCGCACTAGAGTGGTCGAGTGAGCGATACTAGTTCGAAAATGAAACTGTGTGATTGAACGAGCGATCAGATTCGATATTACATACGAATGATACATGTGCATTGTAAGGGTTTTATTTATAATTATATGTTTGACATTGAAAAATGCAAGACTACATGGCTATGAGTTATATGGTTAGATATTATGGGTAAGTAAGATGCAGGTATATGGAAGCAAAGGCTAGTTTGATTCTTTTGGTTTCATGAGTAAATTTGTTTGCTCGACTAATAGGTACATGTTTATATTTTTGTTTTGGCTTGATGTTTTTATGCCCTAGATATGGGAAGCCGCTTGGCTTTAGTTTTCTTTGTTGGATTGGGCCCGTTGTGATGATTTGTAGGATCGAGCTGCACAAGGAATGTGCTTTCGAATTTTTCCATAACTTCAAGAGACTTAGAAATTTAAATAATCCTTTTCACTTATTTGAGTTTGAAAAGTTAAGGGTTATAAGACATTTTTCTTCCTTCGAGAATTTAAGAGACGAAATTCTTTTAAGGGGGAAGAATGTAACAACTCTGAATTTTGGTCATTTGATTTCAAAATATTTAATTTATTTTAAATATTGAAATACTGGTTTTAAAGGTTAATAATAGGAATTCAAAATATACAGTTTATTTAAAATCTTTGAATTGTGAACTTAATATTTGAATAGTGATTTAAATATCTATATTTTTAATCGAATGATAATTAAATGGATTTCATAGGCTTATTTAACTCATTTTAATTTATAAATAGTAACAATGAATTTACTTGCACTAATAAATGGTTCAAATAAATAATAAGGAAATTTATTATTTTATTTTTATGACTCAATTTTTATTGACGTATTTTTAATTTATTTGATTTTTCCATAATTTTTAATTTGGAAATTATTTAAATTATCGTTTTATGATTTTTCGGCAAACGATGGTATTTTTGTGATTTTACAGAATCAGATAACCAATGTATATTATTGTTGTTTTGGGACTACGCTGTTGTTCTAAGCACGACTGTATATTTTGTTTTGTCATTTGCGGTTCGTACGCGAACAGAAATTTGTGCAGCAAAATGTCGGAAGATTGAAAATAAATACAAGTCAACACTTAAAGAAAATCCAACATCACACGTTGTCATCTTTTCATTTGTACCGTTCATCCATTTTCTTAAAAATAAGAAAACATAGAAAACCAAATCCTTGTAAAAATCAAAACAAGTCCTGTAAAAATCCAAATTTTTAAAAGATTTGATCTTTGGTCTTGTCTAAGGTGGATCTACTTTTTGGGATAGGTTGATGGTGTTCGGTGAAGAGATGATGAGTGCGGCGGTTATAGCAGTAAAAGGTTTAGGCATATCACCTAGGGTTAGGGTTTTGAGATGATTTAGTCGTCGTGAGGTAGATTGGAGGTTAGTTCGGGGTTTGTGAGGGCGAAGAGCACCTAGTTGCGAATTTTTGGAGGTTGTGGTCGAGGGATGTAGGTCACGATTTTTGGGAGGCAGTAGGTTGAGCAGGCCGTGTGTGGGTGAGGTCGTTGCGAAGAGGGGGAGAAGAGAATGACGATGGTGAAAGCGGATTGGAGTTTCGTTGAGAGATGACGGTGGTGGAGGGAGGAGATTGATCGACCATGGTTGGGTTTGGCTTCAGGAATTAGCGTAGGAGTTTGAATGGAGAGGATGGATTAGTCAGGTAATTAGGTTAATGAATGTAATTAGTGAATAAAGTATATTATTTAATTCCAATAACTTATATAATGCATAACTCTCTCATATGAGGTCAAATCGAGGCGAAACTTTTTGCGTTGTGCTCATATTGGCGAATGCTTTGCAATGGAATTGGTTTGGTTGAATTTGGAGCAAGTGGAGATTTGGGCTAAAATAGGACGTCGTTCAATTTTAGTTTAAACCGGAATGCTTCGGCGCCAACAAAAATTTCAATGAGTTAAGGTCGCCTTTTTGTTTAATCAATATATCATATAACAGATAAATTTTACTACTTGTGTTTGGATGAAATTATTGGTTGATTTGGTTAAATATATGCTTTTGGAAAAGCGATTGTCATTTAAATTGTAAAACAGGGAATTTTATTGAGGAATTTGGGTTTCTCGATATTGTTACTTTTAATTTTCAGATATATTCATGTCTGTTTATTTTAGTAATATGCATGTTATATAGATTGTTAAATGTAAAAAAACTGACTGTCTGACCAGATTGAATGTGACACTAAAACTTGTGAAAAGTTAAACCTTTTAATGAAAAAGGAAGTACTAACATTTGTTAAGTGCTATAGTAACCATTGGCCTTGGTATAGTATTTTGGAAATACTGTTAAGTAATGTTTGATTTTGAAAATGATTTCCGATTTGGAAAATGATTTAAATTTGATCTTTTGGGATTTCTATGATATTTTATTTTAAAAATGAGTTTTTGAACTTTCCTATTTTAATTCAATTTCTTTATTTATTTATTTTAAAATTATATATATACGTAAATGTTTTAAATATATGTTTAGAAGTATAGGATTTTTTTATAATAGTAGATGTTTATTTTCAAAAGAAAAATAAAAAGGGTTACCTTTTGTTTAAAGTGATTTTGTAATTTAAAGAAGGTAGAAGTATTTAAATATTTGTGAACATTTTGTATAAAATGTTGAAATAAAAGAACACATTTATGAAAAGGAAATTTTACAAATTTGAAAGAGAGATATATGAGCAGAGTTTTTATAAATAAAGGAATATGTGTATACATGGTATTTTATTAAGGGAAATATTATCATTTGGTCAAACTGGAGAAATAAGTCACAGTTGTGAATTTGTTGTATATATACAAGGATCGTGTTATGAAAAGTAAAGAGTTTTGTAATAGAAATTGGAGTTTGGATTTATATTGGAGATTTGTTTATAAAAGTAGTTTTGTGATTGTCTATAGAAATTTGTAAATAGGGTTTATAAATGAAATTGTGGATTTATAAATGAAATTTGATGTTTATAAAAAGAGTTGCAATAAAATTAGGAATTTATAAAATGAAATCTATAAGTGAACGTTTTATAAAAGAAGTTTATAAAGAGTTTTATAAATAATATAAAGAATACTAGAAAAGGAGTTATTTAATAAGTTTGGAAATTTATAAAAGGAGGCTGTAACTATGTTATAAATTTATAAAGGAAGTTATAATAATATTTTATGAAAGGAATGTTGAAAATGAATTTAGAGCTTATACTTATTAAAGAGACTTTTATAAAGAGTTATTTTTTAATAGAGATTCGATTTTTCGAAATTGACCTTCTAAATCATGGTGGTATGAAATATTATTTTCCCAACTTAACACTGAAGGAATAGTGCTTGGGTTATTATTATCTCTGTTTTAAAATGACACGGTTTAACCCAAATTTAAGTGTGGTTTTGAAATTAAAATCTTTATTAATATTTGTGAATATACTTATACCGTAGAGACAAGTATAAGAGTACATTTTCTAAGTATTGAATATGTAGTGTTTTGTGAATATACTTATACTGTTAAGATAAGTATACAGGAATGTTTTCCTTAGTTTTAAAAATGTAATGGTTTGTGAATATACTTATGCAGCTGAGATAAGTATATGACTATTTTCAAAGTATGCAAAAGTATAGAGAAGGGTTTGTGAAATATGTCTTTGTAAAAGTATTTTAATATAAGTATTTACAAAGTAATTTGAAACTAATGAAAAGATAAATTTAAGAGGCTTAGGGTTGCTTTTTCTTAACCATTGTTATTTTCCTTATGGAATAAAATCTCTCGTTGAATTGTTTATTCATTTGATAATTAAATAACCGACTATCAAATCTTTGCTAGTTTTTAAAACCATCGTTGTCGTATCGGAGAGACCGGGATCTGAAATATTATCCGAAAACCACTACGGACAGGCATAAGCGTTCGAATTGGAGATAACTTGAAGATGATCGAAGATGGAGTTCTTTGAAGAGGAAGGGCTACTTAATACCAATCCCGAGGGTGGTTCCAAAATGGATGCGGTAGAAGTAGTACCAGGTTTCATTCAGACCCATAATGAACTTGTATGGATGAATGCTAACTTTTCATTTCTGCCTAGAGGTCAGTGTTAGCATTCCAAGTGGGAATTGCTAGGACGAATAAGGTAATCGTTACGTCCCATGCCTCACACGTGGAAAATGAAAAAAGTAGGGACATGCGGCAGGGTTATGTAGGTCGCTCCCATTAGGGTATGATCATCGCCTAATCTAGAGCGATATCTATGATTTTATGTATGCTTGGGGCCCGGTATGGTTGTTTGGTCGCAACCAAGGAATGGTCATATTCGGCGCTATCTAGTAAAGGGTAGGGCCAGTCCTGAGTAGCAAAAGTGCAACGTGTTGTAGCCTCCAATACATTTTATCTAGAGGTGTATTGATTCGGAAGGTAGAGTCTTACCTTTTCATATTTGGAATCCATTCTCCAATACAAGCCTTCGGACTCGATTGTATATCTATTATGCTGGAATTTAATTGATGCAACAATTTCAGTTATATTTCAATATTTATTTTAAACCCTAGACTTATTATAATATCAGAAGATTTCCTATGAAATAGTTTGATTATCGTAAGGTAAAAAACCCCCGTGTTTATGTGCGACATGGTCTTACGAGATGCTTTTATTTTGAAAGGTTTTATAACATTAAAATCCAGTTGAGGTGTGTTTCTCACGTTAGTTTACCAGATTGATTCGGGTGTTATTTTATTATAATGCTCAGGTCAGACCGAGCATATTTACATATCTAGTTTGGATACATTAGAGTTTCAGAAGATGAGCTAGAGGCCTCCAAGGTAGGGCTGTCGATGGATACTCAAAAAATCTGAAATCCGTTCGCATCTGCATCCGAAAAGCGGATAAATATCCGATGTCCGAGAAAATGGAAGCGGATACGAAGACATTCGCATCCGAAAATTATCAATCCAGTTTTTGTCAAGATTATAGTTTACATTATGTGTATTTTAATGCAATGAAATGTATTCGTTTATTATTTTATTAAGTTAGTAGTCTATATTATATGCACTTAATGCTTATTGCCTGCTCGAAACTATTTATTATCATCGTATTTTTTAATTTTTAGCACTTTTACAATCAATGGGATTGAAAACTATTTATGTTAAACTAAAATTTTCTTTTTATAACTCTTGATTTATCGGTCGTTAGCGGATAAGATAATTATTCGATATTCGTCTGTATTCGCCGATGTAGATATCCGAATCCGAAAACGATTTCGGATGCGGATGCGGATATGGCACTATCCGCATCTAAAAATATCCATTAACAGGCATACTCCAAGGCATATTCACGTATCTTTTTTTCCGCTGAATTTTCTAGTTTTGTATTTTTTAGCAATTGTAAGGATGGGCTATTATAACTATCAGCTGATGATTGGATTGGTTTACTCTGATTGATGTGTATATACATATTATAGTTTTCTTTGGTAAAGATCATTGTGTATATTATAGATTACTCATTATGATGTGAGATTTTGTTCTGTCTTTTATTTTCTTTCACCACAACAAACTGTCTTTTCGGCACTTGGATGCTCGGCACGTGAATACCGTGGATGTATTAGTGTTGAGTTTGGGGGACCGAAAAGCCGGACCGTTACAATTTTTAAATTATTTATATATATGTATAATAATTAAGTACCTAATTTTTTTAATAAGTTATTTTGACTAAGTCGGTAACTTTAAAATTCAAAATTTGTTTTCAAAATATAATTTGTTTACTTAGTAAAACAATTTGAAAATAGATCTAGATCTATAATTTATAATTAAGATATTTATATATGGCTATTATATATTAATATCATGAAATTTTAAATTCATAGTAATTAAAAAAATGTGTGATATAATAATAATAATTACTATATATGTATATATTTAATTTAGCATTAAAATAATTATTAATCAATTTACAATAGTTTCTATATATATAATACTAAATGCTTTTTGACTTAAATCTTATTTCTTTAAATCCGAGAGTACTAAAATAAAATTCAATAAACTAAAGATAATAATATATACATATAATATTACGTATTAATATGTATATATACTTTTAGATGTTAATATTTAATTTGTGTTTATAAATATTAATAAATTATTTTTTTGGATTTTTTTAATTTAAGAAACTTATATTTTTCTTAAAGTAAAAGAAATAATATATATAGTTTTATTTATTTATAGATGCAATGGATAAATGTTGTTTAGTTAATAAAATAGTTTTTAATTATTTTAAAAATAAAAAATACCTATAATTTCCGTATAGTAATATATATATATATATATATACATATATATATACAGAATGGTACAATTATACAGGACTATGTTTGAGCATATAAATTCGTTCAAGTATAACTATAGAACTATACTAATATGATGATATAGTGATCATAGATAATAAAATGTTACCTTAAAGACGTTTCCTTGATTTGCACTTATAACGACCCACCATTTTAGACGGTTCAAATTGACAATAAACCACACATGTCAGACTCAAACCATTCAAAATGGAGGATTGTTAATGGGGTAAATAAGAAAAAAATAAGAAAAAAAACACAGAATCTCGCAGCGGAACGACAACATATAATAATCAAATAAACAGTTCTTGAAGCTGTTTTACAAATAACATTTGATTACACTTTTACAATTCAAATCAGAGTTATACAAACATCAGTTTTAAACAAATAATGCAGCAGAACACAGAATGCAGTGGAATAATAAATAGCAATAATATACTAAATCTTTGCCTTCATCCTCCAGAAAATAGTCTTCAATACACTAAAAAGCTCAGACTGACCCGAGCGTAACGAAAAGACAAAACACTCGAGTCAAACTAAAAGATCTTATGTAAGCCAAATCAAAACAAGTAAAATAGAAATATTAGTGCAATGGTTTCATAGATGTTATGGAATTTCATCTCCTATCAAGTGTACAAAGTGAATATAATCATTTAAATGGTTTCAAATAATTTGAAATATCAATCTTAATCATCTAATTAAAACAAATCCGAAGTTTGAATTAACTTAAAACCTTAAAATAATTCAATTCCAAATAAAAGGCCAAATTCAAGAAATTATATGGGTATATGTCATTTCAACCAGTATCAAAAATCAACATTTCCAATTCAATAAAAATCGCTCGGGTTTATCATTTCAACCCATAACGATTTTCCCTTAATCTATAAGATCGTTTGGGTATGTATCATTTCAACCCATAGGGATAACAAAGATATAGACATAAATAACATCCAATCATCCAAAATGTCAACCAATAACATCCTTCCAATCACTCAAATATAAAAAATTGAACATATAGCACAATCATCATTGAAATCAACTAAATAACAACCAATAATTTACTGGTTATCATAACAGGTATTTAACTGGCAATTTAAATTTCAATATTAAATTAAATGACAATTAAATTCAATAAAAGTCAAATTTAACTTGAATGACAATTTAAAACATACTAAACAAAAACCAATCAATTTCTAATCACGTAAAAGCACAATCATCTTTAAGAAAATATTCGGGCCAAAATATTACTGAATCTGTAAAAGTGACTAACAAGAAAGTTGTTTCAAATTATTTTCTCTCCACTTTCATAAAAAGGATCACTCAAAAAGCTTCCTTTTTGAGGAAGTTATGGTCAAAACATACATAGGTGTTTTCTAAGTTGAAAATCTGAGTTTAAAATTACTTCGAAAAGATTTGAGTTTTTGGCATAGCAAATTAAGGAATTTGAAGAACTGATATAAAAGAAAGCTGAATTCACTAGAAAAATAAATAGTTTGAAAAAAAGAATCATATAATTTGCTTCTTTCCTGAAGGAGATATGATTGATACAATATGGGATATTTTCAGCCAACATTGGACCCGAGAAAGGACTTGAAAAATAGAGGTTTTGATATAGAAATATTCGGAATGGGAATAAGGGTTCAACAACAGAGTTGTTTCCATTGAAATTATACCTGGTTTCAAAAATAAAATTATTTGAATTGGAGTAGTTTAGTGGAATATAGAAACCATGGAAATAAGGGGCAAAAAGAGGGAAAAAGGGAAGGGAAAAAGAAGGGGGAAATGAGAAAGAAGAGGAGAGGGATGGTGGGGCTTTGGCCATGGGTTACTCCCATGGGTTGTGAGCGGAGATGGAGGTGGGTGGCGGCAAGAGGAGAGAGGTAGGCTAGGGTTTTCAAGGAGGAATGATGGAATTTGATTTGGAGATTTAGGAGTTTTGGGGTTTGGAGTTTTCTAAAGATTTGAGCAAGAAGAAGAAGAAGAGTACGCAGAAAGTTTCTCAAATGAGGAATTTCTGTACGTATTTGGTTGTAGTCAGATAGGAAATAGAAGGTCAATAGGTGGGAAAAGGAAGGGTCCAAAGTCTCTTAGGGTTCTTAGGGTCTCTTGGTTTACTAAGGAGCTCATTAGTCTAAAACAAACCCAATAAGACTTAGCCAGAAAAAAAGAACACAAATATATACTGCAAATGAAAGAAATAAGCTGCAGGTTATTTAATAATTAGGAAATGAAGGTGGAGAGACAAAAATATATGTCATGTTTTATTTTGAAAGCTTCAGGCATTAATAATGCATAAAGAAATGTACGTAGGAATGGAAAAGTTTGCAAACCAAAGGAAAGTGAAATTTTGTATACGCGAAAATGAGGTGGCAAGAATTAAATACAATCTAAAAGTCTAGGCTCAGGTATTAAACAGAAGGAGAAATGAACGGATCAAGTATTAATAATGAGATAACTATTTTAAAACGTACATGCAACAATTAATAAGAATAGAAATGATGGGACCATGTACATCGCACAACCTTTTTGAAATTCAATTTGTGAAACGTAACCAAATTAACTTCATTAACTCAAATAATATTCAAATTTGTACGCATTTATTTTTTTATCTATGCATAATAAATAAAATTACTTACCTTAAAAATGAAAACGTTCAATTTGGTTTACCCAAAATGATCTTTTATTCCCATTAATACATCCTTTCTGTTTAACACCAAAGGTGCATTTCTTATATTAAATCTATTAATTGCAATCAACGTTTTCTTCCCTTCTAATTGAAATATTTCAATAACATTAATTGCAATTACTTACAAAGTTGAATTTCAAAACAGATAACTAGAATGGATGAAAATAGAATAATTGTTTACTTTCGTCATTTAAACAACTTTACAAATTTATTGTTTATACAGCAGAGTAAGAAATAACTTACATAAATAAATTATTTTCCTACTCTTGTAATCCATCAGTATGCTAAAACACAGTTCAAATATACATATATTTCTTCCTTTAAATCAATCATTCTATTCTTTATTTTGATGAAATTAAACCTACATTCACAAACGAAACATTCATTTTATTTGATATAAATGTTCTTTTCATTAAATCAACTTTTCTTATATTTTCACAAAACATAAGCTGCGTTTAATTACACCTATTAATTTACAAATTGGTGTCCTCTCTACCATTAGTTGAAATTATTCAATTACATTAATTTCAATTGTTTACAAAGGTGAATTTCAAAATGGACAAAATAAATGTAATGAGAAATATAACAATTATTTCCTATCTAATAGTAATTTAAACATATTTATACACTATTGGATACTAACAGGAATTATACATTTCTTACCAAATAATAGTTTCTCGTCTCTACAATCAATCTTTCAGCTACCAAACATTTCAAATAAATAAACATATGATTTCTTCTTTAATAAAGAAACATTTATTATTCTTCATTAACATTATTATTCCAATCAATTGGAAATTTACATTCAGACAGTTGTTAATTTCACCCAAACCAATGTTATTAAAATACACACTAGCATTTGTTATCATCCTTACATTTTTGCAAACATGTTTCATTAATAGAAATTATACTTAAGCTCATAACTTGTGTTATAATTTAATTTGTATCAGTAAAATCTTAATTTTTTTCTAACAATTTTATTCAAAAATATTATTTAATTTAATATTTTTAAATGTTTAAAAATATGGGTCGTTACAATCTCCCCCACTCAAAACTTTTCGTCGCAAATCAATTTTTTTCCATTTATATAATATCTTTAAATTATACATTCAAAGAAACTTATATAAATTTTATTTGAAATATTCATTCGAAAACTTCATTTGCAAATCAATCATCTTTAATACTTTACGAAAAATTCATTTGTAAAATTTCTTGCTTCATTTATAAATACCATTTAAAAATTTTAAATAACATCTTTATAAAAATATGTAAACTATTTGAAAACAATTATTTACATCATTACTTATATTTAAAAAGAAGTTATTGAAAACTTTAAATCCATTATTTATAAATCTTATTAGTTTAAAATCTCAAAATTCTTTTAAACATCATTAATAAGTCAATAATCATTAGCTTTAAATATGCTTTATTTAATTAATAACTTCTCACAATATTTACAACACTAATAATTTACTATTAAACCATGTTGCACAAAAATAAACAATATTTTAAACATTTTAAAGTATTTAGAAATGAAAAATGACCAAAATATCTTTTATATAATACTTTATCAAAATACTTTTATAACTCGATGTTTTAACAAGTTTATCCTTGTTCTTGCAGACTCTGGTCATACGTTGATCAGGCATAAGACTAGAAATCTCTAAGTACTTAGTAGACCTGTTTCAACACCTAGTGAAAAATACTTAAAAATAGGTATGAGAAGTACCGCTTAAAATATGAAGTCAAACGACGATGTTACGATAGCAGTGGCCTGCTGCTGATCTACTGTTTACGCAATGGACACAAAACATCCCAGAAGATCATTGCACCTTTCGGATTCCAGAAAAATATCATAGTCATTTCGTAAACAAGGGACCATCGACCCCTGCTGCAGTGGTAACCGCTGATTCAATGATTTACGCAATGGATGCACTTCCTTCTCGAAAGATCCATAAACAATAGATCCCAGGATCGAAAGCACCTCCATTGGGTAAACTAAAGAACCATCTACCTTGAAAAAAAAAATCGAGGAACTCATGAGTTTAAGTTTGGACAACCATATCGGTTCGAATCCATTTCTGAATTCACCTAAGTATATTAGGGTTTATCGGTCGAATCCATTCCTGGATTCCCCAAGTCCATCTGGGTCGAAGCATATCATACTATACTTCTTCGCGGAGGGTACTTCCCCATACCTCATACTTCAAAATATAACATACCATGTATAGTACCCTTTCAAAATCATAGCTTTAAATATCGCACTTATATAAATTCCATTATATATAAGATTTCATTTTTAGATAAAGTACTTTCCAAAATAAATAATCTTGAATATATCAAATCATTCTCATATAAATTCCGTTATATATAAGATTTATCTCTCCAGATCGAATACCTTCCAAAATCAACAGTTTTCAAAATCACCTTATACTTATATAAAGTCCGTCTTATACAAGAATCAAAATTTTTCCAAAATCAATTTCACTGTATGAAAAGCCATATGGGATTGAACATCTTTGCTTTATAAAAGGTTTAAAATTTAGGATAGTTTTGTATATAAAATCGTTTTGTGAAATAGTTTTGTATATAAAATAGTTTTGTAAAATAGTTTGTAAAATATTTTTGTAAATAAAAAAGTTTGTAAAACAGTTTTGTAAATAAAATAGTTTGTAAAATAGTTTTGTAAATAAAATAGAATAAGATAGTTTGTATAAGAAAAATAAAAGAAAATAGTTTTGTAAAATGGTTTTAAATTAATAGTAGTTTTGCATACAAGAAAAATTCCAATTTAAATTACAAAGATATCCAACCCAACAACTTTCAATTTCAGTGTCAAAGCATGTCAATAATATTAGAACATAAGATGTACATATGTCATCATTTCGCAAAATCACATTCGGTCGCTCGCTCGATTACGCAAGTTCGCTTTCGAACTAGTATTTTTTATTCGACTTCCCTAATGCGGACTTCGATAAGGTTTCTTGACTAGAAACCATCATTCTCCTTGCATAGCCATATACTATGATAGAGAATTCTAGAATCAAACAAAAAATAAATATCAAATATTCGCCATCAAGTATCGAATGAAAAATCCTAACACGAAGTGGTGTAATTCACATAGAACTTGTGTACTCAAATCCAGATCAAATTAATTTTGCGAATAAAATAATATACATACAACTTACATAATTATTCCAATTTTTTTCATCACAATTACATTTCAATTAAATTCATTTTTAATCTCATTGATTAACACAAATATCACTTCATACTTTAATATTTGTTTCACAGAATTTATCCATTTAATATAAAACATTAATATATTCATTCTCATAATATTGCTTTTATTTCTCCTCAATTTAAATTACATTCATTTCACATGTAATATTTCTCATTTAATACTACATTTATTTGCAAATCATTTCATAAGGAATTTTCTTAAGTTCATAACCAAATTATAAAAGCTTAATTCCTTTTTATAAGACATTGTTCGAGTTTAAAGTTATCACAACTTTATTTATAACCATTTATTGCAACATCCATTTATTTCATAACAATTTACAAGTCATGGCTTTATTTATAATCATTTCACTTTTAATTCATATTTGCTTATCCCATTTAGTTTCACCTTTACCTTTCAATTTATTTATGACACATTTCATAAATGTTAATTAAGTTTATAAACATTTTTTTTCTAATTTAATCTCATTTACAACATTTCCTTAATCACAATTTCAGTTTAAACATCCCAAGGCTTAAAGTTCACACTTGTATATTATTACATTACATGCCAAGAATGTATACAACAATTCTATTCATTTACTAGACATAGATATAACAAATTAAACCTTGTTTCACTTGCTTTCATATTAAGGTTATCAAATTCAACTGCATAATTCAACACAATTTCTAAGTTCCAACTCATATATTAATTCAGAAGGTTTCAATTATCCAAAATATCCAGATATTCCATTTTATTTCAATAGTTGAAACTACTAGTCAACAAACAACAAAATTCACAACAACATTTCAATTTTATAAACAAATATCCTAATTATTCATTTTATTCTCTTTACATACACCGTTAGTAAACTAGTGTTTAGTCCATTAATTTAACCAACAATAATTAGCCAATGCTCATAAACTGACAAAAACTCAACTAATCAACAATAAATGATAATAACTAAATATTACCATTTCATAAATCAAACACATTACAAATAACTATATTAGTTATAAAAATTTATTCCTTTATATATATCATATAAAATTAGAAAAATAATTTCATTTCAAAACTTATATAGAACAATTTTATAACACTAACAAATACGCGCTCTCGTATATACACTCAGACAACTCATTCTAGGGTATTACTACCCTATCTCTAATGAGTTAACCCCATCAGGCTAAGGTATGTCTAAACCAAAGCTCTGATACCAACTATAACGACCCACCATTTTGGACGGTTTAAATCGACAATAAACCACACATGTCAGACTCAAACTATTCAAAAGGGAGGATTGTTAATGGGGTAAATAAGGAAGAAAAAAACGGATCTCGCAGCGAAACGACAAAATATAATAATCAAATAAATAGTTCATGAAGTTGTTTTACAAATAACATTTGATTAAACTTTTACAATTCAAATCAGAGTTATACATACATCAGAAATAAACAAATAATGCAGTAGAACACAGAATGCAGTGGAATAATAAATTGCAATAATATACTAAATCTTCATCTTCGTCCTTTAGAAAATAGTCTTAAATACACTGAAAAGCTCAGACTGACCCGAGCGTAACAAAAAGACAAAACACTCGAGTCATAACTAAAAGATCTTATGTAAGTCAAATCAAAACAAATAAAATAGAAATATTAGTGGAATGGTTTCATAGATTTTACGGGATTTCATCTCCTATCAAGTATACAACGTGAATATAATCATTTAAAGGGTTTCAAATAATTTGAAATATCAATCTTAATCATCTAATTAAAAAAATCCGAAGTTTGAATTAACTTAAACCCATCAAATAATTCAATTCCAAATTCAAGAAATTATATGGGTATATGTCATTTCAACCAGTATTAAAAATCAACATTTCCAAATCAATGAAAACCGCTCGGGTTTATCATTTCAACCCATAACGATTTTCCCTTAATCTATAAGATCGTTCTGTATGTATCATGTCAAACCATAGGGATAACAGAGATATAGACATAAATAACATCCAATCATCCAAAATGTCAACCAATAACATCCATCCAATCACCCAAATATCAACAATTGAACATACAACACAATCATCATTGAAATCAACCAATAACAACCAACAATTTACTGGTTATCATTAACAGGTATTTAACTGGCAATTTAAATTTCAATATTAAATTAAATGACAATTAAATTCAATAAAAGTCAGATTTAACTTGAATGACAATTTAAAACATACTAAACAGCAACCAATCAATTTCTAATCACGTCATAAATTCAATTTAACTAACATAAGAAAATCTAGTAGTTGTGAGTGTTTGCTCATCTTTCGTGGCTACGAAGGTGATGATAAAAATGGAGCAATATGGAGATTCCTAGCAAAGATCCAAATGCAAAGCAAATCCAACAAAGCTTAGACACGAACATGAATCAATAAACAAGTTTCAACTACTTCCAACTTCCAAACAACCCAAGATCCAAACTACGGACAGAAATGAAACTAGGTCATCTTTAAGAAAATATTCGAACCAGAATATTACTGAATCTATAAAAGTGACTAACTAGAAGTTGTTTTCAAATTCTTTTCTCTCCACTTTCATAAAAAGGATCACTCAAAAAGCTTCTTTTTTGAGGAAGTTATGGTCGAAACAAACAGAGGTGTTTTCTAAATTGAAAATCTAAGTTCAAAAATACTTCGAAAAGATTTGAGTTTTTGGCATAGCAAATTAAGGAATTTGAAGAACTGATATAAAAGAAAGTTGAATTCATTGGAAAGATAAATAGTTTGAAAAAAAGAATCATATAATTTGCTTCTTTCTTGAAGGAGATATGATTGATACAATATAGGGTATTTTCGGCCAACACTGGACCCGAGAAAGGATTTGAAAATAGAGGTTTTGATATGGAAATATTCGGAATGGGAATAAGGGTTCAACAACAGAGTTGTTTCCATTGAAATTATACCTGGTTTCAAAAATAAAATTATTTGATTTGGAGTAGTTTAGTGGAATATAGAAACCATGGAAATAAGGGGCAGAAAGAGGGAAAAAGGGAAGGGAAAAAGAAGGGGAAAATGAGAAAGAATAGGAGAGGGATGGTGGGGCATTGGCCATGGGTTACTCCTGTGAGTTGTTGGTGGAGATGGAGGTGGGTGGAGGCAAGAGGAGAGAGGTAGGCTAGGGTTTGAAGGAGGAAGAATGGAATTTGATTTGGAGATTTAGGAGTTTTGGGGTTTGGAGTTTTCTGTAAATTTGAGCAACAAGAAGAAGAAGAGTACGTAGAAAGTTTCTCAAATGAGGAATTTCTGTACGTACTTGGTTTTAGTCAGATAGAAAATAGAAGGTCAATGGGTGGAAAAAGGAAGGGTCCAAAGTCTCTTAGGGTTCCTATGGTCTCTAGGTTTACTAAGGAGCCCATTAGTCTAAAACAAATCCAATAAGCTGCAGGTTATTTAATAATTAGGAAATGAAGGTGGAGAGAAAAAAATAAACGTCACATTTTATTTTGAAAGCTCCAGGCAGTAATAATGCATAAAGAAATGTACGTAGGAATGGAAAAGTTTGCAAACCAAAGGAAAGTGAAATTTTGTATACGCAGAAATGAGGTGGCAAGAATTAAATACAACCTAAAAGTCTAGGCTCAGGTATTAAACAGAAGGAGAAATGAACGAATCAAGTATTAATAATGAGATAACTATTTTAAAACGTACTTGCAACAATTAATAACAAAGGAAATGATGGGACCATGTACATCGCACAACCTTTTTGAAATTCAAATTGTTAAAAGTAACCAAATTAACTTCATTAACTCAAATAATATTCAAATTTGTACGCATTTAGTTTTTTTATCTATGCATAATAAATAAAATTACTTACCTTAAAAATGAAAACGTTCAATTTGGTTTACCTAAAATGATCTTTTATTTCCATTAATACATCCTTTCTGTTTAAAAAAAAGGTGTGTTTCGTATATTAAATCAATTAATTGCAATCAACGTCTTCTTCCCTTCTAATTGAAATATTTCAATAACATTAATTGCAATTACTTACAAAGTTATTTTCAAAACAGATAACTAAAATGGATGAAAATAGAATAATTGTTTACTTTCGTCATTTAAACTTTACAAATTTATTGTTTATACAGCAGAGTAAGAAATAACTTACATAAATAAATTATTTTCCTACTCTTGTAATCCATCAGTATGCTAAAACACAGTTCAAATATACATATATTTCTTCCTTTAAATCAATCATTCTATTCTTTATTTTGATGAAATTAAACCTACATTCACAAACGAAACATTCATTTTATTTGATATAAATGTTCTTTTCATTAAATCAACTTTTCTTATATTTTCACAAAACATAAGCTGCGTTTAATTACACCTATTAATTTACAAATTGGTGTCCTCTCTACCATTAGTTGAAATTATTCGATTACATTAATTTCAATTGTTTACAAAGGTGAATTTCAAAATAGACAAAATAAATGTAATGAGAAATAGAAAAATTATTTCCTATCTAATAGTAATTTAAACATATTTATACACTATTGGATAGAAAAAGGAATTATACATTTCTTACCAAATAATAGTTTCTCGTCTCTGCAATCAATCTTTTAGCTACCAAACATTTAAAATAAATAAACATATGATTTCTTATTTAATAAAGAAACATTTATTATTCTTTATTAAAATTTATTATTCCAATCAATTGGAAATTTACATTCAGACAATTGTTAATTTCACTCAAACCAATGTTATTAAAATACACACTAGCATTTGTTATCATCCTTACATTATTGCAAACATGTTTCATTAATAGAAATTTTACTTAAGCTCATAACTTGTATTATAATTTAATTTGTATCAGTTAAATCTTATTTTTTTTCCTAATAATTTTATTCAAAAATCTTTTTTAATTTAATATTTTTAAATGTTTAAAAATATGGGTCGTTACAGCACTAGACTAGTAGACTTTCCTAAATTTGATCCCGATCCGAGCTCCTAGATATGCAACTGCTTAGTGAACCTCTTTGATTTTGATTTGATGTTGTATATTGGGTCAGTAATGTTTAGCCAAGGGGAGGAATATGAAGTGGTAGCTATGGTAGTGGTAAGGTAGGTGATTTGGTAAACAAACAATAAAGGGGTAAGGAGGTATTTAGACAAAAGATAGGGAGAACTTTTCTCCTCAATTTTCTAATCTTACATTTACTTAGTCCTAAAATTTAAAGCTTAGAAACCCTTCATTTCTTCCACCTATTATCAACCATACATAAGGCAATAATGGGCCTTAAACACTTCAAACCGTTAGGTAATTAATAATAATTAAATCCAATTCAATGTGTATCGTATATCAATTTATACATGTCTAACTTTTATGTACGCACCCAATTATTTACTAATGACACTTAGAAAATATAATAACACCCAATATATTGAATAAATAAATAATATATCATAAATATTAATTAATTTTATTAGTTTATAATAAATGTAAGTAAGTTAAATCGTTAGGTATTTTGGGGAATCTACCAATGCGGTTGTGAGCCTCGTAGGTGTAAATTAAGTCATCAATTAATATTAAACAATTATTAACATTCACACGTCACCTTATCTAATGGTGTGACAGTATAGCTGAATTTAGCAACTATACATCTTTTGAGTAAAATCTAATTTTACTATTTTAAGCAGTACCCGGTAGTAACGATTATTTACACTAATTCTCTTCATTAAAACTATATCATTTTAAGACCTATGGAATTTGGTTTTGATAAAAATTCCAATATCATCCACGTTCAACTTAGTAAGTCTAAACACAAAGTCCTTGATTCAATAATAATAATAATAATTAATCGTACAGCTCTGACCAAAGACTTTGACTTTGATGCGACTATAGTTGATTGTGATATTAACTTCATATAATCAAGGAGATGAATTCTCTATTCAATAGTGTTTCACTCCCAATGTTTCAACTCTGATCCAACCATAGTCTCTCGATGGTGACCATGCCCTGATTTAACTATAGTCAAAGTAGAGTGTCCACATTGGAGTTCAACAATATTCTCAAGTCGAGAGAAACTATGTAATAAAGTCACTTTAAGAGTCTCTATTTGACCTTAGTTATACTAACCAACATAAAAGTCCCGAGTGAGTAATTTCATAGTTATCCAATAAGTATTGGTATGTAACCCCTTCGTGCTCTCGATGGCTATGAGTAATATACTGCCTAATATTTGGAGAGCGTTATGTACTCTAGTCTCAAAGAATGTATTGATATTCTACCTTGAAATATCTTGACTAGGAATATTTAAAATAATATGCTATTTTTAGTATGATAAATTCATCATGATTACAACACATTTTAATTACTATCACATATCATATCATCTAAGGATTTTATATTTAATAAACTTAAATTAAATAATCAATTAACATATCGTAATATGATAAGTATATAATAGAAAGAAAAACGCCTTTTATTTCTAACGAGATTTACAAAGTTAATTATTTACAACAAATTACAGATTCGCCCCTAGTATGTATCCTAACTCTTTCACCTTTTACTGTCATATTGTGCAAGTACACTCTCGCAAATAAACCACTCCTTCTTGTATTTTAGGCAGCGACACTCAATGGCTGTGTGACTGTTAAACTGATGGAACTCGCATTATTTTCCATTATCGAGGGCTACTTTATTCGCTCCGAGTAGCCGGGAGGAAGCCTATGGTAAGTGGTGTGATCCTTGATGATGAGATAGATGGTTTCCATATTGCAATTCAATGAGGCATAATTTGCGTACCTAAGTTTGAATTGGGGACCATCCCAAAAGCATTTTTTGTTATGCTAAAGGCCATTTTTCTTACGGCTACTCCCGCCATATGAGTGATGCTTATCGCCCTGTATATCCTCTTCATCACTGTCGCATACGTCTACTTCCGTCACGCGCATAATATTGTTGGCCCTTTGAAAGAGTCTATTAAAGATGAGGCAGTTTTTTTTCTATAACTCCTTCTACATTTGGAAGGTACCTCACCACATAATAAAGGGTGGCGATTAGGATATTCTTGCCCACCTGCTTTCTCGAGTTAACTCCTTGTTGAGGAAAGGGTGACAATCAGTATAAATGCGTAACCTTCCTTGCTAGCTTTGTGATGTCGTTGATCTCATGCGATTTCATTGAAATTTGAGGAAGATATCGTGATTTTAGTTTCTTTTATGCGAAGAGAACACGAGGAGGAAGAAGATGGTGTCGGTTTTTGAAAAAATGAAAAGAGATATGTTGTTTTTATTTATATAGAAGGAGGGGAAAGCAACCATCATTCAAATCCAAATTTCAAACATGGCGCCCGACCTACTCGATAAAGTTACGTCCATAATTCCTTCATATAGACTCCAAACGAGGAAAACCAAAATGTTATGCGAATCAAAAAATGAAGCAGTCGTGATAGTACCGATTTCATCACCAATTCCCATAGTTGGAAAATGTCCATTTTGCCCTTCCTTATTTTTAATTTATTTTATTCACACGTTAAATTCAATTATTTCCATATTATTAATATTAAATTATAATATTTGTGAAATTTTAGGGTATTACATGTCCTCTAACAATCGCGATGTGATTAGCATTATTTGCATTTAATCTACGTAGTTTGCTCTATTGATCCATATTGCATTGTTGTGCATTTGATTTGAGGTTGGTACTACGCGATCAGTTGTGTTGAGTATGTTTTGTTGGGCTTTGTATGATGATAGAAGAGTTAGTGCTATGCCCTATGGCCAATTATGTTATTTGTTAAATATATCTAATTTGATAACGAATCTTGTTCAAAATAAAAGTTGTTTTCTTCCTATTGCTACTTGTTATATTGTGGTATAAATAATTAAGTAATTAATTTAAAGTATATTAAACAAAAAATACTTAAATGATATGTTATGTGATAGAAATTACAATATGTTGTAATCATGAGAATATGTTTACTGTTGGTTATGTACCAAGAGTTATTGGATAACAATGGAATAACTCACTCGAGGGTTTACTGTTGGTTACTACAGCTAAGGTCAAACAGAGAATCTTGAAGTAACGATGTTATGCAGTTCCCTCGACTTGAGGATACTATGGAACTTCAATATGGATACTCCATGTTGATTATAGTTAGATTGGGGAATGATGTCCGAATGACTATAGTTGGGTCTAAGTTGAAGCATTGTAAGTGAAACACCATTTAATAAAGAATTCGTCTCCTTGGTTACATGAGATTAGTCGCATGGTCAACTGTAGTCAGCTCAAATTCAAATTCCTTGGCCAATGTAGTATGCTTAATAGTAGTTGTTATTATTAAACCAAGGACTTTATGTTTGGACTAATCAATTTGAATGTGGACGATACTGGAATTTCAACCAAAACTAAATTCAATAAAATATGATATAGTTTTGACAAAGTGAATTGGTGTAAATAACCCTTCTAAAAGATACCGCATAAGAAAATACAAAATTGGATTTTACCAGAAAGACCTATAAGCGATGAATTCAGCCAAATATCATAGCATTAGCTAAGGTGATGTACGAATATTAATATTTGAATTGATCAAGATTAGTTGCTAAATGAATTTGCACCTTTGAGTCACACAACCCCATTTGCGAATTCTCCAAAAAAACTACACGATTTAATTATTTATAAAGTGTTATAAATTGATTAAATTATTTAATGTTTTAGAAATATTAATTATAAATTTTATTTTATGTTTTGGGTGTTGTAAATAATTATTTGGATGTGTGTATAATAGTTCTATATACACATATTGATATACGATATCGATATGCATTTGAAAGGGCTTTAAATTTCAATAATTATTTAATGGATATTGTACATTTTTATCCATAAATGGACCATGCATAGCTGCCCATAGAGAAAGAGGAATCATTTAGATATTAGATCTACAGTTAATTAAGAATTAAAAGAGGAAGTTTTAAAGATAGAACAGAAAAAAAATTATTCTCTCATTAAAGAAAATCCTCTCATTTTTCTCTCTCTTTCAATTCTCTTTTTCTTTCCTTCTCATTTATCCATGGAGTCCTTCATCTTCTCGAGGCCGAAACTTTGTGCTCTTATTTTCCAAAACTATAAAATAAATCAAAAGCAGCGATTCATCCAATCCTTGCAAAATTAGATGTTGACTCTATGAATCCGATGAGGAATTTCCATATCAAGGTGTTACAAAGGTTAGAATCTACTTAGGTAATTCTTCATATCTTGTTTTACATATGTCACCATCCCTTATATGTACATTAGTATTGTTAAACATACTTCCAAATGATTTTATTTAGCAATTGAAATTTAATTGTGAGTTTCAAATTTGTTTTCAAACTGTAAATCATTGGAATTACAAAAGTACAAAATGCACACATATATGTATTGATGTTTGAATTAGATAATAATGTTTTATGTAAGTTTGGATTTAAAAATTGGTTTTAATTATGACTAGTGTCATCAAAATAAATTTACTTATTTACATATAGATAACAAATATTTTTCACATATGTTTAATACTTCATGTCATGGTATGTTTTGTTGCAATTAAATAATAATGTTGTTGTACATATGTGTACGTGTGTGTCTGTAATTTAAAAATATTTGATGTTTGAACTTAATTATGTTGCTTTTAGTATTTATCTATTGTTGGGAACATATGCAGCAAAATATTGAAGTTGAATATGAACATGAATAAAAATTTACAAATGTTGGAAAAAATTTAATAATAGTATTGCTTTAAAGTGATTTTGGATTATATATTTATGTAGTGTTTCAAATCTAATATTCAGTGCAAAAACATTTTGATTATAGATATTTATGGAACCATTTTCAATTTAATTTTACGACTAAATTTAGATCACAATAGATCTTTGTAAAAGAGGAAGGTTGAAAGTCTGTTCCATTTACTCTTTATTACCAAACCTTTTCTACTTCGATTGTAATGGTTTACTTTCTTAACTATATATATTTATATACAAATAAAATGGCAATATATAATATATATACATATAAATGCTAAATAATATACATATAGTATTACTAATATATGCATCCAAACCATATATTATAACGCAATTAAATATACATATATACTTAGGCGTTTATATTTCTGATTTGTATATGAAATTGTCAGATACATATGTAGGTATAATACACACACATGCACGCACAATAGATATAAATTTTAATATATGTATGTATATACATATAATTATACATATGCCTATAGTTGTTTCCATCAAGTAATGCTATGAATACATATAGATATATTCAAATTAAACACCAAAAAAATTATATTCCCTATATATGTTTCATATGCATGTAAAACCTTTTATATGTATGTATGTATGTATGTATGTATTTATGTATTCATAGTAAATCAAATGTCACAATAAACAATGATTTAATTAACTATGAAGAAAATGTTAGTAAAATATTATTTTATAGGAATAACTTGATTGGATCTACTGAAACTCTTTAGACTTTATAGGCCCACCCCACTATGATTCAAATAGGTTTTTTTTAAATCTACATATTTCATTCACTTCGGACCGGCCTGGTTCCTTCAATGATATTACAGCCCAAATGGTCTATGTGATCCAAATTAGCAACGTTAGGCCTAATTGATTAAAACATACCCATTTAGTAGGGTGTTTAAAAAGGTAGTGTTTAAGGTTGGTGTTATCCCGCCTTTTGACTAGGCAATATCCGAACAGACGGGACGTATCGAACCTATGATTACCAAGGCAGGAAGCCCGAAGAGATAGCCCAAGAGTGCAGAAAAAAGCTCAAACAAAGTCATGGGACAAACACAAACCATTCAAAAGAAATAGAAGAGCGGATCCAACAAAATGGTGGATCAATACCGATCCAACATCATGGATCGGTACCGATCCAAGTTTCTCCAACCAATGGAGCTCAACTTTTGTCTACACACTCTACTTGATGTTACAAGCCTACTTCAGGTGTCATTTTGTTGTTTCCATGCAATCTTTATCGATCTCCACAAGCACTCAAAGTCAGCAACTCTACTTCTCCACCGATTCATCATTTAGACTTAGAAACAAGCTAATAATGGTTCAAACAACTATGGAATCACAAAGATAACCACAAGACAATCCAATACAAAGAGTTCAAGGTAGTTAGTTTAGTTATATCTTAGATCGGTATCGATCCACACAAGTTGTTAGGTGTCTCCCTACTTTTTTGGAGAAATGGTCTATGGCGTGGAAAACGATGTGGAGATCTTCTGGGTGATATTTTAGGCTCCCTATCTTTATAAGTAGAGGGGTAGGGCTCATTTTTAAGGATCTTTTTCCTCTTGCTCTGTTTTCTTATAATCACACTCGGATTTATACTGTAATGGATTTATACTGATTCGTAAGAACTTCTGCCTGTAATCAGCAAGATAATCGATAAAATCACCATGTGGATGTAGCCCAAGATTAGTCGAACTACTACAGATTGCTACGTGTTCTTTTCTACTCGTTCTCATTTAAATTTATTTTCTTTTTTATTCTCTGCTTAATCTTCTAGGTGTTTATGCCATTTTTGGTTTAAACATTTTGGTGCTTTCACTGAGAAACCCAATTCTTAGGCTACTTGTATCCATCATCTACTATTGGATTTCATAGATATGAGAGATAGATCCAATTTTCCAATCTTACGTTCTTACTATTCATATTTTCAACAATCTTCTAGAAGTTATTCCCCATGGTCCCAAGGAAGGAACGTATTATAACTTCCAGAGCTACTATTGATGCTAAGAACCAAGACACTCGCCAATTAGATGAAGCTGCCCAATCAACTCAACCGAAGATTCAGAATCTACCTGATATCGTGACAAGAGTGGAAATGGATCGGATGATGAAGTAAATAGAGAACAAATTCCAGGAGAGTCACAACCAGATGAACCAGCAGATGCAGCAAAGCTTGAGGCTGTTGAATGAACTAACACGGAACAGCTAAAATAGGAGCATGAGGAATTTAAGTTCAGAATCTGAGAGTTCCTCATCATCTGACCAAAGACAGAGGAAAATAAAGTACAAGAGCACCCAAAACACCACCGAGATGTTTTATCAAGGAAGAAGACAAACCCATGGCTCGGATTTGTGGATCGGTATCGATCCAAGCTGACAGATCGGTACCAATCCACCTGACGGTAGGCCCAGAGCTCGCCCTCTGGATGGTGGTATGGATTTGATTTTGACCGTGATATGGATGATTGGAATGCTGAATATCGAGCTATTACTAGTGATACGATATGTAGGAATCAAATAAGGGGATTGTTGGACGAATGGATCTCCCAGAGTCTGGAGAACTCAGGTATCGAGTGTAACAGCCCGCCCCAAAGCAGAATTAATTTCGACCCAATAAAAGCATGTGCCTTAGGCCCATCTCAAGACAAGTTGTTAGGTTGATAAAGCTAAAAATTACACAGTTACAGAGCTATCTATCTACACTTTCAGAATCTCACAACGGAATGGATAAAATATAATATCAGAAACAAGTACCCATGAAAATCATTTTAGAAACAGAACGTGTTAAATATTACAACATGTTTACATCAAGCCTTCATAATACAATATCTCAAAATAACATAACTATCTAAACTGGGTATAATAAAAATAGCATAAATAGATAAATAACCGCCACAAGTCTTAACCTCCACCTTCGTCTCCTAAATCAGCATTACTCTCTCTAACCTGTGTTGTAATGAGGAGTGGGTCAGAACAACAAATGTCTGGTGAAACAAAATCTCAAGCTTTACCATAATTGTACTAGGGAAATATTATTTAAATAAGAAATATTTCTCACGCACAAAATCATAACATATGTATAAAGTCAATTGTAGGCCCAAAGGCCCTTCTAGCCCGACTACCCAAAAGTCAACTGTAAGCCCGAAGGCTCTTCCTGTCTAACTATTCCAAAGCTAACTGTAATCCCGAAGGCCCTTCCAGTCTGACTATTCACACTCTTCGTAACTAAAGCATACGACGTACAAGGAAATACCCAAACCATTTACTACCTTCTTGATGGGGCTTAGGCAGAATCTGATCATTTAAGACCTACAAAATAGGCAAATAACCATCATTTAAGACCTAACCCCAAGACAGGTCCCTACATGGTTCTTCCTCAATAACACCATAAAAAATCCTATTAGGTCACTTAACACTTCACCTAAGAAAGAGGCGGACCCTACCATAGCTACTAAATACCTCAAACCAAAAGCGGGCCCCTCCTAAGGATTTCACCTACCATATCCACCAAGCAATTTATGACCCATAACCCACTTGTGACGTCTCACATTAGTCCGACTATTCATAGGCACTGGTAGACAAATTAACTAGGCTGGTTTATCCTACAGAATTGGGACTAATATCGCATCCACTAGATTTATATATTATAGGCGATGTCCCACATTAGTCCGTAATGCCACACCGTTGGTAGCCAGAATTAACTGGGTAGACTTCCATGTAGCTTTGGACTAACCTCGCATCCCTATAACTTAGTCATAACTTATATGTATATCCACCATATACATATATCACCCTACACGAATAATAATTGAGGCCATATAAGGTATCCCCTTACCATGCCCCCTAATTAGGGATTAATTCCCTAATTTACTCTAACTACATTCCTATATATTAATATTACTTAACTACTCTAACAATATTAATTACATGTTTGATACGCTATAATCAATACATTATATATATATATATATATTTGTGCCGAATTAGGGTCTAATCATTACATTACAACAATCCGATGATAATACGCTTACAAAGTATTTTGAAATATCAATCTCATATAAATCTACAATTCCAATTAGAACTGCTACTACCCATAGCCAAATAAAATAGATTTGTAAAAATAGGGAATACATACAACTTATTCCATACTAATTCATTAAAATTCCTTTTCTATTTTAAAGAACACATCCTAGTAATTAGAACGCCTATATTCAATTCAACCCTCATGCACATCATTTTGAAGTGAGAAAGGAATTCCTTATTTATTTAAGTGCTAGAAATGGCAGTGCAAACTACAACAAACCAATTCATAATTTACACACCATTTCTAATTTATTTTCCTTTTGAATCTTTTAAAACTCCAATTCAAAATAGGAAAAATAAGTTAAATTGACCATAGATTATCTAACTCTAACAATTAATTAGATTCTAATATACAACTACCAAAAACAGTTATAATCCTAACATATACAAAGATTGATATTACATAGGGAAAATCTGGTGGTTTGAGGTGTTATGTTTTCTTTACAAAAATTTCCCAAGGCATACATCAAGTCCAAATAAATACTATTCAATTACAAAAATATGAAAAACTTGATATTTCCACTCATAGAGAATTGTTTGCTTCCTAACTGGATTTGATTCCACCACACCTAATCTCTTTCATATCTCCCTCTTTATACAACAAAGTGAATTGTATATAGTGATTAGATTAATAATTAGAAACTAGAGGAATAGAATCAGGAATCAAATGAATTAACATCTAAACCTTTTACCTGAAAACCCTAACTGATTTTGAAATCCAAGAAGAAGAAGAAGACGAGATCTGATTCCTAATTCTCTGTCAGATCTTCGCCTTTTTAATATACAACTAATTGGTTGTATATATATAGAGTAGATTTTAGAAACCATAAGATAGAGTGAAGAATTTGGAATTTAAATTAGATTACACATTAGAAATCTTACTTAAAAGTATACCATTTTCCGAAACCCTAAGAGAAAAGATTTTGACAGAGTCTCTATGTAGTTATATAATTTTATGTGGAAAAGAGGAGAATCTCTAAGTCTATTTATAGGGGTAGAAAGAAACGTGGACCGTTTGATTCGTTTAAAAAAATCCAAGCCATTCGGCCAGCTCAAATCTGAGCCAGAACGACTCGGCCGGTCGATCGCTTGTATAGGGGCGGTTGACCGCTGTTGTCGACCGGCCCTTATTTGCCAACGACGTTTACATTTCCTCCGTTTCGTTGATTTATTCCCTTCTAATTCCAATTAATTCTCCATTAACTTTTCATTCCTCCTTTACGTTACTTACACTTAATGTAAACATTCCAATTCAAATTTCAAACTTTTGAAATTCTCTCTAAGATTCAAATTTTAAATTTTAAATTTGTTTTAAATTATTTTAAACCTAACATTTCAAACGTCCATAACTTTTTCATTTTAACTCTTATTTCAACATATTATATGTGGAAATTGATCAAAAAATCACCATGATCGCAATGGTGCAACTCCCGTGGCTAAATTTCGACATGTATAGAAATTTCGTTTTTAACCTTATTTTAATTACTTATTTTCTTATTTAATTTCATGGGATGTTACATCGAGAACCTTCCCGAGAGCGTTCGCTGGGCCGAACACTTAGGCCAGATCTAGACTACCGCTATTCAGCCAAACCTATAGACTTGAAATACTTGGAAGATATGGCAAGGAGACTTATGAGTGAAAACTGGTTCAGAATCAATGATGAGTGGGGTACCTCTCCCAATCGAAACCTTTTTCTAAGAACATTCTGCACGAAAGATATCCTTGAAGGTTTGTGATGCCGACAATGCCATCATACAATGAAAAGACGGCTCTAATGCAGCATTTAATGAAATAAGAGTGGCATATGGACACTGCTAGAGCATCTGATGCTATAAAGTGTCGTTGTTTTCTAATCTTTTGCTGAGTTGACGTGAAAGTTTCTAGAGCAATTCCGTCTGCACACTTCACGCCCAAATTGAACCTCTTCCAGGGCAAGGGAGAGCCATTAAAAGATTTTTTTGAATCTATTCCATACAACAGTGATGGAAGTTACATATGCTAAAGATGACATAGTGCTGATGACGCTAATTAGGAGGATTCATCTCGATATGGATTTTGTGGAATGGTTGGAAAGGAAACCCCCACTGATGATGGATGCTTTCTATAGAAAAGCCAACCAGTACTTACGCTTGGAGGAAGAACGCAATCTCCCTCGGTGGAATGGTGCTGGGAATTCAGATAAAATGGTACAAAGTAACATTGCTGTAAAGAAACTTGGAGGAAGTCCTGAAAATGTGGATGTGAATACTGGCAACAAGAATGATAGCCTGAAAAAGAGCGATAATAGGGCCAAGAAACGAAAGCCAGATAATAGAAATCATCCGAGGATTCCTAAATACGACAATTATACTGAATTAAATAACTCAGTTGATAATATCTATCTGACGACTCAAGTCACTGAGCAGTATAGGAAGTCGGCTCTAAGAGAGTCAACTGATAAGGAAAAGGGATTTGGCAAGTATTGCAAGTTTCACGAAACATAGGGCCATAATACCAACGAATGCAGACACTTGCGAGATATGATTGAGAACTTGATTCGATAAATGAAATTGCAGCAATTTGTGAAAGCCCCGCAGGATGGCGGGCAAGGAAATTCTAACCCCTCTCGGTCATCTTCCCAACAGGGGCAAGCTGGGCCTAGTGGAGAGGAGCCTAGGCTGCTTGAAAAATGTTTAGTGATTAACATGATCATTAGTGGACCACATCCAGTCGATAAAAGTTTGAATGAGATGGACAGATATGCTAGCGCTTTGAAGCATACCAAGTATAAGAGCTGTTTAGCAGTTGAGGATGGAACTCTGGCAAGACAATTCAAAACCATGAAAGATGACATTGTTTTTCTGAACAGAGATGTTGATGGGGGTAGAAACCCCGATGATTGATCCGTTAGTAATAACGGCCACGATTGGTCCTACTATTGTTCAAGAGGTGCTGGTTGACCGTGGGAGTTCGGTTAACATTTTATTCAAAAAGGCTTATGATCAAATGTTTTTGGAAGGAAAGGACTTGAAACCATGTAAATCTCGAATACAGGGATTTAACGAAACGATTACGGAGCCGATTGGGTATGTGGAACTACTGGTGGTACTTGGAGAGAGTGACCGCAAGTGAGTGTGGGTCGTTCCTTTTGTTGTGTTGGATATCTATTCTGCTTACAATGCATTTATGGTTGACCGACCCCTGCTGAATTTAGAGCTGCTATAGCTCCTTGGTGTTTAACGCCTAAATTCCCTACAAAGAATGGAGTTGGAGTAGTGCATGAAGATCAAGGGCATGGCCGTGAATGTTATGTCACTTAGATAAAGGAGGCAAAAAGGTAAAGGAAAAGGTGTAGAGTGGACCCTCTGTATCAAGGATTTGGATGCACAGCAGCTACTACCTGAGCCCTGGCTCGGGCAGCATAGTCGGTTCCATTAGGATTTGGATCTACGAAAAGAGCCATAAGGAGGAAAAGCAGCTCCATTTGAGCTGACGATTAATATCCCAATTAGTCGAGATGACCCAACACGGATCCTGAAAGTCGGATCATAGCTTGGTGTCAGGATGATGAAGGAGTTAGTTGGTTTTCTCAAGGAAAACCTGGATGTATTCGCTTGGACGCACTCTGATATGTGTGGGATCTTGCCGGATATAGGGAGCCATGCATTAAATATAAATCCCAAATATGTTCCTGTAAAACAAAAACGCCGCAGCCTGGGTCTGGAGAGATCCGCTTCACTTAAAGAGGAGGTGGATAATCTGAAGGACAATGGCTTTATCAGCGTTGCCTTATACCCAAAATGGGTATCCAACCCATTCTTGGTGAAGAAATCTAACAAGTAATAGAGCACATGCGTCGACTATTCTGACGTGAATAAGACATGCTTGAATGATAGCTTCCTGCTTTCGAGGGTTGATCAGTTGGTGGACTCAATAGTCGGACATGAATTGCTTTTGTTAATGGACGTGTACTCTGGATACAATCAGATTCCAATGCACATCCTGGACCAAGAGCATACCAGCTTTATAACCATCCTGGGACTGTATTGATATTTGATCATGCCTTTTGGACTAAAAAATGGTGGAACAACTTACCAAAGACTGGTAAACAAGATGTTCAAAGATCAAACTGGGCATTGATTGGAAGTCTATGTAGATGACATGCTCGTGAAGTCATGGCGTTTAGGAAACCACATTGACGATTTGGTAGAAATGTTCGACGTTTTTTGAAAATACCGGATGAATCTCAACCCTTTGAAATGCTTTTTTGGTGTTGCATCAGGGAAATTCTTAGGCTTCATTGTGAACTCCTATGGGATTGAAGCCAATCCGAAGAAGATAAAGGCATTAAGGGACATAGAGGCCTCGAAGACAGTCAAAGAGGTCCAGAGCCTGAATGGAAAGGTCATCGCCTTAAATCGATTCATTTCCAGAGCTACCGACAAATGCATCCTTTTCTTTGACGTGATTAAGAAAGGAAAAAGTCCAAAGGGAAAAAGGACTTACGCTTGGATGCAAGAATGTGTAGATGCTTTCCAAGATCAAGTAAATCACTTGGAGAGACCTCCAATTCTCTCGAAGCCAGTGGATGACAAGGACTTGTATACATATATGGCAGTGTCGGTGCATGCTTTGAGCACCACACTCATACATAAGGAATCTCGTATCCAGCGATCTGTCTATTACATTAGTAAACGATTAACACGAGCAGAATGAAATTATTCAAAGCTGGAAAAGCTTGCATACTGCCTGTTGATCGCTTTGAGGAAGCTTCTCCCCTATTTTCAGGCTCATCCAATCAAAGTTCTTATCGACCAGCCTTTGTGACAAGTCTTGTAGAGACCTGATACTTCTGAAAGGTTGTTGAAATGGAACACTGAATTAAGCAAATACGACATAACTTATTATCCTCGGAGAGCCATCCAGGGTCAACCTTTGGCAGACTTCATAGCTCAATACACTACATGAGATAATACTCCAAAGAGCAGTGGTGAGCAAAATGCTAGGTGGAAGATGTACACGGATGGTTCATCTAATGAATGATATTCCAGTGCTAGAGTTATGCTTATCACTCTCGAGGAACATCCGATATGTTATGCCCTAAAACTCTACTTTCCTGCGACAAACAATGAAGCAGAATACGAAGCCTTAATCGTAGGACTCAAGATTACCAAGGAACCAGGGATAAATTTTTTACATGTTTTTTGTGATTCCCAACAAGTGGTATGCCAGGTGTGGAAAGAGCTTCAGACAAAAGAAGCAAGGCTAGCCCCTTATCTCAACAGAGTCTTTGAGCTGCTTAATGACATCGAATATTACACAATAACGCATATTCCTAAAGAAGAAAATGCGAAGGCCGATTCACTGGCTAAGCTGTCTAGTTTTGGAGATGTGCAACTCATGGGCTTGGTTCCGATGGAAGTATAATCGGCTCTGAGCGTCAACCAGATGGTTGTCGACTAGATCGTGGAGGCTGAATATGAAAAGGAGTCATGGATGACTCCAATAAGGGACTACTTGTAGAAGGGGATCCTTCCAAACATAAGGAACGAGCAATGGAAGCTCCTTCACCAAACTTCGAGATATATCATACAAAAAGTAGTACTTTACAGGAAAGGATTCTTAACCCCACTTTTATGATGTGTTGCCAATGACAAAGCCAAACAAGTCCTGAGAGAAGTTGGCTATTACACTGGGGGGCAAACCCTGGCGAAGAAGATTCTCCGCTATGGGTACTTCTGGCAAACCGTCAACCGAGATGCAGCCAATTACACCATAAAGTGCGACAAGCGCTAGAGTTTTGCTAAGATTTCGAGAACCTTGTAAATGGAGATTACTCAAATGGTCAGTCCCTATCCGTTCGCAGTTTGGTGAATCGATATTATCGGTGTGTTACCGATATCTAAATGTGGTGCAAAATATGCCATCGTCCCAGTTGATTTCTTCACCAAATGGGTTGAGGCAGAGCCATTGGCCATAATCACCACGAAGAAAGTGATCAACTTTGTAGTCCATAATATTGTTTGTTGTTTTAGAGTTCCATAGGCGATCGTTACCGATAATGGAACCTAATTCAACAGTGCCGAGTTTAAGGATTTCTACTGCCTACATTGCGTAGAGAAGAGATTTGCTGCGGTAGCACATCCTTAGGAAAATGGACAGGTTGAAGCTATAAACAAGATCGTCAAGTCCATTCTTAAGAAGCGATTGGAAAAAGGCTAAGGGCAAGTGGATCGATGATCTTCCATTGGTACTTTGGGCTTATCGAACGACCCATAAGCCAGTGATTGTCCATTCTCCATTCGCCCTAGCCTACGGATCAGAGGCTATGATTTTGGTTGAACTGAAAGTACCTTCTCATCAGGTAATTCACCACAATCCACAGACGAATGAGCAACTCCTGCTAGAGTCTCTTGGCATGGTCGATAAGAAGCAAGACGAAGCCAACTTGAGAGCAGCTGCACACTGAAACTGAGTCGTCCGATATTACAACATCATGTTCAGGAATCAAACCTTTGAAATCGATGACCTGGTTCTCAAACGAATCTTCCCAGGCCCTGGAAACTTGGGCCTGACATGGGAAGGTCCATACGCAATAAAGTAAGAGCTCAGAGATGGCACTTTCAGAATTGCGACGGTTGATGGGATCCTACCCCCAAGGGCGTGGAATAGCGAACATTTACAATGCTATTTCACTTAGAAATAAATTTGTATATAATTGAATGAGGCCATGTAATAAGACAGAATCTGCCATTCCCCATTTTCAATAGATGGCTTTTTAGATTCATGTCTCTATCTTTAAATTGCTTAAGAATTATGAAATGTCACCAACTCGAATGAATCTGCATATGTGCAATGCAGGTGTGCATGTATCCGGAGATAGGTATGACTAAACTTCCATGTTTCATGATCGGACCCTTAAAGTTCACTTGCTCTCGGTGTTTGAATATCAGTACCCTCTAACTCTTAGCCCCGACGTGGAGGCAGGAGAATAAACTAGAAACGAACATGATATGACCATTAATTCATTAACTCTTACCCTTGACGTGGGGGCAGGAGTATAAACCAAAAAGGATGAGATTCTCGTCCTTGGATTAAGGACATGAGTATAAACCTTAATAGATGTCATTTGACCGTTCATCTGCTAACTCTTTCCTTTGACATGTGGGCATGAGTATAAACCCAAAAAGGATGTGACTAGACCGTCCATCTGTTTCCTCTTGCTCAGAGTTTGGCAAAGCGTCAATGTCTTGCCCAGAGGATGGCAAGGCCCAAGATCATTGCCCGGAGTTAGGCGAGATCTCATCCGAACCTTTATTGATGCCCAAAGGCAGGCGCGATCACATTTAGAATTCCTTAAGAAGGAATGCCTAAATCACCTTTCCAGGTGATTGAATCCCGATTGGATTCCAGGATCCGCTATAGCTATATGTAAGTGCCCATAAATCGACACTCCAACAATCGCTTTGCGTTCACTAGAACGACGGAAGGCCGGTAAACCACGAAATGGGCTAATGACCTGGTCTGTTAACGATTATGGAAAGAAATGAATCATAAGTACATTGAATGGAAAGTGGATTTGTTAAATACTTAAACAATTTCACACAAAGGTTTGGCAAAACAAAAGGTCTTTGTTATTAATAAGCAAAATAAGATTTGGAAGAAAAAGTACAAGTGTTATTGACATAGAAACTAAAAAAGGCAATAGCGAAGGCCGAATCCGCACAATACTGGCCGAGAAAAACAAAAACGGGAAACTAAAAAGAGCCTAAGTACTGCTATACAACCAAAAAATGCAAAGAAGACGGGCGATCATTTCTTGGGCCTCTTCTTTCTTTCTTTCTTCTCCTTCTTCTCTGTAGAAGATGGCGCATTGGATTCTTCCAACTGCTTCCTTATCCTTCCCTTATTTCCTTTGCCCTTAGATGGAGTGCTCTACGATGATCCAACAGGCACGCTTTGAGTGTTCCTAGGTGGAGGAATATGAACTGGAAGAAAGATAGTCTGACCATGCAGAGATATGGAAAAGGAGGAGGAAAAGTCTCTAACTTCTCTAGCTTGACCTGTTTGGCCAGGACAAGCACCTTTTGAATAAAACTCATAGTTTGACCTGACAAAGGCTCGGAAGCATCAGTAATAATAGCATCATCATCAGTATGAGCTCGCTGGAGCTCACCAGTCCCTTTATCCTATAGAGCATCTATCATTTGTTCCCCAGGCCTAGGAGTCTCAGTAATCGGGATAGTTGGAACCATCAACGAAGTGGTCATGGTCACTGATTATATTGCTATCAATGGTAGACCCGATTAGAGACCTATATCAGGAAGCAAGACAATCTGGGGCTTACCTGAAACTTGAGAGATATAAAAAGAGAGATAAGCAATGTCAATTGACAACATATGGACTCTCGGAAATACAGGTGAGGTCAACGAGATACCTCCTTCGGTTTGGGATTCGATAGAGGCCGGAGTGACACTAGAATTTCCCTCCAGAATGGGAGAAAGGATAGAAGGCCTGTGTGTTTGAGGCTTTTCTGGGTCATATTTTAGAATAGAGGATGAGCCAGGGACAGTTTTAGGCCCATGTATATGACAAGTGGTAGCATCTTGAGGCGATGATCCGGAACCTTCACCAAAATCTTTTTGCACTGTGTCGCCTAGCTCTGGATGAAGAATAAGTTGGCCTTCTCTTAGCACCTTGGGCTCGTCCCCTATCAAGGTATTCTTCTCAAGCTGTGCCAAATCCACCTTGCCACCTTTTAGGAACTCTTTCTCCTCCATAATAATTTGATCCTAAGCAAGGGCAAGAAGTCTGGGGTAATTATTATTGAACCACTCTAAATTACCAAATTTGAGTACATTAGCATTGTACTTAATGAGCATTGATTCAAATTTTCCCATCATCCGTTGTTCAACGGCCTCAACCTCATTCTTGAAAAGTGCATCCATGTCTTTAGCATGTTCAACCGCCTTGTCTCTTTCTTCGCAAGCGACAAGTAGATCTTCACAATAGTTCTAATCCTGTTGAAGAGCGTCATTTCTTCTCTTTTGTTTTGATCTCAAGTTTGGGGGGCAACTCTACCACTTTCTTGTTCGAGGCATCTCTTTCCAGCACTAAATTGTGGTTTTGATGATGCGCGGCTTCTATCTCATCATTATGTTGGGTTCTCTCATCATTGAGCGCCTTGATAACTTCTTCGGCCATTTTCTTAGCTTCAGCTTGAGATTTCCTTAAGTTTTCAACCTCAGCATCGAGATTAGCAATGATTCTCTTGTCTTGCGTCTCCATGAGTTTCAAATTATCAATTTCAAGCTTTCATTTCCTTGAAACCTTGAAGATTTTCTTGGTTACCATGCCTATTCGTTATATTGATTGTAGGCATTGGTCACGAAAGCAACGGTATTTTTTTGACTTCTGGCGGAATTCTCTGCAAATTAGGCATGAATATGAGTCCGTCAAAGAAAACATCCAAAAATTGTTCCCTCAAGTCGGCCATTCGAGCAACGGCGATAAGTTATTGCTTCGCAGTAACGACCGAAGCTTCAATCGTTTGTTTTTCGGCTCTAAGACGGGAAGTTTCAAAACTACTTTTATGGTGCCTACGGTTGGAGGATTGATTGGAGTGAGAGGGTGCCAAATGCTGTACAGGAATGGAAGCTAGAGGAGGTACGTGAGAGGTATCGCCCGGTGTTAAGTCATCACGACGATAAGTGTGCCTATTTAAACCTCTTGGCTGAGGCAATCTAGATCTAGAACGATGTTTGGAGGCAGAGTCGTGATATGGATAGTCTCTGTCGCAACTGCCTCTATCACGGCTAGACCGATAGCCGGAGTCTGAATCTCGACCACTGCCTTGATGATATGTGCTTGAAAAATGCCTATGTGATCGGGACATGTTTTCCTCAAGAGATTGGAATATGTAGTTCTTCCTCTCTATGGATCCTGAAAAAGAAATGGAACTATTTAGATTCGATGAATAAGGACACGAGTCAAGTGCAATATGGTGCGTAAAGTGCACGTGTGCGTAAGTGTCCTAGTGTCCCCCCGACGGACCATGTTCTGGAGCTTTGCGCATGGGAGTGATCTCTCCCAGGCTGGTAGGAATGTATCATCATTAAAATGGATGGTAGGAATTCCCAATACCGAAGGAGCCGAACTCTGTAGGAATTGGCCTCAGCTTGGTGAATGTATCCATTGAAGGAAAAGAAGGAGCTTTCTCTACAGTTTTGATTGGTGGAGGAAATGTAGAGGTCTACGCTTTGGAAATCTTAACAACTAGCCTTTTCTTCGGGAAAAGCTGTTGGCCATTTTTGGGTTGCTCAATCAAAGCCTCGTGACCCTCGTCAGTGTTTTCATGACCAACCGCATCATCTCCATCTACGATTTCACCTTCTTCAACGTGCACTGGTTTTATTCCAGTTTCAACCCTTGGACTTAAGGTAGGGGCATGTTAGGATTTACATCGCCACCTCCAGGCGAGTTTTCATTATCGTCATCATCATTGTCATCAGCAACCACTTGGACTTGGCCCATGCTATGATCTGCTTCAAATAGGTTATGGGCTATAAGATTTTCGTCAGAAAGGAGAACTACTATGTCTCTATCCTCTTCCGAAATTTTCATGAGATCTTTGATGGCATTTGAAATGGCCTACCACTGGGTCTTGCTACATCTGAACAATAAAACGAGCATAAGTCAAGCTTACAATTATAAGACAAATTCATATAAATCACATGGAATGGAAATTATGTCCAAATATCCATCTCCATGCAAACCTAGGTGGACAGCGTACATAGAACCATCCACACTTGAAAAAGCTCAATTACTAGCGATGACTCTGCAACTGTTAGCCGGTTCCAAGTAAGTCAAACGTGGACTTCCTTTTCGGCTCTTGAAATGGTATATGTATTGGATTTCTTCATCGCTGGCACACGATTGAAATGTTGGGCGAAGACAACGTACGTGTCGAGAAGGAAGGCGTAGCTATTCGGATGTAGTTGTGTCGGAGCTAATCTCATGAAATTTAGAACTCGACGAATGAATTGGTTGAATGGAGAAACACATCCCACTAAACACATAGATCTATTACAGGGAGTATAACCCTCTGAGGAATTATGAGCTCTTTGGTGATGAGAAAGGACTAGAACATCGTCAAATGGAATGTCGTGCTTATCACAGATCCTGCGAAGTGATCCCTCATCAATCTTCGAAGCGATAGAATCAATGGGATCATCTAGGATGGAAGCATCCTCAAGAGTGTCAGGAGCAGGTCCTACTTCTGGTTCTTCGGTAGGCTCTATTGGATTTTTTGAAACCTACTATTCAACTTGTGGATTTTCTTGTTGATGTGGTGGTTGTACTAGTTCTTGTCGTGTAGGAGTCGTAATTGAACTTGACGCAGCATCGGATTAGATGTATTTGGAAGTGGATGGACCTGCAGTTTGAGTGGCAAGATGCTCGGAACGTCTATGATCCATTTCTATAAAAACTCGAAAGATAATCAATAATTAACTATAAGCTATACCCCCGTGCTAAAGTGAAACCTAGCGTGGTGTCGTGCAATGTCGAGTAGTTCGGATTTTTAATATTGTACAATAGTTCATTCTAAAATCTAGATATCGCCCGGAGTAACCGTCATTGCTGACCGTCTCATCATACTTCACGTCAATAGTTATGCATTGGAAATGCGTCGAGACTCAAGAGAAAACGTTTGGCAAATGGGAGTGTTTGTCAACAAAGCTCAAACACAAGTGAGTTTGGAGATAAAAATCTACCTAAGTGTCAGATTTATACTGATCCAAACCTTGGGAAGATTTTTTGCCCAACTCCCAAAACGTCGTGTCTCACATCGGCTCCATGGCACAATCGCCAACGCTAATCCTCATCCACGTCCATGTTCTCCTCTATTCATACATGGTTCTAGGCCATCACCTACCTATTTTTATATGACTTAGTGCTCAAGTGTTGGATCAGGTTCAAGGAGGCTGAACCTTGGATCGGTGAACGGCATTTAATCACGTCAAGGCAAGCAAGGCTGGGCTTAGGTGATGTAGGGCAGCGGAAGTCCAAGGTTCGAATGGAGGTAGAGTTTAATTAGGAAGGCAAAGTTATTTAATGGTAGAAACTCGAAGCTTTGGATTGGCTGGCAAGATAAAGTGAGAAGGGAGATGGAAAGAAGTGGGTTATATAACCTAAGACCCCCAATTTTTCAAGCATAGAACAGGACTCCTCTAAGTCTTGGATCAGTACCGATCTAAGAACTTGGATCGGTACTGATCCATGATTCTTAAAAAACCATATATGTATGTAAATATATGTATGCATGTGTGATGATGATACCCCATGTACGTACATGAATGTGCATGCCAGAAGTAGTCCGAGAACATGCACGTGTATACATGTACATATCCAATACCCGAAAGCTAGAGTCAAAGGGAATCAGATTCTAACTTGGAGAATCCATGAAGGAACCAGTTCAGGATTACAGAGTCTAGAATGACAGATCATGAGAACATATTCCAAATTTATAATGCCAAATGCTAATGAAACGTTACGACAAATAACTATAGATGTAACTCTTCATAGAAGCAATTCACAAGAAGGATAATGACCATTTGGAACATAGAATGGAGTTCTTCATAGCAATCTCAACTTGTCTCAATTCAAAGCACGTCATGTTTGAAACAAGATGTACTTTGGGGGAAAATGTTATCCAGCCTTTTGACCAGGTAATATCTGTACAGACTGGATGAGCCGAACTTGGGATTATTAAGACAGAAAGCCCGAACAGATAGCCTAAGAGTCCAGAAACCAATCACAAACAAAGTCACAGGACAAACATAAACCATCCAAAGGAGTAGAAGAGCAGATCCAAGTGGTGGATCGGTACCAATCTAACATCATGGATCGGTATTGATCCAAGTTTCTCCAACCAATGGAGCTCAACTTTTTCCTACACACTCTACTTAATGTTAAAAGCCTACTACATGAGTTATTTTGTTGTTTCCATGCAATCCTCTGTTGATCTCCACAAGCACTTAAAGTCAACAACTCTACTTCTCCACTGATTCATCATTTGGACTAGAAACAAGCTAATAATGGTGCAAACAACTATGTGATCATAAAGCTAACCACAAAACGATCCAATATAAAGAGTTCAAGACAACCAGTTTGGCCATCTTTTGGATCGGTACCAATCCAAGCCCATATCTCGGTACTGATCCAAGCCCATAGGTCAGTACCGATCTACATAAGTTGTTGGGGTATCCCCTACTTTTTTGGAGAAATAGTATATGGCATGGAAAATGATGTGGAGACCTTCTGGGCGAGATTTTAGGCTCTCTAGTTCTGCAAATAGAGGGGTAGGGCTCATTTTTAAGGATCTTTTTACTCTTGCTTTCTCTTACTCTATTTTCTTGTAATCACACTTGGATTTATACCATAACGGATTTTCTATTCATAAGAACTTCTGCCTGTAATTAGCAAGATAATCAATGAAACCACTAAGTAGACGTTGGCCAAGATTAGTCGAACCACTATAAATTGCTATATGTTCTTTTCTACTTGTTTTCATTTAAATTTCTTTACATTTTATTCTCTACCTAATCTTCTGGGTGTTTGTGCCTTTTTGGTTCAAACGGTTGGGATTGGATAACAAGTACTATGCCCTATCTGGCTACTGTCCTGGCCATAAGAATAAAGCAAGCCCAAAGGTTATCCTCAATATAAAGCCCCAAATTAATTTTTGGCCTTAGTCTAATTTTCAAAATATGTTTGACATTTTAAATTTATATTTTAGATTGAAAATTTAATTTTAAAATATAAAAGGGAAATTTTTATAAGAGTTATAAAATGCATTCAAAATTTTCAAAACTATTTTGAGAAACTGAATATAATTTCAAATTTTCAAATTTAATTAATATGATTAATTAAATATTTAGTTGAATATTCATTAACTAAAACATATATACTCATATATGTGTATAACAATAATTCTTGTAGTTATTTATTTATCTTAAAATTGCTTATGATAATTTAAATTAAAATTTAAAATTAATTAAAATATTTAATTACAATGTTTATTTACATATAATTATTAGATAATATTTTCAAAATTTTATCGATTAAAATGTTTACATATATTGATATGTACACGTAAACAAACTATAAATTTTATAGTTGATTAACTACCTTAAATAGTTTAAGATAAGTAATGTAAACTTTTAGAATTTATGTAAAGTAAATTAAATTAACTAAATATGATTTAATTAATAATAATTAAAATTTGCTAAATAAGGTTTAATTAATAATATACATATGAATATTTTATAAGTTAATTTAATTATAAAAGGTTTAAATAAATTAAACTTGTATAATATGAATCTAGGTGGAACTAATAAGAAAACCAAATTAGATTTAAGGAACATGTACATATGTATAATACTTATACCGCGATTTCAGATGTGTTTGACACTTGAATCATGAGGAATTTCATAAGAAATACATTATTCCTTAAATTGATATCACTCAAATAAACGTATATTAAAGATTTTAATTCTATAATATAAATAGCGTTCTCTACTATTTATATATCGATAAACTACTTGCATACTTTTTAGTTGTTAAGCAAACTCATATTAGAGATGTTATATGTAGTGTCATAGATATGTTGTTAGACGAAGTAAGATACATGCACGTATTTGCTGAGCAAACTCAGGGTATGTGCAATATACTTAGGCCATCGTTAAATGATGGATATGAGTGAATAACCTATTTCGATTTGTTAAGCAAACTCAAAGTTAAGGTTAATATTAGAACAAAAACCATAGGTTAGGAGTTGTATATGATACAATCGATAAACTATTATCAATCGCTTGTAGGCCTATGATTTGTTGAGCAAACTCAAAATCAAAACTCAAGGCAGACGACCCACAACACTCACTAGAGAAATCAAAAGATTTCTATGTTTCCTCTTAGGGTTTTGAGAAACATAATAATCTAGTGGGGGCCTTATTAGAAAAATGAAATAGTAATATTTAACAATTCTAATATTATAAAAATGTATGCTATACAAGTCAAAATAATCCACTTAGATAAATTTGTGCAACCATTATAATTGATAAAATATTTATCAGTTAAAATACACAAATAAAGTAAATTAAGATTGTCATAGAAATATAAAATATACTTATCAATAAATCTTTTGAAATGTTGTTGGTTCAAAACCCATGAAAGAACCAATTTACACAACAAATAAATCATTCATGCTCTAATCACTTAACTTTTATTTATATGACTGTGCATTGTCTTCTTTGAGTGTCAAACTCTAATAGAAACGCAAGAATATGAATGTTTGATCCATATTTAATCACATATAAATATTATCTGGTGAATGATCATAGTTTGTAATGTATGAAACTCGATGAAATTAGTTCATTGGAAATAAGCAAATAAACCATAATGTGAAATTATGTATTCAATACGGTTGATACAACAAATATCTCCTTTGAATGGTTTGATCATTATGGAAAGGAAAGCAAATGTGCAAGAGTGCATGGAACATAGGCCCAATTATGATGAAGAGAGTGAACGGTTATTTCTGTTTCATAGAGGGACAACGGAAATGAGAATTGTATGAAATACTAAAAGATACTTAACATCGAATGAGAAAAGTGATTTCTATTTTAATCGTGTTTTTATGTAGAAAAATATTTTCTAATTTTTTTTGTTGAGATTAAGATATTTGATTAAAAACTCTAAATAGTAAATTAGTTACTATAAAAGAAATAAATTGCCCATAATAAGTAGTTAAAAGGAGCTTCAAATTTCATACGTTATTATAGTAATGGCAGGAATTGTAGGAGAATGTCATATAACACTTTTTAGTGGATGCATCAAGTTAGGACTATTCTTGTAAATATTCCAAATATTATTTATGAAATGATAATTCTTTTCAGCATTGACTAAAAGTAAATATAGTTTTATTTTGTTATGAAGAGTTTGAATATTCGTTATGAAATAAATCTATTAGAATAACTTTATTTCTACATAAGCTACATAACACACAAGTATCTAAATTTTTTGACAATTATTTTGGAATTATGAACTAAGCTACAGTTTTGAGAAATAATTCTTTAATCATATGATTATGAACTATATGGTACTGGTAAATTGTGTCTCAAACGATCAAGGACAAATCACACATTCAGTGTAAGCAACATAAGAGCTAGTGAACTCCTAGGATTGGCATATATAGATGTATGTAATTGTATGTCTAATAGTACCAAAATGGTTCCACGTACCTCGTTAAATTCATTGATGAATTATTGCAGAGATGAACATGTGTATTTGATACAAATGTCTTATATCAATGATAAGCTCATAGAAGATAAAATGGAAGTAAATAGCATAACATGCAAAAGAAGCGATTTGATTTGATTGAATGTGTGAGTGTATTGGAAAGGATTTCCAAATGTACCTAAAAAGAATAAAATTTTATATCAAAAGTCACTCCTCCTTATGATACATAATGATGCATCGATAATGAGTGATCGGACTTTGTTGGACAAAGTACGATTGATGATGGGTGAAGTTGAGTTCACTTCTTTTTATAAGGTCATGTACTTAAGAGTAAGTACATAAGGTCAAAATTAATTTCATCTAAGACAAATTTTACGTGATCATGCAAGATAAGAGTAGATGAAATAACCCGTATACATCCTAGGCCAAGAAGTTGACAGGTTGTGCGAGTCAAGAGACTGCATGTAATACACGTTCTTGAGAGATCTTGTATGGATCACCACAAATGATTTTGGGACCAATCAATATTGATTGATCAATTTATATGACAAATACAAGTTTCGTAAAATAAAAATTAAATCATTTTTATACATTTATATAGGCAATTCATAAAATGTTTGTGAATACCTGTTCCCTTGCACTAAGAAACAATTGTTGTTTCAAGAAGCATCAATTTCTCAAGGAAGGAATTCCTTTTAGAAATTATTGGTAGTAAAATAGATTTGGATACAATCTAAAGATAAAACTAATTACGAGTGATGAAATGAAATTAACCAAAACTAAACGAATATAACACGTTAGAGTATCTAGTAAGTATTCTTGCACATTAAAGAGAAATTATGATTTTCTTATAAATGTCGAGAAAAAAATTTCATCAGTTGTAAATAAGCCATCAAGAGTATTAACTCTACCATATGGCACGAAGCTAAAATCCGAAGATTCCAAGTATATTAGAAAAATATGATTTTGACAATTGAACCCGAAGGGATATGATCCATTGGTAGCAAGAGCGTCTCCAAGAAGAAGACCAATGCAATTGAAGTATGGTAAGCTACGTTGATAGAATAACATCATAAATTTTGAAATTAACGTAACAAAATCATCATTCAACGTACTTAATTTAAATTCGAATTTTACTTGCAAAATTATCACTCGATGTGATTTTGAGTTTTGGTATATGTATGTAGAAACAGTAATTCTAAATAATGATTCAGAATATATTGTTTATGCTTAATAACCTAAGTGTCTCGAAGTTAGTACGAGCAATTCTAAGTTTGTGGGTTATTGGATATGATCGAAGAACTTATACAAAAATACCATTCAATAAGCATAAGAGTTAAACAAGTATTATAATAGAGAAATTAAATAATTTGTTTGGTATAAAAGAAAAGGAAGCATGTGTTTGTAATAATACACTGTGAAGGTATTAAAATATTTCAAAATTATAAATAAATAACAAACTCATGATTTTTGACAATGTATTTTGTTAGAAACATTTCAATTTGGTTATTTAATTCTCAGTATATGATTTGGAAAGACATGTTTTATAATCAGTATAAAAGGATGTTGGGAATGTCCCAAAACAATACACATGGACAATATATTATATTATTTAATGTGGAGCATGTAGAATGGGTTCTTTATGCATTGGAAATAGAATTGTCATGCATGTTATGTTGTCTATGATATCACAGTTTACTTATGTACTTGATATATTGAGAAAGTATCCAAATTAAGATCACTAAATGATAATTTAAAGTGTTCTCAACTATTTGTGAAATACAAGAGAATTGTTTATAAAACAACGAACTCCTTATGAACATGTGCACATACTCAAACTTTAGAAGTGATATCAAGTATAGCATGTCGGTCCTAAATTCATGATCTATCTTAAGTTAAAAACTTTGAGTTGAAAATGTTCCAAACAATAAATAGCGGTTAGTTCAATAAAAGGCTATGGCTTGAATAGTGCTGCAATGAAAGAAGCATATATAAATGCACAAATTTATAACTGAGTTAGGGTGAGTTCAAATGTTGAGGATCTCATGACATTGTTATACGATAACAATGTTGCGATACAGTTTGCAAAAGAATCTAAATCTCACTAGAAGTAAAATAACATACTTTGAAGGGTTTTATATGTTAAAGGAGTTTATTAGCATCAAAGAGAGTTAATTGAAAAAGTAGATAATCGAAACAAAATAGAATACCCTTTCACCAAGGGACTGGCTCGATTAGTATTGAGAAAACCAAAGAGAGGAGTTGGAATAAAATTTCATAATTGACCCCGGGTGCAAGTGGGAGATTAATAAAGTTAGGGTATGCACAAGGAGCAACTATGTAATTTGTTACATACATCTAACTCAATAACCAATCTTGTTCAAAATAAAAGGCGTTTCTTTCTATTATGTACTTGTTATGTTATGATATAATTAACTAAGTAATTAATTTAAAGTATATTAAATAGAAAATCCTTAAATGATATGTTATGTGATAGTAATCATAACGTATTGTAATCATGAGAATTTTATCATATTGAAAAATAACATTTCTTTTTAAATATTCCTAGTTAAGATGTTTCGAGATAGGATATCAACACATCCCTTCAGACCAGAGTACGTGATACTCTCCAACTGTTATGTGGTGCATCACTTATGGCTATTGGTGGCACCAAACATACATGTAGTTATTAAATAATTATCTAATTACTCACTCAAGAGTTTTCCATTGGATAATATAACAAAGGTCAAACATTGAATCTCGAAGCAATGATGTTACACCATTCCCTCGACTTGAGAATACTATAAAACTTCAATGTGGACACCTCACTTTGATTATCATTAAATTGTGGCATGGTGTCCATCGAGTGACTATAGTTGGGTTTGAGTTGAAGCATTGAAAGTGAAACACTATTTACTAAAGAATTCCCGTCCTCAATTATACGAGGTTAGTATCATGGTAAGCTAAAGTCAGCTCAAAGTTAAAGTCTCCGGCCAAAGCAGTATAGTTAATAATAATTGTTATCAAACAATTATTGAACTAAGGACTTTTTGTTTGTACTAATCAAGTTGAATGTGGACGATAATGGATTTTGACCAAAACCAAATTCCATATGTCCTAATGTGATATAGTTTTGATGAAGAGAGTTGGTGTAAATGATCGTTGCTAAAAGGTATCGCTTAAGAAAATGTGAAACTGGATTTTACAGGAAAGATATATAAGGGATGAATTCAGCCAAATTATCATACCGATAGCTAAAGTGATGTGTAAACGTTAGTATTTGAATTGTTCAATATTTATAATTGACTGAATTCACACATCCGAGTCACATAATCGCATTTGTGAATTCTCCGAGAAATCACATGATTTGATTATTTTATAAAGTGTTATAAATTAATTAAATTAATTAATATTTAAGAACATTGATTATAAATTTTATTTGATGTTTTGGGTGTTGTAAATAATTATTTGGATGTGTGTATAATAATATTTATATATATACATATCAATATATGATACGATATGCATTTGAACGGGCTTTAAATGTCAATAATTATTTAATGGATTTAGTGAATTTTTTCTATAAGTGAACCATGCATGGCTAGCCATGGGGGAAGGGGAATCATCTAGTTATTAGATCTGGAGTTAATTGAGAATTAAATGAGGAAGTTTTAAAGAAAGAATAAAAAAGATTTTTATTCTCTCATTAAAAAAAATCCTTTTTTTATCATCCAATTCTCCTTTTCTTTCCTTCTCATTCATCTATGGCCTTCTCCATCCTCTCATGGACAAAATTTTATGATCCCATTACCTAAAATTAAATCAAATTAAATGTAACGTCCCCTATTTTGAGGCCCGAAGCTAAGCTCTACGAATGCTGCAGTCATCCATAGTATATTCCGGTGACAAAATGTGTATATGTTAATCATATTTATAACATCAGAAGCACATGAATATGAAATTTTTTAAACATAATTCAATAGCAAATTTTCACATTTCATTGCATAAATAATATTTCATATTCATTACAAAATCCAATTCGTAATTCCAAGTTCGGAGAAAATATAATTATTACAAAATTATCTAAGAACGACATATGAAGATGCTTCATTGATTGATCAGAGTCAAATACTTGGCAATTATACAACTTTCCATAACATCCAAAACCACATAGGCGATAGATAAAACTCCTAATATATATATATATATCTACCTCCTTCACATCTCCATAAGCTTATTCGTCTAACTAGAAAACCTGAGAACCCTTACTCCTGACCTACTCAAATGAGTACCCAAGAGTTTAAGTGGAAAAACAAAAACTTCAGGTCAAACAAACAGGTCTGGTGTGAATAATAACCTACCATCTCAAACCAAAAGCAGATAACAAGTGAGACCATGTTTCTAAGCGGAACGGATTTTCACCTCACTAGTAACTTAACCAAAACACATTAACCATATATTGTGCTCATGCATCCATAGTGGTTGGAATATAGAAAATAAGCATTTGCAGTCATGCAACATATACTGGACTACTGAAATCATAAGGCTATCGACCTTCTTAAACATATGCTATCTCGCCTTTTCAAATCATACTTTAGTTTGCATAAAATAAAACCCCACCGACATTGAAATAAAGAGATGTGGCATCAATGATGCATGGCATTATTGCCGAAAATAATTACTTGCAGCATTAATACTTTAATGTAAAAACTATAATACTTTGGCTTTATTTTGTAAAACATAGGGTGTCGGCATTGAAAACCCATGATATAAATTTCCCTTATATTAAATCAAGTAATAGCGTCATCATCGCCACAAAATAGTTAATATCGTAAGTAATGCTTATGGCACCACTGCCTTAAGCTATGACGTCAATATAGAAAATATGCGGCACTATTTAAAACAATGGTGAAAACTTGCAGCATTGATAAATTAATGGAGAAAGCATTGTACTTTGGATATTATACCGCAAACATAAAATGGCGACATTGATAACTTACACTATCAATGATTCTCATTGCTACGAGATGCGTTATTCCCATAATGACGACGCCGCATGCATGATCCAATGCATCACATACTTACAACGTAAGTATCTCATGAATTGTTCATATCGATGCCGCCCTTCTTCATAATGTCGCCTATTGTCGATGGCAGAAGGTATGGGGATGTTGCATATCGATGGCATCGTGGTAATTATCATAAAAACCGTTTTATTTCTATTAAAAGCAATTTTTTTCACCAACTCTTATTCTTTGTCAAATTTCTATCGGGTAATAAGATACTTTACCCATATCTTTTCAAAAAAATTACCGCAGGCCACTTTTATATTTATCCTCTTAACTAATTAATACCCTTAATTAATAATAATTTAAACGTTTTCTAGTATATTAAATTCATAGAAATTCACCATCACTTGGGAAAAATCCCCAAAAATCGTAATCAACGTATTCTTTCATACATAAAAATTTTGGGGCTAAAATAATTATTTTTAATAATTAAAACTTGAAATAAACACTATTTCTACCTTAGAAAATTCATAAAATATTCAATTTAGCTTGAAAATTATGAAATTAAAAACCATCTCCAAAATAACATTTTACTCAATATATCAGAAAATCAAATCGATTGGAGATTAAAAACTTTACCCTTAAAACCCATTCAAATAATTTCATAAAAATTTCCATAAATCATTATTTTATCCGAACAATGAGCATACATCCATAACAATGCAAAACAATCAAGATAAATTCGGGTATTGCTTATAGCCGAATTCTACCCAAAGATAAAAGAGTTGGTTCTCTTATTATCACATTAATTTAGATGTTGGAGCTGAGATTTGATGGTGTTTAGCTTTCCTAAGCTTTATTTTTTGAATCCTCTTTGATTTCCTTATCCTTCAACCTTGATTAATGGCCGGCCCAATTTCTTCTTTATGATTTTTTTTGGATGTAAAATAAGAGTGAATGAGAGGGTGAAGTTTAAGGGATAAAAGGAGTGTTTGAATCAAAAATTGTACAAACACCCAGAAAAATAAGTAGAGAATAAAGAGTGAAGAAATAAATGAAAACGAGTGAGAAAGAACACATAATAATTTATAGTGGTTCGACAAATCAAGACCTACACCCACTTTATAGTTTTATTGCTTATATTCTAACTTGGAGGCAGAAGTTCGGCACAACTCTGCACTTAGATTTTCAGAATTACAAGAATATAGAGTAGAGTAGAACTACAGCCCAATAGCCCCTGAAAAATGAGCCATAGCTTCCTAGTTATAGAGCTAGGGGCCTAAAATCTTGTATAAAATATATTCAGGTTGTTCTCCATCCTTTAGACCAATTCTTCCAAGAAAGTAGGTGCCACCTCATCAGTTTGTATGGGTCAATACAACTCCAAGATTAGGGGTCAGTACCAACCCATAAGATGGCCAATATGGCTGCCTTCAACTCTTCATCATGGCTCATCTTGCGGTTAGCTCCGTGGTTCCGTAGTTGTTTGCACCGATATTAGCTTATTTCTGAGTCCAAATGATGGAGTTATGGAAGAACAGAGTTGCTGATTCAAGAGTTCGTGGAGATTGATAGAGAATTGTATAGGATCAACACAACACTTGGGATAGGCTTTTAACATCAAATACGACATGTAGGCAGAAGATGGGACCCAACTGTATAATAAATAGGGGCCAGTACCGACCCATCGGTACGGTTCGGTATCGACCCATAACTTGGGTGGATCCATCATGCTTTAGCCTTGGGTTGGTTTGCATTTTCCCCTATCTTCCTTTACTTAGAGTCCGACCTGAGAAATTTAAGTGTTTGCATGAGGCTTGACCAGAATATTTTATGAGAGCTCAATGCTCTGAGATTTCCTTCGTTTGCTTGGAGTCAGACCCGAGAGTTTTGTGTGTTCGACCCGAAACTTCTGTGTGTTCGACCCAAATTCGCTTGCTTGGAGTCAAACCCAAGATTTATGTGTGTCCAACCCAAGTTTTCATGGGTCAGTACCGACTCCACTCTATGGTCGGTAACGAACCAACTTTGGGTCGCCCTTGGGGTTTGTGCATGGATTACTTCGGGTTACTCTTGGAGTTTTTCCTAAGGCTATCCCGCTTCGAGCTTGACCTGAAGATTTTGTAGGTTTGCTTCGAGTCGGCTCTTCCAAAAACTTGAACTTTCAAATTTTCTACTTTTTTTTGCTCATTTTTTATACTTCTTTTTTCTTGAATTTTTATAATATTTCCAAAGTCCTTGGGTCATTTCTCCATCGTTCGCTCATCGGATTTGGTCATTCAAGTCTGTTCAAAGACTACGACAAATTCGACCGAAACACTTGCCCCTCAAAGTACACCTTGTGAATTATTGGCTGTACTTGGTTTATGGAGTCTGAGACTATCTCTCTAGGATGCATGCCTTGATAACTCCCAAGTTCAACCTATCCATTCTATCCGCATATTGCCTGGTCAAAAAGTTGGATAACATTTTTCATTCAAAGTACATCTTGTTTCAAATGCTCTTTGAATCGTAACAAGTCAGGATTTCTGTAAAGGATTCCACTATGTGCTTTGAATGGTCGTTATCTTTCTTGCGGGTCGCTATTGTGAAGAGTTATGTCCATAACTATTATTCGCGATACCTGACCAGCATCCAGTGTTATAGATTTGGAGAACGTTCTCTTGACCTATTGTTCTAAGCTTAGTAAATCTGAACTGGTTTCTCTTATGGATTTTCCCGGTATGAGTCTGCTTTTCTTTGACTCTAGTTGTCAGTTGTCGAATATGATTACATACACGTATAAACGTGCACTCTTTTATAGAAGCTCTCAATCATATGCATGTACTCATGTAATCATATGTAGATCATCATCTTTATTACTGTTGTTGTTGTTGTTTGTTTTAAGCCGACTTTAGGCGGGTTCAGCCCCCTCTTTTATTTTTAGCTTAGGTGTAAATAAAACTTGTACTTCTCTTTCCAAGTTCTATTTCGAATGCAAATAGCAAAGACTTTTTTCGTCCAATCTTTGTGTGATTTAATCTAAGTATTTGAAAAACGTGCTTTCCATTTAATGTACTTGTGATCCATTTTTTTCATGATTGTTGTCGGACAAAGTCATTAGCCCGTTCCATTATTTACCGGCCTTTCGTCGTTCTTATGAATGTAAAGCGATCATTGGAGTTCTAATCTCTGGGCATTCACATGTAGTTATATCAGATTCTGGAATTCGATCAAATTTTAATCATTTGAAAGGTGATTTGAGCATTCCTTTTCAAAGAACTTTAAATGCGATCGTGCCTATCTACAAGCGTCGATTGAAGTGAATTTCGTTGAATGAAAAGTTGGACATCCTTTTCCAGGATGCATGTATTGGTTAACTACTTCAAACCATGATTTGGACATCCTCATCTAGGATGTTTACTAGTGATCGCAACTGACTTTGGGAATCAATCGAAGTTTATAGGTAAGATCCTTCCTTTCACCGGGTGCAGATCTTTTGCCTCGCCTACTCCAGGCATGGATCTTTGGTCTTGCCATCCTTTGGGCAAGACATTGATGCTCCACCAAACTTTCGGTATGAGCTAATAGATGGATGGTTGGGTCATGTCTATTTCGGTATATATTCCTGCCCCTATGTCAAGGGCAAGAGTTAGTGGATTAACGGTCAAGTCACATCTGTAGGATCTAGATTAACCCTAGAGGGGGGTGAATAGGGTTATAGCAAATTTTCTCGAATCTAAACACAAAACAAACTGCAGAGAAGTAAATACGCTGAAAAGTAAATCACACACAAAATTTACCCAGCTTCAGGAACCCCTGCCTACTGCTGCATTCCCAGATTTCTATTAGAATTAAACAGTCTCCCGCTTACAAACACTCTAACAGACTCGCACACCCTGCTACCGCCTATAGAGTTTTGCAAACTCGCAAACCCTGCTTACTGAACTAATCCTAACTAGACAATCTGACACAACCTAAGTCCTAGGTGGTGATTTACCATGGTTTGATTTAGAATTCAAATTTAAAAACAAATTAACAACTTAACACCCTAATTTAAAAAATATACCAAAGCCCTATAATTAATTAAAACAAGAAATAGAAACCGGCCCAAACTATTATCACTAAAAAGGAAAATGCGACCCTTTTTCTTGTATCTGATGTCGGCCCCGATTCCTTCTTTGTTTGAGATAACGGTGGCTCGTTCTTCTTTGCGCTCTGAAATTAGGACTTCGGCTCTCTGCTTCCAAAATTAGGGCTTTCATGGATATTCGAAGATGCCGACTTTAATTTCTCGATCGAATGATGATTCTATGTTGTTTGCTCTGTCGATCGACGTCTCTTCGTAGCTTGGCTTCGGCTGCTCCTCGATGATCGAATTCGACTCCTGACTTTGGTATGTATTTCGTTCCTTTTGCTTTCTCGATTGATTGCTTGAATTCGATAATAAAAGGTGCCGATGATGATTGGTATTTATAGGGTTCGAAACCCTTTATTCTCGTTCGTATGAATCTGTTTGAATTTTTCAATTCTTTTTCTCGGCCGTTTGATAATGCTTGAACGATTGTGATATTTGTGACTTAGTCAAATACGTATATTTTTGACTTGATTCACACGGTTTTGATTTCGAAGTGTTCGATCTTTTCCTTGATCGATACGGTAGAAACTTTCCTCTTTTATTTGGATTTGATTTTTGACTTTTAATTATTTTTGGTTTCGAGAATATATTCTGGTTGACTTCGACTTTCTGGTCCCTGTGAGCTTCGTCTCTGGCCATCTTCTCTGGTCGGTTTAACTTGAACTTCTCATTGCATTTGAATTTGAATGTTGTCTGGTTGTTTACTACACAGTTTCACTTTGTAGCTCTATTGCACTTGCAACCCGATGTTGAACCTGATTTGATTTGTGACTTCGGCATTTGTACAGTTTCACTATTGGATAGAGTTTCTTCACCTGTGCATTCTATTCACGTGTGTTCATCCCTTAGTGTAGTTGTTGTTGCCTCTGTCCAATTGCCTCTGGTTTCTTTGGTATTGTTGTAGACACTTGATCACTCGAGTCTTTGTGTACTTGACATATGTGCACTGTGATGCATTGAGATGTGTATACTTGATGCCTTGTTGATATGTTGTTCACTGGTCTTTGTTTGTTCATCTTGTAGTCTGGTTTGCTTTCATTGCTGTATTGTTTCACTTGATTAGTTGAGCTTGCATTTGAGTTGTAGCTGTTGTTCTTGACTTTGGATTGCACTGCTACATGATGAACTTGTATTCATCTGGACTTGTTTGATTCTGACCCATGCTTTGTGTACTTTGGTTATTGTCCATGTTGCTTGTATGTGGTCTTGTGACATAGTGTATCAGTGATGGTTTGTCATTGTGTAGCTTCTGGCTTGTATTCAGTTACATTTCACTGAACTGGTCTTGAGTTGCAAACTTGAGTTTGTTTGTTCATGTGCACCACTTGTACACCATCTAGAGCTTATTGTATTCATCTAGTCTGGTAGCTTCATGTAAATGATGCATGTTGTACTGATGTGTATTTGCATTGACTTTTGTCCACTGTACTTCGAGTCATGTTGTCTTGATTCCTGTATGTTGTCACTGCACACTGGTCTTGATTTCATTGGTGTTGGGTGTGTTCTCACCCAGAAGATCTCGAGACCAAGAAGCTTGATTCATCCATCCAGGCTTGCCTAAACTCATTCGGCATTCTCATCTCACAGAGCTCATTCGGCAGTCTCGTCCCAAGGAACTCATTCGGCATTCTCATCTCACAGAGCTCATTCGGCAGTCTCGTCCCAAGGAACTCATTCGGCATCCTCATCTCACTGCCGGACCAACCCACAACTGCCGGACCAACCCACAACTGCCGGACCAACCCACTCCTGCCACTACCGGACCATGATACCACCGAATCAAACCTCCTTCAACACTGCCGAACCAACCTCCTTCACACTGCCGAACCAACCTGCCTCCAAACCAATGTCGGACCAACTCGATGCCAACTCCATGCCGGACCAAATGCTACCGAACCAAGACGTGCCAGGCCAGATCACGTCATCCCAGGCCCGCCAGCTGCTATATACCTCCAAGACCCCTACCCCCAGCCTGACTCTATAAATAGAGGGGCAGGGGTACAACAATGGGGGAAAGTTTGAGAGCTCAAGCACGGAGAGAACTTTCAAACAACTTTCTTTTACTTGTATCAAAGCTTTGTACTTGTAATCAAAACAAGAGAAGAGAAATAACATATAAAGTGGACGTAGGCACATTCTGGCTGAACCACTATAAATCTGCGTGTCTTTTTACAGTTTAGCCCCTGCTTTTCATATATTTTCATAAATCACTCAAATCACTAAGAATAACATAAGATCTACTAAATCATACAACTTTGAGGTGTTTGTCCATTTTTTGTGCAAACATTTTTGGTGCTTTCACTGAGAACTAGAAGCTCGAAGCTTCAGCTTCATCCACTTAACAGTTTTCCTAACAGCATCGTTCGCCACTCGGAAAACATGCCTCCCAAACCAAGAAAAGATGTTAACAAAGGAAAAAACATCGCATCCAGTAGTCTTCCAGATCTAGCTGTCACGAATCAAGTAAATCGTCCTCCTCCAGCAGCAGTAACAAATGAAGGACAGACTAATCCGACCCCTCCTGCCACAGAACAGCCTGCAGCAATTACTCGGGCAGATTTGGACAGAGTTGTGGTTGAAGTAACTAACCGCTTCACGTCCCAGCAGGAAGCCTTGGTGGACCGTCTCATGTCACGCTTAAGGGACGCTGAAGAATCCAACCGCAACACTGAATCATGGGGCGAGTCCCAGTCTGGAGGATCTCAGAGACAACAAAGGTCTTCCTTCTTCGAAGGAGCTAACGGCAGAAGTAGCCATGGTAGGAGCCGAGATCGAGCACAGCCCGAAGTTAGGCCTGAGGAAACGTTTGGTACCGAACCCAACAGGGGAGGTACCGGACGAAGGTCAACTGTAGCTGAGCCCGTCATACTGCCTAACCACGGAAACGCCAGTGAACGGGGCCGAGCTAGAGTCCAGCCCGAAGTTGGACCCGAGGAAGTGCTTAGATCAGAACCCAGCAGGGGAAGATCAAGGCAAGGGCCAACTATAGCTGACCCTAGCATGCTCCCAGAAGATCAAAGGCAGCCATTGGAAAATATGAGGAATGATAGACGATATCATCCCTACAGGTCATCTGGACGGAATCAATCCCACAGAACAGAACCAAACACATTTCTATCTGCTCCAAATTCTGATGAAAGGATGGCACGCTTATTCAGAGAGTGCGTCCAACGGGAGCAAAGAGATCAAGGGATAGGCGCTAGGGTAACCAGCCCTTTCGCCCGCAACATCGAAATTGCTATCACTCCCCGAGAATGGAAGATGCCAACAATGGAACCTTACAAAGGAACAACCGACCCCGTTGTACACTTACAGAGGTACACACAACATATGCTCATGAGTGGAGCGACAGAGGGAGTACTGTGAAAATGCTTTCCGCTCTTCTTAGCAGATCTCGCTACCTCCTGGTTCTGTCATCTACCCCAGGGATCCATCAGCTCGTGGGAAATGTTGAAAGAAAAGTTTATCAGTCAGTTCCGCATCCATGTGGAACAACCTAAGGACGCTTATTCCTTATCCAGCGTCAAACAGAAACCTGGAGAGAAACTGCAACAATACCTAACCCGATTCAATGCCGTAGCAGCCGCGGTCCAAGATGCCGATGAGAAGCTTATCCTAATGGCCCTCTGTAGTGGTGTGCATCCGGACACTAAATTTGCTAGAAGGTTGACGAAAGAAAAACCAGCTACTTTACCCGATTTCTTCCATGAAGCCGGAAAATATATGAGGCTTGAGGATGCTGCCATTGAGGGACAGTCAGGATAGCAAAATAAGGCAACTCACAGCAACGCCCCTGCTGTAGCAAGGGACGTTCGAAGAAATGATTCCAAAGACAATGCTGGGGGCAAGAAGGGAGAAAAGCGCCTATATCGGCCTGGACCGAGATTCGACACTTACACTCCTTTGAACGAGACCGTCGAAAATATCTTCCTTGCCACCCAAGGCGAAGTTAGATACAAACGCCCACCATACAAGAAGGAATCAGATAACGCGCAGAAGTTTGGAAAGTTCTACCGCTTCCACGAATCTCATGGGCATGACACCAATGAATGACATCATTTCCAGGACTTGATTGAGGAACACATCAGAAGGAAGAAACTGGAACGCTATGCAAAAGGTCAGGACAGGACTCCAGCTCCTGCCAATGAGAACCCAAGGCTACCCTCACCGGAGATCGGCAGAGGAAACCGCAACACTAGCAGCTCTAGTCAAGAGAAGATAGTGGTCCATACCATCTCGGGAGGACCGCACACCGCTGACAGAAGCTGGAAAGAAATGGAAAGATATGGAAAGTCGCTTAGAGACAATAAAGACTGTGTCAATTCGGTTATAGAAGAGCGCCACCCGAAGCGGAAAGAAAGTGATGACATCACATTCGGTAAGCGTGACCTAGAAGGAAGGCAGTACCCTCACATGGATCCCATGGTTATCTCTGCCCGGCTCGGCCCCGCCGAGGTTTACCGAATCCTAGTAGACACTGGAAGCTCAGTAAACATCCTGTTCAAACATGCATTCGACAAAATGAAGCTATCAATGAAGGATGTATCTCCCTGCGATAAACCACTACACGGTTTCACTGGGGATGCAAAGATGCCCCTCGGGCAACTGGACCTCTTTGTTGAGATTGGAAGCCATCCCCGCTCCGTCGTACGGAAACAGAGGTTTGTGCTAATAGAAAACCATTCGGCCTACAACGCCTTCTTAGGAAGGCCAGCCTTGTCTGACTTCTAAATTGTTCTAGCCCCATGGTGCCTAAAGATGAAATTCCCAACGGACAATGGAGTAGGGGAAGTAGAAGGAGACCAGGACGTGGCTCGAGACTGCTATGTGACTGAACTTCGCAACAACCACAGGAAGGATAAAGGGAAGGGTGTAGAGGTTGCCCTCTGCACAAAAAGTCTAGAAGCATAGCAACTAAAGAAAGCCCCTCCTCTTCGATATACCAGCGACCCTTTCAATGAATTAGACCCTAAGGACAAAGAGGAGGAGGCCACCACCGAGCCTGCAGAGGCTATGGAGTTTATATCTGTAGACAAGCACGACTCAAGTAGACTATTGAAAATTGGCTCCCAACTAAAAGCCGAATTGAAGGAACAACTCATCGATTTTCTCCGCCACAACTTGGATGTATTCGCATGGTCACACGCTGACATGACCGGAATCTCCCCCGACATAGCCTGCCACGTATTAAAAATTGATCCTACCAAGGCGCCTGTAAAACAAAGAAAGAGAAGTATGGGGGCATAGCGATCAGCAGCCCTCGATGAAGAAGTAAAGAATCTACTCGCCAATGACTTCATACGAGAAGCTATCTACCCGGAGTGGATCGCCAACCCGGTGCTGGTAAAGAAGACTAATGGGAAGTGGCGAACCTGCATTGACTTTTCCAACCTAAACGACGCCTGCCCAAAGGATTGCTTCCCACTTCCCAGAATCGACCAACTTGTAGACAGCACAGCCGGGCACGAGCTCCTATCTTTTATGGATGCATACTCAGGATATAACCAATTCCTATGCATGCTCCCGACCAAGACCACACTAGTTTCATCACTGACCGGGGTTTATACTGCTATAAGGTAATGCCTTTCGGACTTAAAAATGCAGGAGCCACCTACCAGCGCCTCGTCAACAAGATGTTTGCAGGGCTAATAGGACAGACTATGGAAGTATATGTGGATGACATGCTGGTGAAGTCAAGGAAAGCCAAAGATCACGTAAACCATCTATGCAAAATGTTTCAAGTACTCCGCCAGTATGGAATGAAGTTAAATCCTCTAAAATGCTCCTTCGGAGTGTCATCAGGGAAGTTCTTAGGATTCATCGTTCATGCCAGGGGGATTGAAGCGAACCCTGAGCAAGTCCGAGCGCTAAGGGATATCAAGATACCTTCCACCCGAAAGGAAATGCAAAGCCTAAATGGAAAAGTGGCCGCCCTAAGCCGATTCATCTCCAAGGCAACGGACAAGTGTGTCCCCTTTTTCGAAGCTCTAAAGAAAGACAAAGGAAAGTTCGAATGGACTGACGAATGCTTAACTACTTTCCTTAACCTAATCGAACACCTCCAGAAACCACTGGTACTCTCGACTCCAAGCGAAGGCGAAGAATTATACATATACCTTGCTGTGTCATCTCACGCCCTAAGCGCTGCCTTGGTAAGGGAAGACAACCGCACGCAACGGCCAGTTTACTTCGTCAGCAAAAGGTTTACTGGGGCAGAAGTCAGATATCCTAAACTTGAGAAGCTAGCATACTGTTTACTAATCACATCACGGAAACTGCATCACTACTTCCAGTCCCATTCCATCAAAGTTCTGACCGATCAACCACTGAGGCAGGTACTCCATCGTCCCGACACTTCTGGGCGACTACTTAAATGGTGCATTGAACTAAGTCAGTATGATATCACCTATCACCCTCGCACCACCATCAAGGGACAAGCCATGGCTGATTTCATTGCAGAATTCACTACCAACGAAGATAAGGAGCAATTGGAAATAGCAGAAGATATCAAGTGGAATCTCTTTGTGGATGGTGCATCGAACGAACAAGGCTCGGGGGGCAGGTGTGGTAATAATCACTCCCAGGGGAAACAAACTGCACTATGCTATAAGGTTGGAGTTTGCTGCCACCAACAACGATGCAGAATATGAAGCAGTGATAGCCGGACTAGAACTTGCCATAGAAATCGGAGCCAATTCTTTGTGTCTTCACAGCGATTCTCAACTTATCGTTAATCAAATACTAGGAGAATTCCAAGCTCGAGAAGAACGACTCATAGCATATTTAAAGAAGACCAAGTTACTTCTCAGCCGATTGGACCACTACTTAGTCAAACACATCCCTTGGGAAGAGAACCAAGAGGCCGACGAATTGGCGAAGCAAGCAAGTGTAAGAGAAATCGCCATCTTCGGGGCAGTAACCATCTCAAAGCAACTGGCCCCAACTTCTGAGCAAGTGAATCTAATAGCTGCAACCGAGGAAGCAACTTGGATGACTCCCATCCGAGGCTACCTACAAAGCGGCACGCTACCCAACGGGCATAACGAAGTCAAGAAACTCTTGAGGAAAGCATCCCGTTACACAATACAAGAAGACATCCTCTATCCACACGGATTCTCTAACCCATTATTAAGGTGTGTCGCTGGAAGGGAAGCCAAGGAAATCTTATTCAACATCCATCAGGGAAGCTGCGGAGATCACACCGGAGGGCAAACTTTAGCAAAAAAGATACTCCGATATGGATATTTCTGGCCCACCTTAAGCAAGGACGCCTTAGATTTCGTCAAAAAGTGTGATAGATGCCAGAAGTTTTCTAAGATTCCGCGGCTACCAACCATTGAGATTACTCAAATGACCAGTCCTTGGCCCTTCGCAATATGGGGCATTGACTTAATCGGCGAGCTACCAATGGGCCGAGGTGGGGCCAAATATGCTGTAGTGGCAGTCGACTATTTCACCAAATGGGTGGAAGCGAAACCTCTGAATAAAGTATCTTCAGCAAAAGTTATTAACTTCTTGATCAAAAATGTTCTGTGCAGGTACGGAGTCCCACTCAAAATCATATCAGACAATGGACTTCAGTTTGACAGCGAGGAATTCGCCAACTGGTGCCAAGAGCACGGAATTCACAAGAGCTTCTCATCCGTAGCGTACCCCCAAGCAAACGCACAAGTCGAAGCCGTCAACAAAATTCTGAAAACTCTAATAAAAAAGAAGCTCGAAAAGTCAAAGGGCGCTTGGGTGGATGAACTCCCTACGGCACTATGGGCCTATCGCACATCTTTCAGAACATCAACGGGGCACACTCCTTTCTCTTTGGCATACGGATCGGAGGCTATGCTCCCAGTTGAAACCATCGTGCCTTCCCACCGTAGAATCCACTATAACCCAGAAGAGAACGAAGAACTACTTCACATGTCTTTGGATCTAATTAAGGAGAGAAGAAATGATGCAGTCCTTAAAACAGCAGCCCACAAACAAAAAGTGGCGGCACGATACAACTCCAAAGTCAAGCATCGTACCTTACAAGAAGGGGATCTTGTCCTCAAGCGAATCTTCCCTCGTCCCGGAGCACTAGACCCAATCTGGGATGAACCATATGTAATTCATAAAGATCTCCACAACGGAGCCTATATTTTGTCAACAGTGGACGGAGAGGTGTTCTAGAGGGCATGGAACATCCAACACCTCCGTCGATACTTTTCTTAACTTGTATTGCCCATATGAAGTGAATTAACAAAGAGAATCAGTGGACGTAGGCATTTTCGTGCCGAACCACTTTAAAAAACCTTGTCTCTTTTTTAACTTGTTCCTTTGTATCTTGGCTGCTTGTTAACTTTATCCTTTTCTGTTGAACAAAATCCTGAGCATATAGCATTTCTATTCAAAGCACTTCACAACGCAACTTCACCTGGACAAGACCTAAACAGGTACTATGCGAATCTATGCCCTCGCCAATGAGACACTTTTGCTCCGGCATCCCTCTGCTGCGGGTTAACTCATTGCTCGCGACGACCCTCAAAGCCAACTGTAATGAGCCGATTATAAGCCACCGAGAAGGTCGACTATAGCCGAGGCAGCTCATTACGGCGTTAGGCTCGCCGGCAACTGTGAACCGACTATAAGCCCCAACATAAGGTGTGGCCAGCCAGGGGCAGTTCACAGTTGACGATCGGCACCCACGCTAGCCGACCACGGTAAATCGAATAATACCCACGATTACGGGCCATAATGGCCCGGGTAGTTACTGTGCGCGATCTCGGCTTCGATGTGTCTTAAGTGCGGCTGTGGTAAAAAAGAATTAACTCCCCGCGGAGGCGTAAGATGGGTGACAAATGTCTCCAAGACCCACAGCTAGGGAAAGTGACTACAAAGCCCGTTTGCCACGAACTTAAGCACATCGAAGGCCTTCCGTGATTGGAAGTTTTACTATTTCACATATTTCAATTTTACTTAAAAAGCTTTTCTCTTATCCTCTATAACAGTCCCTAAAGTACAGGATGCAGAGTAGGAGATACTCGCCAATGGGTGTAGGGACTCACAATTGGATGGCAGGGCATTCGACTGCGTTCCATGCTCGGTCATACAAGATATTCAAAACTGCCATCTATGATTAAAACATGAAAGGCGGTATTTTCTTCTTTTGTGTACAAATACATGACTATAATTTGTTCACACCACACGCTAATATTGCAAGTCATGAAATTATGTTTTAAAACCAGAACCTAACATCAAACACAATTCAATTACAAGAATATACATAGCTATATTTCTCATACGACATATCAAAATAGCAACAAACATTCAGAAGACGACAAAATCAGCTTAAGTCAAAGAATTACACGTCAAGAATAGAGCTATTTATTACAAGTAGCAAAATATTACAACCTAAAAGTTACTTTACTGTTTTAAAGACTAACATATACAACCCTGTCAAATCCACAAAAAGAGTTTTTCCAGGTATAATCAAGGGGCCGGCTGCATTGGAGTTTTATCCTTGTCCTGTTGCCCACCTGTCCAGACAGAGAAAGGATTCATTAGTGAGAAGCAACCAAGTTAATGGGGAAACTAAAAAAAGGAAGACTTACCAGCACCTGCTTCTTGGCCATCCCGGTCGTCATCCTCTACTTGCACACCTGCCTCCTCAGCAGCGAGCAACCGCATACCCTCCTTCACCGCCACCTTCTCCTCCTTGGTAAACTGGGCAGTGACCACATCCATGCTGAAGGCCACGCCACCCTCTTTATCCGCATCCGCTTTAGCCTCCTCCAAAGCCCGAAGATAGACCTTAGCCATGACCCTAGGATAATCATCCATCCAGGATAGGTTGCCCTGCTTCCAGGTTCGGAAGTACATGTCCTGAAGCATTTCGTCCATCATCCCCTCATTCTCCTTAAACTCCCTCATCCGGGCGTCGGAAGTCGACAACCTTTCAACGGCAGCATCTCTCTCCGATCGGTATCTTGAGCAGTCAACCAGAAGGGATTCCCACATTGCCTCCATCTCCTCCCTCAACTTGGCTTGAGCAAGCTCTGCAGCCTCAAGTTTCCCGGACAACTCCTCTACCTGCTCAAGATCCGCTTTCCGAACCTCGTCCACCATGGCAATAGCCATGTCGATCCGTTCTTTGCAAGTAGCTTCCATTTTCCGCAGTTCGGCCCGGCTGGCCTCTTCCATGGTTTTCTTTAGTCGTCCAGAAGCAGCCTCATGCTGAGAAATCTGAATGGCCTAATCAGCGAGCTGTTTGGCCTGATCCGAAACCACCAATCGTAGTCGGATGTTGGCACTCCCAATCTCCTCTCCAGCCTTAACCAGCCGGGCATGATGCCCCATCAGCTTCCTAGTCTCCTCCGCCACCCGATCAAAATTAGCCTTGGCCTCGTCTCCCATGGTAATTATCCGAGTAGTAAGTAAATCGAGATCTAAGGACTTAGCCTCGTCAAGCACCCGTACCATGGGATTGCGGGGAAGAAGGTGCTCACCGGTAACCTCGTCAAAAGTAATATCATGGGAACTTGGATCCAGGTAAGGATGACCCGCAAATGGATTCCGAACCAAGTCAGGACGATCAATCCGAGTGACGGTAGGATTTTCAGACAGGTGCGGAGAGAGTGCGAACTCAGTAGCCTCCTCTGTGATATCGTAAAGGGGCTGAATTGGGGGCTGGAGACCGAGTGAAGGTTCGGATAAGGGATGACTCCTTTTTCTCTTCTGAATACCCTCTTCAATAACCCCGAGAAGAGGACGGTAGTCGACTACATCCCCAGAACGGTGGGTCGGAGTCTTCGGCTTGGCGGAAGCTTTGGAGAGCTTGTATTGTTCAAGCCTGTGCCGAAGGTCTGAGGCCTTGGCCGTTTTACCTGCTCCTGATATAAAGAACAAGTGTCACAAGCCTACATTGATCCATAATACAAGAAACGCGGTAAATTAAAAGTTAAATGAAGAAAGGAAACACATATGTTATACAAACCCTGGGGAGGAGTAGGATACTGCAATGAGTCCTGGATTTCATTCCAGGACGGGAGCGGATCATAAAATATTCCTAAGTCGCTATCATAAATGGAGCCTGCAGGAGTCAAAAGTTCACCTAGAGTCATCGGAGCCACCTTGGCTGGAGTAGTCAGAGAAGATTCTCCTGCACCGGTACCGGCCTTGTCAACTTTCCCGGATTTCTCTACCAAAGTCGTTTCTCCGTCCAGCCCCTCAAAAGCCTGACGGAATGCATCATCCGTCCACTCCTGAATCTCACCTGCCTGCCCAGGGAGCAAGGCCCCGATGCCATCGCCACCATCATCACCTTCCCGACCATCTCCACCCTCACCTCTTTCCTCCTCTACGTCTTCCTCCCCCTGGGTAAGTGGACAATTGCTGGGGGAAGGACCGTCCGACTTCTTAAGTTTCTTACCTCCGACGGCTGGAGGTTTGTGAAAGGTTTTCTCTTGCCACTCTCTATCGTGACACCTCCTTTAGCCTGAGCAGCCACCCTCTCCTCCGCCGTTCCCCTCATCTTGACTACTGACTGCTGTGGAAGGATCAAGTTACACTCCAGAAGGGTCGCGTTTCTGATCAGGTAGGCAGCTGATCTATCTCTCCCAGGGATAGCTTCTATCTCAGCCGCCGTCTGAACCAGGCGATCAGTCTCCACAACTGCAAAGCCACCTGTCGCTAGCAAAAATGAAAATGTATGAGAAGAAGCATTGCAACCAGAATGGAAATTATAAATAAAGCATTGACTTACATCCAGAAGTAAAACGCCGAATAGAAACAGAGTCGTCCCTGACGAAGAACCACTCCTTCTTGAACATGCTGAATTTGGAATACAGATCCAAGACCGGCTTGAAGGTCACAGCTGACTCCAAGCTGATGTATGGGGACCCCTTCTTATAGCCCCTCAGATTATACAAGTACCGGATCTCCCGGTTGGAAGGAGCACGGCCATACTTCCTCTGGAAGATGACGAAGAGGCTCACCAGTATAGCATAGGAGTTGGGTTGAAGCTGGAATGGGGCCACCTTTAGATATGTGAGGAAGCTGGCTACCCAAGCATTAAGAGGCGGAATGGCACCACACATGCAGTGGTATCTGCTGTAAGCAAAGTATCCTTCGGGAGGGTCATACGGCATAACTTCTCTCCCTGGCAACAGCATGCGAGTTCTATCGATTCCGAAAGAACGGGAGATGACATCAAGCTGCTCTTCCTTAAGGGAGCTGGGAAAGCAATCGGGCGGGAAGTTCAGAAGATCCTGCGGGCCGTACCCATCCACTAGTGATCTCGGGGTAGATCCATGACGTTCCGGTCCTGGCTGAGCAGGGGGCACTGCGGAAGATTCTCCTTCGCCCTGAGACCTCTTTTTATCTGATCGAGTTTCTGCTTTGCGAGACATTATCTGCAACATCGAAAAACATGTTGTTAAAACAGAGAATATAAACAAGCAAGTCTATATAAAATCCATCCAACACAAAAGTCCGTCCGGTAAAACAAGGTTCATTCGGTACTCCCAATGCCGGAGTTTCGTTCGGTATTCGAACATAAGGTTCATTCGGTACTACCAATACCGAAGTTTCGTTCGGTATTCGAGCATAAGGTTCATTCGGCACTCAGTTGAGCCAAGCTTCGTTCGTCAATTAAGACCCGCATTCCATTCGGTAAAACTGAAGAAAACTCGTTCGGTAGCCTAACACAAAAGGACATTCGGCAGAATATTCCCTCACCGGATTCGGCAAAAGTCTTTGGTTCGACTAGCACTGTGATTCGGCAAAGGCGAGGGAATGGTTCGGCTGATATAAAAAAAGCGGTGACGTGAGGCCCGTACTTATAGGCGAGCACGAGGCGACCGGACCAAACGGTTGGCACTTTGGACCAAACGGGCTATCCAAATAACAAAGCATGGCATACACTGGCGTATGCCCCACTTTGGGGGGCAAATGTTGGGCGTGTTCTCACCCAGAAGATCTCAAGACCAAGAAGCTTGATTCATCCATCCAGGCTTGCCAAAACTCATTCGGCATTCTCATCTCACAGAGCTCATTCGGCAGTCTCGTCCCAAGGAACTCATTCGGCATTCTCATCTCACAGAGCTCATTCGGCAGTCTCGTCCCAAGGAACTCATTCGGCATCCTCATCTCACTGCCGGACCAACCCACAACTGCCGGACCAACCCACAACTGCCGGACCAACCCACTCCTGCCACTACCGGACCATGATACCACCGAATCAAACCTCCTTCAACACTGCCGAACCAACCTCCTTCACACTGCCGAACCAACCTGCCTCCAAACCAATGCCGGACCAACTCGATGCCAACTCCATGCCGGACCAAATGCTACCGAACCAAGACGTGCCATGCCAGATCACGTCAACCCAGGCCCTCCAGCTGCTATATACCTCCAAGACCCCTACCCCCAGCCTGACTCTATAAATAGAGGGGCAGGGGTACAACAATGGGGGACAAGTTTGAGAGCTCAAGCACGGAGAGAACTTTCAAACAACTTTCTTTTACTTGTATCAAAGCTTTGTACTTGTAATCAAAATAAGAGAAGAGAAATAACATATAAAGTGGACGTAGGCACATTCTGGCTGAACCACTATAAATCTGCGTGTCTTTTTACAGTTTAGCCCCTGCTTTTCATATATTTGCATAAATCACTCAAATCACTAAGAATAACATAAGATCTACTAAATCATACAACTTTGAGGTGTTTGTCCATTTTTTGTGCAAACAATTGGTGTCATTGTGTGCATTGTTACATTGTGATCTGCTACTTGTTGTTTCCAGTTGTACTTGGTCATTTTGTATCTGCACCCTTAGTTGAGTAATTGCCACTGTCTTTCTGTACTTGTCTTGTGATTTGGTTTGTTGCTGTGCACTTGAGTC